>CM046877.1:44100221-45527473 GCA_025667525.1 Glebionis coronaria
AATAGATATACACTTACCTTAGTTATGCGATAAGGATCAAGCTATTTTGATTCATTATCTCTTTCTTAGGCCGCAAGAACAGGGAGCCCAGCCTAGACTCTCTCGGGTATAAAAGGAACCCCCATGGTTTCACAAAGGTACGAGATACACAATACCCTAAACGCTATACACTCAAATCGATTACTTACTCTCACGTCGGAGTCTAATCGTGGGTCGCAAACCCATGATAAGCCTAACGGTGTATGTTTAGTGTGCAGGTTCCTCAAAGCAAGTTTCACTTGGTGCAAGAACCAAAGTCTACAAGACCCCGAATTAAGCCTAATTCGGGTCAAGCTCGGCCTATCCAACGTTTGTATCAACAAGTTGGCGCCATCCGTGGGACCCTACACTAAATATCTAAGCAATGACGAAAAATGGTATGCATGAAGGCCATTGAACGTCCTCGACGGTAGAAGGTCATATCACATCCGCGAATGTTACTCCTGGATCAGCCAGTGAGGCAAACACTCGGAATGTAACAAATCCACCTTTCAGAGGAACAGATGTACTATCCTCAACCCCTACCTATGGTGGAGGAAAGAAAGGTAGAGCGAGAGTCAACCCAGCCTCCTCCTAATAAACAAAAAAGAAGGATACTCTACGAAGAAAGCGAGGAAGTTGTCGCTATGGAGGCGCGCGCAATGGAGGAATATGTAGCCAATAACCTACAAGCCCTCGTACCGCTGGTTGCCAAACATAGAAAGAACCAAAAGGGAACGAAAGGAAAGGAGCGCGTAGAGCGGGAGAATCCTTAGAAGGCAGTCCATCAGGATCGAGTGATAGCCACCCTGCAAAGCGCAGGTGCGAATATTACTCCTCAGATGACCAAAGCTTCTCACAGCCTTGGAGAGAGCCAGAAAAAATGCTTTCACAAGACGCATACATTATTACGCGGATATAAGAAAGCACCGCATGCCAACAAACGTGAAAACGTATGATGGCAGCTCAGATCCGGAAGACCACTTAAAGGTCTTCGAATCTCAAGCAAGCATTGAGCAATGGCCAGAACCTGTATGGTGCAATATGTTCAACTCTACGCTTGTAGGAAACGCGCGGATCTGGTTTCACAAACTTCCGCCACGAATAATTAATGGGTATGAAGTGTTGCGGAAAGCATTCAAAAGAAACTATGTTCAACAGAAAAGACATGATAGGAGTGCTGTATCACTTGCCAGAATCAAGCAAAACCAGGGCGAGTACCTGGAGGATTTCCTAGAACGTTTCAAGGGAGAGTGTCTTCAAATAAAAGAATGCCCAAAGATTTTGAAAGTATCTTGTTTCATGGCAGGTATACGCAACACTGATCTAATAAAAAAGCTGAATGAAAGAACACCAGAAACCTTCGATGGAGTACTACGGCGGGTAAGATCCTTTATACAGGGGGAATCCGCTCTCTTGGAAGTCACACAAAACGCCTATGGTTATAGATCTCGCGAAGCGCCTAATAAAGGATTTATCAGGTAAAACAGCCCTGGAGGTCTCGACTAGCAAGAAAATAAAGAGAGGGGCAGGCCAGTAATTTCAGGTTTACTCCCCTTAAGTTAACTCTGAGAGAAATCCTTATATCAGAAGGTGTGAACTTCCCAAGACCATTACCAATGACTACCCCGGTAGAAAGGCGCATTGGCAACAAATATTGTGAATATCATGACGAGAAGGGGCACGCTACGAATGAATGTATTCAGTTGTAGAAACATATTGAGAATAAGGTAAAAGAAGGGAAGCTAAAACACCTTGCCAAAGAAACCGCAGAGGGCGAGAAACCAAAAACCACTAACGCACATGTTTACATGGTAGAAGCATGGCAGCGAAGGACAAAGCAAAAGGTGAGACAAAAATTCTCGAAAGGAAGGGACATCTCCTCCCCCCCCCCCCCCCAGCGCGAGGAATGTGGCAGAAGGCCCGTTAGTTATAGAAATAAACATTGGCGAACATAACATACATCGTATGTATGTTGATGGAGGCTCATCAGCGGAAATAATGTAGGAGCACTGTTTCCTTAAACTTAGCGCAAGAGTAAAGAGCCAAATGGTGCCTGCAACCTCCCCGCTCATTGGATTAAGCGGGGAAGCGGTGTGGCCTTTAGGCTAACTGAAGCTAGTAGTAAAAGTGGAAAACGATGAACATTCAACAAAAGTTTCCATTAACTTTTTAATCATACGGTCGCCATCGCAGTATAACAGAATTATTGGGCGACTTGTCATACTAGCAATGCGAGCAGTACCTTCTACGGCTCATGGCATGATAAAGTTTCCAGTGAAGGGAGGAATCCTGACGATATTCAACACAGCGACAGCACTCCCGGAGTGCAACACGATCACGAAAACCCCTCGGGTTACAATGGAACCCAAGGTAAACTCGCCGCCGATTCTAAAAGTGACAGTCCATCCACAATATCCAGATCAAGAGATAACAATCGGGGGAACATTATCTGACAAAGGAAAGGCAGACATGTGTCGCCTCTTAAAGGATAACCTAGACGTCTTCGCATGGGAACCTAAAGACATGATGGGGGTACCAAGGTCAATAGATGAACACAAGCTTCAAATCCGCGAAGGATACCCCCCAGTTAGGCAAAAGAAAAGAGGACAGGCTAAAGAACGCAACAAGATGATACTTGAGGAAGTAAAGAAATTGGTAGACGCATGAATCATGAGAGAAGTCTACTACCATGATTGGCTCGCTAACCCAGTAATGGTTAAAAAACATGATGGCAGCTGGTGCATGTGTGTTGACTTCACAGACCTTAATAAGGCTTGCCCACAAGATTGCTATCCACTCCCAGAGATAGATTGGAAAGTAGAATCGTTGTGTGGATATCCTTTTAAGTGTTTCTTGGACGCATACAAAGGATACCACCAGATACAAATGGGAGAACAAGACGAAGAAAAAATAGCATTCCATATAAGTCAGGGCGTGTATTGCTATACGAAAATGCCATTCGGACTTAAGAACACAGGGGCCACGTATTAACGTTTGGTTGATAAAGCATTTGAAGGTCAAATAGGGCGAAATTTGGAGGTGTATGTTGATGACCTGGTAATAAAAAGTCACACAGAGGGTGAACTTATCCGTGATATAGAGGAAACATTCTCAACACTTAGTAGAATAAACATGAAGTTGAATCTAAAGAAATACACTTTTGGGGCCACAAAAGGCATGTTCATAGGATACATGATTGACCCTAATGGCATCAAACCTTGCCTGGAAAAGACAGACGCGGTCATCCAGCTTCAAAGCCCAAAGACGAAAAAGGAAGTACCGTCGCTAAATGGGAAGCTCGCAGGGTTGAATAGATTCCTGTCCAAATCTGCGGAGAAGTCGCTCCCTTTATTTAAAAAACTCAAGAAGTGCATCAAGAAAGGAGATTTCAATTGGACAAAGGAAGTTGAGAAAGCCGTTGAGGAACTGAAAACACATTTAGCTTCACTCCCTATGTTAGTCGCGCCACGTCCTAAAGAAGAACTGATAATGTATTTGTCTGCCACATACGGAGCGATCAGCGCGGTGCTAATAACGGATAGGGAAAATGTACAAACACCAGTATACTTCATAAGCAGAGCATTACAGAGCTCAGAACTGAATTATACCCCAATGGAGAAGTTGGTACTCGCACTAGTATTCGTAGCAAAAAGGTTGCACAGGTACTTCCAAGCGCATCCCATAGTGGTGATAACAGATCAACCCATAAACAGATAATTACAAAACCGGACGTCGCAGGTAGATTACAAAAGTGGAGTGTTCTACTAGGGGAACACAACATCACCTACATACTGCACAATGCCATAAAAGGACAAGTTCTGGCAGATTTCATCATCGAAAAACCAGAAGAGGACATTCAGGAGCTGGGAGAAAGGAAATAAGACCAAGACCCATGGATCTTATTCACTTATGGGTCCTCTTGCACTGATAGATCTGGCGCAGGGCTCATACTCACCAATCCTAAAGGAATGGAATTCACATACGCACTGTGCTTTGAGTTCACAACCATAAATAATGAGGCAAAATACGAGGTGCTAATAGTAGGACTACGAATTGCAGCACGAATGGGTGTGCGCAATCTCGAGGCAAACGTAGATTCTCGCATGGTAGCAAACCACATACTTGGAGAATATGAGGCGAAAGAAGAAAACATGGTACAATACTTGCAAAAATCCAAGACGTTGATTGAAGGGTTCGATAAGTTTCTAATACGCTAAGTACCTAGGGGGAGAACAAGAAACCAGACGCACTTAGCAAAATAGCGTCCACCAGCTTCACACACCTATCAAAACATGTCTTGGTAGAGATCCTAAAAGACAAATCTATAAAAGAGCAAGAGATCACATCGGTGGTAGAGGAAGAAGGTCCTACATGGATGACACCGATTGTGGATTATTTGACGAAGGATTCGCTCCCGCATAACAAAATCGAAGCACGGCGAATACGAAGACGCTCGAGGCAATTCGAAGTTAGAGACGATATCCTTTACAAACGATCATTCCTTCATCCATGGCTAACATGCGTTGGGCCGCGGCAAGCGCAGTATGTCATCAGCGAAATACACGAGGGATCCTGTGGCATGTACGCATGACCAAGGTCCGTGGTGGCAATAGCGTTGCGCAGTAGATATTACTGGCCAACCATGCACGCGGATGCACGAACGCTTATTAACAAATGCAACGACTGCCAGGTACACAAGCTGATACCACGACAACCCCAAGAGGAACTGACACCATCACTTCTTCGTGGCCATTCTTCAAATGGGGAATAGGCATCGCAGGACCTTTTCCCGTAGCTGCGGGTGGAATTAAGTTCCTAATAGTCGCGATGAACTACTCACGAGGTGGATTGAAGCAAAGGCAGTCGCAACAATCACAGGGAACCAAGTAAAAAGGTTCATGTGGGACAATATAGTATGTCACTTCGGACTACCTGGGAAGATAGTTTATGATAATGGAAAACAATTCGCGGAGAACCCATTTAAAGATTGGTGCGAGAAAAATAACATACACCAAAGGTTCGCATCGGTAGCCTATCCGCAAACAAATGGACTCGTGGAAATAGCAAATAGGAGTCTGGGAGATGGCTTAAAAGTGCGATTAGGGTAACACAATAAAAAAAGGGTCGATGAGTTATTGCATGTCTTGTGGGCACATCGTACAATGATAAAAACAGCTACGGGTGATACCCCTTTCGCTCTAGCATACGGCACAAAGGCAGTTATCCCAGCCGAGATTGGATTACAAACACTTCGCACAGCAGAAGTGGACATGGTCACAAATGACGATGAACTGCGATTGAACCTAGACATAATCGAGGGGCAGAGAGAGTTGGTAACTATCCACGAAGCCAAGTCAAAAGCAAAAATGAAGGGTTACTACGATGCTAGGGTACGAAAAACTTCCATTAGGCCAGGTGATTTCGTGTATCGCTCAAACGCGGCCAGCCGCGATTAGAATACAGGGAAACTTGGACCCAAGTGGGAGGGACCTTACATGGTGACAGATGCATTGGGGAACGATGCATATCGACTACGTGACATGGATGGTCGCGACCTATATCGGCCTTGGAACATATGCCACCTAAAGAAGTGCTACCTTTAACGACGAACTTCTGGAACCAATGTATTATTTTTTCTTTTATTTCATGTATTAAAAATAATGCAAGTATTAATAAAGTTGTCGTGGTCCCTAGCTAGTTCCACGACGCATTACCAAAACATTTATTTTTGTTATACATACATTTTTTCTATGTTAAGTATTGGCTACTAGCGCACGCGTGCACAACATTTCCAGGAGAAATAAGAGGAATGAGACTACCCTACTAATTAGACTCGTCGAGTAAGAGGGATGCAACCCCATCGACCATGAATCATGTATCCTTGTTAGGCCCCTTGCTATTAATGATGTCGTAGCAAGTTATGCAGCCAGTAGACTCTAAGACTGTTAAGACACAACCGTGCACACCAAACAATTGGTCAGCCTCACCTGGTCGCCCTTATGGTAGTAGCGGTATACAGCACGTAATGGGCTTGCCTCACCCATAAGGACCATTTATGAGTTTACATTAACTCATTATACGAATTTGCGCTATAAACATTAAACATAATAATCATGACAAAAAATTTGAATGTTTATTACAAACAAAGGCGCACATTTGCGCATAAGTTGTTTGAAAGCAAACTGGTCTCTGAAGAGGACCTCTTTAACTTCAGCAGGGGGCAATAGGTTGTGGCACGGTGCTCTCTCATACGCTTCTCCATTCGGTCCAGCACACGTGAGTCCCTCTCTAGCAGCGGCAAAGGCAGCACAGGGATAGAGGAGGCAAGATGGGCCGCACCAACAGAAGGTGCAGCCTCTATGTTCAGCATGGCCTTCTTGGCAGCAGCACGACTTTCATGAGCCGCGAGCACCTCAGATAACGACACTTCCTTCTCAACCCTAAAAGGGTCAAGCACATCCCTGGGATGAGCGAATACTGGCACTGTTAGCTGCTCTGTGGAAGGCTTTAAGTGGAAATCTGGCTTTGCTTCTACGCCCCCTGACTTGTGGCGCGCTAGAGTGAGGCCCTCCATCACAACCTCAAGGGGCAGCTCGTAGTCCTTGTCGCCAAGACCAAAGGAAGGCAACGGAAAGACACTCATATCTTTTAGGGCCGCTGTGAGCTTAGACTCGACAGTTGGGTCGTAGAAGGGCACCTTTGTTAGCTCTTTCATCAAGAAATCCGCCTTGTGCACTTTCACTAAACCCTTGGAAGCACCCTCATTCACCACGGCTATGATGGACTGGGCAAATGTGGCCCGTAAAGTAGGGTCTTCCAAAGCACCCATAGCGGCTAAGCGCAAACCATTGTGTACCAGCCATCGCTTCTTGGTTGTCTCCTTCATCAACCGTGGGTATAGGTCTTCATCAAACTCAATACTTAACCGCTTTAGGTGGCTGCTGAGATCACTCACATCCTCTTTAACCCTTGCGCCCAGCGCATAGACATCCGCCACAAACTTATTTTTCCCATCTTCAAAAGCCCCCATTGCAGCTTGGTTGGAGGTCTTCAGTTGGTTCAGCTGGGCGCGCTCTTCTTCCAGTGTGAAGGCTAGTTTGTTTTTCTCTTCTGTCAAGGAGTGGATGAGGGACGCGTCTTGTCGGTCTCTCTCGACCTCTTGGGTGATTTTCTCTGTCATTTCCCCTAGGGTGTGAGAATTATCCTCAATAATTTTCCCATGTTTCTCTTTAGTAGTCCAAACTTGGGTGGACAGCTCCACAAACCTCTTCTTGATACGCGACATCAATGTCACGTTCTGCGACAAAAAATAGCTAACTTCGTCCGCCAGAACCGCATCGTTCTTCCCCTCTAAAACCGCAACTCGGACAGGCGGCACAATATTGTCCAAAAAGCTGGAGTAGTCGAACGCCCAATCAAATCTAAGGACATGGGCAACTCCCAATCAGGAGCAAAGACATGGTCTTGGGGAAACCCGCTTCCCCCTACTGTTGAAGTCTCCTTTTAGGGGGAAGGGGTAGTGTCAGCCTTCACAAAGGACTTCTCCTGGTCATCGTTGATACATAAAACAATAGTTAGATAGATATAAGGGGTGTATTGATAATGGCTATCGCACAAGAAAAGGTGTTCACCTTAAGTTGATGGTGGCACGAGGAGTACGGCGATGAGTCCTCGCGAGATTCTCCTCAAATTCTTCCTTGGTTGCGCACGCCTCTGTTCATGAGGGGCCGACCCCTATGTGAGCGGTTTTGCGCGACGATACTAGGGGGCTCCTTTGCCTTTTCCCTAATGCAGAGTTTTCTTCTTCCTCAAATTCCTCTGCAGCCTTCTCAGCATCCTCGATAAGATTATCCGATGACAACGAGGAGCTGAGGAAGGGTGGTGGTTGCTGTTGTGCTGGTGGTTGTTGTTGTGGTTGCCGACTGGTGGTGGCTGGTCTACGCCAGTATCTTCATGCTCTTGTGCGGCGGAAGCCTCCCCGACTTCCAAATCCATGGCGTTCTTCTGCGCACGTTCTTGGATCGACTCCTCATTCTCCATCTCAGGGCGAGAGTATACTATCAGATCTTCAGGAAAGGCACCGTGGACGAGGTTGAGAATATCCATAGCTGCGAAGGAAACAAACAGACAAACCAAAGAATGTATTTTAGTTTTTTGGCACAAGATGGTACATACAGAACGATACGAAGAACACGGGAAGAACCACTAACCCTGGCCACTCTCGGTGTGGAAGTATGGTACTTGGTGTGTGTCGTAGATAACTGCGCGACTCAGACCAAGGATTACCAACAACGTCTCAGGATAAGGTTGCACGGGGATGTGGTTGTTGTTCAAGCTCTCCGCGTCCTCAGAGTTATAGGTATCTGGGCCAGGCATTGGGTCCTTCCTCACCGTTCCACGGGTCAAAAAGGGGAAGTAGAAAGGAAAGGCGGTTTCGTCAACCCAAAAGAACCTATCATTTCAGTCCTTTAGGGAGTCTATCTTTCCATCGTATCATTGCATCCCACCCTTTCGCTTAGCGAGGGAAACCCAACCATTGGCTAGTTACCGTTGGTAGAAGACACGAAATAGGTCTACTGTGGGCTCTATATCTAGGGTACGGCAATTGATTTCTAAATTCGAAATTTTGGCCACCCCTATACAATGCAATTGGGAGACATGGGTCTCATAATACATTAGTACACTGACAAGAAAACGTGACATGGGTATGTGCTGATTGGCATAGTCAATAAATCGGGTGTAAACTCCTATCTTTCCTACTGGCGCCTGACTTATATTATGTCGAGAGTTATGGATTTCTGGGTGTAGATAATTTGGTATATAGTAGAACGACATGAAGTGGTCTAGCTCTCCTATCGTAAGGATCAACGTGACATCGGATAACTGTTTCACCATGGTGGCGTATATTAAATTAAGTGGTCGCACAGGTTACCTTCGCAGAAATCTGGTGAACGATGGAAGGATTTGTAGACGATAATGGAAGCTTGAGAGTCTGACAGTGGATAAAAAGTCAAAAGGAGGCGTAGAGGGTATATATATAGCCCTTTTAAATAACTGTTCCCCACCTAGATGTGTGCCACGTGTTACCCACTTGCTAAATCCAATGATGGAGTGTGAAGAGGTAACTATGACGTGGCAGACGCTTTTCCTGGGTTTCGAGAAGATAGGTGAAAGGGGGTATGAATGTCTTCTTGGCGGGAGTGTTTTAATTACTCATGTGTGGTTTATGCGCGTCTTGGTTTTTCAAGCACTTGGACGATTATAGTCTAGTAGCCGCGGTTAGCACCTGCGACTACTAGACTGAGGGGGGCATGATGACGTATAGACCCTAGTCGGGCTAGATAGTCCGACTCACCGGTACTACCCGCATCCATCAGGGCTGAATTGATACTTATGCGATGTGCGCACAACCCACGAGGCCCGGTAAGTCGCTGTCGCACATACGGTTCATTGCTTAAACCGTGTCCTCGTCGTACTGCGACAGGATCAAGCAAGAATATAATCTATCATATAGATATATTCGCCTAAGGGAAAGAGATATACACTTACCTTAGTTATGCGATAAGGATCAAGCTACTTTGAGTCATTATCTCTTCCTTAAGCCGCAAGAACAGGGAGCCCAGCCTGGACTCTCTCGGGTATAAAAGGAACCCACATGGTTCCACAAAGGTACGAGACACACAATACCCTAAACGCTATACACTCAAATCGATTACTTACTCTCACGCTGGAGTCTAAACGTGGGTCGCAAACCCACGGTAAGCCTAACGGTGTCTGTTTAGTGCGTAGGGTCCTCAAAGTAAGTTTCACTTGGTGCAAGAGCCAGAGTCCACAAGACCCCGAATTAAGCCTAATTTGGGTCAAGCTCGGCCCATCCAACTTTTGTATCAACAGTTATGATCCTAGTTGACTGGTCCGAGTTCAATCATATCATACATTTAAGATGGTAATACGAACTTTAATTACTCCTTGTTTATTCAGTTTGGTTCGTCTTTAAGTTATAATTGGCTTAGGGTTAGATATCGAGGGTTGGTTAGTGGACCGTTCAAGTAAATTAGGTTTATTATTGTTGGATAATTTAACAAACAAAACAAATTAACAAAGTCGAACAAACTAAACGGAAGCTTTTATTCAAATACTAAAGTTACACCGAAAGCTACATAGAAAGCTAATGTCCCTGACTTCTATTTATAGGGAACCAATAAACCAAAATGTACCAAATAAAGACATACTAAAAATAACAAAACTTGTTTCACAAGCCAAACAAATTACGTAAAGCAAATATACTAAACGAACCCTACTCACTTTCCAACAATCTCCACCGTGAGTTTAACTTCATACAAAACTTCAAAACAAACGAATCTTGGTCTTCAAATTCAAATACCTAAATACCAAATTCCAAACGCCCCTTGGAGTTTAAGTCATTTTTTGAGAATCTCCACTGTGGCTTCAACTCTATTCGAAGCTTCAAACAAAACGAACATCCCGTCTTCAAATTCGGAATTTCAAACGCTAAAGATACTAGCCAAATTCAAACAAACAAACAAACGATCGAACCTAAAAACAATCCAAACAAACAAACAAATTATCGAACCTAAAAACGATCCAATCAAAACAAATTTTATAATCAAAAGATTCCACGAACATAAACACTAATCGGTTTAGATAAATCACAACTTTAGCGATGTGAACTTTTTGTTTTTTTTCCTTTAGGCCTAGTCATCATGACTAATGATCCAAAACAACTGCCGAATTACGAAACCAAACTAACCTCGAACTCCAAAATAACGTCGAACTTTTTTTTTTTCCTTTTCTTAGTCATCGCGAATCGATCTAGCTTTAATACCACTTGTTGGATAATTTAAATGAACAAAACAAACAAAGAAGGTATAGCAAACTAGACGGGGGCTTTTATTTACTAAAGTTACAATCCGAAAGTTGCGAAGAAAATTAATGTCACTGGCCTCTATATATAGGGAATCAATGACTCAAACATACCAAACAAAGACATACTACAAATAACAAAACTTGTTTGAAAACCCAAACATATTACCTAAAGCAAATTTGCTAAACGACCCCTAAAGTTTAACTCACTTATCCACAATTATGATCAAGGATGTCTCGTGGTTTTCGGATGCCATACACGATAACTTATAGAGGTCCTATTACAATTGTAAATTTAAAAAAATGCATATAAACTTAAATTTTGCGTGTTACGATCTCACATCGACCAATTATGACAATGGTCGATGGTTTATAAAGTATAATATTGTTGATTCAGTATTTACTGACCCTGAAGCAATTTTAGGATTTGAATATAAAATCTCCTAAGTGTTTCATGTTCAGTAGAAAGGTGGCTCTGCTGAAGCATGACCAGAGGAACAAAGATTCCTACTAAAGAATATTTTGCTGAAGGATGTTCAGCTTTCCTCTTTCATAGAACTTAGAAGACAAAGGAGCAATGTTTTAAAACCCGGTTTTTAGTTAATCCGGTCTAGTGACCGGTTTACGGTTCAATCAGTTCAATCGGTTCAACCGCTGGGTCAACCCGGTTCTTTATATATGTATTTTTTTATATTTTTAATGTGTAGTATTTATTTTTTACTTACTAACCTCGGTTTAAAATTTTATATTTAAAAGATTATTGTAAAAATTTGAAAAAAATAATTAATTTATGCTTACAATTTGTAATAGATTATAATAAAACCATATTAGTGAACGTTTCAAGTTAGTTTAACTTTATTTTAACTAACACTAATAATCATTACTTCAATATATATTTTTAAAACTTAAAAATATTTATAGAAAAAAAGTTTTTGAAATATTTTTTTTATAAAAAATCATGACCCGACCGGGTTAATCACATCGGGTCAACCCGGTTTAACAAAAACCGGCGGTTCAATCCGGTTCTCAAACAAGCAAAAACCCGGCCACATCCGGACCGGTCTCCGAGCCGGTTCACGGTTCAACCGGTTCAACTGGCCGGGTCACACCGGTTTTTAAAACATTGCAAAGGAGTATTTGTTTCAAAGACTAGGCGGTCTAGTTGCTGAATAACAAGTCCTAAAGAAGAGTTTTCAGTTTAGTTTGGCTTGACAATACCAAACTGAATGATGTCGATCTCCTCTAGAATACCGAAGACACTTCAGTATTATGAAGGTTTACATTAGGCGGGAAAAGATTACTTTGAGTCAAAGTAGGTTTCTTGTATAGTTAGCTATAAGTACAACCTTTATCTTTTCCTAGAATAGTTTATTTGACCTTTGTACTGTTTATCCAGCTTGGGCATCAACCACCCACTAGATAAACTCTTTCCTGGGAACATGCACAATGTAAACCCTAGTTTTGCACTGCCTATATAAGGAGTGCCTTTGAGAAAGAAATGGTTAGCCCTTACAAGAGAAAGAATCTCTTATTAACCTTCTCTCCCAACACCAACCAACCATATAGCCAAAGTGTATATGAACGTTTAGGTTGGAACTTAACTCTTAACCTTGGTTGAAAGTTTAAGTAGAGGAGATCACCTACATTGTCATTCAACCACTTTGTTAATCCGCAAACAAAGTGGGCTATAGATTCTTTATTTAAATTTTTATAAAAGTCTATACATTGAAAAGTTTAATTGGTATTGTTTTTTAATTGTTCTTAGTTCTTAGTAATTGTTAAAATAACACACTTAAGTCTTAATAATGAGTTACTACTTAAGGTTGATAAGTAATAACGAGTTAAAAGGGACCAACAAGTGGTATCAGAGAATTTTGATTAGCTAAACTCTTATTTTCATTAAACTACTCATTTTAAGGTTTTCAAATCAAGATCCAACATGGCTCAAGTAATACCACAAACTCTAGAGTATAGGGGTGGCCAACTCAATGCTGCTCCTATTCTAGAGGTAGCAAATTTCACTAATTGGAAGAAAAGTTTCCTTGTCCACATGGTTTGAATCGAACCCCAATTCCTTGGAATCATTGAAAATGGTCCATTTGTTCCCATGGTTGGGGACAATAAAAAACCTGAAGTACAATGGACTGCTGATGAGAGAAAAACTGCTAACCTAGATCAGCGTCTCAAAAGTCTCATCATGTATGTACTCCCAGATGACCAAATGAATTCTGTTGTGAATTGTAAAACATCCAAATCTACATGGGAGGACCTTATATTGTATCATGAGGGGCCCTCTGATGTGAAGGAAACAAGGGTAATGGATTTAAAGCTTCAGTACAACACCTTCAAAAAAAAGAAGGGGAGACCCTTACTCAAATTTTCACCAAATATAAAGCTTTGATGAATGAATTGGTAAATGATGGTGTTGAACTTTCAAAACTTGAAATCAACACAGTTTTTGTTAATGCCTTGCCAAATAAGTGGCTCAGGTTTTGCCAAAGCTTGAGAAATGCAATCACATTAAAGATTGTGATCTAGCTTCTCTTTTTGGGAAACTAAAATTTGAAGAAAACTTAGTTGATAGGATTTATGAAGGCTCCAACAAGAGTAAAGCACTTACAACTACTACACCCTTGTCAACAACCTTCTTCAGTGAAGTTGTCATTCAGGACTACCAAGATAGTCCTGATGATGAAGAGGACACAAGAACTAGTGAGGAATATCTGAAAGACCTTCAAGAGGAATTTCATGGAAGAGCTTTTTTGGCCAAGTCTAGAAGGTTCTTTAAGAAGGGAGGTAGGTTCTCCAGCACCACAAAAGCCTCAGCTGACACTATGTGTTTTAAATGTGGTTTGCCTGGTCACTTTGCCAAGGATTGTTATTCCAAAACATCCATTCCCTCTTATTCCTCACCAGCTAAGTCTAAACCATCTGGTCAATCTCCATTTCAACAATAGAAAATTGCTTCATCTTCTTTTCAGCAACACAAGGCTAAACTAAGGCCAACAAAAGACTTTGAGGCTAAATATATAGAGATCAAGGCTAGGCTAGCTCTAATCAGCATTGAAGGATCTTACTCAAAGCCAACCAAACAAGAAAAGAACAAGGGGCTTGTAGCTGAGGTCTATGAATGGGATGAAGAGGAAGTATCTTCATATGATGATGAGATGGTTAATGTGAAAGTGTTGATGGCACTTGCTGATGATGAAGGGTCAAACTCTAACGTTGTGGCTAAAGAAAGTGCTCGAAATGGTGAATGGGTCAATATCACAATAAAAAAGGTACAAACTCTTCTTGAATTAGAAGATAAGGACGACATTAAATTTGTCTTTGATTACCTGTGTATTGATCTAAAATTTGTTGAAGAACAAAGAAACAATTTGTTTGAAAAATATCATAAAATTGTTCTTAAACTTGATGAGTTTGAAAGTAAGCTAATAGAGCTAAAAGAGACTAAACTTGATATACTTACCTTTCAACAATTGAACAAAGAAATCATGAATGAAAACAAATCTTTGAGATTTGAACTAAAAAAAGCAAAAGATATTGTTAAATCATGGCTTAGAAACTCTAATAGGGTAAATCAATGCATCAATAAATAAATTCCTGCTCAAAAAAGGAAAATGCTTGGTGTTGATCCTCCAGCACCAACTCTCATGAGATTGTCTTTGTCAAATCCTCAAATGATGATGGTAGATCGATCCTTGATGTTGTAAGATCAGGTGAAGAGAATTTACCAAATCATGACACTAGACATATCCTTATCCCTGAGTTTCAGGCAAATGCTGATTCATCAACACCTGTTGAGTCTTCAGTTACTGAAGATGACTCAGATGATGATTTAGAGAATGAAGTAAGTACCCCCACTTCCTTCTCTGGAGAAGTTAGATGGTGCTGAACCCTCTACTGGACCAAAATCAATCTAGTTAATCATCAAGTCTCACACAACATACAAAAGTAGTGCTCCCAAGCATGTCAAAATTGACATATAAAAAAACTATTTAGCTCCTGCTGAAGGTTCACATAACGGAACTACTTCTTCAGTTTCATCAGATAAACTGAAGAATGCTAGAACTAAAGAAGATGAGAGAATATCTCTTGTCATGCAAGAGATCAATGATCTTAAATTGCAACTCAGGCAACAACAAACACCAACTCGATTCAGGGATGAACCTTTAAACTCTCCACATTATAGATACAAGACACAATTTAAAAGGGCTTGTGATTTATGTGGTTTAAACAACCATCTCACTGAAACTTGCCTAAAAGTGATTTATTGTACCAAATGTGAGAGAAGTGACCATCACACTTGTGAACATACTGAATATATGCTTGCTAAAACTAGTGTTGATGCTCATAACACTGGAGCATCCCTTTCCAGGCGAAACATGCCTTTCCCACCATGTATTCATTGTGGTATGGGCAATCATCATTCAGATGATTGTCATTATTACCATGTTTGCAACATTTGTGGAAGTTATGACCATGACACTCATGGACATAATCGAGTAATCTCTCTCAGAAGAGGTATTAAATCTAGGAACCCCAACTCTATGATCAAAAATTGTGAAACATGTGGAAGCAATGTGCATACTACATCTGATCACAATCATATAGAATGGTTTAGAAGAGGTAAAGCCCTTCAGGCTAAGAAAACAAATGCTGAAACCTCTCCATCCTCCTCTGAGAAATCCTATTCATCATCATTAAAAGGTTCCTTCAGATCTAGAACACCTTCCAGATCTAAAACAACCACCCATCAAAGGTGGGTTTCAAAACAAAACTGACCATTTCCTTAACTTGTGTAGTGTGATCTCATGAAGCCTATTTGGTGCCTAGATAGTGGTTGCTCAAGGCATATGAATGGAACCAAAAGTCATCTACACAAGTATAAGGAGGAACAAGGTCCTAAAGTAGTTTTTAGTGATAACTCATCAGCTACTACTAAAGGATTTGGTTCATTTAAATGCAATGGTATAGTTTTCACAAGGGTAGCATATGTCAATGGATTGAAGCATAATCTCATCAGCATCAGTTAACTTTGTGATGCTAAATACCTTGTCCTGTTTGATGACAAAAAGGTATAATTTTCAACTCCAATCATGAAATTGTGATTATTACTCCCAGAGTCAAAGATGTTTATGTCATGAACATGAACTCTACTCAGGAGACATGCTTCTTTGATAGAGCTTCAAATATAACTAACTAGCTCTGGCATTAGAGTCTCTCACATCTTAATTTTAAAACAATCACTTTGCTGGCAAAACAAAATCTTGTTACTGGTCTTCCTTCACTTGTCTATTCCAAGGACAAACCATGCTCAACATGTGAAAAAGGGAAGCACCATAGGGCCAGTTTCAAAACAAAACAAACTTTCTCAATCAAAGAAAGTTTTCATATACTTCACATGGACTTATTGGCCCAGTATCACCTAGGGCCATTTGTCATGAAAAATATACACTTGTCATTGTTGATGAGTACTCTAGGTACACTTGGGTATATTTTTTACAAAGAAAAGCCATGCACCAGATGCCATTGTGTCTTTCATCATAAGAGTTGAAAATCAAAATGATACTCATGTAAAACAACTTAGAACTAACAATGGCATTGAATTCAGAAATCATACACTCATCAAGTTCTGTGATGACAAATGAATCTCACAAAATTACTCATCACCTTACACACCTGAACAAAATGGTGTGGCTGAAAGAAGGAACATAAACTTGATTGAAGCAACAAGAACAATGCTTGCTGGATCAGCTCTCTCTAAGCATTTTTGGACTGATGTTGTAGCCACTACTTGCTACACTCAAAATAGATCCATAATTATGAAGAGACACATGAAGACTCTCTATGAAGTCTTTAGGGGGAGAATTCCAAACATCTGATTCTTACATGTATTTGGGTGTCTACAATAACAAGGATCACCTTGGTAAGTTTGATAAAAAATCTAATGATGGTTACTTCCTTGGATACTCTCTAGTATCTAAAGCATATAGAGTCTTCAACACAAGAAGACAATGTATTGAAGAAACCTTTCACATCTCTTTCAATGAAAGTTCTGAAGCTCTCAAATTTACAAATCCATCAGATGATGAACTTCATATTCATGAATCTCACAATTATCCATCTAATGAATTTCAACATTATGAGCCTTATCAAATATATAAAACAAGAAATTTAGTTCCTCATATTGATCCATTTGAAGATATAACAAGTACTAAAGAAGGAAATACTTCAGTATCAAATATTGATGGCTGTCAATCAAATTATCAAAATGATCAGTCTCAAACAAATGATCAAAATGATCAGCAAGCTCAAACAAATGATCAAAATGATCAGCAAGCTTCAAATGAACAATCTGAGCCTTGTGGTCAAAGCTCTTCAGTTGTCTCGAGAACTAGGTCTTGGAAACATTTCCTCTAAACAAGAGGAAATCCCTCTAATGATTGGATCTTTGTCTATGGAATATACTTAAGTATACACTAGAGACAGTCCAACTCCAATTCCATGTCATGGAATTCCAAGATCTAGCTCTCATCGTCATACCAGTGCTTATTCACCAGCACCACAAAAGTCTTCGACTCAAAATAGTCACATTCAACTGGTGAATATAATAGGCAATCCTGGAGAAGGTAAAGTTACTAGATCTTTGGCGAAGAAACTCAATGTTGCTTCACCTGGAAAATGTCTCTATGCAGATTTTCTTTTAGAATTTGAAGCAACAAATTTTTTTGAAGCACTCACTCACCCTAGATGGGTGGATGCCATGCAAGAGGAACTAAATCAATTTGAAAGAAATAAAGTCTGGAAATTGGTTTCTCTTCTATATGGTAAATCAACCACTGGCACCAGATGGGTTTAAAAACTCAAAAGAGATTAAACCAATGTGTTGACCAAAAGTAAAGCTAGGCTGGTGGCTCAAGGATTCAATCAAGAGCCTGGTGTTGATTTGATCAAACCTTTGCTCTAGTAGAACGTATGGAAGCCACACGTATCTTCCTTGTTTATTCCACTTACATGAACTTCACCATCTACCAAATGGATGTCAAAAGTGCATTCCTAAATGGTGACCTAAAAGAAGAAGTTTATGTCAAACATGTAAAACCTCTGATTTTATCTTATTGACTTTGTCAACTGTAGTACTATTTATATTTGGAATTTATATAATTTCACTTTTATATGACTTATTAATTATCATATACCTATTGTCATACTACCTTTCATATTTATTTTACATTTATATGAACCTTTAGTCATCTATTGACTACTCTGCCAACTGACTGGCCACTTGATTGAATAATGAAATTCATCACCTCAGTACATATTATGAGATAAACTGTAACCTTACTTAATTTATTTATTAAGTACTTGGATTATTTTTATATGTACATATTTACATATATTACCTAAAAGGAATAAATACCTAAACACTTTAAAAACAATGTACATTATTTTACATTGTCACTTATCTACTTTATTTAATTAAAATAATTATAGTGATGCATTTAGTATACACTTTCACTAAATTACCTTAAAGCTTCAACAAAAATACCTACAACACAACAAATACCTATAATAATATACAAGGACTATTATTATCATACAACACTTGACAAAATTTACCAAAACCCTTTCCCATGCATAAATAAAACGTGTAGATGTATGCATGCATGCACTACCATCATTTGCTATCTAACCTACTAAGTAATCATGCTTACTCCACTCAAACACTATCCTAACCATACTTTTACTTACACAAAGCATGTTTATACACTTACACACTCAAGCCTCATGCATTCTACTATGCCATGTAACATTTTGTCCCCCCATTGACTTATGAAACACACGGCTACAAACTAATTTGGGAAGGAAAATGAGTTTGCTAGTTTTGAACATGTAGGAAATAACAAGTGAATCACAACTAGATATGACATATCTTAGTTGGATATCATGGTACAAGGTACATGATTCACTTTGGATCTCTCTCTCTCTCTCTTTGATATTAGCCGAGACAAACACAAACAACACACAACACATTCCATTTGCAAACTCTCATCATCTATCTCTCTCTCAAGCTACAGCTAAACACCACCTTTCCACCATTTTTGAACTTCCAAGTTTAACTACTACTCCTATACTATGTCTTCTACTACATAAAGATCAAGCACAAGCTCATCCTACAAGAAACCTTGATCCTTGAAGCAAGAACAAGAACTCTAGAAGCTTTGTGAAGCCCACGGGTTGTTTTTGATCTCCTAGACCTCCATTGTTGAAAGCTTGTCACTTGTTTCTACTCATCCTCATATCATTTCTAAACCTATCTAAACAAGTAAGTCCAAGTTAAAACCTATCTTTTCTAATACATTACTTTCATACATATTAATGTGTACATGGTTATTCTTGGTAAAGTTAACATTTAAACAAGTATTGAAACCCTAAAAACCTAATGAAACTCACGGCTTGATTTTTAATCTAACATAAAATGAAGTAAAAACTTCTCCACCTTGAAGAACACATCAACATGATCTTGTTTAACTTGAAAAACTATGAAAACCTAACCATGCATGTATTTTGAACGTGAGCTATTAAGCTCATAATATTATTTTGGGTAATCTTGTAATGTTTAGATATAACTAGAAACATTAGATTTATGTTTTTAGGTGCCCTAAAATGTTAAGATCACTATTATGCCTTATTTGATTAGTTTTAAGCTCACTATAATAAGTTGCCTTAATAAATAATCATTTTCACTAAATAAATGTTTTTATAAAACTTTTAGTGTCAAATATATGATTTTATAAAGTTTCATGTTGAAAATGTAAATCTATAATTGTTTTGGATTAAAATAATAAATCTAAGAAGTTTTGGATTTAAATAATAGATCTACTAAATTTTTGGATTAAATATAACAAGTATAAACTTTTGGGTTGGATTTATAAATTTACAAAGTAAAAGGGACCTAAATAAATAAGTGGAGAAACTTATATTTCAAAAACTTAAACTTTTGGATCACTTTTAATTATTGCCGAGAGTATAAGGGTGTGTTTTGAACATATCCGAAACTTAATAGTGTTAAAAAGGACTAAAAAGAGATTAATATAATATTAGGGTAAGTTGTGTAAACTTTAGAAAACCTAGGGATTATTTTGGACTCTAGCCGATACTTAATATAAACATTAGGGACCAAATATGCCAAGATACTAAACTTAGTTAAGCCCTAAGGTAACCCTAGGGACTATTCCTGCCTATTGCCGAAACATATACAAGCCCTAGGGGGCAATAGTGTAACTTGTATTAAACTTAATTATAAACCGCAAGTTAGAGGACTAAAATTGCCAAGTTACAAAACTTTAGTAAACCCTAAAATGAGCCGTATACATTAGGGACTATTTTTGCCAATTATGGAAACTTAAAGAAACCCTAGTTACACGTGTAACTAAGGAGGGACCAAAACTGTAATTACTTGAAAGATTTAGAAACCCAAGGGGTATAAAAGTAATTTAACCACGTGTATTTATTTAATTAAAAGGACTAAAACGTATTTTATACAAAGTATTACGAACCTTAAAATCCTATATATTTAAACTGCTATTTAAAACGTAAAACTTAAATAAACGTAACAATTGTTATTTTTCCAAACTTATAATTTAATAAACATAAACTTTACGTAAACATGGATTTTTAAATAAAATGTTATACATTTATAAACCTTATTTATATATTAAATATAAATTAAAAATGATTAACTTATAAATTAAATATATTAACTATATTTATTTCCTATCACTTTAAATGTATATAAAACTATCCTATATAAATATCTAAAGTGTTTTATAAACAACGTAAGTACAAAATATTAATTAAATGAATTAATTAATTAAACCTTATTATTTATTTTATACTTAAAAATAAATACTATTAGAACTTGTACAACGATGAACAAAATACAAGTATTGTAATAAAATGCTTAAAACCAGTTTAAGCATGTACAGATTTATTCTGGAACTTTTATGCATTATGTTATGCATATACTGAGACCTTATAATTATTTAGGTCGTTGATTGTATCATGAGCATCCTTATCAGATTTATCCACTGACTTATTGTTGTACTACTGAGGTGAGTTCATGGCCCCACTTTATATATTGACAAACTTTTAAACCTTTTAATGGGGAAGAAAACATGCAACATATTTTATTTCATGGACATGGACTGAACTATGAAACTTTTGATTACATTGCCTATTGTAGATGAACCCGCATGACCCGTGCATCCGAAACTGTTAGAATTATTAAATTACATGAATGTTATAAATAGATCTATTTGGGATTGACCGTCCCCATCTGGGTGAGTCATGCTCACTGTGCCTAAGCCACGACAACAGATGTTTCACATGTCAGCACTTATTTTTGTTATGGGTGCCTTGATAAAGATAAGGCGAATGGTCCTTATTTGTTAAGGACTTAACTGTCAAGTTTCAGTTTCAGACAATATGGAAATGTAATTACTTTTAAAGTGTTGATTCTTTGTGCATTACTACTTCAGTGAATATTTAATGTCCAAACTCATTTTAATTAAACCTGTGAATTCACCAACTTTATGTTGACTCTCTAAGCATGTTTTCTCAGGAAACTGAAGCAGGTATTGGTGTGCATGGATTCAAGCATCATGATAGGCTGCATTTATAGAGCTCATCTAGGGTTTTATAAATTGGGAATAATTCAAACTTTCAAACAATGTTAAAGACTATTGTAATACTATTTGCACTTTCAATCATGTAATAAATGTAAGGATAATCTTTTATCTGTTGCTCTATATTCTGCCTGCTGTTGATCCACCTACGTGACACCCAAATATTATTTCCGCTGCGTTTGACTCAATTTGGGGGTGTCACAGAATGGTATCAGAGCGACAGTTATAGGGAATCAGAACAAAAATTAAAATAAATATAAAAATAAAATTTTATATAATCTGAACTATAATTGCTTTAAAAATCTTTTGGGATTTTCGGGACTAGAATAGTTAAGCATATAGACTGTAGAGCATACATCGATTGTGTGATTGCCTGTGCATTGATTATTAACATCCGGTTGATTAATCTTATAAGTATTAACGTAACCTTTAGCATGGCGAGTGTTAAACGACGCTATTATATAATTTTAAATTATATTTCCCAAAACTTTTAACTTGAGTAAGTTTATACTTATATCAGTTAAAACTATATTATTTTCAGATTTATCATGACTTCACCTACCGATACACCTGCTGTCGTATCTCCGACGACCGTCTTATGTGGATGGTTATCTGCTAGTGACTCCGGTGATAGTCACGTTTCTGCCGACGCCGCATCCATAGAGGCACTTATTTCTACTCCACCTGTTTCCCCCGCTGGGGAAGAGGTCCAGCCTCCTGCTGCTATACCACCTGTACCACTTATGACTTCACTGTGGGAGCATGCACCCGAGTCCCTGCCACCTCGTAAGAGGAGGTACGAGGCACCTCTCGATTCCACCTATGAGATCAGTGAGGGTTCCCGGGCCAGACATGCTGACCCGTCCAGGCCCAGATCACGGCACTGGCCGCACGCCAGGCCCAGGACGTAGTAGACATTCTTGCTCTGCTAGCGGCCGGACAGACTGAGCGCACTGTTCTACAGCAGCGCCGGGACCTTTTATCATGGACTATGAGTTCGGAGGCACACGCTGCCCGAGGGGTGTGGCGACTACTTACCATTATCTCCAGTGGTTGCTGTATGAGAATGAGTTCCTACGTGAGCAGATCTACCTGCTCTAGAGCCAGCAGACAGACTTTCATACTGCCCTCTTGACCATGGAGGAGACTCTTGCCATATTCTTCGACCTCCAGGAGGTCCGTCATTAGGGGTTGACGTCAGAGACCGCTCATCTCTGGGGAGTTCAGTAGACTCTCAGAGACCAGTTCCTTGAGGCACTCCGACTGCTCAAGGAGACTAGGACTGCCATGACCGCGATGCAGGTCGCCATGCAGGCACCGGCTGTCTCATCTCCGCCCGTGGCACCAGCCGTATCCGAGGAGTCAGTCAGGCATCAGTAGATGTACTAGATCTTTTGTACATAATGATAAGCTATTAGGGTTGCATCCCGGCTATCATGATATAGGATCTTTTGTATTGTACTTTTCTTTAGTCAGTTGTATCTTGTACTGTACTATTTAGATTAGGGATTCATGGATGATGTACTTTAGATTTCATGTACCACCATCCTAGACAGGCGGGTTGTGCTCTGTCTTGGATTAGGTTGTGCATTTTGTACTGTATTCCTATTCTAGACTTATGGCATGTACTCATTAGCTTTTGTTATATCCTGTACTGTATTATATTATGAACTTTAAACAGGTTATCCAATTTGTTGCAAAGTCTATGCATGAAATTCCTTTTCGTGTAATGATATAAAATTATGCTTTACGCCTTGAACTAATGATTTCATTTTTGTGTATAATTATAGAAAAATGGTAATCACTAGAACGAACCCCAACAATGCCGAGACTACCCAAAACGCCACTGCTGCCCAACTAAGGGAAATGATTCATCAAGGCATCGCATCTGCGATGGCTGCCAGCAGGAACGTAGACGACAGTAAAAATTCCAACAACCGCCGGAATAATCAGACCACCAGCGGTTGCTCTTACCCCGACTTCTTGAAATGTAAGCCTTCCTACTAAAAGGGCAAATAAGGAGTGGTGGAACTGATGCAGTGGTTTGAGAGGTTGGAAACGGTCTTTCGCATCATCGACTGTGCAGAAGAGAACAAAGTGAAGTTTTCCACCTGCACCATACTTGAGAGTGCTCTTACTTGGTGGAATTATGTTGTTGCTACTCTTGGACACGATGCTGCCTATGCTCTCAACTGGATTGAGTTGAAGGAGAGGATGACAGAGAAATACTGTCCAAGGGGAGAAATGAAGAAACTGGAGATCGAGTTATGGGATCTCAAATGCAAGAACAATGACATCACTGCGTACAACCAAAGGTTCCAAGAGTTGACCCTAATGTGCACCAGAATGTTTGTAGAGGAGGATGATAAGATTGAGAAGTATGTGGGTGGACTCCCAGACGCCATTCACGACAGTGTGCTCGCATCTCGACCTACTACCGTCGAGAGTGCCATTGAGTTCGCTACTGAGTTGATAAACAAAAGAGTCCGTACCATATCCGAGAGGCATACTGACAACAAGCGGAAGGTAGACGAGTATTTCCGTAGTCAGCACCAGCAGCATCCTAAGAAGCAGAATGTTGGGCAAGTTTACAGTGCTACCTCTGCAGGAGCTAACTCATACGCCCAAAGTGCAACTATCATCATACTGTTGATAGCCCATGCCAGACCTGCTACATATGTGGACAAGTGGGTCATTTTGCTAAAACCTGTCGAGTTAATGCTGTCACTCAGAACCGACCCACTCAAAACACTGGGAACTACAACAACAGGGGTGGATACAATGCCCGTGGGAACGGGAATGGACAGCAGGGGAACCACAACGCTACTAGAGGAAACAACAATGGACCCAAGAAGGGAGTTGTGTGCTATGAGTGTGGAGCACCAGGACACGTGAGACCAAGTTGCCCTAAGCGGGCCAACCAGAACAAGAACAGTGGAGGAGCTTCATCCAGAGTGTACGTGGTCGGCAATGTAAAAGCCAACCCCGATTCAAATGTCGTTACTGGTACGTTTCTATTGAACAATCGTTATGCATCTGTTTTGTTTGATACTGGAGCAGACCGAAGTTTTATATCCACTTAATTTAGTCAAGTACTAGAATTTATCCCTACAAGCTTAGAATACCATTACTCCGTAGAATTAGCTGACGGTAAAACTGTAGATGCTGACACTATCATTAGAGGTTGCACCTTAAATCTTTCCAAACATCCGTTCAACATTGACCTTATCCCCGTAAACCTTGGTAGTTTTGATGTTATTATCGGCATGGACTGGTTAGCCAGATACCGCACAGTCATTGTTTGTGACGAAAGCTAGTCCGTATTCCGTGGGGAAACGAAACCCTAATCATTCGAGGTGAAGGTAACACCAACCTCGCTGACACTAGACTTAGTGTTATCTCTTGTACAAAAGTTCAGAAATATTTGTTGAGAGGATGTCCTATCTTCTTGGCCCATATTTCTCAAACAGATGAAGAAGATAAGCCCGAGAAGAAGCAAATCAAGGATGTACCCATCGTCCGAGATTTTCCAAAAGTCTTTCCTGACGAGTTGCCAAGCTTACCACCGACCCGACAAGTGGAATTTCAAATTGATTTGGTTCCCGTAGCGGCACCTGTAGCTAAAGCTCCATACCGGTTGGCACCATCAGAGATGAAAGAATTAGCTGAACAACTCCAAGAACTGTCTGACAAAGGATTCATACGACCCAGTTCCTCACCATGGGGAGCTCCTGTGTTATTTGTCAAGAAGAAAGATGGTTCTTTTTGAATGTGCATCGATTACAGAGAGCTGAACAAGTTAACTGTGAAGAATCGATATCCGCTTCCTCGCATTGACGACCTATTTGACCAACTGCAAGGGTCAAGCGTGTATTCCAAGATTGACTTGAGATCTGGATACCATCAGCTGCGAGTCAGGGAGGAAGATATTCCAAAAACAGCTTTTAGAACCCGTTACGGTCATTACGAATTCCAGGTTATGCCATTTGGGTTGACCAATGCACCAGCTATTTTCATGGATCTTATGAACCGTGTGTGCAGACCCCACCTGGATAATTTCGTGATAGTCTTCATTGACGACATACTCATTTACTCCAAGAACGAATAGGAACATGGGGAACATCTTGCACAAGTACTAAAGGTGCTCAAGGAGGAGCAGCTCTATGCTAAGTTCTCCAAATGTGAATTTTGGATTCCTAGAGTGCAAATCCTTGGTCATGTCATCGATTGTGATGGTATTCACGTAGATCCAGCAAAGGTCGAATCTGTCAAGGATTGGGTATCTCCTAAATCACCGACGGAGATCCGCCAATTTCTAGGCCTTGCCGGATACTACCGCAGATTCATTGAAGATTTTTCCAAAATAGCCAAACCGATGACCAAACTCACACAAAAGGGAATAAAGTTCGATTGGGGAGAAAAGGAAGAATCAGCTTTCCAACTGATCAAGCAAAAGTTATGCAGTGCACCCATATTGGCCTTGCCTGAAGGCAACGATGATTTCGTGGTATTCTGTGATGCCTCACACAAGGGCTTAGGTGCAGTACTGATGCAGAGGATGAAAGTGATTGCCTACGCTTCAAGACAATTGAAGAAGCATGAGAAGAATTACACCACTCACGATCTAGAACTTGGATCCGTAGTTTTTGCTCTCAAAATCTAGAGACATTACCTATACGGAACAAAGTGCACAGTGCATACTGACCATAAAAGTTTGCAACACATATTGGATCAGAAGGAGTTGAACATGAGGCAACGCTGTTGGATTGAGTTACTGAGTGACTACGACTGCGAGATCAAATACCACCCGGGTAAAGCAAACGTGGTTGCTGATGCTTTAAGTCGTAAGGAAACGGACCCTCCTGTGAGAGTTCGGGCATTGGTTATGACAATCAGTTTGGATCTACCCAAACAGATTTTGGAATCTCAGACTCAAGCCCAATTGCCTGAAAACCTCGTGAAGGAAGATGTCGGGGGAATGCTCAGAACCGATCTTAGCAAGGAAAAGTTAGAACCTAGAGCAGACGGAACCCTATGACTTCACGGACGAAGTTGGTTACCTTGTTATGGAGATTTGAGGAACGTGATCATGCACGAATCTCATAAGTCTAAATATTCTATACATCCCGGATCTGAAAAGATGTATCAGGATATGAAGAAGTTATATTGGTGGCCGAATATGAAAGCCAACATTGCCACCTACGTTCAGAAATGTTTGACCTGTGCTCGTGTCAAAACTGAACACCAGAGACCATCGGGTTTACTTGTACAATCCAAGATACCGGAATGGAAGTGGGACAACATCACTATGGACTTTGTTACCAAACTCCCAAAGTCATCTCACGGTTACGATACTATCTGGGTAATTGTCGATCAACTCACCAAGTCCGCTCATTTCCTGCCAATTAGGGAGAACGATTCCCTTGCCAAACTAGAAAAGACGTACCTGAAGGAGATTGTGACCAAACATGGAATACCAGTGTCGATAATCTGTGATCGAGATGGTAGGTTCATGTCAAACTTTTGGAGGGCTTTCCAACGAGCCTTAGGTACCAATTTGGATATGAGCACTGCTTATCATACGCAGACTGATGGTCAAAGTGAACGAACCATCCAGACTCTAGAAGACATGCTACGAGCACGTGTGATTGATTTTGGAAATGGATGGGTTGACCATATTCCATTAGTGGAATTCTCCTACAACAACAGTTATCATGCCAGTATTAAGGCTGCCCCTTTTGAAGCACTGTACGGTCGCAAATGCCGTTCGCCTGTGTGCTGGGCAGAAGTAGGTGAATTTCAGCTCACTGGACCCGAGTTAATTCAGGAGACTACTGACAAGATCGTCCTCATCAAGCAGAGAATTCAAGCTGCTCGCGATCGACAAAAGAGCTATGCGGACCTGAAACGCAAACCTATGCAATTTGAAGTAGGTAACCGTGTTATGCTCAAGGTATCACCTTGGAAGGGTGTTGTACGTTTTGGCAAACGTGGAAAACTGAATCCACGTTATGTTGGCCCTTTCAAAGTAATAGCCAGGATCGGGGAAGTAGCTTATCGTTTAGAGTTGCCCCAGCAACTGAGTCAAGTACACTCTACCTTTCATGTTTCTAACCTAAAGAAGTGCTATGCTGAAGAACCACTGTCTATGCCATTGGAGGGAGTTCAATTTGACGACAAACTCCATTTCGTAGAAGAACCAGTGGAAATCATGGAGAGGACAGTTTAGAAATTGAAACGCAGTCGCATCCCGTTGGTCAAAGTACGTTAGAACTCTAGGAGAGGCCCTGAGTTCACTTGGGAACGAGAAGACTCGTTCAAGACCAAGTACCCACACTTGTTCACCTGACCAATAGCTTCATCTTAAGCTTTGAGGACAAAGCTAAAATAACGGGATGGTGCTGTAAAATCTCTAATTTTTATCTTATTGACTTTGTCAACTGTAGTACTATTTATATTTGGAATTTATATAATTTCACTTTTATATGACTTATTAATTATCATATACCTATTGTCATACTACCTTTCATATTTATTTTATATTTATATGAACCTTTAGTCATCTATTGACTACTCTGGCAACTGACTGGCCACTTGATTGAATAATGAAATTCATCACCTCAGTACATATTTTGAGATAAACTGTAACCTTACTTAATTTATTTATTAAGTACTTGGATTATTTTTATATGTACATATTTACATATATTACCTAAAAGGAATAAATACCTAAACACTTTAAAAACAATGTACATTATTTTACATTGTCACTTATCTACTTTATTTAAGTAAAATAATTCTAGTGATGTATTTAATATACACTTTCACTAAATTACCTAAAAGCTTCAACAAAAATACCTACAACACAACAAATACCTATAATAATATACAAGGACCATTGTTATCATACAACACTTGGCAAAATTTACCAAAACCCTTTCCCATGCATAAATAAAACGTGTAGATGTATGCATGCATGCACTACCATTATTTGCTATCTAACCTACTGAGTAATCATGCTTACTCCACTCAAACACTATCCTAACCATACTTTTACTTACACAAAGCATGTTTATACACATACACGCTCAAGCCTCATGCATTCTACTATGCTATGTAAGATTTTGTCCCCCATTGACTTATGAAACACACGGCTACAAACCAATTTGGGAAGGAAAATGAGTTTGCTAGTTTTGAACATGTGGGAAATAACAAGTGAATCACAACTAGATATGACATATCTTAGTTGGATATCATGGTACAAGGTACATGATTCACTTTGGATCTCTCTCTCTCTTCTATATTAGCCGAGACAAACACACACAACACACAACACATTCCATTTGCAAACTCTCATCATCTATCTCTCTCTCAAGCTACGGCTAAACACCACCTTTCCACTATTTTTGAACTTCCAAGTTTAACTACTACTCCTATACTATGTCTTCTACTACATAAAGATCAAGCACAAGCTCATCCTACAAGAAACCTTGATCCTTGAAGCAAGAACAAGAACTCTAGAAGCTTTGTGAAGCCCACGGGTTGTTTTTGATCTCCTAGACCTCCATTGTTGAAAGCTTGTCACTTGTTTCTACTCATCCTCATATCATTTTTAAACCTATCTAAACAAGTAAGTCCAAGTTAAAACCTATCTTTTCTAATACATTACTTTCATACATATTAATGTGTACATGGTTATTCTTGGTAAAGTTAACATTTAAACAAGTACTGAAACCCTAAAAACCAAATGAAACTCACGGCTTGATTTTTAATGTAACATAAAATGATGTAAAACTTTTCCACCTTGAAGAACACATCAACATGATCTTGTTTAACTTGAAAAACTATGAAAACCTAACCATGCATGTATTTTGGACGTGAGCTATTAAGCTCAAAATATTATTTTGGGTAATCTTGTAATGTTTAGATATAACTAGAAACATTAGATTTATGTTTTTAGGTGCCCTAAAATGTTAAGATCACTATTATGCCTTATTTGATTAGTTTTAAGCTCACTATAATAAGTTGCCTTAATAAATAATCATTTTCACTAAATAAATGTTTTTATAAAACTTTTAGTGTCAAAAATATGATTTTATAAAGTTTCATGTTGGAAATGTAAATCTATAATTGTTTTGGATTAAAATAATAAATCTAAGAAGTTTTGGATTTAAATAATAGATCTACTAAATTTTTGGATTAAATATAACAAGTATAAACTTTTGGGTTGGATTTATAAATTTACAAAGTAAACGGGATCTAAATAAATAAGTGGAGAAACTTATATTTCAAAAACATAAACTTTTGGATCACTTTTAATTATTGCCAAGAGTATAAGGGTGTGTTTTGAACATATCCGAAACTTAATAGTGTTAAAAAGGACTAAAAAGAGATTAATATAATATTAGGGTAAGTTGTGTAAACTTTAGAAAACCTAGGGATTATTTTGGACTCTAGCCGAGACTTAATATAAACATTAGGGACCAAATATGAAAAGATACTAAACTTAGTTAAGCCCTAAGGTAACCCTAGGGACTATTCCTGCCTATTTCCGAAACATATACAATCCCTAGGGGGCAATAGTGTAACTTGTATTAAACTTAATTATAAACCGCAAGTTAGAGGACTAAAATTGCCAAGTTACGAAACTTTAATAAACCCTAAAATGAGCTGTATACTTTAAAAACTATTTTTGCCAATTATGGAAACTTAAAGAAACCCTAGTTACACGTGTAACTAGGGAGGGACCAAAACTATAATTACTTGAAAGATTTAGAAACCCTAGGGGTATAAAAGTAATTTAACCACGAGTATTTATTTAATTAAAAGGACTAAAACGTATTTTATACAAAGTATTACGAACCTTAAAATCCTATATATTTAAACTGCTATTTAAAACGTAAAACTTAAATAAACGCAACAATTGTTATTTTTCCAAACTTATAATTTAATAAACATAAACCTTACGTAAACATGGCTTTTTAAATAAAATGTTATACATTTATAAACCTTATTTATATATTAAATATAAATTAAAAATGATTAACTTATAAAATAAATATATTAACTATATTTATTTCCTATCACTTTAAATGTATATAAAACTATCCTATATAAATATTTAAAGTGTTTTATAAACAACGTAAGTACAAAATATTAATTAAATGAATTAATTAATTAAACCTTATTATTTATTTTATACTTAAAAATAAATACTATTAGAACTTGTACAATGATGAACAAAATACAAGTATTGTAATAAAATGCTTAAAACCAGTTTAATCATGTACAGATTTATTCTGGAACCTTTATGCATTATGTTATGCATATACTGAGACCTTATAATTATATAGGTCGTTGATTGTATCGTGAGCATCCTTATCAGATGTATCCACTGACTTATTGTTGTACTACTGAGGTGAGTTCATAGCCCCACTTTATATATTGACAAACTTTTAAACCTTTTAATGGGGAAGAAAACATGTAACATACTTTATTTCATGGACATGGATTGAACTGTGAAACTTTTGATTACATTGCCTATTGTAGATGAACCCGCATGACCCGTGCATCCGAAACTGTTAGAATTATTGAATTAACTGAATGTTATAAATAGATCTATTTGGGATTGACCGTCCCCATCTGGGTGAGTCATGCTCACTGTGCCTAGGCCAGGACAACAGATGTTTCACATGTCAGCACTTATTTTTGTTATGGGTGCCTTGATAAAGATAAGGCGAAGGGTCCTTATTTGTTAAGGACTTAACTGTCAAGTTTCAGTTTCGGGCAATATGGAAATGTAATTACTTTTAAAGTGTTGATGCTTTGTGCATTACTACTTCAGTGAATATTTAATGTCCAAACTCATTTTAATTAAAACTGTGAATTCACCAACTTTATGTTGACTCTCTAAGCATGTTTTCTCAGGAAACTAAAGCAGGTATTGGTGAGCATGGATTCAAGCATCATGATAGGCTGCATTTATGGAGCTCATCTGGGGTTTTATAAATTGGGAATAATTCAAACTTTCAAACAATGTTAAAGACTACTGTAATACTATTTGCACTTTCAATCATGTAATAAATATAAGGATAATCTTTTATCTGTTGCTATATATTCTGTCTGCTGTTGATCCACCTATGTGACACCGAAATATTATTTCCGCTACGTTTGACTCAATTTGGGGGTGTCACAAAATAGCCTCCTGGCTTTGAGAGTAGTAAATACCCAAATCATGTCTACAAACTTTACAAAGCTTTGTATGGGCTGAAGCAAGCCCCAAGTGCATGCTTGATAACTAGATTTTACTCAGGTTAAAAAGTTCTTGTCGTGTGTCTAATCGAATTGATCTAGGTTCTCTATGTGACTCTATTGTTCTTGGTAAAACAAATATTTTTGGTTGTTTTTAAATTTAAATGTGCAAGACTTAAAAGTAAATGTCGTTAAAGTAAAGTGGCGTGAAATTAAATGGCGTGAAAATATAATCTAAGTCTAATAAAGGGTGCAATGTTTAAAAACTTTTGAAATTTAAATTAATTAAAATGACTAAAAAAACGTGACGAGAATTAAAAATGACAAAGTATAAAAAATATAAACTAAAAATTAAACAAGACAAAACATAGAAAATAACCCATCGTCGGAATATATTCCGATCACCACAATTGGAATGTCAAAACCTACCTGATCGGAATAATGATCGGAAACCCAATCGGAATATGTCACCTTTACCTGATCAGAATGTCCAAGCTTAATCCCCAGATCGGAATGTACACCCCTACCTGATCGGAATGTCCACACAACACACCAGATCGCAATGATGCTATCGGAATGTGTCCTATCGGAATGTGGCTAAGGAAAATTGGACAGCACTTCGTCTAAGTAAGCCTCAAGAGCCGTCGGAAAGAGCGATCGCAATGTGCGATCGCAATCCCCAGATCGGAATGAGGAAAATGACACACCTATCGCAATCCCGGATCGGAATGCAAAACCCTTTGGCCAATACTGTCACTATCGGAATGTGGTAAAGCACCCGTCGGAATGTGTAGAAACCCTCTCTTTCTGATGGATACAAATTCGAAATAAGCACAAGAACTAAATAAGCTATTCTAATAAGCAGTTGCCAAAAACTTTTAAGAAATGAAATCAGAACGTGACAGCAAGCTGAAAAGTTAAAATCTTTCAAAACTTTAAAGACGAAACTTAAGGAAAATAACTTGAAAAGTAAAACTTTTAAGAGAGCTTTGAAATCAATTAAGCTAAACACCAAATAAGCACACAAGGTTGTCAAATTCGTGGCTTATTCCGTATGTAACTTAAAGGACAAGAAAGGACGAAACTTTAATCAAAATAAGCAAATGGATTAAGCACAAGTTTGCTTAATCTGAAATTTAAACCGAAACAAGAATGAGAAGAGAAGAATGAGATTGACAAAAGTAAACTTGATCAAAGATAAATGAAGATTAAAGCAAGAAAATTGAAGGACACTTACTTGGAATTAAAAGATAATTAAGGTGCAAAACATGTTTTTAAATGACATGAAACGTAAATGACAAGATAAGTAAATGGTGGAAGACTAATTGTCACACTTAGCCAACAAAACTTAATGAAATGAAAATGAGAGGTATATATAGGTGATTAGGGGAGAGGTTAGAGGAAGCTTCCTCCTCTCCTTCTTTTCTTCTTAACTGCGCCCTTAAGTCCTTCCTTCTTAATCTTTTTGTTAATCTTGGACTTTGATGACTTTAGGCTCGGGATTTCTTTGGACTCGTCTTTTAATTCTTTGATAAATAAGACTTGAGTTCCTCGGCTTTAAGTAAACTTCCGTCTTTTGACTTTTTCTTCGATAAATCCTCAGAATTGGTCTTGGACTTCCGTTCTTTATGCACTCTTGACTTCTTGACTTCGTCTTTCATCTTTTTCTTCAATAAAAGTCCGTATATGCCCGTGAATTCCCGTGTTTTCTCCACTTTTCACCTTTTCGTCCTAAATCACAACAAAAACACAAACCACGCATAATTCCGACATAAAAGACATAAAATACACGTTTTGGTCCGGTTATTATTGTAATTAAGTGGTAGAAAAGATGTGTGTTTACACACATATCAAATCCCCTACACTTGACCATTGCAATGTCCTCATGCAATGCATTAGTTACAAAGCACGTCTACATTTTCCATCATCATAATCAATCCACGTTGGCCTTTATTAAAGAGATAGAAAATTATAAACACTAAAAGTAAAGAAATCAAAAAGCATACCTTGGGTTTTGGAAATGTCATGAATAATCATCATCCTCAAGTTTTCACTTTCTCCAAACCAAGCTTAAAAATGAGATCATTGTTATTATAAGTTAGTAGACTATCACTAACTCATGTGGGCCAATTATTCACTTAGACTCCCTTATTCCTAGGTGTATCTCTTATATTTTATTGTTGTCTTGAATGATCACGAGGATGCATTTTTGACTTATTTCGATAGTTATTAAGTCTGAAAATAAAGTGAACGATTTAATCAATAGTTAGCTAAAGGACAAAATCTTTTAAAACTGCTTCTCGGGACCTCATAAAGTTCATATCTTGGCATAACTCGCTTCACGATTTGAGACCTTTCTCGGACCGATATTTGGCAGCGACTTCATACTTCAAACCTTGAGAGACGTTCATGAAATAATGGCCTTCTCTTCATAATAGGAATTTCTTCACTTGAAGTTTTGAGAGATTCATACTTGGACCACGACTTCTTCATTTTTCTCCAATCTTTATTTTGGACTTTGATATACAACGATCCGCCTCCTTTTATGACTTGGATCTATTTATCCTCATACCTTGTAGGGTCTTTTCGGATACACTTCTCCATGACTTTTGGGGAGTTTTTTCTTTTCGTCGTGTGTCTCGATCCTTCATATTGATTTTTGATAAATGATTCTTCACATCACTTTGGATCTTTAGCAACAAAATATAGCCCTCATGCCTTGTTAGGGCCTTTTCGGACTCGCCAATCTTCGCATCCCGCTTCAATAAGTTATGCCTTGGCTATGAACTCTAATCCATACCGAGCAACTTTTAAACGATCTTGGGCTAGAAGCTAAGTAACTTTTCAAATCGCACGACCTTATTTATTAGCAGATAAATTTATTAGCAAGCGACGGGAGAATAGGCTTATAATTAACTCACATAAATTCACGAAAGAATACCGAACTTATAATTGGCTCTATCATCTCTCGTTCTCCACAGTTTAAAATCTCAAGTAATGAGACTCGTGGATACTTAGCCTATTAAATCAGAGTTTTGGGTTTTCGAGTCGCCTATAGGATCTTGCAAATTCTTAGACTTTTTCAAGTTTAGAAATCGCATTTTAAAGTTCCCTTGATAAACGACTCTCTAGGATCAATTATAGGAACTTGCGAAAAGTTCTTGTTCTTAACCCGGGAGAGTTAGACTTTCGCGTTTTATAGCTCCCTATATAATAGCCTAGCAAAACTTGACTTAAACACGTTAAGGATACTAGCTAGAGTAACTTAGATAAGTAAACTCGGGTTGAGTCAAAAGATTCACAACGTTTGAAAATTAAAACCACTTATTTAAACATTTACTTTAATAAGGAAAGAAAATAACTATACAAGGGTAAAAAACTAATAGGCCAAAATAGATCAAAAATTTTGAAAAATGTCGAAAAATTGATTTTCCGGTTAAAATGAGGACAATTACAAGGAAAAGGCCACTTGACTTCGATAGAAGTCCCCCCTACACTTAAGATAAACATTGTCCTCAATGTTTAAGCATGTGGGAGTAAACTCCCCTACACTTAGGACATTGTGCACGTTGTTTAAATTTTGCTAAGGAAAAGACAACTAAAGAGATTCCTATTTTAATATTGAGAAATATAAAATAATGAATCGAAAAGAGTTTAGGATAGAACCGGGAAGAAGTAGAACATGGAATCACGGGTCGTCAAGAATCATCAAGAGTGGATCATTGAAGCTCGAATCCCTGAGTAAGAAGTGAGGAGAGGAAAGCAATCCAACGGGTCTCCCCTACACTTATGATAAAGAAAGCGAAAAGATAGATGCATGGGTTGCCTCCCAAAAAGCGCTTGATTTTTGTTAACCGAGTCATTAGCCTGACTCGACCTTGATCATCAACGGAAGAAGCATGAAACATATCCACCAGGATCAAAGACATAGTTTTCGTCCATCAAATAGTAAAAGCTTAAGGCGAACAAGGCAAGCCAAAGATGAGTAGGCAAGGTTCCCTTAAGCAGTGATGGAGCACGGTAGAAGCAAGGGTGAAGTGGTGAAAGCAGATTTCCATAAGTTCCAAGGATATTTCCTTTTATTTCATCAGGTGGAGACTGAGATGGCTTAAAGACTTCAATACCGGGGTCGAACACCTTTTCCTTTAGGGGAAAATAGCACTCAGGCTCAGCCGAGTGTGAAGAAGATCCGCAAAGAAGCACAACCTCGTCCTCAGAAGGGGGACAAAGAGGTGTCAAATCATATGTGCAACGGATATTGGTGTCGACCGGTTTCTTCTCCTTAGAAAGAATGTGCTTCAAATCCAAAGTAGGATCAAGACGATAATCTTCAAAGTCATAAGGAGGTGCATCACTCTCATGAGGGAAGTAAGTGTTGAGAAATTCAGAGAAGTCTTCCTCAAATGAGTAATCGTCCAAAGTAGGATCGAGTGATGGCGGAGGATCTTCATCATGTGAAGAATCGCTCGAAAGAGTATCAGCCTCATCAAAATCATCGAAAGTGGGCATCTCGGGATACTCAGAAGTACAATCATCAAGATCATCCGAATCTGAGCTAGAATCATCATCATCATAAGCATCAAAGACCGGTGGAGAATCATAAATGGGAGAAGGTTCCAAAGTGGACCGAGAATCATCCACATCATCGTCAAAGAGTGGATTATCAGTGGAAGACTCGAATAGAGGATTGTTGTAGACAACAAAGTCATCATGCACATTAATCATATTCACTGATTCTCGGCCTCCAAAGGTTGTACTTGTAAGCTTCCTTTTAAAAACTTGTGCATCATCCCCGAATCTTAAGATTAACTCACCTTCGGCCGCATCCACTAAAGCTCGTCCGGTTCTCAAGAATGGCCGACCAAGTATTAAAGGAATACGAGGGTCCATTTCATAATCAACTACGACAAAATCGACCGGGAAAGTAAATGTGCCAACTTTGATGAACACGTCTTCGGCTATACCAACGGGGTAAGCGAGAGTGCGATTTGCAAGTTCAAGAGTCATCTTCGTCGGAGTAAGGTCGGGCAATGATAGTGTTTTCCAAACACTCAATGGCATCAAATTAATACTGGCCCCGAGATCAGCAAGGGCAGTAAATTCTTCAGTTTTGTTGAACACGCAAGGCAACACAAAACGACCAGGATCTCCAAGCTTTTCTGGAAGTTCTCTAAGAATAACTGCAGAGCAGTTTTCATTTAATCGTGTGTTGGCGAGTTCAATCAGCTTCTCCTTCTTGTTAAGCAATTTCTTAAATGCTTTAACAAATTTGGGCATGTGGACAAGTGCTTCAAGAAAGCTAATGTTGAAGTTCATCTCAGAGATCATCTTCACATAGCGTGTCACGTCGGAGTCCTCCTTGGTTAGCATTTTGGTCTTGCCTATACGAGAGGGATAAGGGATATTGGGTTTGGGTGGTGATGGTGCAGGTGTAGGTAAAGGTTAAGATGTTGAAGGGTCATTCCTAGGAACTTCATCACGTCGAGGCGGAGACGGTAATGGGGCACTAATACTAGGTGTAGGAGGAGTAGGGACACATGGTGGTGGAGGAGGTGTAGATGATGGGGGTGGGATTGGTGTTCCTACGATGGTGACTCCACTACGAGTAGTAATAACACTCACATTGGCTCGCGGATTAGTGACGGTGTTTGAAGGTAGAGAACTCGAAGTAGAGGGTTGAGTAGGGGGCAGGAAACTAGCAAGCATATTCTTCAAATCATTGGTTTGATTGCTGAAGGAGGATTGAATATTATCTCTAAGCTCGGATCTTATCTCATTTCCTTGCTTCGTGATATCTCCTTTCAAATTGATTATTTGGCTCTGTAGATTCTTGATTTGCTCACCTTGAGTTCTCATGATGGCTTCAACATCGGGATTAGTGGGTGGGGTTTGTTGGGTGGGTGGGTGATAAGGATTAGAAGCTCTTGGTGGGATTTGGTTGCTTCTACTGTAGTTGTTGGCGGGGTTTTGGTTTTGAGGAGAAAAAACGGGTGAAAGGTAATTGTTGGATCGGTAACTCAGCAGATTTCTATCCCCTTGTTGTCTAGCTTGATAATTTTCCGGTGAATAATTACCATAAGCTGCATACACATTCTCCGGATTTCCTTGTGTAGAAGGACAATCGGTGTATGAGTGAGGACCGCCACATGTTTCACAAGGATTAGCAACCGCTTTAACTTGTTGTTGTTGTTGGTTTGAAGCGAGAAGCGTAATACTTTTGCTCATTTCAGTCATCATGCGGGTGAGTTCGGTCATCTCAGGGTTTGCTGAAGTGGAAGAAACATTGACTCTCGGGTTATTCCTTGAAGAAGCAGAGGAATCCCAGTTTTTGTGGTGAGTAGTCATGTTCTCAATTAACTCTCTACACTCCTCGGGTCTCCTTTTCATGAATGTGCCACCGGCGGCTGCATTGATCGTATCACGATCTCGAAAAGTCAATCCGTTGTAGAAAGTGTCAATCAATGTGACGGGAAGCATGTTGTGGTTTGGACATCTATCGATCAAGACATTATATCTCTCCCAAGCATCAAAAAGAGATTCATCAGGGTCTTGCATGAAACCGCTGATTTGATTGCGAAGGCTCGTGACCATGGATGGTGGAAAGTAGCGCGACAAAAAGCGTTGAGTCATATCATCCCAAGTGTGAATAGAATTATTCGGGAGACGATCAAACCATTTCTCGGCATGATGTAATAAAGTGTGTGGAAAGAGTTGTAGGCGAAGTTCATCCATTGTGGCACCAGCTAACTTCATGCTTTGGGTGATTGTAATGAACTTGTCGAGGTGTTTGTTGGCATCATCATCAGGCAATCCACGGAATGGGTTGGTTTGCACTTGCTGAATCATGTGGTGCTTCAACGAAAACTCAGGAGCGTTGATTTGCATCGGCGCAATCGGTCCTCCTCGTCCAAACATTGTAGATTGACAAAGCTCCTCCATGGTCCGAAGATCGGGCTGTGGAAGAACATTGTTGTTATTATTTAGGTGTGGTGGATTATTGTTGTTGTTAACACCTGCCATACTTAAATCTTCTTGAGTCTCGGGCTCTTGATAATTAGAAGATCTAGTACGCATACACCTAAAATGCAAAAGAAAAAGAAACCAAACACAAAGACAATATATATACACAAGAAAGATAAAATCTTTTTGGATTTTGAAATTTTTAATTTTTATGGATTTTTATCAATTTTTAAATTTTTATGGTTTTTTTTGAATTTTTTATGCAAGAAAAATAACGCTCACAAGTGAACGGATCCCAAAAAGCAACGCGTCTCTCACAGAAAACCGTTAATCTTTACGAAAAGAGTCGGCAGCGGCGCCATTTGATAACTAGATTTTACTCAGGTTAAAAAGTTCTTGTCGTGTGTCTAATCGAATTGATCTAGGTTCTCTATGTGACTCTTTTGTTCTTGGTAAAACAAATATTTTTGGTTGTTTTTAAATTTAAATGTGCAAGACTTAAAAGTAAATGTCGTTAAAGTAAAGTGGCGTGAAATTAAATGGCATGAAAATATAATCTAAGTCTAATAAAGGGTGCAATGTTTAAAAACTTTTGAAATTTAAATTAATTAAAATGACTAAAAAAACGTGACGAGAATTAAAAATGACAAAGTATAAAAAATATAAACTAAAATTAAACAAGACAAAACATAGAAAATAACCCATCTCGGAATATATTCCGATCACCACAATCGGAATGTCAAAACCTACCTGATCGGAATAATGATCGGAAACCCAATCGGAATATGTCACCTTTACCTGATCAGAATGTCCAAGCTTAATCCCCAGATCGGAATGTACACCCCTACCTGATCGGAATGTCCACACGACACACCAGATCGCAATGATGCTATCGGAATGTGTCCTATCGGAATGTGGCTAAGGAAAATTGGGCAGCACTTCGTCTAAGTAAGCCTCAAGAGCCGTCGGAAAGAGCGATCGCAATGTGCGATCGCAATCCCCAGATCGGAATGAGGAAAATGACACACCTATCGCAATCCCGGATCGGAATGCAAAACCCTTTGGCCAATACTGTCACTATCGGAATGTGGTAAAGCACCCGTCGGAATGTGTAGAAACCCTCTCTTTCCGATGGATACAAATTTGAAATAAGCACAAGAACTAAATAAGCTATTCTAATAAGCAGTAACCAAAAACTTTTAAGAAATGAAATCAGAACGTGACAACAAGCTGAAAAGTTAAAATCTTTCAAAACTTTAAAGACGAAACTTAAGGAAAATAACTTGAAAAGTAAAACTTTTAAGAGAGCTTTGAAATCAATTAAGCTAAACACCAAATAAGCACACAAGGTTGTCAAATTCGTGGCTTATTCCGTATGTAACTTAAAGGACAAGAAAGGACGAAACTTTAATCAAAATAAGCAAATGGATTAAGCACAAGTTTGCTTAATCCGAAATTTAAACCGAAACAAGAATGAGAAGAGAAGAATGAGATTGACAAAAGTAAACTTGATCAAAGATAAATGAAGATTAAAGCAACAAAATTAAAGGACACTTACTTGGAATTAAAAGATAATTAAGGTGCAAAACATGTATTTAAATGACATGAAAAGTAAATGACAAGATAAGTAAATGGTGGAAGACTAATTGTCACACTTAGCCAACAAAACTTAATGAAATGAAAATGAGAGGTATATATAGGTGATTAGGGGAGAGGTTAGAGGAAGCTTCCTCCTCTCCTTCCTTTCTTCTTAATTGCGCCCTTAAGTCCTTCCTTTTTAATCTTTTTGTTAATCTTGGACTTTGATGACTTTAGGCTCGGGATTTCTTTGGACTCGTCTTTTAATTCTTCGATAAATAAGTCTTAAGTTCCTCGGATTTAAGTAAACTTCCGTCTTTTGACTTTTTCTTCGATAAATCCTCAGAATTGGTCTTGGACTTCCGTTCTTTATGCACTCTTGACTTCTTGACTTCGTCTTTCATCTTTTTCTTCAATAAAAGTCCGTAAATGCCCGTGAATTCCCGTGTTTTCTCCACTTTTCACCTTTTCGTCCTAAATCACAACAAAAACACAAACCACGCATAATTCCGACATAAAATACACGTTTTGGTCCGGTTATTATTGTAATTAAGTGGTAGAAAAGATGTGTGTTTACACACATATCAATTCTATGAAACTCTCTCAACATTTCTTATTGAACATAAATTTGTCAAAATAAAAATAGATAGCACCTTGTTCATCTATAAATCTAAAACTAACACCATTCTGGTACAAATTTATGTGGATGACATCATTTTTGGTTCAACAAGTTTAAAACTATGCAAACAATTTTCCAAGCTCATAACCAACAAGTTTGAGATGAGTATGATGAGACAAATCACATTCTTCCTTGGTATTCAGATTAAAAAAATCTGACCAAGGCATCTCCATCAATCAAGAAAAATATGTCAAGGATTTACTGAAGAAGTATGATATCAATTGTGCTTCAGAAAAACACCAATGGTACCCCCTAACAACTTAATACCTGATCTCAATAGACAATCAGTTAATGAGACTCAATATAGAGGTATGATTGGTTCACTCGTGTACTTAACAACAAGCAGGCCTGACATACAATTCTCTACACGCCTTTGTGTAAGATACCAAGCAGACATAAAGGAATCACACCTTACTGCTGTAAAGAGAATCTTTAGAGACCTAAAAGGTACACCGAGTCTAGGTTTATGGTACCCCAAGTCCTCAGGATTTGATCTCAAAGGGTACTTAGACTCTGACTATGCTTTATGCAATTTGGACATAAAAATCACTTCTGGTGCATACCAATTGCTAGGTGGAAAACTTGTGTGTTGGAGTGCTAAAAAGCAACAACCAGTTGCCATGTATTCAGCAGAAGCTGAATATGTGGCTGTTGTTGGATGTTGTGCCAATGTTCCATGGATGAAAAGCCAACTGGCTGATTATGACATAGAATATGAAAAGGTACCAATATTTTGTGATAACACTAGTGCTATTGCAATATCCAATAATCCATTCCTCTACACAAGAACAAAACACGTTGATATCAGATATCACTTTATCAGAGATCACATTGTGAAAGGGGACATTGAATTACATTTCATCCCCACTCAATACCAATTGGCTGATATCTTCACCAAACCAATGGAAACCAACTTTCAAAAGATTAATAATGGAGATTGATATGTTGAACATTGATGATATAAAACCTGAACCTTCAACATTCACTGAAGAAGCCTAAAGGTTCAGTATTTCCTAACACTTTTTGATTAATTTAAAGTAGCAGTGTCTGAGTAAAGGAGTGTACAATATCATGTGTCTATTTCACATTATGTGATTATGTACATGATGTTTTGTCACCTTATCTGACACACTTAAGCTGAACAACTAATCACAAAAGATTCATCAGTGTTCCTTCAGAATTCTGAACAATGTTTTATACAAATGAGTAGCTAGGCCTGAGCAGAGGAGCGTGCAACTTCATATGTCTTGTTCACTTTTGTGAACATGTATATGGCTTTTTGTCGCCTCATCTGACACACTGAAGCTCACAAGTATACCCTTCAGGTTCAGCATATCTGACCAACAGCTTTTAACACAAATCGATCATGTGTTTCAGAAAATTAAATGGAATTAAATTTCTTTGGAATAAATATAAACATTCTTTCAAAAGGTGTAAATTGTTTATTAAGGAAATTTCAAACGTCCACATCCACAGTTAACAACTCCTTGACACATGAGGCGTTTCACTATTCAAGGCAATAGAAAAAATCATACTTTTGTAGAACATTAATGAGAGAGTTTATGCCATTTGTTCAAAAGAAACCCTACAGGTTTGTAACTTCTTTAAAAAGTTTTATAAAAAAAACTTTCGAAATTCAGTCAAGTGTTTATATAAACTCTTTGAAGTTGGATTTTACTCCACGCTTACAAATCTTTCATCTCAAAAAACACACATAAACACTATCTCTCTCTCAAACAAAAAACCACACCAACAACAATGGTTGAATCATCTTCCTAACTAGATACTGAGATCACCTTAAACCCATCCATTCATGTTAACTATCCTATTGAGGATATCATCTTCAAACCCAACAACCTCACCTTGGTCAAACTAGAAGTCATTAAATCCATTCCTGGGAATGAGGCCATGAACTTTTTGTCTAAATGTGTTCTTAGGGAAGCATTGTTTAAAGACCCAAGAATGATGTTTCAAAACGTTTTAAAGGAGTTTTGGTTTACTACACAACCTTCCCAGAACAAGAAATTCATTGAGTTTGATTCAATAACTGCTGGTATTCATGGTAAAAAATTGGTTTAAAGTTGTTTATAAGGGTTTTGAGGTTAAATTATTTAGGAAATCCTAGTGATTATGAGGCTATACCGGATGATTTTTCTATTGTTAAAAACTTCTTTAAAGAAATTGGGTATACTGAAGAGATCACTGAAAAGGTGGGCTGAAGAGAAGCTGTTAGACACCTAAGTGGAAATTAATTATGACCATTTTGATAAAAAGCGTGGGGGGTAAAACTGGTGGGCTTGATCAGATTAATCGAAAGGATGCCATCATTTTATATTGTCTGGCCAACGGGGTCAAGGCAGATTTTGGGAGGTTAATATTTGAAGATCTCCATGGAAAACTAGAGAAAAGAACAACAAAAAAGAATGTGGTCTACACCACATTTTTATCCCTCCTTTTTGTTGACCACCTTGGAGAAGCATTTATTGAACTAAAGGGGGAAAACTGGCCTTTCAACCTTTTGAACTTAAGCGCTGGAACATTCTAGTTAGTACTATTAATACTCCTTTTACACAACCCATGATGTACATCTGCTCAGTAGATGGTCTAGTAGTGTATAAAGCTCCAAAGGACACTCCTCCAACTAGAGAAGGGGATCTAAAGGGCAAAAAGCCAAGATTTTCTTTTGGACCACGTAAGAAGCAAACCTTTGTTAATACTAAAAAATGTAGACATGAGTCCAAGAAAAGGAGAACCCTCACATAATCTTCATCTAAGGAGATTTCTAATGAATCCCACGACCATGCTTCGAAGAAACTTAAGTCCTCGCCAAGGACAAGAACCCCAGCCAAACGCCACCTTTAGCACCTGCTGGGGGTGGCATGCATAAAGAGGCCCAGAAGGCAACCTCTATCCCAACTTCTTTAGGGGATAAAAGTGAAGAGGGAGCGCACCCTCAACTCAGTGTGTGGAGTCTGCATTGGTAAGCAATCTAAATTTAAATACATTTCCAAGTTCTTTGTTAGATTCTATCATTTGTCACTCTGAGTCAGCATCAGGCGTGAGGCGTCAACAAATACAACAACTGACGTTGACCCTGGCCAATCTGTTTCTAATGATGTAGCACCATAAAAACACGGTTCTACTGAAGGAACAAAAACATCATCATTGATCTTAACTTATCAGGGATTTTTTTCTCAGGATCCATCAGGTAAAACCAACCCTGATGGTGAAGGAGTATTAATTGATCCTCACACTAGAGGTGATGCTGAGAAGACAAACAAGGAAGTGCCTCTCACCACTGAAGCCAAGGTGGGACACTTGCCTTCTTTCATGTTCAACATGTCTTCGGAGGACTTTGAAAGGGAGTTGGGTTTTGATGAAAGGGCTCTAGTGAATCTTGGTGAAAGTGAGCCAAAGGATGACAATGCTGAACAACATCCAAAACCACCATCCCCTAGAGCTATCAAGGTAAATGAACTGACCAATCAAGTATTGGTTCTTCAGTCTCAAGTGAATAGGCTCAAGGAAGAAAAGGTCATTGTTGATGCTGAAATTGCCACATTAAAAGCAAGACCAATTCATCCCACTGCTGAACAAATAAAAAATGTTATTCTTGATGCCTTTAAGCCCATGGTGAAAGATGTTGTCACCAACACTTCTTTGAAACAAAAGATGTACTCCCTCATGGACTCCATCAATGGTGCTTCCATGGAGTTACCACCAGAGTTCACACCAATACCTGGCCAAATTAATGATTTATGTAACTCTGTTTCGAAGATAAAAGATAGGGTGCAATGCTAGAGAAACAAAATTTGACCTTATCTAAAGAGGTTCAACAAAAACTTGGTGCCCTTGAGCATGTTCCAGCCATGCTGGCCAAGGTATCCTCTACTTTAGACTCTCTTGTTTCACTCCTCCCTCATGGTGGTTCATCAGAAGTTGTTGGGCAATCTTTTGCCGAGGGGGAGAAAAACACCATTCAACAGTTATTTCAAAAGCATGCACAAAAGAAGGCTAAAAAACAACCATTTGTCTCTGAGTCACCATTTGCTAAGAAAAGTCCAGCTAAGACTAAGGGGGAGTCTTTAGCTAAGGACAATCACATTAAGGGTCTTACCACCAGCAATGACACAACTGATGAAGGTACACCTCCAATCCAACCCAAGAACAAAGGCGATTCCACTATGAAGGAAATAATTATCAGGGCTAGGATTGCTTCCCTAGAAGATATTGACAACTTGTACATATTGCATGAAGAAGATAAGCTAAGAAAGTTGAAGCTAAGTCTGTATGAAGAAATTGGGAAAACAAAAGTTAAAAATCTCTTCAAAAGGAAAATGTTATATGAATTTTTTTGTATAACAAGACTGAACAGAAGAAACCCTTCAGAGATCACAAACATTGACATGCTTACCACCAAAGGTGATATTCATCTGAAGTTCTACATGGGTGACAGAACTGATGAGATTCTAGAAGACTTCCAAGCAAAGGACCTCTCTTATACTGAATGGTTAGAAATGAAAGAAAAGATTATGAAGAGAAAGTCTAAGAGGTGGGATGAAGTCCACATCAGAATTGATCACTCTAAGAGAAACCATGAAAGAATGGGTTAGATCCTCAATATTAATGCTGATGTTACACTAGAGGATCAAGATCCTATACTGGAGTTGAACAAAAGAGCAAATCTGATCAAACCTGGAGTGGGTGACATCTTTGTTACTACAAAGAAATACAAGGAGCTTGTTTAGTTTCAAAATCATATCCCTGGGCATGTACTTGACGAACCAGAATTGGGAATGATTATGTTCAATCATCAAGAACGTCAAGACTTTGTTGGTATTAGTGATCTTGATGATATGAAGAATGAAATACTTGGAAATGTTTAGAAGATTTTCTACTCTCACCATGGAGGTCCAGGACTTACTGAAGCTGCAAGAACCATCAACATGTGCTTACTAGGAATATTGGACTATAGAAACTCAGATCTATTTGTTCAGACTCCTACCATATAAGGACTTCGGCCTAAGGAAGATTAAATAATCATTTGTAATTTTTAGTTGTAATTTGTAATGAGAATGATTATCTGATATTTATAAGTACTTTATTGTTAAGTGCAAGTAAGAAGAAGTTGTTATGCTCACTTACTACTGACTTTAGACTTAGGCTATTTGTATATCCAAATAGGAGGAGATTGTTGGGTTAGCATTTACTGACCCTGAAGCAACTCTAGGATTTGAATATAAATCCCCCTAAGTGTTTCATGTTCAGCAGAAAGGTGGCTCTACTGAAGCATGGTCAAAGGAACAAAGATTCCTACTAAAGAATGTTTTGCTGAAGGATGTTCAGCTTTCCTCTTCCAGAGAACTCAAAAGACAAAGGAGTCTTTGCTTCGAAGACTAGGCGGTCTAGTTGCTGAAGAACAAGTCCTAAAGAAGAGCTTTCAGTTTAGTTTGGCTTGACAATACCAAACTGAATGATGTCAATCTCCTCAAGAATACTGAAGACACTTAAGTATTCTGAAGGTTTACATTAGGCGGGAAAAGATTACTTTAAGTCAAAGTAGGTTGCTTGTATAGTTAGCCATAAGTACAACCTTTGTCTTTTTCTAGAATAGTTTATTTGTCCTTTGTACTGTTTATCCAGCATGGGCATCAACCACCCACTGGATAAACTCTTGCATGGGAACATGCACAATGTAAAACCTTGTTTTGCACTGCCTATATAAGGAGTGCCTTTGGGAGAGAAATGGTTAGCCCTTACAAGAGAACGAATCTCTTATTAACCTTCTCTCCCAATACCAACCAACCATAGAGCCAAAGTGAATATGAACGTTTAGGTTGGAACTTAAACTCTTAAACTTGGTTGAAAGTTTAATTAGAGGAGATCACCCACATTGTCATTCAACCAATTTGTTATTCCACAAACAAAGTGGGTTATAGATTCTTTATTTGAATTTTAATAAAAGTATATACGTTGAAAAGTTTAATTGGTATTCTTGTTTTAATGTTCTTAGTTCTTATTAATTGTTAAAACAACACACTTGAATCTTTACCAACGAGTTACTACTTAAGGTTGATAAGTAATAACAAGTTAAAAGAGATCAACAAATATCCTCTCCTCCTTTAAGCTAACTTTTCAGAATAACTTTAAAACTTAATTTATAAATTAATGCGAGTCTAGTATGAGATAGGTTTGTATCCCGTTATGAACACTATGACTTAGTGTTTAGTTTTTTTAACATGGAAGACCAACGACCCATAAGTGAAACACGTGTATATGTATTCCTTACAATGTAATCTTAATTCATATATTGTATATTGAATCCCCTTTTTCTTGTATATCGCTCTCGCGCCTCATATTGATCAATCAAGAACTCTTCTATTAAGAATGATTTACCATAGCGATCTTTAACGGCGATATGCCGTTAGATCTAACCGTCTTAACTTGTGCTATTTGTTCCTTTTTTAGCATCATGACCCAAATGGGTATTATCTTTTATTTACTTGAGTTATGTGAATAACGTAAAAGCTTTGAATTGAATAAGTTGGTATTATTATGAGCATGAAAAACATGTGATGAGTATTTTTTCCCAAATGTTAAACGTAAGTTTACTTGGATCTCGTTTAATATTGTGGATGAATTTAGTTGGTTTATATATGTTTTCCTGTTTTATACATTTTTTTATTTATGGACGTTATTGAACATTTTTTTCAGTTTTTACGCTTCGTCCGTTTTCGTCACTTTTACCTTTTCGTCTATTTTCTTTGTTTTTGTTGGTTTTTACGCTTTCTTTTGTTTTTTTACATTTTCTCATGTTTTTTTTTTTGTTTTTATGTCTTCGCTCGTTTTATACATATTCGCTTGTTTTCTTACGATTTTGCCCGTGTTTTCGTATTTTTACGCGTTCGTCCGTTTCCTCACGTTTTCAGCAGTTTTCTTACTTTTCGCCGGGTCTTACGTTTTTATCCGTTTTTATGTTTTTCTTTTGTTTTCTTACGTTTTTCTTATTTTTTTACGTTTTCGTTAGTTTTCTTACGCATTCGTTCGTTTTTTACGTTTTCGTCTATTTTTTACGGTTTCATTTGTTCTCTTACGTTTTTGTTTGTTTTTTACGGCTCCGTCCGTTTTTCACACATATTTGTCTGTTTTTATGTATTCTAAAGTTAGCTTACATTTTTGTACGTTCTCTTACACTTTTGTCTATTTTCTCACGTTTTTCTTATGTTTTTTACTCTTTTTTCAAACAAAATACTTACGATAACATGCGAAACGAACAAAAACAAAGAAAAGCGTGTGAAAAAACTTTAAAAAACGTGGGTAATATAAAAAACTTAGGAAAATGTGTGAAAAAAGGTGGCTAAACGGGCGGGTCGAGTCATCTAATATGTCTCATTCCTTTGACCAAATATCTCGCAAGTCTATGTATCCTTAAACTTTTAACACCTCGAATTTATTGTGTCACAAGCCATCTCACTAAAACCTTTGATCCAACGGTGCCATAAATAATTAACACCACTTTTAGAGCGGGAATTTTTTGTCCTTTGGAGGGAACACATATGTATTTAACGGGAATACAGGAGGGTATTGTCATGAGCGGGAACACTACTATTTGGCGTGAATATAGGTATTGTCTTTGAGCGGGAATTTACTTGTTATATACTAGTCCTTGCCCTAAAGTTTCACTCAACCCTAAAATTTCTCATTAACAAATACTGTACCAATCAACATCTCAAACTCACTTTCCTACCTACTACTCTTTTATCAATTACGATTTTGGTCGTGTGTGTCATATGGCATGGCGATTATCTTGTCATAAAGGTAGATCGATCTAATAATCACTTTATCCAAAGTTTTGTGTCTTTTGAGTTAATTGTGCTTCATTTTGATTCTAACCAGTGATTTTATTTTACAAATTTTGGTTTGCAAATGGGCTTAGCTTACTTTCATAAAAGGAGACACTGCCATCTCTAAAATCGATAATCTGCGGTTATGATCTCTTTAGAGTGCTCCAGCTACCAAATATTACCATATCAGCCGGGACAGGGATTGGTCTCGAGTTTCAAGAGTCGTGGCTGAACCTTAATGAGCGTAATAAATGAATTTTGAAATCAGGTATAGTATTCAACATGTCACTCTGGTATCAAAACTTGCAAAGCAATGCAAAGAGTCAGAATTACTCACTTTTTTATCGGACACAGTTGTGACCGAAGGTGGTCATGACGTTGTAACTGCTGCAAGCGGTAAAGCATTGGCAAACGTCGAATATAATTTTAACTTTTGAAAATCCACAAGCCCTAGATGAAGACCTTAAAACAACTACAGCCAGGATTTTTAGCTAGGGGAGGCTAACCATACTTAAGGCAAAGATTGATAGTACTAGAGAGGCTAATATAAAAAATAGTAGAAAAATAACTTGTAATACACGTAAATAGTGTTGGTTTAATAAGTTGTGTTCACGTACTATGCATAGCTAATTTAGCTTAAGAAGTAGTATATGCATGGAGTAGTACTGTATTTCAGTATTGGTATAGGTTTGACCAATTTCAAGGAATTGTGGGTTACATGGGAGAGTGCTTGGTCATTAGTTTTTACCGATTCTTTAGGAAGTTAGTTAGTACCAGTATTTTAGTAATTTTAGTGCACCACGTTGTATTACTTGTAAGGCTATAAATAGCCATAGAATATTTAGTAAATGCAGTAAGTTTTCCCTTATTTTATGTACAACAACATTTACACCATACTTGTTGGTTTGATTGGTGTTTGTGTGGGTGTGAGTCGGAGGTCGTAAGGGACTGATTCCATCATTTGGTATCAGAGCGCTAGGCTCGTACCGGGGAAGCCTCCGCCATCGGCTGGTGTGTCGATCGGTGGAGGGCAGGTGTTGAAAAGGTTCAGACATCGGGGGGCTGTTTGAAAACAGACCGAATGCCTTCTATGTACACAGGCAATGAAAGACCAAAGTGAGCGGCAAGCTTTGATCATAGAAAGCTTTATAAGACCGCGAGGGCCGAGAACCGCAAAAGACCGGCGGTACGACGGTTCCTAGACCGAGAATGTTAAGACCGAGACCGAGACTGAAAAAGTCAAGACCAAGACCGAAGGAGGTAACCTGGACCGAGACCGTGACCGCATGTTGCTCGAGAAAGAAAAGAAGACCGGGAAAAGACCGACGCCGTAGAGAAGACCGAGGAAGCTCCGGCGTGAGACCGAGAAGACCGAGGAGCTACAAAAGACCGGGCAGCACCTAGACCGACACAGGTGACGAAAGACCGAAAGCTCACCTGAGAAAGAATAGACCGAAGACCGCAAGAGATTACCATGACCGGCGGGTTGTCGAGACCGGAGCTTTAATAGCTGAAGACCGAATTTCAACATCATATATAAGACCGAAAGATAATGTTGAATTAAAGACCGAAGACCGAATTATTGAATCAATAAGACCGAAGATTCATAAAAAAAGACCGAACAAAGTTTTATCTCGATTAAGAGATAAAAGACCGGAGCAAGAATGGGAATGAAGCAAGACCGTGGCAAGAACGCTAGCAACAACATTCGCAAGAAAGATAGCAAGAAAGTTTGAAAGACAATGAAGACTTCAACACGGGGGGTGTTGAACGGTGTTGGAAGTTACATTCAACGAGATGATTCGGACGTGCCCAAGAAAAGTCGAGAAACGAGATGGTTCGAAAGACTTGACCAGGGTGACGTGAACAAACCAATTAAGGGGGTGATTGTTGGTTTAATAAGTTGTGTTCACGTACTATGCATAGCTAATTTAGCTTAAGAAGTAGTATATGCATGGAGTAGTACTGTATTTCAGTATTGGTATAGGTTTGACCAATTTCAAGGAATTGTGGGTTACATGGGAGAGTGCTTGGTCATTAGTTTTTACCGATTCTTTAGGAAGTTAGTTAGTACCAGTATTTTAGTAATTTTAGTGCACCACGTTGTATTACTTGTAAGGCTATAAATAGCCATAGAATATTTAGTAAATGCAGTAAGTTTTCCCTTATTTTATGTACAGCAACATTTACACCATACTTGCTGGTTTGATTGGTGTTTGTGTGGGTGTGAGTCGAAGGTCGTAATAGGTTGATTGGGGTGGCTCAACACCCACTAGTCCCCTACTAGCTCCCCCTGACTACGGGTGATGGCTGATCATCTTCAATTGCTTATAAGAAATTGAACGATCTTTCCCCGCCAAGAGAATTGATGATTACTGTTTGACTAGAAGAGTCACGCAATGCTCCATTTTGATTCTAACATGTGATTTTATTTTACAGTTTTTGGTCTGTAAAATGGTTTAGCTTTGATGAGACTGTAATTATACATAGTCTCATCGTCCAAATCGGGCTTAAAACGCTTAAAAAATCGTCAAAATACCCAAAATATGCCTGTGCTTGTTCATTGTGTATTTCAGGTACGGATATCGTGAATTCACCAAAAGATCAAAGAAATCAAGCAAAAAACGAACACGGGAAACGAAGCCGCACAAAGAACCGGACCCGAATCATGATTTTCCAAAATACCCTTGAAGTTTGAAGAATTGGCAACTTTGGTCCCTTTATTTTGAAGACTTGACAATTTATACCCTTGCAAAACTCATAATTGCATTTGGGTCCCTAAAATGTTGATTATATACAAGTTTGGCCCTTGAAGATAGCTTAAATCACATGATTGATCCTTGTTACAAAGTTTGCTAAACTTTGGTGCCAAAAATGACAGGTTGAGCAAAGATATTACAAAGGGAAGAAACTTTGGGCTGTTTTATTACAATGTGACAAACAATGGGGAATCCAGGGACTGATTATGGCAGACAACTAAACTCCCTTCCACCTCTCACAACTTGACACGTCACTCTCTCTCTCCCCTCAACCAATCAAACTTACCCCCTCATCCACCTCACTTTCCACTCAATTTTTAAAAACGATTTTTAAATAATCAGTTTAAATTTGGGGGTAAACACGTTTTTTAAATACCCTTAATCACCCAAACAGATTAAACACTCTCCCTAACCCAGTTAATCCCATAAACCCTAAAATACCAATTACCCCAAATCAAAGGGGTTTTACCCCAAAACATGCAGAATGGTGATTAAGGGTGTCCTAATCAAAACCCACCACTCACAGTGTTCACCCCGTGACCACAAGTGGGTCCCCATCCTTCCCCTGCTGCACCAAGAATAGCAAAGTTGGAATCAAACAGCAATCCAACGGCTCCAATCACTTTTCTTCCTCCCCAAGATCATTTGAAGACAGCTGTTTACTCAACATCATCACATGGGCTCCAAATTGACCAAGACCAAAGGGCATTCAAGGAAATTCAGCAACTAGGGTTTTGCTTTTATATTTTTTTATTCATGTAATCTAGAAACTTCAGTAGTGTAGTATAAATAGGGGTGTGTTGTGCCCCTATTTTCTCTTGTTCCAGTTTTTGTATTAATTTTAAAAGATTAATGAAAATGAAATTTTGATTTTATGCAAGAATTGAGTTCCTTATTTATCAGTTTTCTTAGTGTAACCATTTTTATTTATTCTAGTTAAGAGTTTTCAAAAGTGGACGTTTTACAAAGGTTTTTCAGAAAATCTATGTTGTTTAAAGAATTCTTGAAAAAGGTTTTTAAAGGTGAAATCAGTGTTAGGGTGAAGTGATAGTGGATCTTTAACATTTATTCCAAGTTTAATAACCTTTTATCAAGGTTCTTGGTAGTTTAAATTCCAAGTTTTCCAAGATTTTTCAGAAAATCTTTCTTTCATATTTTTTATTTTACTGTAGCAAAAGCTACAAGCCCAAAAGCTTGTAGCCTTTGCTACTTGAAGTTTGTTTTCCTGTTTGGTGGTGTTATGTGCAGGTATCAAGAAACAAGCAACCATCATTCCATTTCCATCTTTCTGTTTTGTTAAAGACATATTGTACCCTGGTTCTGTTGTTGAACCACAACAGGGTTTCTCTACTATTCCATAAGCTTCCATAAGCTCAACCATACACCTTTTGGAAGGCATCAGCCAAGGTAAAGGCTTTGAACCCCATTAGCTGTTTTGCTTGAGTATCTTATGAGATTTTGTGTGATTTTTAGTTTTGCCTATTCATTTGTTGTTTATCTTGCTTGAAATTGCTTTATCTGAGTTTATTTGCATGTTAGGATTAGTAGAAGTAAGTTTGGTCAGTGTTTGATTAAGTTTTGTTTGCAAAAATCTAGTTTCTGCATTTAAAGGGGTGTTTGGGTCTGTTTATTAAGTTAAGTAGTGTTCATTTATTTGGTTTAAAAACGGCTTAAACACACTCAAGGGGTTGTTATTAGGTAATGGTAGTGGTTGGTTTTCTTTTTGGGTAGGGTTCAAAAGGATTTTGTTTGTTAAAATTGGCACTTAGCTTAAAAATCAGTAACCACTCCTTATTGACTGTTTTTTTGTGATTTGGTTCACAAGTCTTTGTAATCTGTTAGAGTATTGGTTAGACTAGGGTCTTATTAAGTTGTATGTTATTTGGTTGAGTAGTATGCATGATATAAGCACTTGAAAATCATAATTGTGCCATTTGCATCAGTTACTGTTCACAGATAGGCCATAGTACATTTACAGTCACTTGAATTGGTCATTTTAGTGTGATATTTGCTTTGAGCTTGCCTGTTTTCTTGTTTAATCTGACTCCCCACACTTCCATGAGTGTGGGGGTGCCCAATTGTCCAAGCAATTCCAAGAAACAAAGCTTTCCTAAGCTTTTGAACCACCAGACTTTGATATTGCACTAGCAGTGGGAACTTCATTACCCCTGCTAGTGCTTCTGTTTCCACTGCTTGCACAAAAAGACAGAAGGTGATCACATGTCACTTTCATCATCTTAAATTTTTGTCTTTTGTGAACAAATTTAGGAATTAGGACCTGAAACTTTTTGCATTATTTTTCTTATTTTGTTTCTGATTTTTTAGTATAATTTAATTTTTTGTTACTGTTCATTAAGTATTTTTTAGGTTTTATTGCATTTTTAATTACTTTTTAATTATTCTGTTTTTGTCTTTTAGTGGTAAAACTTTATATTTTTCAGATTTAAAATTTTTGTTAGACTTAGAAAATTAATTTAAGATTTTTAGTTTAAAAATTATTTCACTGTTCACTTTTAATTATTTTTTATAATTAAATTAGTTTAATTAGAGTTTTAATTATAAACTGTTTTTCTTTTAGTGAAAATTTTTACTTTTTTCAATCTTTTTCAATTTTCTACTGTTCATTAGGGTAATTTAAGATTTTTAAAATTGTCAAATTATTTTTGGCATTATTTTATTATTTTTTATGATTATTTTAATTTAAAAATAGTTTTTAGTGATTTAAAAATAGAAAAATAGTTTTTAAAATTTAAGAAAAATACTTTTTAGCCATTAAATAATATAAGTTAGTTATTAGTTCAATAAAATAATATTTTGGGCTTTTTCTTAATTATATTTAATTTTAGGGCTTTAATTAGCATTTAAAATTGAATATTTAATTAATAAAAGGTTTTAAAATATATTTGTTGGATTTTTATTCTTATTTATATTATTTTAGACTTAGTTTAATATTTTAATTAATTTTTAGGTTTAATTTTTAATTTTGTCACATTTTACGTATTTACGTTCGCGTTTTACGTCAACGTCGTAGTTTAATCGTAGTCGTAGCTCGTCTTTACTTTTTTCTCTTCTAAACCAAAAACGTCACTAATCCAAACATTGTTATTTTATATTTTGGCACATTAATCCACACACCTCCTTCAAGAACGAACTTGGATTTTATTCGTCTTCACGGTTTTCCTAAATCGTGTCGATTAATACTTACCACATTTATACTCGTCTTTCCTAAGACTTGTATATAAAAACCTACATCAAATTTTTGGCGCCGCTGCCGGGGAGGTGTTTAGTGTGCCATTATTATTAGTATCGTGTTTGTGTGAGTAGTGCGTTTTTGCTTTTCAATTTTTGGAAAGCGTGAATATCGTACATACTCATTTTTGTTATTTTTCTCTATTATAGTATAATATCCAAATAAAACGTGTTTAATTTTCCTAAGTTAAACACACAACAATCTTTACTATATTGTAGATATATTGGTTTTCGTTTTTTTGAATATATTATTACTATATTGTACTACGTAAGAACCATAAACATACAAGTACTCCAAAAGCGTGAAAACACAACCTTGATTCGGGATTTCATCACTCGATCATTGTATTCGAATCTAAAGCAAAAGTTTAAAGGCAAAATAGATAAATACTTTCGTGAGGCTTAATTTCAATTAACATAAACTATAAGGTGGGTATAAGGTGGTTGTATTTCACGACCTAAAGGAAAAAGGCTCTTAAGTGCTTAGGCCCGCCTCGTTTCCTCCGCTTGCTTGTGCGTGTTTTGAGAAAGAGAGCTAATCGAGGGTTTGCCGCCCAAGTATTATCTACGTATATTATATTTGCTTGTGTTTTCAAGATTAAACCCTCTTGAACGTTTTGGTGTTCCACCAACGTTCTAAAGTCATCAAGAACGTTCACTCCACGCGATCGTTTTCATTCTTTGAGGCTCCTTTAATCGAGAAAGTCGATTCGAGGAGAGATTTGTAGATTTGTGTGTACGTAATACATTCAAAAATCCAAAAAAAATTAAAAAAACCAATCAAAAACCAAAAAAATTAAAAAAATCGAAAAACCACAAAAAGAATCTTCTTTGCTACCACCCATTCTACGCTTAGTGCATGCGCACTCGATCGAAGGATTATTCCAATTCTAGCGAAGCTTCGAATCGACGCAATCGTAATCGAAAGAATCGACGACGTAGACGAGAATTAGAAACCGACGTTCCTAATATTGTTGTTGAAGAAACCGTAGAGGAGATGGCCGACAATCGTTCGATGATGGAATTGCTCCAAGCGCCCACCGAGGGTTATGGAGACGCGATCGTAATTCCCGCCATCGAGGCGGAGAATTTTGAGATAAAGAGCGGAATGCTTTCGTTGATCCAAGCTACGAAGTTTCGAGGTCGTGAAGCCGATAATCCTCACGACCATATTCGGAATTTTGATCGTCTTTTAGCCACGAGCAAGTTTAAGAACGTCGACACCGATGTCGTCAAGCTTATGCTTTTTCCTTACTCGCTCGATGGTGCCGCCAAGGATTGGTACGAGAAAGAGCCACCTAATTCGATAACTACGTGAAAGGATCTCGTTTCCAAGTTCGTTAATTATTTCTTCCCACCGTCTAAGACGACGTTTTTCAAGAATGAAATTACGAAATTTGAGCAAAAATCGAATGTATCTTTTAGAGACGCGCGGGATCGCTTTAAGGAATTGCTTAGGCAATGTCCTCACCATGGTTTTTCCGAGTTGCACCAAATCGATACGTTTTACAACGATCTTAATTTTCACGAACAAGACTCGTTGAATTCCGCCGCCGGTGGCAACTTTTTGTGTAAGACTCCGAAAGACGCATTGATAATTATCGAGAACCGATCCAAGGTTTACCAACTCCGCAACGCACCGAGTGTTGCCAATGTCGCCAATGTTAGTAGTTCTAATCGCGACATTGAGAGAGTTGATGCAAAAGTCGACAAGCTTACGAATGTGTTCACATCTTATCTCATTGAGATGCAAAAGAAAGACGCTCCCGCTACGGTGAAAGCGGTTGAGGTTTCGTGTACGTTTTGTGGTGAACCTCATAATTATTAGGAGTGTGCGGCTACGGATGGCCAAACGTCGAATGTGAGTGCGTTAAACAACAATTTTTCTAATCAAAATCAAAATAACGCCGGTCCATCACAACAAGGCAATTATAACCAAGGCAACAATTATCAAAACCGAAACAATTTTCATGGAAATAATCAACAAGGAAATTTTTCGAATCAAAATCAAGGAGGTTATAATCAAGGTCGTAATATAACTTGGCAAAATCGAGACAATAATCAAAACTCGAATTTTTCAAACAACAACAATCAAGGCAACAATTTTTCAAGTGGTAATCAAGGAAATTTTCAAAGAAACAATCAAAACCAAGGGAACTTTAATTCAAATCAAAATAGTTCGTCAAACGATTTTCAAAATTACATGAAAACGAATGAGGCTAATATGAGACGATTAGAGGGAGAAATTGGTACTTTGAAAAACGACTTTACAAATACTTTGAAATTGCAAAACACGAAGATTGAGCAAGGGCAAATTGATATTAAAAAGATGTTTTCGGCCATAATGAACAAGTCCTCGGGTGCGTCATCGAGTTCGTTACCTAGTGACACCGTTGCTAATCCGAAGGAACAATGCAAAGCCGCCTCGTCTCGTGAGAAAGGTCGTGTGATTACCCCTAACCTTGAAGGATTACGTGTTGTTTATCCCTCTCAACCCTCGACTTCTAAGACGTCTTCTTGTTCTAAAGTCGATGGGGTGAACGTGGCGACCAAGGAAAAGAGTGCACACCCTCGTGTACCTCAAATTCCATCCACGGTTCAAAAAGAGAGCTTTGTCGACCTTACCAAAGTAACCCTTGAAGAAACTTGTGCATCGATCCTTCTTAAAAAACCCAAAAGGCGTATGCCGAGAAAGGAAAAGGATCCGGGCCAATTTCTATTACCTTGTGATTTTTCCGAGATTGAGGGATGTTTAGCCCTTGCCGATTTAGGTGCTAGCATCAATCTCAGGCCTCATTCTCTTTAGAAATTGATGAGATTGCCTTCGCTTACCCCCACGAACATGACAATCGAGCTTGCAAATTGTACTCCACTTATACCAATTGGAATAGCCGAGGATGTCTATGTTAGGATTGGAAAGTTTGTTTTTCCCGCGGATTTCGTTATATCCGATTACGAGTGTGACCCTAAATGTCCCATTATTTTAGGCCGACCATTCTTATCGACGGCTCGAACCGTAATCGACGTTCACGAGGGAAGACTTACTATGAGATATGGGGATGAAAAAATAGACTTTTTCGCTAGAAAATCCCAAGGATTTAATGATAATGAAAAAACCGAGGTTTCAAAACCTAATGATTCAAATTCTAATGATTTCAAAATGTTTACTTTAGCGGAAAGAATGAAGCTTGATGCATGTTTTGAAAGAATTAAGAAAAACGGTTTTAAAGATGATGATTTTAATGATAAAGAATACATGTACCTAATTCAAAAGGGTATGTGTAAATTTATGGAAGAAAACTCACTTTGGGATGTTTTTAGCGAAACAAGTGAACCACCAATTCCGAAGGGCGATGTTAGTGCCATCACGACAATGACCAAAATGGGCTCGTCTTCACCACCTTCGAAGGACCACGTCTTTGAGGCTTCAACTTCTAACTCCATCGAAGTGCCTCCTTTGCCTAGCCCAACACCCGTTGAGGCTAAAGGGTTTATCGACATCGATCCTCTCGTCTTAGAAAAGTCACCTAAGCATAGTCATTCGACTTGTAAGACCATGGTTGTGAGTGCTCACATCGACTCTTTCTTTGACGATGACGATGGCGATTTTGCCGAGATTGATCACATACTTCGACATCCACATGCAATTTTTGATTCTCCTAAAAAGAAACATGTGAAGTACGATGATTACAAGTTTGATCCCGAGATTGAGGAAATCATTGAACGAGAGCTAGCTCTTATGCCTTCACTTCCACCTACGAGTGAGGTCGACCTTTCCAAAATCGAGGATACTTAATGAGTTGGAACGTCTTATTTTCGATGACGAACCAACTCATGTGACCACTAAAAATCCCATTCTCGAGGAGTTACCTTATAAACACTCCTCAAATGAGAATTACGTTTACCACATTCGTGAGGATCTAACTTATCAACGATCCCCACAAAAGAATGATGGTTTCGTGCTTGATCGTGATCTTTTCGAGAGAGTTTCTAAGATACTCAAGGAGGGGAATGACAAACCGTGGTTTGACAAGCCTATCTTTGATGAAGAAATCGATGAGATCGACGTTCATGAGGATGACGAGTATGTAGACCCCGAGGGGGCGGTGTTCTTTATTGACAAACGTTTTGAGGACTTATATAATCCGCCACCCCCTCCCACCAAAGACTTAAATGTGAGGATTTTTAGCGCGACTAATTTTGAATTTGACACGCCAAATATTTTCAACATTATCAAATCGGGTTTTCATAAAGAGTTTTTGAACGATGAAAAAGGAAAAGATTTTAAAAATGTTTTAAAAGATTTTTCTACATGTTTAACTCCGTCATCACATCGTGTTATGAGTACTACCACCTCGTCTACTCCTTTTGACGATGGTGTGTGTGGTTTTAGTGTGGGGGAAGCCCCAAATGTTCCCTCCCATTTCTCCACCGAGGACGAGATTTACGATCCCGGAATTGCTTGTAAAGGGAAATCTCGGTCTTCCACCGATGCAATAAATGGAAAATCTTTTCGTTTGCTTGGTGTGAGTCTACCTCGAGTAGCTCATAAGTTTGCCTTACCTATTGCCCCACCTTTCTACTTCTTATCTCTTTTCTTCTACCCCATTGGGGTCCTAGTTGGAGTAGCGTTGTTTCGTCTTTCATCCGAAAACGAGGACGCTATCTTTGACCCCGGTATACGTGTATCGGGTTTTTAAAGTACTCCATGTACTTTTGGGCCTTGTTTATCATGTAAGCCCCACCAAAAATGACCATACCAAGATTATCCCTAAATGATCACATTTATGGGGATTCGAGTCGAGCTTTTGACTCGGTTAACAAAAACAAGGTGCCTAGTGGGGGATTCTCATGCTTATCCTTGTACATATTATTGCTTTCTTAGTTAATGTAACGAGGGGACTTGTGCTCTTCCTACCTTTGTTCCGTGGTTGTTTGTGATTGTGATTTATTAGGTTCATCGTCATCATTGAAGCCTCTCGTGTTCGTTTTATGGATCACTCGAGCTTCGATCGTTGCCTTTGGAGATTCCGATATCCGATGATATCCTTTTATGTTCTAACGTTTATCTTATTAGCATAATTCATAAACGGCTTTTAGGTTATTCGTTTTACCCTTTCCATGCTTGAGATTAAGCATTCGACTTCGTCTCTAGTATGGGGGTGTTTTCACCCCTAGACTCGAAACATTGAGGACAATGTTTAGTTTTAGTATGGGGGGGGTGAGTAGATACTTCACCTTGCTTACGTCAACACGCTATCCAAATTTTCATCTTTTTGCTATCATTTTGTTGCAAATAAGGCTAAAAATGGCCAAAATTTTAAAATTTTTCTAGTTTTTCATAAGTGTTCAAGACACGAATGTAGGTTTTCCGATGGTGAGAACGAGAGTAATTTTTGACTCGACCGTGCGTGTTGAGCACTTAGCTTCGATTCCTTAACTTTTTAGGCTAAGTCTCTTAAATGAGGACGAGAAATGATAGGTTATTTATAAGTCTCGTAATCGTCACGATCTTATGTGTAGTAATTATTAGCTTATTCTCCCAACGCTTTTGCATAATAAATTGTTAATAAATATTGATTTGGCGGTTTAGTCACTATTGTTGGGTTTCTAATTTGTTTTGGTAGCTTCCATGTAATTAAATTGGGAAAACATTAAGGTATCGCCAGCGTCACGGTTTTGAAGTATTGGCACCCGAATAATCGAAAGCTTCACCTAATAATAAGATTTCAAGTGCTCACCTAAATCAAGCGAAAATTTGAAGCTCACAAGGCCGAAAAATCTATGCCCAAATTGAAAGTGAATCAAGCCTTAATCTTTGAAGCTTTAAAGATCCAAAATTCGCCTTAGCGTGAGGATATACGTCTTTGGCTAATAAAACCACCGATGAGGCGGATAATAAAAGGCAAGGCAAGACTGAAGTCATAATAAAAGCTTCATGGCGAAGTTGAATAAAAGATGGAGGTAAACCAAAGATAATAAGGCCCTTCCGTTAGGGGGCGTATAAAAGTCTTGGTAATAAGTCTCATGTTCAAAACCGTTATAAAATCGTGTTTATCGATCCTTCTTGTTGACTTAATTTTTTGACATCGTTGTCTATTGGGGTGAATTATTGATTTAATGATTTTGGTTACACCGTTAAGTTTCTATTTTTAGACTTAATCTCTATTCACGCATAAGTCGATGATGTATCCTCGTGATCATTAAGACATAATAAAATATAAGAGATACCAAGTAGGAATAAGGGAGTTTAGGTTCGTAATTAACACTCATGAGAAGTGGTCGTGTTGCTAACTTATAATAACAATGATCTCGTTACACGCTTAGCATGGAATTGGGTGAAAATAGAGGACGACGAAATTATTTCCAACGAAGCATTCACGTATTCTTGTTCTATGATCCTAAAAGTCACTTAATCGTGATGAAAACAATACATTATGTCTAAAACACGTGTAGTAGTTTATTTAAATTTATGTCTTAAATAAATGTCATCATAAAATGAATTTTGGAAGTGCTATGATACTTAATTCTAGCATTGCGTGGGGACACGGCAATGGTTTAGTATGGGGGAGTGATGAGACTGTAATTATACATAGTCTCATCGTCCAAATCGGGCTTAAAACGCTTAAAAAATCGTCAAAATACCCAAAATATGCCTGTGCTTGTTCATTGTGTATTTCAGGTACGGATATCGTGAATTCACCAAAAGATCAAAGGAATCAAGCAAAAAACGAACACGGGAAACGAAGCCGCATAAAGAACCGGACCCGAATCATGATTTTCCAAAATACCCTTGAAGTTTGAAGAATTGGCAACTTTGGTCCCTCTATTTTGAAGACTTGACATTTTATACCCTTGCAAAACTCATAATTGCATTTGGGTCCCTAAAATGTTGATTATATACAAGTTTGGCCCTTGAAGATAGCTTAAATCACATGATTGATCCTTGTTACAAAGTTTGCTAAACTTTGGTGCCAAAAATGACAAGTTGAGCAAAGATATTACAAAGGGAAGAAACTTTGGGCTGTTTTATTACAATGTGACAAACAATGGGGAATCCAGGGACTGATTATGGCAGACAACTAAACTCCCTTCCACCTCTCACAACTTGACACGTCACTCTCTCTCTCCCCTCAACCAATCAAACTTACCCCCTCATCCACCTCACTTTCCACTCAATTTTTAAAAACGATTTTTAAATATCAGTTTAAATTTGGGGGTAAACATGTTTTTTAAATACCCTTAATCACCCAAACGGATTAAACACTCTCCCTAACCCAGTTAATCCCATAAACCCTAAAATACCAATTACCCCAAATCAAAGGGGTTTTACCCCAAAACATGCAGAATGGTGATTAAGGGTGTCCTAATCAAAACCCACCACTCACAGTGTTCACCCCGTGACCACAAGTGGGTCCCCATCCTTCCCCTGCTGCACCAAGAATAGCAAAGTTGGAATCAAACAGCAATCCAACGGCTCCAATCACTTTTCTTCCTCCCCAAGATCATTTGAAGACAGCTGTTTACTCAACATCATCACATGGGCTCCAAATTGACCAAGACCAAAGGGCATTCAAGGAAATTCAGCAACTAGGGTTTTGCTTTTATATTTTTTTTATTCATGTAATCTAGAAACTTCAGTAGTGTAGTATAAATAGGGGTGTGTTGTGCCCCTATTTTCTCTTGTTCCAGTTTTTGTATTAATTTTAAAAGATTAATGAAAATGAAATTTTGATTTTATGCAAGAATTGAGTTCCTTATTTATCAGTTTTCTTAGTGTAACCATTTTTATTTATTCTAGTTAAGAGTTTTCAAAAGTGGACGTTTTACAAAGGTTTTTCAGAAAATCTATGTTGTTTAAAGAATTCTTGAAAAAGGTTTTTAAAGGTGAAATCAGTGTTAGGGTGAAGTGATAGTGGATCTTTAACATTTATTCCAAGTTTAATAACCTTTTATCAAGGTTCTTGGTAGTTTAAATTCCAAGTTTTCCAAGATTTTTCAGAAAATCTTTCTTTCATATTTTTTATTTTACTGTAGCAAAAGCTACAAGCCCAAAAGCTTGTAGCCTTTGCTACTTGAAGTTTGTTTTCCTGTTTGGTGGTGTTATGTGCAGGTATCAAGAAACAAGCAACCATCATTCCCTTTCCATCTTTCTGTTTTGTTAAAGACATATTGTACCCTGGTTCTGTTGTTGAACCACAACAGGGTTTCTCTACTATTCCATAAGCTTCCATAAGCTCAACCATACACCTTTTGGAAGGCATCAGCCAAGGTAAAGGCTTTGAACCCCATTAGCTGTTTTGCTTGAGTATCTTATGAGATTTGTGTGATTTTTAGTTTTGCCTATTCATTTGTTGTTTATCTTGCTTGAAATTGCTTTATCTGAGTTTATTTGCATGTTAGGATTAGTAGAAGTAAGTTTGGTTAGTGTTTGATTAAGTTTTGTTTGCAAAAATCTAGTTTCTGCATTTAAAGGGGTGTTTGGGTCTGTTTATTAAGTTAAGTAGTGTTCATTTATTTGGTTTAAAAACGGCTTAAACACACTCAAGGGGTTGTTATTAGGTAATGGTAGTGGTTGGTTTTCTTTTTGGGTAGGGTTCAAAAGGATTTTGTTTGTTAAAATTGGCACTTAGCTTAAAAATCAGTAACCACTCCTTATTGACTGTTTTTTTGTGATTTGGTTCACAAGTCTTTGTAATCTGTTAGAGTATTGGTTAGACTAGGGTCTTATTAAGTTGTATGTTATTTGGTTGAGTAGTATGCATGATATAAGCACTTGAAAATCATAATTGTGCCATTTGCATCAGTTACTGTTCATAGATAGGCCATAGTACATTACAGTCACTTGAATTGGTCATTTTAGTGTGATATTTGCTTTGAGCTTGCCTGTTTTCTTGTTTAATCTGACTCCTCACACTTCCATGAGTGTGGGGGTGCCCAATTGTCCAAGCAATTCCAAGAAACAAAGCTTTCCTAAGCTTTTGAACCACCAGACTTTGATATTGCACTAGCAGTGGGAACTTCATTACCCCTGCTAGTGCTTCTGTTTCCACTGCTTGCACAAAAAGACAGAAGGTGATCACATGTCACTTTCATCATCTTAAATTTTTGTCTTTTGTGAACAAATTTAGGAATTAGGACCTGAAACTTTTTGCATTATTTTTCTTATTTTATTTCTGATTTTTTAGTATAATTTAATTTTTTGTTACTGTTTATTAAGTATTTTTTAGGTTTTATTGCATTTTTAATTACTTTTTAATTATTCTGTTTTTGTCTTTTAGTGGTAAAACTTTATATTTTTCAGATTTAAAATTTTTGTTAGACTTAGAAAATTAATTTAAGATTTTTAGTTTAAAAATTATTTCACTGTTCACTTTTAATTATTTTTTATAATTAAATTAGTTTAATTAGAGTTTTAATTATAAACTGTTTTGTCTTTTAGTGAAAAATTTTACTTTTTTCAATCTTTTTCAATTTTATACTGTTCATTAGGGTAATTTAAGATTTTTAAAATTGTCAAATTATTTTTGGCATTATTTTATTATTTTTTATGATTATTTTAATTTAAAAATAGTTTTTAGTGATTTAAAAATAGAAAAATAGTTTTTAAAATTTAAGAAAAATACTTTTTAGCCATTAAATAATATAAGTTAGTTATTAGTTCAATAAAATAATATTTTGGGCTTTTTCTTAATTATATTTGATTTTAGGGCTTTAATTAGCATTTAAAATTGAATATTTAATTAATAAAAGGTTTTAAAATATATTTGTTAGTTTAATATTTTAATTAATTTTTAGGTTTAATTTTTAATTTTGTCACATTTTACGTATTTACGTTCGCGTTTTACGTCAACGTCGTAGTTTAATCGTAGTCGTAGCTCGTCTTTACTTTTTTCTCTTCTAAACCAAAAACGTCACTAATCCAAACATTGTTATTTTATATTTTGGCACATTAATCCACACACCTCCTTCGAGAACGAACTTGGAATTTATTCGTCTTCACGGTTTTCCTAAATCGTGTCGATTAATACTTACCACATTTATACTCGTCTTTCCTAAGACTTGTATATAAAAACCTACATCAAGCTTACTTTCATAAAAGGAGACACTGCCATCTCTAAAACCGATAATCTGCAATTATGATCATTTTACAGTGCTCCAACAAGCAAATGTGATAAAATGTTAGTTTTATTGCAGAGTGAGATATGGTCCTTTGATGACAAACGAGCAGTGGAATCAAGTTGTGAACCATCATGAAAATCTTTGAAAGATAAATGTTCTTTTTGTAGATGAGCCATTCGCTTGCAATAATTCCTACTCGAAGTTTAGTTGTCTTTATTAGACTAAAGATTAGGCTTGTTTTCTTTGTTGAGTTAGTAGGACTAGACTAAAGTTTGAGCTTTTGCCTACTAGAGTATTATGTTAATTTGTTTCGGGTGCCTTTGGTACTATTGGTATTTCTTTTGTTTCGGGCGTCTTTGGTCATACAATAGCATGGTCTGAAAAATTGTTACAATCTTGCGGCAGCCGGAGGTGTTTGACTATATTAAAATGGTTAACTCCATATATTAGTAACTTACTTTCTAACTTTTACATATCTAGGTAACGAACTTCATATATTACTAATATCGACATTAAACTTTCAAATTTGTTCAGATATAGGTTATATGACCGTTTGGTGTCAGCTAAGACTAGAAAAATAATCGGCATTTTGACCGGCACCAAGCGGTCATATTACATATATTGGAACAAATTTGAAAGTTTAATGACAATATTAGTAATATCTGAAATTCGTTACCTAGATGTGTACAAGTTGGAAAGTAAGTTACTAATATATGGACTTAACCGAAACACATATTAAAATGACACAAACTTGTTACTTTTAAATTAGATTAGTTTGGAGACTCAGGATGCAGCTGGGGGTGTTTGGGTTTATTTAGATTGGTTTGCAGATTTGTACTTCTTTTGTTTCAAGTTTATAAAATATGTTGTGGTTAATTTTATAAACCATTATGCTATTGCCTACTTAACTTGGAATACCTGGTATAACTTTTAAAGCTGTTGAGGAAGTGTTCATTGACCTTCATTCGTTGCCACAACTCAAGAACATCAAATTTGTTTTGAAAGTATATATCTTTGAACAATCAAATTTATTTCTTCCAAATGCACACATAATACTGTATGTTACGTATGTGCTTATAGCTTACGAATCTTTTTACCAATCGACTAATTGGATTGGTCGATAACTGATACTAATATGTCGACTGATCAAGAAACACGCTACGCAAGTTACCCGTATAAAGTAAGATGTGATACACTTTTTAAAGAGATGATAAATGTCTGTTCATCGAATCATGAAAGATCCACCTTTACATTGTTAAATCAAGCTTACGTTGAATAAATATAGTGTAACTGTGTAAGAATATACCTTTATTAGTGATCCTTCTGTTACTAAAGAGAAGAGTAACTAAAATTTCTATCATTTTTGTTAGTTTTTGTGATTAATTGATATTTTCTGCATGATTTATCTTTGTGTTTGTTAGATTTAAGAGATTTGGATTTGATTTGTGAAGAAACTCTTTGAAAATCTTTGTTGTTAGTTTTTAAGGGGTTGTTTGGATCTGAGGGTAAGGGTTTGTTTCTTTTTTTAAGTACTTCCATATAAGACTCTTAGGGGGTGTTTCTTTTTCTTTCTATGTCTTTTAGTGGGGAAAGTTGTGGGCCAATTCACTTTAAACATTTTGTTCCATACTCACACAAATATCTCTCTTTTCCCACTAAGAGGCTAATTAAGAGCCTAATATGGAAGCATATAAAAAAAGAAACAAGCCCTTAATTAGCCTCTTAGTGGGAAAAGATAGATATTTGTGTGAATGTGGAACAAGATGTTCAAAGGGATTTGGGCTCACAACTTTTCCCATTAAGAGATACAAAAAGAAAAAGAAACACCCCCTAAGATGTATTAGGGGTGACACCTGGTGCATATCTTAGGCCTACACTTTTCATTAGTCACTTTTAAGTAGTTTGAGAGTATTGGTAATCTGTTTAGTTGAATTAAAACAAGTTTGCATATTCAATGTTTTTGGCTAAAATCTACATAGTAACAATTAGGGGTGTAATCGAGTTAAGCCGAGCTTATGACGTGAGCTTGGCTTGATAATACAAATGTACGCTAGAGCTTGACTTGATAGCTTGTCAAGCTTTAACAATCTAGGCTTGAGTTTGGTTTGATAATGCTTGATAAAAGCTTGAGCTTGGCTTGAAAAGCTTGCATGTGTATAAAATTATTATTTTTATAATAAAAAACTCATTAATAAATACGTATAAAATAAAACAAACAAAAATCATACCTCAAAACCAAATTCAATTTATTTAGCATTAATAAAACAAATAACATAATCGTACAATCTTCGTTTCAAAATGCGTTTTGTAATCCAGTGCGATTAAGGTCCCAAAGGCCATTGTGTGATGTGATTGCTAACGCAATTATGGCACCTTCGTCTAAAAAAGAGTAAAAACATATTTATACGTATTATATTTCACCAAGTACCAAGTACATGTAATAAATTAATAAAATTAAATAAATTATTTAAAATACAAAGAGCTAAATTATAAATTTAATCAAAGAATATATTATTTATTTATGAAATAAGCCCTTATAATTAAGTTAATACTCACATTAAGTATAAGTTGCTTATATAAATTAATCATAAAAACACATTCTAATAAAGCTTGAAAAAGTTTGATAAAAATTCGAGTCGAGCTATCAAAAGCTTGAGCTTGAGCTTGATATGTGTTTCAAGCTTTATTTTAGGCTTGAGCTTGGGCTTGAGCTTGATAAAAGCTTGGCTTGATCGAGCCAAGCTCGAGCTCGAGCTCGAGTTGCTTGATAAAAGCTTGGCTTGATTACAGCCCTAGTAACAACAGTAGGCCTCCTAGGGTGAGTTTTGACCTAAAAATTTGTGAACTGTTAGAATTTAGGGTTAGTTAGGTCTGTAATATCTGGTACTTAAAACTTGTAGCTTATTGAAGCCTGTAGGGCTTATTGAATCTCAACTTTTTTTCTGTCTGTGCAACTCATCCAAGATCCCATTTCTGATGTGCTTTTTTGGGACCGTCCTTATTTAGGCTTTTTGAGTGCTTAGACTTATGTGTTTTTTGCTTAATATTGACTCTCCACAAGTCAATGCTTGTGGGATGCCCTTTGTTCCACAAGAAGACACCAAACAAGGCTTATTCTAGCCCATTTTCATTTTCTTTGTAAAATACACAGTCAGTGGGAAGCACTTTTCCCACTGAAGACACCATAACCTAGCCACTAATAGTTAATGGCTTATTCAGTTACTGTCTTTGCTATTTTTCATTTTCCTTGCTTTTCTACAGTATTTTAGATTTTTCACAATTGGTTTTTGAATTTTCTACTGTTCATTTTACTTTTTATGTTTATTTTGATTTAAAAATAGTTTTTAGGTAATTAAAAATATATAAAATTAGTTTAAATTTTTTGAAAAATACTTTGTAGCATTAGTTAAATATTTTTGAGGTTTACAATTTATATAATCTTCGATTAGGCTTTTTGTTAATTTATTTGATTCTTAGGGCTTTAATTATGATTTAAAAATTAAATATTAATTAATTTAAAACGTTTCAAAAAGTTTTCTTGATTTGTAAACCTTATTATATTTTTTGGAATATAATTGTAATTTTTAATAAATTTTTAGTTAAAATTTTTTATTCGTCGCGATTTACGATTTTACGTTTTATTCGTCGTAGTTTAATTATTAGCGTAATCGTTTTTTAATTTTCCCTCATTTCTTCCAAAAATTAACTAATCCAAACAACTTATTATAATTTTGACACACAAAACAATAACCTCCCTTGAGGAACGAACTCACTTGTCATCTTTACGGTTTTTCTAAATCGTATCGATTAACGCTTAGTGACTTATACTTGCTTTTTCCTAAAAGCAAGTGTATTTATACCACAATCATCAATCAACTTCGATCATTGGTCTTGCATCTTCCGTCGTGAAGCGCGAGTTGTATACCTCGTTAACATTAAATATAGTAGTATCTACTTTGCACTCTATATTTATGAAGCGATTGTTTTAATCTAAAGAATATTTCCAAATTTGACGTTGTAATTAAAAATTTGACTTTTTTCTTGAGTTTGAGAATCTAGAAGAGTTTGAAATAATTTAGATAAATATAAACTAGGTATAATAAGGTTAAAAACTAGAAATCAATATTAGAAAACATGTACTTAACTATGCTAATATTGGATTAGGTTTTTTTTAGAGAACAAAAAACATAAATTATTTGTATAATTATTATTTGAAAAAATAAAGATAATTATATCCTTAATAAGAGGGGGGAATCACGTTCCCCAATGAACAGTTCCCCCCCTCACAACTTGAATTGTTTATTCCAACCCATACTGTTCTTCACAAATAAACAAAAGCCAATCTCACACGTTTTATTTTCACACAGTGCACATACTCCTCAAACATGACCCCTGCCGTTGATTTCCCTCTCACATACAGCTTAACGGGTTTAACAGTTGGCCTCATCCGTTGATTGTGGGTTATCCGTTTCCCGTTTTGCATTTGGTGTTAAAAAAGGGATCTGGTGGTTGAGATTGAAAGAAAAAGTTATTGGTGGTAACGGAGGGTTTGGGCGCCGTTGATTATGTTTAATAATGGAAGCATCAAACACTACCTCACACACATCACTCTCTCATATAATTTCCACCCACCTTTTTCCTTATTTCTCTCTCTCTTTCTAAAAATGGTCGTTTTCAGATGATTTTTGGATCATCTGCTCTATTTGGGACGATCCTTGAAACGATTTCTTTGTGATGGATTTTAGATCGTATGGATGCTTTCTTTGGGACCGATGATCTTAGTGATGATCTTTGAGATGATCTTTGGGATGATCATCTGACGCTGATATATAATTAGCAATCTAAGTTGGTACCTTTAATTTAATTTTATAAATCCTATTATTTGGGTTTCTGTTAATTTAGGTTTTTTGTTTGATATGTTAATCTGTGGTTAATTGGGGGTGGTTGAATCAGTTACGTGTGGTGTTGATGTGTTATTAGCATCACACGAATATGTTTTTAATTGGTCAATGTTTTCTTACGTGATAACCTATGTTAGCGCATCGATAAATAGGAGATGTTTATTTTGAAAAAAAACGGCATTCCGGTTTCATGTGTTATATGTTGGCATGGCAGCAACAATTGCTAGCAGCCACATTTATGAAACCCTATACGGTGGTCTGAGCCAGGATCAAACCTTCTTTTGACTAGACTATGAAAAAATAAGGGTTCTATTCTATCTGGTAGAGTCAACATGAATAATACTCGGATGTTGGCGTGGCAACCGTTCAAGGTTGCAGCCATGTCGAGTTTCCCCTTTTTTCCCAAATGGCACCTTATTTGAGGCTAAGGCGGTGATGAAAACCTTTTGCGTCTGTGTTTTGTGAGCCGCAGTTTACGGGCTCCCATGTCTTGGCTGGGCAGCCACGCTTTTGTTGTGGTTGCAACCATGGTGGATGTTCCGAGCGGTTCCCATAGACGAGAATCTGAGCCTGTTAATAATTAGTCGCTTCCTTTTGTACTATACGAGATTCCTCCCTTTTATTATAGATATAATGTGCGGTTCATGATCTGTGCGTGCTTCATGCACTGCTCTGAACCACATGATCATTAGAATCTGCGTCAGTGGCGCGTGCATTGGCAATGTATGCAAAAGCTTTCAGTATGTAGAAAGAGTATGTGTGATGGACGAATATTGTATTTAATTCTGTTTGTGAGAGAAACTAACTGTAGATTGGGATTCAGAAATCCCCAACGTTTTTTGGTGATCGTTTGGGTTTATTGTAGATCTGAATAACATGGGGAAGTGACGTGATTTGTTTGCTGACCTATGTGAATGCCTCGATTAAAAGGCGTTTTTTTTAATAGTGTTGGTTTATGGTTCCCATGGTAGGCGATTATACGGGCTATGATGAGTTGCATCGGGCCGGGTTTAAGCTGAGGTCAAACGTATCTTGGCGGGGCGCCCTATCGGGGGTGCAGCCATGGCGTGTATGGTTGCCGATGATCAAGTCGAATCGACACGTGGCTTGCCGGGGAAGCACGTTGTCGTGCTTGCAACCATGGCAGGTCACGTATCCTTTCTGCCTATCCCGGCCTCGCATATCTGAGCCACACATTATTATAGCAGGAATGGGGTTTATGTATACTACATGCAATGATGAGTATTTCCGTAGGGGTACAATCTGATAAAGAAATGCTCGATCTCATTGATGCCCACATTGAGGATTGAAACGTTGTGAATGTACTAACTAGCATCGTAAGTTTCTAGGTCGATTGTTTTCATTTTTTTAGTTTGATTGTGTTAAAATCCACGAAAGTTTAATAAAAAAAGAGTATCTTCTGATTGTGCAAAATTGCAGGTGAACAAGCCGAGTGTTTGGATGATCGAAGTCATGGCTTAGTCGTACATAGGTGTTAGCTCATTCAGTTTGAAAAACTATATGAGGTTAGTCATTTTTTTTCCGAATATACACATCAATTATAAGTTACTTCTAATATGTTTGCATCATGGGTGTGTCGGGCAGTGGGTCAAAATAAGCGTAAGCAATTTTGGTACAAATTTAACATGCTTACTTTTCCTACGTTTGGGTGAAGTTGTAGGGCAGGGTGTTTTCTGCTATCGGTATGCAGCATGCTATTATAACAGAATTTACAATAATGTTTGTAATAATGCTTTATGTAACAATCTTTTTTTGACAATTGCATGATGTGTTTTGATACAATAATGTTGATGAATGGTTTGCAGATGAAACTCGAACCAATTGGTGGAATTCATACAAATGTTCACTTTCAATCGATAAGGTACCCTACATATATCTTTTGTGGTTATTAAGGATTTTTATTAAGATTACAGTAGGCTTTTATTTACTAAAATGTTTCTAAGGATCTTCTGAACAAACTTTTGACCCATTTTAAGAGTTACTTTTAACTTTTCGAACAGCTTTGATCCCATTTTAAGGGTTCCTATTTTGATTATTGGTAAGAATGTAAAATTACCTAGCTTAATGCAATTAGTTATCCGATTCTTCATTCAGTAATCGGTTTCAATATGACACAGGAAAATTTGTCAATAACTCGATATGATGTTAAATTTTTTGAATTTTTACTTCTATGGTTTAGTTTATTAAAAAGCAATGAATCAGCTCAATATTTGGTGGCGCTTATTACAGGTCAAAGGGTGATCTTAATGCTTTGGCAGCCAGTCCTAGCCATTCTCAGGTTTCTTCCACATTGGCTCCCTTGGATGCTATCGACTGGTATACACAACTCAACGTTTATCCTCTTCACAAAACAAACAAAAGCTGGAATTTTGTCTATAGATGTCCATCAGTCAAAGGTACACATTTCAGATTCATACTTATGCTTTTGTTCTTTATCTTCTGAAATGTTTTTTTGGCATGATTAAACGTATGCAAGTAAAAAACTGTTTGTAATGTTTGAATAAATCTTATGACTTGAAACTGATATATTGCAATGGATCTTTTATGAAGTATATAGTGACATTATATGTATCGTAATGTAGTTATAAATAAATAATGAACGCTTATTTATGCGTTAAAAGGTTCTCTTTACTCTGCTTTCTCTAATACTACAGTCCTTGGAATTTTACTTTTAGTGAGCAGATTAAACCGATGATCTTTTATATGAGTAAAAAAATCCAGGCTTGGTTGATCAGTTTAAAACTGTAATATTTGTTGTAAATTTGGAATGATATGGTTTGGTCAACTGGTATTGGGTTCTGGTTATAAATTCTTTTTGTTCACAAAACCATGTCTTTGTAACCGGATGTGCTTATCACTTGAAAATAGTTGAAAGGGTAACATTGTTAAGAATGGATTTTCTACACACTAATTCAACTCTAATATTATATGACAAACTTTTTAAGTCAAAACTTATTTTTTAAAATCTCAAATTCACATGAGTATTTTACATTATTTTTATATAAACTTCAGATATGCATTTTTGTATTTCCAAAAAAGTTTGTAAAGAAATTCTATTTATCAGCTACGACACAAAATTATAAAACTTTTAACTTTGAAGTATAACAAGGTTGATTCCTTTTTAGGTTAGACCACTTTATTTACATATTTAAATGTTGATGAAGAAGGTTCTTTAGTATAATAGCATAGGCTGTTTGATTAAACAATTTGAAACACCTAAGACCTCCTTTTATGTAGGGTTGAAGTTTATAAGTAGGGGTGTTATTCAGTCTGACTATTGCGTTATCCCTGTACAGTAGCATTCCAACATCTTTTAATATGGGTCTTTTTACTTTAAGCTTATAATGACAATCGTAAATAAACACCCCAACTGTTTGTGGTCTTGATACATGAGAATTGTCAAGCTTTTACAGAACTAATTGCAATCACTTTTCTGATTATAGTTTCTCTAAAACCGTAAGCAATTTAAAAAAAGGATAAAAGATTCTTAGGAGGTTGGCACATTCTGACCCATTCTGGCATGCACTGAAATTACCCGTTATCACCTATATAATTTATTGCTCTGCTAATGGGGTGTTTGGCAACACGTTTAATAGCAACACATATAGTGTATTGCTGTTAAACGTTTTGCCAAACACCCCCACCTGTCGCCAAACACCCCATGCGTTATCACCTGTTTCTGTAACGAACACATGTATAACATGATTTACATTCGACTTCCCTACCGCCCCCTAACAGCGTAACATACACGAACACAGCCCGCCGCAGCGGAGCGCGGGCAAAAACCCTAGTATATATAATCTATAGAGTTTTTTACCAACTCATAATATTTGAAAAGCTTATTCACCATTGTATTGTATGTTGCAAAATATTAACTATAATATAGTATTTTCAAATTATATTCCTATCAATATCAATTCATTTTGTTTCTTAAATAAAATCTCAATCGTATTGCTTACCTTGCTATGAAAATACTATATTTTAGAAATGGATGAAAGTGAATTAAAAATTTGTTTACTGTACAATTCTCTTTGTGTTTTATGCTCGTATATTTTTACCAATTTGTCAAAGTTTAATATATCACCAACTTTCCAATAAACTAATGTATCTACATTTTTTCATCAAAAAAATTCAAAGCCTTGCTTCTTTTAACTGCTCATGTTTACATTCTTCAACTAAATTTTCTACCTTTTTATTTGTATGTATTGGATGATAAATAGAATTGTGAAACTATAGTAGTGATCTTTGCTGCTCCATATGAAATCCATATGTACAATTAATTAGCGTAAAAAAATATTTATCTACATTGTTTGTTGGTTAAGAGTAAGAAACAAACTATATTCCAAACTAGCACTGTTGATTATTTTGTGTGTTGTTCTTGTTTATTAGGTGACTAACGATGTCTATGTTTGTCCTTCTCTTTACAATTCGTGTTATAGTTATCATTTAAGATCGACTTTAACGAGATTAGTTGCTCGATCACTAACTATTTTTGTGTTTATCTGTTATTATTTCTTGAACGTCGTTGTCCATGTACAATATTTGGTTTGCTAGAAGAAAAAAGGTTGAGTCATAGCGTTGTAAAAATGCTATGAATTACTGTATGAAAGAATATAACTTCGACACGAATTGATCGATTCTTTAGTAGTGCAATTGCTTTACGTTGACACCATATTTCATAGATGTAATACATATTAGCTTGAAAAGTTGGTGATATATTAAACTTCGACAAATTTGTAAAAATATACGAGCATAAAACACAAAGTAGAACTGTAGAGTAAGTAAATTCTTAATTCACTTTCATCCATTGCTAAATATAGTATTTTCATAGCAAGATAAGCCATACGATCGAGATTTTATTTAAGAAACAAAAAGAATTGATATTGGTAAGAATATAATTTGAAAATACAGTATTATAGTTAATATTTTGAAACATACAATACAATGGTAAATAAGTTTTCCAAATACTATGAGTTGGTAAAAAACTCATTATCTATAACATTATCTCCATTTTAATTAGATAAGGATATCGATACATGCTAATATGATGTCATTGTCAAGTTGGTTGTATGAATTAAATGTCATTGAATGAATTAGGGCGTGGGTGGTTGTCATTGATTTTGTACTTGTTCACATACCTTATAAGTGAATTGTAACTTCAACTAATTCATATTTCTCCCAGCCTCCCTCTTCGTGTATCTTTTTCCCTCTCTGTCTTGTGTAATCTCATTGTCCAAAATCTTTCATAGCGAATATCGACATCTTCAGCGTTCATGAACGAACTTGGCCAATGGACGAACCTCGAGTCACCCTTGTAAAGGCATGATTTCTCACTTCTTTTAGAGTTGCAAACTGAGCTCCAAGAAGAGTAGCCTTGTGAATCGGAAGGAATTTGCCACTCAATACTAATTTCAGTGCATCTTTGGTGAAGACTGGCGACAAACAATGCAAATTAATAATGGATAACCTTATTAATTTGAAATAGTGTCTGTCTCCACTCTTCATCAAAGATGTTTCAAAATTATTGTTGGGTAGCCTTTTTCCTTGATTCACAAGTGCTACTTCTTGGAGTTCACTTTGCAACTCCAGAAAAAGCGACAATTATGATTTAGAAGGGTGACTCGAGGTTCGTCCAATGACCAAGTTCATGAACGCTTAAGACTTCGATTTCGCGTTGATCAAGATTTTGGACAATGAGCTTACACAAAATTTCATGACAAGATAAATAGAGTGATACGGTTCTATGATGACAAACGGGCAGTGGAATACTATCAATAGATACTTTACAAGATAAATGTTGTTTTTGTAGTCCAACCAATGGCTTGAAATTTAATGTTTTGTTTCACTTTTACTAGAAGTTTTGTTCTAAGTATTATGACTATTAAACCAAAAGATTAGTGTTAATGCAATGATGCCTAAAAATGTTACTTGCATTTTTCGGTCTCGCTTTGTTTGATTACGACAATATGTAAAAACAAGCATTTACGAAAACAACGAAAAACGAATTCTTGAGTTCAAGTATTTTTCATTTCAACCATTGTCACTTAAGGTATGTACAAACAAGTACTCATCCTAATTAAGTGATCAAGGATTTAATATTTTCTTAAAACTCACTTTTTATTAAGTGTGACAAGTTTTTATTAAACTTTATTTTTAAGAAAATGTTTTATTAAATTAATTATTTGAAAATTTGAAAATGGCATATTCTATCTTGGTTTGGAATATGCTTTCAAGATATTTTAATCTCCAGATTTGAACCATACCACTAAAAGACAAAAAAGGAGCGGATTCTACTCCGGCGGCTCCTTAAGTGGCTATGCGGTTCCTTATCGACAAGGAACCGCGAGTAGCTATACGGAACCGCGGGCAGATATAGCCGTTGGAGCCTTGTCTTATAAATAGTGGACCATTCTCAGATTTTATCTTCACCTATTTTGCACATATATTTCCAGATTCTTTCATACTTCTAAAATCACTCAAATCCCTGGTCATTTGGTTGATTACTATTTGTTTAGAAGTGAATCTTTCTTCTCCCATCTCTTCCTCTCCAAGTGCAAAGAGAAAAACATTTTCATCCATGAAGTGTTGTGTCTACCTCAAAGATCCATAGAAGATCATATCTTATTTATTCATTATTGAGTCATTGTTGTGAAGATCCAAGTAGTTGTATCTATTTGGAAGTTGTATATGTATTAAGGTTAATACTTGGTCCTTAAAGTATATTGGTGTAGCTTGGTCCTAGCTAAGATTAGGGCTCGACTTTAGCTTAGAGTCAGAAATTGGACAAGCAACGTTGTGTACGGTTTCTCCACTTTAAGGAGCTTGTTGATTAGTGAACTCTCGAGTAAGGAGTACTCGAGGAGTGGAGTAGGGACGAGGAGTGAGCTTCGTTGCCGAACCACTATAAATCCTTGGTGTTTGGTTTGATATTTGTTTTCCTTATCTCTTTTGTATTCATTATTCTTTATACTTGTGATTATTAGTTTAGTTGCATTATCCCTTATTCATATCACATAATCACTCAAATCTATGTTTTTGAAAAGGATTTTTGAAAACCTTTTAACAAGTAAATTTTAAGAAACTATTTAACCCCCCTTCTAGTTTCTACAATTAGGATTGTTTGTCTTTTTTGTTGAATTAGGGGTGTTTGGGATTGCTTATTGAAAACAGATTATTCATTTTGAAAACGAATAATCAGATAATCATCATTTTGAAAATGACATTCTAGAAAATAGTGTTTGAAGTTGATTATGTTGTTTGAAATCACAATAATCATATAATCAACTTTTTGAGTGTTTGACAAATTTGATTATTTGATAACTAAAATCTCTAAAATAAACTCATTTTACATTTTCTCCATTTTGAAAATGAAATAAGTAGCTCCTCACTTACTTTTTCAAAACTCCATTTTGAAAGCTTGTAAACGCAAATAATCATTTTTTCCTTTTATTATTCAAAAACAAATTTTAGCTTATATCCATTTTGAAAATGAAATAAGTAGATAATCTATTTCCAAACGCAATCTCAAACACCCACTTAGTACTATGATTGGGCTTTTGCAAGATAGTATTATGTTTTTAATTTAGGTGTCTTTGGTTATACAACAACAGGGGTTATTCCGAAATTGTTACAGGCTTAGCAAGAGGTGTTTGACTATTTCAAATTGACAAAAACTTGATATCTTTAAATTAGATTAGTTTGGAGGATGCACATGGGGTGTTTGGGTTTACTTTGATTGGTTTGCACACTTGTACTTCTTCTGTTTCAAGCCTACTGGTTTGTTTTCTTACTTGTTACAACTTACAAGTAGTGTTTCAAAACTCGAGTTGACTCGATCGGGCATCGGTTAAAAGTCGATTGAACCGTGATTTGATAGCTCGATTAGGCTTATTAAAAAACCAGTATTAAAATATTGCTTACAAGTCTATGAAATATGATGTGGTTATTTTGTAAAAAGGTGTAATTGTTAGTGCTTTTGGCTAGTACAATATTTCTTTTCATGGTTTGATTTAGATGGTTGGCTCATGAGTGTTAATTAAATAATAAGTTTTTATTTAATAAAATATAAACAATTTTATAATTGTAGTAACATAAAAAGAGGCTTACGAATATACATGCGAATCTTGATTGATCTGCGTGGATTTTAAAATTTTTATGACAAAGTGAAACTAAAATTTTTGCAACTTGTTTCGAGTCCGTTCTAAACAAAACTAATCATTAGATCAAGTGATTGATCTGCGTGGATTTTAAGTACATCCCGATTTTAGGAAGGAAAAAAACACGAAAAACAACCTCGGTCGAAAAGAAGGCCAAATATGTAATGTAGAAGACTAGGTTCATATCACGTCAAGTATTGTTCTATATTGCGTCGTCTAATTTAGGCCGGGTCACAGACATACTTAACGAGTGTGACACAAGTCACACCCGATTTTAGATCGCTAAGTGTAGTTTTTATTTAAAAAATTAATTTTTTGATATATGAAACCCCTAATATTTATGCTATTATTCTTTTAATTGCAACGATGAGTCCGTTCCCTCACTCCCACTAAAAGAAAACTAAACCGCTCGGGACCCATCCTCCAATGGGGCTCTTCTCTCAATTGTCGATCCTAACAAGGAGCTACATTTCTTTTTTTTTATTTAGCGTAAGTAGAATTCACAGAATTGAGGATCGGATGCGGGCGAAACTACCGTCAAAATAAGTATACTACTTCGTAAGGTGCCAGCCAGTTAGTTATACCTTTCAATAAAAAAGTTGAGTAAGGGGGTGTTTGGATGTGCGGTTAGAAGGAGATTATCTCCAAATCTCAGTCCCAAAATGGAGATAAGTTAAAAAAAGTGTTTGGGTAATAAATGGAGATAAGTGATTATTTACGTTTAGAAGCTCTATAATGGAGTTTTAAAAAAGTTAGTGGGGAGCTACTTATTTCATTTTCAAAATGGAGTTTTGGAAAAGTAAGCTTTCAAAATGGAGTTTATTATCAAATAATCAAATTTGTAAAATATTAAAAAAAGTTATTATTTGATTATTGCGATTTCAAACTGGAATATCAAATCCAAACACTATTTTTTAAAATTGAGTTTTCAAAATGATGATTTTTCAAAATGAAGTTTTCAAAATGAATAATCTGTTTTTAATAAGCACATCCAAACACCCACTACATAAGTTTTTAACCTTAATTCAAAAATTATTAATGGCATGAATTTTAGTAGTTACAAAATGATAGTAATAAATTGTGCAACATCCTCTCATAAATCCTCGATTTAACTCTTTATATAGATCGTGTTTATGAGGAGTTGTGCAAACCTTATTTCAAGGGGCCACCATATTGTACAAATATAAACAATACTATTATATGTAAAGTTTTAGTTAACTCCCGTGGCTTCTCTAAACGTACCTTTAACCCCTAATTTTGTTCGCAAGGCCAAAACATGGTAATTTACTTTATCTTACAAAAATTTACTGTATTTTTTATAAAACGGCAAATGTTAGTGGTTAGTAGGTCGAGTTGTGAAATGACATCTAAGCGGAAGAATATATCTTCTTCGAACTCTCGCCTAGTTAAGTTAAACTCTTTATCAGTTTCGCCTGAAAGGTCTTTGACAGGTCTTGAACTCAAACTTCTAGGAAACCTCTTTAAGGAAACCATTTAGTGAAACCTTGGTGGCCAACTGAGCTAAGTCAGTTGATTAAAAAAAAGTTACTGTAATAAAACGCATAAGTTAATATTAAAGAAATTATTTAAATATGTAGAATAAAATCAGTTTTAACCATTTCTATAAAAACATTTTTTATCGAGGCCTTTTAATTTTTTTGGACATGCCTCCAAAATCAATGGGACGACTCTCGCTTAAAACGTGTGAAAACGTATAAACACTTTCAAAAACGTGCGAAACATGTGAAAACATTGAAAAACCTGAGTAAACGTAGAAAACATATATAAAAAAAAAATATAAAGTTGGCTAAACGGGGCGAGTTCCAACATCTAATATGTCTTATTTATTTGACCAAATGTCTCGTAAGTAAATGTATCCTTAAACCTATCACAAGGAGCAATTGTGAGAAATAACCAAAACACTTCGAATTTATTGTGTCACAAATAATCATTTGATCCAAAGGTGCCATAATTTAACACCAGTTTTTTGAGCGGGAATTTAGTGCCCTTTGGCGGGAACACATATGTATTTGGCGGGAATATATATAGTGTATTGTCTTTGAGCGGGAATTTACTTGTTATATACTAGTCCTTGCCCAAAAGTTTCACTCAACCCAAAAATATCTCATTAACAAATACTGCAACAATCAATACCTCAAACCCCACTTTACTACCTACTCTTTTACCAGTTTCAGTTTTCATGGATTTTGGTCATGTGTGGCATATGGCATGGCGATTATCTTGTCATAAAGGTAGATCGATATGTTAATCATCACTTTATTCCAAGTTTTGTGTTATTTGTTCTTCATTTGGATTCTAACCCGTGATTTTGTTTTACAGATTTTGGTTTGCAAACGGGTTCAGCTTACTTTCATAAAATGAGACACTGCCATGGAAAAACTACATGGGCCGAACTACACTTCGCATCGAAGAAGTGGGGAATCAAGCATTTAATGATGCCAGGCTCGTCCATTGATAGTTCATGAACGCTTAAGATGTCGATTTCGCGCTGAACACTTCCACACGTCTTGTTGGAACAAAGTAGACTAAAGATTAAGCTTGTTTGGTTTGTTGAGTTAGTAGTTTAGTACTACTAGACTAAAGATTAGGCTTGTTTGGTTTGTTGAGTTAGTAGTGTAGTAGTAGACTAAAGATTAGGCTTGTTTGGTTTGTTGAGTTAGTAGTTTAGTACTACTAGACTAAAGATTAGGCTTGTTTGGTTTGTTGAGTTAGTAGTGTAGTAGTAGACTAAAGATTAAGCTTGTTTGGTTTGTTGAGTTAGTAGTTTAGTACTACTAGACTAAAGATTAAGCTTGTTTGGTTTGTTGAGTTAGTAGTGTAGTACTAGACTAAAGAATGGGCTTTTGCCTACTAGCACTAGTATGTTTTTGTTTCGGGTGCCTTTGGTACTATTGGTATTTCTTTTGTTTCGGGTGTCTTTGGTCATACAATAGCATGGTTTGTCCGAAAAATTGCTACACTCTTGCAGCAGCAGGAGGTGTTTGAAATGACACAAACTTGATATTTTTCGATTAGTTTGGAGACTCAGGATGCAGCTGGGGTGTTTGGGTTTACAAATTGGTTTGCAGATTTGTTTTTTTTTTTGTTTCAAGTTTATAAAATATGTTGTGGTTATTTTTATAAACCATTATGTTATTGTGGCCGCACGGTATCTGTTTCGGCTCCACTTTCAGTTCTGGACCGGATACTATTCCTCTACTTTCGTGCTTCCAGCATAAATTGCTATCACATACACTGGTGTAAATGTTCCTGTCACCGTTTTTACGCAGCTTGTAAGCCCTCACTTCTAAGCATAATCATAAGCACAAAAGAGCTAATAAAGGGGTGGTCGGAAAAGCTTATTCAGGTGTTTAGTAACTTATTGTTATCAAACAGAAAGACAAATTAAATCTTGTATATGACCATCAAACTGATCCATCTTTAAAGTTTTGCTCCCTCAAAGATAACATGGTTACAATTGTAGCTAATACCAAGAGGTAGCTATTTTCGAGCATATTACTTATAAACGGGTCTATTTGGGTTGTGTTAAAGCTTAAATGGGTCCAAAAAATAGCTTAAAGCTTAAAAGTCCACCACAGTTTATATTTTGTGTATAAAGTCCTAAACCGCTTTAGTCATAGATTTAGGTCTGCAATCTTATTTTTTATATAATCATATTTACTTGCAAGATTGTTAAGAAATGGAAATATAGTAGTTGTTGGCCGTTTGACCTGTTACTCCCATGACTCCCATCACCCAGCGATGACATGTTTTTAGTATTTTCTAAAACAATACCACAATAAAACCTTAATGTGCTTATATATACTTAGTGATGTATCTTGTTTAATTTTTTGTCAACCGTTTGCTTTTGGTCAGTACCCCTGAGTTTGATGTCTGATTTGTTCTTATTCGCCGTTCTCTCTCCAAAAGTCGGTTGTTGACGAAAATTGTGGGTTTTGTTGTTGTCAAGATGCTGAGAATTGACATAAAGAGTAGTTTATGACAGATAATACACTTATGATTATTCTAGCAACAAAGAGACATTGTTGGCATGGCTTATTACAAACGTTACAAAGACAAATGATATGATCAAGAGTGCAGAAGAAAGTGAAATATCTATTTGCACTTGATCTGCGTCACAGTTGCATCAGTTGTATATACCACATCATCTTGATCTCTTGCTTATTTCAGCATCAATAATTTGGTTACTTTCCACTGCCGCATGAGTACTCCCTTTCATAATGTCGTTTACCAGAAACTATGTGTGAACTCACATGCTTTTGCATCTGCTCAACCCGAGCCTCATGACGTACCTTCAGCTTTTTGACCCTCAAAGCCACAAACATCATTTATTACTTTTAAGAAAAATATCATATACATGTGATTCTATGATCATATCATATAACATACACAATGACCAAAATATATTGGGCGCTTGGATTATGGTTTTCTGAAAAAGTCGATGGATTTTGAAGAGCAATCAAGAATTATGAAAAATAGGAAAACAAAAAGATACTTGACACAATTATTAGTCAACTGTGGCACAAGTTTTCAAGTTCGTCCCGGGTCTAATTAAGGTTCTGAAAACTGAGATCCAGACAGTCCACGCTTATTTTTAAAACCGACTGTGATTCTGTGAAGGTTGAATTATTTCAGCAGCAACAATAAAGGGTTTTGAGAGAGCGCATATTTATTTAGTAAGTATGTCTATAGCTTATGCCTTTCATCTTGGGCACTCATTTTCCTGAAATTTGTACGAAAAAACAGGATTCAGAAGCGTGCAAAGAAAAGGTGATACAAAAAATATAAGCAATTCAAAACACCTCTAAATGAAAATATCATACTAGTATCGCGTTATTGACGATAATTACAAACCCTTTCTTACAAAATTGGCCACCAACAGGTTACAAACGATCTTTTAACTTTCTGAAACAATACTGTTATTTTTATAAGTATCAAGTTTGTGTCCACCCATAAACACACCAATGCGATTTGTATTTCTTTTTAGTTTTTACCACTTGTTTTAATTTGTTTCTATAAAATCAAACAAAAGTAACATAACTATCAAACATGTTTTGAAAGTATAAATCTTTGAACAATCAAATTTGTTTCTTCGAAATGCACCCATGAGAAAAAGGTAGTCCATATTATTGTGCATGGCTTTTGCTTTGTTTTCTTGGTGGATGAACGAGTCGATCGATTGTAGCTTTTACCTTTAAAAGCTCCATGAACTTATCTGATGTCACAACTTGCCAGTTAAGTATTTCAAATGTAATTTTTGAATAAGCTAAAACCAGGATCGACGTCACTACTGTATGTTACAGATGTGTTTACAGCTTACGAATATCTTCACCAATCGACTAATTGGAGTGGTCCATAACTGATACTAATATGTCGACTGATCAAGAAACACGCTACGCAAGTTACTCGTATAAAGTAAGATGTGATACACTTTTTAAAGAGATGATAAATGTGTTCATTGAATCATGAAATACCACTTTTGCATCAAACTTATGTATGTCTGATGCATTTTCAGAAAACATAGTACTCTATACTACAGTCTACATATACCTGCATACATACTTGTAAAATGTTTGGAAAAATTGTAATCATTATACAAAAGACTGGCGTTGTTATTTCTGTGATACAATCATACAAATAATCTCACCATACTTTTATTATGTTTAAAAGCTGTAATACTCACTTTGCTTTTAAAATAGGGCCAACTCATGCATGAGCTTTTTCAATCCACAATTCATGTTGCTAATGACATATAAAAATGGCATTATAGTCGTGTAAAGGATACAAAGATCCAGATGTATATATTGTCATGAGTTCATGGTATTCTGTATAACTTATTCACAATGCACAACAAATCGTCCAAGTTCCTGGGAAATGTTGACATTACTACTTTTATTTGTCGGATATCCTTGTATTACCCGCATTTCACTTCACTTTTTTGCTGTGATTAGAGTGGAAATCGGGTCGGATTGGTTGGGTTGGGTCTAATTCAGGTTGAGGCTAAAAATAATTTACCTTAACTCGATTTTATTTCAACTCGAGTTAGTCGGGTTCGAGTCTACTTGAGTCGGGTCAACCCGAGTATAGGTAAAATATTTTTAAAAAAACTTTTTTTACTCTTATTAAATAAAAATTATATAAAATTTTATTAAAAAAACCTTATTAAGGTCAATCGGGTTGACGGAACCCGAGTTAGACAAAACTTTTATACCCGATACTTGATCTGATTTTGAATTCGGATTAACCCCATTCATCCGAGTTACAATTTGAACCCAAGTTAAAATTTAAACCCGACTTGGAATTAAAAGATTAACAAGGTATTGGGGGTAAAGGAAGAAAACATTAGGGTCTGTTTAGTCGTAGCAAAATTTTCAATTTTTTTTTTTTCTAATTTTCTAGAAGAGGGAAGGATTTCATTTTCTAGGGACGAGTTGAAAATTTTGAAAACTTGTTTATATGGTGTTTTATTTTTCATTTTTCAAAAAAGAGAAAGGGTGTTGTGGAACTATGGAAAGGGAAATTTAGAAAAGAGTAAAATGAGGTTTTATATTTTTCTATTTTTTAAAAATATAGGGAAAAAATGCAACTAAACAAGTTTACAGTTTTTCTATTTTCATATGAATATATTTTTTTTTTTTTCTAATTTTCTAGAAGAGGGAAGGATTTCATTTTCTAGGGACGAGTTGAAAATTTTGAAAACTTGTTTATATGGTGTTTTATTTTTCATTTTTCAAAAAAGAGAAAGGGTGTTGTGGAACTATGGAAAGGGAAATTTAGAAAAGAGTAAAATGAGGTTTTATATTTTTCCATTTTTTAAAAATATAGGGAAAAAATGCAACTAAACAAGTTTACAGTTTTTCTATTTTCATATGAATATTTTTCTAAAAAGTGAGATTTTTCCCAAACTAAACAGCACCTTTTGCTCTCTTTTCTTTTTGGTTATCCGATTATGAACACTCTGATTTTAGTGTTTGGTTTTTTTAACATGGTAGGCCTACGGCCCATGAGCGAAACCTTTGTATATACACTCATTGAACCAAAAGATCTAGTCGAGGAGGGCAATGCACAATAAGAATGCTTCGATAACGGGCTAAGAAAATTTAGTAAAATTTTTGAGCGGCGCTGATTTTAACTAAATGCAAAAACCACTTGTTTTACTAAGGGCTGCTTGGTTCACTGAATGTTTTTGAAAGAATTGTAATTTTTAAAATAAATTATAATTTGATATAATTGTAATCGAAAGAATTAGAATTAGAATGTGATGTAATTGTATTGTGATGTAATTGTAATTAGTTAAAAAAATGCGCCGTTTTGATAAAACGAAGACCAATTAATAAGGTTAATTCATTAAGTTAAACTTAAATAAACAAGCTCATCATACATTTTTTAAAATTTTCAAACATCGACACAAAAAATAATAATAGTTGAGCATAATATTACCCTTATTAAATAACTATTCTTAATGAAAATATAAATGATTCTTTTTAAATCTTAACATCCACATGAACAAGATAAAAACATTGTGAAAACTACATATTGTAATTGCATATTTTAGTATTAAAACATAAGCAAAAGTAGGAGAGTAGGATGGCAAAAACCCCCGAACTCAACGGGTTCTCCGAAACTCGAAATAATTTAGGCGATTCAGGCTATGCTTATCGAGTTACAGGACGGATTTGAGGCTTAAACGGGGATTTTCAATTGAGGTTAGGGCGAAAGTGGAGAATAACATCCGCCCCGCCCGATTAATATATATACATATATAAATATATATATCTATTATATACTATTTTTCTAACATTATTTGTTTTTTAATCTTTGTAATCTTGTAAAAATGTTATATATAAAAAATAGTTTAATGTCATATTTTTAAATTATAACATTTTTGTGGTGTAATTATTAATTATGTATATTTATCATTGAAAACTCAACAAGCGTTGTTTGTAATTGATATTAATAAGTTTTTAAATTTTCAAGTTCTAAAAAGAAGAATAAATGTTAAATGGTGCGGAATTGGTCGAAATTGCACTGAAAGACGACGTCCGATAAGTAAGAGGCGGGTTTGAAAGAGCATTGCACCTCAACGGTGTGACCCGATTAAATCCCCGACGGAGATCATGGATGATTTAAGGATAACTTTAGTAGTCGGGTTAGTGAATAGGAATAGTCGCCCCGCCTCAAACCCGCCCGTTGCAATCCTAAAAGAGAGTATTAAATGTAAGTTTATACATATTTTATTATATTTGATTACATTTCTTAAGAATTTAAAAACATTTTCATCTTCATCTTCCCTTTCAAACTTTATAATCCACTATTTCTTTTCCATATTACCCAATTAATTTCATGAAGAAAAGATTAGAAATGGGAAGTGATTAAGACACTCTCAAAATTAATTAGGACACTCATATGTATAAACTATTAAAGATGTATGTGTTTATAATACAATAATTTAATGCATGTTTTGGAATGTTTCAATCAATTTTGAGAGTGTGCAAATCATCTCCCATTGGAGATGCATTTCTTAATTTTAGCTTCCTTTATACAAAAGCTATGATAAAGGGCATTATGGATTTTCACAAAAAAATATATCATATTTTTACTAATTTTTGCTACTCTAGTGGAGGTTTATGAGGGGCATTTCCTCATTATTTACAACATAGATTCACACCCGACTTAGATTATATTTATTTAAAATACAACTATTTATTAAAGAGTCAAGTTATTTTGGATACCATATCTATCATGGATACTAAGGGACTCATCCTCACCATCCATCCTCATTATATCTAATGGTTAAGATTAAAAGTATTTAATTATTTCACTTATTTTTAAAACTTAAATATCTTTTAAACCGTTAAGTGTTAAACGGAAAAAAATATACCATCGCGACGAGCATTTAATTACCTTTCTACAGATATGCAATATGATATACTTTTGAAGAAAAAAAATCGTTTTTTTTTAATTTGCGTAAAATATCATATATGATAATAGTGTTTTATCATATATGATATTATTGTTATGTTACAAATTATTACAGAATCATATATGATATTGGTTTATATCATATGATATTGGTTTATATCATATGATATTGGTTTATATCATATATGATAAGTTATATCATATATGATACCAGAGTTATATCATATATGATATTTAGTATCATATATGATAAATTACGGAAAAAAACAAAAAAAATAATTTGTCAAAAGTATATCATATAGCATATCTGTAGAAAGATAATTAAATGCCCGTCGTAATGGTATATTTTTTTTCGTATAACGATTGACGGTTTAGAAGATATTAATGTTTGAAAAAAAAGAGGAAATTGGTTTTATGTTTAATCTTATCTATTAGATTAAGATGAAGATGAGTGGTGGAGATTAGTCCTTTAATATCCAAATAAAGTTTGGTATACAAATGAACTTAAATCTTTATTAAAAGATCGTGTTTTCTTTTATTTGCCTACACGACCAATTTATTAACAAACCAACATAACATATAATATTTTTTTTATAATTAATTTAATTATTTGAAATTTCATACTAACTTTAAATATAGTATCTACTTTGTACTTATATTTATATGAAGCAATTGTTTTAATCAAAGAATATTTTCAAATTTTACGTTGTAATTAAAAATTTAACTTTTTCTTGAGGTTGAGAATTTAGAAAAGTTTGAAATAATTTAGATAGATATAAACTAGATATAATAAGGTTGTAAAACTAGAAATCAATATTAGAGAACTTATATTTAACTATGCCAATATTAGGCTAGGTTTTTTTTATAGAGAACTAAAAACATAAATTATTGGTATATTATTTTAAAAAATTAAAAATAATATGTATTATCTATAACCAGGGGCGGACGTACATGTTAGACTGGGTATGCACTTGCATACCCTGTGAAATCTTGGCGTAGTGTTAAAATTTTTTTTTTTTGCTTTTACTTGGTTATTTTACATAGAGTGCATACCTTGTAAAATTTGAGTGCATACCCTTTTTAATACGAGTTCAAACAAATGAAAACAGAATTTAAAGACGAAAACATGTTTAAGAAACAAAAATGGTGGTTTTCAAGTTGCAGGGAATAATGAAAGAGAGAATGAAGATAATAAACTTTGTGGGTGGATAAGAGTAGTTGTATATTTTATTTGATATATATTTTCTAAAAGTTTCCTAGATAGTACTCCGTAGACTAGTAGTGTGTCCATGTTTCAAAACTATTTTTTCATCTTTTTATTAAAATAAAGGGAATATGTTACTCAATAATAATCAAGTTTCACAAGTGTTCCAATTTAATACCTCAAACTTTAAACTAATCCTTAAAACCATCAAAGTTTTAAAATTGTTTCATTATTGTGTAATTCTTCTAACTTTATATGTTTAAGGTATTCAAACATGCATTAACATGCTGTACATTAATTTTAAAAACCCACCCCCTGAATTTCAATAATAAAAACCAACTTTATGTACAACCCGTTAATGCACGACCAAACATAAGAAATAACCACAGAATAGTAACCAAGTTTGAGAAGTGTTCCATTCAAGTCACTATAACATAATAATTACATATGAATGAAACAGTTTTGAAACTTTGATGGTTTAAACGATTAGTTTAAAGTTTGAGGTAGCAAAGTGGAACAAAACTCAAACTTGGTTATTATTAGATGATTTTCACCCTAAAATAAAATACATATATACGAGTAATACAGTTACTTACTAAAGTAATACAGCATACTTGAGACAATTAAATTTTTATTTTAATAGGAGTAATTAAACTTTTCGATTTTTTGACACTAAATCAATTTTTTTCGAATGAAAATTTTCAAATTTTAACATGGGTTTGAACCAATGAGTATATATTCAATAGAAATGGGGAAGAGTGACAAGTGACAAAACCGACCCGATCCAATCCAATCTCAAACCCAGTTTATCAAACTTTTTCTAATTTGCTAACGTGTGCACACCCTTCCATCAATTTCTAGGTCCGCCACTGTCTATAACCTTATCTCCATTTTAATTAAATGAGAATATCAATACACCTTAATATGATATGATGTCATTGTCAAGTGGGTTATATGAATTAAATCCCATTGAAGTAGGGTGTGGGTAGTTGTCACTAGGGGTGAGAATCGGGTCGGGTTAGTCGGGTTCGGGTTATTCGGGTCGGGTTGAATTCGGGTTAAGGGTAAAAATAGTTTACCCGAACTTGACCCGAGTTCAACTCGGGTTAGTCAGGTTCGCGTCTAGTCGGGTCGGGTCTATTCGGATTCGGGTCAACCCGAATACGGGTAAAATTTAAAAAAAAAACTTTTTAATTTTTTTAAATAGAAATTAAATAAAATATATTTATAAAAAATTAAAAAAATTAAAAAAAATCTTATTCGGGTTAGTCGGGTTGACCCTAACCCGAATTAGGTATAATATATTTACCCGATGTCCGACCCGATTTCGAATTCGGGTTAGTCGGGTTGACCCGATTAACCCGAATTCAAAATTAAACCCGACTAACCCGACCCGAATATACTCGGGTCGAGTTAGGTTCAGGTCGGGTCGGATTTATTGACACCCCTAGTTGTCACTGATTTTGTACTTGTTCATATACCTTAAGTAAGTTGTAACTTAAACTAATTCATATATCTCTCACCCTCCGTCTTCATGTATCTCTCTTCCTCTCTCTTGTGTAATCTCATTGTCCAAAATCTTTCATAGCGGATATCAACATCTTTGGTCTTTATGAACGAACTTGGCCAATGGATGAACCTCGAGTCACCCTTATAAAGGCATGAATTCTCACTTCTTCCAGAGTTGCAAACTGAACTCTAAGAAAAGTATCCGTGTGAATCAGAAGGGATTGGCCACTCAATGCTAATTTCAGATCATCTTTGGTGAAGACTAGCGACAAACACTGCAAATTAATACTCCCTCCGTCCCTAAATAAAGGTCCATTATTGACTTTCATAGTCAATCGTTTCCAACTTTGACCTTATCGTGTTAGATAATACTTTATGCAAATTATATGAATGGATTGAGATTTAAATGTACTTACATTGCTATAATTTTCAACAAGTATTATATTAAACAAAAAAATTAATTTAAAGCCGAAGTTAAAAAAGATTGACTCCGAAAGTTTAAAGTGAACATTTATTTAGGGACGGAGAGATTAATGGATAAGCTTATTAATTTGCAATAGTGCCTGTCTCCACTCTTCTTCATAGTTGTACCGAAATTATTGTTGGGTAGTCTCTTTCCTCTGATTCACATGTGCTACTCATTGGAATTCAGTTTGCAACTCTTAAAAAAAGTGACAATCATGACTTTAGAAGGGTGACTCGAGGTTCGCCCAGTGACCAAGTTCATGAACGCCTAAGACTTCGATTTCGCGTTGAACAAGATTTCGGACAATGGGCTTACATGGAATTTCATGACAAGATAAATGGAGTGAGACGGTTCTTTGATGACAAACGGGCAGTGGAATACCATCAAGAGAATCTTTACTAGATAAATGTTGTTTTTGTAGTCCAACTAATGGCTCAAAGTTTAATGTTTTGTTTCACTTATACCGGAAGTTTTGTTTGAGTACTAGACTAAAAGATAGTACTACGTAGTATGTTTTTATTTTAGGTAGGGGTTGTCCTGAAATTGTTACAGATTTACCACGAGGTGTTTGACTATTTCAAAATGACAAAAACTTGATATCTTTAAATTTGATTAGTTTGCAGACTTAGAGCTCTAGGTATCATGAAAAGCAAAAGGCTTTCCATTTAGGTCTCACGGAGTGCAACGTCCCCTAACACCTCCACTTCTAAAAAATATAATTATCATAACAATCTTCTCTCTTCATTTCGCACTTCTAAAAAATTTCAATTATCATAACAATCTCCAATCTTCATTTGGGACCCACCCATATCCATTTTATTTTACTTTCAATCTTTTTAACCAAAATAATATAATTTTATAAATATAAAAGGTTACAAAACTATAAATATATTTTTTATAAAATATAAAAATCTTGTCAAACAAATTTATAAACATAAATCTGAAAAAAAAACTACAAGGACTTAAAATATACATGTGCTTTACATATAAAATTCCAACACCTACCTTCTTCATTTATTTTTCTAGATCTTATCTTTTTTTTTTCAAACAATGCATCGATCATCATCGTCATTTTGTTTTACTGAATGATAGAAAAAGAAAAGAAAATAGAAGAAAAAAAAGAAAACGATGGGAGCAGTGATAAAGATTTTTTCTTTTGTCTTCTTCTGCGTCGGTGGAACGACGAGATCATGACTTGGCGAGCTTTTGGGTGTGGTGGCGAGTGTTGGCGAGACTTGGCGAGCTGCCAATTCGGATTGTCGAAGTGACAATGCCATGATGCTTAGAGCTCTTAGCATGCATATGGAGTGTTTGGGTTTACTTTGATTGGTTTGCACACTTGTACTTCTTTTGTTTCAAGCCTATTTGTTTGATTTTCTACTTGTTACAACTTACAAGCAGTGTTTCCAAACCCGAGTTGAGTTGAGTTGATCGAAAATTGATTTTGAGTGAATAATCTGATTGGACTGTGACTTGATAGCCTGATCGGACTTATTAAAAAAACAGCTTTTAAAATATTGCTTACAAGTTTATGAAACATGACGTGGTTATTTTGTAAAAAAGGTGTATTTGTTAGTGCTTTTCGCTAGTATTTTTTCCATTGTTTGATTTATATGTCTGGCTTACTAGTGTTAATTAAATAATAACTGTTAATTAATTAAATAAAATAACACAATATTATAATTATAGTAACACAAACAGAGTACGAATATATAGGCGAATCTTGATTGATCTGCGTGGATTTTAAAATTTTTGTGACAAAGTGGAGTTAATTTTTTTTGCAACTTATCTCGAGTCCGTTCTAAACAAAACTAATTATTAGATCAAGTGACTGATCTGCGTGAATTTTAAGTGCATCCCGATTTTAGGAAGCAAAAAACACGAAAAGCAAACAAGGTCGAAGAAAAGGTCAAATATGTAATGTAGATGATTAGGTTTATATCACGTCAAGTATATTGATGTATATTACGTCGTCTAAATCAGGATGGGACATAGACAGACCAGACGAGTGTGACACTAGTCATGTCTGATTTTAAATTGCTAAATGTAGTTTTTGTTCAAAAGTTCGTTCATTCAAAAATTAATCACGACATGAATTTTAGTACTTGCGAAATGACAATAAATAGTGCAACACCTCTAAAATATCCTCGACCAAAAGTATATAAATATTAAATATTTTTTTATAATTAATTTAATTATTTGAAATATTTTTTATAAAAGCGCTCCTTATTTTGGGCCCCACGGAGTGCCACGTCACCTAACACTCCTACTTCAAAAAAAAAACTCCAATTATCATAACTACCTCATCTCTTCATTTCCCACTTCCAAAAAACTCTAATTATTATAACAATCTCCAATCTTCATTTCAGACCACCAATATCCATTTTATTTTACTTTCTATCCTTTTTTTACCAAAATAAATTAATTTCATAAAAATAAAAATTACAAAACTATAAATATATTTTTTATAAAAATATAAATAGCTTTTCAAACAAATTTATAAATATAAATCTAAAAAAACTACAAGGACTTAAAATATAAATGTATTTTACATATAAAATTCCAACACCTACCTTCTTAATTTATTTGTCTATATCTGATCTTTTTTTTCAAACAATGCATCGATCATCATCTTCATTTTGTTTTACTGAATGATAGAAAAAGAAAAGAATAAAAAAGAAAAAGAAAAGAAAACGATGGGAGCAGTGATAAAGATTTTTTCTTTTGTCTTTTTCTGCGTCGTTGAAACGACGAGATCATGACTTGGCGAGCTTTTGGGGCGTGGTGACGAGTGCTGGCGAGCTGCCAAGTCGGATTGGCGAGGTGACAATGCCATGATACCTAGAGCTCTTAAGATGCACATGGGGTGTTTGAGTTTACTTTGATTGATTTGCACACTTGTACTTCTTTGTTTCAAGCCTATTTGTTTGATTTTTTACTTGTTACAAATCAAAACCCGAGTTGACTTGATCGAAAATTAATTTTGAATGAAAAATCTGATTGAACTGTGACTTGATAGCCTGATCGGACTTATTAAAAAAACAGCTTTTAAAACATTGCTTACAAGTTTATGAAATATGATGTGGTTATTTTGTAAAAAAGGTGTATTTGTTAGTGCTTTTCGCTAGTATTTTTTCCATTATTTGATTTATATGTCTGACTTACTAGTGTTAATTAAATAATAATTGTTAATTAAATAAAATAACACAATATTATAATTATAGTAACACAAATAAAGTACGAATATATAGGCGAACCTTGATTGATCTGCGTGAATTTTAAAATTTTTGTGACAAAGTCGAGCTAAATTTTTTTGCAACTTGTCTCGAGTCCGGTCTAAACAAAACTAATTCTTAGATCAAATGATTGATCTGCGTGGATTTTAAGTGCATCCTGATTTTAGGAAGGAAAAAACACGAAAAGCAAACAAGGTCGAAGAGAAGGTCAAATATGTAATGTAGATGATTAGGTTTATATCACGTCAAGTATATTGATGTATATTACGTCGTCTAAATCGCGATGGGATATATACAGATCAGACGAGTGTGATACGCGTCACATCTGATTTTAAATCGCTAAATGTAGTTTTTGTTCATTAAATTCGTTAATTCAAAAATTAACCACGACGTGAATTTTAGTACTTACGAAATGACAATAAATAGTGCAACACCTCTAAAATATCCTCGACCTAAAGTATATAAATATTAAATACTTTTTTTTAATTAATTAATTATTTGAAATATTTTTTTATAAAAACGCTCCTCATTTTGAGCCTCACGAAGTGCCACGTCACCTAACATTCCCACTTTCAAAAAACTCCACTTATCATAACAACCTCCTTCTTTCATTTCCCACTTCCAAAAAACTCCAGTTATCATAACAATCTCCAATCTTTATTTGGGACCACCAATATCCATTTTATTTAACTTTCGATCCTTTTTAACCAAAATAAATTAATTTCATAAAAATAAAAATTACAAAACTATAAATATATTTTTTATAAATATATAAAAAGCTTTTCAAATAAATATATAAATATAAATCTAAAAATAAACTACAAGGACTTAAAATGTAAATGTACTTTACATATAAAATTCCAACACCTACCTTCTTCATTTATTTGTCTATATCTGATCTTTTTTGCAAACAATGCATCGATCATCATCTTCATTTTGTTTTACTGAATGATAGAAAAAGAAAAAGAAAAGAGAAGAAAATAAAAAGAAAACGATGGGAGCAATGATAAAGATTTATTCTTTTGTCTTCGTCTGCGTCGTTGGAACGACGAGATCATGACTTGGCGAGCTTTTGGGGTGTGGTGGCGAGTGCTGGCGAGCTGCCAATTCGGATTGGCGAGGTGACAATGCCATGATACCTAGAGCTCTTAGGATGCACATGGGATGTTTGGGTTTACTCTGATTGGTTTGCACACTTGTACTTCTTTTGTTTCAAGCCTATTTATTTGATTTTTTACTTGTTACAACTTACAAGCAGTGTTTCAAAACCCGAGTTGACTTGATCGAAAATTGATTTTGAGTGAATAATCTGATTGAACTTTTGATAGCTCGATCGGACTTATTAAAAAACCAGCTTTTAAAACATTGCTTACAAGTTTATGAAATATGATGTGGTTATTTTGTAAAAAAGGTGTATTTGTTAGTGCTTTTGGCTAGCATTTTTTCATGGTTTGATTTACATGTCTGGTTTACTAGTGTTAATTAAATAATAGTTGTTAGTTAAATAAAATAACACAATATATAATTATAGTAACACAAATAGAGTTCGAATATATAGGCGAATCTTGATTGATATGCGTTGATTTTAAATTTTTTGTGACAAAGTGGAGCTAATTTTTTTTTGCAACTTGTCTCGAGTCTGTTCTAAACAAAACTAATTCTTAGATCAAGTGATTGACCTACGTGGATTTTAAGTGCATCTCGATTTTAGGAAGAAAAAAACACGAAAAGCAAACTCGGTCGAAGAGAAGGTCAAATATGTAATGTAGATGATTATGTTTATATCACGTCAAGTATATTGATGTATATTACGTCGTCTAAATCAGGATGAGATATAGACAGATTAGACGAGTGTGACATGGGTCACATCTGATTTTAAATCGCTAAATGTTGTTTTTGTTTAAAAATTCATTAATTCAAAAATTAATCACGACGTGAATTTTAGTAGTTACGAAGTGACAATAAATAGTGCAATGCCTCTAAAATATCCTCGACCTAAAGTATATAAACATTAAATATTTTTTTTAATTAATTTAATTAGTTGAAATATTTTTTTATAAAAATGCTCATCATTTTGGTCCCACGGAGTGCCACGTCATCTAACACTCCCAATTCCAAAAAAACTCCAATCATCATAACAACTTCCTCTCTTCATTTCCCACTTCTAAAAAACTCCAATCTTATTTGGAACCTACCAATATCTATTTTATTTTACTTTGTATCCTTTTTAACCAAAATAAATTAATTTCATAAAAATAAAAATTACAAAACTATAAATATATTTTTTATAAAAATATAAAAAACTTTTTAAACAAATTTATAAATATATATCTTAAAAAAAACTACAAGGACTTAAAATGTATATAAAATTCCAACACCTACGTTTTTCATTTATTTGTCTATATCTGTTTTTTTTTCAAACAATGTATCGATGATCATCTTTATTTTGGTTTGCTGAATGATAGAAAAAGAAAAGAAAAAAAGAAGAAAAAGAAAAGAAAACGATGAGAGCAGTGATAAAGATTTTCTCTTTTGTCTTCTTCTGCGCTGTTGGAACGACGAGATCATGACTTGGCGAGCTTTTGGGGGTGTGGTGGCGAGTGCTGACGAGATTTCGCGAGCTGCCAGGTCGGATTGGCGAGGTGACAATGCTATGATACCTAGAGCTCTTAAGATGCACATGAGGTGTTTGGGTTTACTTTGATTAGTTTGCACACTTCCACTTATTTTGTTTCAAGCCTATTTGTTCGATTTTTTACTTGTTACAACTTACAAGCAGTGTTTCAAAACCTGAGTTGGCTTGATCGAAAATTAATTTTGAGTGAAAAATGTGATTGAACTGTGACTTGATAGCTCGATCGGTCTTATTATAAAACCACCTTTTAAAACTTCGCTTACAAGTTTATGAAATATGATGTGGTTATTTCGTAAAAAAGGTGTATTTGTTAGTGCTTTGGATAACATTTTTTCATGGTTTGATTTACATGTGTGGCGTAGTAGTGTTAATTAAATAATAATTGTTAATTCTACAAAATAACACAATAATATAATTATAGTAACACAAATAGAGTACGAATATATAGGCGAATCTTGATTGATCTTGTGTGGATTTTAAAATTTTTGTGACAAAGTGGAGCTAAATTTTTTTGCAACTTGTCTTGAGTCCCTTCTAAACAAAACTAATTCTTAGATCAAGTGATTGATCTGCGTGGATTTTAAGTGCATCCCGATTTTAGGAAGGAAAAAACACGAAAAACAAACTCGGTCGAAGTGAAGGTCAAATATGTAATGTAGATGATTAGGTTTATATCACGTCGAGTATATTGATGTATATTACGTCGTCTAAGTCAGGATGGGATATAGACAGATCAGACGAGTGTGACACGGGTCACATCTGATTTTAAATTCCCTAAATATAGTTTTACGAAAATCCGTTAATTCAAAAATTAATCATGACGTGAATTATAGCACTTACGAAATGACAATAAATAGTGCAACACCTCTAAAATATCCTCGACCTAAAGTATATAAACATTAGCAAAACAAGCGGGATTACACTTATCCGTCTTTATATATATAATAGATCGCGTTTTATGAGATGTTGTGCAAAGCTTATATGTAAGACTTGTAGTAAAATTTTGATAAACTCATAAACTCATTTATTTAATTTTGTTTTCTTAATATATGTTCAATATAGGACTAATTATCCAAATAGACTTTTTATGAAGTCCTTTTGTCAAACTAACCTAACTTTATTTCATTTTCCCAAAATAGACCTATGCGACTTATGCTACCCTATGCAACCGATACTACCTTATGCAACCTAAGCGACTTGTATTTTTTCAAAAAAAAGTAAAATTTGTGTAAGAAACAAGTATAATTGTGTAAGATACTTTTTTATGCAACTTTGAATTTATTATTATGCAACTTTTTATTTATATTATTTTCGTAACATATTTTTATTATATTTTATTTATTAAAAATATTATGCTATTTTAATAAAACTTATGCGACTTCTGCTAATGGTGTAAGAATGTGTCATTGTACTTTTTAAGCGACTTTTACTTATGGTGTAAGAATGTGTAAGAATATGTAAGTGTATATTTTAAGCGACTTGTACTTTTATAATTAATTATTAAAAAGTTTTTTTGTTTTTATAAAGTATTAATTTTTATAAAAAAAACAAACCATTATTTAGTTGTACAATTAGCTTGAGATACTTGTACAATTAGCTAATACCTTGCCTCTCCCCACCCCCAATTATATCATTTACAATTTCATCACCCCCATCCCATGCAGATCTGTAACCCCCTTCCCTAACCTCCATTAACAATTCAAACCCAGAAAAAATCAAAAAACCATTGCCACGTTCTGGTTTTTTGATCCTCCATTTTTATTCCCAAAATCTAATGAGGTTAGCACCTTTGTGAATGACATGGACAGACACACAAATCTCAGTTATTCGGTAAGTTTTGTTCATGTGGATCTTAATTAATTGTCGGCGCCTCTGGCAATATTAATGGATTTTGGTAGCGCTCGTCCTGCTAGAAGGTAAATTCGCTCTCGATCAGAGGCACTTCAACTGTAGGTTATTAATTATCTAATGATGACTTTCCATTTCAATTATTTTTTGATAATTTCCCCACCAATGTAAACTGATTCGTTGGCATCTTGTTCACTTATGTGCTATGTCAATATCCGTTCCTACTGTTAGATCCTAACCAAGTGTAAGCTGAATTAGTCGCATAAGATGGGTGGTTAGGATTGGGTAAAGGGTCAAAACTGATTCAGCTTACATTTTCTAGAAATTGGCATGAAGATTTGTTAGTATTAAATTTTTTTATTAATGGTTTTCTGTATTAGCTTCACGTTTGCTTTGCTTGTAATACACAAGTGGCATTTTGACCCATCTTACTTACTGAAGATTCGACTTTGATTGTGTTATATCTCATACTGGCCAAAACAAAAAGTTAGCCAAGTGTAATCAGAAACACAATAATATAAATGAGACCAAGTTACTTACCAAATAGTTCACGCTCCACACAATCCTTGAGATATGCTCTTTTTACTATTCATGCATTTTTTATTAGTTATGTTTGCGTGATTTTACATAAACCGTAGTTGTTACTATTACCTCTAGCATAAGTACTTGATTTGATTTTTGTACTGCATTCTGTGAGGAAAGTGTGTTTAAGGTGAAAGTCGTGCATGTACTTGATAATGATGTGTGTGAATACCATTGGCCTGTCAAAAATGTTTGCACATACAAAAGAGGAATTTAACTAGCTATCATCATTTACGTAGTACGTACTACAGGCGGTAAGTCATGCAAATTTGCAAGATTTTATTGCTAAGAGCTGCCTTGCTGTTTTTGTGATATGGTAAAGTAGATTTACGTAAAAAAGAAAAGATAAAAAACATATTTTAGCTTAGATTTGGTTTTGATCGTTATCACATATCAGATCAAGTAAAGTCGATCTGAGATTCATCGGTTTTGGGTAGTAAATTATGTCTTAAGAACTCTGTTCAGTGCAACTATGCCAGTGGAGACTGAATTACTAAATGAGAATGATTCTGTTGGAAGCAGCAGTCATGTATGACAGACGTGTTGCTGCATTACTAAATGAGAACGATTCAAATGGGGACTAGGTTTTGTGGAAGGCCATTGATGAGGGGAAGACGTTTTCATATCCAAGATTATTATTTGTTATCACCGGTGAGCATAAACTTGTTATTTTCAGCGTTAAGATAATAAGAAAAATGATAAAGATTTTAAGTATGAAGAAAAGATAAAGAAATTAAACCTCAAACGTGTTGCTTTTCGTACCGTGTGGCTGTCTCTAGAGGATTACCCGCTGCTACCCGGTGAGCAAGTCCATGTTCATATGAAACTTTAAAGGTGGCAGTCTTGACTCACTTATGAATGGGTCAATTTTTGGTTGTCTTATATCTTAAATGGATCAAACAAAAGAACACCTATAAGGGAAGCGGGCCAAGTGTTGAGCGGTTTAAATGTCGCCCTGTACACATTTTTAAATCGTTTTGTGTAACATTTTAGATAAATTTTGTATAAGTATTTGTTTTGTAACCATAACCCATCAAACCTGGTCTGTTTTGACCCGATAACTCACACGCCCATCTTGCCACCTATACTAAACTTCCATATATACTATGCCTCATGGTACCTTTTTGCTTGTTTACAGGTTTTAATTTTTACAGGATCGACTGATATTGGTGTTTGTTTGCATACTTCTTCATCAGGGTTAGACCTCCCAATGAAGGTGTAAAATTTGCTTAACTACTTGCCTTTTTTATATGCATAAAACCTGCGTATTTATAACTCTAGACATGTCATTCTGTTGTTAGGTTGTGGATATGTTTGGATGTGGTCTGCCTGTTTGTGTTGTTTCTTATTCATGGTAAGATAAATTCTCTCCTTCTTCCAGTAATACGGCTTTGTCATTAAACATATAAACACAAATTTGACCTTTTGTGTTGACTTTAATAAAGCATCACAGAGCTTGTACAAGTGGAAAAGAATGGGTTACTCTTCGCATCATCGTCTGAGCTTGATGATGAACTCATGGTAATATTATAAAGCGAAAAGAACAAATTCTTTATCTCTTTTTAACTCTGCAAGTTTGCAACTTTTTTAATTAGCAAATTGACAACTTCACAGATGCTCTTTAAGGGATTTCCGGATGAAAATAAGGCTTTAAAAACCCCGAGGAACGGAGTTCTGGAGATGGGGGCATCTGCAAGGTGGGCTAATGAGTGAGAAGAAAATGCAAAACCATTGATATCAAAGGCAAGCTCACTCTCTCTGTGTAGAATCTAAACTCCATATAACGTTTCATTAGGTATTATATGGTGGCAGTTTGGGCGGTGTGGGTAACGGGGTCCTTATTGAAACGTGCCATTTTATATTACAAGTCAAATGGTCCAGCTCAGACTGGGTTGACCACTAACACCTTGTCGGTAATTTTACGAGCCAGATTACAAAAATTGGGTGTCCCGTTTGGTGAAAATAACAGGAAGCTTCCCGTGTCGATACTATTTTCATAAGTGATACCAGATTGCACTGTTTGCTTACAAATATGTAATTTGTTTGCTTTAGGTATGTAAAGAGTAATGTGTGGTTGACCAGAAATGAAAGTAAACATTGCAATTAGGAACTATTAATGTACAAATAGACGACGAATAAGTTTTGTGATTTTCACTAATCCGCAACGACTAATTCTGCCATTTACTTTTTTTAGATTGATAAATGATGAATACATCAATATGATCACAAAACGATCTTTATATAAAATTATATCTAGTATGTTTTGTGTATGAAGATTATAATTTGGAGTTTGTCGATTTTCAACCAATTGGACCAATTTGACCCGTTCCTCTTTTTCCACTTTTATTAACTGATTCACCCATCTGATCCTTATTAAAACAAACGCAATTTGACACATTTGTAAATTGATTGGTCTGGAATTGCAAACTTTTAGTCATTGCATTGAACTAAAATTTTATTCTTAAATTTGCAGGTGATTGGCACAAAGCTTTGAAGGCCTCCTACATAGTTTACACAGAAGTGCCTACTTTTTGAAGGGATATGTAGTTAATTAGTTTGGACTTTGTGTCTTTATACACTGTAAACATTCGCTATAGTACACAGCTTGTTAATTAGTTCATGTTTGCACCAACAAAAGTTTGGTTTAAAGCTTAAACCATGTGAATTTGTAGCATTTATAGCGTTTCACAAATATGTACAATGACTACAATGGTTGACATGACATTTAACATTCAACAAAGTTTATACATTCATTAAGAACATTTAGAGATGTGTGTGGTTCACTGGTGCTACTCCGAGTGTTTCATCTATAACAATCTGGTCTCTGGTAATTTGTTTGAGTGAGGTACAACCAACCACTTAATGTCATTGTTAGCTTAAATTCATCGCTTAACATTTTAACTATATCTTTCACTACAGCTTCTCCTTCAATAGACAATGAAAACACTACTAGTTGATCAACCTGGAGTTCACAAAACATGGTAAAACTTGGTCTTTTTAGTGGTGTACTTGACTCTAAATCATATGAACCATCACATGCCACAGCTAGCGGATAAGGGCGTTATTGTAGCCCTTTGCCCCAAAGTACCAACTTTTACCATAAGCCATAACCTCTCTGGAATCTGAAATCACTACTAAATGTGCTAATTTCATCCGAAATCAGAATGATTGGTTATGTATAAATCATATGAAATGAGGAGTTTTATTTAGTTCTGTCGCCCATCTTTTTAACCAACTGTGTATATTGTTCAACATTGTTCAACAGAGTATTTCTTCGATCAGAACAATTGTATCTAAGGTAATACAAGACGATTGGCAACAAGAAACAATAGCATCTAAGATAATTCCAAAACTTGACAAATTAACATCCCCGAGTAATAAACCAAACGCTAAACTTAAATGCTTTTGTACGAGAAAGTTGTATAGTATCTACGTGATTACTACTTTTATAGACAACCCGAACCTCTTGTATTTGCTGCTGCAGTGTGTATTTACAACTATACCAAGGAAATACATTCCTAATACAATGCAACACTTTTTCTGTACATCTCATTCAACAACTTTCTTGCAAACCCGACGGGCTGGGATGACCATGGTCAAAGTAAAGAAAAAAATAACTCAAAAAAAGTCAACGTGACCGTCACAATAGCTTCAAAAAGTCCCCGTAATCACTAATATTACCACTCGAAAATCTCTTCACCTTTTCCCAAATCTGCAAACGTCTCCTAGGCCTCAATGGGCCTGAACTTGAGGTTTTCCTATACGGATGTACATCCAGCCCAAGACTCGAAAACATGCTCTACACATCAAGTGGAGATTCATAGCTTGGATAGGTGGAACGTGACGGACCTGCGTCTGGGCCGTGGCCTGAGTTTGTACTGTCCCGTGGATCAAATTCAAAGGAAGTTAGATCCTCGTGGCTACAAGTCCTTGAGCCCAATCAGTCAACACACATAAGAAATGAGACTTGAGAACATAAATAATAGAAACACATATGCTTGACAATGAGAATATGGATACCTCGATTTGGTGTTAAGGGAACAGGGTGCCTTGGACTGCTCTCCGGACCTGATGGCGGTAGAGGATTATGATGTATTGACCTTCTCTTTGGTCCTGGTGGTGGTGGCGGATACACTGGTGGAAAAGAAGGCGGTGAACGAGACTTTGTAGGCGGAGGCTCGTTAATTGAATGTGGAGGAGGAGCTTTGTGCACCACTGGAGCTACATGAAAGAAAGAACAAACTTTAAACTGTTGCCATGTTAGTATTTTGGTATGCCTTATATGAGAGAATTAAGGGTATCAAAGAAACCTTTGACCGGAGGAGGTTGAGTTGGAGAGATGTAATCGGTTGTCCGATTTGGAGGTGAAGGAGGAATAGGGGTTGATACGGGCGAGACATGAGGGTCTGAATAAACGAGCTAAGTAAAGGTGCTGACTACTTACATATGAAAAAACCAAAGATGCAAGTGCTTATAAACAAACAAAAACGCATGTCTCAAAAAATCTAAAAAATAGTGAAAATCCAACCTGGTATGTTCGTAGGAGATATGGATGAGTTATGACGAATTGGCGAGTTGCTTGGCGGCAATACAACATGAACTGCATCCGTAAAATAACAAACATTAGCTTGATCTATATTTTTAGATTTTATAGAAGAAAAAAATAATAATATAAAGTCGAATCTTTAGTCCACCTGGTAAACTAGATGGATGTACTGCCAATGTAGGTTGAGGCGGTGGTACGTTTATATTGGATGCATGTGGTGGTGATGCAACATGTACTGTGATAACAAATTATAAGCCGAAGTAAGATTCCTGAAGGAAACAAAATAACAGTGTATATACTTACAAAAACGAATAATAAGAACAATAAAGACTTTAGTTCACCTTGTGCATCTGGTGGAGGCATGGTCAGCGTATGAGGACTTGGAGGTGTATTTATCGGCAACGTGCTTGGGGATGACGCCACAAGTGCTGATTAGCAAATTGTAAGAAAATATGTTAGAGACGTGTGATTGAAAATTTTACATCCAAACACCCCCTTACTCAGAAAAAAAGTTGGCTATAAGCATAAAGCAAAAGACTCAAACTTACCAGACATATTTGGCTGAGGTACAGACAATATAGGCGGACTGTACCTAATATCACAGCTGCAATTGCATCCTTATTACTGTATTTGCCTCCTGCTAAAGTTCCAACTGTATCGTTTACCTGCAATTTTAACCACGATATTCCCAATAAATTATGATTCTGCTCCATTCGACTGTAATATTAAAACTTTTTAGAAACGTTGACTGCAAAATATATATAAATATGTGACTAAGCGAAAAAAGCTACCAAGGCTAAAACACGCATATCAAGACCAGCCCTTTCCATTACTTTAACCAACTCTTCAACAATGTCATGCCCGACCTGTTATGCAGAAAACCAATAAAACTTGTAAACAGAAAAAACTTGTTTTGACTGCCGTAAAATATCTAAATTACCCTTACACTCAGAAGCTACAAAATAAGAAAAGGCCAGCAAATAAGATATCCACAAGCATAGAACTGAATACTGGCCAACAACTTACATGTAAAAAAAAGAAGAAAAACGCTTTTTTTTATTCATGAATACTGGAGATTAGCAGAACCCGAGTGACTTCCATAACTAGATTGCAAAATCGGCTAGCCTCCCTCACTACTTGTCTATGTAATTTTGTTTTTGTGTTTCAGTTATCACGCCTTTCCTATGGTTTCTAGTTCTACTATTAATGTAAACAGTGCAAAAGAACAGAGGTAATCAGCAATCAGGACTCACAGCATCTTCGATGTTGAAGCCTTTAGTCCATCTAACAAGAGTCCCTCCTGCAATTGACGATTGCTTGACGGGAAACGAGAAGGTATGGCGGAGGACTTATTGGTAATCTGCTAGGAGGCGACGCTGCAGGGGATGAATAGTAGATTTTATGAGAAGACATTAGTGAAAATCATAGTGCAACAACAGGACAGGTTCAGAAACAACCTCAACCAATGTGTATACTATACATTTGGCTTAACGCGTACTCAGATAACACAACAACATTAATGTGCCAATGTGCCATGTTACCTATAGACGATAACGGTCATTAATAGGTAATGAATGAACGGAAGTAATATGCCATTAGGTGTATGCAGAAGCAAACCTTTAGAATCTGCATCTACTGTGATATGGTAGAAGTTTATAATCCAACGCTGTATGAAACGGCTGGTATGTCAAACATATATAGCCCATCCTTTAGTTCAGACCTGGAAATCACATTCAAGTATTAGAGTACATACAACAGCTTTTCATAGCTGAATGTAGCCGTAGGGTAACGGGTCAAAATGAGTCATTTTTTACCCATTCATTTTAACTGAATTATTTCTTATCCTTTTACCCCTTTAGAGATATAAACATAACCAAAATCTACTGATTCTTAAATAAATGGGTCGAAATTGATAACTTACTTCTTATAAATTGCAGCAATCACCACACTCTTAACAGCAAGCAATGCTGGGGAGGTCTGCATTCATCAGATCATTACGGGTCAGAAATCGGGTCAAACTACAACTGAAGTCCATGGACAGAGAGTTAAAAAGTGACCCACCATATGGAAATTTAACACACATGTTACACTCGTTTGAGGAAGTAAACGCATGTACTGCTCTTCAGCTGACTCCAAACGTGTTAAAAGGGTTAGAATCACCTGAAATAATAGTACAACTTCCATATTAACGAGTTTAAATGTGGTGCAAGCAATGTGATTCTATTGTAATAATAATGATATTTTATCACCTCTTCTTTCATGTCAAATTTCCGTGATGCAGATTATTTAACTATTGAGCAAAACTTTCCTTGTGCATGTGAACTCCCGGTGAAAAATTTAGAGAGAAACTTATTTACCATGTACTGATCCAGCCCATCACTTTAAAAGATATATACTGAAGGTTAGATCTCTTTAATAACATAAAACGAAAAGATTGTTGAAATATGAATCACAACTAGCTACCTATACATAAGACTTGGAAGCTTAAAATATGTCGTGTCATCAATAAATAGATGGCAATAAGATAATCGACCATCACGCCCTGCGCGTCCAATTTCCTATATTATCAAAACATTTTTAACGGAATAGTTTATTGATTGACATGGAAACTGTGGAAGTGGATGTAACAAGATTTACACAAACATGAACGTATTCTTCCAAGCTTTCAGGTAAACCGTAGTGAATTACCTGTAAAAAATTCAAATAACATGTTTCAGCGTACATATATGGTTATAGATAATAGGAAAAGTATATACTTGAGGATTTGTACTTACAGCTCCGACGCCACTTTTATCATGCCACAGTTGCAACAATATTCATGGGAAAAGAAAAACGTTAAGAATGTATCACACAAACAAATGCCTAGAAAATCATTAAAAAACTTCACAAATTTATATACCACACGTATTTTGTTTGAACAGAAATGCTCTTGTGTTCGTCTTCGATCTTTAGCAGGTATCCCACCATGAGTAACCAGAAAAGGTATGTCTCCTGTAACTGAGCACTCTGATCCAGCATATGGACAACTGTATGGTCTAAAGTTTCACAATGCTTCATGCTTGAGTTTGCTGTAATATGGGAATATCTCAGGACAACCCAATGAAAGATATCTACAAGTTCTAGCGACTCCACGACTTTTTCCAAAGCTAAGCACCTAATATCTCCCAATTCTTTCCGGCAAATCTCTACGGATCAAGTATTTATAAAAAGAAGGCAAATAAATGTGTGAGGGTTAATCTAATCTGACCCGTTTCAACCTGAACCTATTAGTGACCAATTACCCAGCTCCCCAATTTTCTAGCTCTAAATCTTGGAAGCCAATTTTCTCTTTTAGGTTGCCTTCCTATTTCTAAATCTTGGAAACCAATTTACTAAAAATACAATGTCAAATCCTTTCAGTTAGATCAGTGATATAAACCTATGACCTTCCTATTCCTATATAAATAACCAGCTAGACTCATGCTAAGATTGAAGTAACTAAGGTGCAGAGGAATATTTACACAACTCTATAATCCCATAACTATCTCCTACATTGTGTTAATATATCTAATAAGCTCTTTTATAATCCCATAAGTCCCAACATAACCCAGAAAATAGATTTCGACTATAGCCATCTAACTTTTCAAACGGTTTTTTTTGTTTACACGTTTCATCAAACAGTTAGTGTATATCAGTTGGTTAATGAATACTCAATTCATCTTTAACTTCATTGCAAATTTAAAACTCATACATGATAATAGAGATTAATCCCATACTCATCTAATATGTATTATAGTAATAGAATCTGTAAAAAACATAGCATAACTAAATAAATGTATGAACTTAGATATATAAAAAGCCTAATTAAACAAATAAAAAAACAGATGTCATACATGTATTTAATTTGATACCTGATGAAAAGATATGAAGATGAAGCAAATGTGATACATTCAAAATTTGTAATTCTTCGGTTAAGAGTTGTTCTTGTTTTCTCCCAGAAGTGAAGTTTCAGAACCGAAATCAATACTGAGTTAGACTTTTTAAAATGGGTTATAGATTTTTATAGTTCCTGGTATTTGTAAATATTATTGGGGATCTATATTAATTATGCAGATTAAAAATTTTGATTTAAAGTTTTATAACTGGAGATAAATATTCGGGTACAACTGGGGTAAATATGGGGTAAGGATTGGGATGAAGGGGATGAACTACTGATTCCCAGGGGTGGGTTTAATGTGTTTGTGTGAAAGGGTAGATTTGTGGATTGAGTTTAATGGGGTAATAGGTGAGGTTTAATGTGTATGTGAAATTAAAATTAACTATAAGCTAATTAGTCATTTCACATACTGTATAAAAGAGATAGTACAAGGTACAGTCGTATAAGTTTGAAAAAAGTTGCATAAAATAATAATAAGTTTAAATAATATAAAATGTTTTTTAATGATTTAAATAATAATAAAATTGAATTTTAATTAATTAAAAAAATTAAGTCGCATAAAAAAGTACCTTACACACTTCTTACACAAAAAAGTACTTTTTTAGATGAATAGTAATTTTATTAATTTAAAATTAAAGTCGCTTAGGTAGCTTAAAGTTGCTTAGGGTAGCTTAACGTAGCATAAGCTGGCATAAGGTGGCTTGAGGTCGCTTGGTCTATTTATGGAACTTTAAAATAGCTTAGGGTATTTTGACTAATGCACTTAAAAAGTGGTCTACTAGGGTAATTAGCCCTTCAATATAAGCTTATAAACTTTAGAAACTCATAAGCTGGGACGAAGTTATTAAGGGCACATGGGTTGTGTTGTGAACCTCTAAAATTTGTTTTCATTATGTACAATTTTTACTCTTTTATAAAGTTTGAAGAGGTCTAAAATGTTGCTCTTTTATAAAGTTTGAAGAGGTCTAAAATTTTTACTCTTTCATAAAATTTGTTTTCATTATGTACAATTTTTAAAATTTTTACTCTTTTATAAATTTGTATCCACTATGGTGGTTCATACATAGGTTTATAAAGTTTTGAAGATGTCTAAAATGTTTTAAATTATAGTGAATATATATTTTAAAATGATGTGACATGAAGAGGTGTAGAATGTTGAACCTCTTCATAATTTAATGCATTTGCTTATGTTAGAGGTTTATAAATTTTGATGAGATTTATCTATAGTACAAATAGGTTTATAAAACAAAAAAGTTTAGAAATTAATGTTATAACACACTTATAAACTTATATGTAAGTTTATCGTAATGGATGCTCTTAGTAACATGATTAGTTATTTTTTACATTAAATATTGAGCAAAAATATAAATTGTTCCTCCTAATATAAATACTTTATATAATGGTCCTTCCAAAAAATGATAAAGTTCCATTCCCCCTCATAAGGTCAAACAAATAAGTTCATAAGTTAACAAAAATATTCTTATGAACCTATCACACGTTCAATACTTGATCATTATTTCCTTTTCTTTTAACCATTTTTCTATTTTTTTTTATTATTAGTTTACAAGATTTAAGTTCATCGTCTCAAAACATAAATCAAACATGCTTTGGCGTTGACGTGATCGTTTTAAATTTGTTTGCATATCTTCTCACCTAATGGCGGGACTTTAAACATTATTTTGAGGAGTTCAAATTAGTATAAACATATGAAAATAAAAATAATGGACAATAATTTTAATACAAAATAAATAATATTTATATTTTTTTTGAAGTATAAATAATATTTATATTACTTGTTACAACTTTTGAGAGGATCGAGATCCATCCTTATCAAGATCCGCTCTTGCGTCACCTCTCACAATTTCATGACGATTAGAAAACTGGCCATCAACATGAACCATCTTTTTACCTTTGACCACTTATTTTCAATTCTTGAGATAAAAAAAAAACCGAAACATAACTAATGTAATATAATGTTTTGAAAGTATAATCTTTGATCAATCAAATATGTTTTATGCCAAATGCACACATAATGCCTACCAATGGATCATATTATTGTGCATATATGGCTTTAACTTTTTAATTTGTTTTCTTGGTGGATAAACGAGTCGATCGATTGTAGCTTTCCTGTAAAAGCTCCATGAACTTATCCGACGTCATAACTTGCCAGTTAAGTATTTCAAATGCATGTACGTAATGTTTGAATAAGCTAAAACCAGGATCGACGCCACTACTGTATGTTACGTATGTGCTTACGAATATATTCACCAATCGACTAGCTAATTGGATTAGTTCGTTAACTCATATTAATATGTCGATTGATCAAGAAACACGGCTACGCAAGCTAGATGAGAGTATACAATCTATCACGACAAATTGTGTATCTTTACCCGTATAAAGTAAGGCGTGATACACTTTTTAAAGAGATAACGAGTATGATCTGTTCATCGAATCATGAAAGATCCACCTTTGTTTATGTATGTTCAAATATAATACTCTATACTACGTACCTGCACAAATAATCTAGATATACTTTTAGTATGTCGATATGCTTCTTCTTTTAAAAGCTTCAATACTCACTTTTTTCTTTAAAAAAAGGGCCAACTCATGCATGAGCCTTTTCAATCCACAATTCATGTTGCTAATGACATAAAAGGGCATTAGTGTAAAGGATACAAAAAGATTCAAATTTATCGATTCTCATGAGTTCATGGTATTGTATAGCTTATTCAAAATGCACCAAAAACAAGCCTAGTTCATGGGAAATGTTAACATTATTACCTTTATTTGCATGCGACATCAAGAGTTTTTTTTACGTACGTAGTAGCTTGTTGGATATCCTTGTATTACCCACATTTCAACTTTACTTTACTTAACTTTTCCTGTGATTATTGAGTATTGATTGATGTTACCGTATCATGTATTAATGTGGACAAACTTGCTCCCTTTTCTTTTTGGTACCATATCATATATATATTGCTAGACCTCCTTTTCATAGTCTTTTTCTTTTTTCAGAGATAAGTACAACGTTAATGCATTATTGCAAACTAGTTGCATAGCAGCGACATATACCATGTAATTAAAGTTTTCGACAAACTATGTTTTCTTTTTGATAATAGGTTTTTGTGACAATAACTCATAGAAGACGAGAATTTTTAGGTTTCAATACAACGATAAACTATACTTATGTTAATAAAAAACAAGACTTAATTGATTGTATTAATTTTTCAAGATTATATATCCGGAGGCCGTTCAAGTATGTGATCTTTTATATTGTGGCTTTGTGTTAAAATTATATATCCTAACTCGTGTATAAGGATCTTTATGTCATTTATGAATCTACGACTTCTAATCATTTTCATTGGAGTGGCACTCTTCTTTCTGTTTCATTAAGATTTAGAGTGGAGTCTGGTACTGTCATTAGATTTTGGAAGGATCCATGGATTTGAAAATTCTCCGTTGCATATACGGTTAATATGCTAGGAAAAAGTTCTACATAGACCTTTTTTTTAGCATAGACTCAATCAACCAATCACAACCACCCATTTTTTAATCTAACAATAAAAATATATTTTTTAAAAATTCAATATCTCACAAACCGTTAACCGTTACGCAAAACGAAACATACCATCGTGACGAGAATTAAATCATCTTTCAAACGAGGGGCACATGTATATACTTTCGACAAACTTTTTTTTTTTGACTTTTTTTCTTAAGTCAAGTCTGAGAGAATCATATATGATTCGTCACGAATCATATATGATTCGTCACGAAACATATATGATTCGTCACGAAACATATATGATTTTCAGAAAATCATATATGATTCATATCACGAATCATATATGATTCGTGACGAATCATATATGTTTCGTGACGAATCATATATGATTCGTGACGAATCATATATGTTTCGAGACGAATCATATATGTTTCGTGACGAATCATATATGATTCTCTCAAACGTGACTTAAGAAAAAAAAGTCGAAAAAAAGTTCGTCGAAAGTATATACATGTGCCCCTCGATAGAAAGATGATTTAATTTTCGTTGTAATGGTGTATTTTTTGTCACTTGACGATTTACCGTTTGTGAGTTATTTAATTTTTAAGAAAAAGGTGGAAAGTTAATTTGAATGAATGTGATTGGTTGATATGGTCTATGCTAAAAAGAAGGTCTATGTTGATCTCAACTCTGATATGCTATATCAATTGGAGCTAGAGAAAGATTATTTGATTAAACATCATATCTCAAATGGAAATTGGTGTTGGAACTGGCCTCGTTCCATTTTAGGGGCTCGTACCGTGGTTCAATGGAAATTGATCTCGTTGATATTATTTGTGATGCAGGTGTAGGACCGGCCCTAGGGGTGGGCGTAGTGGGCGACCGCACCCAGGGCATCGGAAAAACGGGGGCATCGAAGTTCATAAATATGGGTCATTATTTAAGCAAGTATTAAGCTTATATGTGATGAAAGAGTGTTCTATATACTTTGTTTCTATCAATTATGAGGTAAAAAATCATGTTTTAGGTTAGTAGAGCATTAGTGCTACAGTACATTAATGGTGATAAAATGAAACAGGGGTGATATAGTCTAAGTTGCACGGGTACAGAAACAGAAACGGGAACAAGGACGGGTACATGTATAAAGAAACAACAACATCTTAAAATTTAAGATACGGGTACGGCGGGGGAAACGTTTATTTGTCTTATAATACTTTAGTATATGGGAAATTGTCATAAAAAAATATTACAAAACATTCAGAAAATTCAACAAATGTTTCTCATAATTATAAAAAAAAAATTCTTAAACATGAAATTGTATTAGAATTTTAGATCGTACAATTGCGAGTTTATGTATTATAATGATATAGAATCAATCAATTACAGATTTTTACTAACCCGAGATACATCACTTATTGTCATTTCTCAATTGTTGAAGAAAATGAAGATGAAAAATCAGCTTCTCGAGGGTTTAGAAAGATGAGCCGTCAGATATGAAACAATTTATCTACTAATTATATAGGTTAATTAAAAAAATAAAAGGGTTTTTAGTTAATTGGCCAAAGGAAACGCCATTTTTTTGCCCGGAAACGTTTTCCCTATACTGTTACGAGTACCACAATTTTAGAAACGTTTCCACTTCTCTCGGAGACGTTTCCCCGAGTTTTCCCGTTTTCCCGCGTTTTCGATACGTCATACGGCATCTCGGCGGAGTTTCCGTGCTTCCTAGGATATAGTGTGTCGGGGAGAAGATGATTACATTACATTATTTTCAGTTTTAACCTCCATGTTTGTATATTTAACACCTTTATTCAAATCTTATGAAGTATATGTTTATTATTAAGGAAGGTTTTTAGGCTTTAAGACATTAGCAGTTTCTACCCATTTTTAAAAGATGATGGTCCAATATATAAGCTTTCTAGTTCTTTAGCTTCATAATACTGTAGTTTTTTTCATCTTGTAATCACGTGTTCATGTTTTTTTCATGTGTATCATTTCTTAGTCTTCAATTTTCTTTGAAGATTAAGGTCATTTATATTATTTATTTTAATTCTTTTTGGCCAAAAAAAACAAAAAAGATGGTCCAATATAATTATAATATATATATTATATATCAAAGCAAACGATGTATCACATTTGAGAATGTCGTTTTGTTTATTTATTGATGTCGTTTTGACATCCTGCCAAAACAGTGAGTGAAGGCCCATTACATTAATATAAAGACAACTCTAGAAAGCAGCTCTTTTCATCATTCAAAGTAAAAATAACTTTATATTTTTAATTTATACACATCTTCTTTATACATATTGATTTTTTTTTTAAAATACTGTCAAAAAACCTGTCCAGTATTGCAGTGTTTTTTAAATACGTTATGATTTTATAAAATACATTGAAACTTAATACACATTTATAATATTTTTACCAAAGTAGTTTTTGAGGTTATTCGTTCTCTGCAAGACCAGTCATTGACGCAAATAATTCTTCGTAATATCAGTCCACTGGAATCGTTGGTCTTGGACCCTCCGCTGCGAGGCGCGAGGTATACACCTCGAATATATTTTTTATTGTTGCAAACGACGTCGTAAAATAATTTTAATTGTCGCTTTATTAATTCATGAATGCCGTTTTGAAAAACCCCAACAACACAAATTGCCCAGCACTTGAATTAAAAAACTATTTTACAAAACAACCCTTTATACTACCTGTCCTGCTACAAAAACGACTTTTACTTTTAACTCGCTACACTTTTTTGGTATAACAAAGTTTACCTATCAAATATCAAAGTATACCTATCGATTTTTTGCGAATAAAATACCATTGAAAAAACCCTCTAATGCGAACTATTGCAATGCTTCTGACATACGTAAGATTTTATAAAAAAAATGTCAAAACTTAGTACACATTTAAAATATTTTTTTATCGAAATAGTCTTTATGGTTAGGCCAGTTATTGATGAGAACAATTCTTCGTATTATCTGTCCACTACAACTGTTGGTCCTACATCCTCCGCCGCAAAGCACGGATATTTAACCTCGTTATGTACATGCAATAACACATTTTGTGATTGTTATTAAAGATTTAAAAGGTATATACTTTAGATTTAAATATAAATACTATATCGAACCTCGTTGTGGTCATTTGTAAGATATACCGTGAGATAAGTAGTACTAGGTTCTAAACCCGCGCTTCGCCGCCGGATGTTTGAAATCGAAGAATTCTGACATACAAACCAACAAATATACTTGATACATCAATTCCGACTGTACAAAAAACAACAAAGTTTTAAGGAAAAACATTCGATTACATACTGATAGCTAACATCACAGTTTGGGAGAAGTTAGTCTCACCTCCTTTAGTATAATGTACGTGTTCCCTGTTTGGACTGCTTATGCCTTCGAGCCATTGCTTTGTTGCTTATCTTGGAGTACAAAAGATAGTTTGATCAACTTCATAAAAACATAAGTGATAGTAGTTTGATCAACTGCATCTACCATTGTTCCTACTCATGCTTATGCCTACTCGTCTTGTAATTGCTAAACACATACATGAAACTCATTATTAGATAAATAGTAGTGATGACCTTTTTCCTCATAATGCAGTTGTTCCAAAACCACTAAAGCCCATAAGCACTCAAAATAAGCTAACTTAATTGCTCAAACATCCTTCATTTGTATTTAGCTCGTTCAAAGCATCAAAAGTATATGGTATCTAGTTTTGTTTATACATAATCTTATAGAAATCATTCTCTTTATTTTGGTCCTTTTGGGCTAGGTCTCTGTAACCTGTTTATTTTAAGTGCTTATCTGAATTAGTGATCGATTCTTTGGTTAGAGGAAGTTACGCTAACCCTTCGGCTGATCCAAGAACTATGCTCATTCTGCGTGGCCAATCAAGGAGACAATCACCTGCGAATTGACCATGGAGGCGAGGGAGCAAGCTGTTGTTAGGCATATAGTTATAAATATAAGCCTTACATCGCTACCAGCATAAAATTCTTTTAGTCTAAACCGATTTTTTTGTGTCTAGCTGTCCCTAGAATCTCCACCTCCACCGCGAATTCCATTTTTGCTTTAGCGTTTATGGACTTTAGCCTCTAGACTGCCAACTGTGACAGGGAAAATTTATAAGTAAAAATAAATTTTATAAACCTATAGTAAATTCGTAGCATGCTTATAAACTAAGCAACAAAAAACGAAACAATATGTGGTTATACGTTACCCCGACACCTTTACTTGTTCGACCCCATACAGAAACTTTTCTCCCCTTTGCTCATTCACCAGTACATCTTTCCAATCCGCCAATGACAGTTTCCCTTCTTTCTCCTACCCGTCCTTCCTTTCGTAAGTCTTTATCCCTTGACCATCACTTTTTACAAAACCTAGTCAAAAGAACAAAAAAAATACTAATATTGTTTTTAAAATAGGCAGCAAGTCTTTTAAGAGACTCTTCCAAGCTTTCACCATTAGAGAGCTCCTGGCCTGTTGTTGTCTCTAACTAACCCACCACCACATGTACGACAACCATACCTTTTTACATTGAAAGTATAACACCCCCAATTTATCACACAGCGGGTACCACTTTGGGCGTTATTTTATAGCACATCACACACAATTACAGAAAACGACCTCAAAAGAGAAGTTTAAGATAAACATAAAAGATTATTTATAATCATTGTCTAAAATATTTCCAACCCCAAAATTGATGTTTAAATCAGAGTAGCGTTACTTGTCCCTAAAGATCTCAACCAAACACAACAACATATTTTTACCAAGACATGAAATTTAATAATTTGTTAAAAAGGGAAGGAAATCCAAAATTTTATACCAATAAAGCACCAACTCCCTCCATGCATGCCCATCATAGGCATGAGTTTGGTAATGAGTTGTTTCTTGATCAACCCATTGCTCGATATGGGAACTTTCCATATGGTTATGGACTAGAGAATGGGCATTTCGCTGCAAATTCTTTCTGGAGAGACGTTCAAAGTCCAATGCATGGGTCACCATATAAATAGGCGTTTTTGTGAGAACACAATACATGACATTATGTGTCACACCCCACCATATGGAAAAATCACCCTATCCTTCCATATAGTGCCTCAAATGGCATTCATCGACTTCTAGTATGATAACTATCATTATATGAAAACTCAGACATCGCTAACGAGTTTCCCACATCCCTCAAAATCAGTCACCCAAGCTCTCAACACGACTCCTATACTTGTAGAAATTTCTCACTTCGTCCATCCTTTTCCAAGTAGCTGGATATACTCATATCCAATCATGTTCATCAACTCCCTTTAGTCCATACCACCAAACTACTTAAAAATTCCAATTTCCTTACACAAGTGACCTATGACGGTGTTTCACATATTCATTAGTTAGTTTTATCAACTGTCATCCAAACCTATGTTACAATTACTTCCATCAAATTTGTATAGCTCATTAGTAGCACCCATACACTTATTTTCTCACTTTCCTCAATGAAAGTTTTTTTTTGATACCCAACACTTCCTTTATACCTACACAATGTCTTACCTTCAAGGTCATAGTGGTCCTCATCTTGTCTCAGTTAGACCAAACCCGTCGTCTCTCATGACACATCACATCTATAACTCTTCATCCATTCGATTATCGATACTAAGCCTTCCAATCCAACAGTATCGGTCAGTGCCATTCCTTTTTCCACACTACAAAAATATTAACATGCTTTGTGCTTTAGTCTACTCATTAGGCTACACCAAAGTTTTACCTTCGGTTCCTATCTCGACCTATTTCATTCATGATTCGCATCTATCCACACTTCCTTTTTCTTCCGCAGCTAATGACATACATCACGAGGTTATGCTTCTCGTCTTTCAAGTCATCTATACGTCAAAGTTTTCCACGTAGCTTCACTTGTTTTCCTCACGACCAGTTCTCCTACTCCTTCCTAATAGGGACATACTAGAGTTTTATGTGATCCCATGCGGATCACACTCTCATCTTATACCCATATTAGTTTCCATTTGTCTAAACTAAGTCATATTTTAAATTCTTATTCAAATCTCATACTTCTATTTTGATTGCACCCAACATGAGGTACTTTCAATCATCATCTTCTAGGAATACTTGGTCCTCTCCTTCCATGGTTCTACCTAATTCCTACACTATCCCATCCAACCGAAATTCCATACTTAATTCATCAAATCTATAGAAATAGTTAGTGCATTGGATAATGCATAATTGTCTGTTCCAAAGATCTTTCATAACACCTTCACAAAACCGACTCTCTAATCACTTCTCCACGAACTTATTCTGCTCAGATTCACTACTCATCCCTCAATATTGATTGCCACAAAATTCTATCTGCGTAGTCACTCGACTTCCCTTGTTATTTCCACGAGTTCTTAATCCCTCATGTTATGTATTCACTTCATCACGATCCACTGGTTCAGCTCTTTGTAGCTCCACTCCGGTACTCGATTTGTACTTCTTCGTCACGAACCATACGAAGATTCCCATCATAGTGCTTGTCACCTTTACAGTCCTTGCAACTTCTGTGACTCCTTCGAAATCTCTTGCATCCTTCTAGCAGCCGGCACGTAGTCCTTTCGGCTCCTTGCTTCACGGTGTGGCTCTTCACACACTCCTTCTCTACTCCATGATGTTACCTAGGAACTGCACACTACGCAATAGCTTCTAACTTCAACTCCTCTACCACAATATTTCTAAAGGTACTTCAACCCCTCAATGGCTCACTTATCCTTACTTGTTGTACTTCACCATTAGTCAACTTCCAACCAATCATTCTTTCACATCCATGTTTTCCTTCGCGTGTCTACTACTACCTTGCCTCCATAAGTACACCAATTCCCTTGCGTGTTATTTGCCCAATCTTTCCATTAGTAGAAACTTTCTACTCTACCCTCACATCCGCTAGTACTTTCATCAATCTCCTAATGGTACTTCAAACAACTTCTCATAGCATGACATCTCGTTCCCACGACCAGTCAACTAACTTTACTTACTCCCTTATTCTCGTAACCAATCTAAGTTTCAAAACTCCACAAATCTTAATCATTCCTTCAACACAACCTTTAAACCAAAATACATCTCTCCATTCTAATATCTAACCATAAGTAATACTACCCAACTCTATCCTCTCATCCTAACGTTTCCACAACCGCATAACTAAATCAACCATGACGTGTACCAAAAGAATTTCAAACAGTCGCCTCCCATAATAAATATAGGGCAAACCGAAATATCAACCATAACGAACCCTAGCCAAAACAACTGAAAACGAAAGAATGTAATCTGAAAGTTTCAATGGGGTGTGCCAACAACGAAAAATTAGACTCGTCACGATTAGTATTACCAAATTTCAATATCTTAGAAAATTTTAAATTTTCATCTCAATTTGTTACTTCACATTAGGACCATATTTTAACACCAATAAATGAAATCATAGTCATATTTTACCATCTTCGTTACTATCAAAGGGCATAACTCAGTTAGTGTACTAAAACTCACTTTATATATCATCTCCTTTAACAATAAACTCATCTTTTATCTTAATTATTTTATCAAAGGTATCCACTAGTTAGTATAGTATAACGTTATTCTAACCATTATCTTGTTTTCTCACATTAAACTCATTTCACTTGTTATTATGAAACCAATATGTGTTTATAAAATATGGTGTTTTTATTCACTTTATTCTAAATTATAAATATTTTATATAATCCATTTAGGCTTGTTATAACGAACTATTACACGTTTACAAGGTGTGGTGTTATTATTATTATTATTATAATAAAATCTTCCTTTTTACTATTTCCGTCTATTTAAATACTTCTAAAATTTTAACTCCACTTTTAAGAAAATTATCATAAAATTTTTTACCCTTTATATGTACTATCACATGTTACGTAGAAAACTAATCCATTCATTGTCAATATATTTTTTTTACTTATTACCAATAAACTTAAAGAAAAGATATGTAAGTCAGGATATCATACCGTACACTTACAAGGTATTTTCAAATGCATTTTCCTTTAATTAGCTAGACTCCTTTGCCAGAAAATTTGGTAGTTCTCATCAATTTAAATACATACCCGAATGTAGACACACTTCAAAACATTCAAAACGTCGTTGGAACTCCATCAAACTCCAGCACTAATAAACTATTTAAACACGAGAGAACACTAGGTACGTTCAAGTTTTAATAACTATTGAACGACCGTATATCATAACATAACATCTACTAGTATATATACCTCCGCATATATATATATATATATATATATATATATATATATATATATATATATATATATATATATATATATATACCTATTAAATCTCCCAAAACATACTCGTTATCATACATGTCAAGTCAATCGATCGCATCATACACTCGTTTTTCATACGAGTAATCACCATCTCACCATCTCACCATGCCACAACAAGGCATAAAACCCATCATCAAAACCAACCCATATCGTGTGACCTCATAATCACACAACACGACTATAACCCAAAACATATAACACAAAAACTATAGCCATATCACATGTAACCATTACATAAACCCCTATTATACAAATTCCCAAAATATAGATCTCATCATATACAAGCATGTACTAACTCCTTTTTCATGCAACCATACTTGGAAGTCCATAGATGTTGTGGCACGTATATAATTACGTAGGCCTCCATAATTATATATGTCCCCTTTCACCCATGTACTCCCTCTTATGACGACACTTATAAGATATTAGTACTAAACGAAACACATATATCTACCACATATATACCACATAAACTACACTCTATATATATACCGTATAGGTAAAATAAGAACATCCCATACGTCAACCCTAACTTCATTCATAACTCGAGGCTCAATCGCCAAATCAAATCAATAACAATAAAATATCCAACATTAAAAAAAGACCATAACCGTTCAGGCGGAAATTCGAATCTACTACTAGTCGTAGACTCAACATCGGTACTATCCTAATATTACCTAGCGCACCTCTTCTTCTACGCGACATGGGTAACACTAAATAGATTCCCACACTTCCGGTTCATACGTCGCATCAATAGAAAATAAATGAATGTACTTACATATATTATATCTCAATAAGTAAGTATGAAAGTAAATAAATATCCAAAACTAAATTAACACTTAATCACTCCATATACTATAATGCACACATACCCCTATGACACCTACATGCATGGACCCTTAAGATATAGACTAGGATACTAGACTAGGCAACCTAATTCTATATAACCATTGTCTCTGATACCATTCTGTCACACCCCACCATGACGGAATATGAGGCGCGACGTATGGATATCATCACAACAATAGCGTGTCTATAGAGATAACTAAATGAACTGGAAATATCATAAATGATGACACAATGTCATGAAGATATCACAAACAATGCAGGCGTCTAGGTAAGTAGGTAACAGGTCTACCTCTTACCAAAGACATACAATTAACAAATAACAAACATATAGGTGTCTACAAAGTATCACTTATTCAAACATAAGTAAAGACTAAGAGGAAAGGGGGTTCCTCCAATGCAATCCTAAGCCTCCCAGCTAGCCACTCCTATTCTCACGCTTAACCACATTATCACCTGAAAGAGACACTAAAACACGTCAACATAAAGTTGGTGAGAGTCATAGGTTTAGACTCCAACCCCAAAATAGTTATAAGCTGTGAATAAAAACCATCAATAAAAGAACATATGGACAATGTGTTACAATTATACATTAACAACTACCATTCAAGATTAACCATACAATCACAATTCTAAGGCACCAAGCCTTACCAATAACCACAATTTCCAAGGCTCCCAGCCTTACCAATAACCATGGTCCCATAGGCATACACCTATGAACCAATCCCAAGGCCCCGCCTTGTCAACATCCCCTTGGTACCAAGTCAAACCAAAATAACTGAGACGGTACGTGTCCCCCGATCCAAATCATAAACACAATCAAAAATCACATAGCAGTTAATCACATAAGTGCACACACAAGTCCATTACAAACCATTAAAACATTCACAGCATTAGTTACAAAACCATACAGTGTCTCTTCCATCCCATCTGGAATTCAAAACATTTATAAATCATAGAAACATGGGACTATGAAACTTACCTGAACAAGCTTCTCCAAGTACCCGTAATCTAGCAAAATCTAAACACACAAACGTATACAATCAAGACATGAACCACATACCAAAATGGCTCATTAATCTATGATGTATATCTAACCTTGTCCTACAACTTAACCCCATTTATATGCCATATACATCTCATGAAACCCCTCTATAAAGCCCTTAACTTAGTTTAGTTCATAACTCGCCCCGTTAACATTTAACCCAAAACAGTCCCGTTTTTCATACCTTAAACTATGGGTCGAACACCCCCTTAACCAAATCAAATTCCTCTGTAAAAGAAACCCTATGCCCTTAGATGTGTTAGCTAACACTCCCCTTTGGCCGCAACCTTGAAGACATTGCTAAGGCCTCCATATATATATATATACTTTTACCTATCCAGAATTTACTGATTTTGAACATATGAAAAGTTTGTTATGATCAGAGGGTCTTACCCTAACCCATTTGTTTAGATCTACTCCAGATATATTATTTAATATATAATCTAAGTCTCATGTTCGTTTGAAGGTTCCAATATAACCCTAAGTACCCCAAACAACTCAAAAAAAAAAAAAAAACAGGATGATCCAAAAACTGTTTTGACACCCGACTGATGTAACCTGTTTTTGTCCCACTTACAGACCTCCAATTTAGTTCTCGTTTCTTGCATTTTAAAGCCAACTCAATTACCTTTCCAGGGACATAAGATTCGAAAATTAAAAGTTTGTAAAACTCTAGATATGATCAAAATAATGACCCAAAAATTCTGCCCAGTTTTTAAAAACGAATTTAACATAATTAACCAAATTAATTACCCTCATCATGTTTAATCATTAACCCTAATTATTCTAATCATGTCTATATCATTGTGATAACATTAAATTACAGATTTTATAATAAACACTAACCTAGATCCATCATATAATGCTTAAGAAAGAATTAAAAACAATTTAATTAAAAGGGTTTCAAGAGTTTACCTTAGATTTTTGGAAAACAAGATTTTTGATGAAGAACCCTAATTTTTTTCCATGGATTTAGAATCACTCATGATCTACAGGGATTTTATGATGTGTTTTTATTAATAAAAAGTTTTTGTATATTTTCCTAACAAGTCCTTGGCCCAATAGAAAAGCCCGGTTCCCCTTTTCCCTTTTTCCCTTTTCTTTTTCTTTCTTGCATCCCAAAACCGACTATACCCCACTAATTTCGTTTTTTTCTTTTTATTATTAATAATTGTATTAATAATATTACCTTAATTTTCCTTAATTTATTTCAGCTCTTAAAGCCTCCAAAACCTCAAAACCATAAAACTAGTCAAATTTGCGCGTATACCGTAAAAGACGTAAAAATATACAGTTTTATAAAAACTCTTGAAATATGAAATAAACTAATTAACTAAGTCCTAAATGAATTAAAACCATCCCAAAAAATACTCCAGTAACTAATTACCTCATTCGAGACCTCTAAATGCTAAACCTTAAACCGTAAAAATACGATTTTCTATAATACATATACGTATACGTAAAACCACTAAATAACACCATCTCATTTCATACGTATACGTAAAACCACTGAACAAGAAATAACCATTCCTCGATTTACTTATGAGTACCATATACCCATAAACGATATCCAAACCTCACTCCAAACACACAAAATAAACACATAAGCACATAAAAGCACAAAACACCTTAAACTATAGTCTAAGTGACGAACCCCAAAAACCATGGTTGTCACATCACTCCCTCCTAATAGAAATCTCGTCCCGAGATTTACTCCTTAGGAACAAACACACAGATAACAAATCACATGAGGATACTTGTTCTAAATGAACTCCTCTCATTTCCATGTGTACTTTAGTTCAAGTCTCAAATTACCACATATATTAACCAACATTATTTAAACTCATTCCCAATCTATTGACCTCACAGCCCATAAATCTCACAAATGACTATTTTTAACACAAATCCCTAATAATCGCACATGCAAATATGCATTCTCAAACCACATTTCCTAAATCTCAATACATGAAATATATCATGTACACCACTCAATTCCTCAGGTAATTCTATACCCATAAACTACTGGTCCGATCTTTCCAAAGATCATAAATGGACCTACAAAACTCTACATCAACTTTTCATATGTTCAAAATCAGTAAATTCTGGATAGGTAAAAGTATATATATATATATGGAGGCCTTAACAGTGTCTACAAGGTTGCGGCCAAAGGGGAGTGTTAGCTAACACATGTAAGGGCATAGGGTTTCTTTTACAGAGGAAGTTGATTTGTTTAAGGGGGTGTTAGACCCATAGTTTAAGGTATGAAAAACGGGACTGTTTTGGGTTAAATGTTAACGGGACGAGTTATGAACTAAACTAAGTTAAGGGCTTTATAGAGGGGTGTCATGAGATGCATATGGTATATAAATGGGGTTAAGTTGTAGGACAAGGTTAGATATCCATCATAGATTAATGAGCCATTTTGGTATGTGGTTCATGTCTTGATTATATACGTTTGTGTGTTTAGATTCATGGTTGTCACATTATGTTATTTCAAGACTGGATGGCTTAGGTATTGGGTCAATACAGGTTATGGGTCGTAACGCGTAGGGGGTTAAAACGGGATATTCGAGTTATGGGTCGATTGGGTTCCCACGGTTTACTTTTGCCTATAAAATATTGTGTTTGTGTTTTTCGAACAACTTTGAATTAATATGTTGTCGGTATATTGCAGTTAAAAGGGCTTGCAGCAGTGGAAGAATTGCAGCGTGCTCTTGAATAAAGTTCGCAAGCGCTTATTGCACTTGAAGTTGACTAGGTATGTCATGGACGTGGTTTAATGTTTTCTTTTATCATACACTCATATGGAATTGTAACTATGCCAATTGTGTAACTATGAATGACCTATTTGATAAATCAAGATTGGGTCCGTAATTTCTACTTTCTTATAAACGACCTGTCAGGGGTATTTCTATTGTGGGATTGAAATAATGATTCGACCACAATATTGATACAGTTTTTGGTTTTTTATATTCATTTATTATATGGTTTTGTTCTTCTATAACGGTATCGATAACATAAGAGTTGTTAGGAACAAAGCAGACATTCTGTCACGGTATCGATAACATAAGAGTTGCTAGGGAAGAAAGTAGACATGGAGACGATCTGCTGAACACACTACTTGAACGGAACACACTTGATGCATGTTTAGTCCCTCTACCCGTCAATAATAAAAATATAACTGTTGTTTTCACATAAATTTGGTCTAATTTCCCCTTTAAATCTGCAAAGTAAAAGGTTGTCATTTAAGTCGTTCAACCGATTTTTTTGTTTTTTTTTAGTTTTTCTATATGTACATTTTCTTGACACCTACAGTTCACTTTCTTTGAATAAGTGCAAAGTCGATTTTTTTGTGAATTATCAAAAATATGAACTCCATTTAACTTATTTGGTGGTTGTTTTGTAGGTGGATATACCCTTCAAATACCTTAGTTTATTTTTGGAGGATGATGAGGAACTTGGACAGATTAGGAGGGTAAGAACTTTCAAAATTGATACCTTAAAATTGATCTAAAGATCCAAATTCTGTCAGCTTAATCTTGTAGAAGTATAATGCTCATTTATATACCTTTTTAGGAATATAGTTCGGGACGCATGCTTACAGGTGAGATAAAAACGAGATTAATTGAAGTGTTATCAGAATTGGTGGAAAGGCACCAAGCAGCTAGGGCATTGGTCATTGAGGACGTATTTATACATGAAAGCGTTTCACATTATACAAACAAGTCTTACAACACCCCATGTCCTTTATCTGATTACTTTTCACAAGATTTAGTTTGACTTTGACACTTTAATGGGATAATTTCAATAAAATGAAAATTATATAACCTAATCAATAAAACCTATAGTAATAGATAGGGTTTTAAAATGGTTAATTTAAAAGGTTGACGGGCTGTTGTAATTGCTTGCTAAAGGTGGTTTTAAAAATAATGTTTGGTTTTGCGCAAAGGTGTTTTCAAAATGTATTTTGGTTGGTGAAATGATTATGCATAAAAACTTTTTGGGAAAGAGTTATTTGGTTGCTAAAATTTTACGCGTGAGAAATGACTTCAGATAGCTTTGTTGATGCTATAATTTTTTTGGCAGATACTTGGTTTCATAATGATTTTGGTTCAGAGTATGTAATATCTAAATTATCTTCTACACATTTGTTTCAGGAATTTAATAGTGGCTTTCAACGCTAAAGAGAAAATGAAATCAGATGACATCTACATGGTTGAGAATAAGAAAAATGTAACAAATCCTGGACAGCCGAACAAAATTCTGTTTGTGGAGGGAATACGAAAAGCTTTAAGGTTTACCTCTTAAACATGATCTTACTTTTAATTCGTTAGTCTATTTGTCACATGTTATATATTTATGTAACCTGACGTCACTCCACTTCTGTTCAGGCTGATGGATGCACAACACGTGCACACCTTCTGCCGCCTCAAAAGGTATGAGATTTATTTTCTTTTTCTACATTGACGTTGTCTGGTAGTTTGTCTTAACATTTATTTACTTTATTTGTTTGTTAAATATATCATGCGCATCGGCACACATACACGGAGTTACTTAAATTCTAAAAAACGCACATCACACCCACATCCAAATACTGATGAACGAGCTAGAAGCTAAAGTGAATCTTTTTTGGCATCTTTTTCTTTGCTTTGACCGCGACTTTGTTTGGTCTTCCTCTTTCCTTCAGCCCATGTTTCAAAGCTAGCAAAAAGTTCGAGCCTTCGGGATCCCTCTTGAACGGCGGTCGGTCAGTCCTTTTCTTCTGTTGATGCTGAGGCTGATGCTTTGACTGTCTCTCATATCATTATAATAAAGATCCACTACTTGCCTTGTCGAAGCTAAACTCAGTACCTCGCTAGATGCAACATCAGTATCAGATGTTGAAGGTAAAGATAAACCAAAAAGAAAAGATTTATGTTTATTCTTATGTCAAGGGTTTGCTAAGGGCTATGTATACAAGATATAGATATTTTATTAATTTTCACTTTAACCACATGACGTTGCTTCTGAAATATTGCCCTTGAACGTTATCCTAATGTACTGTTATACTGCAGATTCAAGGCGTCGTTTAAGAACCACTGATTCCCTCGAAAGTGAATTCGTGTAGGTTCTTTCTGTGATCCCCCGAACCCAACGTCACTTATTTTACCCTAATTTACATATATTTTTGAAAATTTTAAGAAATTTCGTTTGTTATATATTTGACGGTTTAGTTTGAAACCAATGATCGAGGCCTTAATTTTTGTGGTTGACGATTTAAGAAGTACCGATAACGACTACGATACCGACGGAGGCCCAAAATTATCTTTTATTATCGATTGATCGATATTTGAGTTTTTCGAAGTTTTTATTTTTTGTTACGTTTTAAGTCGAGTCGGAACCATATGAATATTCGTTTGTTGTGCGTTTGAACCATTTAAATGTATTTTGAGGTAGTCGGGACAAAACCCGACTCTCGTAAATTTTCAAAACCGACTACTAGTCATAATCCCGCTCTTTAGCTATTGTTTTACTATGAAGGCCAAAAGATAGCCTTATTTACACATTTGGTCCTCCCTCCACTATATATAAACAAAATTTTTCACACACACTCATTTTTCACACTCCAAAAATTTTCTCCTCCCTCATTTCTCTCTCAAAACCCACGACCACCCCATACCACCATGAATCCACCATCAAAAATTTGTTGTTAAAAAATCTAAGCAATGACCCATCCTTAAAACATCATTGTAAGTAAATCCCACCATAAATTTACAACATGCAACAACATTTTTTTTCAAGATTTAATTTTTGAAATATTTTGATAAAAACTATGATTTGATCTAATTAATTTCGTGGGTTTGTGTTTGATTGTGTTTAGGAACACACTACTAAAATATTGGAGCAGGGGAAATGTTTTCCCTTGGTGATTTCAGCCCCAAACCCCACGGCTCACTTGGGGGTTTTGGTGTTCTTGAAGCTTTGATCTATTTTGTTCATAGTATGGTCCTATATTTGTGTTAATAATATTTTAATAATATTTCTTTGTTTTGCATGTGTGATTTTTGATTTAGGTTTTGGATGAGAATGAATATAAAAGTGATTTAGGATATTGTGATTTGATTAGGATGTTTATTAGATGTCATTAGGGGTATAGGAATGATTGAAATGGGTCGAAAAGATGTTTTGATATAATTTTGAAAGAGTCATTTTAGGTCAGAAACTTTAGGGATAATTTTCGTTGGTTTAAGTCTGAGCTAAGGTTGAGAAGATAGTATATTGTTGTAGAGCTTCTTTCTAGCTTTGTTTTGGTATAAGATAGAGCTTTTAACTCCAAACGAGTCAAAAGTTACGCTAGTTTGAATTTCGTGTACCGGGAGATGAAAGTCGACATAATCCGAAATTATGTTCGATTTTTGGTCAAATCTCGGGGACTATAAGTTGAGTTTTAAAAATGATTAGAGGCTGTTCTCAGGGTATAAACTTAGCATTTTGAGTCTATTTTCATAATCAAGTGTCGTTTTTGTAAATGGTTTTCGTTAAGGAAGTCAAAATGGTTTTACAAGTCGAGCGTGCAAAACAGTCCAGTTTTTAAAGTCTAAAGATGTGTCGAGCAGGTGGTTATAAAATGTGAATCATTGGATGAAATTTAAACTGAGACTTTTACAGATTATAATAGAGTTTGTGACCAAGTTTCATCGAAAACGGAGTTGTCTAAGTATAGGAAAATAGCCCGTACATTTGGTATGTACCGGCAAAATTATAAAATGCGCAATAGAATTAATAAAGTATAAAAGTGGGCGAGTCTAGTAAATATCACTTCTATGGATTTTTGGCGTGAGTTTATACAAACTTTGAGTGTCCTTAATTATGTACCTACAGTACTTGATAGTACTTGAGGGAGTTGATTCATTACGTGTTTATTCGTTAGGTGTTGTATTTGATTTCCCAGGACATCCTCATCGTCGGTGATCGATTTCATTTACGCCGTAGTTACTAATACTACCTCTACTACTTAAGGTGAGTCTATGGCCTCGCTCTTTACTTATTTCAAATGATTTTACCCGCGAGGGGGATACATGCTATTTAAATAAAAATGAACATAAGTCATGAATGATTGTTGGACCCGAATGTTGCCTTGAATTGTGTTGAGTACCTAGTTGTAAAAGTCCCTAAATTCGTGAACTATTAACTATTGTCTTGCCCTTGTGTGGGTTGGAGATAGCCGCTTATACAATTGATAGTACTATGGGGTTGACAACCCTATCCGAGACGAGAGCTAGTACGTTGAGTAACCTCTGCGGACGGATAACTTGTGATAAGAAATAAGGTATAATTACAACTAATGCCTTTAGAAGGGGCCCTAGTTTCACTTAAATCATGCCGGTATATGTACGCAGGTGATTGAGTTAACGGATTAGTGTCACGAGATTAAACACAATTATTAGCTAATGCTAAAGATAATATCCTTGAATACTATATTGTGAGTACGACAATGCTATTGAGTGGTCATGATTGGTTTTAACACTTATGTTCAACTTATGATTTGATAAACCTATAGATTCGCTCAACCGTTGTGTTGAAGATTTTAAACATGTGTTTCAGGAAATCAAGATTGATAGCAGCGGAGCATGCATGGAGGGAGTTGGTGCTTTATTGGTATAAAATTTTGGATTTCCTTCCCTTTTTATCAAATTATTAAATTTCATGTCTTGGTAAAAATATGTTGTTGTGTTTGGTTGAGATCTTTGGGGACAAGTAACGCTACTCTGATTTAAACATCAATTTTGGGGTTGGAAATGTTTTAGACAATGATTATAAATAATATTTTATGTTTATCTTAAACGTCTCTTTTGAGGTCATTTTCTGTAATTGTGTGTGATGTGCTATGAAATAACGCCCAAAGTGGTATTCCGCTGCGTGGTAAATTGGGGGTGTTATAAATTGGTAATCAGAGCCACAAGTTATAGAGAACTAGGTCGATTTTTGAAAAACCTAAACTATAACTTTTGGTGTGTCGTAAAAAGTTTTAAAGCACGCAACTTATCCGCATGGCTCCGGTAAGATTTCTTTAGCATTGACTTATGATTTAGATGTATCCCTCGAAACTGATATGAGTTCCCTAGTATTTAGTAAGTATATACTATGATAATATATTGAGATATATCTTTGTTTACGTTTAGTACTTATCATCGTAGCTTTGCAAGCAGTTGCGTGAATATCATATAGGTTGCATGTAATTGGCATACGGGCTACATTACATTACATGGCAACACTGCATTGTGATCCTATGTGTATGTGAGAATGATTGTATGTATAGGTATGTATATACTATGGTATTTAAAGGCATTGCACGTGAAACAATGGTCCTTGCGTGATTATCGTAATTTTATAATGCGATTTTGTTTATAATTTGGCCTCACTGCCAATCATCGATCTTAATATTTAAGTTATTGTTCGAATAACCGAGTGTGAACCTCGTTTGATACTCTAGATACGTAAATAATGCTTCGTAACATATTGTATATCGACTAGATTGATCCCGATTGTCGTTATCGCACCGTGATGTGTCATTTTGGGACACCTTCTTTTTGGAACGTAAATTACTAACGTACTATTTTTATTTCCCTTATTCTTTTGGGTTTGATATATTAGTTCGCGTAACTATAATATAGCCGAAGTATAATCGACGGTGAAGTATAATCGACGGTGCGTACATCGTAGCGACGAATTATATGTGTATATTATAAAACGTGGTTGAGGCGCATCGCCATTTAATCGTTTTTATCATCCTACTCTAATTTAAAGATGCGTTTTATGGATAGATTAGCGTTGTGATCAAGCGTGATAGCTTGAAGTTTGGTTGTTTTGTGTTAGTTTTATTGTCTACGGTCTTGAGACCCACCTGAAGTCGATATCAACACTTATAGCGTTTACATACGTGTTCTCGTTCCGTTTAATTCATTTTGTTTTGTTGTTTCATTATTTTGAATATGACGAGGTCTGACACTTGTGCCAGTTAAATAAGCATTGAATTTTGTTAATTGAATGAGTTAAACATAAAACGTCTTACATATTAAATGTATGGTGAATGAAAATTTTGGTTAAAAATGACGTATGAGGCATCTTGTAACATGTAAAATATGTGTAGAGAATAAGTGGACAAAGTGAAATTATTTTTCCTTCAAACTTGGTTGGTAAATCCTAATAAGTAATTATATTACTCGTAAAATCCTTGTTTTCATATATTAATAATTTGATACTAGAAGCTTGTGATGGGTTTGTCAAGAATTTTTTTAATTTAATTTGAAAAAGGAGTTATTGGGAAAATTAACTATATGAATATCGAGTATAGACGGCTTGAGGTTTGATATGAATTAATTTTTGGGTCATTATGGTAAACTTTTGGCGTATCTTTTAATACAGAAAATGAGTAAAAATAAATAAATTGGCCTCGTATTTTGGAGCTAGAGACTTTGTAAAATTTGTTTTATTTTAAACATAAGGTCAAGTTATATTTACGAATGCATTGGTATAAACTGGAACTCGTCACTTGTTGTAGTGAATAAACTGGGATAAAATCGAAATATACACTTTAAGTGAGAAATTCTAATGCTTGAAATAAATTTTTAAAAATTGATGGAACGTTATTTTATTCTGCTGCGAGATGTGTTAATTTTAAATCACTTGACAATCGGCTAAAGATTTAAAATTGGAATTTTCTACATTTCAGAATCTTTGAAATAAGCATTTTAATTATTTATTTTATTATCGAGATTCAATTCTCGACTAAAATCCGTAATTTATCCGAGATAATACTACGTGAAACCTCTTTATCATTTGAGTCGCATTGCGCGAATATGATTTAACAAAATCAGTTTTAAGGAAAACATATGTATAATAAAAAGTCAAGGTTAATTCTAAGAGTTAATTGGACTAGTTTGAGTCATGTTGGATACTTGTGTATACGTAATAAGATATGTCGTAATAATGACGTAAAACTTTGAAAATTCTTACTATGTACGTTTTTGGTACCTAAGCTATGGACATTAATGAGGTTTTGACACAAGTATCGAGATTTTCAAACCTAATGATTTTACTGATTAGATAACCGAATCACTGAATCTAATAATGTTAGTAATACTCATAGAGATTGAAGTTTTTCCAGAAATAAAAACTTTGTGGAGATTGAAAAATGACAGAAATGAGGTCTTTAATGGTGCAACACAAATTAAAAATGTGCAAATGTTCGATTTTACAATATACAAGGTAACATCAATTAGAATATGAAAATGGATTACCCAACACAAACATACTTGAATTATTTTATTAAGACGTAATGTTTTGAGTCACGACGGTTCGATAGTACGACATCCCTTCTTCGATTTTGCGAGTCTATATCTGAACTTAGGTAGTCTTGTGATTTTTCGTTTTAATATTTTCCGTGGTACGAGACCATTATTTATTTTGAATTGCTACTTCGCTAGTACTTGATAATGAGGGTATGTCACCCAGTGTATTTTTGTCCTCTTCATGGACGGTGTAACTTTTCTTCTTTCGGTTAATGGAACCTAAATTGGTAGGATGTATGTGTAACTCGAGACGATGGGAATTACGATCGTTGTCCTATTTATGGCGCTTGTATTGACGTTCGATGTTTACTCCATGTATTTATAGATCGCTGTTGCAATCCCAAAACTCTTGTCATATATTCGAAGTATTTTCATTTCTAAAGTAGTTAATTTCCATTGGCAATTATATTGCTCGTTTATCTTAATAGATCTCATTGATTTTTGATTTTTTTTACTACTCGTTATGCTTGTAATGATCTTTAATCTGGAAACACCTTACCGTTATTTTGTGAACAATTTGTTTCGATAATTTGTATGAGTGTGGGAAATGTTTTGTTGAACCAAATGCAAATGGTGTTGATTTATTTATTTATTTATTTTTCTCACAAAAAGGCAAAGCAAAAGTATGTTTTCAAAGTGTATGAAAAATGTTTGATGTGTCTTTGAAACGATAGTAACCATATTTTCTCAATTCAAATGATTTAATTATTTTGAAGATTAGGTCGAAAACTTTCATAGTCATATTCGGTGTGTCATAATAATGTTTGTGTTGTCACTCGATCCTCAATTATGCACAGCTTAGCTAACTTTGCATAATTCGGGAAGACTCCTATTTTGTTGGTTGTCGTTGCATGGTCCTCAAGTATGCATGATCTAGCTAATTATGCATAGTTCAGGAAGAGCACTATCGTGTCAAATCAATTGGTCATCTTAAAACTTGTAGTGTTTTGATAAATGTTTGGATGAGAACGCTTTTAAAACGGTGGATCCTTATGCAAGTAATCGTATTCTCTTGGGTTCCTAAAGATTTTTTTTTTAATTTTCTTGTGTTCCTTGAAATCTTTTCTTTCGTTTGACATTGACTTAGTAAGTCACCGTGACCGGGTAATTATGGAAAAATGTTTTTATGTATTGTAAGTAATGTGCGAATTCCATCGGAATCACTAGGATGTTGACGAAATACCAAAGGAGCTCATGCCGACACTGAAGAGAAATTTAAACAAAAATAGAAGTCTGCCGAAGTAGAGGAAAGCCGAGTTCGCACAAATCTGAGAGAAATTAGAAAGACTTCACCTACATCAAATGTATCGTACTTTATTTATTTTCTTTTCTCGTTCTTTTGATGTGTTAACGACACGCGATAAACTGTTGAAGTTTACCAACTGTGCATCGGTTGTTGGAAGACAATTCCATTTGCCGTCTTCGTTTATTCAAGTGAGGAATCCTCTTTGCTTGACTCAATTTTATTTTATCGTCGATGGTTAAACGACAAATAGCCATAGTTGATGTTTTGTGGTAAACCCTTGCTTTTTATGTATTTATGTGGTATGTGATCTGGTCGAGTGATCGTAAATTGTGAGAACTTGAGACAAAATTTTCCAATGACGTCCGATCATGGAGAACCTGTACCATGTAATATATTTTTAACCTTCAATGACGATTCTTATAGAGATTTTGACCACACTTGGGACGGAAGTGAGATAGTGTCTTGTAATATCTTTTGGGTATGGATCCGTGTGTGAGCACCCTGCGATGACATATGTATTTATTTTCTTTCTTTTTGGATATGAATCTATAGCTAGCAAGCCGTGAACCTGCTTTAACTTGTAATTTTCTTTTGACTGGACTCATCCGAAATCCCGTCAAATATTCTTATTTTATCATGGCTTGGCTGATTAGCAAGCATGAGTTAACTTGATTGAACTTATTTACTTGGCATGGTTTGGCTATTTTGCAACCATGTCGTAATGTGGTTGTATGTGTTTCATTATGGTTTTGTTCTTGATTGAATTGTGATGTCTTCAAGAGAGTTATGTATACGTCGAATGATTTCCGTATACATGAATTCGTTTTTGACGAACTAGGGTTGCATGTACGTAATATTGCAATAAGGATTTTGGTACGACTAGTATTAATTACTTCGTATCGTATATTCTGAACGTTTTCGATGGGGTTATGTGTGGGCCGTGCGATTTTCTGTTATGAATAATTTTCCTTATGAGATTGATGTGACCAAGGTGAATGTGCCGTATGGTGCTAAGTATTGTCTCAAGAGCTGTTCAGTATGGGCATCTCTCTTAAGTTGTGACTCACTTGAGGAAAGTGTAGATCACCAGTTGGATGGAGTGAAGTAAGGAAAAGTCAGTTGAATGGACCTAAAATGATTCAAGAGAATACGGAAAGGATTATGTAGATTGAGGGTCATTTGTTAACAGCGAGAAGCTGTGAGAAGAGATGTGTTGATAACCGTAGGAAGAATTTGGGAATTTGAAGTGGATATCATGGATCGAGATTTTAGGAGATCGAAGCAAGGTATAATACTCATTGGGAAGGTGTGATGGAACCCGAGACGTGAACCAAAGTCCACATCGGAACATGAAGACCCCTTTAGGAAGAAGTACCCTCATCTTTCTAGTAGTACGAAATGCGAGTATAAGAACAGGAGAGCGTCGGGACGTCGCTCCCTTAAGGAGGGGAGGATGTGATACCCCGAACCCAACGTCACTTATTTTACCCTAATTTACGTATATTTTTGAAATTTTTAAGAAATTTCGTTTGTTATATATTTGACGGTTTAGTTTGAAACCAATGATCGAGGCCTTAATTTTTGCGTTTGACGATTTAAGAAGTACCGATAACGACTACGATACCGACGGACGCCCAAAAATTATCTTTTATTATCGATTGATCGATATTTTAGTTTTTCGAAGTTTTTATTTTTATTACGTTTTAAGTCGAGTCGGAACCATATGAATATTCGCTTTGTGTGCGTTTGAACCATTTAAATGTATTTTGAGGTAGTCGGTACAAAACCCGACTCTCGTTAAGTTTCAAAACCGACTACTAGTCACAATCTCGCTCTTTAGCTATTGTTTTACTATGAAGGCCAAAAGATAGCCTTATTTACACATTTGGTCCTCCCTCCACTATATATAAACTAAATTTTTCACACACTCATTTTTCACACTCCAAAAATTTTCTCCTCCCTCCTTTCTCTCTCAAAACCCACGGCCACCACACACCACCATGAATCCACCATCAAAAATTTGTTTTTTAAAAATCTAAGCAATGACCCATCCTTAAAACATCATTTTTAGTAAATCCCACCACAAATTTACAACATGCAACAACATTTTTTTTCAAGATTTAATTTTTGAAATATTTTGATAAAAACTATGATTTGATCTAATTAATTTCGTGGGTTTGTGTTTGATTGTGTTTAGGAACACACTACTAAAATATTGGAGCATGGGAAATGTTTTCCCTTGGTGATTTCAGCCCCAAATCCCACGGCTCACTTGGGGGTTTTGGTGTTCTTGAAGCTTTGATCTATTTTGTTCATGGTATGGTCCTATATTTGTGTTAATAATATTTTAATAATATTTCTTTGTATTGCATGTGTGATTTTTGATTTGGGTTTTGGATGAGAATGAACATACAAGTGATTTAGGATATTGTGATTTGATTAGGATGTTTATTAGATGTTATTAGGGGTATAGAAATGATTGAAATGGGTCGAAAAGATGTTTGATATAATTTTGAAAGAGTCATTTTAGAGCAGAAACTTTAGGGCTAATTTTCGTGGGTTTAAGTCTGAGCTAAGGTTTAGAAGATAGGATATTGTTGTAGAGCTTCTTTCTAGCTTCGTTTTGGTATAAGATAGAGCTTTTAACTCCAAACGAGTCAAAAATTACGCTAGTTTGAATTTTCGTGTACCGGGAGATGAAAGTCGACATAATCCGAAATTATGTTCGATTTTTGGTAAAATCTCGGGGACTATAAGTTGAGTTTTAAAAATGATTAGAGGCTGTTCTCAGGGTATAAACTTAGCATTTTGAGTCTATTTTCATAATCAAGTGTCGTTTTTGTAAATGGTTTTTGGTTAAGGAAGTCAAAATGGTTTTACAAGTCGAGCGTGCAAAACAGTCCGGTTTTTAAAGTCTAAAGATGTGTCGAGCAGGTGGTTATAAAATGTGAATCATTGGATGAAATTTAAACTGAGTCTTTTACATATTATAATAGAGTTTGTGACCATGTTTCGTCGAAAACAGAGTTGTCTAAGTATAGGAAAACAGCCCGTACATTTGGTATGTACCGACAGAATTGTAAAATCGCAATAGCATTAATAAAGAATAAAAGTGGACGAGTCTAGTAAATATCACTTGTATGGATTTTTGGCGTGAGTTTATACAAACTTTGAGTGTTCTTAATTATGTACCTACAGTACTTTATAGTACTTGAGGGAGTTGATTCATTACGTGTTTATTCGTTAGTTGTTGTATTTGATTTCCCGGGGCATCCTCATCGTCGGTGATCGATTTCATTTACGCCGTAGTTACTAATACTACCACTACTACTTAAGGTGAGTCTATAGCCTCGCTCTTTACTTATTTCAATGATTTTACCCGCGAGGGGGATACATGCTATTTAAATAAAAATGAACATAAGTCATGAATGATTGTTGGACCCGAATGTTGCCTTGAATTGTGTTGAGTACCTAGTTGTAAAAGTCCCTAAATTCGTGAACTATTAACTATTGTCTTGCCCTTATGTGGTTTGGAGATAACCGCTTATACAATTGATAGTACTATGGGGTTGACAACCCTATTCGAGACGAGAGCTAGTACGTTGAGTACCCTCTGCGGACGGATAACTTGTGATAAGAAATAAGGTATAATTACAACTAATGCCTTTAGAAGGGGCCCTGGTTTCACTTAAATCATGGCGGTCTATGTACGCGGGTGATTGAGTTAACAGATTAGTGTCACGAGCTTAAACACAATTATTAGCTAATTCTAAAGATAATATCCTTGAATAATAAATTGTGAGTACGACAACGCTATTGAATGGTCATGATTGGTTTTAACACTTATGTTCAACTTATGATTTGATAAACCTATAGATTCGCTCAACCGTTGTGTTGACGATTTTAAGCATGTGTTTCAGGTAATCAAGATTAATAGCAGCAGAGCATATTGTGTGCGGTCATCATGATAGACATAAGACAGTGGAATATGATGACTACAATGTTCATACCATTTCCATCTAAAACATAGTGATCAGTTGGCCTCCAACCTCCCATATTAGGATCTGTAATGTAGAACGGTTAGGGAAATGATGGGGGACAGTGGTCACAAACATTAGTACCATACATTATGTTATTTGGAAAACCGTCGTGTTCACATGATACAGGTGACGTCTGTAACCAAGGAACATTTACTGGTAACTGGGAGCGATGGTCAACTGGTGACAAATGATTAAAATGAGGCTGCCTAAAGTAATCGCTAGAAGGACCTCTTTCAAACACTCTATCCGTAGGTTCTACATAAGGTCCGTTGTAACATGAGTAAGAAGGGGAAGGTGAATGCGAAGCAGAATAGTCATTTCCATACCTAGGGGAATAGTAAGCAGGGCTCCGTGGAGCATCTATTTGCTGGTTCTGCAACGAACCAAAATGAGGGATCGTTAAATGCAAGGATAAGTAGAATAAAAATATAGTACCTTGATATCGTCATCTCCTAGATGTGTCTTCAGGCTCTGCACAAAAGACATCAAGAATGATTTAGTCGTTTAAAATAAAAAAGGTACATAACGTGTGCGTAGGGACATCATGGCATGAACTATGTAATCAGTTTCATTCACAGTTCATAGAGCATGAACCATGTAATCGTGTGCGTAGGGACATGATCATGGGACAATGCAAGCATGTCTAATGTTCTCTCATATAATTATTCATTAGAAAGTGAAGAAATATAAACGGCCAATGTCTTGATGTCAAAGTTCCCAAGTTATTGCAAAGTTCTAAATCCTACCCATACATATCATTCATTTGCTATTCCAATACACGACACAAACCTACTGGACATCTAAACGCTAAACCTAATTCTAAATTCAAATTATACACACACACACACACACACACACACACATATATATATATATATATATATATATATATATATATATATATATATATATATATATATATATATATATATATATATATATATATATATATATATATATATATATATATATATATATATATATATATATATATATATATATATATATATATATATATATATATATATATATATATATATATATATATAAGAGGAGGGATATGCCACATAAGCACCTCATAATGCCATGTCATATTTTTGTTAAGCAGATTTATGTAAATTCGCAATTTTAATTTTGTAAAAAATTGTCAGTTATTTGAATCGAACCCCCGTCTTGAAGACTAACACAAAGAGCGACAACCACTGACCTAGAACAATGATTGTGATATCCCATACGAAATCAAATTGATAAATGCAGGAAAACCTTTAAAATTATATATATCTTAAAATTAAAACCCTGACTAATTTTGGTTGTTTTAATCTATACGGTTCGTGATATCAACAGATTAACATCAATCGAGCACCAATTATCTCACATAACAGAAAAACCTACCCTCCATTTGATCATGCATCCTTAAAATCGATCTTCTTCTCAATATCATAAACTTTTTCCCTCATGCAGTAATTGGCTTGGAGGATTCACTCGAAAAGAGGACAGATGGATTTCCTGGAAGGTATAATTCAATTAAACTTTTTGAAAACTTGATATTGCTATTGTGTCTGTCATATAAGTAATGGTTTTTATTTGATAAATGATTTTAGTTACAAATTGTGTGTAGTTTTTTTATTCCACATAGATCGCTTTATTTATAGTGTTAAGATCGATGATGTGAAGAAAAGAAATAGTGGTAAGGATGAGACGATACATTTGACTGGGGAGCCGATTCTATAATGATTTATTATAATAAAGTTTTTTGTTATCTAATTTAGAGAGGAAGAATTGTTGATGCCGAAGCAGAGTTCACTAAGCTTCTAGGAGGTTTACCTTTTAAATTTCCAATGGTAGAAGTATAGACAAACAAAGGGTATGAAGTAGCGGAGTAAAGTTTTTAGATCTGTTTTATGGACGTCGTTTTAGAGCATATCACCGCATTTGTTTTCCTTTTATTCCGGGGAGATATATATGTTTATTCTTTAAAAATCTACTACTTACTGTTCTGCAGTAGTTTTCGAGCTCCTACACCAACGTGATCCTACCCATGTGGGTGTAAACTTTATAATTCATTGAATTTGTATGAGTTTCTCGCAAAGCTAAATCCGATTATATTAGCTGTGATGGATTATGTTACCTTGAAGGAAATAGTGGTTCTTCCAACTCATTGTTATCACCAATCAATTGATCTCTACGATGGTGCAACAATTCTCGAAGAAAAATTGGAAGACAATCTGATCATGTGGCATTAGGGGGTTCATAGTACGTGGTTTGAGAATACTGTAGTCGTTGGATTGTTGCTACAACTTTTAAGGAGATGGCAACCAAGAATGAATGCAAGGGTGGCCTCATATCATGAGGTGAACAAATGGTTTTGGTCTTTTTAAATACTTTACGTTTTTTGTTCAGCAGTTTCATGTATCTTTCGTCGTCACAGGTTTATATCAGCCGACAATTGCTCTTTCGGGTAGAAGACAGGTTCTGTATGAAAGTGTAGGAACCATTGGGGCTAATGTTGGAGCATTGTGTCATATTTTTCACACGGAGGATGCAGAATCACTTTGTTCATATTGAAGGTCAGTCGAGTTATTTGAGCTCGGTTTTCAATATGTTGATGTGAATTCAAACTAAATCTTTTGATACTCTTTGAGCATTTCTAGATCTGTTTTTGTGATAACTAACATTGTTTACGATGATCACTAATTGCTGAAAGCCATGTATTTGTCCAAAAAAGTGAAACGTTTTATGATGATCTTTTTACTATGATTTGATTTTTAGGAGCTGTTAGCCAAAATATCAGCTTCGATTCGATTGCGCATTTTGCTCTAGCACAAAGCTCCCACTGGGTTTTCATTAAACCTCAGGATACTAGTAATCACATACCCTATACAAAAGTCGTTCTACTCATTTCATTTTTACCGCTTTCTTTTTTGTTTTCCTAATAGGACCAAAGGTATGTTTAACCATAATAAACGCATTATATTACTATGTACACTAAAAACTAATAACCACCAGAGAAATGTTCCAAAAGTAACATAAAGTGGTTATATGATCATCACCTATAAAATTTTGCTTTTGCATATAATCTCATTGTACACCTCCTTTTTGGTCTTTTGTATTTGCGATTAGCGCGACACCACATTAAAAAAGAAGCAACAGAACATTTATAATACATGATAATCTTTCAAATAAATAAACTCAACTCACATTATCATCTCACTCAGGTCCAGCTGATTGAGCACCATGGGTTACACTAACACAAGCAACAGTGCTGTTGTGATCTCAAAAATATATAAATAAAAAATTACTTTTGCTGCGGTATAGTAAAAACTATGAAACCGAGATAAAAGAATTGAAATCATCTTCTACCTTCAAAATTAATAGATTTCAGTATGTCAATTTCTATATTCCCTTGAACAATCAGAACTCGAATCTTCACCATTAAGATTCATTCTATCATTTCCATTTGCATAACCATGGTTCTAACTGCATTAAAACACTTACAAAAGTGCAGCTTTCTTCTTAACTCCTAATAGGCAACCCTTCTAACTCACCTGCGATGGGAGTTGGTCTAGGTTTTGATAAAAGGGCATTTGAAAATAGGTTCGAGTCTCGCATCAGATCGAGTAATCCTGCGTATGGAGATGTTGAACTCATGGGAGATTCATGAGCCGATAATAAGAGTCCTATTAACTTTGCTGCTTTATTGATGCTAAGCTTTGACATCCAAATGATAAAATATCATGCAGATATTTGACCATTATAAAATGTAAATACTTAAATATCGGCGTATGTAACTTTCTGTAGAAACAAAATTGGCGTGTAATGTGGCTCACACTCAAACTGTAGCCTTAATTACGGTCCATGATATCTTTACACGCAACCGAGATGATGTCGTTGCTAGATAAAGTAAAATTTATGTACAAATTATGGCTTTCTTCTAAACTCCTAATATGACAGATTATATAGATAATCTAATCAATGGATAACAAGAGAAATTTCTATTAAGAGTCTTGAGTCTCTTGAACGTGCGTTAAAATATACAAAAATTGGAAAGAAAGGAATCAGGTCTTGGAAATTATTTGAAGCTGTAAAATATTCTGGAAAACATGAATTTACACACTTCTTTCAGGTAACCATATGGTGGAGGATGGATTCGATAACGAATTACTTTCAGAAACTGAGAATGCGTGGGTACATCAGTGGTCAATACAACATGTCCTATTTCCTTCTATGCGGCTCTTCTTCAAGCCCTCAGTTTCAGGTATGACTTCCCTCTAGCTTATTATGTTTCGACTCTTTGTTGCACTATGTCTTTTTTTCAGTTGTTCACACTAATCACGGGGCCACGTTCTTGTGTGTGCAAATTACGTCAAATCAATTCTTCTCGCTAATCAATGGTGATTGTTGGGAGTCTGTAGTAACTATATATGTGTTGACAACAGTAAACTGGTGCACTAATGGCAATATGTTTTTTAGGATGAACAATACTGTAGCAGTACTAAAATCTCCAAAAACATTTTACCTTGATAGCCCTAATTTTCCAGAAGTAATATATCCACCTGCGATGCTTCCGTTAGTTGAGAAAATACCTCGGGCTATCACATGGGTCCCTTCGGACAGGAGTTTCTTCATTTCGTTTTTCGCAAATTATTAGTCCATTGGTATATTATCTTTTAAGCATGATACTGAAATTTGTGGGTACATGCTATAGTAACAAACTAATGACCGAGAATCAACCAGACGAACAGAAACATCCATTCAGCGAGGCTGAAAAACGAATGACAAGGTAAAATAAAATCACTTGCATTATTTAGCTGATATAACATTTGTGTCATTCACAGAGACTATACAATGGAAATTCAGCTGATATGAGGGGGTTTTGGCCAAGAAGGATTAGGATTTTGTGGATATAGAACCAAAAAATGGAAATAGGGAAACATACCAAGATAAGGAATATATTGCACAATATGGTAGGTTGCAAGCCTATGGTAGTGTCCTGCTCCGTAATGGCCACATAAGGTTTCCAATGCCAACCATTCCAATCTGTTGTAATGAATTTTAAAATAAAAAACATGAAAACAATCGTAAGAACTTTTTAGACGATACCCAATAAATAACCACTCTAGCCCGTTCCACCCCTAACTTTACGCTAATATGGATTCAGAGGTTTGTATGATGATACTAAGATAATTTAGCTTAAGAATCTCAGACAAGTAGGTTATGTGAAAAACATAAAAAATATCATGAGGCATTTGATGGAATTTTCGGCATATTAGAGTAGTCAAAGGAGTATACACTTAGCTATCTTATAGCTTGTGTGCCTTAGGAAATTGACAGGATGGTTAGGATGTTCAGTCCTCAATCAATTCAACAATATATAACATTTCTGAATTTCATGAAGCTACAATTAAGCTTATAGCAACCAATTTCACTACTCGGCCTTTCCCATTTTAACTTAAGCTAAGCCTATTTTATGAACCTTCATTATTTAGAAACAAAACCATTAGTATACCCGATTAAATTCAATTTCCAGTGTACCACAACTCACATTACTCTATTTTTACAGAAGGACTTTTATTAACTGCAGAGTGCAGAGCTTGATGACAAAAAAAGTAAGGATACACAAGTACTGGATTGGAATTTTACGAGATCCTATTATGTCCCTCAAGCAGCCATACATTTCAAAGTATAAATAGAATAATCTTTTTAATATATCCAAATTCGAAGTAAATAAAGGTTGGTCGTCTCTAAATATACCGGGGTAACCCTTTACCTCTCATATGTTGGCTGTAGGACCTGTTGGTATGGACTAGTTGGTCGGTTTATCATAATGACCTTTCCTCTCCAATTAAAATTGACATGTGTGGTAAAACAGCCTCGCTTGACCTTTGCTCTCCAATTAACTTGGTGTATGAGCTTGCTGGTAAAACTGTTTATCTGATTAATTGAGTGAGACATTAGCAGTTCTAAGTGATCAAATTTTGAGTTCTTAAAGGGCTGTTTGCTTGCTTTTTAAGCTGCATATTCTTTTGCCACAAGTGAATAGTTTTGAGGTGTTTGGATTGGTTAGTTAAACTATGTCTGTTATTCCAAATTTAAAGGAGATCGATTTAACTGGAAATCTGCTTTCCGAGTGGCAGGTAAGTTTCTTTCTATTACATATATACAAAGCGACAGCTGTTTTGTTTATCAATGAAGGTTATAGTTATGCTAAATGTATATTATGGTTTTAAATATTTATAGGCAATTATATAATATCTCACTCGAGTGTACATTAAAGGAAGCCTAGGATTAATAGTTTAATATTCTTGCTGTAATTTATGTCATATTTTTGCATTTTGATATACGGCAGGATGTTGATGTCATCTGCAGTGGGTTACCAGCCTTAACAACACTTAACTTGACAAACAATCTAATGTCAAATGATGTATTGACAATGTCTCAGTTAAAAAAATCTTCGGCTTTTGGTGATGTATTATTGTTCCTTGACTCATTTTAATGATATGGTTTCACGTTTTTTATAACCGGTATGAATCTTCATGTGTCTAGGCCTTGACCCTTTTGCCATCTGGCTACTATTTTTTATTATTATTTAATTCAGATTTATTTGTTTTTCGAACCAGGTTTGATTATGAGGATGCAAAGTCTGGTACATGAAGAATCCATGTTCATAGGGATATGGTTTATCGCTCTATTCCATAATGGTGTTGTTTGTTTGTAGTTATTAAAGGCTTGATAGTAAGTAGCTTAGACGATATACTTGAAGAAGGTACTACTGGAGTTGGCTCTGTCACTAATTTCATTACCAGATAACGTGTTAGTCACATTGTGGGGTATGGTTAAGTAGGTTTAAAGTTGAAGCATCTTGCGTTATGAACCTACTTTTTTCAAGGCATTAGAGGAGTCCCAGGTAGATTTATCTTGACCGAAAGCATATGTAAAACTTTCTACACATTCCCAATTCAACAAGTAATGTGATCTTTATTTCTTTGATTTCAGGTTGTTATGACTGATGCTAGATCTCAGCTGGTGTTTTCAAAAATGTACATATGTTATTGAATGTTTAACACAACTCACATCGATGAAGGTTGTTGTGTTTGGTGCAGAGCGGAGAGGGTAATAAACTAAAGGTATAATTCCTTTTCATTTTGTAACTTTCGTTAAAAATTAGTTGCAATATCAAATCAAACCTATATTAGGCTTGCACTAAATATATTACTGTTTGTTTTCGAGCTCAAATGAATAATATGCATGCCTTTTTTAAATACTACTATTTTTTGTTGTGAAGGTTTTGTTAAATGCCATAAACTATGGCTAAGAATTTTAGCATCTAAAGTTTCCGCCTTTGCTGATATAAGAGTGAAAAATACTTTTATGTCTACAGTGTCTTATGATATAAGCAGTAGATAATATTCCTCCAATGAATTCTGAATGAAGATATCTGATTGACCTGGGTACCAAAAATTCATATGTTGCAGTGATGGAAGGAAAGTTAAGGTTTATACATAATTTTTTGGAAGATTATAATGTTGCAGCTTATTTCTTATATTGTATATAACTAAAATTTCCTACATTTTCTGTTTGCAGAGTACATGTCGAAGATAATATCAGCTACCTTACTTGATGTCTAGAAAATTGAACCTAAAGAAAATAGAGATAGTTGACATATTTACTAATAACACAACTATGTATGTAAGCTAAGATTCTTTTCAAGAAAAGTTGATATATTTCAAGTTTTTTTTAAGTTAAAAGGAGCCGGGGAACTTCTTGAAGGGCTCATTCCATATTCCCAGAGACATTACACTATCAAAAATCTGAAAGAAGTACATTGTTGCTATTGGAAGACCGTGATGTTGATAAAGCTGTTTATACTTCCTTACCGACAAATCTTCATTAGCAGTAGGGTACAAGCGGGCTTTCATTAAAGACAAATGAGGTACAAATTTGGCTTTAATTGGAATTCTAATATGCGATTTAAAAATCTTCTTTGTGCTGCTTTTGCTAATACCACTCCTTTTAAGCGCTTTCTGAAAGAATGTAAAAGTATGGTACAGTGACCACATAAACCGTGTTTCCCCGATTAACTTAATCACGTCTAGCATTTTTCCACTCAAGTGGCATCCATTGATGGCTGATAGGTTCCAATAACCAGGTCATCACTTCTCGCCGATGTGAGGTTTGTAACGAACTTTTTTTCGTCTTATAGTGCGTAAATTTATTGCAGCCTATGCAGACTATGACTAGAGTCATGCCCCCATTGGCGGAAGCAACATTTTTGGCGTTCCATTCACATGACAATAATATGATTTCCATAGGCATGGAGGACTCTATCCAAATATACAATATCCAATCTGATGAGGTAGCTCTTCCACTCTTATTTCAAAATAAGTCTCTTAGTCGTGTCTGTTAAGAAATGAAATTGATGTTTAGACATGGGGCGGACTTGTATCTTCTGTTACAATAGAGTAGAGTTGGAAAATTTAGAGGGTCGGACGTGTTTGATAACGGGTCAAAACAGGATTTATTTATGTATTTATTGAAAAATACACTTTGGTTAGAACCGCAGACTGCCATTCCTACACAACTGCCATTCCTGCAAACGGCCACGAACTGCCATTCCTGCAAAAATCCCGCACACAAGTGTTTATAGGAATATTGGACAGTATCCTGAGGCGACTAAAGTTCCAAGATTTCTGATTGTAAGGTTTGATTCAGCTATACTTCTCGAACTCCAACTATACGAAAGGAAGGTAATTATCGTTTTATAAAGGAGTACAGTTCGGGTTGGTGGTGCCAACTCAAAGCGAGTTCGGTCTAAAACTGGGCATTCTTATGTACAATTGAGATAGGTTGGGTGAGGTACTATTATCTTATAATAACAAATAGAATCTTTTAATATTCTTAATCACCATTAATCTTAACAATACCATTTGTTGGGTGAGGTAATATTATCTTATAATAACAAATAGATTTTTTTTAATATTCTTCATCACCATTAATCTTAACAATACCATTTGTTAACATAGATAACTTCATATTGTAGATAAAAAAAGGTTGACCACGGAGCAATTCCATATATTTGTTTCACAATGTACTGATTTGAGCTACATATGGTGACAAAAGGGAATGTATAGCACGAAGAAGCTTCAGAAAAAAAAAGATCATCAGTTATTGAGCACAAAACATGACATGAGAAAAAGATGTCTTTGGCCTTTGGAAATTACCTTCAACGTATTATTCAGATAAATGGAATGTATAGCACGAAGATGCTAAATGGGATATATGTAGTCAATTATTCAGCACATTTAAATGCCATATAATGGTTTACCTTCAATGTATTACCTGAAGCCCAATATCTGTGAAGTGATTGCCATAGGAGTTACAATGGTTGGATCTTGAAGTCATTGATAGGGTGGTAAGAGTTTATCTCAATGTGAAGTAGTTAAATGTTTTATGAACTACGTTGGAAAAAAAACTAATTGTATCGAAACCTGACACTATAGCTATTAACCCAAACACTGCCTTACTAAGAGACGTGGCGCATTCTGCACGTAGAGATAAAACATGACCGGAATGTATTGGTTTATAAGTCGATGGGTCATATTTTTTACCTCTATGTAACATATCTAATATATATATTTAATTAAGGCTGCAACAACGAGAGTGCTTGCTGGCCGAAAAATAGGAGACGTGGCGTATTCTGCACCCTATTGCCCCCAAAAAATAGTCTTTTTCTGAAAAAATTTTTTTGGCCTTTTTTGGAGAAAGAATAATGAGCAACAGACCTTTTTGTTAATTTTTCCATACTAAATTTTCAGTACTCAAAAGTCAATGTTCATTTATTAGAGCATCAGCAATGACACCAAGTCATAAAGACTTGGTGCATTAATGGCATTAAGGATTATAGTTGCTCTATTTATGACATTTTTAAAAGTACAAAGCTATTTTTCTAAACATTTGGTATCACCTAAGTTATTCTTCCAAATGGTTAAAAAGGTCATCTTATTTAGTGCTAAAAAGTCTTTGCAAAGCTTTTCTAAACAATGAAAAACTTTTCACAAAACTTGCCATTGCTGATGCTCTTAGTTGGATATGCTTGATTTATTCTGTCCAACGTGAATCTAAATGAAAGAACTTTTAAAATGAATTATAATTACAAGTTATGTATCTTATCGAGCATGGGGTGACATCGAGTGACAAGCAATAAAATTTTAAAGGGAGCAACATTCTTTTGCAGTTATACTAAAGTCATTCAACAAGAGAAACATTCTAAGAACAGGGTCTGTGTGAATTTCTTTTTTTTCTATTTCTTTTGGATACTTTAATACCTTTTTATTTTCTCATATAACACGAAGATTCTATTTTTTGTTACCCATTGAATAGATAACTTGGTGTGTTTATAATTGATGCACATTTACTTCATTTTTTTGTAAACGATATTCACAAAAAAAGCGCACTCATCGAGCGAGCCATGCAACTATTTTTACCTCTCGATCGTAAAAACTGCTTTAGGTGAGCTTACTAAATTTGGTTTATTTAAGATTTGTAAGTTCACGCAGTCTACACGTGGTTGAACTTTGATTGTAGTTGGGTGATTATGTTTTGCTGACTATTTTTATTTTCATTTCAGGGTTCATATTTATGTATAAAGCAATATAAACTGCACCAATTTATGTACGTTTACTTAGAATTTTTCAAGTAATAGTATGGTCCTTATCCCGCGCATGGTCATACCCCTTTGGACAATAAAATGCTTATCAAGTCAAACAAAAGACAATACAACTTTCAAGTATATTTTGCTATGACAATCTACAAAAACTAAGACCAAACATTATTGCAAGTTGGTTTTATTCTACAAATACTAATTTTTAAATAAAAATTAGAAACAAAAACTTGCCAAAATAAAACATGTAAACGAAAATTATAAGTCATACCCGCCCATCGGACGGGTTTTGTAACTAGTATATATATATATATATATATATATATATATATATATATATATATATATATATATATATATATATATATATATATATATATATATATATATATATATATATATATATATATAAGCAATAATAAGAAATTAACATATGCGAGCACCGACCCATCAAAGGTGGTAGGTTTCAAAGCGGGAGTGTTTGCGTTGTATATATTCACAGTCTAAGTAAACCATGAGGGTCTGGTTAAGCTAAATTTGTAAACAAACCTTTCTATATTCAGCTTCAAACTTAGATATGTTTGTTCTTTTTGTAGAAATATGAGCTTCAATTGTATGCAGACTTCCCTTCTCATTACTAAAAGAAGTTACAGAAAGGACTTCAATTGTGTAGCTAGCACTTTTTAAGAAGTTATCACCTGCATGCATCGAAACAGTCAGCTACACATATTTGAGCCTAATTGTTTCAAACTGTATGGTAGTATTGTCTAATAAAGGTAACTATAAACAGCGAATGTATGGACTCGTGGTTTTAATTATGTTATTTCACATGGTTAAAATCTTTCAAGTGTTAAAAAAAACCATTATATGGATCCTTCTTAGCTATCTGAAACCAACTTAACAATATGATCACACAAATGATGAAGATTTGAAACTTTGTTAATTTACTCACCATGCTCGAATGTTGGTCCAGTCTATAGACTGGAAATCCAAGGAAATACATGTCGGCAAACGTCGCTGTTCCTTTCTTACAACTGTCTTCCTGCAATGGAACAAATTTTCCTTTTATTAATGAATAGGCAACTTTTTTTTTCAGGTCATTAAACATTAGTATCCGACATACCTGCAGAGCGAGATTCACTCCACCATATTCATCATGATCAAAATACAAAAGCTGCATAAATCGTACGCCAATTGAAGCAGACCAAGGTTCTATTCCGTTGACACCAACATCAAATCTAGCTAAGATAAATAAGACCTTCCGTTTTACCTTCCATTCAATTTAAAAAGCGTTTTATTTAGGCTCAGATAAGCAACCAATCGGGTATGTCGAATATGAGGAGACGACGTCATGGCTGCAAACTTTGCAAGCTTGTCCCGCCAAGATACACGTGCTCCATACTTTAATCGAATCCGCTTAGGAACGTTAAAATATTATCATCACAGCCCGTGGGACTATTAAGACGTGTATAATGGAAGACACACGGTCAACAATACCCCATCTTTATTTATTTCAGCAACTATTACTACCTAGGCAAGATAAGGATGAGGCTTTCATAATCGGCACACATCCGGACTATCGACCAACAACAAAGGAAACGCCATGACCATATCACCAAGACCACACACCCGGCATGATCGCCGCATTCTGCAGGCAGCGACATCGAAAAGAACGGGGAAAGTAGTAGCAAGACCGAACCACATAAAGGGTCAATCACTTATAGTTATTGTGTTTCCAAACATAACGTAAGCACACTGCAGCATAAATAATGTTAGTATCGCTTGAACTTCTGTCAAGCATCCTTGAACTTCCGTTCACCTGCATTCGCAAAAAAAAAAATACTTAACCATCAAAGAATGAGTAACTCCTATACATCCAATGATTATTAAAGAGCTTCAAAGCAAAATGTGTCTAAATCCTATACGTTATCCAATCATCTTAGTGTGGTTAAAATTCGTGTGAAAACAAAATTCGCAATCAGACCCTCAAATACCCTAATCTAAACACCCGTATTCAACATTATCAATTCAAGCCTACAGAATAACCCCGCGTAAGTTACTCTATTTTTTCACATAAAAAAATTCACCATTAAAAAACCATAACCAATAGAAACATTACAGATCAAGCTAAAAAAATTACTTAGTATCAACCAATCTATGTTTAACTAAAAAAAATACGAAACTCATAATAAGATAAAGGTTGATTCGTACCTGGACCGTATCGCCGGATCATTCGAAATGGTGATTAATCTAACAAAAGATTATCACCAAACCAAGCTGGTAATAAGCATCACCTCAACAAAAGGTGTAGACGATGGTATTAGGATTCAACTATTCACAATGGAAAACCACCATCCCGCGGCCTGACCACCACCTACATAAGGCAGCCAACCTCGCCACACACCGACCCACATCACCACACACCATCAAAGGCGACAATGAAGAGATCGGGGGCAACAAAGGGCTCCCATTTAAATCCATTATAATCTAATCAGACATCACAACCACTACAACCAAACAAAACCTGTAAGTTTCAAGATCTAGGGTTCTTGATTTTAGTGAGAGAGAGGGGCGGAATGGTAGGTGTTAGTGTTGTAAGAAAATTAGGTATATAAAAACCCCTAAACACGTCAGATCAAATGAGATCAACAAATCAACGGCTGATAATCAACTGGTTCCTGTAGCCATTATCAATTACTGTAGTTGAATTTTTTAATGATTCAATACATGAGAAAGTGGCGATTTGTTTAACAGCATTGATTGTAACGGGACAACATTGATTGTAAGATTCAATACATGAGAAAGAGGCGATTTGTTTAACATCACTGATTGTAACGGGACAACATTGATTGTAATGGGACGCAGTTTTAGCCATCGGTGTGTGTTTCGTGTGTGTAACATTTGTGAGGGAGGAGGTCGTTTGTGAGGGGGAAAAATGCATTGTTTAATAAGGGTGAGGGGAATCACTGTTCATTGGGAACCGTGATTCCCCTCTTTAATAGATAGGTTAATGGAATATGAAAATAATTCATTAGAAAAAAGCGTAAATCAAAATAATACTACATGATATCAAATACATTAGATAGTGGTCTAAGTTTTAGGAGGAGGATTCTCTCAGGTTAGAGTTAACTTGATAGGTAAAGTTAACCAATCACAATGAAAATAAATACAAGTAGACCTCCTGAATTTCACTAAAGAAAAAACTTTATATATTTCTCTAAATTCTCATTAAATATGACCTATCAAGTTGTCTTCAACTTGAGAGGATTTTAATCCTAAGTTTTATTATGCAGATATGCGAGTTTTGTTTGCACGACAAACATCTATAAGATAATATCTTGTTTATTTATAATAAATACTTGTATAAAACGATACTATAGAGGTTGAAAATGAGCCGATTGAGCTTGGCATGTTTATTTATATAAAGTTAGAGCTTATTTTGAGCCTCATATTTTGACCTCGCGCTTGGTTTGTAAAAATTTTCACAGCTCAAGCCCGACTCAGTCTCGACTAACTTATATAGTGTTGAAGGAATTAAAGCTCAAAGGCTCGTTAATAACATTATGTTCAACTCATTTATTTTTTTAAGCTCGTTTATACATAGATATATGTATATACAAAATATATACCCATATATTTTTTGGAATCGTTTAGGGTCGATCTCAATATATAAAGCTCGTGCTCGAGCTGGATTATTAAATAAGACCAAATTTAAACTTGAACTCGATCTTGAGCTTGTTTAAGCTAGGCTTGTTCAAGCTTTTTACCTATTCGGTTTGAAACTTTTCATGAGCAGCTCGCCTTTTTTCTATTCAAAGGGGCATCTTTTGAGTGTCTCGCCCAAGGCATCAAAAATTCAAAGGGGCATCTTTTGAGTGTCTCGCCCAAGGCATCAAAAACAGATTCGGGTCGTCTGTTTTCTAGAACGTCCTGTTGTAATAATTCTGGAGCTGCATTCGTGTCCGCAGGCGCTCATGCACAAGTTCAGTAGCTTCGAACCCGTTTTTGCCTAGAAATCTCACTTTCTGCACTGCGCGCGCGTAGGCGTGGGAATAAAAACCCACAAACGAATATTGAAGGGTAGAAACCAAGATTTCTTTATAAACATGATTTCACTTCATGTTTTTGACGATGTAGGACAAACATTTTTCCAAAGTTTGTGTTTCACGTGACTCACTTTGAGACACGATATCTCATTCATATTAACTCCATATTGGACATACTTTAGCTCGTTGCGAAACTCTCTTCGAGGAGAACGCAAAGCTACTAAGTACTACGAATATATATGACATACACATATATTAAAATATGTCCAAAGTAATATAAAAACTCATTTTGTAAACAATTTTCCAACAACAAATTACCTCTTCTTACTGCGAATCAGGGGCGGACTTATGTAGAAGCTGCGGGGTGGCGGCGCCCCCCATAGATCGACCAAAAAGACAATATTATAGTGTATTTTTTCTTCGATATTGACAGTTTTTTTTAAATGCCCCCCATTCAAAACGCAAATTGCCCCCCACTCACACATTAAAATCCAACTTTTAACACTTTAAAACTTGAAAATTTTCATTTTTAAGTTAAAATTTCGGGTTTTTATTCGGATTTTAGGTTTTTTTCCTTATTATTGTCAAAAAAATTTTTTTGCCCCCCACGCTCCAATTTTCTGGATCCGCCACTGCTGCGAATCTTACATGTAATTTTGAATTATCTACAATGAACATCGCTAAACACTAAAATAAGTGAAAATGCCAAAAGAAGTTCAGATAATACCTGAAAATAATTTCATAGTAGTATCCTAGTAGATTTGCTAAAAGGAAAAGAAAAGTTCCATGAAGAAAAGTCATCATCTTTTTTTTTTTTGTGGGAATCGCGTTTTTGAAAAAGATAAAGAAGACAATCCACAACACCTCCCATGCCGATGGAAGCCAAAAAGAAGACAATTTTTTAACCTTTTACATTTTTTTCATAAAGTTTTTCTTGCTTTTAATCATATGTTTTTACAATTAATATGATGTATTTTTGAAAAGTTGTCAAGTTTAAAAATGATCAAAATTAAAGTGTTTTACAAGTTACTTAAGGGTAATTTTGACGAACTAAATTAATTTAAGTTTCCAAAATTTCAAAACTAAGAATTCGGTTGTAATAAGTATAGATATATAGGGGCGGAGGCGGAGCCGGAGCCACAGTAAAAACTAATCGGATGCATAAAATTTTTAATATGAGTATTTATATAGTACAAAATATTAGGATCGGGTTTATTTTGAAGAAATAAATTTTTTTAGCAAATTTACACAATGAAATAAAATTCCATCGGGTTCCTGTACATCCCCGTTAACCCCCTAGTTCCGCCCCTGAGTATAGATCATCTATATACTATTTTTAAAATCTTCATAAAAATATAATTTTTGATTGTGTGTATAGACTATTTATAAAATCTTGATTGTGTGTAAGCTTTAGTGTTGTATTTGTTTCATATAAAAATTTCGAGCTTTTCAAGCTAAGCTCGAGCTTTACTCGAATCCTAATTAAACCGAGCTCAAGCCTGGACGGTTAAAGCTCGACGAGCTATCGAGCCGAGCTTGAGCCAGCCTTTTAGTTTTCGAGCCGATCTTGAGCTTTGTTAAACTTGGGCTCGACTCGACCCGATTACACCCCTAGCTATAGATGTAGCTATGTATGCCAAGCTAATTTACCTACCCTAGCTACTAGTTTTAATGCCCGTGCACGCACGAGACTTTAACATAAAAGATAAATTAAGTAGTAATTTTGTTATTGCGATTTAATGTATATTATATATATATATATTTTAAAAACATCTAATGTTTATATGTTTGATTATATTGCTATTTTATTAGGCACCGTGTAAATTAATATAAATTCACCTCAATTTTTATTTTTTGAATTTCAACTCTTTTTTTACTTTCGGTATTTTTATTTTAAATAGTTCTATCTTAATTGTTAATTACCAAACTATTTACATTAACCTTACACGTACATGATTTATAAATTCATGATTTTATAATGCTTAATATTATCCAATAAAACAATATTAAACTTTTATTACGTAATACTTAAATATTTACGATGCTCATGGACCACGAGTTTTAAATGATCTTTCATTATGTGATCCATTAATGAATATTTTGTATAAATATTTGTTGCACAAAGAATTTGACTTTGTTTAAATGAAATGTTAGCTATCATTTTCTAGATATTATGTGTTTAATAACACATAACGACCTGAAAAAATGTATTTTGTTGTAATATGTAGAATCTTATTTATTTATTTTCATCTCACACCGATTTAGCAGGTCCACATTCATTTTGATATTTATATTTATGTTAATAATAATTTACGTAAATTGCATTGCTTGACTTTATTAAGTGTCAAAATAGAAATAGACAATAATTTGTGTTTTTATTTGAAAATTTATAATCATGTCATTTGTTGATTTTTTAATATTACATATATGTTTTATTTTTAAAATATAAATTATAGAGGGTTAAAGTTTAAGGGGTATTTTGTTTATTTTATAAAGTTACTAAAAAATATAAAAAATTATAAGTTTACACCTAAATCCATCTAATTTATTTAAGATTTAACTATTAAAGTTTTATTAACTCCCTCATTGTTTTTAAAGTTTTTATTTTCACAAATCTGACACATATATCTTTATTTGTTTACATCAAAAAATCAAAAAATTTAATTTTAACTAAATTGAATTCAATTTTGATTTTTTTATCAATCACATCAGAAAATTTTGATTATTTGTTAAAGTGCCATTTAATTGATTCAATTATTTTTCTATAACTTTCAATTTTCACTAAATTTTTTTAAAATAAAAGATAGATGTACTATGCCAAGCTAATTTACCAACATAGGCTTTAAAAAGTGACCTAGATGATGAGATAAAGAAACTAAAAAAGAACATCAACATTAAAATACTAAATGTACCACAAAACAATTGCGCGGTCTTTAATTTGAAGAGTGACACTTAGGTTGCCTATATAAATATTCACTCATAAACCAAATTATTTGAATTCCCACTGCCCTCAAAACCCTAAATCACCACAATAATAGGTACTGATGTAATTTTTTGGTTCTTCATGTAAATATCAATCATGTTTGCATCATTTATTTCTTTGATTCATTAACTAATGAAAGTTTGCATTGAGTACTAATTACTTAGATTACATGCTTTTAATCATGTTTGTTTTTACTCGTTACCGTTACTTTAGCAATGAAGCACTAGGTTTCGGTCATTATTTATGTTCATTTAGCTTCAGGTACCAATTTTAGTGGCGTGACTATAAGACGCTAAATGTTAGGGTTCTTAAATGTATGTCCATGGCCGAGCATGTAGACTATATGACAGTGTGTTAATACTGCAATGTATATATTGAAAACAATGGCGGATTTAGGATTCACCGAAAGGGTATGCACTTATGTTAAACTATAAGAAGAACAAAAAGAAGTTTTTTTGCACTACGGATGGTGCTCAGAAGGTAAACATGGCATATCCCGTGCCTCAGGTATACATGCGCTGTCCACCCCTGATTGAAAATGATCATATGAGTATTTTGCTATTTTTATTGTCACGTCGCAGGTAACCATTTTTTAGAGTTTGGATATAATGAAAAATAAGTATGATTTAGGCGTTATTGTGATTTGATATTTAGTTTGGGTTAGTAGCAACATTACTGATTATGATGATATTAGGGTTTAATCATTCGTTTTATGAAAAAATCATTTCAAACACTATTGACTATCCGTGCAGCCCCTTTCATTATAAGTCATTTTTACGATTCTGATTATCATTATATATGCCAAGCATCCTTGGATAATATATTATGTGTTGTTCATCATTGTAGCGTTTTTGAGGAATGGGAACCAATTCTATGGATGATATGATTATACCGTTTTTGGAACAAGCTAATGCTGTTCAGTTAGATGGTTCAAGGTCAGTTCATAAAGAGGATCAAGGGGTGACAACCATTATATTTAAAATTGGGGGAGTTGAATGTGCATCATGTTCAACGTCTATCGAATCTGTGCTTCAGAAGCTGAACGGCGTTGTGAGCATCACAGTGTCACCACTTCAAGGCCAAGCTGTCGTTAAATATGTATCAAAACTTGTTAGTGTAAGTCATACTTATTTATTCCTTTCTTATCAAGTAAGGCTTTTAAGAAATGCGTTTAGAAGTCATTATTTGTTTGTTGCATTTATCAAGTTTCACCAGTCTGTTTTTATGTTACTGATTATTTAGCAGCAACGAAACTGATTCTGACAGTAGTATGTAAAATATAGGCAAAAACAATCAAGGACACCATTGAAGCAGCGGGATTCAAAGTTACTGAATTTCTAGAGCAAGACATAGCAGTATGTCGTCTCAAGATTAAGGGAATGTCATGCACAAGTTGCTCAGAATCAATCGAAAGCTCTTTATTAACAGTTGAAGGAGTCAAAAAAGCTGTTGTCGGTTTAGCTCTTGAAGAAGCAAAGATAAACTTCGATCCAAATGTCACCAACACAGCTCAAATCATTAAAGCAGTTATAGATGCTGGCTTTGGAGCTGATCTTATAGAATCCGAAAATGATGCAAACAAAGTACATATAAAAATAGAAGGTATCGTTTCACCTCACGATATGGCTACAATCAAGCAATCCGTAGAGTACCTTAATGGTGTCAATCATGTCGAAATGGATACAAACGAAGCCGTGGTGATTGTTAGTTATGATCCCGATTTGACTGGTCCCAGGTCAATCATATCATTCATTCAAGATGGTAACACAGACTCTAACTATCAAGCAAGTTTATACATCCCGGAAAAACAATGGGACGCAGACAGAAACCATGAGATTAAAGGTTATAGAAATCAGTTTTTTTGGAGTTGCTTGTTTTCGATTCCAGTTTTTGTATTCTCAATGGTACTGCCAATGACTCCACCTTATGGGAATTGGTTAAGCTACAAGATCCATAATATGCTTACTGTCGGCATGGTTTTAAGATGGATTTTATGCACGCCGGTTCAGTTTCTCATTGGTCGAAGGTAATGAAAGTTTTCTCTTCTTATGTACGTTGTTTATCGTTATTGTTTCTTAGGATAAGTCATTTTGAGTTTTGCTTTAAGTCGGTGATTTTGGTATATTTTGTTTACGGTTCTGTTTCCTCTCACTCCAAAGTTTTTTTAATACTTCGTAAATTTTTGTTTAGGTTTTATGTGGGATCATACCATGCACTAAAACGAAGATCTGCCAATATGGATGTTCTGGTTGCACTTGGAACTAACGCTGCGTACTTCTATTCCGTATACACATTAATAAAAGCATTGCTTTCAGATAAATTCGAGGGACAAGATTTTTTTGAAACAAGTACAATGTTGGTATCATTTATTCTTTTAGGCAAATATTTGGAATCTAAGGCCAAAGGAAAGACATCTGATGCATTAGCAAAGCTTATAGATCTTGCTCCTGATACAGCTTGCTTATTGACAATGAGCGATGAAAAGAATGTCATTTCAGAGACAGAGATTAGCACACGACTAATTCAAAGAAACGATGTATTAAAGATCTTTCCTGGCTCAAAGTTTCCTGTTGATGGTATTGTTGTTGATGGCCAGGGATATGTGAATGAAAGCATGATCACAGGAGAAGCAACACCCGTTGCTAAAACATGTGGCGACAAGGTATGTCTTGTTTTGCTCTTTGTTAATGAAACAAGCGATGGCAAAATGGGAGGGTAGGGTAACGGGTCAAAACGGGTAAGTTTTTATAGAAGATCAGGTTATATTATGTCGACCTGAATCACTTTTAATCCATATATGTTAATCTTTTTAGTACTACAAAATATTGTCATAAAAAAGGAAATGCGAACAATAGGCCTTAGGGCTATTGTTAATTTTTCTTCTAGTCATTAAAAATAGCATTAAGGTTAGGTCGATTATTAACATGACCCATTCTCAATAATAAACTTTCTTCTGACAAAAAGTTGAAGGTTGTAGTCGTCAATAGGTTCACTTTAGGTAAAATTTTGCTAATGACCATTTCCGAAATTAAACTTTCTATTAAGCACGTGTAACCTGTACCCTTTGTAACATAAGCACATAACCTCATAAGCACATAACCTCATTTGACCTACACACGTAAACAAGTTCAAATTGCATCATCTATACCGACTATATGCCATTGGAGACACTAAGGATTCTTGAAAATGCAAACAGGTTATTGGTGGCACTGTGAATGAGAACGGGTGCTTACTGATCAAGGCCACTCATGTTGGTTCTGAGACTGCACTTTCACAAATAGTTCAAATAGTTGAAGCCGCTCAACTTGCACGCGCTCCTGTTCAAAAGCTAGCTGATCGGATTTCAAAGATCTTTGTACCCACCGTAAGTGTTTGAGATCCTAACGTTTAGTGATTCAACGGCATACAACATTTAAAATATATTTTGTATTTCAGGTCGTTGTGGCTGCTGTTGTGACATTTTTAGGATGGTTCATTCCTGGAGTGGCTGGAATCTATCCAAAAAGTTGGATACCGAAAGCAATGGATGAGTTTGAGCTCGCCTTACAGTTTGGTATTTCAGTTCTTGTTGTAGCATGTCCATGTGCTTTAGGTCTAGCCACACCAACTGCGGTTATGGTTGCCACTGGTAAAGGTGCATCACAAGGTGTACTCATTAAAGGTGGAAATGCGCTAGAAAAGGCACACAAGGTACTTCAGCATTTCAAATCAGGAACCAAACCATAACATGGCATCGTTTTCATCTCACATTGTTTAAATATGTAGGTTAATACAGTTGTGTTTGATAAAACTGGAACATTAACTGTTGGAAAGCCTGAAGTTGTTAACGCGGTACTCTTTTCTGGAATCTCAATGGAGGAGTTCTGTAATACCGCAATTGCTGTAGAGGTCGGTTTATATCTCTACTTTCTAACTTGATACATGTCGCAAGTGATACTCATTTACATATGAGAGTCGGTGTATATTTTTATATTTTTGTTTCTCTCGAAACGGTCAACTAACTAAATGACAAATTTGAGCTTTTACCTGTAACAAAATTAGATGATCTGATGCATATCTGGTCTGTTTGTAGGGAAATAGTGAACACCCGATAGCAAAAGCTATCGTCAACCACGCCAAACGCCTATTACCAAACAATAAAACTCAACCGCCCAAAGCTTTATCAATAACAGACTTCCAAGTCCACCCAGGAGCTGGAGTCGAGTGCAAAATAGGAACCAAAACCGTTCTCATCGGCAACAAGAAACTAATGACATCATTTAACATCCCCATCACTCCAGAAGCCCAAACCTACTTTTCAGAAAACGAAAAACTGGCTCGCACGTGTGTCCTAGTCTTAATAGACAACAAAATAGCCGGTGCAGTTGCAGTCACTGATCCAGTAAAACCAGAAGCTTCACGGGTCATATCTTATCTACATTCAATGAACATTAAAACCATAATGGTCACAGGCGATAATTGGTCAACTGCACGAGCTATAGCAAGTGAAATAGGAATTGAAAAAGTGTTGGCTGAAACTGACCCGTTAGGAAAAGCTGATAAGATCAAGGACTTGCAATCAAAAGGACTAACCGTCGCAATGGTAGGTGATGGGATAAATGATTCACCAGCACTCGTTGCAGCTGATGTTGGTATGGCGATAGGGGCTGGGACAGATGTTGCAATTGAGGCTGCTGATATAGTGCTGATTAAAAGTAACTTAGAAGACGTGATTACTGCTATTGATTTATCTAAGAAGACGATTTTTAGAATATATTTGAACTATGTTTGGGCACTTGGGTATAATGTGCTTGGTGTTCCTGTCGCGGCTGGGGTCTTGTTTCCGTTTATTGGAGTTAGGCTGCCACCGTGGTTGGCGGGTGCTTGTATGGCTGCCTCTTCGGTTAGCGTGGTGTGTTCTTCGTTGTTGTTGCAAACGTATAAGAAACCATTTACCTACTCTAGATGAAACACAGTTTGTGAATGTTGAGATGAACGGATATATAATGCAGTTTCTTCTGATGCATCATTGATCTTTTTTTCAAATGTTTTTTTATTTGTTTTGGTTTCAGTATAATGGTTGTGGTAATGTTGTAACTGCAATTCACGCTACGAAGTATAGTGAACAACATCGCATCCCTTGATCTTATTACAACAACCGACACATGTTTCCTTGACCCCCTTTTACCTTTTATGAAACATTTGGCTAAACTAACAAAACATAAAAAAATGGTGTTGAAATAACCTAAACCTAAGGCTTCAGTTTCATGGTCCATTATGGGCTGTTGTTATTCGAACCAATCGTCTGACGTGCTTCTGATGGGAAATTTTAACATTTATTTAAACATTTCCCACCAGTAGCACATCAGACCGTTGTTTCAAATGAGTATCAGCATGATGAGTTGCTTATTCACCAGAACCACACTACGTATTCCTTCACAACCCTTTATATGTGTGTAATAGTCATTTGTTGTTTACTGCTTTATGTATTTAAGCAATTTTTGCATATCTTACACGTTTTTTTTTTTATCTTTTATAGAGGGCACATGTATAAAATTTCGACTAACTTTTTTTTTTCGATTTCATTTTCTGAGAATATCATTTGTATCCCGAATCATATATGATTTTATCTGAAATAGAAATCGAAAATAAAGTTCTTTGAAAGTTTATACATGTGCCCTATAAGGCTATAAAGAAAGATGATTACGTTCTCGTCGCAATATTTATTATCTTCAAATCTTTGATGATTTGGTCCGCTTGAGTCTTCGGTCCGATCTAGTCCTATTAGGCATAATCGTCGGGTTTTTTGTAAGACCAAACCAGATCGAATCAACTAGACTGGAGACAGAAATAGTCCAAAACCCCGAACTGAAGATCAGACCAAAATTTTTTGATCCTAAATGAAAAACTGGTGACATTATTGAATAGCAAATTAAATGATATGATATCTTTACAGTTGGACCTTACATACATTTTGTTGTATCTTGCAAGCTACCATTTACTACAAGCATTTCGGTTGTTATGTACTTTGCATGCTCGTTACTAATAATCAATGCTAGCTCACTCTCAGTTAATATTGAAAAGGTGGCAGTCTGCTCCAGAGTCTGGTTTATATTTCAAAATGGAGCAAAAATGAAGTTTATTATGGAATGGATCTTGTGACAATGAAACACATGATAAAAGGTGTAACAAAATATAGTAATTTGTGGTCAAATTAAAAGCCACTTGATATTTTGGTGAAAGACTTATTTACGTCGCGTTAGAGGGTTAAAAAAGAAAAAGGCTAGACGTTTTCAACCGGTCGGTTGAAGTAACGGTACCCTATATACAAAGGCAAGGTACTACGTGGTGAAAACCATAAGCTAGAAAGAGCCAACATTACTGGCAATTTTGCAGCTGAATTTGTTTCAAGAGCTTGATCATAGCAACGCTTGGCAAGATGGAGATCCAAAGGAAGTCCTTGCCCATGCTCATGCATGTATCCCAAGTTAAACATAGCTTTGAGCATTTAACTGGAGTTTCGCATGCATATGTGTGAGAAAGGCCAGGGAATCTCACACTTAATCGTTCCCGATAGGCCCTCTTATTGACACTCCATTTTTACGCGCTATTATTGCAGTTTACAAAACAAAAAAATATGCCCAGCTTGAATATGTAATCTAAACACACCTGTATACATTGCAATGCAAATTCACACATGTTACTTAACACAACGTAGAAAATAAATAACTAAAGCAGAACTTGCAAATAGGCAAACAGGTAACTTAACATTAGTGCGAGCAGGAAAACATAAAGCAGAATACAAATGGTTGATCTACTTACCACTTTGATACGCTAATTGTCAACTCCACATTCCGTAAAACCTAAAGATGATTCAAATACGAAAAATAAAAATGAGAATGGCAACACAAATAAATATTATAAAGTTTTTGTAAAGTACTTTAATATTAGAATGTTTAGGTTCCATTTGCTTTCAATTATTATAAATACGCGTTAGAAACAAATAAAATGCAGTAGGTGATAGCTGATTTCCACACTCTGCAAAGGTTCCAGACATGTTAGCGTTTCGTCAATGTCGTTAACTGCCATCACCTTGTACAAATTTTTCAGAATCGTTATCCCGATGGACGTGGGGCGACATTTAGGCCATGCCTTCCAGTTATTGCTAGCTAACAATGACACTAACAACCTTGTGCACTTTTTCAATATAATACGTCATTAGTCTTCTCGAAACATGTTTCCGTATTTCTAATCGAAATCACAAGTACTCAATAACATTATAAAATCAAATTAGGTTCCAAATTATTTAAACCTTAATATATAAATTCCTTTAATCCAAATTGATACAAATTACTCACAATGTTTAAACTTTGAACTAATTACAATCACATAAAATCAAATGAAACTGACAACCTAAAATTCAAAAGTACATAAATTACATTAAATTTAATTTGGGGAAACTAGTACTAACCTTCTTTGTCCGACCCTCTCTAGTATGATTGCTGCTAAAAAAACATATACTATGTCAGAGTAGGCGATGAACGAATATGTCTCTGACCCTCTCTAGTATGATTGCTGCTAAAAAAACATATACTTTGTAAGAGTTAAGGCGATAAACGAATATGTCTCCGACCCTCTCTAGTATGATTGCTGCTAAAAAAACATATACTTTGTTAGAGTTAAGGCGATGGCAAGAAGATTCAGGAAGAAAAGAAGCGTTCATATAAGAAGATAAAACAACCTACATTAAACATATAGCAGCTTCTCCATTGATCCTATCATCCAAATTCCTATAGCCACAAACAAAAGGAAATCAACGCCAATAACTTTCAATATATATATAAGCATGAACACAAAGAACAAAAACGAAAATCCATGGTAAGAATGAAACACTAACCCTCATTTTGATCTGTTGCGCATGTCGTCTGGAAGATGAACAGCGGCCAGGGCGGTCATTTGGTGTGTATGGGAAAGCTCTAGAACAATGGTGTGATGATACTCATAATTTATATATTTGTGTGTGTGAGAGGAAGACAGAGATTATTTTATGCTCTATATGTTTGTGAGATTATTTTCATATTTTCCCGGTCTTTAGTTAAGGTATTCATTTGTAAGGAAGATACATCTGAGTATTACATGTTTTGAGTTTTAAGTTCAAAGTACATTCAAATTAAACAAATGCTAAATCGTTTCAAACAAATCCTAAAATCGTTTAAGCATAACTCGAATGAAAAATCTCAAATACCAAAACACAACGATACTTCTAACCTAAATTGATTCACAAAAATACAACACCTGCTCAGCATTGATCGTCCTCATCATCCATTCCTTCAACTTAATACTCCATTCCATCATGGTCGCTTTCTTTGTGTTCTTCATCCTCTTCGCCAATCACCAGGGTTTTATCCAAAGTTACCTTTCTCGGCCAATTGTGTTGTCAAGTTAACAAGTTTCTAGTTAGAAGAGGCTGAAATTAATTTACCAATACTTTCTCTTCTTGACGAGCTCATTCACTTCCTCTAGTGAATGTCTCTTTGAAGCAGCATAGTAGCTTGTAGAAGAAGATGTAGCCGAAGAGGAACTTGTAACCCCTTTAAGGATTCGACCTACTCTACGGAAGTGCCCACTCCGTGTACCTAAAACAAAAAAGTTTGAAATATAAAAATCAATGGTATTATTAGTGCATAACATTCACAAATTAAAAAAAGAAAAGAAAGATGAAAAGCACAAGAGTGAGTACCTTGCTTGCGTATTCCAATTGCCGTCTCTGAATTGACACTATCTTTATGATCAAGCAAAAGTAGTGTTTGCGTGTAGGGACTTGCAAAGAAGAGACCAAATGGGCCAGCAATCCCAATATGGTTGATTTGTTTAGAGTTGGGTTCATAAACAAATAGTTCATTGTTTTTTGAATCTTTTTGCTTTACAATTAAGGGTCGACCATTCTTTGTGAAACCAGCTACATGTCTTACCAATGCTATTGGCGTGTTGATGGTGAATATATGTGTTAAGGATTTTGGATCACCGTTGTGCATAATCCATACATTTGCATTGGAGGGGTGATTTACTTCAAGGACAGCAAGAGAGTCATTTAGCTTAGATATACACAAACGAGTTGTACTAGTTGCTAAGGTTTGAGGGAGGTATATTTCGGTAAAATGTTCGGTTGTCAAATCAAATGACATAATCAAATGAGGATACTCATCTTCGGAATCAAAGGAAGACATATCAAAAGCAAGCCAGTACATGAAGTCATTTACAGGTACCTGAGGATACGCGTAGGAAACTGATTCGCGAGGCAGCAGCTTGCTACTTGGAGGTTTCCATAAACCAGAGGTCAATGAAAAAACCTCAACTTGGTTAGGAATAGTAGCGTATTCCGTCTGATAAGTATCATAAAATATGATCTTGACAAGCTTAGGATCACTAGTTCGTGGAGAAACCCCAAAGCCAAGAATAGTGCCATACGACAGATAATAATTATCTGGCACATTAGGCACAACAATGGTGACTGTTTTTTTAATGGATGGATTCCAAATAACAGCATTCATTATGTTTCTATTAGGACCATAAATACAAAACAAGCCTCCATAGACACCAACAAGTTGTGCTGGATATCTAACTGGTTTAACGGCCACGGGAGTAGTCATCAAGACCTTCTGATGTGGGAATGTATCATCATCCACGATTGATAAATACCTAAAAACAGACGGTAACCCGGATTCCATGTAACGTAACAGAAGATGACCATCACGTTGGGACTGAGTGTGGTGTTGGATAACACAGTGCTCAGCAATAAATCTAGGGCTATCGATAAGAGATTTCCATTGTTTAGAGACGGATCTAAATCGAATCAATGATATCACCGGAAGCCTTTTCATTATTTCGGCTTGAATTTCCAAGGGTATGTAGTCTGCCATCTTATATTATCTGTCAGCTATTATCGCTTTGGGTTTCTATATGTTTCTTCATCTTATCGACGATTTCTTTTTGTTTTTATACAAACTTCAGATGATCCGATATGATTTTGGTGACTTAGTCCTAATTATTGTACAACTGCAAAAACATTCAACCCGTTCAAAGCCCAACCTCTAAACCTTTCCTTTTTTAGAACCTTAAACCCTTGACCGATAAAAAAAATCATAATGTTAAACCTCGGGCTGAATGCATCCAAGGTTTTCTCCGAATCAGATGTTACTAACGGGAAGAAGTACAAATATTATGATGACTACTCATCAGCCCGTTTCCGCAACACCTAACACAGGATCTAACAACAATATATTCCAAAAGGTCTCGCAAGCTCAAGAAATTTGCTCATTGAGTTCTTTCACTAAGAACACAACCGGTTCTTTTGGTCCACCAAGAACTGCTCTTAACATACATCAAAGGTTGAATTATCCTAGTTTCTATGGTAGGAACTTTTCTTACAAAATCCAGCTCCCGTCATGCCAACAATTGGTTTCACAAGCGAACGGGCAGGTTTTGGAAATGGGGTTACAAGGAATGATATTAATGGGCTACAGATACAGCTACAGCCTTATCCTCGTGTTGATCTTGGGAACATAGCAACCAGTGATCCGGCCGTACAAGGTAATTCAGGAAGTGAGAAATATGATGGTGGTTCCAATAGCAAAGGTAGTAGTTGCAAACTATTCGGTTTTGAATTGAATAAGGCTCATCTAATGGTTGATGCTCAGATTTTAAGCAAGAGATGTTGCATCAAGGTAGGTCTGTTACTTAGTTGTTAAACTGGGTGGGGAGGGAAAGTCGGTTAACAGCGTTGTAGCTATATTTGCGCCCCTATTGTACGGAGCATTGTATGATCACCACATGTGTTAACAAGAACAAGGCATACAACGAAGAGGAGTGATAATGTATGTTAGAAAGCATTTCTGCTAAAAAATGAGAGTTGGGACATACTTCTAATATGTATTCTCAAATCAACGCATTCAAAACAACATAATTCAAAATTAAAAATCTCAAATTCCAAAACTGCAAAACACAACCGTACTTGTAACCTATATTGCATTTTTAATCGCTTTGTTAGTATTCTTCATCCTCTTCGCCAATCACCGGGATTTTATCCAAACTAATACGAAGTACCTTTCTAATCCGATTGTGTCATCAAGTTAGTTTCTTGTTAAAAGACGCGACTGAAATTCTTTTACCAATAATTTTACTTTTCTTCTTGACGTGCTCGTTCACTTCCTCTTGTGAACATCTCTTTGAAGCACCATTGTAGCTTGTAGATGAAGATGTATCCGAAGAGGAACTTGTAACCCCTTTAAGCGTTCGACCTGATCTACGGAAGCGCCCACGCCGTGTTCCATTTGCCGGCTCTGAATCCACACTATCTTTATGATCAAGCAAAAGCAGTGTTTGTGTGTAGGAACTCGCAAAAAAGTAAATAAATGGCCCGGCAATTCCAGTATGGTTGATTTGTTTAGAGCTGGGTTCATAAACAATTAGTTCATTCTCTTTCCAAGCGTTTTCCTTTAAAATTAGGGCTGCACCGTTCTTTCTAAATCCAGCTACATCTCTTATCGTTGTTATTGGTATGTTAATGGTGAATATATGTGTGAACGATTGTGGATCACCATTCTGCATAATCCATACATTCGCATTGGAAGCGTAATTTCTTTCAAGCACAACAAGAGATTCATTTAGCTTAGATATACACGGATGAGTTTTGCGACTTGCTAAGCTCTGAGGGAGGTATACTTCTGTAAATTCTTCTCTTGTTAAATCATATGACATAATCAAATGAGAGTGCTGATCTTTAGAATCCGGGGAAGACTTATCAGAAGCAAGCCAGTAAATGAAACCATTTATAGGTACCTGGGGATGCATGTACAAAATTGGTTTACGAGGCAGCTTGCCACTTGGACGTTTCCATAAACCGGAGCTCAATGAAAAAACCTCAACTTGATTAGGAATAGTAGGATATTCCTTCTGGTAACTAGAAATAGATGTGATCTTGACAAGCTTAGGATCACTAGTTCGAGGACAAACCGCAAAGCCAAGAATAGTTTTATACGGTATCTCAATATGATCATCCGGCACATTAGGCACAACGATAGTAACTGTTTTTTTAATGGATGGATTCCAAATAATAGCATGCTTTACGTCTTTAATGGAACCGTAAAAACAAAACAAGCCTCCAGAGACTTTTACAACAACTTGTTTTGGATACTGAAGGTGATTAACAGACAGAGGACTAGGCATGGAGACCTTCTGATGTGGGAATGTATCATCATCTAAGATTGAAAAATATCTAACCACAACACCCCAAGGCGACACCCGTGATTCCAAGTAACTTAACAGAAGATGATGTTGCGACTGAGTGTGGTGCTGGATGACACAGTGATCAGCAATAAATTCAGGGCTATTAATAAGAGTCTTTCATTGTTTGGAGACGGGTCTGAATCGAACCAATGATATCACTGGAAGCCTTTTCATGATTTCGGTTTGGATTTCCAAGGGTATGTAGTCTGCCATCTTAATTATCTGTGTTAGATTGGTGCGATTGTCTCTTAGGGTTCCTAGGTTTCTTGATTGCTACTGTATGATTTTATCGACGGTTTTATTTTTTATACAGGTGCACCGACAGAATTGAAAGTTAAACGACACAATTGTTGAAGTTGAGATCCTCGGGCATTAACATATACCCAATTTCAATTAAGGTAGTCAATTTTCTTTCTCAATTTAATTGAATATTCTCTATATACATGAGCCCGGGAAAATGAATTCAAGTGAATTTGATCATTTATTACCATTAGATAACTTACAGCAAGAACCACCTAAGCTAGGTTGAAAACGATGTTGGACAAGTGTAGCTCATATAAAAGTTTGAAACTTTGAATGCTGGTGGCAAAACGGGTGGTCGCGTAATGGGTGGATGAAAGTTTCGGATTAAAACGGGTTCGGTCAAACTGAGTCATTTGCAAGCACGGGTTAGACATGGTTCACAAAGTCATACTTTCTAAGTGGTGGCTGTCTAGTGAACCCGTCCTTAAGGTGTTTATGACCCCTTCAATCCCGCCTAAATTTTTGAAAGGTCAACCTCGAGTCCTCGACCACGTAAGACCAGTCCTTTAGAGTTGGGGTTGCCCAAATCAACCGAGCAGAAGTAAAAATCCGACCCAAATCGGTTGATTTCAAATATTATGATTTTTAGTTGTGTACCTTTTTTAAGTTCTTTTTCCTTAACGACAATAGAATCCTAAAAAATATATTCGAAAATGGAGTAAGTATAATATATTTGAAGATATTTTTCCTAATGGTAACTAAATATCAATAAAAGTTTTGTCCTAACATATACGTGCTCAAGACAATATTTACAACATCTTAGTTCTAATCGGAACTCCAGAAATGCAACCTAATAAACATGAACCGTTTCTTTTCAATCCAACATAACAAAGTACAATGTAGTATCGATTGTAACCGGGAGGATTCAAATCGTGATCCAAACGAGACTTAGACAATGGATGCAAAAGTGAATGAGGGGAGCGTTTTCTGGATTCCATGTTACCTCCGAGTTTGTGAAGTGGCTTCACAAACTAGTCCATATGTGTTCTTTCTTTGGGTTCGCCATGTCAGCGTGCGACAGGCCACGGGTAAAGGCTTTCTTCTGCAATCTTTGTTAGGACCAGAGTTTGCAGCTGTGCGTCTCAGAAAACACGCTAGCACATACAAGTATCCTAGATGCTTGAAATGCAGCAACGACTAAAAACTACAAGTCTCCTGAAGATTATAAGGAGCCATTGAAAAGTGAAAATGACAATTTCAAATAAGAAAGTGAGATATCTACAAAACAGGGTGGAGATCAATCTTGTGAAGATTTTCCCGTATGTTTAGGACCTCTGCACATTGTTCAAGGATTCGGTATTTGAAACCGGAGTATTAGTGCGGTTAATAGGTAAAAATATGCATCGTTTGCCTTGTGTTTTTCATAATAACACTTTTTTGTGAGAATGTGCACGAGCATTGTTGTACGACTCTGATTTATAATTTAAATATAGATAGTGTGAAATACTTGAATTTTAGTTCATATCGATTTGCTGGAACTAAGAAAGAGAAAATCTTACTGCCAAGCTTTTGCCGTTTTACTTGCAGTCCATATTGGACGCTCGCTGCATCCAAATGGGATCATATCATTTATTTAGTAAAGCAAAACGATTAGTGAGGATTTTTGTATTTCACCTTAAACGTTGGTAATGAATCGTCTAAAAGGACAATTAATTGACCATTCTTAGCGAAAAATCACCTTAAACAAATACTTGCATGATGTATATCTATATACATGAGCCCGTGCAAATGAATTCAAGTACATTTGATCATCTATTACCATTCGATAACTTACAGCAAGAGCAAGAACCACCTAAGCTAGGCTTAAAACAATGTTGGCCAAGTGTAGCTCATAGAACAGTTTGAATGCTAGCTGGTGGCAAAACGGGCTGGTCGAGTAATAAGTGGATGAAAGTTTCCGGTTGAAATGGGTTCGGTCAAACTGAGTCATTTGCAAGCACGGGTTAGACATTGGTCACAAAGTCATACTTTCTAAGTGGTGATTGTCTAGCGTGCATGCTTGTGAACACGTCCTTGAGCTGTTCATGATCGCTTCTATCCCGCCTGAAATTTATGAATGATGCACCTCGACCACGTAAGACCAATCTTTTAGAGTTGGGTTTCCCAAATCAACAGAGCAGAAGTAAAAAATCCGACCCAAATGGACCCTTGACATAAAGAACGGGTTTATATTGCCGGTTCTAGTTGTACCCGCAATATTATTGGTGATGGCATTTACTTTCGTTCATTACACGCAATCCATTACCCACAATATTGGTGGTACTGGCGTTTAGTTAATTACTACTGCTGTATTGTTAGTGTTACTAGGTAGGATGCCCGTGCTTCACCGCGAGGAGTTTGTTTTCGGTGCTTGTATGAGAAAATATGGATACATATAGTTTGGTTACGTTAGAAGGTTTACCTATCACAGTTGCTCACTTCGTAGCCTCACTAGACATTTAGGCCTTCTACCAAAATTCTGGTTTAGCGCCTGAATGTCACAACTTGGATGCAATACAACCACTACCATGCTCTCAAAGCACATCGATGATTCTTTTAGTATCCTTTATTGCTGCTGAAATTTATGCGTTTATAAGGATTATATTATATTTATAAACACTATTATCATTGAAATATATGAGTTTAAATGATTATATTTTTATATAACGTGAGACAACTATAACTTATAAGTGAACTACAATTTATATATCCTGTATAACTAAACTAGAGTTTATTTGACGGATCTAGGATTTCGAAGTAGGATATGCACATTTTTTTAATAATAGTTTTTCGTTAAAAAAAATTTGCAGGTGTGGCTTTTTTGTCGGCAAAGCCAAAGCCAATTATATTGGTTAAAAGTATTGCTTTAACAAGTTGCTCAATAGCTCCACAGATCCTCGCAAGCGAGGCTAGAGATTAGAGGCAACATTGATTCACTACTTTCTACTTTAACTACAAGTATCCTTATCTTTAATCCCACAAGTCGTAAACAACCAAAAGGAGATTAATTTTGTGAAGAATTTCTGGTATGTTTAGGACCTCTAACGTGAAGCTCAGTCAAAACTTGTGTAGGGTAGGGTTCGGTATTTGAAACTGATGTATTAGCTAGTCATTGCTCATTGATCTGAAGCAAGCCATTCCCATGGGTATGTAGTTGATACACATGTGTCATTGTTTGAAAGGGTGGGAGATTAATCCTGTGAAGATTTTCTCGTATGTTTAGGCCATTGTTCAAGGATTCGGTATTTGAAACTGAAATATTAGTGCGGTTAATAGCTAAAAATCTGCATATTTGGCCTGTGTTTTTCTTAATAACAATTTTTTTGTGAAAATGTGCACCAGCGTTGTTGTACTGACTCTGATTTATATAATTTAAATACAGATAGTGTGAAATACTTGCATTTGAATTCATATCGATTTGCTCGAACTAAGAAAGAGAAAATCTTACTGCCAAGCTTTTGCAGTTTTTACTCCTAGTCCGTATTGCCCGCTCGCTAGATCAGAGCAATACTATTGACTTATTGAGTATGTGAATCAACTACAAACCAGTGTCCGGGGAATGACTTTGTTTTGGGGCTGATTCACATGCTCGAATGTGTCATGAGTATTGCTTAGATGAGTCGAACGGGCACATTCAACTACGAGTAAAACGGCATAAGCTGGCCAGTAAGATCCTTTCTCATTCACCGTTCAAGAAAATCGATATGAACTAAAAAAAATAACAAGTATTTCACAATAGCAGCTTTAAATTATAAATAAGAGTCGTCAACGAAACAAAAAATAAGTAAAAATAGGTATAATCAAACGAATAAAGAACTCATCATGAACAAACATCACACCGTTGTTCGTCAGAGCTAAGAAAAAGGCATTGATGCTCAATTCAAACGAGTTTCTGGGTAGAGGAGTTTTTAATTGTGTTTGCATCTGGCGATGTGGAGAGAGAGAGAGAGGATACATGAAGAGGTAGGCTCAGAGATAGTAGTATATGAATTAGAGATAGTAGAAAAAGGTTCACTAAAATGTTACATGTACTTGTGACTTTATGAGTTATGAGTGAGGCTTTACTAATGGGTTTTTGGTTGTTTAGCTTACTGAACTATCACTTTTTGTTCACCTAATTATCCAACTATTTTTTTGAGACTTTGGGTTACCAAACTATACGTTTTGGGCTTTAAGGTTACTGAACACCATATGTTTGTGTATTCATGTTACCCCAACCATTGGTAACCGGCTGGGTATGTTATATCTTTGGCCACGTCAGATTTTAGTGGGCCCCGATTTACAAATCAGCTTTCCACTATCTTTTCTATATAAAATCTCACCCACACCACACCCCACACACTATCTTTTTCCCCAATTCAATACCCTAATTTCAACATCATCACAATCAAGTAAAATGGCAAATAACAATCTTTGTTGGTGTGGACTATTAGCAAGTTGCAGAACTTCATGGACAATGAATAACCCGGCTCGAAGGTTTCTTGGATGTCCTAACTACATGGATCCTACCATAAGATGTAATTACTTTAGATGGGTGGATTGTGAGTTGCCAAATCAGTGGTATCAAAGGAGGATGTTTGGTCTTCATGAGAATCTCAGTGCTGTTCAAGATCAGTTGAGAAATGCACAAGATGAATTGGTGCAAGTGAATCATGAAAAGGGTCGGCTTGCATTCTTGAACAAGATGTTGATGGTTTTGGTCTTGGCTATGGTTCTTGTTAGGTTCTTGCATTCTTAAACAAGATGTTTGATGCTTTTGGTCTTGGGGGTTCTTGTTAGGTTTATGTAGTATGTAGTAGGTTTATGTTGTCTTATGGTTCATGTTTATGTTGTCTTAGGTTTATGTTTTATGTATTGGTAACCTTTATGTAATCATATTTTCTTATGAATGAAATATGAAGTTTTGGTATACAAAAGCTACAATGAAACATGATAAAAAGTAAGTTCTAATTTCCATTCATACAAAAGCTACAATAAAACATAGAGACCATCATCCACTGTGTAGTTAAACTGCCCACAAGTGATACAAAATAGGGGCATGTACTTATGTTCAAATATCATTCATACAACATAAAAGGTAATCAAAGGCTAATTGCATCATCTTCTGTCAACCCTGGACCAGGTGACAAAGGCTTGTTGAACTTTACCAACTTCAATCTCTCGGACTCTCTTCTTATGATTTGAGTTGGTGTAGGAGGTTCATAATCTTCTTCTTGAGATGGAATTGGTTGTGAAGGGTGATTCATTGGGATTAAATCAGCAGCACCTTGGATATTATGTGGTGTTGCATCTTTTGGCCAAACTGGAACTGGTATTTCTTGCATATTCTGATGTCATGGTATAAGAAAAAGGAAACAATCAATTAAGGCCTAATCAAAGAAAAGAAACTATAAATAAAAACACAATGAAAAATTTACTCACTCCAACCATAGTTTCTCCATTAACCGGATCCCATGAGACACCATAACCCCTTAAAGACCCTTCTCCAGCTGTTGTAGAATCTTCAACCCCTAACCATTTTGATAGAGCCCCTGCTGTCTTTCCTCCTCTAGTCCTAACACCACCTCCTCTCATCCTAACACCCCCTGCTGTGGTACTCCCACCCCTACCTGTTGGGGTACTCCCACCCTTACCTGTTAGAGTATTCCCACCCCTACCTCTAGGAGTATTACCACCCCTACCTCTAGGAGTATTCCCACCCTTACCTGCAGTACACTCACCCCTACCTTGTGGACTAACACCACCCCTACCTGAATTACTCCCACCCCTAACTGAATTACTCGCACCCCTAACTGTTGGACTAACACCACCCTTAACTGAATTACTCGCACCCCTAACTGTTGGACTAACACCACCCCTACCTCTTGTTGTATTCCCACCCCTACCTGAATTACTACCTCTTGGAGTATTCCCACCCCTACCTCTTGGACTAACATCACCCCTACCTCTTGGACTAACACCACCCCTACCTCTAGGAGTATTACTACCTTACCTCTTGGAGTACTCCCACCCCTGCCACTTGCAGTACTCTCACCCCTACCTTGTGGAGTATTCTCAGTATTCTCACCCGTATTAGGATTATCTGGACAACCCCTCACATTATGTCCCTCTTTTTTACATATTTGACAATGCATGACTACACCTTTTCTACCCAACCTAGTTCTATTCCCATTATCATTCTCAAATGCATCCCTCTTCCTCTTATGAGGTGGTCTACCAGGCATCTTTTTAACAATTGGAGGCAATGGTTTTGTGTAGTTTGTAGTAGGCCACTGGTCCATTCCATTCATTCCCTCAATATAGGTTGAATAAGCATTGATAAACATATCCTTACCATACCAGTAAGATATATAATCATCCGGCTCATTGTTAAGAAAGTAAATAGCTGCACAGCCATGTTGACATGGTATACCAGACAGTTGCCAAGATCTACAGCTGTAAGTCCTAAGCCTTTCATCTACCTTATATGCATCGTACCCATTTCTGACTTCAAATCTACTTTCACCACTTGCTACCACTCTCCAATTCCTATGTCATTCAAAAGGTAAAGTGTCAATAACTATATTTGGACAAATGTTATAATGATTATAATTGTAAGAAACTACCTGTGCAAATCCTTGATCTTTTCAAACTTCGTTCTTATGTTTGGACAAATGTTATCAGTCCACTTCACATGCTTTTCCCTCATCTTTTGCATTCTTTCCATCATCATCAACCTTATATCTTCAAGCATGTTAATGATGGGCTTCCTTCTTGCTTCCACAATAAGCGCATTGAAGCATTCACTTATTCCATTCTCAACAACATCACATGCTTTATCAGTACTAAAGTAAGCCCTACTCCAGCTATGAGGGTTCCTTTCCATCAAATGCTTGTGTGCATCATTGCTAATTTGTTTTATCTCAGACATAATCTTCTCAAACTTAGCTGGGTAAGTTTCCTTAGCTGCTCTCCAAAACAAGTTTCTATACACAATACCATTAAACTTCTTTTTGAAGTTGGCATAAATATGCCTAGCACACTGCCTGTGTTCTGCTAAGGGCATAATTTCCTTAGCAGCTTCTATAAGTCCCTGAAACAACAAGTAAAAAATAAAATTACATTTTTTATAAATAGTTAATCTAAAATGCAAGTATACAAGAAAATTCATACCTTATGTTGGTCTGAAATGATGGTAAGACCTGCACCAGCCTCTATACCCAAGTTTTCAAGCAAACATTGCATAAACCAGCCCCAATTTTCCTTGTTTTCAACACTAACAACTGCCCATGCTATAGGATAGATTTGATTATTACTATCCCTTCCTACAGCCGACAAAAATTCCCCTTTGCATATTGTTTTTAAAAAACAACCATCTAAACCTATTACCCTCCTACAACCTTGTAACCATCCTTGTTTCACACCATTAAAGCACACAAAGAAGGTCTTGAAATAGTTCTTTCCATCAGGCATGTTATCAACCCCTATCTTACAAGTACTCCCTGGATTGGAATTCAAAATCTCAGATGCATATGACCAAAGCATCCCATAGTGATTCTCTAAACAGGACTGATATTGCTTTAAAGCTTTGATCTTTCCTTTCCTAGCTTGAGTAAGACTAACTTTGCATTTATATTTCTTTAAAATTAAGTCTACAATTTCCCTTATTTTAATATTTGGATTTACCATGATCTTCTTGGCATAGTTCCTAGCAATCCAGTTTCTTGTAATTAAAGTTCCAAATTCATATGTCCTAGAACAAGCATGCTCCTCAACAAGTGTTTTGATCTGAAATGATTTTTCCTTAGACATCCATGATGCCCACAATCTAAAAGGACAACTCCTATCTGTTGCATCTCTACTACATTTAGCATGCAATTTCCTAGGGTTGTTTACATCATAATACAGCTTATATCCATTTGCTAAAGCATAAAATGCCAAAGCTCTTTTTAACTGATCAGGACTTTCATATCTTTCACCTAAGACTGGTTTCATAAACTTCCATTTTATAGAAGGATCATGGATTGGGAAATGATTACCAACCATGTCTTGATCTTCTATAGTTTGATGCACATCTTGATCAACATATTCTTCCCTGCCTAACTGATTGTAGATCCTAGTCAAGAATGTGTCATCAAACATTTTGGAAGGTTTCTTCCTAGGTTTAGGGGCTGCCTTTTTAATCCTTATTTCTAAAACCTCTTCCTCACCATCAGATAAGTGATCAATAGATGCTGTATCACTATCATCTTCACTACCAGAAGAATCATATTCATCCTCTTCTAGTTCACTATCACTACCATTTAACTCAAACACAGAACTTGAAAGATAAATATGAATAACAAACTCATTATTTTTGGCACAATAAACACATTCTTTTAATTGATCATCTGAACTTAAACACCTTAAACCACTCTACAAATCTTTTCCAGGAACTAGATAGAACATACACTTAACCTCCCCACTAAACTGAGTACCTATGAAACTACCTAATGCAACATAGTCCATAGCAGATAGATCAACATTTTCTACTTTACTTAGGATTTCATATTCATAAGTTAGAGGATTTCTTACAAAAAACCCACCACGATGGAAATTTATCTCAAACTTGGAAGATTGAGATGATGATGTCATCTGTAACAAATAAAACGAATGTTAAATCAAAAGCCCTAATTTTAACCCAATATCAAAAGCCCTAATTTTTACAATTGAAAGAAAAATTAGATGGAGAATGAAGATTACCTCTTTATGACGATGGCAATTCGACAGAAACAATCAATTGATTGTTAGGGTTTTCAATCGGATCAGATCATAAAGTGTGTGTTAATGTGTGTTTTTTAATTAGGGTTTATAATGGGATCGAGTGAAAGATATAATATATATTGGGATCGAGTGTTTATAATAAATAAAAGGATAAGTCAACTGCCAGCGTGGCACTTGCAACCGGTAAAATACACTATCAAACGGTAACTCGTAGTTAAGTACAAACATTACCCGGTTTCCATAGTTTGGTAACCCAAAGTCTCAAAAAAATAGTTCGGTAACTTAGGTGAACAAAAAGTGATAGTTCAGTAAGCTAAACAACCAAAAACCCTTTACTAATTTATAGATGCAAAACAACTCGTTAATTTTATTAACAGATAAAGTCATACACAAACAAAATATGTAAAATAAATATTAATTTTATTAACAACTTGTAGGGTTACTTTATCTATATTAGGCATTTTTCTATAATCAGATATCTTAAAAATTTAAGCCACAAACATTTCTTTAATAGGAAAACATTATTATTGCTTAATGCAGAAATAAGTTACAACATACAAATAGTCATAAGTATTAAATTTTCTTTACATTTGCATTTGTAACTGAAAATTGAATTGTGTTGAATTTCATTTAGTAACATCATGTCATGTAACAATCCATTTAAACCCTTTTAAAGCCCATTCTATAACAGTTTTATAAAAACAAAAGATATACAGTATATAAAGTCCACAAATCTACAAACACGGATGAAAAAATACCCATACAAAACCCCTCTCTCTCTCTCTTTATCTCTATCAATCGCCATCATTAGCCGTCACCAGCTCTGCGACGCCGGAAAAAATAATAGTCGTTGCACCAAGAAAGCAATTGAAGAAGTCAAAATTGGGACTTGATGTTCATTTTGTAATGGTGGTTTGTAGTTTTAGCCAGATCTTATGACATAATATGGATTTCATTGATCTGATTGTGTAACGGGGCTATCTACTGAAAACCTAGATCTATTGGGTGGTTTGTTAGATTTGTAATGTTAGTATTGTTGTAAGGTTGTTTTGTACTCTATTTTATGGGTTTATCAAACCCCGTTCCAGGTATTTTGAGTGAAAGATACCTATCACAGTCTATTTGTTGTATACGTAGCGTTTGTTCAAGATTTCTAAATAGCTTATTTTTCTTAGTTATGAGCATTATTTTTTGTTAGAGTTTTTAATTTTACTTTTATTCTCATACATTTTTTTTAAGTGTCATGACAAACCATAACAATGGTTTATGAAAGTACCAAGGCATTTAAATGTATTAAACACATTACTCCTATCTTTTGAAATTATTAAAACAAAAATCAACTCATAACTAATACTAACAATAAAACATATTATAAAAAATATATTTGAAATGAATAAAGCTAGACCTTACTACTATATAATTATAAAGATGAGTGTCATTCAACTTAGTTTGGAACTATAATGTAGCAATTAAAAGACCAGTGAATTGAATAACATTTGCTCATCACAAAAATATAGTCACAGGGTACCCGCCGTCGCATTACGCGGGTACCTGCTAGTAGAAAAAGAAGGATCTAAACTTCCTGATACACTTTTGAAACAAACATTCAATTAGCATAATTACATGTATAAGATAAATTATGTGCTTTTTATCCATTTAATGTTTTAAAATTTGTAGTAATCTAAGTTATAAAGAATAAGGTATAATACTTTTAGTGCATAATTTTAAACATTACAAGTTTTAAAGCTTTATTTACAACTATTTAATGCAAATATACATCAATACAATACATATAATGCTTTAAAAAAAATTAGTGCTATAATTAAAAATATCCTCTTAATCAAATATCCAAATAATATAACACATGTATAATTTATTTAATCCTTAAAGATCATGTAATACAAGAATACAATTAATAGATAACCTAACTAAAATTTAAGCATTTACGAAAATTCAATGTACAAACAAGCTAAACTGGCCCTTATGTCATACGATCGTTAGAGCTAAAGTTTAATATTCAAGAGATTTAGGTGATAACAACATCCCGAAATTATGTGTCTTTTTTACAACACCACCACGTTTCAACAATAACTCACTTTGACATTTTAATGTGAAATATTATGCGATAAATTATTCCGTAAAATTATCGTCAACCGTAAAGTGGTTATCACAAAAACCATTTAATCGAAAAATATAGTTCGTCAATAATTTTGATTAAAAAGGTATCTGTAGTTGCATCACGCGGGTGCCCTGTTTAATGCGTTGTTACAATCAAATATTTTCTTAATAAGTTTATCAACAACTTTATTGATATGCATTATTAAATTGGCGACTTGAAACATTTTTAGTAAACAAAGAGGGTTAGTTATTTATTCTACTAACCAAGTATGTTGAATACATCAACTGATCAACAATATTGTTACAAGTAATATACTTAGTAAAGGTGAAAAAAAATTGGTTTATGATTCGAACTTATAAAAAGATACTAATCATTTTTTTTAAACGGTTTTTCTTTTAACCGTGATTTTTGATACATTAGTCGACTAATCCGCGAGATTTGAGCTTACCGCCACACAAACTCAAACCAGGTGAAGCCCTCCCTTTTCGGGAGGTTGGCATGATTACTTCAAGTTTGTTTGCATCTAGCAGAAATTTAAACTTGAAAGCCCACACACTTTAGAGTGATAGTCCCATCATATGTTTTTAGAGGTGTATGAGATTTGTTATTATAAGTGACAATGGCTACCGTTTATTGCATTTTATATCGAATGGGTCGGCTCAAGTGTTTTTAAACACAAACTCTTTTTAAAGTCAAATGCTTTAAGAGTTTAATTAAAAAGCTAGAAATGTTCTTTCCAACTTATTTTCGATTTTTGTAGTATCTGATAAATTGACATGGTATCTTTGCTTATGAGAATGTCTTAAACACTCAAATTTTTGTAGTTTCGATAAACTTTAGATTTATTTGTAGGTAGTAAATTACTGGATTGGGCATAGGCTTTTCTGTTGTGAACAAAAACAATGTTGCTTGCATTTGTTTTTAAGAAACATATGAATGAAAATTATCTCCACTGTTCAACATTGTTCAAAATTCAGTTTTTTATATTCAGAAAGTTTGAAACACAATACTTGTGAGTTGAAACACAAAAAAATGATTCATGTGATTAATGAAAACACACAATTAATAGTTGGCATCCTTAATTAACTCAAAATATCGCTGGCATCATTTGATTCTAGAAGTGCGAAAGAATTTTTTTTAACCGGTTCATAACCAATTTGATGGAAAATGCTAAGATTGGAATTTTGGTCGTTTAAAATTGGTTTTTCAAATTTTGGTGTCATTATATGTTGCATTTGATTGTGAAAGTTTTAATAGAAATTTAAAAGTGGTAGATGTGAACTTTTTAGAAACTTTGTCAAATTGTTTGGCTAAAGAGTAAATGGTGGGTACTTTTTTTAAGTAAATGGTGTGTATATTATCAAACTATGGTTTTCGAATTTTGGTGCCATTAAATGTTGCATGCAGGGGCGGATCCATGTAGAATGTAGGGGGTGCAACTGCCCCCCATAGCTTCGTCAATATCAGGTTTTTCAAGAGTAATTTATGATGTATAATCGTGTTGCCCCCAACTAAAAAGTGAGATTGCCCCCAACTAAAAACATGATCGGAAAAAAGCAAAGAAAAAGCTGAACTTATGAAGACTTGTTGATTTCTTGGTGAAAGTCTTTTTAGGAGTTAAGGTTGAAGATGAGAGAGATGAGAGAGTTAAGATGGATATGAATTTCTCGGTTAGTGTGTTTATTAAATTAGGAGTACCATGTACTTTTTTTGTTTTTCTTTCTTTCTAAACTTTTTCAAACATTTATTCTTTGATAACAATTTTTAGTAATCCACTTCTAAATGGGCAGTACTTATTTTTTTACTGTATTTTTTGTCATGTAGGTAAACTTGTTTTGAATCTTATGACACTAGTTTTTAATGTAACCAATTTAGTAAATGAGAACAATTGTGCGTACATTCATCAACTTAAATTATTTGTTTCTTCTTGAACATAAACTGTATTTTTATTTTTTTGCTAATATATATGTTTGGATTATTTTTTCACCTAAAATATTACTTGTATTTCTTTTTTGCTACAGTAACATATGGTAGTATTTTTTGAATTATTTGTTTTCGGCTAAGATATTACTTGTATCATGTCAAATTTTTTGTCCCCCATTATGTAATATGCTAGTTCCGCCACTGGTTGCATGTGATGGTAGAAGGTTTGGTAGAAATTTAATAGAGTTAGATATGAGCTTTCTGCGAGCCTTTTCAGATTTTTTGAAAGGAAAATAAATTATAAGTACTTTTAAGTAATTGATGGGTTCTTTCACTCTGAAAGCTTCACAACTTATGTATTTTTAATTTCGAGTTTTCAAAATTTTAATACTAGTATATTCATTTTTTATTACTATAAATAAAGTGGTTGAATGTTATGGTAAAATATACAATCTCAAAACACATGGTTGAAGCTTTAGGCTTCATAGACGGAACTATGTATTAGGTATGAGGCACTTTAAAGCAAATTGGAAAAGGTTAAAGAACAAATACACGCGGGAAGAAATAATGATGGGTATTGTCGAACCTATTACCGAAGACGATATTGACCAAGAAGACTAATTCAAAAAGACGTTACTTAAGTTATGTAGTATTTGTTTTATGTATTTATTTTACACATTTTTTATGTATTTTATATTTCCTTTTATGTATACGTATCTCCGTCTATTTAACGAAAAAGACTTATTAACGTTTATTGTTTAGAATTTGTTTAGTGTTTGTGCTTATATTTATATAGTTTACCCTTCTACGTATATATATAGTTACAAATATAACCTCAAACAAATGTTCATTTATTGTGTTATTAAAAGTTGCATTAAATAGTTTTACCTATATGTGACATTAAATATTGCATGTGATAGTGGAAGAAAATATTTTTTTATTAATAATTATAATTTACATATTAGGAGAAGGCAAACGGGCAACAAGCTGCGCCGCTAGCCTTTTTGTATAGTAAAATCAAGTTTATTAAATAAAACGTTTGTGGATTTAGGAGTCAAAACATTACTATTCATAACACATTGTATTCTCGTAAGTAGCTCCACCGCCTCAGGTGCAAGGAAACCAAATGTATCAAACGCGAAAGGAATAAACACGTGTTGATTTTCAACACATGCTTTCTCGTGTTTAGTCACTTTGCACGAGGCGGCTTTTATAGCAGCCTAACCCGCTGTAAAATCTCGACTGCCTAGCCCCACGAGAGGAGAAACCCCTGTCAAATCAACGCACGCATGTTTACCTCTAACCTATCCAAAAACCAAAACATAAGCGGGTCTCAGTGTGCATCTTCCATCTGACGGTGAAAGGCTTTTTCAGAATTTAAGAGATGTTAGGTCAAGTTTTTTAAAGTTTTTCCTGAATAAGTTATGGTACCTATTTTCACTTTTCCAAATCTTAAATAATACTCACATTCATTTCTTGTTAGTATAAATAAAAAGGTTGGGTGTTGGGTAAAATATACAATCTCAAAACACAATAACATGGTATCTAAACCATAAATAACACTCTAAAAATATCATCCGTTGGAGGATCATCAACTAAACCTTTAACGTGGTTGAAATAAAAACGACGATTATAATTCCGGGTATCTGGGTAAACTACGATTTTTGTGTAATGTCGCATGTAAAAAGGGATATGTAAGAAATGTGGGAGGTTTATTTAAGAAGGTTGGGACACTACGTTGAAAACTCACATTATTCCATGCATTAGATCGTAAACTATATTCAATTTACTCTCGTGTGTTGCAAAGTTTCAAACCAACCTTATTCTCGTGTGCTGCATCATGAATAATATGTTAACTGTTTTCGTGTATTGCATCGTGAACAATATGTTAATTACGACTTACTCATCAACCACATTGTACTTTCGATTCTTGAAATAAGTATAATATTGGTTCAAAATTGTATTCTAACTTATTTACTTATTTGCATTTCATATCTATCATAATTGAGTATTCAAGTTCATTTATATTTTCAGCAAATCAGTCGAATGTAAATTTGTTGAATTAGTGAAAATTCTAGTCACTTTGTGATTTATATCACTATTTATTATGAAGCTTAATTATCCCTATATATATCAACTAGAGGTGGAAAATTATGCTGGAACTATAATCTTCTGGGCAATTTTTGGCACCGTTTTAAAATGAGGGCCGTCTTTATGGGCAAACGATAAAATATATATTAGTAAAAGATTAACGGGCTTCCCCCGGTCACTTTGACACTTCACTTTCTAGGTTTTGCCACCTCTATTAGACACCAATATTTCAAATTATCATATGGTGATTTAATATAAGGTTACCTAAATAGCAACATGTGTACAATATTGTAGATCGCTAAGTTTAAAGTGGTCACGCCAAATATAACTAAATATAACCACTTAAGGGTGACCGATTATCAAGTTCAATACGTGCTAGGTGTAAACAAACTTGAAATAATCACGCCAATTACCACTTGAAAAGGGAGGGCGTTTACCTCGTTCGAGTATGTGTGCCGGTGGGTTCAAACCCCGTGATTAGTAGGCCAGTATGTCGAAAACCTATGTTACCAAAACAAACACCCTCATAAATGATAAGCTTTATTCAAAATATGTACCTAAAAAACTCACGATCCTCAAGTCTTTGAGAACAAAAAATCTTCGCTAAGTATAAAGCTTTTGAGATACTTTTTGAGCAAAAACTAAAATTGTTCTACCATGCATTTAATGTGCGAGACTGTGAACTCTATCTGTAAGGTAGATTAACATGTTCGGTGATATTATAATCACATATTTTTTAAAAACTTGACATTAGGGATATGAGCAGATAAACTGGAAATTAATGGATTCTTTAGTATTATGTGTATTTCATTATTTAAAAGTCTTAATTGTTTCTTATTAACGTTTTGTGGTAATTCAAATTGAAACCGTAAGAGTGTCGTGGGATGTTGTCCTTGATATTCAAACATTCCCACCTGAAGAACACGAAACGTGTTTGAATTGATGATCAATGCCAAAAATTACCTCTGACCAACTTGCTTATCAACGGTGTGATGTTTTTCATATGAGTTGGTTATTCACATGGACCACGCCATGCCTTGAGAACCCGCATCACAGATACAACAACGCAAGTTCTCAGCTAACTTGGAAAAGTTGTGGTTATACATTAGTTTGCCACAAGACCATGTAGGCATGTAGCCCAACTCGGAGGTAACACATCTCTTTAACTTTTATGTGTTTTGATAACATTGAGTGTTATTAAAATGATAATGTGTTTAGTATTTTTGTTGTTGTTTAAGCTATATGCGTAAGCGTGGTGTGTTTCTAATAAGGTCAAATGTTTTTTTATATATGAACATTCGACGTCTCATATAAACAACATTCCACGTTATAAGAAATACATCACGCTCACATTACACACATATAGCTGAAACAAAAAAAGACGACACATTCCATTTTAAACAGCACTCAACATTATTTGAACACGTCAAAATTAAAGAGATATGTGTTACCTCTTAGTTTCTCGGAAGCCTCGTCATGTGGCAAACTAATGTATGGCCAGTTCTTCCAAGTTTGTGGGGAAACTTGCGTGCTTCTACCTATAATGCAGGATTCTCAAGGCATGCATGGCGTCGTCTAGGTGAATAACCAACCCTATCATGAACAAACATCACACCGTTGAACAAACAACACTGTTGATAAGCAAGTTGGTCACAACAAAGAAAATGGCATTGATGCTCAGTTAAAACAGGTTTGTGTTCTTCGGCGGGAAATGTTCGATTATCCTTAACCGATACTTCGAGACCTACCAAAAATAATAAATATAACTGTGACACCCTATGCAAATCCCACATCGGGTGTGGCTAGGGGAGATCTATGGTTCATAAGATAACAGTCGCCTTCTCATGACACAACGCGTTTTGTGGTATACTGCAAGTGGAGTTCTTAGGAACTGGCACTTAAGCGTGCTCATGGGAGAGTAGTACTGGCTTGGGTGACCTGCCGGGAAGTCTTCACAAGAGGGCCACAAAGCAAAGCTGTGAGCTTGCGGGTAAAACGGACAATATTGTGGTCTGAGTAGGCGGGATGTTACAAGTGGTATCAGAGCCACTCTTGAGCCGCTCGAGATTGTGGGGCAAACCTAATCGAGGACGATGAGTCCCAAAGGGGGGGAGGGGGTGTGATTGCGACACCCTAGGAAAATCCCACATCGGCTGTGGCCAAGGGAGATCCATGGTTCATAAGATAACAATCATCTTCTCATGACACAACGCGTTTTGTGGTCTACTGCAAGTGGGGTTCTTAGGAACTGGCAGTTAAACGTGCGCATGGGAGAGTAGTACTGGATTGGGTGACCTGCCAGGAAGTCTTCACAAGAGGGACACAAAGCAAAGCCGCGAGCTTGCAGGCAAAACGAACAATATTGTGGTCTGAGTAGGCGGGATGTTACGATAACAGTTTCAAATCATAATGTAAAACAAATCTAGATTGAAACAGTAAACAGTTTTGGCACATAAAAACTTAACAATAGAAAATACAGTAAGTAATTGTTGTTATTCATCCCTGGTAAATGGTTGAAAGTTTACAATTGATGTGGAAATAGGATGCATTATTCTTGATAAATAATTTGGAGTGTTTGATTATTGATATGAAGTGGGAGGCAAAGAGATAGTATACGAGTTAGGGTTACAATAAAATGGAGTACATATATACAAAGTTTTTAACGGGTTAAAACCTTATTTTAATCCGGTTTTCTAACTTTATTGTCATTAAATATTGCATGTGATGATGGAAGGTTTGCCAGAAATTTAATAAGAGTTGTCAAGTTCTTTTAAAACTTTTTCAGGTTTTTAGGTAATAGAATAAATGGTAGGTTCTTTCAAGTAAATGGGGGTATTTTCACATTTGAAATTTTGAATTTTTCAAATTTTCAAATTTTCAGATTTTTATAAACTTAAAATTTTCAGCTTTTCAAATAATACTAATTTACATTTGTTTTTTTTAGTATAAATAAAAGGGTAAAATTTTGGCTAAAATACGCAAAACACAAACAAAAATTATCTAATCTTCCAAAAAAACACTTTAAAAAATTGTCATCCATTGGATAAACATCAACTAATCTTACTATAACTGAAATAAAAAGGACGAATATAAATCTGGAAATTTGGGTAAATTACGCTTTGTGAGTGATGTAAGAAGGATAAAAAAGGGAGATGTAAGAAATGCGGAGGTTTTCCAAGCAACCGGAAACACTACGTTGTGAATTCACTTGACAAAAAGTTTTCGTGTTGTGAAAGCGGCGGTGGTTCTAGTCAAACAGCCATGGAAAATGATGGGTCGTTGTGTCAATACGAGGTGGAGCAGATTCGAATTAGGATGGTGAAATCTGTGATTCGATAAACCTTGTCGTTTGATCACTTCGATAATCCCTTAATAACCAAGTTTATCAAAGAAACGCTTCAACCTCAATATTGCCACGTTATTCGAACTATCCTTAAACTTGATTCTATGAAATTGTGGAAGAATCTAAAAACGAATTGATTTGGGGATTTCAAGCTAAAAGTGATGAAAATTTAATGTGTGATGGTTGGACCGCTCCAAATGGTTCATGGAATTCGTATCTTAGTAATATCGCACATTGGGTGAAAATTTACACATCAACAATGTTATTACAAGCAACTCATTTAGCCACACCTTTTACTTGTTTCAATAAGCATTTTGAAAATAATATGTTTTAAATAAAAATATTGAATTTGTATGCGAGGTTTGCAAACCCGGGTTTCACGACGGGTTGTTTACATAAGGTGTAATTTGTGATTATTTGATACTAGCAGGGTATTCGTGCGTTGTGGCTGCGGGTACCATGTAACATAAGTTTTGATCAGTAATATTTTAATTTTATTTTTTTCTTACAACGACATGTCGAAAAACAATAATGAAGATTTAAGTAACTTTATCTAATTGCCTAGCCTAACTGATGGTGACTTTGGTTCCTAGTTGAACCCGTTGGTCTGATTATGTATTCAAAACTATATACACCATCATTTTAGGTAATCAACATACATATATATGCTTTTATTGATATATGCTTTAAATTGTTGTATAATGTGAATATAAAATTATGTATTTAAGTAATGAGGTGTATTGATTACATATTAATTGGTATTAATTAAATTTGAAAAAAATAAGAGTGACATTTGTACGTTGTGTTATTTTATTTGTAAATTATGGTAATGTGATGTTTTAATTATAATATACTATCATGGTACCCGCGCGATGCGGCTGCAGATACCCTGTAGCATAATTTCGGTCAACAATATTTTAATTTTACGTTTTTTAATAACAACATCTCAACAAGCGAAATTAAAGGATAATGTAGTTTTATCTAATTGTCTAGCCAAATCGATGGTGGCTCCGGTTCTCGATTGAACCAGATAATCTTGATTGATATTCAAAATTGTAATATATATGTTTTCAACTGTTCTGTAAGATGAATATATAATTGTATATATGAATAATGAGGTGTATTAATTATATATTGATTGTTATTAATTTATTTTAAAAAAGATGTAGTGACATTTGTATAATATGTTGTTTTATTTGTAAATTGTGGTAATGAGGTGTTTCAATTATAATATTAATTATATTTTAATAATAGTTATAACACTACAAAAAAAGTTGTGATTTGTCACACTTTTTTATACACACTTCTAAATAGTGTGAAAAATATTTTGAGTTTATTAACACATATAAATGTGTAAAAGAATGATCACATAAATAAGTGTGAACAAATTTTAAAACACCAGACTTATATATGTTAAGAAAAAAGTCCACACTTTTTAGTGTGGAATATTCCAAACTTCTCCACACTTTCAAGTGTGGACCCTATTTTGTTACACCCATATTGCCCACACTTCCTAGAAATGAGGAGTGTGGGAAATATGGGTGTAACAATATGGGGTCCACACTTGAAAGTGTGAAAAAATATGGAATATTCCACACTAATAAGTGTGAACTTTTATTTTTAACACATATAAGTGTGGTGTTTTAAAATTTGTTTACATTTATTTATGTGATTATTTTTTACACATTTATATGTATTAATAAACTTAAAATATTTTTCACACTATTTAGAAGTGTGTAAAAAAAATGTGACAAATCACAACTTTTTTTGTAGTGTAAATGTAATGTGTTGTAAAAGTTCTTATGGTTGTTGTGGTTATAGATAGACATTAATAGGTTGTAATACTTAATTCTTATTTTGTTATTTGCATTAATAAGTTGTACATTATGCTTTACTGGTTGGATTACTTAAAGTCTTTATATTTATTAAAGAGAGAGATACTAATTTATTCTATAAGGAGTATAAATTAATTATATTTTAATTATATTATTTTTTTTGATGGAATATTTTAATTATATTATTAAATGTCATGTGTTGTCGTATTAAATGGTACTAATTTTGTATTCAGATAGTTACTATTTTTATTCTCAGTTTTGAAGATATGTTAATTTGTACATGAAATATTACAAAGACTAAGTTGATTTTTTAACATTTATATAAATAAAAGACGTTTTCTTTTAATATTTAAGTAGAAATTTGTTGTAACCAAATAGTCAAGACGAACTTAATCAATCTTTGCGGACCGAATAAAAATACGTCGAAGCCTATTTTAAAATTAAAAATAGCGTGAGCCAATATGTTACTCATTATTCATGTGCCTTGCATCGTGAACTACATGTTAATTATTCTCGTACATTGTATCGTGAACAATATGTTGCTCATCAATCTTATAGATACCTTTGAAACTAACATTCAAATATTTTCTTAATGAGTTTTTACCAACAGTCAAACATTTTTTAATGAGTTTATCAACAAGCTTATCAAAGTTGAACTTTCTATTAATAAATTATCAACATTAAAAGTTTAATTACATAACTGTAGAAGACAAACGAGCAACAAGCTGTGCCGCAAGCCCTTTTTGAATTGCAAAGCTAATTCTAGTAAAAATCACATTTGTGGATTTAGGTGTCATAACATTGCTATTCATAACGCGCTGAACTCTATTCAGAAACTCCACCGCTTCAGGTGCAAGAAAACCGAAGGTATCAAATGCAAAAGGAATAAACACGTGTTGATTTTCAATGCATGCTTTTTCGTGTTTTGTCACTTTGCATGAGGCGGCTTTAAAAGCAGCCTGACCCGCTGTAAAACCCCGGCTACTCATCCCCACCAGAGGAGAAACCCCAGTCAGATCCACACATGCATGTTTTCCTCCAACCCATCCAAAAACCAAAATGTCCGCCGGTCTGAGTGTGGATCTTCCATCTACCGGGTCAGTCAAGAAGTTCACAGGTGCTTCTTTCTTGGCGGAGATACCAGCACGTCTACATATGTCAAAAAGAACGTCTCTAACCATATCGTGTCGATACTTGAAGCCCGGGAGCTCTTTACAATGAACCGCATGTTCCCCAAAAGAATCCAAACATGCCTTGCGACAAACAGGGCACATTGTATCAGCCGGAAATAATGGGATCATGAGGCGATACTTAAGAATAGAACGATATTCCACTGGCGACATATGTTGACCAAGTCCGTCTATAAGGATAGCTAGTAGGAAATCCTGAGCATGTGACGCGCGTAAACACTCAAAAACCGCTTTCTGCCTAAAGTCATATCAAAGTGGACCTCCATATCCTTGAGCATTTCACTAAAAAGGGTAGTCGCTAATGTTTGTTGGGTTTTAGAGGGGGCGGTATCCTTATTAGTGAAACAACTAAAATCAAAGCTTGGAATCTTATCACGTAGACAAGCTAAAGCATAAGCATAATCATCATCCATACCACATACGCCACTGTCACGTAAAATGTGATCTTGTAACACCCAAGATTGGGCCCTCGAGGCCACAAAAGCATAGGAGGAGGCCTCTTTTGCCGAGTACAAACCCAAACCACCAAGACGAATGGGTAAAGAAGCAAGTCGCCACTGTAAGTCTCCAAAGAATGGCCCTCCACAAACCACTATGTTCTCAATTGACCCACGCAAACCCTTGTCAAAAAACAAGGCCGCATCCTCCATGTGTGCAGGTTGGCAAGTCCTTAGCCCAAAAAAGAGTTTGGAAATACCCATGCATGATCGAAGTAAAAGGAGCTCACTCTGCGGGTCATGTAACTGTGGAAGAAGGCTCATCAAATCAACTGCATTCGCGGCTCTCCTCATGGCCATCCCTCTAATAAAATTGGCGTCTCTACTAACAGCTCCCCCAAGAAGCTTCACACCCGAAGACGGTCTCCGAATATCAATAGGAAACAAACCATCACGGACCTTCACACCATTTCACGAGGGCCAAAATACCTTTGTTTTCTTGATATTAAGTTCAAGACCCAAACCTGGACCACTCACCTTTATAATGTCTAACACCTTGGCAACCTCTTCTGAATCTCCAATAACAGTTCCATCATCAAGATACCAAGCATGAAGAAGAAGCTTACAATTGTCTCTGATATTATGTACAAGCGGGTGTAATACAAGAGCGAATAGAAGAGGTCCCAATGGGTCACCTTGTTGCACCCCCGTGGCAGACCTGATATATGTGTCTCCTATATAAAATCTCGCTGCTTGCCCATATAAGAAATCTACCCACAAAGAAATAGAGGGACATCTCACCCTAACCTCATGGAGTAATGCTGATCTATCCACAAGGTTAAAAGCATTTGAGAAGTCCACAGTGAGCATTGCAAGAGACCCATCATTATGGTATTCACTCAACACCCTATTAGCGCTATGTAAAATAGCCTCAGCGCCACCCGACACTCCAACTCCAAACTGGAAATCAGAAAGGTACTTGGACATTTCTTTACCCACACCTTTCATAGCAACCTTGGAAACCAAACGTCTCCATATAGTACCTACTGCAATAGGTCGAATCCCTTTATCTGGTTTAAGGAGAGGCGTGAGAGGAGCAGATGCGACAAACTCCCCCAAGATAGGCGGACACCTTCCCGCTAACCACAAATTAACGACCGAGGTGATGACCTTTAAGAGATATGTGGCAATAGTAGACCCCTCTCCACATAAAGCATCTAAAATATGTTGTTCCCTCAAACCATCTCTACCGCATGAAGTACCTGTAGGAAATAATTTAATACAGCCAAGGACACAATCAATCTCTGCTACAAGGGGAGGCTCAGAATATGTACTGCTCGTCATGGATGGGGGTGGCTTGTAAGGATGCTTGGCCTCCACGGCTTTAATGGTATCATCGCAGTATGGAGCTACACCAGAAGAGGATAACACTTTCACAGCTGCTGTAAAGTGCCCATCCGCAACCTTGCGCAGACATTGCCTGATGTTGGCATTACCTGATGTTGCCTCCTCATTAAAATCACCTCCACCCTCGTCCAAAGAACCTAACCTAGAACCATCAAACATCTTCTTAACTAACGTTTCAATACCGTCATCTTTCCCTCATGTGGCTAGTGACTTCTAGATATGACTTTGTTGCAAGGATTTCATGTTTCCTGACCTACGTTCTTGTCTATTCTTGGGCCTACACACCTGTAACGTACATCGTGGAAAAAGTAACAACTTGACCCATGCTGCAACAGAATCGGGTTAGGCAACCACCTTATAAAGAACTGTTTTTAAAGCCTGAGAAAAAGCGAGACGACAACCATGAGGAATACTTTTGACAGTAGTGATAGGCTAAGTATGTTAGAATACATCAAAACATTGTTACGAGTAACTTCATTAGCTGTAGAGGTGAGGGGAAATCGTTTACAATTTGAACTCGTCAAAAAACAATAATTAGTTTTTAACCGGTTTGTAATCGATTCGATGGAAAATGCTAAGATCGAACTGTAGCCGGTTTATCAGTTTTTCGAACTTTTGTGCCATTAAATGTTACATGTGATTGTGAAAGGTTTGATAGAAATTTCATAGAGATAGTAAACACTTTGGAAGCTTTTTCAAATTTTTTGACAAATGAGTAAATGATGTGTACTTGTATATTGGTTTTTAAACTTTGGTGTCATTAAATGTTGCATGTGATTGTGGAAGGTTTGACAAAAATTTAATAATAGAGGTATATATGAGCATTTTGCAAGCTTTTTCAAGGTTTTTGGCTCGGTGTCTTTAGTAAATGACGAGTACTTTCACTTTGAAAGTTTCACAGTAACTTTTTTAAATTTCAAATTTTATAAAATTTCTAAAATTTCAAAAGTCTTAGTAATCTGAATAATACTAGTGTATATTTATTTTTTAATGTAATAGGTAAAGAGGTTGGACGTTGGGGTAAAATATACTACCTCAAAATACATATCACCAGTTTAATGCGAATCAGAAAAGGTTAAAGAACAAACACACGTGGAAGAAATAATGATGGGTATTGTCGAACTGGTTACCGAAGACAATATCATCGAAGAAGATTAATTTAAAAAGACGTTACTTATGTTATGTATTTGTTTTATGTATTTTATGCATTTCTTTTATGTATTTTCTATTTCCATTTATGTATCTTTATCTCTATTTATTTAATTAAGAAGCATTTTGAAAATAACAACTTGTTATCTTTTAATATTGATGTTTATTGTTTAAAATATGTGTGGTGTTTATGTCTATATTTATAGAGTTCTACACTTCTACGTATATGTAGTTAAAAAAACTCAAAACGTTATTCATACTCTTGTGCCATTACATATTACATTAAATAGTTATATTTATAAGTGACATTAAATGTTGCATGTAATGGTGAAAGGATTTTTTAGAATTAAGAGGGGTTAGGCCACGTTTTCTGAAAGCTTCTTAATTTTGGGCAGTGCATTAGTTATGGTACGTAGTTTCACTTTTTTAAATCTCAAATAGGTACATTAATTTGTTACTATGTAATATAAATAAAGGGTTGGATGTTGGGATAAAGTACACAATCTCAAAACACAAATATATAACAACTAAAACCATAAAAAAACACTCTAAAAATATTTCACCGGTTGGAGGATCATCAACTAACCTTACCGTAGTTGAAATAAAAACCCGAATATTTGGATAGACTATGATTTTTGGATATACCAAAAAAGGGGTATGTAAGAAATGTGGGAGGTTTCTTCAAGCAAGCGAGAACACTACGTTGAAAACTCACATTATTCTCATGCGTTGAATCGTGAACAATATTCAAATTACTCTCGTGCATTGCAAAGTTTCAACTAACCTTATTGTGCGTTACATCGTGAATAATACGTTATTTACGACTTACTCGTCAACGTTATTGATACATCTTTCAAACAAACAATCAAACATTTTCCAAATAAGTTTACAACATTGAAACATTTTCTTAATAAGTTTACGAACATTCAAACATTTTCTTAATGGACTTATCAACAACATTATTGGTACATTATTACATTGGTAGCTTGTAAACTTTTGAGTAAACAAAGAGAATTATTTTTTTCTACTAACCAAGTATGTTGAATGCATCAACAACATTGATACGAGTAACTTAATTAGCAAAGATCCTTTTACTCATAAGTGATGACGTATAGTCCTTAACTAGGTTATGAATCCAGCCCACGGGTATTATCCGTATTCAACTCATCACACAAATGAGTTAGATTAATGTCATTTGAGCTTATAGGCTTCGAATGAACAGTAGCCGCATAGGATATGTACGGCCCACGGCCCAGCACAGTCAGTACAGGGTTAGACAGGATCACAACCTAATTAGAATTGTGATTTACCCTAAACTAGAGGATATACACTAATCATAATTAGAAGATAACAATCAAGCTAATTATGGTACTTGTCCTTTACTTGGGGCCGAAGCTTCGGTAAAAGCCCACTAGGATTTTACCGCCTATATAAAGAACCCCCAAGGGTTCCACAAAGGCATCGTATTCTTCACACTCTCAGATCTCATCCGATTACTAACCTTAAACCGATTACTTACTCTCACGCTGGAGTCTAATCGTGGGATACATTCTCACGGTAAGCCTAACAACGTGTTTCTTTAGTGTGCAGGATCTCAAACCAAAGTTCACTTGGTGCAAGAGTCAGAGCCCGAACAACCGAATTAAGCCTAATTCGGGTCAAGTTAGGATCATCCAACTTTTGTATCACCAATAACGTGAAAGGTAGCTAATGCGGGTTTAATCGATCTTTGACGGATCGAATGTTAAAGCTCATTTTAATATAATAAATGGCTGAAGCTATAGCCTAAGCCCAAGTGATCCGCAGGCCCAAGCTCATACACTAGCCCAATAGTGCCTGCTGATTGTATTGTGATAGTAATAAAAGAGATACGAGAGTTGTTCAATAAGTTCTTAGCATTTCGATTAAAATATGTAGAAGTCTATTTGCCATACGTAAAATCTAGAATATTCAGAAGTTTATATTGTGTTAGCCTTTATAAATTATAATTAATAGTGTTTCAAACAATATGAAGCAAAGCATAGATATAAGTTTAAGAAGACCTTTTTTTAACAAAGTTTAATAGGCTTTAGTCGACCAATTTGATAACATTCAAATTTAAGCACCATCTTTAGCAAATATAGTTTGAACACCTTATTTAGCAAATATATACTTTGAAACATCTCTACTTTTGACTAACATGAACACACATTTTTATTACAATGAAAAACGTTCTAAGTTAACAAATAACTATGAAATATGATTAGTTATCTATACTACTTTATAAAGCATTTAGGACCTTTTTAAAATAATAAAGCTAAAAATTCAGACTTTTTTTCCTACTAAATAAAGCATGTTGATATATATTCATCAACATTATATATTATAACCCTTTCTAACAACCTTTTGTAAAAAACTTTTGTAACAACCTACTTAAATAACATTTTTTTTTTTAAATTGAAAAATCTTTTCATTTATTTATTATTTTTATAATCTAATTTCACCATATTTTGTAAAATTTTATGCTTTTTAATTCAATATTCATTTTCCTATATTTTTATTAATTATTAAATTTTTTTTAATTTAGAGGTTGTTTTCGATTTTTTACAACTTTAACAATACAAAGTTAATGGATAAGAGATTAATATTTGTTAGTCTCAAAAAATGATTATAAGTACTCACCGCCGCATTGCGCGGGTCCATGCTAGTACTGAAAATATGTTTGATTTGCGCTATTTTGTCTTGCATATACAAGTGATTAAAAATAATGCAAACACGTTGACTTTCGGATATGTTCGACGACGTTTACACGTTTTTCAAGATCAAAACGAAGTCAGAAAATTATTCCAATTACACCACTGAAAGAAGCACGAAAAAAACGAGTATGTCGATGCATTCATCTCTTATTTGTCCGACGCGAACTCATTTATATGGATCCTGCCGACCCATTATCATTTAATGGATTATAACCCCTTCATATAAACTTAAAAGCTAAACAAAACAACCATCTTAAGCCCGTTATTCTCCTGTCCCGTTATCAATATGAAGCCCAACAATGTAGGCTTGGCCTAATAGAGAAACAACATACACATAAAGAAATCTATCTTAGGCTGCTTTTATTAATCACCCTAAAAAACATTTCCTCACCGGACACATCAGCATCATATCATATTGCTCTCTCCTACTTTTTACTTTCACTCCCTCTCAATATTCACTCATATCAGTCACGAAAACCTAATCGAACAAAACATTTAATTAGATACCCACTTTATAAAAATATACCCCATAAAATAAGACACTCGTGCATACAACCATATCTATACTACATTATAAAGTATTTAAACCATGTTTTAGAAGTCTTAAAAAATTTAGTCACAAACATTTCTTTAATAAGAAAATAAAAAACCTAGCTCCAAACCAAAAATGATAAGGTGGTTAAATTTAAGCTATTAGATCATATATTGTTAAATTAATCTCATCCATCTATTTTTTTAACAAACTTTTCTAACAACTTTCGTAACAAACTATTTAAAAAACTTTTATTTTTAAATTGAAATATCTTTTTACATATTAATTTTTTTCATAATATAATTTCACCATATTTTTTAAAATTTCGTGCTCTTTAATTCAACATACATTTTGATATATTTTTTTAATTAAATTTTTATTTTTTCATTTTTAGTGAGTTTATTTTATTTTGATTTAACCTTTGTTATAACTTTATTTAAATGAATACAAACTTGATAAGTAAAAGTGTAACATCTGTTTGCAAAAAATAGTTACTGAGTATCCATCGCTCCATTACGCGAATATCAAGCTAGTTAAATATTAAGGTTTTGGCCCACTTCACACACGAAACCCTAAATGTCACACCCTCACCTTACTTGAGGGTTTTTTGCATTTCCTCACTCGTGACCAAAAACAAATTAGCAATACTCATTGGTGAGAAGGCCTCATGAATACCTTCGCATTGGTTCACGCATTGCTAAAACCAGCCTTATCTTTTCAGCAGTGGCGGACGCAGAAAATTGTATTGTGGAGGGCAAAAAAAATTTTTTTACAATAGCAAGACGAAAAAAATAAAAAATTCGAAAAAATCGAGTATTATAACTTAAATATGGAAGATTTTTAGGTTTTACAGTGTTAAATATTGTATTTTAATGTGTGAATGGGGGGCAATTTGAGTTTCGAGTGGGGGGCAGTTTAAAAAAACACTCAAAATTAACGAAAAAATACACTGTAATTTCGTATTTTTGTTCTAGCCATGGGGGGCACCGCCACCCCATACCCAAAGGGTACGTCCGCCACTGCTTTTCAGGTATAGTGAATAGGATAGATTTAGGGTTTTCTCCTTTTAGAGCATAACTCTTTTTTTGTTTCAGTAAAGTAGTTTAGAAATTAAGGGTAGATTAGTGTTCGCATATCTGGACGATTGGCCAATTTCATATAAACCACCTTCTAGAAGCAAGATTGGCCTTGCGGACTTGGTAGTCCGGCCCACCCACTAAACACGGGTCTAGAGAGAATCCTTAAAAGTAGTGCCACAACATTGGAAAGGAGCGGCGCACCTTATTATCCAGGGGACTCTCACATGGCACCCGCATTAAAGGTTGACTCACCTGCACACCTCAAAAGCAGGGGAGATTCCCTTGGGAACAACTGATACACCTTATTATGCAGGGACCTCATATTAGTTGATTGACCAAAGGCTAGCCTGTCAGATTACAAGGCTCAAAGAGAACAGCCTCCAAGGAGCTACAGTAAGCTACAATGTTCTCAACACAATAAATACCCCCTTGTATTCAATGTAGGTCAAACATTCTCACTCTTATTTATTACACATATTCATTGGCCATCCGGCTCTCAATATTATTGGCCTCTCGACTCTTAATTAGATCATTACTCTCACACCGGAGTTGGTCTCAGGCCTCCCACCCGAGGCGAGATAACGTGTGCTACTTTCTTATAGGCTTGTGTTAAAGATAGTCTAGACGACCTAGAGGCGTTCTCAGCCCATTTAGAGGCCCAACGGACTTTTGCATCTACAGTTAGATTTATGTTATTGTATTTACTTTTCCGAATCTATGTAATAGAATAGTTTCTCTATAATGGCTCTTTTTTATTATTAATGAAAGTAGTTGATGTTTCGTAAGATTGTTGTTTCTAGTGGGGTTTGAGTCGAACAGTTGGAAGTATGGATTTGCAAGCAGGTTTATTTGTGAAGCGGTTTGTGCAAGATTAATGTTGTTTCGTTGTAATCGTCTGAGAAATATGATGAAGTATTGATTGGGTTGAAGGAGTTTGTTACTAAAGTTATTAGGCTTAAAGCCATAAGTTACCAACGGACTTTACTTTTTCTTTCGATATTACTAAAATAAAACGTATACTCCTATTCTTACCATCAAAACTTCACAAAATTTTCTAATATTAGGCCCGCAACGGGCTTGTTTTCGGTCGGTCGTGAGTCGGTCGTGACTCGGTCGCGCTTTTGCAGCGACTGGGTCGCCGTGAATAGATCCAAAACGACTATACCAACGACCTTCATTGTTACCGTTGGAAATTTGAAAGTTTGTGTTTTTTTGTTTGTATAAAAAAACCTTTTTTTAATTTAAAATTTAAACCATATACCGTAAACGTAAAAGTAAACAATTTTTATTCGAAAATTAAAACATTTATTTTATACTTAAAACATGAAAATACATGAAATTCGAATACAATAGAAAAGGAAATACAATACTAGATAGATAAAATAAAAATATATAATACGATTAGTCAGTTCCCGGATCTCAATCCGATAACTGACCAGGTAACTCCCAACGCCTCGTTTCTTCTTCATCTTCTTCGTTCCATTTCTTATTCTTTCAGTGTTTGTCTCAATACTTTTTTATCTAGGTATATAGTTGATACACCTCATTGTCAGTAAGTAAGCCATTTGAGTCGTTTGAAATTGGAAAGGGTAGATCGGGAGACACATTTCAGCGCCTGTGTTGTTGTGACGAAGAACCGATATGAATTTGGGATGAAGAACCCAAGTCATTCAGTCATTCAGTATTTTTTTCAATTCTAGCCTCCAATTTTGTCGACTTTCTTAACCAAGATCTTCGGACGCTGAAATCGACATCAGAATGATTACTTAGAAACGTGTCGATTAAATGACGTTTCTATGGGAAAAGATCATGGCATTTCTCACATGTGCGCAGTTTCGTATTATCTTCGTACGCGGCATCGAAACCATCAGCTAACGTCGTAAGCTTATCGTAACGACGTTGTTGTTGACTTATTTGTTTTTTAATCATAGCCTTAATCTCATCATCGGTGTGTGGGAAAGAGCATGTCATTTTTTATTTCTGAAAGTGTGTGTGAAAACACAGAGAGTTGTGTGAGAAAATACTAAAAGTTATGTGTGAAAATGTGGTATTTATAAAAAGAAATAAATGACTTAAATTAAAAAAAATTGAATTAGGTCGCACTAGGTCTCCTTGCTGGAGCAAAAAAGTCGCACTAGGTCACAGGTAAGAGAAAACTAAAAAAATCAAAATCACGACCTGATCGTTGTTGCAGGTAGCCTTACAAACATCCTTAGATATGACCTGTTGTAAACGGTTGTAAAGTAAAAACAACTCATATATTTAGCATGTCATTTTCATTTAACTTATATACATATATCCACCTCATCCTTTTTTAGCAAATATATCCACCTCATCTAAACCTAACTTCTTAACCTTACCCACTTTAATTTTATGATTTAAGTTCATTTAGATACCATAATTTTCATTGGATATGAGGGGACTCATCCTCACCATCCATCTCATTTTAATCCAATAGATAAGATTAAACACAAAATATATTTTCACCATCTTTTTTCAAACATTAATATCTCCTAAACCGTTAATCATTATGCGAAAAAAAACATACCGTTACGAAGAGCATTTAATTATCTTTCTACAGATATGCTATATGATACACTTTCGACAAACTTTTTTTTTTCGTTTTTTTTCACGTTTTCGAAAATTATCATATATGATACTAATATCATATATGATAAACATCGGTATCATATATGATATAACATATCGTATATGATATAAATAAATATCATATATGATTTAACACTGTATCATATATGATGATACAGTATTATCATATATGATATTTTACGAAAATTTTAGCAAGAAGAAAAAAAGTCGAAATTTTTTTTTTCTTCGAAAGTATATCTTATTGCATATTGGTAGAAAGATAATTAAACGCTCGTCGCGGTGGTATAATTATTTTCGTTTAACACTTAACGGTTTAAAAGATATTTAAATTATAAAAAAAGATGAAAAATAAAATATAATTAATCTTATCTATTAGATGAAAATGAGATGAATGGTGGGGATGAGTCCCTTCATATCCAAGTAAAATTATGTACCCAAAATAACTATTCTCTAATTTTATTCACCATAAGTTCATCAACCACTGATTATTACTAACGAACAATAGAAAGATGCTTAAACATGAGTACGTTATCGTCTTTGTTTTAGTTTAATTATCGATCAGACAAAAAGAAATCAACTGACCAAGATAAAAACATCATCCATCTCTTGGCGAATCTGGTGGCGACGTGGATACAAGTCTAGGTGGCGACGTGGGATCTCGTGGTAGATCTTGTGTGAATCTTTTTCGACATATCCACGGACTTACTTACTAGTAAACATTTACGGGGAGACGATGATGAAGACGAGGTTGCAACGTTTTCAATCTGTTAACTTGAGTTATATATAGTTCACATGGTGATTCTACACACAATAGGGATTTATTATAAGAATTTTGTGTCCAATTGAGGAAGATCAGGATTGTAGTTTTAAGAATGGGAGATGATGTATATTGCATAACGTATATTGGAAGAAGTGGGTACTCTGTTTGTGAATAAGTGGTATTGACTTAGGCTCCATTTGTTTTTTAGAGCTTTTTCTTATTCATCTACAAATCATTTATGAAGAAGAAGAGGTTTATCTAAAGTTTGCATCTGCAACAAGAAGGAAGACTGTTTTTTTTTACTTTTGAAGAAGAGAAGAGAAGAAAAGAGGTGGTGTTGAGATACTTGTGATAGGGTTTGTGTTTTAAGAAAAGAAGAAAAGAGAAAGATGATAGTCTATCTTGTGAAGAGGAAAAAAGAGCTTTTTAGTTCTTTTATCTGAAAAAAAAAAACAAAACAAAAAAAGTTATGCCCTCTTCAGAGTAAAGAGGCAAAAAGAGGTAAGAAAAGTTAAAAAAAAAAAACAAAAAAGGGCCTTAGTTGTTTTGATAGAGTATAATGGTGAATTTGGTTTAAAGATATTAGTAGGTATCTCTGGGTGCAACTTGCAAGAAGCCGAAGGTGAAAAAATTAAGAAAAGTCCACCAAAGTTGATTTCCCATGGAAATAATTAATGGCATTGGTAATTTAGGGTGTGTTTGGTATGAGACAATGGGAATGAGGATATAATTGTGAATTTAGGGGTGTTATTAGGTCGTGTTATTGAGTCTTGTCGGGTCGGGTTAAATTGGGTTTTAATTTTTAAAAACTCACTCACATCTTGATCTGATAAGAAATTGGGTTATCGGGTTCAGATGGTAATAGGGTCGGGTTATATCGGGTCGGATAATTCGGGTTATTGGATTATACTACAACTAATCGACTAACAGTTTATCAACATGCAATTTTATAAAACATAAAAACTCTATGTGGTTATGGCTAAATACATTCTTATAACGCCACTATGATTTAGTGGCTGTTCAAGCTTGTTGCTTGAGATTAATATAGCATTGCATCTACATTTCATTGTACTTCAACGTTTTTTTGGGAATAATCTTTTACCGGGGTTTTGATCCTCTTTACCTAAAAAAAACGTCACAATAAGACTGAGAGATGGTTTTGACAGTTGATACTTGACAAATGAAATCGTTAAAAACTTTGGAATGAAGCTCGAGTTATGTTAAAATTATACAACATATGTATATTACAGACTTCTAAACCAACTCTATGATGGTAAGAAAACAATATAAGCATAATTGGATATATTGTTTCAAATCATAGTTGAACTTATGTAACTAAGGCAACTACAGAAGCTCTACCGTGTCAATTATTGTTTTCTGTCTACACACAATATTTGCAGCTCCGATGTTGGCAAGTCGAGAACTTCACACCTTATTGAGTCATAGAAATAACAACTAGAAGAAATAACCAACTCGTTAACTTTGTTTTACAATATTTGGACCAATAAACTCATAAGGATATTAAAATCAAGGCAAGCTAATGTCACTACATCTGTTACCAAGATTTTCAGGTCTTATCGGGGTGACCCGATAACATAAATAATCTAACCTAAATCTGACCCGATAAAACAATTAAGTTATCGGGTTTGGGTCAAAACAACCCGACAATAATTTTTAGGTTCGGGTCGGGTTGACACTTAATTGTGATAGTGATTATTTGTGTTTGGTATTTTAAAATCGGAATCAAATATTGGAATGAAATATAAATTTGTAAGTTTTCTCATAGGAGCCAAGAAAAAGACCTTTCAACTCATTCGTTATTTTTTGCTTTTAATTTTTGACTTCAAGTGTGGAGTATTTGTTATATTTTTTCTTTTTATGTTTGTTCTTAATTTGAAATCAAAATGGTCTCACTTTGCAAAATTGATATCAAAACAAAAATATCAACTAAACAACAATATTATGTATGATACTATTACTTTTATTACACCTTATTATCATTATTATAGTGATAGTGATTCCAAAACGCATATGAAACGCACCCTTATATTTTTAAGCCAATTTCTTATGTATCTTTTCTTTAGTTTTTGCAGCTAGTGTACTTATTTTATATCAGAATACACCCTCTTATTGCCTTCGGTTCGAATAAGCTTGCTAAATAACTTATTCGAGTTGGCTTATTTCCATATAGCCTAGTTTGTTAGTCGGCTAAGCTCCTTCATGCTTATTCCAATTTAGTTTTCGTGTAGCTTATTTTTTTTAAGCTTTTATGGCTTATTCTAAATAGGCAACTAGTTCTTCATTTACTCTTTTTTTATTTTTTTTATTCTCATCTTATTGTCAAAATAGCTATTTTCATAGCTTCTTTTGACAACTTTTAGAAGTACAGCTTATAAACTTCGATTAGCTTAAAACATAGCTTAGTCGAAAAAAGCTAGATCTGTTATTGTTTGTTTATTCAATTGGCTTTTTTAATGGGCTTATTTAGGGGGTGTTTGAGGCTGCGTTTTGAGGCAAATTATTTGCTTATCTCAGTTTGTGAACATGAAAAATCCATTTTTTGTGTTTGGCAACACAACTCTAAAAATCGCTTATTTGCTTTTGTACCATTCCAAAACGTAGATATAAAAAATCACCTTGTCATTTGCAGCTGGAAAACGTAGTTATCTCAATTCGTGATAATTACAATATACCCCTACACATGTGCTATCGTCAAATTTAACACATCAATGATATGTCCATTTTGGTAATTTCAGATGTGAAGTCATTAAATAATTTTTTTGCCAAACACTAAAAATCGATTATCTAGTTATTAGTTTATTACGATATCAACCTATATTTCAAACCCAAACACTATTTTTTAAAATTACGTTTTGTTACCGTTGATTATTTGATTATGCGTTTTTAAAACGATTCATCTATTTTTAATAAGTAATCCCAAACACCCCTTAGTTGGGTTATTCCCCCCGTTTGCAACACAAAACGTTTACCGGTTTGCTATGACATATTTTATTTTATCATTCACAAATTTAGTTAATATGGCTTTGTTTTTGTACTAGCTATTTCCATTCTAAATTTATTTCCAGCTTTTCTAAACTGCTTATTTTTAATTAGTGTACTTAAAATTTAGAATTATCATTTTTTAATTATTTCATAGATGTGTAACAATATTGACACCTAATTTTATGAATGAACCAGATTCATCGTAGATGGTGTTTGAATTTGGGGTGTCTTGAAACAATCTAGACCTAACACTTTTAAAAATTATTTAGCCATTGTACGATCAAGGATCATTGTATGTGTTGGTGTTTATAATGAGGTCGAACACATGGAACAATCTAGATAGTTATCGTTTGCCACGTGAATCAATTAAATTTAAAAGATCAGGGCAAGCTATGGTGGAAGATAAAATATTTTGTTTTTTTGTAACTATGGTTTTTCGACTTTATAGACGACTAATCCACGGGGTTTAAGCCCACCGTCACACACATTCAAACTAAGTAAGATATTTTGTGTTGGTTAAAAGATTTTTGTTGGTAATGCTAACTCGCACAAAAGCTACATGATTGTCTCATTAGATTTGGTCCATCGCCAATTTCAAATTATAGACATTCCTAATAGGATACGCTCTATGATTCCACCACCATTCTATATTTCCCAACTACGTAACTATCTCGTCATTTCTGGGACTCTCACCGTTGATAATTCAAGGTTTATCAGTGGACGGTTGATGGTGGTTTTGTTTCTTCAATTAGATTATTATTCTCCATTGATGTCCCTATTGAGCAATTCCCAAAACTATCAGGCTTTACTAAGCATGATAAACCAATAATTGAAGTAAGCATATGAAACTCACAAGGGTTACCTCATCGGCTACTAATATGGAATCCACATATGTAAACCTTTGTCCAACAAGATAATATTAGACAATATTCAAGGAAATGATGATTCATTTTTAATGGGTCCGTATAAGGAATGACTAATTTTTATGGATCGTCAACATAATGAAATTTTTGTTTAATATCTTTCATAAATCAAATTATTGTATTTACTTTTAAATATACTAGCAGGGTACCCGCGCGATGCGGCGACGGGTACCCTGTGATTTACCAGTTTGAAAATAATGTCGATCAGGTCCGGTTCATTTATTTTAATGATTTTCGGACGTATTTTTCGGATCGTTTTCGAACGAAATTTATTTGACATCCGAACCGGTGGTCACTCTTGTTCCTGCTTAGTCCGATTTTCAAAACTATATAAATGAGCATATAATTTTATAAACTTTGTGTCTAGGGGTGGGAATCAGGTCGGGTTCAGGTCAATCAGGCCGGGTCTAATTCGGGTCAAGACTGAAAATAAGTTACCCAAACCTGACTTGATTTGAACTCGGGTTACAAGGGTTTATGTCTATTCGTGTCGGGTCTACTCGAGTAGATAAATTCGGGCCAACAAAGTTAGGTAAAACAAAAACTTATTTTTACCCTTTTTTAAATATCACAGGATACCCGCCACCGCATCGCGCGGGCACCTTCTAGTATTTAAATAAACATGACAGCAATGTAGTTAAAAACCAAAGACAAGTGATATAGAGGTAGACGGACTATAATAACCACAAAATTTCAGTGTGACAGATAGTAGTTGAAACATGACATAAAACTGCCCTTGCTATTCTGTCTGGTATGTTAGTATGGGTTGATATGAGCAACTTATATCTCTCTGATGTAGTTGTAAGAGTAAGTTATCCGCCCATAATGCAAATTGTTTTCAATCCATAATTTGAAGTGATTGAAAGCCTTAACAGGAATGGAATTGAAATTGAAAATGGGAGTTAATAGTATTAATTTCACCTATGGTCGACCTATAAATCCGAAACACTTGACGTCTTGTTGACCTTAACTTCCAAATAGCACAAGAATGTATGTATGATATGTTGGAAAAAACTTGGTGTAAGGTTATGTGAATGAGATATCTATTCTCAAATGTATGTGTTTAATACAAGTTATAGGTATCATTTACTTGAGTCAAACTTGTAACACCAAATTAATGGGTGTTTAAGGTCATATTCATTACATTGGCATGTATTAATTACAATGTATTTTATTTTTTGTAAAATAGGGTGATGGGATTTTTTAATCATAGTATTTAATTCCCTTGTTATAATTAAGTTGCTATTTTTGTTAGATAAGCTTAATTTTCTTATACCGTGTGCTTTTATAATTATAAATTGAAATTTCAAATTTTCTAAAAATAACCTATCAATTTGCTTTATAAGGGAGTTAGATTAGATATTGTTTATCTTATGTAAAGTAACTTTTTAATGTTCCCATTAATGTATTGGAAGGTCCTTTTACAATTAACAACGTAATTTTTTTGACGTTGTTAAACAATGCGCAATAAATACAAACATTTCATTCAAAACAATCTAAGTGACCTAGTTTCGACATTCATATCTAATTACTTAACATCACACATAATTTACACCATTGTGAAGTGCCCATCAAGGGTAACACAGATCACCGAGCGACCAGAATTATATACTCTATAGACCATGGTTATAAATAGCGTGAAGCGTGGCATGGCGTGGCGGCATGTCTAAGTTACGCGCTTTAGCGGCTAAAGCGCAACTTTAGCGTTTTTAAAATGTGACTTATGGCGGTACAACATTTAAAAATATTTGTTTGTTTTATCATATTTTAATATTATATTTATATTGAGTTCATAATAAGTGTTGTACGTAATAATTAAAGTTAGAAAACTCTCCTTACATGTAATAATATTCATATTTTGAAGTTGAATTTAAAGGGTTTTCTAACATGTGCCCTCAAGCACATGTTAAGCCATATTTATTAAACACTAACTTTCCTTTTATATTAAAAAATACATTAAATTCAGTTAAATACACTTAAAATTCACCATAGATAAATAACAATTTAGATTTAATAAACCTAAACTTTACTTTTATATAAACACAAACATGTGCATTGAGGGCACATGTTAGAAATACCCTTTAAGAATCACCGCAGCTCATGTCGTAGCGCCTTCATCTATTCCGTAATGTGAAGGTCACGTCTCAAACTTTAACGCGTCTTAAAACGAGGTATAACGGGCTATTTAAAACCATGCTATAAACTTACACAATAACGTTCAAAAAGTTACATCTCAATCATTTTCGAAACCACAAAACCTAAAACAAAGTAAAACATGATCTTTAACAATTAATTAATGCTGTGATTCTTAGGCCACTAAGTATTCTTTAAATACAAAAATATTTGTTTAATAAAACTCGTGAAGATCAAGTTTTTATTATTAATTTTTTTTATTAAACAAAATGTACCATTAAAATGTTGCTACACGTCCAAAACCATGTCCTCTTGTTTTATCCTGTCGAACATCCGGGTTAAAATGGAAAAAAAAATGAAGTGGGTTTCTACAAGACAACCATGGACGGAATTTAGTGGAGACTAGAAAAGGTTTCGGCCTCCTCAAAATTTCCAGGCACACGTATATATTTAATCTTTAGCATTATGAGTACAAATGTTAAAAGAAAACGTAAATTGATCTCCCCCTCCCCTTTTCCAATTACACTACATTTTTGCCCCTCCGATAAGGTTTGTCAAGTTCCGTCCCTGAAGACAACTAAACCCCAAAAGGGTTATTGAGGTAATTTTCGCAAAAAATGTTATTGTTTGTGGTGGTCTAAGATGCAATTGATATAGTGTTTTATCTGTATTTTTTCGATCGCGTTTTAGATAGTTGTGTAGTAATAAGAATGATTAACTTACATAGTGTATAAAAGTAGATCTTAATAGATCGATGTATGCATTCTTTTTGAAATTTTTATAGAAGTAATTGTGAAAATTGACATGCATATGTATGTTTATAAAAGTTGTTGCTCCATGTGTACATTATGCTAGTTATCAAAGAATAAGTTGTTATAATTTGAATAGATAAGTTATACTAGTACTTTAGAAAAATAATTAGCCAGAATGTGCATATATATTCTACAAGTTTATTTAGCAAGAATAGTTTATAAGTAAGTGCACACAAGTGTTATGCTATACACATGACACTACCTGTAAATAGTTAACTAAATCCACTTGCAATATTTTGAGGTAGGAAATGATTACGCATATGTGTTTTGTTATTTGTTATTTGTTATATGTAAATAATATGTGAATTTGTTGCTTATGGTTACATACATGTAGAAATATGATAAAGCAACATGATCATTGCACATATTTTTACATACTATTTAGCAAAAGATAACAATGATAAAGAACTAAAGATTAAAAGCACATGTGCATGCAAACGGTACAAGTAGATATAAGTGCACATAAATTAACTTAGAGGATCCATAATAGTTACAAAAAAGGTATTCGTCACACTCAAAGAGAGTGACCGTAGGCCTACAGTCACACGTGATTTTTTAGCCTTTGTGACTAAAGGTCCCGCGACCGTAGGTACCATACGGTCACAATCTGATGTAAGTGACGATAACCAACAAGAAAATGTGACCAATACTCGAAAATGTGTGACGAACTAGGAACAATATTTGGTATTATAGTGAATATGTGTGACGGTAAACACTCTACAGTTACACGAGTTTTGTTAAAGAGTGACTATTTTATATAAGTTTGTCACATGAATATACAATATGTGTGACATTTACTATGTGATTATTTATTTTTGTGTGACTATATGCATCCAATAGTCACATGAAGTTTATGTTTGTGTGACCTGTTATGACATGTAGTCACACAAATCATGTTAATTATATTGAGTTAGTCACATACAATTACCCAAAGAGTTACCAATAGTAGTAATAAGTGTGACTGTATGGTTTGTCAAGTCAAGCAAATTGTATTTTGTATGACCATATGCATCCAATAGTCACATGAAGTGTATGTTTATGTGACATTTTATGATATGTAGTCACACAAAATATGTTAATGGTACTGAGTTAGTCACATACAATTAACCAAAGAGTTACCAATAGTAGTAATAAGTGTGACTGTATGCTTTGTCAAGTCAAGAAAATTATATTTTGTGTGACTATATGCATCCAATAGTCACATGAATTGTATGTTTGTATGACTTGTTATGATATGTAGTCACACAATTCATGCTAATGGTACCGAGTTAGTCACATACAATTAACCAAATAGTGACCAATAATAGTAATAAGTGTGACTGTATGCTTTGTCAAGTCAAGCAAATTATATTTTGTGTGACTATATGCAACTAATAGTCACATAAATTGTATGTTTGTGTGACCTTTTATGATATGTAGTCACACAAATCATGTTAATGGTACTGAGTTAGTCACATACAATTAACCAAAGAGTTACCAATAGTAGTAATAAGTGTGACGGTGTGCTTTGTCAAGTCAAGCAACTTGTATTTTGTGTGACAATATGCAACCAATAGTCACATGAATTGTATGTTTGTGTGACTTTTTATGATATGTAGTCACACAAATCATGTTAATGGTACTGAGTTAGTCACATACAATTAAACAAAGAGTTACCAATAGTAGTAATAAGTGTGACTGTATGCTTTGTCAAGTCAAGCAAATTGTATTTTGTGTGACTATATGCATCCAATAGTCACATGAATTGTATGTTTGTGTGACTTTTTGTAGAAAAGCTAAATGAGATCCGGTGGTCTAATGTGGTGGTAAGTGGTGGTGGAAGCCATTGTTGGCTTAGAGAGAGAGAAAGAGAGGTTGAGAGTAAAAGTGTGTGTGTTCCTCAAAATGAACAAAATACAATCAACACCCCTCCTTGGAAGCTAAGGAGGGGTATATATAGTCACGCACTTTACAACAAGCCTAGTCTAGTCTAAATGTGCGTGACTATGATAACTAACGGGAATTCTTAAATGTCGTCACATAAAGTGAGTTTCCAACAATCTTCTCCCATGGGACGACGTGTAGAATTCCTTACAATATTCTTCCTAACAAGTACAAAATAATTAAGAATAAGAGCTTTCTTGAAGCATCCAATGCTGATGAAGTCTTCTGAGGCCTTCGTCTTCAAAACGACTCATCTTTAAAGTAACTTGTAGAAGAAATACTGTAACGGCACGAGCTAAGTAACCCATACACTTCTTGTTAAGGAGAAGCTTCTGAATTAGCTTCCCCCTAATTCATGCCACGTAAACTTGATGTAGAAGCATTTTAAATAGTTTCCCCCAAGTAGATCAACAACTTTTCATCTCACGCTTGAATAATTCTTCTGAATTCTTCTTCCCCCTGAGAATTCAAGTTATGCATACCAGAAAGAATCAAGACACTTCTTCCCCCACATAGTTGAAGAAGGTAAATCAATCCCAATTATGAAGCTCAAATACTGAAGTGGACACTTTATCCCATTCATGAAGTTGACATCGTAACACCAGAGTCAATTAAGTCCCGGGAATGCATATAGGATAATGATGATGTTTAATTGCAACAATCAAACAATTAAACCTCGAATCAGTAGTGTACCGTTTGGAGATTGATAACGACACGAGTTAAAACACTGATTTTCTCTGCGGCTATGACAAATGTCATCCCGGAATATCTTCAAATCAAATGAAGGTATGAAGTTCATCACGTGTACTCGTTGTGCGTTCAATGTGTCTGCTTCTTCCCCCTTGATGGTTTCGAAACTCGGAACCATCAATAAATTGTACGCACGTGAACCTGAAATCTCGTGAGAATAATAAATAAGCTGAATTATATATTTTGTGAGAATCAGCTGTTGATCGAAAATCTCTTCTCATAAACTCTCCATGGCCACCTTTACCATCCCACGTGAAAGCAATTTGAAGTGACCACTGAAAGAATGAACCGGATACATCAAACGTGAAGCTGAATAAAAATCCTTCGATCTTGTGACTTAAGCTTGCACTATTGTTGAATGAAGAACGGTGGAGAAATCTCTAAGTACTCAATGCATCACTGAAGAAGTCTATAAGCACAACACCTCTTGAAATTATCCACGTCGACTAAGCGCGTGACACTGAGTACAACAATGTAACCCCTTTAAGTGATAGTTATCCGAGTCATCAACCATCCACCCCGAACCCGGAAACCAGATAACCAAGTCTTCATTCTAGGATTAAGCACGAGCAAGTTATCTAGTAAAAGATAAAATAAATACACGCCTTCGAAAAATCCGTCTTCAACGTCACGTAATTAATACCCGATCAAACAAAATCTGTAGCCACTAAAAAAATCGCCCATTCTTTCTTGGTCTCGTCAAAATAAATTCTTGTCACATTTGTCACTTCAATTTGTCGCGTCACATTTCTCGTCACCCAAACAGTGTCAAGAAAAAATTAAAGAACCACAAATGCGACAAAAAAACTACAAATTCAAAAAAGGAATTTGCTTGTATGAGCATCTATTCTCCTTAACAATGTCTCGACACTTTTTTGTCCCGACCCGATGTCACAATGAATTAAAACGTAATACACAACAAATTTATTTAAAAATTTTTAAAAAATTTGTGTGTATGTGTTATTAAAACACACGGTTTAAAACTTGTTTTGATAAAACAATGTGAGTCCATCAATAAGTCTTCATGGCCCAAATCGCATGGCCTGGCCCAACTCCAATTAAACAAAGCCTGTGAGAGTTCATGGCCCAAAAATGCATACCCGTGTGAGACCCGGTCCATGACATATCCAAAACCGGTCCTAACATTTGAGTTAAATAACCTCACAATCCCTAAATTCACTCTTAGTTTAATCCGCCACCAGATTTTTCTCTCACCTAACTCCTCTCTCATCTGCTCCTAACTTCATCTCTTCCATCATTAATATCTCCACATCTTAATCTAAAACTTCAAGCACATAAAAACCGAGTCACACCAACGTTTGTACCATGACGAAACATTTGACTCCTTTAACAATGGAGACAAATTGAACCGAAAATCACAAACCCTTAAATCCATTAATTCCAGATAGATTTAATCTTATCAAACAAGATAACCGGCGGCTACAAGATCATACAAGATCTCGGGTAGGTTTGTAATTAGTCGGATATGATTTCAAAAACTTTTCTATGAATCCGAGTTTGGTGTCGGGTAGGTATTTTTTAGTGCATGTGTTTTAAATTAAACGAATCAAAGATAGATTGTAACATAATTGTTACTGATCTTACTTTAAATTCGAAAAGCAAAGATTGTTAAACCATACATGGATCTGAGATGATGATATGTTCGTTTCAATTTCATGACACATCTTAAAAAGATGTTACAAAATCTGAGATCTTGAAAAGTTTTCTTTTCAGTTTGATTGAGTCTAGATGGGGAGTAGGAGACGAAGGGTATTAGGTTTAGATTGAAGGTGTTGAGGAGAAATAAGGTTGGATGTAGTGAGTTGGTCGACTCAGTGAGTTCAACTGAGTCAACTCGGTAATGACCGAGTTGACTCGGTTTGATGGGTGAAGGTTTGGTTACATTTTTTGGTCCCGGTTCATGTTGTCAAACAAGTCAAGCTGTCAAGACTTTGTATCGCAATAAACCTTTTTCTAAACAAAAAATGCATCGCAATATCATACAGTCCATCGCAAACTCTTATCGTAAAGTTTTCTATAAAACCCATCGCAATAAACCATCCATCGCAATGTTAGGAATAAACGGGCAGCATGACGTTGTGTTAATGCCATTGCGACAGGTTCGACCACCCATCGCAATGTGACTCATCGGAATGAGTCCCATCGCAATGGGTAAGTCAAACCCATCGGAATGTTTCAAAAACACCCAATCGCAATCCATGCGATCGTACCAAGAAGAGAAATCCAAAAGTGGTCCTTTTTTTCCTGAAAATCCGGGACTGATTTCTGGGTCAGATTTTCTGGCAAATCTGGGTTTTTCACCATCATCTTCAAAAAATATATAACCCAGAAAAAACAGTACTTAGATGAGGACTAAAGTGATAATCCAAGATACAAAAGATGACCAAATATAGTATAAAGTGACTGATGAGACTGTGACCAGCAACTTGACCATGATAATTTGACCATGTTTGACCAGTGATATAAATTTGGACCAGTTAAAACAATGATAACCGTTTGGACAAAAAAATAATACGTGACAAAAATTTTTGACAAGTCAGACACGAACAATGATATAACGAGACTCAAAAATAGATTAGACCACCAAAATCGAAAATATAATCACGATCCAAGGATGGAACCGTGGCTCTGATGCCAAATGTAGAAAAGCTAAATGAGATCCGGTGGTCTAATGTGGTGGTAAGTGGTGGTGGAAGCCATTGTTGGCTTAGAGAGAGAGAAAGAGAGGTTGAGAGTAAAAGTGTGTGTGTTCCTCAAAATGAACAAAATACAATCAACACCCCTCCTTGGAAGCTAATGAGGGGTATATATAGTCACGCACTTTACAACAAGCCTAGTCTAGTCTAATTGTGCGTGACTATGATAACTAACGGGAATTCTTAAATGTCGTCACATAAAGTGAGTTTCCAACACTTTTTATGATATGTAGTCACACAAATCATGTTAATGGTACTGAGTTTGTCACATGAATATACAATATGTGTGACATTTACTATGTGATTATTTATTTTTGTGTGACTATATGCATCCAATAGTCACATGAAGTTTATGCTTGTGTGACCTGTTATGACATGTAGTCACACAAATCATGTTAATTATACTGAGTTAGTCACATACAATTACCCAAAGAGTTACCAATAATAGTAATAAGTGTGACTGTATGGTTTGTCAAGTCAAGCAAATTGTATTTTGTATGACCATATGCATCCAATAGTCACATGAAGTGTATGTTTATGTGACATTTTATGATATGTAGTCACACAAAATATGTTAATGGTACTGAGTTAGTCACATACAATTAACCAAAGAGTTGCCAATAGTAGTAATAAGTGTGACTGTATGCTTTGTCAAGTCAAGAAAATTGTATTTTGTGTGACTATATGCATCCAATAGTCACATGAATTGTTTGTTTGTATGACTTGTTATGATATGTAGTCACACAATTCATGCTAATGGTACCGAGTTAGTCACATACAATTAACCAAATAGTGACCAATAGTAGTAATAAGTGTGACTGTATGCTTTGTCAAGTCAAGCAAATTATATTTTGTGTGACTATATGCAACTAATAGTCACATAAATTGTATGTTTGTGTGACCTTTTATGATATGTAGTCACACAAATCATGTTAATGGTACTGAGTTAGTCACATACAATTAACCAAAGAGTTACCAATAGTAGTAATAAGTGTGACGGTGTGCTTTGTCAAGTCAAGCAACTTGTATTTTGTGTGACAATATGCAACCAATAGTCACATGAATTGTATGTTTGTGTGACTTTTTATGATATGTAGTCACACAAATCATGTTAATGGTACTGAGTTAGTCACATACAATTAACCAAAGAGTTACCAATAGTAGTAATAAGTGTGACTGTATGCTTTGTCAAGTCAAGCAAATTGTATTTTGTGTGACTATATGCATCCAATAGTCACATGAATTGTATGTTTGTGTGACTTTTTATGATATGTAGTCACACAAATCATGTTAATGGTACTGCGTTAGTCACATACAATTAACCAAAGAGTTACCAATAGTAGTAATAAGTGTGACTGTATGCTTTGTCAAGTCAAACAAATTGTATTTTGTGTGACTATATGCATCCAATAGTCACATGAATTGTATTGTGTGACTTTTTATGATATGTAGTCACACAAATCATGTTAATGGTACTGAGTTAGTCACATACAATTAACCAAAGAGTTACCAATAGTAGTAATAAGTGTGACTGTATGCTTTGCAAAGTCAAACAAATTGTATTTTGTGTGACTATATGTATCCAATAGTCACATGAATTGTATGTTTGTGTGACTTTTTATGATATGTAGTCACACATTGGAATGTGACTAACAATGATAATAAGTGTGACTATGTTTCATCTTCTAGTAACCTTTCAGAATTCAATAAAAACAAAAAACAAAATTCTGGAATTCAAATTTCAGTTGCATTAATATATAAAATTGAATGTACATAAGCAAATCAACAATTGTAATGTCGTATTATTCTCAACTAACATACTTTTCACAAAGAATCACACTTGTAATGACTTTAAATCACCGTATTGTAGAGTCTTTTGAGCCTTGTTATTCCTAGCTTGTTTCTTCATATGAGGAATAGTCGTATATGTACTACCTGCTGGAACATTCATCGAGCGCTTAGATCTTATCTTTGATGCACTTTCAATAATAGCTTTTATGGTATTTGGTGGTGCTGTTTCCTGAAGGGAAACAAAAGCCGTGTATTAAACATTGAACTAAATATGAAAAGCTATGTATATGTAGGATGATAAAACAAGAGTATGTACCTTTTGATCAAAATAACCTTTTCCTTTGGCCATGCCACAAAACTACCTTCTACATCCTTAACAGTTTTTAAACCATTATTTCCGTCATTAGGTATGAATGTTGCATCCACTAGGGGTTCATCAACTGAAACTCTGTAGCAATTTTTTGGCAGTGGTTGGTTATGAATCATTACAATGTCTCCATCCTTATACTTGTATACCGTATCGTTACCAATGATAATTGTGCTCGAGATGTTCCACATTTTGCACCTAAATGTCTGAAGAAAATATGTTTACATGAATTAATGAGAAATGAATTAAACAAGTAATTATATGAATAATGATGAAATACTTGGTAGTGATGGTGTAACACCCCACTTAGATAAGTGGACCGTTACGTGTATTTATGGAGTGTCATCAAAGCATATAAGGTAAATGTCCTAAAACATTAACTGACCATAAAGGAAATACCGGAATCAAACATCGGTAATCCAAACATAAGCTCAAAAATAAAAGATTAAGTACTGAAGGGAAGGACTAAACAATGTCCAAACAGGCACATAAATGTATGAAGTGCATAAATAAAAGAAGTTTGGATAGCTTCCATCCAAATGCACGTACTCTCAGAATCCTAAGAGCGTCCTGGTGTACCTGCCGATAGAACATGAAAGGAACTACGGCTGAGCATAACGCTCAGTGAACGGATATAAGAGCATGACAATTAATACTGGAATGAAACCAATAACAAACATTGAAGTTGCAAAGATTGATATATAAAATGCAGCGGAAAACTGTGTAAGTTCTAAAAAGTCTGGTTTATGACTAGTAAAGCTGTACTATAACTGTTAAATCTGAAAACCTGTATTTACTATATTTTAAGTGCCAAGAGCTTATATAGGTCATGTGCAGTAACAGCGTCTGCATGAATACATAGAGGGGTGGCCTCGTCATGCTGTAGAGGGGTGACCTATAAATATGTGATGGGTGGAGGGGTCAACTCCAATGTGAAGGATGTAGAGCATACACCACATTCATCTGATAAGCTGTAAACTGATAACCTAGGATGCACCCATATGGCCCGCTATAATACTGATAAAATGGCCAAGCTTATATAAATGGGACGCTGCGAGAAATCACTCCCTCGTAGATGAGTCATAACACCGGTGCCTCAAGTGTCATGGTTACGGTACCTCCGTAACTAGTACATAACTGGTCATGCTTGTATATAAAGCTTAGGCATATTTAACTTAATTATTAAGATAATTATTGATAAAACTTAGAACATATACTGGAGAAAACATTTGGCTGCAGACGAGAAATCCTAATCATGCGTAGAAAGGAAGTCCGTACTGAAGGACGGGAAATCCATACCTCGTGTCCAGTAATGAAATAAGAATGAAAGCTGGAGGATCGACTCTGACTTCACGGATACTACATAAATAAGGACGTGAAATGAGTTTTCTGATTATTGTTTATGATTATTGTTCTTACTTCATTTTGCATGTTCTCGCATTATTTTACTAGTTGCGTATAAACTGATTAATCTGGTTGTTTGGTGTATTTTCTGATAATTCTGACTGTTCTTTAAATATTTACTAAATAGCGTATATCCTGTATTTCTGATTAATGTATATTATACTGTATCCTGAATAGTGTATTTTACTGTATTCTAGCATTATACTACGGTTTTAAGTAACCTGCTAAAAATAAAAAGTTCCCTGAAATAGAAAGTTTCTTAAAATAGAAAGTCACCAAAATAATAAGCTTGGTTGATAAATCTTGAAATATAAATAAATCCCTTGAGGCTTAAATCATTTAAATAAGATTATACATTTAATTTATAAACTAGTTAAAATTTTATTAATTTTGTAACACCCCCAAATTACCACGCAGCGGAATACCACTTTAGGGCGCTACTCATAGCACATCACACACAATCATAGACAACGACCTCAAAAGAGACGTTAAAATAATATACAACCTTGTCTAAAAAGTTTCCCATCCCAATATATATTAAATCAGAGTAGCGTTTAGTCCTAAAAACCGTTACCAACACATCACATTCATCATACAAAGACTTAAAAGTCATTTATTCATTTCAAAGGATGGAAAAATAATATAAAACTTTAGACAAGTAAGCACCAACTCCCTCCTCGCATGCTCCACTGCTATCCATCTTGATTACCTGAAATACATGCTTAAAATCATCAACACAACGGTTGAGTGAATCTATAGGTTTTGCAAATCATCATTTGAACACAAGAATTTTTAATCATCTCAGGCTTGTCACACAGACAAGTCATATATATATCGATAAATGCCTTAAGCTCATGCAACTGAACGTTAACCAACACGTCAAACCGAGTCACTTACGGCGCCCCTACTGAATGGTAATATTGTCATATACCAGCGACCTCTTATACATAATATCCCTCTCAGGTGATCACAAGGATACATACCCTAGGATAAGGCTGTCAAACCAAATAGATCTATCATATGTATTAGCGTTTACCTCGCAAGGTAATTAACAGTTCATGAAATTCAGGGACTTCATAAGACAATGGTACTTAGGCATTTATCATCATATTCGGATCCAACATACCGAAAACAACTTGTGTTCATTTTATAAAACAACATGTATTCCCCTCGCGGGTTAAAATCATTTACAGATAATATAAAAGCAAGGCTATAAACTCACCTGATATAGCTATCACACATTTATCGAGGAACAAATATCCAATAGTCGATACAAGACTTCACGAGATAACAATTACTCATTGATCGAGAACGAGACGCCAAACGGTCGAAATATGACCATGCGAGACCTAATCATGACAAGACGCGTCTTAGGCTCGAGACGATAAATATATTATACATATATGTAAATAGTTCACTTTAGTAAGTTTGGACATTGCATAAGTTTTATAAAACTTGTCATAAGACTTTGTTAACAATCTATCATGTATTCATTATGACCTTTAAGCCCATTAAACCCCATTAGTTGCCCCATTACAAGTTATTATGAATTTAGTCCATTTCAATCTCAGTATTAAACTCTAAATATGTTATAAGTCTCAGGCCCAATAATGACCTAATAGCTATTATAAGTGTATGTTGGGCTTTTGTGGCCCAAATCAACTTTATAAGCTTTTCGGGTTCTAAAACGCCTCCAAACAATATTGACTTAATATTTTCCGATGGTCGGGTCTAGGGTTTCATATAACTCAGTATATAAATAGGTCTCGAATTCTCTATAAGTGGATCCTACCACTTTGGTTTTTATAAAAAAAATGAAGTTATACATTTTATTACAATAGTTTAAATTCGACAATTTTACAACATGACTAGATATTTAAGCCGTTTCTCCTGAACCGTAAACCATCAAATTGATTTCTATATATCAAAATGAACATAAGCTAATGTTCTTTACTGGTCATATGTCCATATGCCCTCAAACTATATTTATCATAGCCTAAATATCCATTTTACCACTTAGAGGTCATGGCTGTCATTCGCAGCCAACTTCGTTTCTACCGTTTTGGCCGCCATTTCCAAACCGTAAGGAACTGGTGGACTATCCAATTGATTCTAGCTCTTCATAAATTTATCTATAACTCATAATTTTACCTTTTCCAATTATTCCGAGTTCATGTAAGAGTTATCAGACCGTTTATTCAGCATGTTTAGATTTTACCCTTTTTATCATTTCGGCCATATCAAATTCATCGGGTATCGTCACGGGACGAGCGACCCGGCCAAATCATCACAACACACAACACTATCTCCCTATATTTATATATCATATCCACAACCTACTGAGTTTCTACAATAGTCACGTTTTTGAAACTGATCCAAAACAGATTTCACAATCAACGCTCAAGGCTTGTTTAACGTCATTTTTAAAGATCAAACCATGGATACAATGTCCAATCACCATAAATAAACTATTACATAAATTACTTGTTGAAGTTAAAGAATATTTTACATGATCAAATATTACAATAATTACATAGAAATAAAGATATAAAATAAAGACAAAATACTTACAATAGATGATGAAAACTTAAATCAAGAACCTTAATAGTTCATTAGTCCTTCAATGTTGATATAACAGTATTAGCAAAAATATTGATGTGATGTGTTTGTGGTGATGGTAGTAGTACGGCAAAAAAAGAAGCCAAAAGATAGATATGCTTTATTCTTTTAATCAAATAAGAATGAGATGAGAACTTTGTGCTCTAGTAAATCTTCAAGCAAATTAATGAGGACAGGTGTCGTAGCTTTTAACATTTAGACGACACGTTATTATGTGTCGTGTACAAATGGGAATAATATACGTGTGAAATGAGTTTTGACATATGATTTGTCTTTTATTATGATAAATCGGGTATTATCGATACCCGATATTTTAAAAATTACGCGATTTGAAAGTTAAGCGTAAAGCACGGAAAATAAACGCTCAATATAAAATAAAAACATCGACATTCGGGGAACATTTATATTTCGATATATAAATGAGGGCTTATGATTTAAAATATTTTAACGCGTTATATAAACGAATCTTGCCTAAGGGTTTGGCGTAAATTACGAATAATACTTGTAAAAATAAAATTAAAACGACGACAATAGAAAATATTTCTATGTCATAATGAAAATGTTCACGGTCGATGACGAACATAAACTTTGTCGATAAATAATAAATGACACATATTCGATATGTTAAAGCCTTAACCTTGTCGGTTAGCCGATTAATCAATATTATTTGTAGAACGAACATGAAAAATAAAAGTCGAGTAATAAATATTAATCGCACACTAGAGATCAGATTAGATCTCGTTCTAAATGTAGATTTTAAAGTACGGGTTATTACATCATCTAACCCTTTAGGAAGCGACGTCCCGACGCTTAATTCGTCTCAATAGTCTTCAGTCTAACAGTGAAGAGTGAAAAACAATTAAGTCATCGTCTAGGTTTCCAAGGATGGTCAAAAGATATTATATGGTACACGTTATCCATGATCGGACGTCATTGGACAATGCCGTCTCAAGTTCGCACAACTTACGATCATTCGATTCGATCACATACCATATAAGTACTTAAAAAGCAAAGGTCGAACATAAACATCGAATATAAATCTCCACTGTTGATCATTGAAAAAAAACTTGAATGAACCCTTCAATAATAGCAAGTAAAATGACAAAATATTCACATCCACGATAAGTCGTCGTTGATAACTTGATCCTCTGTCAATCCACAAGTACACGCATAAATCCTGGTGACGCTTAAACAAATCGCCTATTCTCGAAACGGTTAACGGTTCCTAACAATCTGCTTATAAAGCTCGCGATCACCAAGACACATTAAAAATGGTCCATCTAAATAAATCATAACTCGAGAGAATTCCAACGGATTACTCATACTTAGATGATAATCGACGATCATCATAATACGACGACACTGAACGATTCATACCAACGAAACACGATTTGAAGGAAGACGTACGCACACCAAACACTCACAAATCGAGCCAGACATACTTGGGCCCACTCATTTATAACTCCTTGTCTACATCAAAAGGCGTCCCTTTCCATGTATACAAGAATTTATAAATTTACGGTTCAGGAACTTATAACTTTCTTGTTAAAATGAAAAGGCGTCCCGATCCATTTTAACGAGACGATTATAAGTCATCCTACTCAAGTATTACTACCTCTCAACACGATGTCAAATCCAAATTACATACCATAATAAGTACAAGGTGTTAATAAACTTACATCATGATTTCCGTATTCAAACGTCCCATTCCATTTGAATAAGGAAAACACGACAATCTAAGGTCCAGTGGTTTAAAATTGTCTTATTCAAATGTCCCAACCCATTTCAATAAGACAACCTTAAACAACTCATAGTTGGGCAAGTTAAAATATCTATATCTAAATGTCCCATTCTATTTAGATACAAGGTATTAAGTCACACAACCGAATGACTACTACGAGCATATCATTATTGTACCCAACTATATAGTTGGTTTGGACACATATATAATTTGGGTCCAACATTGGCATCCTCTTTTTCGCCAATAAAACGTAGTCATATAACCAAATCACACGTCGCATTACATAGAAGATGTCGCCTCGGATAAATGATTCTTAAAAATCAGAAGAAGTACTTGGAACACGAATATCACATCAATCAATTACGTTTCGAAAGGAGATGTCCTAAAATGGCACATCGTGATACGAAGATAACAATCGAACTTAAAGAAGTCGATATGCGATAGCTTACGAAACAATATATACATACTCAAAGTATCAAATGAGTTTCATACTCGTATTCAAATAATACATAATCATCAAGATCGGTGATTTGCGGTGATGCCAAATCCGATACAAAACGGTATTATAAAATGTACGACAATCATTCAAAGACCATTGCTTCACGCGCAATGCCTTTAAATACCACCGTATATTCATACATATACATATTAGCATTCCTACATACATATAGGTTCACATAATCATAATCAATCATAAGTAATGCAAGAATAGTCTTACCCGAGCCATGCGAAGTAGTTGCGTGCTTAAAACTTTTTAGAACACACCAAAGTTATAGTTTTGGACATTTTCAAAATCGACCTAGTTCTCTATAACTTGTGGCTCTGATACCATTTTGTAACACCCCCAAATTACCACGCAGCGGAATACCACTTTAGGGCGCTACTCATAGCACATCACACACAATCATAGACAACGACCTCAAAAGAGACGTTAAAATAATATACAACCTTGTCTAAAAAGTTTCCCATCCCAATATATATTAAATCAGAGTAGCGTTTAGTCCTAAAAACCGTTACCAACACATCACATTCATCATACAAAGACTTAAAAGTCATTTATTCATTTCAAAGGATGGAAAATAATATAAAACTTTAGACAAGTAAGCACCAACTCCCTCCTCGCATGCTCCACTGCTATCCATCTTGATTACCTGAAATACATGCTTAAAATCATCAACACAACGGTTGAGTGAATCTATAGGTTTTGCAAATCATCATTTGAACACAAGAATTTTTAATCATCTCAGGCTTGTCACACAGACAAGTCATATATATATCGATAAATGCCTTAAGCTCATGCAACTGAACGTTAACCAACACGTCAAACTGAGTCACTTACGGCGCCCCTACTGAATGGTAATATTGTCATATACCAGCGACCTCTTATACATAATATCCCTCTCAGGTGATCACAAGGATACATACCCTAGGATAAGGCTGTCAAACCAAATAGATCTATCATATGTATTAGCGTTTACCTCGCAAGGTAATTAACAGTTCATGAAATTCAGGGACTTCATAAGACAATGGTACTTAGGCATTTATCATCATATTCGGATCCAGCATACCGAAAACAACTTGTGTTCATTTTATAAAACAACATGTATTCCCCCTCGCGGGTTAAAATCATTTACAGATAATATAAAAGCAAGGCTATAAACTCACCTGATATAGCTATCACACATTTATCGAGGAACAAATATCCAATAGTCGATACAAGACTTCACGAGATAACAATTACTCATTGATCGAGAACGAGACGCCAAACGGTCGAAATATGACCATGCGAGACCTAATCATGACAAGACGCGTCTTAGGCTTGAGACGATAAATATATTATACATATATGTAAATAGTTCACTTTAGTAAGTTTGGACATTGCATAAGTTTTATAAAACTTGTCATAAGACTTTGTTAACAATCTATCATGTATTCATTATGACCTTTAAGCCCATTAAACCCCATTAGTTGCCCCATTACAAGTTATTATGAATTTAGTCCATTTCAATCTCAGTATTAAACTCTAAATATGTTATAAGTCTCAGGCCCAATAATGACCTAATAGCCATTATACGTGTATGTTGGGCTTTTGTGGCCCAAATCAACTTTATAAGCTTTTCGGGTTCTAAAACGCCTCCAAACAATATTGACTTAATATTTTCCGATGGTCGGGTCTAGGGTTTCATATAACTCAGTATATAAATAGGTCTCGAATTCTCTATAAGTGGATCCTACCACTTTGGTTTTTATAAAAAAAATAAACAAGTTATACATTTTATTACAATAGTTTAAATTCGACAGTTTTACAACATGACTAGATATTTAAGCCATTTCTCCTGAACCGTAAACCATCAAATTGATTTCTATATATCAAAATGAACATAAGCTAATGTTCTTTACTGGTCATATGTCCATATGCCCTCAAACTATATTTATCATAGCCTAAATATCCATTTTACCACTTAGAGGTCATGGCTGTCATTCGCAGCCAACTTCGTTTCTACCGCTTTGGCCGCCATTTCCAAACCGTAAGGAACTGGTGGACTATCCAATTGATTCTAGCTCTTCATAAATTTATCTACAACTCATAATTTTACCTTTTCCAATTATTCCGAGTTCATGTAAGAGTTATCAGACCGTTTATTCAGCATGTTTAGATTTTACCCTTTTTATCATTTCGGCCATATCAAATTCATCGGGTATCGTCACGGGACGAGCGACCCGGCCAAATCATCACAACACACAACACTATCTCCCTATATTTATATATCATATCCACAACCTACTGAGTTTCTACAATAGTCACGTTTTTGAAACTGATCCAAAACAGATTTCACAATCAACGCTCAAGGCTTGTTTAACGTCATTTTTAAAGATCAAACCATGGATACAATGTCCAATCACCATAAATAAACTATTACATAAATTACTTGTTGAAGTTAAAGAATATTTTACATGATCAAATATTACAATAATTACATAGAAATAAAGATATAAAATAAAGACAAAATACTTACAATAGATGATGAAAACTTAAATCAAGAACCTTACTAGTTCATTAGTCCTTCAATGTTGATATAACTGTATTAGCAAAAATATTGATGTGATGTGTTTGTGGTGATGGTAGTAGTACGGCAAAAAAAAGAAGCCAAAAGATAGATATGCTTTATTCTTTTAATCAAATAAGAATGAGATGAGAACTTTGTGCTCTAGTAAATCTTCAAGCAAATTAATGAGGACAGGTGTCGTAGCTTTTAACATTTAGACGACACGTTATTATGTGTCGTGTACAAATGGGAATAATATACGTGTGAAATGAGTTTTGACATATGATTTGTCTTTTATTATGATAAATAGGGTATTATCGATACCCGATATTTTAAAAATTACGCGATTTGAAAGTTAAGCGTAAAGCACGGAAAATAAACGCTCAATATAAAATAAAAACATCGACTTTCGGGGAACATTTATATTTAGATATATAAATGAGGGCTTATGATTTAAAATATTTTAACGCGTTATATAAACGAATCTTGCCTAAGGGTTTGGCGTAAATTACGAATAATACTTGTAAAAAGAAAATTAAAACGACGACAATAGAAAATATTTCTATGTCATAATGAAAATGTTCACGGTCGATGACGAACATAAACTTTGTCGATAAATAATAAATGACACATATTCGATATGTTAAAGCCTTAACCTTGTCGGTTAGCCGATTAATCAATATTATTTGTAGAACGAACATGAAAAATAAAAGTCGAGTAATAAATATTAATCGCACACTAGAAATCAGATTAGATCTCGTTCTAAATGTAGATTTTAAAGTACGGGTTATTACAAATTTAAAGTCTAATTAGATTAAATTAACGTTTATAAAATGTTAAACAAAATAAACCTTAATTCATAAAATGGTTTAATGCTAGTAAACGTTTCTTTTAAATTTCTTAACGTGCGCGTTCCCGACAACCCGAGTCAACCCCTCCCCGAGACACCTTGTCTCGGTCAAACGTGAACCAACAACCACCACAGCCGGTTGGCTGTGGTCCCATTGCTCAACACCAATAGTGGCCACCAGTCCCCAAGCCGGTTGCCACTGTCTTGTTTATTGCTCCCACTGTTCGCATATTATTCCCACTGTTTGTATCATATTCCCACTGTCTTGTTGTTCTACCCACTGTTTACAAACCCAAACGCCCCCTTACAGCCTGTACCTACTGTTTTAACAACCAAACACCCCTGTTGGGGTTGTTTGGCTTGCGGTTGGCACAGAAACCACCGCCGAACCCCTGGCGAATGGAGGCTAGTCAAACGAATCACACCGAGAGTCTAGAGACTCTCGGTTTTTATGAACACCAATCCAAAACCCGACCTTGTTCAAGACTAGAGCATGTTTGGTATATAAAATCAGGAGTTCTTTAATAATTCATATGTGGATTCGTGGTTTAAAGAAGAGAAGGAGGACAAACGAAGGCTTACCGTTACAAGGATCTATGCGATTGAAGTTTAACAACAAGGACTCACGAATCCATGGATCAAGCACCTGATCTCCCTTTCTTTTCTGTCTTTTCTGTCGGCAGCCACAAGAAACCCACAACCCTAGTTTTTTTTTTCTTTTCTTTCTTACGGTTTGTGACAAAGGGGTGGGTTACCCCGTTCTTTTCTTTTTCCAACTGGGCCGGCTCAAAAGCCCACTTCCTTTTTTTTGTTTAAGACTCTAGCCTCCAGCCCATTTACCATGTACATACGTTTTCATTTTCGACTTTTATAAATTTATCGTGTATTACGGGTCGTGTTATGAGTTCGTGTTTCATTCTCGTGTTTATTCTGAAATATATTTATTTCTTTTCTGAATGGATAATAATAACTGTAATACTACGTAATACTGAATAGCTAGTATTTAATTATTAACTAGTAATAATTATTTTTTGAATACTTAATTACGTCATGATTTTAATTAAATCTGAGATTGCGTGAATTTAAGATTTGTGGATATTAAACATTTCGTACGTGTTCGTATATTAATCCTCGTGAATTATTTATTTCCTGAATAAATAATAATTTCGTAATACTTGAATTAATACTATTATTTATTATCTGAATAAATAGTTACGCAACGTTTAAATTAAAGTTGTGATTGTACGTAATTAATATTCGTGGACTTTTAAAGCGGGTTTTAAAGATGGTGGAGACTGATTTACTTTCGATTTAGAAGGTGTGCGCTTATTTCGTAAGGATGAAATAGGTACGTCTTGTTGTGTCGAGGGAGACTGATTTTATTGTGATCCAGAAGCTGGAAAAAATATCTTCTTGAGATTGGGAATTTTGAAGTGGAGACTTCTTTTCTAACGATCTAGTCTTATTTTTTGCTCCCATAGTTCTAAAAGGTCCCTGCATATATACATAACACAGTAAATAAGTCATGTATGTACAATTTAGAAACCAAACATGTTTTTTTATAACTTACCTTGTTCGCAGTTGCGTTGCAGTTGCAGTGTCCAAATCCTTGTTCGAAGTTGCAGTTGCCTTAGATATTGGAATTATCACACCCTTCTGAACTCCACCACCACTGATCGACGTCCTTTGCTCCTCACTAGGTATTATATTTAATGTATTATTTTCTAGTGGCAATACCTGCAATATATAAGTATGTTAATTTTTATTGGTATTACATACTGAAAATCGTCATATCAAAATTAGAAAACTAGTCTTACATTTGACTAACATGGCGTTAACCCTTCTATATTAACCCCATGTGCAGACATAACTTTCAACATTTTGTTAAGAGTTTCCTGTGTTTGTGACATCTGGGTGGTTAATTGAGTGATTGTAATCTCTTTATCTTTACGCGTCTGTCTCTCCTTATCAAGTTCAGTTTCATGCATCGCAATCCTTACATCAGTTCCTTGTTTCCTTCTAGGAAGATTAAAGAACTTCCTGCACGTAACTCTTCCTCTCACTTTTCTTCCATACCCTCCCTTGTCTTTTCCTAATACATGTGATAATGAATCTGTCCCACTATCAACCATCAAGGTTCCATCTCTGATCTGGTCCTCTGCTTCCAGCTGCACACAAAAAATGTTAAATAAGTTATTATACGAATATAAACACAATATACAAAAAAATTCAATAACACTTACAATCTTAGCGCCAACTTTGATTGTTTCATCATATGTCTCTTTTCCATCTTTTCTGACCCTTCCGTTAAACCATAATACACCACGAGGGGGGGGGGTCTTGATCTGGTTTAATTTCTTGTTTTATGATGTTCCAAACATCAAGTACATACAGATGAAAAGGTAAACCAACATAGACAACAGTGTTAGGATATTACACCAATATAACCTTACCATTTGCTCTTTTACATATACATAACTACCACGTCCCATTGTATGCTGATAAAGAGACTTAGAACGCGCCAATTTATTTACAGCTGATTTCACCTAACAAAAGAGATTACTGGATGAGAAGTTGGTAGTATGTAACAGAGTGTGTTTGTCATACGGAGTTTCCAAATAATGCATACATACGATGTTTAGAAATGAAAAACGAAATAGAAATTAACAACCTTACATTCTTCTGGGGCCGTGTGGTTTACAAAAGCAACCCACTATTTGGCATTGACGATTGCTCTGTAAGTCTTTGGAACTTCATTTAGTTTTGTATGTGTATCTAGGTTGGGAACTATGTGCTTTGCTACCATTTTACTTCTGAAATTTCTTAGAAGTTTACCTAGCTTATTCATAACTAACTTTTTGAATGACACATCAACTTCAAAGTATTGTTGCACATATTAACATAATGTTAAAGTAAATGTAGAAATAAGACTAATAGTTGGGTAAAAAAATTTGTATGTGTACCATGGTTTCAGCCCAAAGTTTTTCTCTTGCTTCCTCTTTCACATCTTTCCACGATAGAATCTTCAATCCTATCTGCTCCCAAACCATGTCTCCTAAAAAACTGATAAACAATGATCTGTTTGGCCCTAATATTTTGTTCAGTGCATCAAAGTTTATATTTATCTTCATGACACCTGCTTTTCCATATTTTAACCGAAACTTAGATAACCTAGTTATACCCCTCCTATTAACAACTTTCTGTTTACTGATGTCTTCATCCTCATCTGATTGATAACCATAATCCTCTGATTCATAATCTCCTGGATTATGATGATTTACATCATGATTATAAACAAAAGAATCATCATTTAAATCATCATCATTAACCATATTCTCTTGATCATCGTTTACAGTGTTCATGATTATTGACCACAGATCGATGTGTATAAGAACAATAAGTGGAAATGGAATGAAACTAATGAAAAAGTAATTGAGTTTTGTATATTTTGTGATTTTGGAAAAAAATTAGGGTTTGAGATGGAGATGGAGTTCGAAAATTATGGAAACTGCATATGCGTTAACTTAGCATGGTAATTCAAAATTTTCGTGAAAATTTTGGCTCCAAATACAAAAATTAAACAACCAAATATTTTGAACTCCAACTTGCCTCCAAATTAAACATTCAAACTAGATAAACTTTCCCTTTGATTTTCCTGGTAAAAATTAAGTTTGAACAAATTATATACTATTTTACACATTTAAACATTCAACCAAAAACCTTTGATAGATAAATGATAATTTCTTGAGTACAAATATTGAATTGTACATGGACTTAAAATACTTATATTAACTAGTTAACAAACCCATATTGTTGATTACAGAGAACTGATAATTGTTTGATACTGCTAGTAATGCATACAAATCTATTAAATTGTTGCAACCTGTAGGTTGATAATACAACAGGTGCCTAGCAATAACAGACCAACAAAACACAAAAAAATTGTTCATATTAAACAGGGAGAACTGACATCATCCAACCTTCTTTTTGCCTTTGTTGTTGCTCCCCTCTGCAGCATTCCTTGACCGAAACTTCTTCTCAGCAATTTCTTTCCTAGTTTTTTTATTGGCTAAGCCAACAACGACATTTGGTCTTGGAGCTTTAGCTTGAGAAGATTGAGCTTTGTGAGTGTGATTTGATCTAGGAGTGTGCTTTCGTCTTGGAGCATCAACTTGAGCAACTAATTCTTCATCGCTAGAGTCAAAGAGAGGGCTCATTCTAATCCAATCTTTGTTTTCCCATTCCTCCTTATATTTGACCACATCATGTGTTTAAAATTAAAAAAATTAATCGATGGTATAAATGTATACAACTTTATGCATAAACACATAACAACTTAACTATACCTTGTTTCAAATTTTCTTATATCATTTGGAGTAAGCAGTCGACTTTTACTTTGAACCTGACATAGCATTAAGTTGAATAAATTAAAAATTCACATCGCCGTACATTCAACCATAAACTTTAAGTTTAAACAGCTTTACGTTTAGAATTGTTATTCTTCTTAATTTCTAACTCATAACCTCATCACTCGTGTCTTTCTCCTCATCACTTGTATCTTCCTACTCATCACTAGAATCTACCAGGGTATCATTAGTGTCTTCCTCCTCATCAAATGAATCTTATTCATCCTCTGTAGTAGGTTTGAATACAATAGGAGTTTCTAAACAGGGAGGACGAATAGAGGGAGGATGAACTTTTTTGGAAGAAGTTGCGGCATTAGGTACACCTAAAATTTGAGTTTGAAGCAAGGGAGGACGAACAGAGGGAGGACGAACTCGAGCGGACGAACTTGTGGCATTAGGAGTTTGAAACAAGGAAGGACGAATAGATGAAGAACTTGTGACATTATGTATGCCTACAATAGGAGTTTGAAACAGTGGAGGACGAAAATAGGGAGTACTTGAAAAACTACGAATCGGACTTGTATTGCTAGGGGGTGGGCGAAATTCAACACTTTTAGAAGTAGATGATGAAGTGTCTGATTCAATATGAATTACTTCTGCAAACATATAAATATTAATGTTAGTTATATGTCGATGAAAGGAGTGTTTGGTAGTATGTGTAGCATGGTTGTGGATGTCCTAATAACATTTAGATTTGGTTATGCATATTGTTAGGACCATTGGAATAGTTATTTGTAATAGGTAGACTAGGAGGTATGTAGTTCCTCCTGGTCATAGTAGTAGTAGGAGCAAGTCGTGCTCCTGGTCTTATAGAAAGTCAAACTTTATTATTTAGATATTATTCTGTTAGGATATGCATGAGATATGTTAAGAAACGATATGCATATCAGTTTTACACGTTTTGGTTAATGATGTATTAGGGTTTCCTTGTAGTATAAAAGGGACCTTAGGCATAAGGGTTTTACACACCTTCATCAAACATAATTCTAGTTCATATTAATATTAGAAACCCTTAGTAAAGGATCAAGTCATTATAGTTATTATGTTCTTCTTGTTCATAGTATTTGTATTCCGCACTTATATTGTGTGATTTATATAGAGTCTCTCTGTGAATAAACTTGTGATTACAGAAGTCGTTCACCGTTCCTAACAGGCTGCAAGATCCACATCTAGTGGACCCAACACATATGTTTGTATAGAGGACCATATCCAACTTATTTTAAAAACCCTAAAACAGTATCTTACCAAAATAATCTAAAACTATAACATACCATGGGACCATATCCAGACACATTAACAAAACCCATAACCTAGACTGAAACGTAGACCATATAAACACATTAAGAAGGGTTAATCCTATAAATTGCATCACGTTAATTAAATATGAGACAGGTCCACATACATGCATTAAAAATTAGTGTAAACCCTAATATCATAACAAACTTACGCTATTCGTATGAACCATAATATTTAAATTAAACAATACTGATTGTTGCATTACCTTTTTCCTGATGCTTCATGTCGTTAATGATTGTGTAGATTGGCGACTATTGTGTATGAGGTTTTATTTTTTTGATCGTTTATTGGGAGGTTAATTAATTCAGGGTTCGTTCTTCCTGTGTGCAGTGTGTGATTGTGAAAATGGTGGTGAAAATGGTGGTGGTTACAAGATGGTTACCAGATATTATGTGTGTTTAATGAAAATGTAAATTTTAAATTTACTTAATAATAAAATTATAATTAACATTTAATTTTTAAAAAATAATAATAAATAAATAATAAGTAAATAAAAAAGCATATACGTTGTATTTTTAATAAAAACATTTTTGTCAAAATTAACTAACTTTAAAAAGTTTATAATTTAAACATAAAATTAAAATACTACTTTAATTTTAAACATAAAGTTGTAGTTAAATAACTTAAATATATTAGGTTATAATAATGCTTGACAACCGCGAGATAAATATCTTTTGGTTTTTAAGCAGTATGTGGGATTTATTTGAGCTTTATATCAATCACCTTGAATAATCATCTCAAGCAATTTAATATAAGTAAGGTCGATTTTGAATGGTTGGTTTAATAAGGTTAGGGTGACGACATTCTACTTTGGTATTGGTCAGGGTTTATGGTTTAGGGTTGGGTTTAAGGTATAGGGTTGATGGTTAAGGTTTAGGATTTATGGTTTAGGGTTTATGGTTTAGGGTTAGTGAAGTGGTTTATGTTTAGGGTTTATGGTTTAGGGTTAATGTAGTGGTTTATGTTTAGGGTTTATGGTTTAATTTGAATTCATGTTTTAGGGTTAATTAATGGGTTTAATGTTTATGATTTAGGGTTTACGGTATATTACTTTAGGTTTAGGTTGTATGGTTTAGAGTTTAGGGGTTATGGTTTAAGGTTTAGGATTTATGGTTTAATTAGCTAGGGTTTGTGGTTTAAGGGTTAATTAATGGTTTAATGTTTATAGTTTAAGGTTAAATGGTTTAAGGTTTATGATGTAGTGTTTAGGGTTTATGGTTTAAGGTATAGGGATTAGGGTTTGTGGTTTAAGGGTTAATTAATTGCTTAATGTTTATAGTTTAAGGTTAAATGGTTTAAGGTTTATGATTTAGTGTTTAGGGTTCATTGGTTAAGGTTTAAGGCTTAGGGTTTAGGGTTTATGGTTTAAGGTCTAGGGTTTGTGGTTTAAGGGTTAATTAATGGTTTAATGTTTATAGTTTAAGGTTAAATGGTTTAAGGTTTATGATTTAGTGTTTAGGGTTTATTGATTTAAGGTATAGTGCTTAGGGTTTATGGTTTAAGTTTTTGGGTTTATGGTTTAAGGTTTAGGATTAATGGTTTTATTATCTAGGGTTTGTGGTTTAAGGGTTAATTAATGGTTTAAGGTTTATAGTTTAAGGTTAAATGGTTGAAGGTTTATGATTTAGTGTTTAAGGTTCATTGGTTAAGGTTTAGAGTTTAGGGCTTAGGGTGTAAGGTCTAGGGTTTGTGGTTTAAGGGTTAATTAATGGTTTAATGTTTATAGTTTAAGGTTAAATGGTTTAAGGTTTATGATTTAGTTTTTTGGGTTTTTTGGGTTTAAGGTTTAGGGCTTAGGGTTTGCGATTTAAGGTTTAGGGTTTAAGGTTTAGGATTTATGGTTTAATTAGCTAGGGTTTGTGGTTTAATGGTTAATTAATGGTTTAATGTTTATAGTTTAAGGTTAAATGGTTTAAGATTTAAGATTTAGTGTTTAGGGTTCATTGGTTTAAGGTTCAGGGCTTTAGGTTTAGGGTTTAAGGTTTTTGGTTTATGGTTTATGGTATGCAGGATTATGATTTTTGGTTTAATTAAGGTTTATGGTTTAAGGGTTTATGGTTTAGGGTTAAATGGTTTAAAGTTTAGGATTTAGGTTTTATTATTGGTTTAAGTTTTAATTTAGGTTTATGGTTTAATTGGTTAAGGTTTATGATTTAGGGTTAGCATCATTCGAGATAGATGGTTTAACACTTCATAATTTTTAAAAACTTTAAGGTTTTAAAATAAATCAGATAACAAATTAATTATCGTTTATGTTACATTCATACGTGAGCTTGTTGAAATAAGTCATAAAACCGTTTAAGCACCCGACTTATATTATATAATTAATAAACAAGACTTATGTTATAACTATTAATATAATTATCATGATAATTAAACATGGCCATTTTATTTAAATAAACTTTAGGTTAAAATAATTATTAATATAATTATTCATGTTACATTTAGTTAATTAAGAAACTTAGTATTAATTTTTAACCAAGGTTTAATTAATTTAATAACATATTTTAATTTAATTACCCAATAATCATATAAGGTAAAGTTCAATTAATAAAATCATGAAATATTATTAATTAGTAATTACATATAATATCATGTATTATTATTATCAATTAATAATCATATGTTAAGACTAAGTATTTAATATTAATAAATTTTACTATATAATAATCATGACTTATAATATATGCTTATTAAAACTATAGCTTATCATACACTTATTTAATAAGCTTATACTAAATAAAGTCTTTAATGTAACAAAAATTTTAATAAATACAAATTTTAAACCCGACTTATATTATATAAGCTCTAACTCCAGTCCCGACATCAACCCGTTTCGCCACACACACTCAACGTGTCTAAAAATTGAAGCCTTTTCTTTGCATGAAACTTGATATATTGCACCGGTACCCCGTCCACTAATCACTCACACACACACACACACATTCAATATCTAGAGGACAAACAATGAATCAACCACCCACCCACCCACCCACCCATCCATAAACAGATACAAATCATCAATCCCTGATAAATCAAACCTATCTAACTTGGATGATTTTGATTTTGATAAAGTCCCCATAAGTGAGGAGATGATTGATTATGTGCTTGCTAAGTATGGAACCAACTGGAAGTATGATGATCCACGTGCTGACACAATTATTGAAGATTTGGTGCATATAGAGTTTAAAAAAATATACTAAACAAAAATCAAAACAAGGTTAGGGTTTTGTTAGACCTATATTTTATATAGTCGAACAAGAATGTAATAGGTCATCTTAGTCGTTAATTGTCTTGTAATGTAATAGGTTAGTCGGGTTAACCAGGCTTGGACTTTAAGCTAATATTGTATAAGTTAGGGGCGTAAGCCCAAGCAAAGCCAAGCTCGGCCCATGAACAAGCCCAACAAAGCCTTTAAGGCGTGGGGTATATATACCCTCTTCCATGTGTGGAAGAGGGTGTTGGAAAACATTACTTTATCTCTCTAGTTTATTGTTTTTACCATCCATTCTCTCTTGTTTCTCTCTCTACTTTTCTTCTCTTTCTCTCTCTAAATACCTCTATAAATATTGTGTTATGGATTAAAGTGGGATTAACATTTGGTATCAAGAGCCTATAGTGGATAGGTGATTGAAGAATTGTGATTATTGATTTTTGATTCGTGTGATTTTATAACAAATCATCTCGTCTCAAATTTTTTTTTGTGTTTTCAAGCTCTAAATCTCCTTAAAAATTGCCTACAAAGTTGTGGTAGGAATTTGTGTTCTTCTTTTTGGTGATATTTTCAAAAAAAATTGCTAGTTTTGGTTTGATTTTTGGGCAAAAACTTTGAAAAAATCACGTATTTGGAAGTCTACCTTATTCGGAATTATAGGGTTTATTAAGTCGGAATACTAGGTTTAGCAATATTCTGACTTGTGTGACAAGTTGAGTTATTCCGGATTAGCATCTACTTGTTTATTCAGAATATGGTCTAGAATATTAGTTATTCTAGATAAGGTTCATTTTGGATTGCGGATTGAGTATAGAAATTGGATTCCGGATTGAGTGAAGAAATTAGATTCCGGATTGAGTGTAGAAACTGGATTCCGGATTGAGTGTCGAAGCTTGATTCCGGATTGAGTATAGAAATTGGATTCCACATTTAGTGAAGAAACTAGATTCTGGATTGAGTGTCGAAACTTGATTCCGGATTGAGTGTAGAAGTGTATTCCGAATTAAGAGTAAATTTGGGGATTCCTGATTAGATCACAACATCATATTCCGAGTTAGATCACTACATCGGATTCCAAATTAGTGTCACATTCACATTCCGACTTAGGTACAGGAAAGAAAGATTCCGACTTGTCAAAAGGAAACATTTGGATTCCGGATTGTTTTATTCCGACTTGATTCTGGATTAAACAAAGGTGCATTCTGGATTGTTTACATACTTGGATTCCGACTTGTTCTTTGAAGATATATTCCAAATTGTTTGAGCTATAAATTTTTCAAAAACGTGATTTTGAAAATTTCGAGAGTTTTTGGCCTTGGAATTTTTGGTTTCTGGAGCTACAATTTTTAGGGGATTTTAACATCATTTCTCGAGAACATCAACCACACCTCATCACAACACATCCACTAAGATCCTAATCCATTCACAATCATCGACAATGTCTAACAACAACATTATCAATGTGACTGCAAATCAAATTCGTTTGGAACAAGGTGGCAACGGTAATCCACCTGTGCTCACTGCCGGTTGCTACGTTCAATGGAGATCTCGTTTTCTCAGATTTCTTGATAGAAAAGAGAACCGAACTGCTATTCGTCACTGCCTTGAGAATCCACCTCCAGTTTTTGAATTCATACCCATTACCACACAAGCAGAGGATGGTACTTCATCAACTACACGAGCTATGGAGAATTTCGATGCATGTCCTGCTGAGAAAAAGAAACTCCTTCAAGCTGAAGCTGATGTTGTTAACTACATACTCACTGGGATTGATAACGATATGTATTCTACGGTTGATGCATGTCCTAATGCTATGGAAATGTGTAATTCAATTCATCGTTTGAAGCAAGGTGAGTTGATCAATGTTCAAGATCTCGAGACTAATTTACTTTGGGAGTTTGGAAAATTCACATATAAAGATGGTGAATCCATTGACTCATATTACTCGAGATTCTACAAAATGATGAATGAGCTTGTCAAAAATCAGTACACCATCTCCAATCATCGTGCCAATGTTCAGTTTCTACTTCAACTCAAATCGGAATGGCAAAGGTTTGCGACCTTGGTTAAACAAAGGGAAGATATCAAGACTATCTATTATCACACACTTTATGATATCTTGAAACAACATCATAATGAAGTGAATGAACTAAGGGCTGAAAAAGCAGAACAGTCTGCTAATTCTATTGCTTTTGTGGCTACTACTTCAACAAACCCCGTTCTCCGTCAACAACCACCTACACATTCCTCAAGGGTATCTAGCTCATCCACCAAACCTCTAGCCACTGCTAGAAACAAAGCAAAAGCAATTGTCCCCACTGCACCTCCAAAGTATGACACCGAGTCAGATGGAGATAGTGATGATGAACAAACTTCAAGGGACAAGAAGATTGAGGAACTCATGTCTTTACTCACCACAACTTATAAGAAGATCTACAAACCTACCAAGAACAACCTCAGATCATCATCCAATGCTAGATATAAAGAAGTTGATCATGCACCTAGGTATGATCGTGAAGCTAGGTATGATAATCAGTGGATGCCGAATCAAGTTGGGGCTAGAGATACTGTAGGCACTCAGGTTGTGCAGAAGACTGGGATTCAATGCTTCAATTGCAAAAGATTTGGGCACACGGCAATGGAATATAAGAAGCCAAAACGGGTTAAGGATTCGGGATATCACAAGGAAAAGATGTTGTTGTGTAAGAAAGAAGAAGCACGAATTCCACTTACAGTATATGAAGTTGACTGGTGTGATGACACTGATGATGAAGCCGATGATCAAGAGTTGGAGGCACATTATGTGTACATGGCAAAGATTTAAGAAGTGACTCCAGAGACTGTTGATACTTCTGGACCTATCTTTGATACTGAGCCAATTGAAAAGGTACCAACATATGATAACTATAATGTGTTTGCTAATGAACGACGGCATCCTGAGCAACCCGAAAGCATCAATGACACATATGTAATGGAAACGGGTGATGGAAATATCTCTACGGATTCACAACATATGTGTAATGATGATGGTAATGCTGCTCAGGATACTGACTCGGATGAGGACCGTGATTTGCTTGCGTCTATTATTGATTCTTTAAAACATGAAATTGAGGAAAACAAAGAGGCTAATAAACGTTTGAAGCAAGCAAATACATCCTTAGCTGAGGAGATAGACAGGCTTAAAGAGTGTGATAATGTAAAAGAAGTTGATCGACGAGTTGCAATAGCTAATGGTTTGGTATATGAACGTAAGGTGCTCAACGAACAATATTGTTATGAAGTAACACATGAAATTCATATGTCAAAACAAAAGATATCAGAACTTGAAGAACAACTGGTGCTACATAAACTCCAGATTACTGAGTTAGAGTCAATTAACAAAGAACAAAGTGAGCTTTATAAAACTCGTGAAGAAAAAGATATTGAAAAAATTCTTGCTTTGGAAAAGAGAGTCGAAACATTAACAACATTGTTTACAAAACGGGTCAGTCTATTCAAACCAGGAAAATGCTCAAAAGAAATATGAAAACGAGTTTTGTCAAGCCTGAATATCTCAAGAAAGTTCAAAGTACCAAGCCTGTTCTTTATGATATCCGTTGTTATGTTGATAATCTTGCTCTTATGTTATCCCCTGACTACGATGAAATCATTCGTCATCAAAAAAGAAAGTCGATCGAACTTAAGTGATTTAATATTTCTGATTTTGATCATTATATTAAGTTAGTTCCTCAAAAATAACTTTCCAAAGAACAAAAGATGTATAATAGTGTTCCACCACCAAGTCATGAGCCTCAAAAGAAAGTTTCTTTAAAAAGGAGTTTCAAAAAGCAATCAATTTTGTTAGAAAAACAAATTTCGGATGTAAAACGTAAATGGGATGAGAAAAGTAAAAGTGTTCAGCAATTTGAGTTTATAAAACAAGAGGTTTTAAATTAGTACAAAGGTGTCGTCGATTATGAAAAAGTTTCTAGAGATACCGTTTGGAATATTAAACCTAACCCACAAGTAGAAGTCGTCATTCAACAATACATTGTTCCAACCATTGATGATCTTTCAAATAATGTGGAAATGTTTTGTAACGCTCTCACTGAAGAAATGACAACTGGTTTAAAATATGTCAAATCTCTTGAAGATGAAGTTGATTTTCTTCAAATTAAATTAAAGACACAAGAACACCAACTTTCTAACGAAATTGATCGATTTTCTAAGGAATACTTTTATGCTGACCATATGAATGCTATACTTGGTGTGTATACCGATCTTGATCAATATTGTCATGTAGCATGTCTAGTGTCAAAACCGGATGAGAAATGTTGCAATCTTGAAGTAGAGCTTTCGAAACAAATTCAGTCATATAACAAACTTTCGAAAAGTTTTTCCCAACTTGAGAAACACTCCATTTCTCTTGAACTTGCTTTACAAAAAGGTGATGAATCTCATTAATAAAAAGTGTCAAGAAATGGCAGCTTCTTCGGTTCGACAATTAAATGAAAAAGGTTTCGAAATAAATGATTTGAAAGCTCAACTACAAGAAAGGTACATAGCCGTCAGTGAGCTACAAAAAATCATTGAGAAAATGAAAGGAAAGTTTGAATTAGGTAAACCATCCACCGTTCGTCAATCGAATGTGGTTAAATACCCTAAATCATCTATTTTGGGCAAACCCCCACAGACTTTGCCTAAGATTGGAACTGATAAGAGCACTAATGTGATAGCACCTGGAATGTATAAGATGAACACTAGGTCCACTCAAACTGGAACATTGCGGTTGCCTCAGAATACTAGGAAAACTAATCAACGTGTGTCTTCTTCTACAGGAGTAACTCCCACTACTAGCGTTAGCGGACCATAGCTTAAGAGCACTAGAAGTCAAGATAGAGTCATGCCTAACAATAGTCAAGGGAAGAAGATGGAAGTAGAAGACCACCGTAGTAATTTTAAGTTTTCTAAGAATAAAACGTTTGTAACTGCATGTAATGACAGTTTGAATGTTAAGACTTCGAATGATGAACTTGTTTGTGTTAAATATGGAAAATGTGTTCGTACTTTCAATCATGATGCTTGTGCTTTTAATCATAATGGCGTGAATGCTAGAACTAGGAAGCCTATTCTTGTGCCCACTAGTACTAGAAAACCCACAAGAACTTTGAACCAATCCACTACTCAACCACTTAAGAAACAAAGTGCGTTAGAATCCACTACTCTATGTAAACAAAACATGTTAAAGAAGCTTTATGAGAACATGAGTAGGACATGTAAACGGGGGTACTCAAGATTTACACCACCCGAATACAAATGGGTACTTAAGACCACCACTATTCTAATTGGGTCTATGAATGTTAGCTTGCCTCTAGAATCTAGGCCTACTAATATTTAGGAACCCACTTCTATCAAGGGCTCCCCTTTGTCAAACTCTACATTGTCTTATAATTCTTATGCAGCTCGTCGATATCATTCTCTTCATAATGGACTCTGGGTGCACAAAGCACATGACGGGCAATCTCAAACTTCTAATTAACTTCGTGGAGAAGTTTCTAGGTACGGTACGGTTTGGAAATGATCAGTTTGCACCGATACTCGGATATGGAGATTTGGTTCAAGGGAATATCACTATAAAACGGGTTTATTACGTCGAGGGACTGAATCACAACTTATTCTCGGTTGGTCAATTTTGTGATGCAGATTTGGAAGTGGCTTTTTGGAAAACTACTTGCTATGTTAGAGACTACGATGGGAATGACCTTCTTACAGGTTCTCGTGGTTCTGATCTCTACACAGTAACTCTTCAAGACACATCTTCATCAAATCCAATTTGCTTAATGGCCAAAGCTTCATCCTCTCAAGCATGGTTATGGCATCAACGATTCTCACATCTCAACTTTGACACCATCAACTTGCTTTCGAAGAATGATATTGTGACCGGTCTTCCAAAGTTAAAATTCGTCAAAGACCATCTTTGTTCTTCTTGTGAGTTGGGGAAAGCAAAACGGAAGTCTTTCAAAACAAAGACTACCCCAAGCTCAAAAGGACGATTGGAACTTCTACACATGGATTTTTGTGGTCCCATGCGTGTAGAGAGTATTAACGGGAAAAAGTATATTCTCGTGATTGTTGATGATTACTCTAGATACACATAGACTTTCTTCTTAAGGTCCAAAGATGAAACACCATAGGTTCTCAAAAACTTTCTCAAGATGATACAACGCAATCTTCAAGCTCAAATCTTAACCGTGAGAACGGATAGGGTACTGAATTTTTGAACAAGACTTTGCAATCTTACTTTCAAGAAGAAGGCATCGAACATCAAACGTCTATTGCTCGAACCCTAATAGGTGTGAAAACACCCATCCTTTTACCACTTAATTCTGGCTAAAACGAGACCAGAACACGTATTTAATATCATTTGTTTGGAATTATGCGTGGTTTTTGTGTTTATTGTGTTTTCAGAGCCAACCGGATAAATATTGAAGAAAACATGGGATTGCACGGGTTTTATGGAAGAAAAAGACTCAAGACAAAGTCTAGTGTCCAAGAAATGCAAAAGATTTGAAGTCACTGGGCCTATTCGAAGATTTATCGAAGAAAAGGACCAAAGATGGAAGATTTACATAAGTCGAAGAAACTCAAGTCTATTAAACGAAGAAATTTAAAGACGAGTTGAAATTAATCGACGACAAATCCCGAATCAGAATCGAAAACGTCAACTTTTCTGAAAAGACGAGAAGACAAGAAGAACGGGAGAAAGCCCACTCACCAACCAAAGGTAACACCTATAAAAGGAATCCCCCTCACACTTTTCATTCAGTTTTTTAGTTTTTCTTCTCCCCTCTTTTTTCTCCCTTTCTGTTCGTAGATATCACCAACACCACTAGGGTGTTTGGTGATTTTGATCTTTGTTTTTCAATCTTGTAATTTTAATCCTTGTTTTGTGATTGTTAAAACTTTATTCTATCAATATATTAATCCTTTCATCTCATCTTGTTCATCTTCATTTATTTGGTTAAAAGTTAAAGTTCTTATTTGATTGATTTGATCCTTAAAAGTTGTTGGGTTTTAAGTTTTTATTGATGGGATTCGTTGTTATTGGTTAGTTTATGATTCGTGTTAGTTTTGTTTAAGTTTTTGGTTAGAAACCTGGTGATTTTTGGCTTAAAACGTTTCCCCTGTTTTTCTGAGATTTTACTGTTCTTGAGTATTCCCCAGGTTCCCGATGAACAAAAGTTCCGGATGAACACAAAGTTCCAGATGAACAAAGAAAGTTCTGAATGAGTTTATGTTAAAAAAGTTCCGAGTCAGTCTAGAAGTTCCGAATGAATTTTCCTTTCAAAAGTTCCGAATGAACTTAAACTTCCGGATGAACACAAAGTTCCGCATGAGTTTAAGAAGTTCCGAATGAATTTGCTTTTCAAAAGTTACGAATGAGTTTTTAAAGTTCCGAATGAATTTTCCCTTAAAAAGTTCCGAATCAATTTTAAAGTTCCGAATGAATGCTCTTTCCAAATCTTCCGAATAAACTTCCGAAACCAAAAGTTCCGAACCAACTTCCGGATCAAAAGTTCCGAGTGAACTTCCGGATCAACAACTTCCGAATCAACTTCCGAAGAAAGTTCCGGATCAACTTCCGAAGAAAGTTCCGGATCAACTTCCGAGTAAAGTTCCGAATGAAGGTTCCGAGTGAAGGTTCCGAGTGAAGTTCCGAGTGAAGGTTCCGAGTGAACTTCCGAACGAAGTTCCGGATCAAGGGTTCCGAACCAAGTTCCGAGTGAACTTCCGAATCAAGGTCAAACTTCCGAATCAAATTTATTTGAGCATTTTTAAGTGTTACTGTTCTTACTGTTCTTAATTTTTACTTTATATTTTAATTCAAGTTTTTATTAATTGTCATTAAATTAATTGTTTTTGATTTAAGTTTTCATTTTAATACATTTAAACTTTTTAGTAGATTAGAAAACTAAACCCCCTTTTTAGTAACCAAGAACAATCATTCCACTTAGAACCAAGATCAATTCGAGAGGATATCGAGAGAATAATAGAACCCCATACAAAAAGCAAATATCAAATGGCGCCGCTGCCGGCTCTTCTCGTTAAGATTAACAGTTTTTTGTGAGAACTTGGATTTTGGGATCCGTTCCCCGTGAACGTTACTTTTTCATAAAAGCCTTCAAAAACACAAAAAAATATAAAATTTTCAAAAATCCTAAAAATTAAAAAACATAAAAACCAAAAATATTTTTGCTTTGTTTTTGCCTTGTTAGTTCTTTTGCAGGTGTATGCGCACTCGATCAACGTCTTATCAAGAGCCTGAGCCTCTCGATAACTTAGACATGGCCGGTGTACAAAACAACAACAACATACCACCTCAAAACAACAATAATAACAACAACAACCCACCTTTCAACAACATGAATAATAACAACAACAATGAGCCTCTACCGGATAATCGCCCGATGATTGAACTGCTGCAAGCTCATGTAGATGGCAACACCGATCCAATTGTTATACCGGCGATTGCAGCCAACAACTTTGAGCTAAAATCAGGCTTTATCCAGATGGTCTCTGCTCAACCATTCTTGGGACGTACCATTGATGACCCACATGACCATATCAAGAGATTCTTGCAACTCACCAACACGGTCAAATTCAATGGTGTTCCACAAGAGGTAATCCGGTTACAACTTTTTCCCTTTTCTTTAGAGGGACAAGCCCGGCATTGGCTTGCTAAGGAACCACCACAGAGTATTCTCTCGTGGACGGATTTGGAAACCAAGTTTATCAATTACTTTTTCCCACCCTCTCGTACTACCGCTTTGCGGAATGAAATCATATATTTTGAACAAAAGTACGATGAGTCGTTTAGTGAATCTTGAGACCGTTTCAAAGACCTTTTGAGAAAATGCCCACAACATGGTTTTATCAAAGTACATCAAATTAATACTTTTTATAATGGTTTAAGCATGAATGACCAAGATTCACTAAACAGTGCCTCGGGGGGTAATCTTTTGGCTAAGACTTCCAATGCTGCTTGGGATATCATTGAGAATAAGTCTCGTGTGCAAACCAAGAGTTTTCGGACCAATGTCGCTAGTGCTAGCACTAGTGACAGCGACAAGCGACTGGACAAAATCACTGTGCTTCTTGAATCGCTTGCTACCCAAACCGCCAGCAACACCAACAGCATCAACGCTAGAAACGCTAAAGACGCTCAAGTCAATGCTGTTAGCCAACCATGCGAGATATGCGGGGGTCCTCACTCTTACACCACTTGTACCGCCACCCAAGACTACCCTTCTGAAAATGTGAATGCAGCATATGGCACCTATCCTCAACCTGCTTATCAAGCTAGACCTCAAGGTGACCGTAATTTGCTTAGCTACCGCTCTAACAACTACCTCTCACCACCCGGTTTTCCTCCAAACAACCCAAACCAACAACAAAACCTCAATCGCCCTCCTCAACAACAACAACAACCTCGTACACCATACATACCACCTCACAAGCAGCAACAACCACCTCAACGAAACAACCAAGTATACCAGCAACCTGCTTATCAACCACCCGCATACAATGCTCCTCCCAACCAACCAACCACTCTTCACCAAGAAGTGGAAACCTACATGAGGACTAACGATGTGATCGTGGGAAACCTTCAACGTGAAGTGCTCAACTTGAAAGCAGACCTGGTCAAACAAGCGAACGATTTGAGAGCCGACATGAGAAATACTTTGGATAGTCAAACAAATGACTTGAAAAACATGATGGCTAGTTTCTTCCAAGGTAATCAACCCTCTTATTCGGGTACTCTTCCGAGTAACACCGTTGCGAATCCAAGAGGGGAGATGAAAGCAATCACCACTCGCAGTGGCAAAGGTACCAAGGAACCCGAGCTTCCTATACCTCCACCGGTGGTTGTGACTAAGGAGAACGAGTCACCTGCTCCTATTCCTCCTTATACTTCCCCAATTTCTCCGCCTCCTTCACCTTCTACCCCCATTTCCCCACCACCCGTGGTTGTGAGTGATCCTATTCCCCTAAAGCCTTCTTCTTCATCCAATATACCTTATCCTTCAAGGTTGAGGAAAGAGAAGCAAAAGAGCAAGGATGATATTCAAGTTTCAAACTTTCTCAAAATGTTTAAACAATTGAATTTTAACATCTCCTTTGCCGAGGCTCTCGCTCACATGCCCAAATACGCTAAGATGTTTAAAGATCTTCTAAGTGATAAGGAAAAGCTTCTTGACATCGCTCAGACCCAACTTAATGAGAACTGCTCCGCAGTGCTTTTAAGGAATTGCCAACTAAGCTTGGTGATCCGGGTCGTTTCTTAATCCCTTGCAACTTCCCGGGAGTAGAGAATTGCATAGCCCTAGCCGATCTAGGTGCCAGTATCAACTTAATGCCCTTAAGCGTTTGGAAGCAATTATCTCTCCCTGAGCTAGTCCCCACCAAAATGACTTTGGAATTAGCTAACCGTACGGTTGCTTATCCAGTGGGGATAGCCGAAGACGTCTTTGTAGGAGTCGACAAATTCACTTTTCCTGCTGATTTCGTCGTTGTTGACTACGACATGGACCCTCGTGTGCCATTGATCGTTGGTCGTCCATTCCCGAGGACCGGTCGCACTCTAATCGATGTTGAAGCCGGTGAGCTTATCATGAGAGTGGGTGACGATAAGATCGTCTTCAACATGGGAAAGCTTTCTAAACAGCCTTATTCATACGAGAGTGTTAATTGTACTGACGTTCTTGATGAGGCTTGTGAAGAACACTTCAAAGATGCTTGTAAAAGTACTCCTACCTCTCTTCCCAATGTTGAGACCGTTTCCTCTATCGACTCATCACTATCTCTATTTGGAGAAAGTGATTTCCTTTGGAAATACTTGGAAGCTACCATGGGGGATGTGAACTTAGACCATGATGATTCTACCACCAATTGGGATGAAGATCTCCGCCTCATTGAAAACCTTCTCAAAGAAGACAATCTTTCTCCTCTATCTCCGACGGTTACTGCTATTGATCCTCCTTCTCCTAAAGAGGTGACTAATGATGATCCATCATTAGTTTCACCATCTATTGAGGATCCTCCCACTCTTGAGCTTAAGGACCTACCTCCTCATCTTGAGTACGTTTTCCTTAAAGACAACGAGAAATTACCAGTCATCATCGCGAAGGACCTGAAGGAAGTAGAAAAAGCCCGCCTTGTCGCCGTGTTGAAGAAGCATAAAAGAGCTATCGCTTGGAAAATCTCCGACATTCGTGGAATTGATCCTCACTTCTGCACACACAAAATTCTCATGGAGGACGACTTTAAGCCCACAATTCAAAGCCAACGAAGGGTGAATCCAAAAATACATGAAGTCATCAAAACAGAGGTTATCAAACTTCTTGATGCGGGTATGATTTACCCTATTTCGGATTCACCATAGGTTAGTCCAATCCATTGTGTACCTAAGAAAGGCGGCAGCACCTTTGTGCCCAATGCTAACAACGAGCTGATTCCTACCCGTCTCATCACTGGGTGGAGAGTTTGTATAGACTACCGCAAACTCAATGATGCCACGAGAAAGGATCATTTCCCTCTACCTTTTATGGACCAAATGCTTGAACGCTTAGCGGGTAATGAATATTACTGCTTTCTTGATGGTTTCTCGGGTTATTTCCAAATACCCATCGATCCCCAAGATCAAGATAAGACAACATTCACTTGTCCCTATGGCACATTTGCTTACAAAAGGATGCCTTTTGGCTTATGTAATGCCCCCGGGACTTTCCAAAGGTGCATGTTGGCTATCTTCCATGACATGGTTGAACAAACCATGGAAGTCTTCATGGATGATTTCTCGGTCTTTGGGGATTCCTTCTCTTCTTGCCTTGCTAATTTGGAACGTATGCTTAAGCGGTGCGAAGACACTCGCCTTGTTCTGAATTGGGAAAAATGCCATTTTATGGTAAAAGAAGGCATTGTGCTAGGACACAAAATCTCTAAAGCCGGTCTTGAAGTCGACCGTGCTAAAGTAGATGTCATAGCCAAATTACCTCCACCTTCAACCGTGAAGGGTGTGAGAAGTTTTCTGGGTCATGCGGGCTTCTATCGTCGATTCATTCAGGATTTCTCTAAAATCGCTCGCCCGATGACCCACCTCTTGGAAAAAGATACTCCTTTTATCTTTTCCAAAGAGTGCCTTGAAGCCTGCAACTTGCTTAAGGATAAGCTTACTAAGGCACCCGTCTTGGTTACCCCTAATTGGGAGCTGCCTTTCGAGTTGATGTGCGATTCTAGCGACTTTGCTATTGGTGCGGTTTTGGGCCAAAGAGTGAATAAACACTTCCAACCAATCCACTATGCTAGCAAGATAATGACGGGGGCTCAATTGCATTACACGACAACCGAAAAAGAGCTTTTAGCTGTTGTCTATGCTTTTGAAAAGTTCCGCCCCTATCTTGTCCTTTCCACCACAATCATATACACGGACCATTCCGCGTTGAAGTACTTGATGACTAAGCATGATTCTAAGCCAAGACTTCTTCGCTGGGTTTTACTCCTTCAAGAATTCAACATTGAAATTCGTGACAAAAAGGGAGCCGAAAACCTGGCCGCGGATCATCTGAGCAGACTTGAGGATCCATATCAAGGGGATCATCCAAACAAAGAGATCAATGATTCTTTCCCCCTTGAGACCTTAATGTCTATGAATCTCAATCTTGATGGCACCCCGTGGTTTGCCGATATTGCAAACTACTTAGCGGGTGGTGTTCTCATCCAAGGGTTAACATCCCAACAAAAAAAGAAGTTCTTGAACGATGTTAAGACTTACTTTTGGGATGACCCTTTTCTATTCAAACAATGCGCTGACTTGATTATTCGCCGATGTGTTGACGGACCGGCCGCTTTGGACATTCTCCAGGCCTGCCACAAAGGACCCACCGGTGGTCACTTTGGTCCCAACTACACCGCCAAAAAAGTGTTTGATTCGGGATTCTATTGGCCCACCATTTACCGTGATGCTCACGAGATGGTTATACATTGTGATTCTTACCAAAAACAAGGCAAGATCACACATAAATATGAGATGCCTCAAAATTTCATACAAGAATGTGAAATCTTTGATGTATGGGGCATCGACTTTATGGGGCCATTCCCTTCTTCTAAAGGCAACAAATACATCCTTGTTGCTGTTGACTACGTTTCCAAATGAGTTGAAGCCAAGGCTTTACCCACTAACGACGCGAGGGTGGTTTGGAAATTCTTGAAACAACTGTTTGCTCGATTCGGTGTTCCTCGTGCTATTATCAGTGACTGCGGGACTCATTTTTGCAACGATCAATTTGCAAGAGTCATGGCAAAGTATGGTGTCAATCACCGTCTTTCCACCGCTTATCATCCTCAAACCAACGGTCAAGCCGAAATATCCAACCGTGGATTGAAGAGAATTTTGGAGCGTACTGTGGGAGAGCATCGCGCCGCGTGGGCCGATAAGTTAGATGATGCTCTGTGGACTTTCCGTACTGCTTATAAGACCCCGATCGGTTGTACGCCTTATCGTCTTGTGTACAGGAAAGCTTGCCACCTCCCTATCGAGCTGGAACATAAGGCATACTGGGCCTTGAAGTGGGCTAACTTCGACATCAACAAAGCCGGTGATTTTCGCAAGATTCAACTCAACGAGCTACAAGAATTGAGGAATCAAGCTTACGAGAACTCATTGATCTACAAGGAGAAGACCAAGATTGTCCACGATGCTAAAATCAAGAACCGAGAGTTCCACGTTGGTGATCAAGTCTTACTCTTTAACAGTCGGTTGAAGATCTTCTCAGGCAAGTTGAAGAGCCGTTGGTCTGGTCCATTCACCATCGCCAATGTTTTTCCCTATGGCACCATTGAGCTTTCTCAGCCAAATGGGCCCAACTTCAAGGTGAATGGCCAGCGTTTGAAATTGTACTTTGGTGAGGACATCTCTCAAGAGATGACTCCATCCCTCACCACGTTCCCCATGAACTAATTTTGGGTCGAGTCAGGCTCGTGACTCGGTTATCAAAAACAAGCGCTCCTCGGGAGGCAACCCGATTATCTATCCTTTTCCGCTTAACCTCCTAAGTGTAGGGGGACCTATATAGGTTGCTTTCTTTGTGTGGTGATGTGATTACAGGGATTAGTGCACTCTTGGAATCTCTGAAGAACCGTGCTCCCGTGTTATCCGACATCCGGTTCTATCTCTCAACTATCGTGATTCAATTTTCTTCATACTCACATTTGAAATTGATCACTTTATCGTCTCTTCCTTAACTTGATTTAACCAACGTGCACAATGTCATAAGTGTAGGGGAGACTTTTCCCACATGCTTGAACATTGAGGACAATGTTTATCTTAAGTGTAGGGGGGACTTCTATCGAAGTTTTAAGTGGACTTTTCCATGAAAATGCCTTCATTTAACCGGAAAATCCTATTTTTCAACATTTTTCAAATTTTTTATTAACTTTGGCCATTTTGTCGTAATTTTTAAATTTTTATCTTTGCTTTCATATGTATATATCCCGCATTAAAGTCAAAAATATTAATTAAGTGGTGTAGCTAGTTTAGAAATCTTTGACATATTAGGCCCGTTGCGTTTATTTTGACTCAACCCGAATAGACTTATCCAAGTTTATTCTAGCTAGTATCCTTAACCATGTAGACCTTAATTGGTTTATTAGGCTAAGTGTCTACGAGTCTCATTACTTGAGATTTTAAATTGTGGAGGACAAGAAATTATAGAGTCAATTATAAGTCGGTATTCTTGCACAAGCTCACTTGGTGTAATTATTTGCCTATTCTCCCATCACTTGCTAATCATTTATCTGCAATAAGTAAGGTCGTACGATTTGAAAAGTTACTTAGCTTCTAGCCCAAGATCGTTTAAAAGTTGCTCGGTAATGATAAGAGTTCATAGCCAAGGCATAACTTATGAAGCGGGGCGCGAAGATTGGCGAGTCCGAAAAGGCCCTAACAAGGCATGAGGATTCAATCTTATTGCTAAAGATCCAAGGTGATGTGAAAAGCATTATTCCCAAAGTCAATATGAAGGATCAAGACTCACGACGAAAAGCAATCAACTCCCATAAAGATCATGGAGAAGTCTATCCGAAAAGACCCTAACAAGGTATGAGGATAAATAGATCCAAGTCCGAAAAGGAGGCGGATCATTGTTTCTCAAAATCCCAATTAGTGATTGAAGAGTAATCATGAAGTCGTGGTCAACAAAGTTGGAGAACCCCTCAAAAGTCTCCAAGTGAAGAAAATATGTTAACGATGAGAAGACCATTATCTCAAGCACGTTTCTCAAGATATGAAGTATGAAGTACATGCCAAATATCGGCCCGAGAAAGGTCTCAAATCGTGAACCGAGTTATGCCAAGATATGAACTTTTTGATATCCCGAGAAGCAGTTTTAAGAGATTTTGTCCTTTAGCTAACTATTGATCAAATCGTCCTACTTTGCTTTCAGCCTAATAAACTATCGAAATAAGTCCAAAAATGCATCTTCATGATCATCCTAAGACAAAAATAAAATATAAGAGATACACCTAGGAATAAGGGAGTTTAAGCATATAATTAAGCCATGTGTGTAAGTGTTTGATTTACTAACTTATAATAACAATGATCTCGTTTTTAAGCTTAGTTTGGGGAACGTGAAACTTGAGGGTGATAAATCTTCGCAGCACCAAAGCCCTAATGTAAGTCCTTGATCTCTTTGCAAGTTATTTCCATGTATCTATTTTCAAGTAAAAATGGTTTTCTATCCTTTTGTTTCCTTTTAAGTTTTAATTTCTTTTAGTACCTTAATTTTTGTTTAGTAGTATTTGAATAAGGCCAAGGTTGATTAATTATGAGAAAAATGTAAAATTGCTTTATCACTAAACATTGCATGAGGGCGTGGCAATGGTTAAGTGTAGGGGATTTGATAGGTGTGAAAACACCCATCCTTTTACCACTTAATTCTGGCTAAAACGAGACCAGAACACGTATTTAATATCATTTGTTTGGAATTATGCGTGGTTTTTGTGTTTATTGTGTTTTCAGAGCCAACCGGATAAATATTGAAGAAAACATGGGATTGCACGGGTTTTATGGAAGAAAAAGACTCAAGACAAAGTCTAGTGTCCAAGAAATGCAAAAGATTTGAAGTCACTGGGCCTATTCCAAGATTTATCGAAGAAAAGGACCAAAGATGGAAGATTTACATAGGTCAAAGAAACTCAAGTCTATTAAACGAAGAAATTTAAAGACGAGTTGAAATTAATCGACGACAAATCCCGAATCAGAATCGAAAACGTCAACTTTTCTGAAAAGACGAGAAGACAAGAAGAACGGGAGAAAGCCCACTCACCAACCAAAGGGAACACCTATAAAAGGAATCCCCCTCACACTTTTCATTCAGTTTTTTAGTTTTTCTTCTCCCCTCTTTTTTCTCCCTTTCTGTTCGTAGATATCACCAACACCACTAGGGTGTTTGGTGATTTTGATCTTTGTTTTTAAATCTTGTAATTTTAATCCTTGTTTTGTGATTGTTAAAACTTTATTCTATCAATATATTAATCCTTTCATCTCATCTTGTTCATCTTCATTTATTTGGTTAAAAGTTAAAGTTCTTATTTGATTGATTTGATCCTTAAAATTTGTTGGGTTTTAAGTTTTTATTGATGGGATTCGTTGTTATTGGTTAGTTTATGATTCGTGTTAGTTTTGTTTAAGTTTTTGGTTAGAAACCTGGTGATTTTTGGCTTAAAACGTTTCCCCTGTTTTTTCTGAGATTTTACTGTTCTTGAGTATTCCCCAGGTTCCGGATGAACAAAAGTTCCGGATGAACACAAAGTTCCGGATGAACAAAGAAAGTTCCGAATGAGTTTATGTTAAAAAAGTTCCGAGTCATTCTAGAAGTTCCGAATGAATTTTCCTTTCAAAAGTTCCGAATGAACTTAAACTTCCGGATGAACACAAAGTTCCGCATGAGTTTAAGAAGTTCCGAATGAATTTGCTTTTCAAAAGTTCCGAATGAGTTTTTAAAGTTCCGAATGAATTTTCCCTTAAAAAGTTCCGAATCAATTTTAAAGTTCCGAATGAATGCTCTTTCCAAATATTCCGAATAAACTTCTGAACCAAAAGTTCTGAACCAACTTCCGGATCAAAAGTTCCGAGTGAACTTCCGGATCAACAACTTCCGAAGAAAGTTCCGGATCAACTTCCGAAGAAAGTTCCGGATCAACTTCCGAGTAAAGTTCCGAATGAAGGTTCCGAGTGAAGGTTCCGAGTGAAGTTCCGAGTGAAGGTTCCGAGTGAACTTCCGAACGAAGTTCCGGATCAAGGGTTCCGAACCAAGTTCCGAGTGAACTTTCGAATCAAGGTCAAACTTCCGAATCAAATTTCTTTAAGCATTTTTAAGTGTTACTGTTCTTACTGTTCTTAATTTTTACTTTATATTTTAATTCAAGTTTTTATTAATTGTCATTAAATTAACTGTTTTTTATTTAAGTTTTCATTTTAATACATTTAAACTTTTTAGTAGATTATAAAACTAAACCCCCTTTTTAGTAACCAAGAACAATCATTCCACTTAGAACCAAGATCAATTCGAGAGGATATCGAGAGAATAATAGAACCCCATACAAAAAGCAAATATCAAACCCCTGAACAAAACAGCGTTGTCGAAAGACGGAACCGCACTTTGGTTGAGGCAGCTCGAACAATGCTTTCTGCTTCAAAATTACCACTATTCTTCTGGGCTGAAGCAATTGCAACTGCCTGTTATACTCAGAATCGTTCTCTCGTAATCCCTAGACATGAAAAGACATCTTACCACATCATCAATGGTAGGAAACCTATAATTAAAGTCTTTCACGTATTTGGATCTTTATGCTACATTCTTAAAGACAGTGAGAATCTCGACAAGATGAAAGAAAAAGGTGATGCATGTATTTTTGTGGGGTATGCTACATTGTCAAAAGGATATCTGGTCTATAACAAGAGAACAAGGATTATTGTAGAAAGAATTCATGTGAACTTTGACGAATTGCCACAAATGGTACTTGAACAAAACTGCTCAAGTCCCACACCTCATTGTCCAGCAATGACACCTACACAAAACAGTGTACGTCCCATGCAAGAATGTCAAGAAAGTACTCCTACAGCAGACTCGACGAATACGACTCAAATGAATGAGTTGGTTGATTTATATGACCCAATGTTTGATGAATATTATTATAAAAAAAATCAAGTTGTGTCAAAGCCTTCCGCTGTCAATACTGTTGATGCACCCGAACAAATTCAACAAGACACAACCACATCTACTTCAGCAACCGTTGCTCAAGATACAATTCCATTGGATACTCAACAAACTCAAGACACTGTCATACAACCAACATCACCAACCGTCAATGCTGAAGGAGGAAACAACAATCAAGCAGTCGATGCACAACCTGACGAAGAAGAATTTATCAACCCATTCGGTACACCGGTACACGAAGTCAGAGAGTCTTCTACTCAACATGTTGATCAGTCCAACATGCATACATTCTACAAACGATATCCATCCACTGACCATTGGACACATGATCATCCATTAGAGCAAATCATTGGAAATCCTTCACAACCGGTTCGAACACACAGACAACTCGACACCGATGGCGATGTGTGTATGTATGCACTCACCGTAAGTTCAACTGTACCTACAAACATCAAGCAAGCCATGACTGATCATGCGTGGATTGAATCAATGCAATACGAAATTCATCAGTTTGAACGCCTAAATGTTTGGGAACTTGTTGACATACCCTATGGAATTTCGCTTTTAGATTTCAAATAGATCTGGAAAAACAAGCTGGATGAAGAACAAACCATGATCAAAAACAAATCTCTTCTTGTGGCTAAGGGATACCGTCAACAAGAAGGAATAGATTTCGATGAATCATTTTCTCCAGTTGCTCGTTTGGAAGCTGTCAGGATATTCCTTGCTTATGTTGCACATAAAGGCTTCACGGTTTATCAGATGGACGTTAAAACTGCTTTTCTCAATGGTCATTTGAAGGAAGAAGTATATGTGAATCAACCGGAAGGGTTCATTGATCCTCATCATCCTGACAAAGTCTATCGTCTCAAGAAGGCAGTATATGGACTCAAACAAGCTCCAAGGGCGTGGTACGATGAATTATCAAACTTCTTGGTATCCAAAGGATTCTCCAAAGGTTCCATTGATCCTACTCTCTTTATTAATAAATATGGGGATGACATATTGCTTGTGCAAGTTTATGTTGATGACATCATTTTTGGTTCTACGAACCCAAAACTTTCAAAACATTTTGAAAAATTAATGCACAACAAATTTGAAATGTCAATGATGGGGGAGCTAAAATTCTTTTTAGGTCTCCAGATTCATCAATCCCCACGTGGTATCTTTATTAACAAAGCTAAGTATGCTCAAGAGATACTTAAAAAGCACGGTATTCAATCATGTGCTCGCGTTGGTACACCATTTTCGACCACATCCCGAGACGCTGACTTATACTCATATCCCATAGATCAAACGCGATATCGCAGTATGATCGGGTCTCTTATGTAGCTTACAGCCAACATGCCTGATATTCATCATTCCACATGCTATTGTGCACGATATCAAGCCAGACCTACTCAAAAGCACCTCAAAGAGGTTAAACGGGTCTTTTGGTACCTTAAGAATACCATTCACATGGGACTCTGGTATCCGAGGGAAAGCGGTTTTCATCTAACAACTTTTTAATATTCTGATCACGCAGGTTGCCTTGATAGTCGAAAAAGCACTTCTGGTAGCGTACAATTTCTAGGGGAAGACAAGCTTGTGAGTTGGTCGTCAAAGAAGAAGGATTGCACTTCGCTCTCATCAGCTGAAGCAGAATATGTGGCTCTATCCGCGTGTTGTGCTCAAGTCCTCTGGATGAGAACTCAACTCACGGATTATGGCTTCCACTTTGATAAAATACCTATGTATTGTGACTCAAAGTCGGCCATAGCCATATCTGGCAATCCGGTTCAACACTCCCGTACCAAGCACATCGTAGTCAGATATCACTTCATCAAGGAACAAGTGGAACGTGGTATCGTAGAATTATACTTTATCAGAACTGAGTACCAGGTAACAGACTTGTTTACTAAATCCCTATCCCAAAATAGGTTTCAGTATCTCGTTGGCCATCTTGGTATGAAGTACATGACTTCAGAAGACTTGGAGGTTTTTGGCAAATGAAGTTGCTTGATATTTTCTCGGTCATGAGCTAGTCACAAAACAATCAAAAGTTTTGAGCTCATGAAAAACGGACCCGAAAGGGAAGTGTACGTTTCAGTGCGCTTTCCGAAAGCAATAGAAGAGAAGTCTTCTATCATGATTATTTTAAAACTGTTGAACACAATTTTTCAAGAATTTCTCAAAAGGTTTTTCTAAATCTTTCAAAATTGTGTGTTCAACACTCCATTCCTCATAATGTGGTTTTATATCTCTAAAATGTCATATTTTATTTTGATCAATTTTTGAAGGGGAGCGTTTTAAAATCAAGCCTTTAATGTTGTTGGGTACATCTCTGAAATTGTCATATTTTATGTATCCAACACATTCCGAAAATGGTTTAAAACTGTCATATGTAATATACTAGATCGGATAAGGCATCTCATCTCCGTACCTCAACATATTTTGTGGTGTCGTTTTTCTAAAATTTTGTCAAATTTTTGTTTCAAGACACACATATATTGTTGAGTGGGAGCTTCCCGACTGAAAATGTTCCATGATTCATGCGTGCACACATGTTTCTCTCCCCATCGGTATTAGAAATTGTCACATTTTAATAAATTGGTATCTTTAATATTATGTTTTTATATTAGAGATAGGGGAGAAAATGTGATTAAAATGTAATATATCGCAACATGTGATCTTAAAGACTCAAGTGCAACTCTTTCCTTCACATGCTAAAATATTTCGAATATCGATGCATGTGTGTAGGGGGAGTATTTCAGAAATGTAAAACTTTCAAAGTGTTAAAAGTTCTGATTTTTATCAAGCACTTTGAATGGTTTTCAATGGTTTATGGTTACGATCTATACCCAAAACAACCTACTATCCACGACGGAATGATGGAGTCAAAAGGTGGTTTAGGATGGGAAACTAAGTCCTATGATCCAACCAGAACTGGAGGGATCTACCCAAGGACATTCCATAGCTAGAAATAGTTGTCCTTAGGAAAGATAGAGTTGAATGAAGCTAAATGCGGACCAATTACTTAAGTTAGCACTGGAACAATCACAACAAGGAGCTAGTGATGACGTATTAGTAAGCATTGAAGGAGTTGAATATTTTATGCAACTTAGGCACAAACCGGGTTAACACATCTTTTGAAGACAAGTGTCATGGACCCAGTGATGCGATGCACAACCCTTCCCCAGCCATTCGAGTTTCTCTCAAAAGAAACTTGTCTCATTTTCACGGAGATTAACACGTATCTATTGACTTTCTCACTCCGAGTTAGTTAATATTGAAAAGGTTGCAGTGTTCTCCAGCCTCCGATTACCAAAATGCACTTATTGAGTCTAGAGCCAAAAGAGATCAATCTATCATCTCATTAGGACCCAATCGAGTCCTACGCATTATCCTTGTGATATTGCCAGAACATCTGAGTGATACGATTCACAATGAAGATGGAAATCCTGCTTGAGCCAACATCAAACAAGCTCATGGTAGGTAACTTGTGCGATTCTTCACGAATCAAACTTGTGAGAACTGGAAAGCAAATAAGTTTTTATTCTTAAATGATTCAAACTGGATTCCAGGTTTCTTCGCAAAATCCATGTGATCTTGCTAGAATATTCAGAGTGACACTCTTTAGTGCTCACAGTGACGAATGGAAATCCTTACAGTGTTAACATCAAACAGCACTGTAGTAGGTGACTCGTAAGATTCCCTATGAATCAAGCTTATAACAAACTGGAAAGCAAAAAGGTGCGATTCTTTTAGAATCAAACTTGTTCTAGGAATTCTGAATTGACGACTCTAATCAGACGGATAATTTATCCTTATGATTCACTCTTTACGTTCGCAGTCTGCTTTGAGACAGTCAAGTAAAGAGAACTTGCTACTACCACCGGGAAACCCTGTCAAGGAGGTTCTTAATCGAATCTACCCGATCACAGGTATGGTATCTGATACTATCTAACGGTCTTCACCGATCGGAGGTAAAACACTACCAAGTTAGGATGAAATGTTCAAAGCCATTTATCCGTGTCTATATATGTTGTTGCATATCAAGAAGGTGGCGTAGCTGTGTACTAACCGATGTCGATTCAGAAGTCACAAGAGCACAAGATGGCGATAATCAAGATACCTAAGAATGTAATAGGTCATCTTAGTCACAAGGAGCACAAGATGAAGATCTCAAGCACTCAAAGTCAAATGATAAAGGCTCAAGATAAAGATCACAAAAGCATGAAGGAACAAAGCCGTTACAAACAAGATCAAGACCAAGATACAAGACCGAAAGAAGGAAGATCACCTCCACAAGAATGTATTCACTCAATCATCTTATGCATTTAAAGATGACCGATACATTAGGGGAGATTGTTAGCTCTATATTTTATATAGTCGAACAAGAATGTAATAGGTCATCTTAGTCGTTAATGGTCTTGTAATATAATAGGTTAGTCGAGTTAACCGGGCTTGGACTTTAAGCTAATATTGTATAAGTTAGAGGCGTAAGCCCAAGCAAAGCCAAGCCTGGCTCATGAACAAGCCCAACAAAGCCTTTAAGGCGTGGGGTATATATACCCTCTTCCATGTGTGGAAGAGGGTGTTGGAAAACATTAGTTTCTCTCTCTAGTTTATAGTTTTTACCATCCATTCTCTCTTGTTTCTCTCTCTACTTTTCTTCTCTTTCTCACTCTAAATATCTCTCTAAATATTGTGTTATGGATTAAAGTGGGATTAACAGGTTTTTACTTCGCAACAGTATTATTGAAGTTTTGATGATTTGTTTTTGTTTTGATGATGTTGCTTGTTATGAAAATACCAATAATTGATTTTGTTTTAATATTTGTTATATAGATGACAAGGCAGATGAGGCTATGAAGCTTGATGAAGCTATGAAGCTTGATGAAGCTATGAAGGTTGATGAAACTATGAAGGAACATATTAAAGGTCAATTTTGTGCCATTTTATGTTTATATGTTTGCCAGAAAGGCGTTAGATTGATCAATAGTTAGTGTTTACTATGTAAAGTTTTAGGAGTAGTGAAAATGAGAAATGGTTCAAGTATTCTGTTGGTTATATGATGATGTAGATACATGAGATAAATTATTAAAAAAAGGGGTTGGTCATACTTGAAACCTTAAACGTTTGAGTTGAAATTAGTTTTGATTATCTTGATGTGAAAACATAGACTTCTTGGCCAATGATTGAATCTAAGATGGCATCGATAGAACAACCTACATCTTTTCGTTTACCTTTTTTCATGTAAGTACCTCTTACTATGGCCGTCGCATTTCCCTTTTTCATGGTCCTCGTTACCATCAACTACGGTCTTTAATGAATGACCCTTTTCTTTTATGTTGATTGGTCGAAGGTTTTGCTTCCTAATTTTCACTTTTGGGGCTTCATGAGGTAGCAAGTTATCCGAGTCACCACTATGAATGCTGTCACTTTCCAGTTTCAATTTCACTATCTGAATACTCTTTCTAGGTGAGTATCTAGATACAGACTTGTGTGGTTCATATCATGCATTGAGTAATTGGATTGATCCATGTGTGGATTATACATTGATACTGTAACTCAAAGTGAAAGTGAGCGTGTTCAAAGTGATGACTCGGATAATTTGATGCCGAAATATGCCAAAATTTACAAATAGGAAGGAAAACCTTCGACCAATCAACAAAAAGGAAAAGGGTCGCTCAGTAAAGACTGTAGTTGATGGTAGTGATACCCATGAAAAAGAGAATGTGACAGCCATAGTAAAAGGGACTTACGTAAAAAAGGGTAAACGAAAATATGTAGGTTGTTCTATCGATGCCATCTTAGATTTAATCATTGGCCAAGAAGTCTACGTTTTCACAGCTGCTTTGGTTCAGTTACTATGTTGTTTATATGTTGGTTATATGCTGATGCAGATACAGGAGCTAACTTAAACAAAAAAGAAAAAGGCAAGGGACCAATGGAAGCAGATAAAGCATCTGATCCTTTTAAGCTACATAATAGGGTGGACAAGCTTGAAAGGGAATTCCAACTTTTTAAACAGACACAGTTGCAGGGAGGTTAGTATACTAAATTTTAACCTTTAGAGAAATATAGTTAGTCACTAGCTTCGGTATCACATGTATGCTCTAAAGTATTACAGCTCCACATAAACGACATCTCAAGCCCGTTTGCTCTCAGAGGTAGATATCGCCATGATTCATCTTTCTTGTGAAAATCATCATATTCATGCCCAATAATGGAATCCAATATCCATTAACATCTTTTTGTTTAGCATTTTTAGTAAAGGACCTCTTACTTTGGCACTCATAATCGCTTTTTCATGGGTATTGATGATATTGATATTAATCAAAGACCGAATAAGAAGGTCAAATTTTGAGCTACTTACATAAAAAAGGATAAACGAAAAGAAGTAGGTGCATATTGGATTCAATTATTGGGAATGAAGATGAACATGTTCACGAGATAGAGGAATCGTGGAGATATCTACCTCGAAGAGCAAACGGGCTTAAGATGTCGTTTATGTGCAACTGTAAAACTTTAGAGCAGACATATGATTATGTATTTGTAGTTAACTTATGCGGGATTATGATTTTTGTTAAATGATGTAGATACAGGAGCTGACTTGAAAAAAAGGAAATGGTTCAATGGAAGCTGATAACACAGCTGATCTTTCTAACCTACATAATAGGGTAGAAAAGCTTGAAAGGGAATTCCAACATTTCAAACAAAGACTGTTGCAGGAGGTTAGTATACTAAATTTTAACCTCTAATAATTTTGTATATGAATGTTTTATTGATTTGAGTATCTGGGTGGCTATTATGATCTGAATTGATTAAAATTTGTCTTGTATTTTACATATGTTATCATGGTTGATTCCTCTGAAAGCTCTGAAGAAGATACGCTATCATCAGATGAAAGCTTTGAAAGCTCTAAGGAATATTTGTTGTCATTAGATGAAAGCTTTGATCATGTGAACACTAAAGACTTCCAACACCCATTTCATGATGACCAGAATGAACCTTCCAAGTATTCCAGCACCTTTAAGGATGATTGTAGTTCGAACGAGACTTGGGAGAGACAAATTCATCGTCCAAGTAGAAAGGCAAAGCTATTGGCTCATCCATTCAGACTATAGGCAAGGCGAGTGGCTTATCCAAACATATAGTCAGTCCAAGTGTTAGCAAGGGATGTACACCAAAAGCATAGTCACCTTCTCGGTCTCTATTTTCTACAACAGAAAGCCCCCCACCTATCATAAATGCAGTATGTTTCCTGCCTTGTAAAAAATTGAAAGAATTTGAAACAAAGCTAGGAAAAAGGAATTAGGGGTAGGCTATGGAGGAACCTGTAAGGGGTAGGCTATGGAAGAACTTGTTATCTATGTTTTATGGATGTTTCTGATAAATATTCTTTACACTATTTCGGTTAAATGTAGGTATAGTTTATGTAAACAATTTTAAACACTAGTCTGAATGGATGTGTGAGAACCATTATTTTTTGGAATGCAAATATGTTATCATTCACATTTTGTATGAACTTGTAATATTATGATCAATATTATGAAATTAGACTTGTATTTCATGGATGTAAATATGGTTCATCTTATATTTTACTCATTCATGTTGTGACTTATATAATCCTAGATGCATAACACATATACCAATATTTTTGTGTCAAAGTTACATGTTACACATTCGGTTAAGGCTTTCCACCTCGGTGGATCTTATAACCTAATTTTTTTTTCCCGCTTTCTCTGGCAAAACTAATTAAGCTTTGAGTAGTTTATATTTTCGAATTAGCTTAACTCAAAGGGGATTTTAAGTTTTTGCTATTACATCTGCAATTCTTTTTCAATTGGATAGACAGTTGTTAGGCTCTTGCCTTTGGGTTGGATCATATGTTTGTAACAATACTGCTAGGCCATTCTTCACTCAGAACAAAGCTAATATTGAGTATTTTTTGAAAAACTGCTTGTTTCAGCTTATTTCGTTTTTAATCATTATCTAGTCAAGCACAAGTTAAGATTTTTTTATCTTTTTAATCTATTTTCACTAGTCCTCCCAAATATTTATTCCAATTCGTGTATAATTTGCCATAAACAACTAATTTGTTCAAACAATGTGCTTAATTATTAATCAAACTGAAAATGAAAACTTTGAAATGACTGAAGTAAAATAAAAAAAGACAAGATGAAAACTTATCAAACATAAATTCAATTGAATAATAATAAAGGATTACAGTTTTTAAATAAAAACAAACATTTTGCTTCTCTAATTAATCAAAATTGGGAGATTTTTCACGATCAAAAGCCAAATGAACTTCATCGTAATCAAAAGACTCTTTGAACTCATCTTCTTCTTCTTCAATTTCCTGCTTAGAATCATAAACATCATCATCAATTATTTGATCTTCTTCCTCCAGTTGCCTCCTATAAGCTTCCTCCCTCTAGCGCTGTTCCTCTTGCCTCGTTCTAAAGGAAGCATCTTCCTCCCTCTCACGTTGTTCTTGCTCCTCTTGCCTCCTTCTTAAGGAAGCAACTTCCTCCCTCTGACGTTGATGTTTCAGTCGGGCATTCTCTTCGTCTTCCAGCTTCCATTGTCGCTTTTTGTGAGCTTCCTCAACATAGCACTCGTACTCGTCATATGGATCATTATAAGGACAAACAATAGGGAACTCTCCATCTGCATTAGCTTTAACTTTTGGCACCGCACAAGGTTTCCTGAAAAGAATATATAAGATTATTAGTACTAATTATGATAACAAAAATACAACATTAAAAAAATAAATGATACTTACTTGATTTCTACTACACTGGTATCTTCAAAAGCAGCAGAAAAAGTTCTTTTGATGAAGAAGCCATTTTTTTATTCTTAAAATACTGATAATTAAGTGTTTGTTATGATTAATTTAATTACTTAATCTTTGTTTATATAACCAAGGATGGAATACAAAGAGTCAGCAGGCTACATGCCAACATCTAATACATATTCATACATATAATTAATTTTTGCGAAGTTATAAGAATTAGCATTCTCATTGGGCGTGTAGAAAGTGTGTGCTTTTTGTGTTTTTGGGGCTTATTGTATTTAAAAATATATAGCAAAAAATAAGGTCTGGGACTCAAACCCTAGACCTTCCATTCAAACACTAACACACTTAACCAGTTTGCCACATGAATATTTGGTTCTAAATATGTGACTAATATTAACATTAGTGAAAATTGAGATTAAATTTGGTTCTAAACATTTGTCACATGAATATTTTACTATGTGACGTTTTCAATGTGTTGGTCACATATAATCTCATTATAATGTCAACATAAATATAATTTAGTTACACATTGCTTAAATGTTGTTACTATTGCCAAATTTATAGTCACATAATTATTTGATGATTTAATGTGATCATGTATTATATTTGATCATAATCTTCAAGTAATTGTGAAATATTTGTCACATTTAAATAAATATAGTGACAAATATTTTAATACCTACTTTTCATTTGCCACACATACATAATTCATGTGTTGTTAACATTTAACAAAATATATTATTCATATTAAAATAATGTGTGTGACAACCTTATTTATCAATTAGTCACTTGTAAAATAAGTCGATGTGACCATATATGATTTTTGGTCACATTCGCTATGTGTATGGCAAATATTTGTCACACATTTATATGTATAATGTGACTAATACTTGAACCAGCATTTGATTCGGTAACACTCCCAAATTATTAAGTGACAAATGACTCACCCAAAAATCAGTTGTTAGGGCTCGTCACGTAAATATTCATATGCGTGACAAACAAAAAACGAAATGATCACACAAACTGACTTTAAGTGTGACTGTTTATTTTTACCTGGTAACTTCAGTCACAGAAAAAATTTATTTGTGACTACACCAAATTTGATATCTGTGACAAAAACCACTTTTTGTACTAGTGGCTCCAAGTCTTATATGACTTGAAGCATTTATGGCATTTAATACAAATCATACTTAATGGCTAGGACTTTTACCAAATACTTGTAAGAGCTTTAGGTTTAGTCAAGCCGTGGGCAAAAAGTGCGGGCACGTCAGTTTTTTTCCCATAACTCAGAAACACCCCATAACCCACCAAACCCCTCCCTGGTTAACACCAACTTTTCACGGTTTATCGTGACCCCACCACTTTTTTTTAAAAAAAATTTAACAATTAATTAACTAAAATTTAATTTTTTTCATTAATAAAAATAAAAATACAATTACGAAATTAAAAAAACACGAAAAAACACAAAACAAAAAACAATAGAAAAAGACACGAAATAAAAAAAACTTAAAAAAAATACAACTTAGAAATTAAAATATTTCGCGCGCGCCTCGTCCTTGAATTATAGAAATTAGATGTTGTGAATTATAGAAGAAGATGTAATTTCTTTTAGTTTTAAAGGAGATTTATAGGTAATATATAGGTAAAAATATAGGAAAAAGAGGGTATTTTTTACGCCCAAACGGTCAAAAACACTCCCAAAAAAATAGCCGTTGGCCCAACGTTCAGATTTTCAATTTTTTTTTTTTTAAAAAAAAAAAGATAACTCAGGCCCATGGCGCGAGCCACGGTGTGGTTTGATGCGCCATAGGGTCGCGCCATAGGGTCGCGCCGTCGGCCTTAACGCTGGCTGAAGATAGCCAGTTTTTACCCCATAACTCAAGGCGCGGTATAGTTGGCTCAGGCCATGGTCTCGTGCCATGGTGGCCAGCCGACCCATGGCTCACTGTACCCACCCCTCTAATGTGTCAAGCTATTATAAAAAGCTTTTAGAAAAGCTTACCTTACAATGCTAAAAACTTTCACAAAATACTTTTTGGAATAGTGAAAAGTCTCTGCCTATCTCTTGCATTATAGATACTCTTAGGTACACATGTATATAATGGATATGAGTGAATTTAATGCACATATCCATACAAATAAATCAAGAGTCTCTAATCAAGGAAAGTACATCATACAACAACGCCAATATTAGTTTTGTACTTGTAAAAGATTAGTAGACATGTCTTAACTTTCATTTATCATTTACTCTTAGAATTTTTTTTAGTTGAATTTTATGTCACATAATTTTATATTTTGTGTATAACTTTTTTTGTTTTGAAATGTATATTATACATGTAAAATATTATTTTTTGTCTTTTCACGCACATGTGTAGATATTAGTTACCAACGCACATTAGATGTTTAAGCAATTAAATAATAAAAACATATGAAAAGTTACATTATCTGAGAAAGAAACACATATGCACATGCTGAAAAAATAAAGTATTATAAAAATATTCTTAAAATTAAGATCTAATAAAAAATCAAATAAATAAATAAATTTGTAGTTTTACTATTATACTCTTTTGAGTTAAATAATGAAAAGCAAAATAAAAAATCTAATTTATTGACGCTAGTTCTTACAGTAACTGTAAATTTTTTTGGTTCTAAATAACATATCACCCAAATCGTGTGAAACAGTACAAATGGGAAGACCAATATACGCCCATATCTGGCGAAGGTTAGTAGGATATCGTCTAGCTCGGATCCTTTGGTGAATACGATCAAAAGCAAACCACGATTCGCTTATTAAGTGATGCAGCTAGAATGGTGGAGTTTAAGTTAGTTCCAAGATCAAGACCTGGTATAAGGCAGATTCATTCCTTCCTAAATCACCGCACGTCAATAGATCTGTTTTAGTATAGTAGAGACACCATCTTAAATTTTGTGTGGGTCTACTAGTAAATTGTCTAAATGGTGCTAGCTAGTTCTAGTAAGTGATGCAGGCTTCGCTTTTAATTGGATTCATAATAGGATCCAAGCTAGAAGATATCCGGCTAACTTGTCCTAGTTATAGGTGTATACTAGAATTCCTATCCATGATGTTCAAATGGACTTGGGCGGTAGATTAGTTATTACTGTATACTATGTTGCATAGTTAAATTTTCAATTGTATAATTTGTTGACCGAACGTTCAATTATTGTTGACAACCTTCTCATGCGATACATGAAAGAAAAATTCGTGCAGTGGCCAACCTCACCTTATTAATTGTTGATCACCTTATTTTGGTAGCTATGTATGTTGATTATGTTAATGCTGATGTTAATGCTCATCATTTTGAGGTGCAACATAGAAGATTTAGTATGGTTACAAGGGATTTAGTTTTCGAAGAAGTGGATCAAATTGATGTATAAGAGATACAAGAATAAATGGCTTGCACATAGTTGCATGACAGTTGAGTTGTGTTTGGTTTGATCAGTTGTGGAACAATAATGAGTGGGTTGAGATTGTCAATATAATTACTTCATTATGTCTATCTGACAAAACTGTGCAATCCTAATCAATATTTTAAGAAATGGACCGGCTTGATCGGTTGAACCGGTTAGAAGAACGAGCCTGATATGATCTGGGTTTTGTTTATTTTGAGAACTAGATTGGAACGTTGATTTTTCATTGACTCGTATCGATCTGGTTTGATAAATCTGTTCGAGACATGACTTTTGTTATTTTTTTTCTTTACTTTGAACAATAAAAACCATTTATTTTCTCTAAAAGTAACAAATCCCTTTTGTCATTTAATTTTCCTTAAACTCAAAATTTGTTTAGGTTAAGTTCTGCATTTAAGTGGACCAAAATTTGTAATTATAAAATTTTATACTTAAATTGAAAAATTAGAGAAGCGGTGAATGACATGGTTAAGTTTTGAAGAAACACTAAATTACACTTGTAAATTAATGTTAGGTGGTTTTTCATAAAGACTTAAATGTCTTAATAAGAAAAAAACTGAATAATTTATTAAGTCATAAAAAACTTATTTATTTGTGACTTAATAAAATAAGATGTCTAAAAATATTAAATATTAAAACTAAAACTCTTTGCATTAAATCATTTGTTAATTAATTAAACACGGCTTAGTTAAAAAACTATCCAAACAAACCCTAGTATTAAATTTAATTGTTTTAGAAAGTTCATTAATGAAGATAGAATTTTGAAAACACTATATAGTTGTTTCATGTTTTTAAACAAAAACAATAATTATGTTGTAAAATTTAGACATGGGTTGAATGTTTTTTAATTTATTTTTTCAGTATTGCGCATGGGAATTAAAGATTAAAGATTAAAACCAAATATAGCCATCTAAATTTCATCCATACAACAATGGTTGAAATATTGTTTCGATCTTACAATCAACTCGGCCGAGTAAATGAGCCACTCTTATTTGTAGTGTTATTACTCCTTCCTAAAATACTATAGATTATATTATTACGCATATGCATCTTTCTAGAATTTTATATATGTTTGTACATAGAGAAGAGTTATTTTGAATTTTATATTACAATATATATTATTTGTTGACGGAAACGACGTCGTTTCTCTTTGTCATATGTCGTTTTCAGTTTTACTTTGTGTCGTATTAGAACCAGCAAAAAATAAAAGCACTTTCTGTTTAGTTATTGTCGTTTTGTATTGAGTATGTGACTATGTGTCATTTTCACTTTTTAGCCATAAAAAATTTATTGCCAAATTATTTAAGTATGAAAACAAATGGGGTGGCAATGTGACCAGGGACGGAGCCAGTGGGGGGCTGGGGGGTGCTGTGCCCCCGCCAACTGGTCGAACTAGCAGGGTCGATTCAAGCTTGTTAGGGATGCTCAACATCTTTAGACTTCAACTTTGTAGCAGCACCACATTATTTTTATGCCAGTAATGATTTAATTCGTATTTTAGAACAAACTTAATAAGTATGTTCTGGAAAGCTTAGCTAATTTGATTAAAAACAATGCAGAACGAAGATTGTTGGTTTTGAGTGATTTTAATTTTTTTTTGTTGAAAACAGAGGCTGGAATTATGAAAGGTGGAGAAGAAGATAAGTTTGTGTTATCTTCAATTTACTCCTTATGTTTTGTGCTTTATACACTTTATGCCCCAATTGTTCAGTTAAATTTTCAAACTAGTATAAAAAGAAGTTTACAATATCGACAATTTTAGCCCGTAAGTGAGAGATTTATTACAAATTATTGTATATAATATGTTCAATAACATATTTATTCTCCACAATTGTCTTAAAAAATGGTCTTATAATACGAATTTGATAAAGTTTGATGTTGTAATGTTTCATTCTTTTAGTCTTTTCAACGAAACAACTGTTTGAAACATATATAAATCTCACTTTTCACGTAAATAGTTGTGTATGAATCTTTGGCTCCATCGCTTACCATAGGCAAAAAAAATTTCGAGCCCCCTCTAACAAAAATTCCTGGCTCCGTCTCTGAATGTGACATTTACAAAAAATAATCTCAAACTTTTACTAATTAATTACGATTTTTTATATAATAAATTCTACCATTATTTATCGAAAGAAACGACGTCGACGTCGTAACGCGTTTTCGAATGTCATTTATTTTTTGGTATGTATTGTTTTGAAAACGCTTTCGAGTGTCACTTTCGTTTTCTTACTTAATTAACTAAACTTTTACGAAACTCACCCTCAATCTTTATATTATTTACACCTTTTACTATAACAAATTTAAATATCTAGGTATCAAACATATAACTATCGATTCATTTCGAGAAAAAAATACTATTACCAAAATCGTCGAATTTCAAAACAAACAAATCGAATATTGCAATGCTTATAAAATATGCATATTTTATTAAAAAATAGTTAATATTAATCCATAAGTTAAAAAATCTTACGAAATAGTCCCTCAGGTTAATCGTCTTTTCAAATCTATTTATTGACACCAACAGTCTTTTGTATTATCGATCAATTACAACGTTAGTCTTACACGGTCCGCTGCGAAACAAAAGTTATATACCTTGCTATGTGTTAAATCTGACGCGAACTATGTCATAAGACAGAGTTGGCCGATGACCTGAATAAAAAAACAAATGCACAAATTCGCCTCTTAAATGTTCAAAGTTAATACATACTTTAGTTTTTTTTATCGAAATAGTCCTGCTCAAACCCAGCTTTGTTGAACCAACACACTAGCGTGCTCCTTACCCTAGCAAGTCCAGTTATTAACGTCAATAATCTTTCGTATTATCGATTTATTACAGACATCACTCTTGCACCCTCCGCCGCAAAGCGCGGGCTATATACCTCGTTTATTTTAGTTATGAAATAACTTATCTTTATCATCTATCTCTACTTCAATCTAATGGATAATATTAAAAATATTTAATTAATTCATTTATTTTTATAAATTTTTTTTCAAAAATGTTAAACGAAAAAAATATATCATCGTGACAAGCATTTAATTATCTTTCGACCAATATGCATTATGATATACTTTAATTTTTTTTTTCTTGTTGTCAAAATTTACGTAAAATATCATATGATAATATTGTTTCATCATATACATGATAACAGTGTTAAATCATAAATTATTGTTAAATTATATATGATATTAGTTTATATCATATATGATAAGTTGTATCATATATGATAATAGTGTTTCATCGTATACGATACCAGTGTTAAATCGTAAAGTATTATTAAATCATTTATGATATTGGTTTATATCAAATATGATAAGTTATATCATATATGATACTGGTGTTACATCATACTCTCTGCGTCTCTAAATAAGTGTTCACTTTGACTTTTCTTATTCTTTTTTGTTTAACTTTAACAATAAATATTTATATTTGTGTTATATAATCTTGATGCAAAGTATATGAATGAATTTGGTTTTAAATGAAATTTTATTGGTATAATTTTCATCAAGTACTATATATAAAAAAAAATTACGGTCAAAATTGAGCAAGAAAAACCGTAAAAAGTCAAAGTGGACACTTATTTAGGGACGGAGGGAGTATATGATATTAGTATCAAATATGATAATTTTCGACAATGAAAAAAACGTGAAAAAGACGAATATTTTTTTGTCAAAAGTGTATCATATAGCATATATGTGTAGAAAGATAATTAAATGTTTTTTGTAACGGTATATTTTTTCTCGTATAACGATTTATGATTTAAGAAGTATTAATGTTTGAAAAAAAAGGTGAAAAAATATTTTTTGATTAATCAATTGAATTAAAGTGGATGAAAAGTGAAGATTTGTTATCTGATATCCAAAGAAAATTTAGTATTTATATGAACTTAAATCTTATACATATTATAAATATCTAGGTATTCAATTATCTTATGAACAATTATGTTAAAAAAAACATGGTTTTGAAACTATATGTTGGAAAGAGTTTTCGCTTAATTTGTTGTGGGTTTCAATTTGTCGTCGTGTCTAAAATAAAAGTGTGATATGTTTCCAATGTATATGGATATATTGTGAGTTTAGTAGCTTTTTTTAAGAGTGTTCATTGGCACACTACTCCGGTGTTCGCGCCAACGACAATAGTCAGCGCCAACAATTTTTCAATTTTTTTCTTTTGAAATACTAGCCGTTGGAGGGGCTTTGTTAAAAAAAATATTTTTTTTGAAAAACTAGCCGTTATAGGGGCTGTTTTACAAATTTTTTTTTTTTTGAAAAACTAGCTGTTGTAAACTAGCCTTTGGGATTTTTTTTTCCCAAAAAACACACCCAAATCACTATATATTATACCTCTTTTCACCCAATTTTTTACAATCTAATCTTATACTTCTTCTCCAAATTCTTTGAATTTCTCTAAAAAAATGGATCCCAATTGGACTAACAACATGCTTAATGATCCCTCCAACCAATTCCAAAACTACAATCCCAGTTCATCTTCTTCTCAGCCACAAGTCAACTATACCCCGTTATATCCACCACAACAAAATGAAGCTTTCATGAAATACTAACAAGATCAATAGGCGAAATTTCAATAATTCCAACAATCCCAAATGGGTCCACAACCACAACGACAACCATAAGTACAACCTACACCACAATCCGACCAACAATCCCATCACCTAATCGATGAAGATGAAGAACAAGTCCCGACACCAACGTTAACGAAATTTCGCCGTAAAGATAAGGCTAAGGCTAAGACTAGTAGGGCTAAGGCTAAAGAGGCGGTTGATGTGGCGGACAATGACGAAGAAGATGATGCGGCTCGGCATTTTTGGATCGATGACGAGGAGTTGCTTTTGTCCTAATGCTACATAGAAATTTTGAAGGCTCCTAATGTTGGTGTGAGTCAAACAAAGGATACTTTTTGGTGGCGGGTAGAACAAGCATACAATGAGGTGGCGAAAACAAAAAAAATCCCCAAAACACACCAAGAACATGTTAACGGGAAAATAGACCCCGTTGAATCGTGCTACCAAGAAGTTTAATAGTCTTTATGACGAGATGCAAATGATGAGTGGGGAGAATGATGAGGGGTTTATGGCACGGGTTGAGCTTGCGTATAAACGGATGACCGGGGGGGTATCTTTTAAGCACAAGTCGTCTTGGAATTTTTTGAAGGACAAGCATAAGTGGAGGAACCCTGATTCGACTCAAGAAAGGCGACACCGTCTCTGTGTTACCGAAGAAGGTCCCGAGTTCTTCGGTCGCGACGCCGTCCCGAGGCCACCCGGGGCGTATCGTGTTGCTAAAATTCAACGATCCACCAAATCATCGGCTATTTCCGGTTCAAACCCGGAAGCTTATCAACAAATGATGAAAGAGCAATACGAGCGTGAGACAAAAGCTAAGTTGGATATCATGGAGCGTGAGTCAAACGCAAAAATTGAGTATTTTCACACGCACAATGTGGCTAAAGAATTCGCGATTCTTTAAATCGACACAACCAAGATGAGTGCATCGGATCGGGCTATCATAGAATCGCGAAAAGATGCAATTCACGCATCGTATGCACCTCCCGAGAACTAGTTTATTTCTTTCCGTTATGTATTTTCTTTATTTTTATGTTCCGTATTTTTTTATTGTTATGTTTTTTTATTGTAATGTTTTTTTATTAATGAAGTTTTTTTAAAGTTATTTTGTGTTTTGAAAAAAATAATAATAAAATAAATTATTTTCGTTGGCACCAGAAAATCTGGTGCCAATGGTTACCCCTGAAATGGGGTGCCAACAGGAATCTAGTGCCAAAGGCCTAAAATCCTACGTGGCGCCTTTGTCACAACATTTTTATGCCAACGACTCCCAGCTCTCTAAGAAATAATTCATTGTTCCTTTTGGATTTTATATGTTAACTCGAACTGATTTTAGATAACACCACGTTAGTCAAATTATTTTATACAAACACGTTACATTTCTCTAGTCTTTACTTGACAAAAATAACGATAAAGTAATTAAAAAAAGAGTATGATGTCCTAAAAATAAGTAGAAAGTCTTCATAAAGCATGCTTCCCTTTAAAGTATCTTCACAAGACAGACTAGGAGTCTAAGAGCGAGGGAAACGATAGTTACGGAGTGGGTTGTTAGCCTTTTAGCGTCACTTCTTCTTCGGCGTATCACATCATTGTCGGTGCCAAAGATTTTGGTGTTAAGACTATCATTTGTGTTGGGTCAAAAAGTTGATGTGGTAGAAACTCAAAACGAAAAAAACATGAAGGCATTTGTTCAAGCGTTGACACATTGTGTCTAAGCGTTGACAAGTGTAAATTAGGCGTTGTCAGAAGTCAACAGAAGTCAAACGCTGTTGGAAAATCTATTTAGGATAAGTATTCAGAATATTATTTATTAATATTTTGTATTAGTTATTTAAATAGAAGATTTACATGTTTATTCATAGTTATCTCTTATAAACCCTAATCCTTAGTCTATAAAAGGAACCAATGGTCTTAGGTTTTATATATCATTCATACAAGATGTAAACCTAAAGCGTGTGTCGACTAGGTGTGTGATTCAATGTATACACACCTAGTGATTGTTGATTATTAATATAATTAGCAATCCAATTGTTTAATTCATATGTTCTTGTGCCTCAAACACCTTGTTTCCTAATTGTTGTTCTATTCTGCTGTGATTGTATGATCACATGAATAATAGTTATGCCTAGCAGCTAAAATATTTGAGGAAACCAAGGTTTCCACAGTTGGTATCAGAGCCTCGTGGCTCGTGATGCTAGGACCAACAAGGTGTTCGTAATGGTGTGAAGATAGAAAAATCCGTCTAGGATTTTTCTAGACGTTTTTGTGTGTGCAGCAGTATTCAGAAGGCCATAACTTTTTATTGGACCGTTGGATCGTCACGAAATTTCTTGTGTGTGTTCTATACACATATATCTAGATATCCACAGGAGGGATTGTCAAGTTTCATCCCCAAGTAAAAGTTATGAAGCGTCGAAGTTGTCTGCAAAGGTGATTTTCAGATTTTCAGATTTGCATAAAATCATGATTTATGGTTTCTCCAAACCCTAGATCGATTCTAAACAGAAAAAGAAGGTGTTTTACTATTCGTGATGATGCTTTGCTGTGAGTAATGGTTACACTAACGTTGGTGAGTTGATCTTTAGATCAACAATGATCCCTAGTGTGATCAATGTTCATGGTTTCTGTAATAACTTCCGTTTTTAGGGTTTAATGTGCAAACCCTAGATCTTATAATCTTCTGTAGCTCAAACTGATGTGGGAAGTGATAGATGCGGTATGTTTGATTATGGAAGCAAGAAAGAATGTGATTCCCATAAGTATCTTATGCACATGGACTTATACAGACAAATTTATGATCTTCACGTATGTCGTGAGGTGTTTCTTTATAAAGCTGCCAAGATAACTAAGATTTGATTTTATTGCTGATTCTTAGGATGGAAACGACGTGAGTAAGTGCTTTCTTTTTCTTGAATATTCAGTGATCTCAAAATATTGAGCGTATGTATCACGTGGTGGTTATGCATGATATTGCTCGTTCTATAATCAAAAGAAAAGGACAGTTTTTATTCACGTGGAAAGATGGATTGTTATGTGGCTGCATGATTTGAGGAATTAGAAAAAGACGTGTGATTAGTTTTGGGAAGCAAGTCAAACTCCTGATTTGTAGGGATTATTTTATGCATAGTAATCTACACGGTTGAAGTTGGTTTCTAATTTATAGGAGATATATTCTCCCTAACGTTTATTTTTGGACAAGGTTTACAACTTTTGAAAAAAACGTGGGGAGTGTATACGGAGTGATTATTTTGGGGTTGAAAAGAAGATACTACATACAAATGGAAGTATATTGTCATAAAAGGGTAATATCTTAGCCACTTTTATCTTTGTATATTATTATATTTTAAGTCACTTTCAAGAGAAATGTAGCCACATAGATGTCAGTGGGTGAATGCAACACTGACGAGAATCGACGCTGACAGGAATAAGTTAAGCGCTGTTGGGAAGCGCTGACACTTGTTCTCCGATATATGGTTTTTCAAACGCTGTCAGGTGTTGTCCGATATTGGATAACACACAGTGGTGATACATTGGATACAAGAGGATATTGGACAACAAAAGGAATAGCTGCTGTTTGGAAAATTGGTAAGATTTTGGCACACAAAAAGAGGTATTTACACACGAAGGTACATGGGATCTCCGTTTTTATTCAGAATATCATTATTATATTTATGGCTCGGTTATTTTTAAAAGGGATTAATGATTTTTACGGAAGTTAACAACAATTCATGAAGAATTTGATGGATATTAGATTATGTAATCGGGGTGGCCTTGTGAAAGAGTTATCCGTTGAATGCTTTTACATATGATATGAAGATTAAGATTCGTCATGAAGAGGTTTTGGCTTAAGGGGAAGAATTCGTATGGTAAGTTTGATGTTTGAAGAAGATTTCGCGAGTTTGTGTTCTATTATATCTTTAAAAGTTGTGCTTAGTCAACATTACTTTTAAAGGTAACTTGTTCTTGCTTACACGGTTGGTGACGAAGACTTGTCATAACACTTGAAGGAGTTACATTATCGTGCTCAATGTCTCACAAAGGATGAGAATTTTGACAAAGGGATCGAGGTCTACTTATATTTAATCTTTGGTATAAGTTCTTCATCACATGGATAGTGCAAGACATGGAACACAAGTTTGGGTTATTCTACTTCTACATCAAGATTATTATAGTTATTTTTCTTCAAGATCATTACATAGAGCCTACATATGGAGAATCTTCGATTGCATACATTATTTCCTTCCCTATTGATGTGACAAAAAAGAGAAGACATGCATGCTACATTTGAGGGGAAGCAATTTGAAGATGATGTACCACTTACAAGAGATACACAAAGAGTTTTGCCGACATCAACTAGGGGAAGATTGTTAGGTCAAAAGGTTGATGTGGCAGAAACTCAAAACGAAGAAAACATGAAGGCAAGCGTTGACACATTGTGTCTAAGCATTGACAAGTGTAAATTAGGCGTTGTCAGATGTCAACAGAAGTCAAACGCTGTTGGAAAATCTATTTAGGATAAGTATTCAGAATATTATTTATTAATATTCTGTATTAGTTATTTAAATAGAAGATTTACATGTTTATTCATAGTTATCTCTTGTAGACCCTAATGCTTAGTCTATAAAAGGATACAAGGGTCTTAGGTTTTATATATCATTCATACAAGATGTAAACCTAAAGCGTGTGTCGACTAGGTGTGGGATTCAATGTATACACACCTAGTGATTGTTGATTATTAATATAATTAGCAATCCAATTGTTTAATTCATATGTTCTTGTGCCCCAAACACCTTGTTTCCTAATTCTTGTTCTATTCCGCTATGATTGTATGATCACATGAACAATGGTTATGCCTAGCAGCTAAAAGATTCGAGGAAACCAGCCACATTTTCCTCTGTGTCAACCCTGTCGACTAGGTGTGGGATTTAATGTATACACACCTAGTGATTGTTGATTATTAATATAATTAGCAATCCAATTGTTTAATTCATATGTTCTTGTGCCCCAAACACCTTGTTTCCTAATTGTTGTTCTATTCCGCTGTGATTATATGATCACATGAACAATGGTTATGCCTAGCAGCTAAAAGATTCGAGGAAACCAAGGTTTCCACAATTTGGGCTAGTAAGTTTTCTTTAATTTTGTTTAATTAAACGGGTATTTGTGAGCTTATTATATCATTTTTTTATCTTTTAACACCAAATTTTGAGTCTCAATCATTGCTGCCGAAAATGTGGTGCCAATAAAATTCTGCTTTATCGTACGTGTCACTTTTGATACAAACTTTGGACCTCAACCACTCTTAGACTTTTAGTGCTCTAATACTATAACGCCATTTAACCCGATTGATTCCATCAATATTATTTTTGAAAGCTCCAAGAACCTAACCTTATGGATTCTAGGATTTTGATAATATTGAGAGGAGTTGTTAAAAGAGAAATGTACTTTTTTTCGTTTTAAAATTATTATCTTTTGATAAAAAAAAATACAAAATAATAAAGTATATTTATTATAGTTTTCTCTTTTTTATTTTTTAGACAAAATTACATAGATGGCCTTTGTAGTATTGTAGAAATTGTAACTTTAATCCCTCAAGTTTAAAAGTTGCATGGTTTGTCTCTAACTTTGCAAAGAATAATACTTTTGGTCGTTGTATTAACGTCCGTCAGTTAGTCAAAAAAATCAAATCACATGTCACAGATGTAAGGGTGTTATCTTCTTTAACCATCTACAAAAGGACCATCTATGTAATTTGACTACTCTCATATTTAATTACTAACCACCCCATGCATATCCATCCACCCACGCACCCCATTCATCATCTTCTTCTTTAAAAACATTATCACCATAACCTATACACAAAATAGATATACTCCAACAAAAACACATATTGACAACGTGATATTCACGAATCCAAGAATCGGTGGAACTGGTTAAAGGTGTAAGTTCTTTGAGTGTGACTTGAAGGTAACTTTTTTATTCAAGTTTAGGGGGTTTCGGTTTAAGAATTAGGGGTTGTTGATGGATGATGTTGTTGATGGCTCTAAGTGGTAGTGGCAAACAACGGTTGATGAGGGTAGCCGACGGTTGGTGGTGGTAGCCGGCAGTTGGTGGTGTTGGATGTGCTTGTGTGATTTGGATTCGAGTTAGTGGTGGGTTTATAATAAAATCAAGCAACGCCATTTAACGAATTAGATGGAATATTGGTGTTGTATGATTGTGAAGTTGGTATTTTATAAAGTTGATTTTTGATTAGAATTAAATTTTGGAATTACGGTTTATAAATTTTGGGGATTTTTGGGTTTGATGAGGGTGTAGTGTTTAGTGAGTGGTGGCAGACGGTGGTGGATGACGAAAATCCAATGAAGATGGTGGTGATGAGGTTATTGTATGTGGTAGTGAACTGGTGGTTTATGGGTGGTGATGGACTGAAGGTTTATGGCTTTTTATTAAATGTATCTCAAAAAGTTGGCATGAAAAACAAGCAAAAATAGGAGGGGAAAAAAGTATTAGGTGATTAGATATCACTTTGAATATGATAAAATAAATAAAAATATTAAAATTTTGTAGGAAAATAAAACAGTCAAATTACACGACCGTTTGGTCAAAGGACCATAAGTGTTACTAGTTTGTAAGTTAGGGACTACTTATGAAACAAAAAAAGTCAAAGGACGAAAAGTAAAAGTTAACCCAAACCACAAGGACAATATGTGTAATTTTGTCGATTTTTTAATATAATGACAATATTATATTTAGCTAATTAATTAAAGTATGTTTTAAAGTTCATAATAATAATTTTAAACAATAATAATATAATAAACTTAATTAAACTTCTTTATCTATTTTAGTGCTGTAGTAGATAATTAAATTAGAACATCTCAATAAAATAGGTACTACTAGTATTAATCTGGAACAAAAAGATTAGTAGACAAAGATGCTAACTAACACATATTTAGGGTCCGTTTGGTTTGAAGTCGGTTTTACTTTATAGGTGGGTTTATAAAGTGAAGGGTTTAAGTTTGGGTTTATAATAAAAGGTTTTATATTATTTTAATATTTGAATATAAATAAAAAACTATAAAATAATATTAAATTAATAATATCTAAAAAGCACTTCCATTTGACTTTTTGTCTATCTTGCATTAAGACAAATGAAAATGGTTCACATTATTATGTAAAGACAAAAAGAAAATTATTAAATTAATCTAATACTAAAGGAATAATGTAAAACCCAAGGGTCCCCCACAATTTTTTCTGAAAATCTTTGCAGAAGGGTGTGACGCCAAATTTTAAAACCCAATGATACTTACCAAACATTGCTTTCCACTCTAAACCCACTTCCATCAGCCTAAACCCGAATGCCAAACGGGCCCTTAATAAGGACAAGCCTTCCACAAATTGACAAGTACCTAGCTTTTTAGGAAGATAAACATTTACAAAACTTGTCATTGATAAGGCTCCAACCATCTCTATTGCTCGTTTCCTTTGTCGTCGGAAGTCGAGGATAAATAAAAGAGAGTTAGTCACTTATGTATCCAAGGGACGAAAATGACCATCTCATCATCAGGACTAGGAACATCTATCGAGGTTGACTTTATGTCCCGAGCTCACCTCGAAACATTTCAGAATATGTATAAGGATGTAGGCATTAATGTTGGGATGTGCGTAGGTCATAGTTAGTATTTAATACGACCAAGAATACGTAGGGCTAAGGGGTCACGCGCTTAGATATCGGGATCTTTTATTAAAGTATATAATAAATATGGCTATATTTATTGTGTATATTTATTTTTATAAAAGTTAATACTTATTAGTAATTAATTAATAAGTTAAAAGATTTAATAAAGATTAACTAATAAGGCTTTAAACTTTAAGGTAATTAATGTAATTACATAACTAAGTTTTTAAAAAGTCAAAAAGTCAAACCAATAACACCATGGGGTGTTAATCGGCCGAACATAAAGAGAAAAAAGGGAAGAAAAAGATTTTGGGCTCTAGAAGGTTTATTATTTGGAGGTTAAGTTATAATATTTCCTATAAATAAACTTAAGGCTCAACTCTATAAACAAGAGATTGGATTCATTGTTTCATAGAATTAAAACCAAAGTTTTTCCCCTATCTTCTTCTTGTGTTCGACGGCCAAAAGGGAAATCAAAGGGTTGTCGGGTTTGATTTTTATTAAGTAGTTGCTTAATCAAGATCTAGCAATCAAAGGTGATTGATTAAGGTGTTGTGTAGATTATCTTGGAGAAAATCTAACTTGATCTTTGAGTTTATTGGTGATCGATTATCGGTGTATTGAAAGTTAAGGTTTGGGTGGTTGATTATTGGTTACTTGATCATCCGTTCTTTGACTTAAGGTATGTTTTCTTTATATTTATGTTAGTTACATTATGTGCATAGTTAATTGATCCTATCCGTTGTTAATTGATCCTTTTCGATGCGTTTACTCATAATGCATGTATATTAGATATACCAGGGTTGTTAAATTCTAACAGCCAAATCTATGGCATGTAATTATATAAAAAACGCTTAAAACCGGTACAAAAAGAATTTTTTCTTGAATAGATGATTATGATTTAATTGAAGATCTTTAAATTAGTTAATTTAGATGTTATTAGATCCATAATTTTCTGAATAAAATAAGTTTGTATGCTTTTTAGGATATAGCAAAACATTAATTACAACTACGTGTGCAATTTACGTGTTTTCCGGTATGTTATGCATGTTTAAATTGTTTAAATCGATGAACCTTGATTAGTAATAGTTAGAATGCATGATTTAGATGTTTAACATGTTTTGGGATTACTATGTGATAAGAAAACGCTAATTGAATTGGTGTATGCATTCTAAAAGGAGAGTTTTATAAAATTGTTTTAGGGCTACGATTTTGACACCCGAACAAAAAATATTTTATATACAATAATATGTACACTTTCAAGGTACGATTCCTTATGGGACACTAAAAACTCAATTCTGAACAACTTTTTAGTTTTAGCCGAAAGCTGAGGAAGACTTCTTCCTTCGATTTTTTTGCTTGCAAAACAAAATCAGCCTAAAATCTTAAAATTAAATTTTTATATTTACTAAAACGAAAGGTAAAAAAACATTTTTCCGGTATGTTGTGCAATTTACGTGTTAAGCTATATGGTTGATTTATAGCTATAATGGTTATGGTGTGAATAAATACAAAACATTTTTCAAGAATTAAAAAGGACTAACTAGGGTAAGTAAATATTTGGTCTTTGACTAAATATCTTAATTACTCTAGAAATATATAAAAAACTATCTTTTATTTGATTTCTATAAAGTTTTAATTAGATATCACTAGCCTAAAAAGGTGGATTTCTATGATCTCCTAAAGAAGAAGGGCTCTTAACAAGCTTCTACAGCTGGCCAACTTCTCCGGTTCTTTTCTATGTATCTTCCAAGACACCATAGAGTCGAATGTGACCATAACAAGGTTCGTTTGAGTTTTCCATTGGTACTCGTAAGAGGTGTGAGGAAAACTCGATCGAACAAACCTATGACACTTTAATAAAGATTAGTACAACGTTGTAAAAAAAAATAGGTAATTCACGTTTTTGAATGGCCGGCGAATTTATGAAAACCGAGGCATACCGCTAGTGTTAGCACGGTATATGCAAGTACCGAAAGTTGTAATGTTAAGTACCGGTAGATTGATAAGTACAATTATATCTTTATTAAATATATGCTATAGTCATAATAGGAGTATATCGTGCGTGATATACATATCCTAATAGAATATTTTATATTTCCTTGCATTATAAAAGGAACATAGAGTCATTGAGTTTATAGTACCTCAACACAGTTTACGATTAATAAAGAATCGATAATTAGTTAAACCATGTTCTTCTTAGCTTTGATAAGTTAGATTCCGCATAACTTATCTCTGTTTAGTAAGAGTCTCTATCGTGCTTTAGTTTGTTTACAAGCTAACGTATAATCCTTTACAGGCTTATGATCTGTTCATTGGGATCAACATTTCTTTTGCGTAACGATTAACGGTTTGTGATATATTTAACTTTTAAATCTAAATTTTTGTTAGATGAGAAAAATGAGTGATTTTGATTGGTTGATTAGGTTTATGCTATTTTGATAGTATTCATTGAATTCTTCCTATAAACATTAAAATAGATATATTACTCATAAAATAAATATTAATATAAAATTTGAATTTATTATTTATTTATTTATATTATACTATATGCATATTTATTTTATAGAATAAAATAGTTCGGTTCAGTGCGGTTTTTACGGTTCGGTTTTTGAATGAAAACAAAAACCGAATATAAAAACCGAACCATCGATTTTTAGTTTTGGTCGGTTTTTTCGGTTCGATTTCTCGAGTTTCGATTTTTTTCTCACTGCTGCTACTCCGTATTTTTAAAAACAATGGTTACCTTATGTTTATTTATTTAGTATTCCACAACAAATCATTTATACAAAATCATTACAAATGATTTACACATACTTAATCTCATCCAATACTATTTACAGAAATTTATAAACATTTAACAACTTTCCATAACAAAAAATTCCAAAAATAAAATAAAAATTACAGTAACAAAAAACCTGTGTAAGAAGTCAAACCTTTATCTCATCACTCCAATCACCCAATCTCCACCGTCAGATCAAAACAATCACACATCATTTCCACCCTACACCCGCGTCACACACAATCAAACCTCCTAATCACATTCATATATAAACACACTAGTCCATTCCATTGTCCATTGTCCATTCCAGAACCATCTTCCGATATTCTCTCAGAAGAAAAAAGGTCTACTATCATTCTCCCCTTATTTTTCGCAGCCGCCGTTACACGATACGACGTCGTAGCGCCCTTTTTTTTATAAAATTATACTCATTTTTTTCATTTTTTATAAAGTTATATAGCTATTGTTGCTGATATATTACGCAGTTTTTTTTTAATTATGATGCTGTTGATCTAGTTACTGTTATACTGTTATGTGATGTTATATTGATATATTTATTTATTTATATATAATGTAATGAATAGTTTTTAGTTTATGTTTTTGAAATGAATGTGAAATGTAATGTGTTAGTGTAGTATTATTATTGCTGAATTAGCGAATTACGACGTGATTTTGTGCATGTTACTGTAGATCTGGTTTGATCAGTTGCGAAAGGTGTAGTGTTAATTTTGCTGAATTTTGAGGCGTTTTTGTTGTGGTTAGGTTGTTAATTATTTCAATGATATCTTTTAGGCTAGGCTTTGAAATGAATGTGAAATGTTATGTGTTGTTATTATTGTTGAATTAGCGAATTATGACGTGATTCTGTGCATGTTACTGTAGATCTGCTTGGATTAGTTCCGAAAGGCGTAGTGTTCATTTTTGTGAGTTTTGATGTGTTTTTGTTGCGGTTAGGTTGTTATTTTTTTAGTGATAAGTGTTACTAGTAATTCGCTTATGTATAACGTGCCTACGTCTTAGTTTGGCTTAATATTTGAAGCAGTTTATGGTTTGGATCTGATTAGGATGCACCGTGAAATGTTATGTGTTATTTTTGCCGAATTAGCGAATTATGACGTGATTTTGTGCATGTTACTTTAGATCTTGTTTGATCACTTCCGAAAGGCGTAGTGTTCATTTTTGTTGAAGTTTGGCGCGTTTTTGTTGCGGTTAGCTTGTTATTTTCTGAATGATAAGTGGGAATTGAGATGATAGGTGTTTGTTTGGCCTAATATTTGAAGCAATATTGTCTATGTGTATGGATCTGATTAGGATTATGTAGCGGTGTACAGATTGTTCATTTGTTTGAATGATATCTTTTAGGCTAGGCTTTGAAATGAATGTGAAATGTTATGTCTTATTATTGCTGAATTTTGACGCATTTTTGTTGCTGTTTGTTAGGTTGCTATTTTCTAAGTGATAAGTGTTGCTAGTAATTAGCTTAGGAATTACGTGGCTACGTGTTAGTTTGGCTTAATATTTGATGCTGTATTGTTGCTATGGATCTGATTAGGATAATGTAGCGTTGTATAGAACATTGTTAATTATTTGAATGATATGTTTTACGCTAGGCTTTGAAATGAATGTGAAATGAATGTGAAATGTTATGTGTTATTATTGCTGAATGTAGATATGTTTGTTTAGTATCTATTGATGTATCACGGTCAGGTCGTGAATGTGTTTGTAATACTGTTGATGTGTATGTGTAGAGCTGTATGTTAGCTGTTAGTTTAGCGGTATTGTTGTCACAGTTTATTCATGGTACATTAATTGTTACACTCGATTGTTTATATCCGTATGACACTTGTTTGGCACCTTTATGAAAAGTGTGGAGTAAATTTTGCTGAAATTTGACACATTTTTGTTGTGGTAATTAGGTAGTATTTTCCTGAATGATACTTGTTAGGTCAATTTATGAAATGGCAAGTTTTAGTTAGCTTAAGTAGTTATATTTTTATATGCGAGATGGGGTAATAGGTGTTAGTTTAGCTAATCTTGTATGCAGTTTTCCTTATGATTTTGATTATGTAGCGTTATATTGATCGCTTATAATTGTTTGAATCATATATTTTAGGCTTGAATTTGAAATGAATGCGAAATGTTAATTGTTTTTATTGCTGAATTCTGACGTGATTTTTTGCATGTTATGGCAGATCTGTTTCTTTAGTATTTTTTGCTGTATCTTAATTATACTTGTTAGTTTAGCTTTATTTTCACGCGATTTTGTTTATTATAATGTTGATTTGTATGTGTTGTGTTTCAAGTCTTGCCGGTTTGATCTTTTTTATCTGAATAATATATTAAATGTTAGTTTTTGAGATGAAAAATGTGAATAGTTATAAGTGATTTGTTTAGCTTTAATATTCACGTGCGACTGTTCATGATACTATTGATCCATGTATAACATTAATATTAATTGTTAGGCTTAATAGTTTTTATATGTATGACACTTGTTCGATTCATTTTTGAAAGGTGTTAAATTTGATGAATTTTGACCCATTTTTGTACATGCTGTTGATTGTTTTTATTCTAATCATAGTTATTTGGTTAACTTTTGAAATGTAAAACGATAAGTTTGCTGAATTATAACGTGACTTTGAATGTTGTACGTGCCTAGTAGTTCTGCTTGATGTTTAAGCAAAATGCTTCTAGATTTCATTTTTCTTTTAAGCCGATTAGCTTTGTAATTTCCAAAACTTTGCTCTGCTTTGTTGATTTCTGGTCTTTTGTTTCACACATTTTTCCTATGACGATGCTTTGATAACTGTAGTTTACAATTGGGTCCATAGGTGAATGTTTTTTGCGATAATGTGATAAGTCACTACCTGAGTAGCTGATGGCTCAAAACAGCCTACTCAGAGTAAATATTTGGTCCTCGTTCTGTGAGACAATGTTTGATGTCTCAGCTTTTGTGCGACCCTACTAGTATCGGAAAGGTGTCATATAGATGATTTTTTAGTTTAATACATGTGAATAAGGATTATCTTATTTTGTCTTATTTGTTTAGAGGATCGTATACATGAATTTTTCTACCAGATTGACCCAAGTGTCCCAGTCTCTTGTAGCATTTCTAGAAAGAGTCGACTCAGTCTAGGACTACTGATGTTTTGCTACAACTATTTGTTCTTTGATCTGTTGGTCAGTAGCGCTCTAATGCCTTCTTTAACAACCCTAAATGCTTTATCCGCAGGGTATTGTATTCAGCACAATGACTGATCAAAATCAGCATTCTGTAACTGCTAGTAAACTACCCAACCAGCTACCCCTTTCTCAGAAGCAGTTCACTTACGGGAATTACACAAACGCAGCGTTTAGTTTTCCCGTAACTGAGAAACGGATGGCTACAAATTACTCACCTGTTTTTGTTCAAGCTCAAGCTCCATCAGAAAAAGGAGTTGCTGGTTTTGCCGTTGATTTTCTTATGGGTGGTGTTTCTGCTGCTGTGTCCAAAACTGCTGCTGCTCCAATTGAGCGTGTGAAGCTTTTGATCCAAAACCAAGATGAGATGATCAAGGCTGGGCGCCTTTCTAAACCATACAAGGGTATTGGAGAGTGTTTCTCTAGAACGATAAAGGATGAGGGGGTTGTGGCGTTGTGGAGAGGAAATACTGCTAATGTCATTCGTTACTTCCCTACTCAGGTACACTATCTCTTCCTTTATCTTGTTGGGAAATCATGTGTTCAAGTTTATTTGCTCATCAGTTTTTTGATAAAATTTGCAGGCTCTTAACTTTGCATTCAAGGATTACTTCAAGAGCTTGTTCAACTTTAAGAAAGATCGTGATGGTTACTGGAAGTGGTTTGCTGGCAACCTTGGGTCTGGTGGTGCCGCTGGTGCTTCATCTCTGGCCTTTGTGTACTCTTTGGATTATGCTAGAACTCGTTTGGCTAATGATGCTAAGGCTTCCAAGAAGGGAGGCGAGAGGCAATTCAATGGGTTAGTCGACGTTTACAAGAAAACTCTCAGATCTGATGGTATTGCTGGGCTATACCGTGGATTCAACATCTCGTGTGTTGGTATCGTTGTGTACCGTGGTCTGTACTTTGGAATGTACGACTCGTTGAAGCCAGTTCTGCTCACTGGGCAACTGCAGGTTTGTATCTTATGACTTTGTCGTCTTCTATTGCTTTATCTTCGTCACAAACTACGGAGATACTTTAACGATGTTGACTTGTGCTTTTCAGGATAGCTTCTTCGCAAGCTTTGCTCTTGGATGGCTTATTACCAACGGTGCTGGTCTTGCATCGTACCCCATTGACACAGTCCGTAGAAGAATGATGATGACATCAGGTGAAGCTGTCAAGTACAAGAACTCTCTTGACGCATTCACTCAGATCTTGAAGAAAGAAGGAGCCAGATCATTGTTCAAGGGTGCTGGTGCAAATGTTCTTCGTGCGGTAGCTGGTGCTGGTGTTCTTGCTGGTTATGACAAGCTTCAGGTCCTCGTTTTGGGAAAGAAGTACTGAAGTATGGTTCAGGTGGGGGCTAATTTGCTGGTCTGTTGGTTTTTGTTCATTATGAGTCAAATTTTGAACTTATAAGATGGTGGTGACCCACTGTGCTCGAGAATTTGATAAACGAGAATTAGATGCTTGTTCATCGAAATAACATTTAAATGTAGAGGGGACATTGTTTTTCCCCAAACTTTGTTTCGTTTTTACAACAGCTTTGAAATGCAGGATTTGTATTTCACTTGATTTTGCAGTCCTGGTTTATTGATGGTTGTTATTGCAAGTGCCAAGTGCCTAATGTTTTCCTTTCTATTTTTATTGGTTCAACTTCTGATCTTAAAGTATATAAGCTTGATCAATGCAACTCCTAATGCGAATCTTAAGTCTGGCCGAACATCTTATGCATATGAACAAATTACTGATCCTATATATTAAATAGAATTGGGCTAATTACTAATAGACCAAACACTTTGTCCATTTGACAAACTACCTTATACTACTTATGCAACTTTAATAAAATTACCAAAATGTCCTTATCCACTAATGTGTAAGATAAGTGATATCTTATGCCACTACAAGAAAGTTGAGAACAGATGACGGGGGTTTCCTTGGCGACAAAATGTCGCCAGGGATAACCCCTTTTCCCTGGCGACAACGCTGACGTGGCGGAAAAGTAGGTTTACTTTTTGGTCAAAGTTTGACTAGAGTTTCCCTGGCGACATGTCGCCAGGGATAATCGGTCCAAAATCAGATACCAAGTGAAAGAGCGCGAAATTTTCCCTCCAAGGTTTCCCTGGCGACATGTCGCCAGGGAAAACCTAGTCAAACTTTGACCAACTTATCCCTGGCGACATGTCGCCAGGGAAAACTCGTCCATCGTATTTAACAAAATGTATATTTGCTAATTACATGTCAAGATTATCCCTGGCGACAAGTCGCCAGGGAAACCTTCGCCATTTGTGATTAGTTTCAAAATTAAACACAAATGTTTAATTACATGTCAAGAATGTGTGGCGGGCTTTTACCCGCCAAATCCCAAATGTTTCCCTGGCGACATGTCGCCAGGGAAACTCCCTGACATATATTTATTTTGTTTTTGCTTGTTAATTATTATTTTAACTATCGATCCGATGTTATTTAATTTTTGCGACGTTTATATAATAAAAATGAGACATTTATAAAACAAATATTTATTTATTCCAAATAATTATTATATTAACTATCGATCCGATGTTATTTAATTTTTGCGACGTTTATATAATAAAAATGAGACATTTATAAAACAAACATTTATTTATTCATAATATTATACATAGCCCTTGTGGAATCAAATGGAAAACTTAAAAACAGACATTACTAATCAACTTAAAGTTCGTGAAGTAGTGCAACCGATTACTACTCAACGCTAAGATTTTTCATTTCATTTAAAAGCTCATGAAGTATTGCAGCCGATTGACATGCGTGGTCTTCAGGATGCCTTTCCATTTCTAGTCTTGCCTCTAACATCTTTATCTTTAGATCTTTGATCTTGCAATTTGAGCACTCAGTAGGTGCAGATTGAGAAGGACCTGTAGAAGAACTTGGATGTGAACCTTGAGGTGTTGAAGATCCAGGGGAAGATCTTATACGGAGTTCGAGATCAAAATCATCCTTCCATTTAAAATATTTACATCCATAATCATTTGTTTTTGGCTGTTACAAAGTAAACAAATAACATGACATGTCATTTAATAATCACACGTATTACATAACTAAAACATTTGATTGTTTACCTTCGAAAAAGGACATGCATAATAGAGTTTACCAAAGCTATGAGGTTGATGTGACTGTCTCAACACAATATATCCCTTTCTACATGTACACTTATAAGCTTCACGGGGATCCATCTGCTACCAAATCAGGTGGTGGTGGTGGTGAGTTTGGTAGGAGATGATAAGTGTGTGTGTGTGTGTGATCTGCTGATGATAAGTGTGTGTGAATCCTTTTATGGTCAAAAAGTGAGGGAAATAGTTAACATTTTCCCGCCAATGTTTTCCCGCCAACGTTTTCCCGCCAATAGTTAAACGTTGGATGTTCAATGGATGACCCGGTTTGTTATGGTTGTACGTTGGATGTTCAATAGATGATCCGGTTTGTTATGGTTATACGTTGGATGTTCAATGGACGACTCGACATGTGTTGGTTACACGTTAGATGTTAAATAAATGAGTCGGCATGTCTTGGTTAGACGTTAGATGTTCAATGGATGAGTCGGTATGCATTTGTTAAACATTAGATGTTCAATGGATGAGTCGGTATGTTTTGGTTACACGTTAGATGAGCTGGCAACATAGCTATATTGAGCTGGCAAATGACTATACTCGTTGTGTAAGCTATTTTGGTGAGGTTACATCAAATGAAAAGCTTCTTTCTTTTGTTCAAACTTACGCGACTTGTTTGCCGGAACTCTTTTTGTCATCGATTCAAAACGGAAGCTGGTTAAAGATTTATTTGAATGGTTGTTCTGGGTACAAACCACCTTCTCAGTCGTTCATGCTTGAATCATCACTGGTGTATAATCTTCATAATGAATCGGTGCTTGTTGATATCCCATTGGTAGATGAGAAATTTTATGGTGATGAGATAAAAAATTACAAAGACGAGTTGAATGGAACGCTGTTAAGCAAATAAGCAAATAAGTGATGAATGGAACGCTTAGTGATGAATGGAACGCTCGACATGTTTTGGTTACACGTTAGATGTTCAATAAATGAGTCGGCATGTCTTGGTTAGACGTTAGATGTTCAATGGATGAGTCGGTATGCATTTGTTAAACATTAGATGTTCAATGGATGAGTCGGTATGTCATCCCCGTTAACTAAATCAAATACGTTCTTGTTCAATGGTCCGTTCATTGATGAAGAATATTAACTGATATCAGCAGCGGATGCAGGTTGGTTGCCAGTTGTCTCAACTTTCACTCAGAACGTTATGACATATGCTTCTCAGTTTAGTGAAGTGATAGCGGACGGGATGTTGTGTGAGAATGAAGAACATGTAACCAAGCTTGGTTAGACGTTAGATGTTCAATGGACGACTCGACATGTGTTGGTTACACGTTAGATGTTCAATAAATGAGTCGGCATGTCTTGGTTAGACGTTAGATGTTCAATGGATGAGTCGGTATGCATTTGTTAAACATTAGATGTTGAATGGATGAGTCGGCATGTCTTGGTTACACATTAGATGTTCAATGGATGACCCGGTTTGTTATGGTTATACGTTTGATGTTCAATGGATGATCCGGTTTGTTATGGTTATACGTTGGATGTTCAATGGACGACTCGACATGTGTTGGTTACACGTTAGATGTTCAATGGATGACTCGACATGTCTTGGTTACATGTTAGATGTTCAATGGATGAGTCGGTATGCATTTGTTAAACGTTAGATGTTAAATGGTTACCGAATTAGAATAAATCGAGAAACTAAACGGAATAAATCGGAATGAATTTAGAAATTAAACTGACCGGGATGATATAGTTATTTTATAAATAATAATAATTATTTTATAAATTGTAATAATAATAATTATTATTTCATAAATAATAATAATAATTATTATTATTTTATTACTAATTATAATAATACATAAGTAACAAGAAACTTTATTTTCACAAAAATTATCCCTTGCGACATTTGTATCTATCCCTGGCGACATGTCACCAGGGATACTATCCCTGGCGACATGTCGCCAGGGAAACGTGTGCTCACTTGACTTTCTAAAAAGTCAGCCAAGTTTCCCTGGCGACATGTCGCCAGGGAAAATTTGGCTCACTTGACTTGCTAAAAAGTCAGCCAAGTTTCCCTGGCGACATGTCGCCAGGGAAGGTTTGGGAGACACGACAAAAGTTATAGGTACGTGCATATGCGTTGAAAAGTCAAAGGTATCCCTGGCGACATGTCGCCAGGGAAACTTCGTCACACCCCTCCAAAATTTTTCACTAACGCGCGCTTTTGGCTAAACGACAAAAGGCAAAAGTATCCCTGGCGACATGTCGCCAGGGATTGTCGCCGGGGAAAAAAAAGCAACTTATTGATCAGAAACCTTATCTTTTCTCACAACACTTAACAAAAAAAAAATTCATCTCCCTTCTTCGCTGCTATATCCCCTGCTATATCACCACCACCACCACTCTCCTCCACATCCCGCTGCTATATCACCACCACCACCACTCACCATCATTCTCCTCCACACCTGCACACGTGCACGCACCACCACTCACCACCATCTCCAGTCGCCAACACCACCACCACGCCATCTACATTCACCGGCACCACCACCACCGCAATATATATTAAGGTATTTTATATAATTTATATTGTAATTGTTTTGGTTTTTTTTTATATAATTTTTTTTATAATTTATATTGTAATTGATTTGGTTTTGTTTTTACAATTGATAGTATATTTGGTTTTGTTTTTACATATCCGGTCACCGCAGCCGAGTCCCGACCGTAGCCGAGCCCGACCACAGCCGAGACCCGACCGCAGCCGAGCCCCGACCACACCCGCGCCCCGACCACAGCCGAGACCCGACAACTATTTAAAGGTATGTTTTTTTAACTTTTAATTGTAATTGAGAATACATATTGTTTTTTTTTAGGTTTTTTTAGATTCCCTGGCGACATGTCGTCCGGGATGTTTAAAATTGTTAATTTTTTTAAACGTAAATCCAAACACTCCTTATGTTACCTATTTGATGAGAATAAGCTGTTTGATAACAGCTTATCCTAATAAGCTTATCAGGATAAGCTGTTTGATAACAGCTTATCCTGATAAGCTTATTAGAATACGCTGTTTAAAAACAGCTTATCCTTATAAGCTTATCAGAATAAGCTGCTTATCCTTATAAGCTTATCAGAATAAGCTGATTATCCTTATAAGCTTATCAGAATAAGCTGTTTTCAAAAAGCTTACTTTGATAAGCTTATCGGGATAAGCTGTTATCAAACAACTTATTCTAATAAGCTTATCAAAATAAGCTGTTTGAAAACAGCTTATTCTGATAAGCTTATCGGGATAAGCTGTTATCAAACAACTTATTCTAATAAGCTTATCAAAATAAGCTGTTTGAAAACAGCTTATTCTGATAAGCTTATCGGGATAAGCTGTTTTCAAACTGCTTATTCTGATAAGCTGTTTTTATTATATGATATAAATGTTTTATTGGACTAAGCCTTAGGAATGTTTTAGGATTTTAGCGATTAATTTCGGAAAATTCCCGTCTGAAATTGATCAACCTATAGAAAACCCGTCCGAAGTTAATTTATTAGGAATTAACTTCGGAAAGTCCCCTGTTTGGGACTGCTTTTTGAATGTTTTGTCTCATTTAGGATATGCATGCGTATAACCGATTTAGTATTTGAGATGATTTCGACAGTGTTTCTCCTTTACTCCTACGAATATGTCTTTAAACACATATTTGGGGAGTTGAGGGGAAATGCTGCCGAAATTTTCTCAAATAGTAAATCGGTTATACGCATTCATATATGAGACGAAACATTCAAAGGGTGGGTTAGGATTGCCTTCCATAGTTGCGCTAGGTGAACATACTATTTTCTATACTTGATAATTATATCTTTTAATAAATATTATTATATAATTATATACTTTATAAATAATAATTATATATTTTATAATTATTTTTTATAATTTGATATAATACATATTATTATTTATGAAATATATAATAATTAAGTTGCATATAATAACTAAATGTATCGTTAAAACACAGTTATGGTACTCATTGATAAGAGTTGGACACGGTTAGAGCGTCATCAGCCAGAATATATATTGGGTCTTGCCAATTTTGTCAAGCATTCTAGGAAGTTTGTGAATCGTTTGAATGAGATACCATGTCCATGCAAGCGTTGTCGAACAAGACTCCTGGTAGATATTGACCTTCTTTCGAACCACGTTATGAAGTCCGGGTTTGACAACAGTTATACAACATGGGTACACCATGGTGAACCGGCTCCTCCTACACCTACACCTCCTCCACCACCACCACCACCGCCACCACTGCCAATAATAGATAACACAAGACAACCTTTTATAACTGACATGACATCGTTACTTGATGACCTTACCTATATGCCTCCGGACTATATTCCTCCTCCACCTCCTCCCAACTCAAGTAACAGACGGACTCAAGCTAACGAGTTTGAAGAGTTATATCGCAGTGCCAATGAGCCGTTGTACCCTGGTTGTGTAGAAGCGACTCGATTAGACTTCATGGCAAAGTTTACACATTATAAGGCCAAAGGTAAAATCACCGATACCATATTCAATGATATTCTAGAGTGGTTCCAAACTATCTTTCCCCCAAGCAGAGGATTCAAGCTCCCACCGTCATACTATGCAATAAAGAAGACATTTAAAACGATCGGGTTAGGGTACGATTCGATACATGCTTGTGAACACGATTGTTGCTTATTTCGGGAAGGATACGCCGATTTGGATTTCTGTCCGGTGTGTAATACAAGTAGATGGAAAGACACTAACACGCCGGGGAAGAAAGTTCCTAAGAAGGTGCTGCGTTACTTTCCGATCATTCCTAGACTACAACGTTTGTACAAGTCTAGTAAAAGTGCAAAGGATATGATTTGGCATGCTACTGGAAAGTGTACGGAGCCCGGTAAGATGCAACACCCGTGTGATGGTGCGGCTTGGAAGAAATTTGATGCCAAGTATGGTGATTTTGCAGCAGAACCAAGAAATGTTCGATTAGGGTTGGCTGTTGATGGTTTCAATCCATTCGGCAACCTTAGTCAGACTTACAACATGTGGCCGGTGATATTGACAACATACAACCTGCCTCCGTGGTTGTGTATGAAAGAGAGTTCTTTAATGCTGACGCTGTTAATTCCTGGCCCTAAATCCCCGGGCAAGGACATTGATGTTTACTTGAGACCTTTAATTGATGATCTAAAACTTTTATGGGATGGTGTGAGTACTATAGACCAAGCTGCAGGCGAGGCATTCACCATGAGAGCGATGCTTTTATGGACCATCAATGATTTTCCGGCTCGAAGTAGTTTGTCTGGGTATAGTGGGCAAGGTTACAAGGCTTGCCCTACATGTAATGACGACACTCCATCTCTTCATGTGGCAAGCAAAATAGCTTATGTTGGCCACAGAAGATTCTTACCGCCCCGCCATTAATCCAGGACTTCACGTTTATTCAATGGTAAACCCGAACACCAGCCCCGTCCTAGAACATTTACCATGGACCAGATTGACGAGCAACACGCTTCATTGCCAAATCGACTGCCCGGTAAACATAAGAATTTTGGGGGTGTGAAGATAACACGCAATTTTCATGTTGAGCCTAACTGGTCTAAACGGTCTATTTTTTACGAGCTTGAGTATTGGCCTTTTCTTTCACTAAGACACAATTTAGACATCATGCATATCGAAAAAAATGTGTTGGAGGCCATCCTGAACACTTTGTTGATGAATGACAAATCTAAAGACACTGTCAAGGCAAGACAATACTTGGAAAAGTTGGGCATTCGAAAAAGCTTGTGGCTCACCCAAAGTAAAAACGGGAAGTGCAAGAAGCCTCAGGCTTCGTATTCCTTCACACCAGAGAACAGGAAAAAGTTTTGTCAGTACATCAAGAGTGTTAAACTACCAGATGGGTTCGGATCCAACTTCAAGCACAAAGTGACCGATAACGATACCAATATAACGGGCATGAAGTCTCATGACTGTCATATAATGATGCAACGTTTACTTCCTTTCGCACTTCAGGAATACTTGCCTGCTGAGATTGCAAGACCACTGATCGACCTATGTAACTTGTTTAAGCAACTCTGCTCTGCAACTTTAATGGTGGATGACATGTTGACTGCTGTAAAAAAGGTGGTTGACATTTTGTGCGATCTTGAGCTCATATATCCTCCTGATTTCTTTGACATTATGGTTCACTTGGTTATCCATTTACCTGATGAGGCCATTGAAGGCGGGCCTATCCGCCCCCGGTGGATGTATCCATTTGAAAGATACATGAAAGAGCTAAAAGGTTTTGTACGAAATAAAGCTAAGCCAGAAGGTTCGATTGCGGAGGTTTATGTTGCACAAGAAGCATTGACTTTCTGTTCTAAGTATTTTCGGGATGATGTTACCACTAAATTTAATCGTCTCGACCATAATGTGGACCCCCCTCCCCCAACGTGTCAGTTTCAGGTGTTCCGATCGGTATGTAACCCGCTTGGGAAAAAGTCGTATATTCCGTTCCCTTATCAAGAGTTCAAGAAAGTGGAATGGTATGTACTAAACAACAGTCCTGAAATCGACAAGTATATTTCTGAGTTCAAGAGGTACGCGTTTTTTATTTTATTTTGAAACTTCTTTTTCTTAACAATAGCGACTTATTCTAATACCATGAACGTTTTTCAGATTATATCCTGACAAAGACGAGAAAAAAGAATTCTCCGCGTGGTTTGGGAAAATGGTAAACTTAGACTTATCTTGTGTACTTACCTGTAAAAAAATAATATTATTATAAATAGTTTTCTGTACCTAATCCTTTATTCCTCATAGATCCGTCAACGTCACGTAGACAATGACAAAGACCCAGAGGTTATCCAGACCAGCGAGTTATTCGCTTTGGCTTGTGGACCATCACCGCATCCAATCTCAATAAACTCTTGCATAGTCGACGGTGTGAGGTATGTCGTGCACAGTCGCGATGAACGTCGTACAACTCAAAACAACGGCATTTGTGCGCCTGGCCTTGAGAACACAATGGCTTATGGTCAGCTTCAACAGATCCTCGTGTTTCGTTATTTGTCGTTCAGTGTTGTGTTGTTCAAAGTTAAGTGGTTCGACACTCGCCCCATGTTACGTAAAAAACGTCTTATCTATAGAAACAACATGACTCAACTCACCGACACAAGAGCTGAGTATTGGAAAGATGAACAATACATTCTCGCAACACAAGTCAAACAAGTCTTCTACATTGAAGATCAGAACAAACCCAACTGGAAGGTCGTTGAACATGTTAATCATAAAAAGTTTTCCAACGGGGGTGTCATAGTGTCAGATGCCGTTCCTGATATTATACATTTCGACAACTCATCTGATCTACCACTTTCCACTGATTTGAATGACTTGGGTGATGTGACCTTGAATATAGATGGCCACGAAACGGAGGTTGATGCACCGCCAAATATCATTGATGTTGATGATGAAGACGATGGTATTACTGATGATGAAGACGTCCCTCATGATTTAAGTGATGAAGAACGTGTGAATGATGATGATGGTGAAGAAAGAGTTTATTCTAGTGAAGAAGAAGATTGACCTTTAGTTGTAACTTGCAAAAGACACTTATTTGTTTGAATTAATGAATCTAATTGTTGTGGATTTTTTAAATGTGTATATTTATTTGGATGTGTTGTATTTGAATTTGTGCATGCTTATATTATTTTGTTCATGAATTTGTCTATGTTATGCTAATTGTACTTGTACAGATGTCAGCAGATGTTGCAGGATCACACGGTGGTGACGGTGGTGGTGAGGATGAACCTCCTACGCCAAACATCCGCAGCGGTTGTTTCGCCGCATTTAGAAATAAAGGTAAGAATATTTGGATTATTGTAACACAATCAAAAATTTGGTGCATATATATGTTGCTTGCCTTGAATTTTTATTACTTTGTCACTCACTTGATTTTTGCAGGCAAAGGCAAAAGAAAAGAAAATTTGGGCGGCAGAGCGGCCGGTAGAAAGACTCGAGGCATTAGCCGATGTATCGATTTGTTGGAGGAAGTTGGTCAGCATGGCCCTGTCCCGATAGATTTTGAAGAAAAATCTCACCGGCCTCGCGGCACGCATGCTCAGCATTTATCTAATTACATCGGGGATTGTATCAGGAGGCTCGTGCCACTGTACTACCCAAGTTGGGCTGATGTCCCTGATGAGATCGAAACATTGGTTTGGGCGAACATAGAGGTCAGTTATCATTTTTATGTTCATAACATTATTGTGTTTATTTATTTAATGATGTATATATTTAAATAAATTTGTTTATTTATTTATATCATATAAATAAATAACAAATTTAAATAAATATACAAAATGTATCTTATTTATTTATATCATATAAATTTTTTTTTAAATATATATAAAAAAATTAGAATAAATATAAAAAATTTTAAATAAATATATATTTGATGAGAATAATGTAATAAGCTTTTCGGATAAGCTGTTTTCAAACAGCTTATCCTGATATGCTTATCAGAACAGGCTGTTTGAATACAACTTATCTTGATAAGCTTATCAGAACAAGCTGTGTGAAAACAGCTTGTTCTTATATGCTTATCAGGATAAGCTGTTTTCAAACAGCTTGTCCTGATAAGCTTATCAGGATAAGCTGATTTCAAACAGCTTGTCCTGATAAGCTTATCAGAACAAGTTGTTTTCAAAAAGCTTATGCTTATTAGGATAAGTTGTTTTTATTATAAAAAATTAAATAAATGACTAAGCCATTAAATAAATAAACAAAATAATGTATAAATTATATCTCTAACTCTAACTCTGTTTTTGTTTTATTTGTTGTATATGAATGCAGAATCAGTTTAATTTGACGCCACACAAGAGTGATCCTGGTAGATGGAAGGAAATACGTGGCGGCATCAATCAAATGCTTACAAAGAGTTATAATTCTCGAAAAAATACGCTCAAGACAAAGCATTGGGTCCGAGACATCGATACCGGCAGGGTAGATATCGGCAGAGTCCGCAGCGAGCGTCCAGAGGAAATTACTTCAGAGGACTGGGAGAAACAGATCGCACTTTGGAGTAATCCGGATTACGAGAAAAGATGCCAGACGAACTCCCAGAACCGGTCTAAGCAGAAGACGCCGAGTCGGCAGGGATCCCGATCGTTGGCACGCCTTCGAGACCAAGTGGTGAGAAATTCTATAATTAATTTACATACATATATGTCTTTGATTATATGTTTTGGTGTGTTGTGATTTTTTGTTTTGAATTTGCTTCATTCTATATATGCGTGTCTATGTATGTACAGACGCAAGCTGCAATTGAAGCTGATGTGCCACCCCCGACTGTCATTGATCACTTCTTCATTGCGCACACCGACCAGGATGGGAATTTTCCTTGCGATGCGGACCGCGTTATGTATGTAAGTATTTTTTTTAAATTAATTAATTAATTAATTTTTTTTGGATATGCCTTGGTTTTTTACTATTCCTTGCCGATAAATAATGTACCAACCCGACTAATATATAATATACTAACTGTCGTTTGTTTTTGTCACTTCATTAGGAGGAGATGCTTGCGATGAAGGCTGCAGGAAAACATACGGACGACGAGATCAACCGTATCGTCCGAGGTGGAAAGCAGCGAGGCCACATGCCCGGTGTCGGCCAGATAGTGCCGAGAAGGAGTACTCACTATATTCCTCCTCCTCCTCCCGTCGACCCACGGTTGGAACAAGCGGCTCAAGTGTTTAACTTTATGAGAAGTGACGATAGGTTTGCCGATGCGTTCGGAGCATTTCTATCGGGTGGTGCTAGCGGGAGTGGCACGGGAGGCAGCGGTAGTGGCGCCGGTGGGAGTGGTAATGGTTAGTATGCTTGTCTTGTTTTTCCTACCTTAGCATGCAAGTTTAATAATTGTAAACCCCGAATTGCAAGTTTAATAAGTGTAACTAGGAACTTTGTACTCAAGTTGTGACATGTATTTGTATTGATCGAGAGGTTACATGTTATTGTGTTTTGGTACTAGATTCGTGGTAGATTTTTAGTATTTTTATCTTCAGGTTTTGTATTTGTATTCCCAGGTTTTGGTAGATTTTTTCCGGAAAAATTCCGGAAAAAATCTGGAAACAGCCTGCTGTGCAGGCAGCTAAAAAAAAAAATGTCAAAGTTTCCCTGGCGACATGTCGCCAGGGAAACTTTGGATTATTTGACTTTTTAAAAAGTCAGCCAAGTTTCCCTGGCGACATGTCGCCAGGGAAACTCAAAAAAATATTGACTTGTCAACGCCAGGCGTTGACTCGTCAACGTTACGTCTAGTTTCCCTGGCGACAAGTCGCCAGGGAAACTCTAGAAGAACATTGACTTGTCAACGCCAGGCGTTGACTTGTCAACGTAACGTCTAGTTTCCCTGGCGACATGTCGCCAGGGAAAAGTGAGGTTTAAAAACCTGTTTAACTTAAGTTCCTTAATCAGCCATATTTTCCCTGGCGACACATGTCGCCAGGGAAACTAGACGTAACGTTGACGAGTCAACGCCTGGCGTTGACAAGTCAATATTTTTTTGAGTTTCCCTGGCGACATGTCGCCAGGGAAACTTGGCTGACTTTTTAAAAAGTCAAATAATCCAGGGATACTATCCCGCACCAACTCCAACGTGGCACCAATTTTTGAACCAAAGAGTTTGCGGGGCCCACTTGTCGCCAGGGAAATCCTAAATTGTCGCCAGGGAAACCATCCCGCACCAGCCTTTCTTGGCGAGGTTTCCCTGGCGACATGTCGCCAGGGATTCATCTTCCCTGGCGACATGTCGCCAGGGAAACGTCGCGAATTTGGCCAGGGAAGGGTTCGAATATTGTAGTGTGCTAGACTTTAATAAAATTATCAAAATGACCTTATCCACTAATGTGTAAGATAAGTTTGTTTCTTCAGTTTGTCGTAAATTGTATGAGCTCGATTGTATGACACGTAAGCATGTGACTGTCCGCATGGGCGGAGTCAGGAGGGGGGCACGAGGGGCACGTGCCCCCCACCGGAAAATCTTGTAGTGTAATATATTGTAATTTTTTGGGATATTTTCTGGTCGTGCCCCTCAAAATTATTTGTCTTCTTCCAACTTAAGAGCAAAATCAATGTTTTAGGATGCGAAATATAATACGTGTGTTGCAATGGAGTTCTAATATTTTGAGTTGCAATGGTGATAGCTGGTAAAGAGATAAGAGGATGAAGATGATAGATTTTGACATTTCTTGGACTTTGTAGCTAACCCACGTGAAGTATGTACTTCATTTAATTCATTGGATTTTGTATCTAACTTACATATTTATATATTATTTCAATTTTATTTTGTGTTTTTAAAATTTGTATTTTTATTTTTACCTAAGGGAATTATAAAGGAACGAGTAGATCATAACTACTTGTGACATGTTTTTTCTGTTGTATATTCGGTTTGAAAAAAAAATTGTGCCCCCTCTCGATGTATTTTGTGCCCCCTCTCCAACACCTTCTCGCTTGCATCAACGGTTCCCGTCAATTGAGTCTCTAACCCTCAAAGGATTGCCAGATTGGTTTCCAGAGGAGAACTTGAATATTGACATCAATCAATGGATTCAAGAAATAGCTGTATCATTTAAGCACTTGAAATCACTTCAAATTCGTCACATGGATGTTCATGATTCGGATCTCGAGCTCTTGGCTAGAACCTGTGGTAGAGATTTAAGGGTATTGAAGATTACTAAGTGTATAGGGTTTTCCACTGATGGATTACTGCATATCGGTAAGCATTGCAACGATTTGAGAACTTTGTGTTTGAGAGAAAATAAGTTCAATAATAAAGATGGGAAATGGTTACATGAATCGGCTTTGCAAAACACAGGCATTGAATCATTGGATTTTAGGACTTTACGTACACTATACATGCTGTAAAAGATCTTAGACTGCTAGCGAAAAATTCTAGTCGGTCTCTTGTATCTTTGAAGATTCCTAGAAACGTAGATCTAATTAATCTAGTAAATGTCTTTAGCCATGCTGTTAGGTTAGAAGATTTTGTTGGCGGTGCATGGTTTAAGGACCAGGTGTATGCTGATTTTATGTTTCCTACAAGTATGCGTCATATGGGTATATATAACTTAACCAAAAGTTCCTTTCCATTTGTTCTCCCCTTTGTGCATCAGCTAAGGGAATTGCATCTTGTCAATGTACCCTTGGATGCCAATAGCCGATGCGTTTTGATTCAGAGTTGTCCCAACTTGGAAGTTCTCAAGACCACTGCCATCTCTGGAAGCATGATATTTCAAGTTATTGGTCAGTTTTGCAAGAAATTGTGCAAATTAAAGAGTTATGGATGTCTGACTCAAATAGGATTAATTAGCGTGGTAAAAGGATGTCTTGAGTTGGAATGTTTACATATTGAACTCGCTGATATTTCAAATGAAACTATGGAGTGTGTAGAAACTCATTTGAAGAACCTCCGCGATTTTAATATATCTTGTGAAGGGTAACAAAACCGGTCGGCCCAGCCAATTATTCAAAAAACGCAACCTAATACTAACACGAGATAATAAGCTGAAGCCCAAATGACTTATGTGACTGTTTAACTTAGGAAATGCATGATTCAAGTACAAGACAGGATACTCTCTTCATTCAGTTGGCTCTGCTCAACACTACTTTCAAACATATAACAATTTCAAATACCACTGTACCAGATATGATTATTCCAAAACAGTATTTGATAGCAGCAACAGTATAGAAGGAACAAAGTAACCGAAAGTATCCAAACATAAGTTACCAAAATCCTTCAGACACAACTTACATGATGGAACCATCAAGAAAGTAGTCATGGATTCTAAAGCAATGACTAAGTTAAAAAACAAGCGAACTTCCACACAGTTTGATGTCATCTTTACTCTAGAATCATTGAGTTCTAGCACTTGCTCATGTAACCAAAGGATCTCCCTTAATCAACTGAAAAATCAAAATTAGCGGAAAGTGAGTAAATTTAATCACACTATATAGACGTAGCAAAGATGTAAATGGAAGGCAATTGCATCCATATATGTAAGAGACTACGGAGAATTCACCCTTTCCTGAAAGAACAAAGATTCAGTGAGTGTAAGTTGCGAAACTAATGCTGATATCGGCATACCATAGAGTAGAAGTTTAATAAAATGATATAAATATATAGTAAAAACTTTGATATCTACAATATACTTCTTGGAAGCAAGAACAGCAAAGACACAACTCACGTGAGAGGTTAAAGGTTTTGGAAACGAAAATTTGGTTATCTACATCGTTATATGTTGGTAACTGACATAAAGGCACCTTATATTGACTCTTACTCGATCAATGATAGAGATGGCAATTCCGACCCAAACATTTTCAAATGGGTTCAGTTGGATCATCTCTTTTACCCATGGGTTTAACACTAACACAGTTTATAATACCTTCTGGTTACCTATGGGTCACTTCAATAGCTAATGTAAAACTAACAGTTTCACATACCACTTTTTGGACACCTTAACAGCGCTGATTACAAGTGCCGTTGTTGGCGGTAGTTACTGGTGTGGTTGTCGTCAACAATTTCCATATCAACATATTTGGTCCCAAAATGTGAAGAACGAGGACAATGAAAGAAAATGGAGGGTTAGAGATTACTGAACTAGTTATCCACTTTAAAAGTAGTTATTTGAATACACCAAAAGCCTTTGGACAACTAAAAAATGACGAGACCCGAACCAACCCATTTGACCCATTCATGAAGTATGACCCATTTGACCCACGACACAAACCGACCCAACCTTAACCCGCTTGTCACCTCTAATCAATGAGAAGTGCAAATGATGAGAGTTACCAAATTCCACGATCAATGGTGGAGCTTGGGGGGTGTGTGTGTGTGTCGGTGGGGTTGTGGGGGGGGGGGGGGGGTGGAGTTCAGAGAAAAAACGTAACAGTTTATATACAAGTGAAAGACCATAGCGGGAAACAAAACTGATAACTAGCATTACTGATCAGAGAGTACCCTTCTAGCCCCTATTAATCTCTAGCAGTTAGATAATCCTTATTCACATGTATTAAACTAAAATTCATCTATATGACACTTTTCCAATACTAGTAGACACTGACGGAGCCAGAATTTTAGTTTTGGGTGGGCCAAATAGTAATATACACACATAAAATAATTGATGCGACTTTCTTTTATAAAATAATTATTGGGCGGTACGGTGTGGTGCAGTTTTGCGGTTTGGTTTACCGAGTAAACCGTAACCGCACCGCATTTGCGAGTTCTTTTTATTCTTAAAACAAATCCGACGGTTTTTTATAATTTTTGCGATTGCACAATGCGTTTTTTTTACAATTTTTGCGATTTCACGATGCGGTTTCTGCTCATCACTCTAATCCTATTATGACACATGTTTAACTCTTATACAAGTCACATAATATGCGAGTAACACTCGAATCTAACTCTAATACAATCACATAATATGTTTTATTCTTGTAAATAATGACACATGACTTATTTAAGCTTCAATATAAGATGTAAATAAGTGTACTGAGTAATAAGTTGTTGACTTGTTGGGTGGGCCAAATACGTCAAACTGTTCAATTGTGCATCGAAATATAAGATATCACCAAACATTGTTGGAGCTTTTGGGTTGGCCTTGGCCCACCCCGGCATATATGTACCTCCGTCCCTGCTAGTAGAGTCGCACAAAAGCTGGGACATCAAACATCGTCTCACAGAATGAGGACCAAATATTTACTCCGGGTAATTATTAAAAGAGGCTGTTTTGAGCCATCAGCTACTCAGCTAGTAACTTATCACGTTAGCGCAAAAAATTCAACCTATGAACCCAGTTTTAAACTACAGTTATCAAAGCATCGTCATAGGAAAAATGTGTGAAACAAAAGACCAGAAATCGACAGAGCAGAGCAAAGTTTTGGAAATTACAAAGCTAATCGGCTTAAAAGCAAAATGAAATCTAGTGGCATTTTGCTTAAACATTAAGCAGAACTACTAGGCACGTACAACATTCAAAATCACGTTATAATTCAGCAAACTAATCGTTTTACATTTCAAAAGTTAACCTAATAAGTATGATTAGAATAAAAACAATCAACAGTGGAGATACAATGCTACACTCATAAATCTATAATATCACAAAAAGATCATGTCACGTATGGAAAATAACCAAACAAAGTTGTAGGGCTGAGCAAAACCAACCGACAAACTGAGCCGGCCAAAACCAAACCGACAATTTTCGGCTTGGTTTTCGGTTGTGTATATGATGAGTCTGTCAAAGAAAAGGAAATGCAATAGATCGACCTGAACCAATCCATTTGATCCATTCATAAAGTATGACCCATTTGACCCACGACACAAACCGACCCAACCTTAACCCGTTTGCCACCTCTAATCAATGCCAAGTGCAAATGATGAGAGTCACCAAATTTAACGATATAGTCGTAACAACTTGAGTTGCAGAACAGCCTTTCTAGCCTACTAATTCACACGTTTTTCATCATTAGTACCGACATATTACTCCCACCACACCACTTCATGTATCTTAACAAATGTTTAAACTAGCATTACATATTAACTAAATGCAATCGGTACAAAACGTTAAGAATCATTCATTAGCACTGAAATAATTGACAAGTTCAACGAATTCAGTGCCCATTTAATATTTCATTTGCTTTATTTTTATTTAACTCGGGAACAAGTTTTCACTAATTATATAACTAACGGGAAAACAAAATAAGAGTTGGAACTTGGAAGAGGAACATTTACCTTGATTTTCATTCTTGTCAAGAAGGGGATAAATGCGGAAAAGGCGGAAAGGGTGAAACCAAACTCTCAACAACAGTGGATGCTTCAAAAATTTTACAAACATACTCCGTCTGCTTTGACGAACTATGTTTTGAATCATAGATCACCAAATACGGACAAGAATTAAACAACACTTTCCCGTCATTTGAAATACACAATGGAGTCGAACGGATACCAATCCCAGGATTGCCCAAATATGAGAAGGAAACCAACTTAGTCCAAGACTCTTTCACTCCATATTCCTTCATTACCCATAAGTCCGCACGAGTTTTATTATAATAACAGAACACACACAACCATTCTCCCAGAATCCCCAAAGTCAACGTCTTAGAATACTCATCATCATACTCTGGCTGCAAAAATTCACCATACGTCTCCTTTTCTAAATCAAGAGAAACTATCCTTTGCGTGTCTCGTAAAAAATCATAAGCAGCCAGCCAGTGCAAAGCACCATTTGAAAAGATACCACAAGCATGCAACGAATCATACTTGGAAGGAAAATCATCTAAACCCTTCCAGTTTCCGGTTTTCAAAGAGTATATTCGGCATTTGGTGATACGAGTTTCAACAATTTTGAAATCATGAGTAGATTGATCATACCCGAAAGAAAAACAGCGATTAGGAAGGTTAAGCCTAAAAATATGTAACCGATTACATACTCTAGTACTAGGGTTATATATATACAAAAGACCCTGAGGAACAAAAATAATACACAGTAATCCATTACAAGAGCCGACAATCTTAATCTCGTGAGGTCTCGGTAGTTGCAAAGGATTTTCAAGCAGTTGCGCGTTACTAACAGATTTCTCAAACATAAAATCAGAAAGAGGACATGTTAAGAGATTGTTTCTTTGTTTATAAGTGTTGAATATAAGTTTATGATGATGTTTTTTAGTACTAGATAAGTTGTATTTATAATGTGATTTAATGAAATCGTGCTCGGAGATTAAAGAGTACCATTCCTTGCAAACAGCCTTACATCGTAACAATGATTTAACTGAAGATTTCAACATGATTTCACGGATGATTTCTGCTGGAAAAGAATCGCTCATTTTGATTTTCTAGGGTTTGATTTCTGCCCCTTTCGTTTTGTTCAGTGGAGGAATTTCATATATGCGCCTGCCATTTATTGTTTGGGCCGAGTTTGTCATTTTCTGGGCCTTCAAATTAGTTTTTTACAAACCATTTCGAAACTGTTTTTTACAAACCATTTCAAATTAGTTTTGGTTTTAATTTTTTTATACACTTTTTTATCACTATCTTTGCTGCAAATGACTCACCTGTTTTTGTTCAAGCTGTGAGAAAGGACTTGCTGGTTTCGCCGTATTTTCTTATGGGTGGTGTTTCTACTGCTGTGTCTAAAACCGCTGCTGCTCCAGTTGAGCGTGTGAAGCTTTTGATCCAAAACAAAGATGATATGATCAAGACTCCACATCTTTCTCAACCATACAAGGATATTGGACATTGTTTCTCTAGAACGAGCAAGGACGAGGGGTTTGCGGAGAGGAAATACTGATAATGTAATTTGTTACTTCCCTACTCAAGTACACACTATATCTTCCTTTTATCATGTTGGATAATCACGTGATAGAATTGAAGTTCATATCAAGTACATTGTTTTAATATTATGGATTCCAACAACTTAATTTATTTGGTTTCTAACTTCTTTTTAATTCAACTGCGGATTATGACGGGCCTTACAGATTTAAATAAGTTATAATTCTATGATTTTAATAAATTGATGGCACTCAAGTTATTTGATTTAGCCAAGTTCAATTTCAAGTTCAAGAAAGAGAGAAAAGAGAGTTGTGTTTGTGTTGAGATCCCACATCGCTTGAACATAACAAGTGGTCAATTGAGGCGTCAATATAAAAAAAGATGCCAATCTATATAAAAATCATCATCTTTTGCCTTGTTGTATGCTCTATATGTAATTCTAATTATTAGTTTTAACCCAGAATTAACCAACCTTCCGCCGGATAAAAAATCCAATGCCCAATAAATAAACGTTAGCCCTTGAGCCGAACCAATCCCTACACCAGCTAACCACACCTGTTTCCTACCTTGACGTCGCGGCCCATTGTAGCTACTAAAGACTTGACCATTGTACCTTTGAAACTTAGCCTTGTCATCAAACCAAGATGGTTCAAATGTTAGTATATTTTCCAACATTTATAACCGGATCCTTTTGGTTAGCATTTCAGCCATGTGCACGAAGTTATAATGCTGTAACAAACTTACTATAATAGAAATGACCGAAAGTGAACAGAAAATGATGGAATTAGTCTTTATTCAGTTGTTCATTTCGTCGAAAGCAGAAATCATTCCTCCGACTGTTAAAGCATATACTCGTTGCACAACTCCAAATGCAGCCGATGCAAGACTTTCGACTAATGCTTGTTTCAATTCGGGCGAGTTTAATGAGATTAATCGAGAAAATGAAGGCGGAATGTGGTTTTATAAGGATTGTTGGTCGGTGAAAATTGTAGGTGAATCAAATATGGCTGGGATTGATTTAGCAGCACTAATCTTGAAGCACTACTTCTTGCAGATAATGGGTTGTTGTTTTCGTGCTAGTCGAATGAGCTAAGATGTCTTTGAAGTTTCACTAATCGAGCATAGTGACCAGTGTTGCTATTGACTAGGTCGGTGTGGGATTCTTGCTCGGGTACACTACCTTCGCTCATAACAGCAATAGTGTCTACATTTTTGTATCGTTGCTAGCGTGCAACCACCTGTTTCATGTTCAGTAAAACTACTTAAAATTGTTTTAAGTGCTTTTAGTGATATGCTTATTCTAGAGCAAAATAAGCAGTTTGTGCAAAAAAGTACTTAAAATTGTTTGAAGTCAAAAAGTAGTAAGCTCTACAATTGTTATTCTTTCCATTGAGGCTTGATCAAGAGCGGTTTGGACAAGCTTTGGGATCCTTTGTTTTTGTCCACTAGATAGAAACGGGTCATTTTTTTTAGCACAAGTCAAAGTAGGTTGGGTCAGGTGAAGCCGTAAAAAATAGACGCGTGACGGTTTAGGCTGGCCCGAGTTAGGTTGTGCTGACCCGCCTCTCTTTAGTTTGTTCTTTATTCATTTAAATTGGCCCCTTTAATATAAAACACAAGGATATCAGCCCATTAATAAGTATACATAATTATAGGGTGTTTGGGGGATTGCTTTTTTAAATTTGGCACTTCAATGCGTGCTAACCTGACTAAGACCAACCCATTTTGACCCAAACCTGTCTTGACCCGTTTTTTCATCTCTTGTGTACTTCAGGTAACCATTACTTAAGACAATAGATCACCGCCGTGCCCAAAATAACTTTCTCAACAAGAACCGACGAGGACGAGTACTTAATATATAAAAGCAAGTGATGGACTTTGGGATGTCATGACAACAATAAGGTTGATGAGGTGGCTAGCCGGATTTTACGCGGGAAACGGATGTCAGCAACTACTAATGATGAAACATCAGCTGCACAATCCCTTTTGGATAGCCTAACTAAAATAGCCATGGGAAGACACGGTTCTACAACTATATGTAGTCGTTGTCGATCTAAAAGCAACGCAATGATCTAAACACATTCAAGCTTGTACAAAGATAAATTTTAACTTGGTTTGATTTGTTATCTATCAAGTAGAATGGCGAAGATGTAAAAATGTGACTGATCTTTTTGGTTTAAAGTCGAGCATTTAGGTGATGTTGACATGCGGTTTAATTTTTTCTAGATTTAAGATTGTATTTTACCCATTTCTCGCTTGAGCAGAAAAACTTTCATAATCTATATGCACTTGAGCAGAAAAACTGCATACTCTTTAGTTTGCTGATCTCGGGACATCATCTGCAATAGTTACAAGGCACAAATGATAAGTATAGGTTAATATTCTCATCTAACAACTACGGTATGATTTTTTTCCCCTACTCAAAAATTGAAACTAGTTAACTTAAAAATAACTAATAATTTGTATGAATTGTTATATTCATATGGTAGTTCTTATTTTAAAAAGAACTCTAAAAAGTAAGACATGTATGAAAATAAGAAATACTCATGTATAATGCAAGAGACATACTCATTAGTTTAGAACAAGAATAGTTTGCTGTCTTTATATACAGCTTTCCTGACTCTAAACTTCTACAACTCAGCCGATGTGGGATAAACCTCACTTTCATGTTAAGCTAGCGAAAACCACTTTCATTAGTACAAAGGATTTCCTCTAGCTCCCCACGCAATTTAGCAGTCGTGTTTCATATCAATATCTATGTTCGTATGTTTATAAAGCGATCACGATTGACTTAAATCAACCTCATTATAATGTACCTGGGTACATTTTATGCATTAACTTGAATGTTGTTACCAGTGCTATGTTAATACATTAATCATCTATTCATCTCCACACATGTTGGGTAAAAACCAACCCGAACAAACCAAAATGAACCGAACTGAAAACAGTTCTTGTGGAAAAATCAACCAAGAACCGAACGAGTGACTCCGTTCTTGGTTTTGTTTTGGTCTTTCTAGTTCCGGTCAGTTTATACAGTTTAGGTGTGTTTTTCGGTTTTAGCTCAAGCTCGATGAGTGAACATGAGATAGATACAATAATACATTGGAACGGCGAACGCGTACATCACAAAGAAGCTTAATACTTTATTCGGTTAGTACTCTTTGGCGCCAAAAATGGCAGCATTTTCATTTAAAACAGTTACAGATACAGTTACAACACACTATAACAGCTCAATGTCGCCTTCTTGTGCTTTATCTTCGTCACAAATTGTGGAAATAATTAAACGATGTTGACTTGTGTTTTTCAGGAGAGATTCTTCGCCAGCTTTGCTCTTGGATGGCTGCTTACCAACTGTGTTGGTCTTGCATCGTACCCCATTGACACAGTCCGTAGAAGAATGATGATGACATCAGGTGAAGCTGTCAAGTACAAAAGCTCTCTTGGCGCATTCACTCAGATCTTGAAGAAGGAAGGAGCCAGATCATTGTTCAAGGGTGCTCTCGCTCAAATCTACTCCTAATGCAAATTTTATGTTTTGCCAAAACTTCTAATGCATATGAACTATTTACTGCTCCTATATTTTTACCAGCTTTCATGCTCTTAAACCATCTTAGATAGAAATGAAGTTCATACCAAGTACATTGTTTTAGGTTCTTCCAGTTTTTCTACTTATGAGGATTTAATTATTATGGATTCCAACAATTTAATTATGGGTTTCTAACTTTTTTTCAATTCAATTGCGGATTATGACGGACTTTACAGAACTAAAAATGTCATAATTCTGTGATTCCAATAAATTCATGGCACTCAAGTTACTTGATTTTTAGCCAAGTTCAAGAAAGAGAGAAAAGATAGTTTTGTTTGTGTTAAGATCCCACATCGCTTGAACATAACAAGTAGTCAGTTGAGGTGTCAATACAAAAGAAATGCCAATCTATGTGAAAACGACATTGTACACCTTGTTCTATGCTCTATGTAATTCTAATTATTAGTTTTAATATTAATATTTACAAAATGATTAATGATTAGTCTTTCGAATTTTTTATTTATAATAAATTAAATTTGAAATTAAATCAAAGATCATTTAAAAAATATTAAAGCTATTATTTAGTTGAAGTAAAAATTAGAAAGTTTGATTAAAAAAATGGCTAGAAGTCTTAATGCAAAAACTAAGTCCTTTAAAGGTACTAGTAATTTACTACAGTACTACACATGATCTTGAGTGTTTTTTTGACACCAATCATTATGCACTCACAAGTAAATAGCGTAAATAGCTTTGACAATTCTTATAGCAACTGGAGTAGGGAAAACTAAGACTTGAACTTTTGACCTTTTATCTATAAAATCTGTCTAATAAGCTCATGAGTTGTTCGAAAGTGAGTACCAAGTGAGCCAAAACTCCTTTAATATATGTATAACTATTATCTTTTGTCATTATCTTGTCACTTAAAATATTAGTAAAAGTACCGAGTAAGCAAGAAATATCACCCCAAAATCGATAGTAGATAACTACGTACCTAAAGTTATTGATAACTTCTTAAATTTTCATTTATTTATAATATCATATGGCTGCTACAACTTTAAAATAAATGTGCCTACAAATTGAAGTTGCATTAGTACTCGTATGATCGTACTTCATAACAAAGTATCAGAGTTATAATCCAATATACGAGTGTTGATGATCAACTTATACATATCTCCATTTTTGTACTAATTTTTTGTGACAATGCTTGATCACTTGTGCCTCATAAAATTTTCCGTGGACCATCCGTGAGACATGTGAGGACAAGTCAATTAATTACACAAATATGTTCTTTCTGTGAGGGTTTTGACAAATCCATTAGAACACATCGGTTTCCTCCTATTATGAAGTTACTAGTATAATTCTATGATTTTAGTAAGTTCATGGCACGCAAGTAACTTAACACGGTGTTCTCAAGATTGTTTTAATGAAGTAAATGAAAGAATATAAAAAGAAATACCATCAATTGTGTTCTTGAAAAAAGGAAGAAAATATACTGTTATTTTGAGGCTTTTGGAAGTAAATGGTTTCCTCCCAAAAGCGGAATGAAACACTTTCGTTTCAATTCCTTTACTTTTGTTAATTACCTCGTCTCAAGAACATAATGTAAGAGAAGAACGGGAGGAATGAAAATTGGTGTTTGTGTTCAGATCCCACATCGCTTGAACATAACAAATGGTCAAAAAAGCCATCAGTATAAAAGAAAATGCCCCTATATGGGATTACAATATATCTGCTTTTCCTAACTAAATGAATGGTACGAGAGTTGTTTTAATGTACCCAATATAATTAATAGTTTAAATATTTAAGAGATGCATTTTTGTATTTTTTCAAAATTATTTATAGTAGAATAATTTTGAGAAATTGCATAAAATGCATGTCATAAATTTTAGAACTTTTATTTAATGGAAAGTGAATGTTTTATAGCTTTCCTTAAAACTGAAGACGGAAGAAGTTGTGGCGTTTATCATTCGGTTTTCGAGTTGTTCGGTTTATTTGGTTCGGGTTGTTCGGGTAAATTACTTTTAGGATAAACTCGAAAACCGATCAAACCGAACTAAATTTCAACCGAACCGAAAATATCATTAGATTTGAGAGTTTTCTTACGTACGGCAACTAACCCACGAATTGCCTTTTGTCAACCTTAACATCATTAGCCAAACGAGTTATAGCATAATCCAAATAGTACAGAAAAAGCTGAGATGAAGCACAACAAACCACTCAACGTGTATTTTCTTAAAGTTGAAAAACTCTTTGAAGTAAGGGTAAGGTGTAAGGTTAGTCCTTAAAGTTTCTAAGAAATGTAAGATCGCTTGTGAAACCAAGATTGCGCTACTCTAGTCCCCGAAGTCTATGTGGCAGTGCATAATGTCCAACCTTGTAATCAAGCTCTTTTATCTAGTTAACAAAAAATTTATAAAGCTTGTTTAAATAACAGTTGGAAATTATGCAAACTTCTAGACTGATGAACTTTAAAACTGAAGTTGTTAAGCCAAGCTTCGTTTCCAATCAGTATATACTTGTTAAAATGTTTCAATAGTAGATAGTTATTGATAACTGCTTAAATTTTCATTTATCTATGATGTTAACTTCTACCTGAGATAGCAAATCATTCATAATCTCATCTCACTTAAAGCTAGTCTTTTTCAAGTTCATCTCCGTATTGACTTCAGACCAGAGAACTTGACAACACATAAAAGGATCATACGTCAACACTATCGTCAGGGCCTTTGGAACCGTCATCACGTTTGAATCTATTTGCTTCTCGAGTTTCCTTTATCCTTTGATCTTCAATTTGTCCCCCCTAGTCAAGAATCGAAACTAGTTATTAAAAAATAACTAATAATTTGTATGAATATTATAACCACAAATAAATTTGTATGAATTATTATAACCAAAATCTGAACAATAATTATAAAATAAAATCAAAATTCAACTTATGGTTGGTTGAAGTTCTTATTTGAAAAAGAACTCTGAAACATGCATGTATGAAATCCTCTTGTAAATGCAAGAGGCAAACTCAATGGTTTAGGAAAGGAATCGTTTGCTGACTTTATATACAGCTTTCCTGACTCTCAACTTCTACAACTCAGTCGATGTGGGATAATCCCCACTTTCATGTTTAGCTATGGAAAACGTATGCCATTTCCGCTTTCATCAGTACAAAGGAATTCCTCCCCACGGAAGTTACTAGTCGTGTTTCATATCAGTAATTATGTTTACAAAGCGATCACGATTGACTTAAATCAACCTCATTATAACATACGCGGGTACATTTTTATGCATTAACTTGATCACGATTGACTTAAATGGAGGTAAATGGTAATATTTATGAGTTCATTATTAGAGATAAATCGCACCCTCGACGTCATGAAATAAATGTATGTTTAGTCCATATCACAAATAACTCGACGGTTCGGAAGATATAGATTGTCAATTCCCCGTAGTATCAAGTTCTTATTTTAGATATACTTGGGTCTTGGGGTGACTGACAATCGCATTGGCAATAGTTTAGTTTCGATTTGTTGGGTCTTCTTCTAATCAAATCACTGCATCTGGTGTTTTTGATATGTAATTTCCGCAAAGTTCGTCACTCGTTGCTAGAGAATTGATCTAAACAACTTGCTAATATGATAATCTGTGACGTTATTCATTTACTTGTCTATGAATATACAAAAACTCACGGATACACATTTGACCACAGCATAAATTGCATTGTAAACAAAATAAAACACAATCATTAAAATTTACGAAAGAGTGCATTAGAAGATCATTGTGGTCCTATACATCATGTTTAATGGCTTTAAAAGGAAAGCATAGAATTAACGGCTTGTAACGAACCAACATCACCGTTACTATTCCATCACTCGATTACGCCATGACCCTAACTTTGTAACCTCAATGACGAAAACACAACATGACTAACTATAAAAGCACAAACAGTCGTAAAACCTCAACCCATTCCTCGACTTTATGACGCCGCCCACCTCGTTTTTCGACACGTAAAGCAGAGGTACCGAAATGGAAACCAATATTCTACAAAAACAAAAGAAAAGTATAAATAAAAGGTATTCTCGACTCCTTATATTAGCAAGAACATGCTATGATTGACGATGAACGATTGACAGTATTATCGAGTACGCCTTTTTCGACCAAGTATTTTCTTCTTCTCACCAACAGTAAGACCTTAAGCACGAATTGGGTCACGGCTATCAGAGTCATAGTCATTGTTGAAGTTCTTTATTTTGTGCGTTAAAGATTTCTTTATCAGAGTCATAGTCATTGTTTAAGATTACTATTTAAATTTGTATCGAATTACAATAATAAAGTTAACAGAAAATTAAATGACACAAAATAAATAACAGTAACGAAGAAATCAGTAAATACTAAGACGAAGCACGTGTTTAACACGCTTCCCTTAACACACTTCATATATTGTGCTATTTGCGTGTCTGACTATCTACTAACTGAGGTTCAAATTTGCTCCATACAATGCTGAATTATTTTGCTAACTGCTGAATTATTGTTTGTATAAGCTTCATATGGTTCATTTGGGGTAAATGAGTGCCTATTGTATAATTACTCGCTTTAGTTGAATTAAGCTTTTTCTCAATATGCCATCTAGAAAAACCAATTGGATGTGTTTTGAAGCTGAAATTTTGTAAAATTAAGGGTCATTGTTATTTGAAGCTCAGTTTTGCATAGTTTGTTTCTGTTTTCATAATTTAAGGGTCATTTGGAAATTAAGACTTAATTGCTGTATTAGATTTTACGGTGAATTTTCAGAAATTTTCGATGTGCAACAGTTTAGGCCTTAGGGAGACTTTAAAAGCTGACATTCGAGTTGTATCATCTCTTCCTTCTATACATTTGGTTTCTTGGCAGACATTAGAGAACCAAATTCCGCAATGTTCATCCATTTTTTATTCGTGCAAGATTTTTTAAGAAAGTATCTGCTCAGTTTTTATCTCTGCAAACAAGCACGACTTGTCAATAACTTACTGGGTTAAGAAAAAAACCCGTTTGACTTTTAACATATTCAAATTCTTTGTTTGACTTTTAAATGAAAACTTGCCTACCATTTTTAGGTCCCAACTTTCATTTTATTTTTAGGTGCATAAAAAAGTACCCTTAAGACTAAACAATTTCTAGGATTTGTGATGGTCAGTTCCTACATTAGATATCTTCATTCTACTCATAAATCGCGCCCGAAACCTAGACTAAATTATGATTTGCACACTCGATCACTCGCGCCATACAAAGAGGCGCCGAATAACTGGAACACAACTCACTCATTCGTCCGCTCAAACGCGCTTTTATCTCTATTAGAAAAATGCAAATCAATGAGAAATTTAAAACAAATTCAAACACAAATGATTATAACTGGACTAATCTTAGACGGGTTAGCCGCAAGCCGGTTAATCGCCTTTTGCGCGATATCAGAATGTAGAAATATTGATTACTGTAAAAAAGTATTCAACAGTTTGCATAAATTAAATGTGTTTTCATATAATGTAATGATTAGGGGTTATTGCGAAAGTGAAAAACCAGAAGAAAGTCTTGTGCTTTATAGGGAGTTGATGAGAAGGAGTAACGAGTTGCGACCGGATAATCACATGTACCCGTTGTTGCTTAAGTGTTGTGCTAAGTTATCGGTTATTGGGTTTGGTTTTATGGTTATCGGACATGTGGTTCATTTAGGATTTGGTTATGATTTGCATGTGAATGACGATGTTATTCATTTATAAGCAAATGATTTTGAAAGCAATTAATCCTTACAAATCGTACTTCAGTTCCTCTAATATATAAGTGAATAGGCAGTTCTTAGTTTAAGCTACAAATCATTCCCGCCGCATCGTCCTACCTTCTCGCTCGTTTTGGCTAAAGAGAAGAAATGGAGGAAAGAAACTTAATCAATTGATGTTTGTGTTTAGGATCCCACATCGTTGGAATAAACCAAATGGCCAAGAGATGCATCAATACATAAGGATATGTCAATCGTCAAGCATTACATATCATCCATGCCTTTTTGTAGATACATTTGGACTACATTTTGACTACTAAGACCGAAGCTTTCGAGCAATTCGAAGTATTTAGTAAGAAAATACAAAATCAACTAGGATGTCCGATTGTTTCCATAGGACGAATCATTGTCGGGATTTTGATAATGAAGTACAATTTGAAGTGTTTTGAGTTGCTATGGAAGCAATCATAAATTTTCCATTCCCCGTATTTCACAATGAAATGGGATTGTAGAAAGAAAAAATAGGACGAAATTCAATGATTAATGGGTATGTCAAAAGTGGGAAGGCGTGTGAGGCGTTGAGATTGTATGGAAAATGGAGGAAGACGGGGTTATGCCGGATGAGGTTACTATGATGGGTTTGATATCGTATAGTGCTTAACTCGAAGACTTGTTACTTGACATGTATGCGAAGTGTGGGGATATGGAGGCTGCCGAGTGGTTATTTCAAAAGATGAGTAAGAAAACAGTAGGTGTGTCGCGGACTACCATGATTGTTGGTTATGGTAAATACAGTCATATGGAAAGAAACTTTTTGGTAGGGCCGGCTTATTGGAAGAAGCCGAAGAGCTAATTTAGAGTATGCCAACTGAACCAAACGAGTGTGTGTGGGGAGCATTGTTTTTCGCTTGCAGAAATCATGGAAACATTGAGATAGGTGAGAGAGCAGCGTTTAAACTACTTGAACTGGATCCAGATGACAGTGGGATTTATGTTATGTTAGCAAGTATGTATTGGGAAGACAAGATGTTTGAGAAAGCTTTAAAGGTAAGGAAGTTAATGAAGATACGATGTGTAGACAAAACTCCAGGTTGTGTAGCTCAATCAAGGTTTATGAAAATGTTTACGAGTTTATTATCAGAGACAACTTGCAGCCTCGACATCAAAAATGTGTTTCTAACTTTCTTCATTCAATGATGGATCATGACCAGATCTTACAAAATTACAAAATGCACTTCATACAAACAAAATCCTAATAGCTGCCATTAATTTATGTTTAAAAATGCTATAATTTTGTTATTCTAGCAAGTTCATGGCGGCACTCGAGTAACTTAAGTTAGCCGAGTTCAAGTTATTGGCGAAAGAGAAGATCGGGAAGAATGAAAATTAGTGTTTGTGCTCAGATCCCACATTGCTTGAACATAACAAATGCTCTAGAGAGGCATCACTATAAAAGAAAATGCCAACCTATATGGAAACATTACCTATATTAAAATAACGCATGGTTTTTTCTATGTATGATTTCTTATTTCTAATTATTAGTTTTAATAATTTATAGAACATTCTCTGCGATTTGAAAGAATATGTTATTTGTAGAATAAATTCGAGAGGAACGTTGAGAGCATTTTATGAAATATTAAAAATTTTATTTAGTCAAAATTAAAAAGTTAGTTTAAATGGCTTGAAAAACTCATTAGACTGTTTAAATGTACAATATGAATAATCACGAGTTTTGCTATATTTTTATACTTTAGATTCTTACTTATCTTCTAAAATTATGCCATTAGAGCGTTGGGAGGGGTTAGCTGTCACGTTAATCATTGGGCCCAAAATGTTGTGCCAACAAAAATTATTTTTTTTAAACACAAAATAACTTAAATAAAAACTTTATTAAAAATAAAAAAGGAGTATATTAATTCAAAAACTTAAAAAAAACATACTGAAAAAAATAAACTAGTTTCCGGGAGGGGCATACGATGCACGAATCACATCTTTTTTACTCTCGACGATTGTTCGATCCGAGGGACTCATCATGCTTGTGTCGATTTGAATAATTTTTAATTCCTCGGCCACCTTATGGGTGTTGAAGTCATTGATTTTTGTATTTGCCTCACGCTCCATGATATCCATTTTTATCTTGCGGTCTAGCTCGTATTGTTCTTTCATCATTTGTTGATACACTTTCGGGTTTGGATCTGGGGATTTGGATTCCAGCTATTTCCATAATAAGAAACTTCAGCTATTACCATTTCTTTTGGATCTGGGGATTTGGATTTTGGATCTCAGAAAATGATGAAGATGATGAACATGATGTTAACTTTTGGATGAAAAGGTAAAGAAAGGATTAAATTTATAAAACCAAATTCTAAGTTAACGAAAATACTAACGGTAGCCGGTTGTTCCGTTAAGTCAAAGGTCATTTTTCAGTCAAATATGTATTTTTGTACATAAAAAAGTTTAGTGTGTATAATGGAGCATTTTTTAAAATACATTGTGTATTTTTGACATTTAGCCTAGATGAAATGACTCGAATTATGCTGAGGTTATTTTGTTAAGCCAAGTACTTGAGTGAAATAATAAGTGGACGCCATTTTTTTAGAGATTTTCTGCCCAAAGCTACTTCGATAATAAAAAAAAAACCAAGTCTGCCATCTTAGAATTGGTTTATAACACTATTCCGAGATACCAAAAATGCCATTAACCATTTGTCCATGGTTTAGCTTATATACAGCTTCTACGTTTGTTCATTTTTCCATGTGGAACACTCCACTAAGTGACAAAGAAACACTAATTTACAAATCGAAAAACAAAACAATCTTAGAAAATGGAAAGGTAGGAAAAAGTATCAAAATGGGTCAGAATACTATATGTATTTCTTCTTTACTGTATTTAGATACAATTTTAGAATTTACCTTCAAGACATTATCATGGGTGTTACAGTTGTATTTTCTTGTGGAAGTGACCAGTTTATGTAACTCATGTCCTTGACATGCTAAAGAATCCATGCGCATACTTTGACAAGTTATCTTATTGTGTATAATGGAACTCTGATCACAAGTAGCTCTACCGCTTTGTTCGGTTTACAGGTTGCTCTCAGAGATTTTGAATTGTTATGTGGGTATAAATTATCAGAAATCAAACATCTTCTCAATGTACTAGAAACTGCATTGGCTTATACTGAGATCCATTGTTATTCCCCAAACTTTGTTTCGTTTTTACAACACCTTTGAAATGCAGGTTTTGTATTTCACTTCATTTTGTAGTTCCGCTTGATCATGAGTGGTTTTTGGTTGTTATTGCAAGTGTCAAGTGCCCTAATGTGCTTTTATTTTTATGGATGCAACTTGTGATCTTGAAGTGTAAGCTCGTCTGTTGCGACTCCAAATGTAAATTTCACGTTATGCCAAACCTGTAATGTGAATGCAAATGTTACTGCTCCTAAATGTTAACCATTCTATGCTCTTAAAAACCATCTTTGTTAGAATTGAAACTCATGTCAGTTACAGTTAAACAGATCATGTACTATTGTGTGTGCACTACAAAATTTATGATATTTGCTTACTAAATGAAACGTGAAAGAGTAAGTAATAGAGGGGAGCACTAAAAGTCTATACTTACTCAAAAAGAATAAGCAAAAGTATTTTCTATAAATTTCTAAAAAAAAAGTCATCAAAAGTTATTTTTATCAATTTTTACTCTTAAGAAAAAGAGTAAGTAATAGAGGGGAGCACTAAAGGTCATTACTTACTCAATATTGAGTAAGCAAAAATGTAAAATGTTACGACAAGAATATCTTCTATTTTTAGGATATATGTTTATGTTTTATGTTTATCATTTTAGTATCTTTTATATTTATAAGTTATCTTAGTGTTTATCTAATAACTAGTATTTAAGGTTTCATATTGTAATCATTTATCAATAAAATCAAAGTTAAAGTTCAACAACAATGTCTAATCTTCTCATCACTAATTCTTAAGGAGCCAGCACACGCTAAAAGTGGTGCCCTATCCTGATATTACCCGAGAGGGTCGTATCAATTGGTGCTTTCATTGAGAGACTTCAACTCGTTGAGGGATTTTGATCTAGGTTTCCAATTAAAAAAAAAAAAAAAAAAAAAAAAAACTGTTCATCGCACTGTTCATTGTGTACTGTTCATCAGACGATTACTGTTCATCAGAAGATTACTGTTCATCGTCGAGTTACTGTTCATCAGTGAAAAAAAAAAATTTTTTTTTTACTGATCTCGAGTTATGGCGTCAGACGGCAGCGATCAAGACGCAAAATATGCACTGTCTAAACTTCTGCAGATGGGTACCGTGGCCGAATATCAAAGTGAGTTTGTGATACTTGCAAATCTGGTAACGAGGATCTCTACAAACTTGCTTAAATGTTTTTATATCTCTGGCCTTAAAGTGTCGTTGCAACGGGAATTGTTGAGGTTAAGGCCTACAACTTTAGGAGACGCTTTCTATTTAGCCAGTATCTCTGAGGCTCGTTTTGAAGCAATTGCAGAAAAGGAAAAAGAAAAAGAGCGGGCCGTTGTTGTTCAAACACAACTTGTGGATGACGAATCGCAACCTAATCTTAGTGAACCGCAAATGGTTGGTGAATCGCAAATGGTTGGTGAATCACGAATGGTTGATGCGTTACATCTTATGGTTAGTGAATCACAACCTGTTGTTGTTGGTGAATTGCAATCTATCGATGAATCGCGGCCTAACAAGGGCATGTGGTCTGTTACATCTGAATTGAAGGAGTGTAGAGTTGAAATCCAAGAATTATTACTTTCCGAGCCAAAGAACAAGTTGGAACAGACTCTGGAAATGCTTAGGAAACATATCAAAATTTGGGACCCGGGAATCAAGAGCGTTTTTCAAGACCTCACCTTGAGGGCAAGGTGAATTCGAAGAAGTAAGGAATGTTACGACAAGAATATCTTCTATTTTTAGGATATATGTTTATGTTTTATGTTTATCATTTTAGTATCTTTTATATTTATAAGTTATCTTAGTGTTTATCTAATAACTAGTATTTAAGGTTTCATATTGTAATCATTTATCAATAAAATCAAAGTTAAAGTTCAACAACAATGTCTAATCTTCACATCTCTCATTCTTAAGGAGCCAGCACACGCTTGAAGTGGTGCTCTATCCTGATACTACCCGAGAGGGTCGTATCATAAAACTTTTAATGACTATTTTTTTAGTAGGAAAAAAAGTAAGCAAATGTTGTGGGTTTCCTTTACTTACTTTTATATTCATTGTGTTTTAGTAAGGAAAAGTTATAGTGACTTAAATAAATCTAAATTTTATTAATAAGCAAAACTTTTAATAAGTAAATGTCATTTATTTTATAATGGTGTGTTCCTACAATTTGATTATAGGTTTCTAACTTTTTTTCAATTCAATTCAATGACCGGTTCCGGACCTACAGAACAATAAAATCACTTCGTCTGACGAAATCCTCATAGATGCTAAACCTCAAATTGTTAACTTAAGTTCATGAAAGTTGGGAACCCCACATGCTTGAACATATCAAATGGTCAAGAGAGCCATCAGTACAAAAGAAATTGCAACAACAATATTCTTTCACCTCATCCTCGAATTTTAGGAAATGTTTTCCACCTCATCCTTGAATTTATTATTTTTAAGTAAATAATTTTTACAAATAATAATTTCAAGGATGTATATTAAAAGCACGTTAAATTTTTTTATCTAATTAACAAAAAACTAAAAAAAGATTGTATTAAATTTAAGTTGACAAGTGAGTTATTCCTCAAGGGTAAGAAAGATAAAATTTTCCTTTTACTTTTCAATGTTTGGTATCTGTTTCTTTTGTTTTGTAGGTTCTTACTAGTATGAGGACTAGTTTTGACAAGTTGGCTAAAGTGGGCTGAAGACCTAGTTTCTAGCTATAAATATATCGTTTTCTCATAGTTAGCTTTAGTAGTTCTTTTATCATCTTGTTAGTCTCTCTCATATTGGTCCACCATTGTTAGTTTGGCAGTTATTGTTCTTGATCCTTGATCTTGCTATTAAGATAACTAAATCATTGTTTCTTCCTTTCTGTTTGTAAGTATTGATCACAAACCCAGGATTCACATTTGAAGTGATTGCCTGAGGAAGTCTGTGTTTCAAACTTGTTTTTGTTATAAAATCGTATAGCTTGTTTAAATAACATGTTGGAAGTTTTTAATGCTAAAATTCTTTATGTAAGCTTCTAGACTGATGAACGAAAATTTCGTATTAACCAACTTGTGCCATGTTCTTATTTTTTTTCACTCACATTTAAAACTGAAGTTGTTTAGCCAAGCTTCATTTCCAATCAGTATATATGATTTGAAATGTTTCAATAGTAGATAAGGTATTAATAACTGCTTAAATTTTTATTTATCTATGATATCAACGTCTACATGAGATAGTAAATCCTTTATAATGAAATCCTACATACTGTTATCCCAAGTACCTTTTGAAAACTTACACCGAATAAACATATGCATGTGAGAATCATTAGACTTGTTGCATAGAAGACAAATCAGTCCAAATTGCTTCCACCGTGCCATCAACCTGTCTTGAGCGAGCTTAATACGTGTTTCTAACTCTATAGTGAATCATAACGACACCTTATCATAAAACTACAAAATCACATCATACATGTTGAAATAAAGTAAAATCCTCAAAAGCCACAGTTAGTTTACGTCTTAATATGTAATGAAAATCTTTTAATGCTAAAATTTGTTATGTAAACATTAGTTAGATGTATATTTAAATAATGACGAAAATTGTTTAGTGGCAAATAGTTAACGATAATAATTGTCTCGGTGGTCGAATCAATACCCCGATGACTCGATTGGCAACCTCATTTGCCGGTTAACCTGGTGGTCGAATCAATAAAACGGTGACTCGATGGGGTTGACTTGGTGGTTAAACATCCTATCCGGTGAATCGATTGGGTTGACCTCGTGACTAGAAAGGGTCGACCGGGTTGCCCCGATCGTTGAACCTGTGACTCGATGACTTGATAGGGTTGATTCGATGACTCGTCCGTATTGAACTGTTGATCGACTCCGTGACTCGATGACTCGACTAAGATGATTTGATTGGTCGAACCTAGAATCCGGTAAATTGTGTAAAAACTTGTTTTTTTTTTTTTTTTTGAACATGTAAAAACTTGTTGAATATCTATAAAAGAAAATTATAAAAACTAACATTTTCAATAAAAAAAAATACATGTTTAAGGTATAGACATGTACATGCCCATATCACCGGTAATTGTCTAGATAGTTTACGACATGCTAGTTGACTCGGTGAGCGAACCATGAACTCTGTTAATCGATTACGTTGACCCGAGAGTCGACTCTGTGATTTGGTGACTTGATCGGATTAACCTGCTGTTTTCACGTGGATCTATATAAGTTATCATTAATTAGTTTATTTATTACGTACCTTTTTTTATATAATTATTGAAATTTTTTAAGATTTCAACAATTTATACACCTCTTATGTATAATAGACGTGCACCTACGCATACTACTAATGATATTTGCTTTCTTAGATGCAAATAGTTAATGATATGCTAGTGGACACGGTGGTTGAACCGTAACTCGATAACTCAATCGGGTTAACCCTGTAGTTGAACTTGTAACTCGATGACTCGATTGAGTTAACCCGGTGATCAATCCGACTCGAATGGTTGACTTGATTGTCGAATCGGTGACCTTTATAGATATTAAAGTTTACAAAAAACTAGAACTTGGCTAACACCAATATCTTTTTGAGGTGTTGTTTGTTCTAGCTTAGACTAACGTAAATTTATTTCGGCTTATATAACATAAGTCTTAATTTTGTGGCTTATTTGAAGACTTATGGGCTTATCTAAGTTTGTTATGATATGATAAACTTATATAAACTATAAATCATCAATAAACTTAAAAATAATTTTTATGAAATATAAGCCGAAATATGGCTTATTTTCGACTTATATAACGTAAGCCCCAATTTTGTGGCTTATTTTGAGACTTAGGAGCATATATAAGTTTATCTTGGTATAATAAACATATATAAGCCCATAAACCTCCAAATAAGTCACAAAATTAAGGCTTATATTATATAAGCCGATAAGCTTACATTATATAAGCCAAACCAAACACCCCTGAGTGCCATTGATTTACTAGAATCATATAATTATAGCATTTTTAGGTGTAAATTAATTCCACCTATGAGGTCATAATCCACGATTGAATTGAAAAATAAAATAAAACCCATAATCATATTGTTGCAATCAACGCAATATTACATGATCTGGTTACGCGCCTTGAGCGGAAAAACTAGAAGAAGCTAAAACAATCTACTTGGTATGAACTTCAATTCTATCCAAGCATTAAACTTGGTTAAGGAGCAACAATATGTTCATATGTATTACATATTGGCAAAACGAAAAAGTTGTATTAGGAGTCGCATTTCATCCATTAAGGGGATGTTTGGTTGCTTATTCAAAAAATATTATGCGTTTTAAAAATTAATAATCAGATGATTAACAATTAAAAAATGTGGTTTTAAGAAATAGTGTTTGGATAGATTATATTGTTTTATATCGCAATAATCAGATAATCAATTTTGTGTTTGCAAATCAGATTCTTTGTCTAGGTGATAAGTAAAATAACTAAAATAGACTTATTTTAACTTTTCTCTATTTTGAAAATGAAATAAGTAGTTTCTCATATATTTTTCCGAAACTCCATTTTGAAAGCTTATAAACGCAAATAATCACGTTTTTCTTTTATTATCCAAAAACTAATTTTAGTTTATCTCTATTTTAAAAATGACATAAGCAGATAATATAGTTTCAAACGCAATCTCAAACATTCACTTATAAAAAAATTAGTCACTTAACACTTTCAATAACAACCAAAACCATTGATAACCTAAGACTTAAAAATGGAGTAAAATACAAAACCTGTGTTTCAAAGGTGTTGTAAAAACAAAAAAAGTTTGGGAAGAACAAAGTCCCTTCTACATATGGAGGTTATTTTAGTGAACAAGAATGTTATCCTTAGTTTATCATAATTGCGAGCACACTGGTTCACCCACCATCTTATACTTACAGTGAGGGATATAGTTACATGTTACCACCAGCTTAAAAATGTGAATGGCGCACCACACTAGACATGGTGTCAAAGTGGCATTTTGTTTTATATTGATGTTTCTCTTGACCACTTGTTACATTCAAGCGATGTGGGTCAACCGGGTAGGATCCTCGACCGGTTCGATCACTAGGTCAATCCGATCGAGTCACTGATTCACTAATACCGGTTAACTCGTTTGACCACCAGGTCAATTAGCATATCGTGAACTACTTACCGTTAGATAATTTTTGCAGTTATGTGCGAGTACACATCTAGCCTCTATCTCTATCTATAATTCTATCTCTACTATATGTAAATGGTGTATCACAAATGTCGAAATTATTAAAAAATTTGTGAAAAAGAAAATATATGACTGTGTTAGCTAAAGAGAAGAAAGGTACGAAAGAAATCGAGGTCAGGGTTACGATCCCACATCGGTTAAACATAACAAATGGTGAAGAGAGCCATCAATACAAAAGAAAATGCCAATCTGTAGTGAAACAATACCTTTTTTCATATTCGGCTATGCTTACGAATTTTTGTTTGTAGCTCTTTTCTTAAAATTAGTAGTTTTAATATTTATTAAGTGCCTTTTCGTATGTTTTTAAAAATTCTTGAAGTGCCCAAAGTTGCACCAATTTTCCTAAAATGCACCAATCAAATGAAAATTTCTCAAAATGCCTTATGCAACTTATACGACTTTTCGAAAAATAGAAAAAAAAGTTTAAAAATTTTTCCAAATTTTTTCTATTTTTGGAAAAGTCGCATAAGTTGAATAAGTTGCATAAGTTACATAAGACATTTTGAGAAATTCTCATTTGGTTGGTACATTATGTGAAAGTGGGTGAACCTTAGGTCATTTCAAGAATTTTCCCTTTATTGTTTGTAGTAAAATAAAATTTTGAGAAGTGTATCAAAGAGAATGTCATATGACACATTGAAATTTTTATCTAATAAAAATAAAATTTAAAAAACAAAAATTTCTCCATGAAAAGTTGAAAACTTCTAAGCCGATGAAGGAAAAAAGTCCATAACAAGTAATTAGAGATGGTAACGGGCCGGGTTTGTGGGGAATGATTGATATCATTCCTATCCTCAAAGTTAATCTATCCCTATCCGTGTCCCCATACTCATCGGGGTTTACAAGCTGGGGTTTACAAGCTACATACCATCCTCATCTTCAATAGGGAACGGGGATCCTCAATGGGGAATCGGGGATTTTTCCCCTCTTATACAATCAACAAATAACTATGTTTCAAATTGACGCAATAATTACAAATAACACAATATGCTAGTATCAAACAACGTTAAATTACATTAATATTAACAATAACAAAATTAACATACAAGAGCTTATCTTATAAGGTAAGTTCCAAATGAGATATTAACCATCGATTGATAGTGTTTCAAATATCTAACAGATAATTGAAACATACGAGATGTACAAATGTACATGTAGAATAAAGACATATGGAGGCGGGTTCGAGGACGGGTTTGGGGACCAAGGGTATTACAATCCCCGCCTCTATACCCACTTTTTGTTATGGAGGAATCCTCACCCCCATCCCCATACCTGATCAATTCGAGGAATCCCGGTTAAATCAGATTCGGATGTCGGATTCTCCGTGGAATTCGAAGTTTTTTTCCATCTCTACAAGTAATATAAGTTGTGCTATGTTCTTATTTTTTTTTTTTTACTCACATTTTATAACTAAAGTTGTTAAGCCAAGCTTCACTTGCAATCACTATGATATATACGTGTTAAAATGTTTTAATAGTAGATAACCAGGTGCCTTAAGGCATTGATAACTTCGTAAATTTTCATTTATCTATGATATCATACGGCTGCTAAAACTCTAAAATCAATGTGCCTACAAATTGAAGTTGCATTAGTACTCGTATGATCGTACCTCCTAAAGAAGTAGGAGACCAATAAACCATTCTACATGCGATACCTTCATTGTACTCATAATCAGAGACGGACCGAGATTTGTAATATGGTGTTGAATAACTTTTTTAGGATTATTATCATTAAAGTTGACTCACGTTATATAAAACTTGTTGTTGCATGTGTCGCGAAAACCTATATTTTATATAAAATTTACCTTTCACCACTTAATATAGGGTGTAGCCTGTGGCACACCCGGCTCTCATATGGGTCCGCCTATACTCATACATAACTCGGATCTTGTGCTAACTCTCCGTTACCAATACCATGCTCGATCACTTGTGCCTCATAAAGATAACCTATATAACTGAACACAACTCATTCATCCACTCAAACCAAAGTTTATCTATATTAAAAAATGCAAATTATTGACCCAATTAAAAAAACATAGAAAAACATAGAAACAAATGATCATAACCTGACTAATCTTAGACGGGTGAGTCGCAAGCTATTTAATCTAGTTTCCTTTTGCACCACTTTAGATTTAACAGATTTATAAACGTATATTTCACCTCAACGCTACATATGTTATAGTTCTGTGATTCCAACAAGTTCTCACTCGGGGTATGACACAAAATCAAATATGTTTGTGTTTAGGATCCCACATCGTTGGAATAAACCAAATGCACAGGAGAGGCATCAATACATAAGGAAATGCCAGTCGTTAAGCATTTCATGTTGTCCATCCTTTTTGGCTATCATGTATGGCATCTGAGTAGTATTGCTACTTCTAGTTTTAATATTTATAAATCATTAAGGTGAAATTTCTTTGAATAATTTTTAAAAAAATTTTCAAAAATTCTTCTCTTGAATGATTAATTAAGTATTTGTAGGGTTTAATCCCTACAACCCTGGTTAACCTTGATGCGGAATACTAGATCGAAGAACACACACAGTCGAATAGACAGAAAAACCCACAAGGTAAATATCCCTAATCGTATACTTTGATTAGTATTGAAAGAATGACGTGAATTGGTTTGTTCCCATCACCTTCTTTTATAGTGGTGAGGGGGAACCGACTACTACATCCTTGGTTTAAAAATGCGTTTTGTGATCCATTGCGCTAAAGGTCTCAAAAGCCATTGTGTGATGCGTGATGCGACTGCGAGCGCAATTTAGAAGCGATTCGTTTAGTATAAAAAACATACAAAAATTATTTAAGGGATAATAGGTTGTAAATGTAACATTGTTGTCCCATTTTACTATGTTATGTAATGTCTTATTAATCTTACCAAAAAACACACCCACCATTACTAATTGTCCCTATTGTAACAGAATTAGCTATTCCGTTTGTTTTTTATGACGTGGCACCCACTACCCACTTTGTTGACCCGTTACAATTTTTTGACCCCGTTATTTAACTCAACCCCCGTTATTAAAAACTCACCCACCTAATATATCCCCATTTCCCCCCTTTTCCAAACCCTAAAACATACACGTACACACACTATAACCTAGATCCATTCATCCTTTGTACAACCATCACCCCCACTATAACCTAGATCCATTCATCCTTGTTGTTACAATCATCACCACCACCAACATCACGATGTCCTATGCTAATGGAACCCCTCGAGTCTCACACAGATACGTTCGACCCATTTGTGATTGTGGTTACCAATTAACAGTCCAAACAGCTTGGACCAAGGATAATCCAGGAAAAGGATTTATTGCATGCCCAATTATGACAAAAAAAAAGAAGTGTCATGTATACGAATTTTTTAATGATGATTTACCAAGTGATTACTCTAGGGAGCTGCTACTAGATCTGCATTCAAAGGTGAAGAAAGGTAACAATGTTGACAAGACAAGGATGGAGAAAGAGTTGACTGCCACAAAGTCAAAGCTTGAGTTGTATCATAGGATATTCCTCATTTTGATTGGGATAATGGTGGTTTTGTGTGTTGTTTTAGGTATAAGGATTGTTTAGAAAGGATGGTATGGGTTTGTGTGTTTGTAACATTATCAGTAGTTGTCTTTGTGTTTTGTAATGGAATTTGACTCCATAAAGTCAAACTGTTATTAGCAATGAAAAATTTGCAAATTTTAACCTTATTTCTTGTGTCTTTTATTATTGTATACAGTTAATGGAAGTAGAATTCAACAAATCACAAGCTTAAAGAAAACTGCATATATTTAAAATGACTTTAGCAAGTCAATTAACTTCATAGATAACTGACTATAGAAAGTCAAATACCACAAAAGGTACACACTCCAATAAGTTTCTGATGGTGCTAGTTTTATCATGCCCTAAGTTAATATACAAAACAGGGCTTCCAAATACACATAATCTAGATTATTTTTAATTTAGAGTACACAAAAGATACACTTGGGTAATAGATTAGTCCAAGTTGAGAGCAGTGTTTGTCGAGCTTCCTTCACCTTGAATCTTTCTTGCCAAGTTTCTTTTGATAATCCTGCTGCTTGGTGGCCTTTGTCTTGTTGCAATTGGCCTTTCATCTGGTACTTCATTTGTTGCTTGACTAGGAATTTCATCTTGGGTAGGAATTACAAATTCTGCTTGGTTTTCTTCGACAGCTTGATTGGTTGCTTGAGTACCTTGTGTATCAGCATTCATATCATAGTAAACACCAGGACTATCATCATCATCATCATCTAACCAGTAAGCCAAACCTCTTTGAAAGCTTTCCTTATGGTAACCAGGGGGTGTTGTTGAAAACCTAACACCATCAACCCTGTTGAATGCCTTCATGTTAGAATCAGAATAATTGAACCCTGGTATACGATGACCCATGTTACCACTCACACCACCAGCATTACCACTCACACCACCTGCTACACCACCAGCATTACCACTCACACCACCTGTTATACCACCAACATTACCACTCACACCACCTGCTACACCACTACCAGAACCTCCATCACCTCTACCAGAACCTCTAACACCACTATCAGAATCGCCATCACCTCTTCCAGTACTAGCCACACCACTACCAGAAGCTCCAACACCTCTTCCAGAACTTCCACAACCTCTACCAGAACCTCCAACACCTCTGCCATACACTCGACCACCTCTACCAAAACCTCCAACACCTCGACCACCTCTACCAGAACCTTCAACACCTCTGCCATACACTCGACCACCTCTACCAGAACCTCCAACACCTCGACCACCTCTACCAGAACCTTCAACACCTTGACCGCCTCTACTAAAACCTCCAACACCTTGACCACCTATACCTAAACCTCCAACACCTCTACTTGAACCTCTTCCAATACCACTAGCAGAACCAGTAGCATCACTTGTATCTTTTTTACTAGGCCTTCCAACTCTTTTCTTTTCTATGACTGGTTTTTGAGCAGGTGGAGCGTTACATCCTTTTTTGTTATGACCAACTTGAAAGCAGTTTTGACAAGTTACCGGACATCCTACCTTTGAGATCTTTGTTCCACTTCCACCTTCATGACTTTCCCTGATCCTCTTCTTCTTTGGCCTTCCTAGTATAACCTTAGGCTTTAGAGGTAATACCTTCGAGTATTGACTGTGATCTGGCCAAAAATCAATACCTCCAACTGGAGTAAGATAATTATGGTATGTTGCATAGTAAAGCTCCTTTCTAAACCAATTTGGAACATATCTATTTGGAACATACTCTTCAGGGTCCCTGTTGATCTTGAAAATAGTTGTGATAGCATGTACACAGGGCAACCCGGATAGCTGCCATAATCTACAATTACAAGTCCTTGTTGACAAATCGACCTTGAAAGAGTTGCTGCCTGATCTTACCTCAAAAGTATCACCGCCAGCATGAGTAACATTCCAGAACCTACAATTCAACAACATTATTAAACAAAATAAGCAATCATTATTAAAGAGCATAACAAATCATCATTAAATAACTTTGAAAGGATCTAAATCATACCTTGTATCATTTTTCATCAAGTCAAGTCTCTTCAAGATATTTGGACATATGTCATTAGTCTATGTAGCTGATATCTTCCTCATAGTATTCATCCTTTCAAGCACTATGACCCTCATAGCCTCCAACATAGTCAGTAAAGGCTTGTTTCTCACCAACAACAATACCGAGTTAAAGCACTCACTAAATCCATTTTCAACAGCCTCACACCCCCTATCTAATTCAAAAAATGCCCTAGACCAAGTCTTAGGATTTTTATCCATCAAATATTGATAAGCACCAGGGTTTGCAGCTTTGATTCTTTCCATTACTTTATTAAAATTCTGAGGATATGAAGCTTTTGAGGCAGCCCAAAATAACTTCCTAAACTCTAGGCCACTATATTGCTTTCTAAAGTTCTCATATATATGTCTAGCACACTGCTTGTGCTCAGCATCTGGCATTACATCTTTGACAGTCTCTATTAGACCTTTATGTTGGTCAGACATTAAAGTAAGACTATGACCAGTTGGCATTTCCAAGTCATCTCCTAGAAGTTCTAAAAACCAGCTCCAATTATCCTTGTTTTCCACATTCACAATTACCCAAGCAATTAGGTAAATGTGGTTGTTACCATCTCTTCCTATGACAATTAAGATCTCTCCTTGATTTGGTCTTTTCAAGAAACACCCATCTAATGCAACCACCCTTCTACACCCATTTATAAACCCTTGTTTTAACCCAACAAAACAGACATAAAACCTATCAAAATAAGTCTTGTCATCTATATTTGTAACTTCTAATTTCAAAGTAGACCCTGGGTTAGAATCCAATAACTCTTTGCCATATGATCTTAGGAGAGCATAGTGTTCCCCAATAGTTTTTTCATACTCTGATAAAGCAAAAGTCTTGGCACTCCTACACTGATTAGGGGTTATAGTACACTTATACTTCTTCATGACAAGATCAGCTATATCACACAACTTAATATCAGGATTCTTCCTAATTTTGTCACCAAAGTGCTTTCCTATCCACTTATAGTCAATTAATGAACCGAACTTAAAATTTCTAACACAATTATGCTCAGGGTTTAATGACTTAATCTGAAATGTCTTCTCTGTACTCATCCAGTTAGCATATAACCTGAAAGTACATTTTCTAACATCTTCCTTAGATACACTAGGATACCTGAATTGTTTCCTTTGTTTGCCAACAGAAGGCTCCTTAAGATTTGGAGGTCTTTGGCCACAAACAGCAAGGATCACATCCGTAGAAGTTCTCTCATACCATATTGAGTAACCATTGGAAAGTGCATAGTATGTAATAGATTCCTTCAATTCAGCAGCATCCACATACTTTTCTCCAAGCTATTACATGAAAACAATAAGAGTTATAAATCAAATTACACACAAATTGTATAACACAACTAAAAATGCACAAATTTATTACCTTTGGGGTCTTCATTCTCCAATGTGTGCTCCGATCATGTGTAGGGAATCTGTCTTCTCTTTCATGAGCACCAACAAACGGGTCTTGCAAATCCAGGATCTTCAGCATCGTGCTTCAAATTCCTCATCAAGTCAGAAATGAAATCATCATGCTCAACAAACATTTCATTATGGGTTGTTGTAACTGCCCTAGTAGTACTTGTCGAACCATCAATGTCTGGAATTGGTGGTGGTCTTATCTTAGTTCTATTCGCTTTCCTAGTTCTAACTTGTATAAGTTCTTCTTCGGCAGCACTTAGATAATCAAATGACCTGTCAGACTCATCACTATCGACATCACTTTCATCAAACACCCACTCGCTATCATCACTGTCACTTACATCTACCACTTTCTCTTTACCTCTACCAACATCCTTTGATTTCTCCTCACTTTCAACTCCCACTTTCTCTTTTCCCCTGTAAAGAGCATCATCTTCAACTTCTTGCTCAGCCCAACTAACCATTTCTTCCTCAGTAAATTCATTGCAATACCTCTTGCGAGGTGTTGCTCTTTTATTTGAAGTACAATCACTAACTGTACTAGGGTCAGGGACTGCTAGATATTGAGCTAGGTCAATATTACAATGATCCAAATAAACTTCAAACCCATCATAAAACTTTAACAAATCATACATGTGAATCAAATCATAATCATTCTCTAATTTCACCAAACCTTTATCTAAATCACTATCTGGCCGTCTATAGTACATACCAAATAGGCTGATACAATTTGTGGACTTAATAATCAACCTCTTAAAATCAGCATAGCTTAACCTAGGAATGTACATCTTCAACAGTACACCACTATCATACCTTAGTGGCTCATGCATGAAAATCCCATCATTCCAAACATCCAACTCAATACCATCAATTCCAGGTATAGTCATTCTAGAAAATAAAAAATATAAAATTAGGGTTAGATACAATAATTAGGTATCCAATTAACAATTAAAAAGGGTAATAATAGTTTACATACCTTCAATTGCATTCAAATGAATTGGGTGTTGATCTGAAAAATTAGGGTTTGGAAAGGGGGGAATAATTGGGTTTGATTAAAAGTGTGTGTGCGTGTATGTTTTAGGGTTTGGAAAAGGGGGGAAATGGGGATATATTAGGTGGGTGAGTTTTTAATAACGGGGGTTGAGTGAAATAACGGGGTCAAAAAATTGTAACGGGTCAACAAAGTGGGTAGTGGGTGCACGTCATAAAAAACAAATGAAATAGCTAATTCCGTTACAATAGGGACAATTAGTAATGGTGGGTGTGTTTTTTGGTAAGATTAATAAGACATTACATAACATAGTAAAATGGGACAACAATGTTACATTTACAACCTATTATCCTATTATTTAAGTACCAAGTAGATGCAATAAAGTTACAAAATAAGTTACTAGCATATAAAATTAGGCTTATAATCCCTTGTAAAACAAATAACTCGACGATAAAGCTCGACAAAAAACACTTAGCAAGTTGCAAGATACTATATTTTTGTTATTATGTTTGTTTTAGATGTCTTTTTAACAAGTCTTCTCTTTTGAAATCCATTAAAATATGTAGGTCTCTTTTAAATGGATAAAATTTGACAAAAATTACCTAAGTACTAGATTGCGACAATTGTTACCGTTGCTAGCATTACATAAATGCGATAAATTACGCTGTAATGCGAACGCATTCTGGGATGGCACTGTATTAGGCACCTTGATGCGAAATTTTGAATGCAACGCTGATGTGTCGAGATGTGTATAGTGATAATTTGAGATACGTTATAGGGTAAATTAGAAAATTACCTTTAGGAAAAAGTAATAGACTAAAAATACCAATGACGAATTCAATTAAACACGTGAGTGAGTCGAGTTCGTTGTACACGAAGATCTTATGAATTTGAGACGTTTTGCTTTGATTTGGACAATTGATTTGAATTGGTTTTTGGTTTTTAAACTACAAATTAAATTCTATTAATTTTAAACTATTTAAATCTAACCTAAACTGCATGAATAGTATCCCGACTTAAAATCAAAAAGACATTTATTTAAAAATTAAAGTTATTAAACTATTTAAAATCTACTTAAACTTTAAAACTAATAAAAACTTTATTTAAAAATTACTTAAAACTAATCTTATGTAAAAACTATTTTTAATTAAAGCTAATATTATAAAATTCTAATTAATTCGAGAGTATACTAATTAAACTTTTTAAATCCAATTATAAAAATATTTTTTTATTTATTCTATTATTTTTTATTTATTATTATTTTAATTCTATTTTTATTTAACTAACATAAACTTTAACTTTAACAAAAACATTTTTTAAAAAGTTTGAAATAACAAACGAAAGTATAGTGAAACAAAAGTTACCTATATTAAAACTGACAAACTACTACTACATAATATTAATTAAACTGAAAAATATAAAACCAAAGAGGCCAGTTAGCCCAGATGGTTAACACCTTATGCCTGTGACCAAGAGGTCACAGGTTCGAGTCCTGCCATGGACAAATTTATGGAATTATTTCTTTTTTAACAGTTATGAAAGAAACCAATCTCAGGAGAGACTTTTTGAGCTTATTAGCTTTTAACTGTGAGGACACAGCCTTTTGGGACTTATCAGAAAGGTGAATCTGATAAGCTTGAAATACTGAACAATTATAGCAGAAAGATTATAACCCAAATTAAACACAAGAAAGCAACTCAGTTAATACATTAAAATCAAAAGCATTTTCATCCAACTCAAACTAAAACGAAATGTATCAGTTTGCAAAATTTGTAATGCAACATAGCCCCTTTTTAAACAGAAAGCAACAATTATTCAGATTAATCAGTAGAAACTGAAACAACAAATATCAAAGTTAAGCTTAATGAAAATCATATCAGCTAAGTAAACGAAAGCTGCAAAACAAAACCTTAATCCTACAAGTTAAATCAAGACAGATTTATCAGTAAATCATACGAATCTAAACATTCAACATTATATTTAGACTAAACCCAGTACTCAGCAAATCAGTCATTCAGGAAAATAACATCAACTGTATGAAGCAAAAAGTTAACTAAACGGATTCATTTACACATAAACTCATTCCTAACGTGATTCTAAAACTATCAACCTATTACAAACTAATGCAAATTCAGCAAATTAAATATAATCAGAATATCACATTCATTCTAAATCTAAAATTCAACATTCAGTAAAGTAGTAGATCAAAGACTCAGATAGCATAGCATCATGTAACAAAATCCAAACAGATCTAGTCAAACTAAAAGTCTAATCAGTATATTAAATTAACATTTGTAAAAAAAACATGAAATTAAAAGGGATTAGCACCTTTTGATGAACCCATTGGGAAGTAGGTCAGCGCTGTGCTGCCTATGAACCGTAACTCGAACCACCATTCACCATTACCACCTTAGAAGATCATCCGAACCGTCGGACCAAGCAAATCTTCACTTACCAATCTGCTTTTTATGACTTTTCCAGTGGGGAAAAGTTTATCCAATACTTTACTTTCGATATTAAAACTAAGCTATCAATTAGCTTATCTTCAATATCTCAATCATTATTCTCGAGAAACAGTAAATAGATTTAATATGTATATCAATTTAAGCAGTGAAAGAAATTAAAATTAGGCACGAGTAAAATCAAAACTATTAAACTTTCATTAATTTCCAAAAAATATTACAAAGCTTTTAAAGAGGAAATACAAGATTTAATCTAAATCTATTTCTACAGCATAACTCTAAAAGTAAAGAAAGGATGATTTTTACAAGAGAAATTGGGGGTTTTTATAGCCTCCCAAAGGCTTGCTGATGACGAATATTCGCATATTCTTTGGTGGATTCCTTTCGATTTTCAGCCTTTGATCTTTAATTTCTCTTTCCTTTGTTGATCGGATGGTGGATATCTCACATAGCACACACGGATTGCCAACGTGGCATCCGTGTGTGCTAGTTGTGCTTCTTTTGAGGCTTGTGATTGGTGGATTAGCTAAATGAGGTGTCAAGGCCAATCCTTTTCTGCCACGTATCTCCTTCATCTAGCCTTTCTCTTCCTTAAAAATTGGGGGAATTAATTCCCCCACACGTGATTAACACGTGAGATCAAAAGCCCTATGTTTAATTAACTTTTTACCATCTAGGGTTTTTTGGAACAGTGAATATTTGCAGGTTTTTTAGGGTGGGGAAGAAAGGTGAGAGAGAGAATAAAAACATAGTTTGTATCGAATGTTTTATTTATTTATGGGTGAATGGGAGATGAGTGGGTGAAAAGCGTTTATTTATTTACTTGGTGACTTGTGGAAAAAAATGAGTGAATGAAAGTGAATTTGTTTTAGATGTGAATGAAACGTGTTAAATACACGTTTTTCTTAAACCCTAACAGGCCCAGTTCACTCGTTCCTTTCATATTGATGGGCTTGTGGATCCAATTTACAAACCAAACTTCCCTTTGAATATAACTTGGTTTATTGGGCCTTTGACCCAATGTAAATAAATTCAATCCGTCTTTATATCTTGAGCTTAAACAAAGTTACTTCAAGTCATTAATGGGCTTCCAGGCCCATTAAGCTCATGTGGGTCCCACAAAGGCCCAATTAAGATCAAATCCCCTAAAAACGAACTTGTTTTTGGCTTCCTCGATCTTTTCATCAAACTTGTGCCGGTTTTTGTCGGTTTTCGCGAACTTGGTACCTACACACATACAAACAAGAAACAAGCATATCCAAGGCATATTTGATACATTTTGTGCAATATTTCATTGTTTTAAGCTATAAATTATATGAGTATTTACACTCATATCAAATTCCCCCATGCTAAGCAATTGTCGTGTCCTCACGCAATGATAAAATAAAACTATAACTACACCATTATTCAACTTTTGAAACTTTATTTTGCAAAGACATAATGTACTGCTTTCATTATTGAAAAATAACTTTAAGGATCATAAAACTCAAATAGATTCATCGTCCCTGACTTTTCACTTTTCCATGCCAAGTGCAAAAACAAGATCATTGTTATTATAAGTTGGTAGACTAACACGAACTCATGTGGGCCAATTACTCACTTAGACTCCCTTATTCCTAGGTGTATCTCTTATATTTTATTATTGTCTTGAATGATCACGAGGATGCATTGTTGACTTATTTCGATAATTTATTAAGTCCAAAAATAAAGTGAACGATTTAATCAATAGTTAGCTAAAGGACAAAATATTTTAAAACTGCTTCTCGGGACCTCATAAAGTTCATATCTTGGCATAACTTGCTTCGCGATTTGAGACCTTTCTTGGACCGATATTTGGCAGTGACTTTATACTTCCAACCTTGAGAGACGTTCATGAAACAATGGTCTTCTCTTCATATAGTAATTTCTTCACTTGAAGTTTTGAGAGATTCATACTTGGACCACGACTTCTTCATTTTTCTCCAATCTTTATTTGGGATTTTGATATACAACGATCCGCCTCCTTTTTGGACTTGGCTTCATTTATCCTCATACCTTATTATGGTCTTTTTGGATAGACTTCTCCATGACTTTTGGGAGTATTTGTTTTTCGTCGTGTGTCTCGATCCTTCATATTGATTTTTGATAAATGAATCTTCACATCACTTGAGATCTTTAGCAATAAAACATAGCCCTCATGTCTTGTTAGGACCTTTTTGGACTCGCCAATCTTCGCATCCCGCTTCAATAAGTTATGCCTTGGCTATGAACTCTAATCCATACCGAGCAACTTTTAAACGATCTTGGGCTAGAAGCTAAGTAACTTTTCAAATCGTTCAACCTTATTTATTGCAAATAATTTTATTAACAAGCGATGGGAGAATAGGCTCATAATTAACTCACATAAATTCCTGAAAGAATACCAAACTTATAATTGGCTCTATCATCTCTTGTTCTCCATATTGTAAAATTTCAAGAATGTGAAATCAATGGATACTTAGCCTATTAAATCAAAGTTTTGGGTTTTCAAGTCATCTATAGGATCTTGCATCTTCTTATACTCTTGCAAGTTTTAGAATTTGCGTTTTAAAGTTCCCTTGATAGACGACTTTATAGGATCAATTATAGGAGCTTGCAAAAAGTTCTTGTTCTTAACGCGTATGAATTAAGACTTTCGTGTTTTAAAGCTCCCTATATAATAGCCTAGCAAAACTTAATTCAAATACGTTAAGGAAAAGCTAAGGTTAAAAACCGAGTCGAGTCAAAAACTATTCTTATTGAAAGCCTACATTCGTGTCAAAAACACTTATTTTACTTATTAAAACTTAAAAATAACACTAAAAATTTAAAATTTTATTGAAAAATGAGAAAAACAATACGTTTGGACACGACAAAAGCAATTGCAAGCGATTATATCGATTGACTCCCCCATGCTAAAACCAAACATTATCCTCAATGTTTCTTAGCTCAAGAGTGACACCCCCTTGCTAAAACGCGAAGAGTCTAATGCAAACTCCTAGCATGGAAAGAGCACGCAAATCTATAAGCCGTTTATTAATTATGCCTCAAGATAAAACGTTAGTCGATAAAAATCAAGGGTAAGAAAGTGTGCCCCTTTTTGGCATTCAAAGAATGGAAGATCAAGTGGACCGGCAAAAACCAAACACGAGAGTCTTCAAATATTAGGGTCATACCTAAGATCACAACACAACAACACACGAGCACGAGCTTGAAAGATCAAGCCTTATTAGGTGTTAGAAAATAGAAAGAAGATAGAATGTATGGGACTCCCCCACAAGGCACCTCGTTTTTGTTAACCGAGTCATGAGCTCCAAAGTAATGTATCACACGATGACCATTCACCTTAAAGTTAGGCCCGTCTTTTTGAGCTAGCTCAACGGTGCCATAAGGGAAAACTTGTGCAATGGTGAATGGTCCGGACCAACGGGATTTAAGCTTGCCCGAGAAAATCTTAAGTCTAGAGTTGAATAAGAGGACTTGATCACCAACATTGAAAATGCGGTTTTTGATCTTAGAGTCATGAATCCTCTTAGTCTTCTCTTTGTAGATCAAAGAATTTTCATAAGCTTGATCCCTTAATTCACTTAGTTCATTCAATTGAACCTTGCGATGATCACCCGCGGTCCTCAAATCAAAGTTACAATGCTTAAGAGCCCAATACGCCTTATGTTCGAGTTCAATTGGTAAGTGGCATGCTTTTCCGTAGACCAACCTAAATGGTGTACAACCAATTGGCGTCTTTTGAGCCGTACGGAAGGCCCACAATGCATCGTCCAATTTATCCGACCATGAAGTGCGATTTTCTCCAATAGAACGCTCCAAAATCCTTTTAAGAGCTCGGTTTGAAACCTCCACTTGACCACTCGTTTGAGGGTGATAAGCCGTAGAAAGTCGATGAGTGACACCATATTTCTTTAGAACTTTTGCAAATTGTTCATTACAAAAATGGGTCCCACGATCACTTATAATAGCCCGCGGAGTTCCAAACCTAGCAAAGAGTTGTTTCAAAAATTTCACCACAACTCGAGCATCATTCGTGGGCAAAGCCTTAGCTTCGACCCATTTAGACAAATAGTCCACGGCTACGATAATGTATTTGTTTCCTTTCGAAGATGGAAACGGCCCGATAAAATCGATCCCCCACATGTCAAAGATTTCACAAACTTGGATAATGTTTTGAGGCATTTCATCCCTTTGTGAGTTCTTTCCTTGACGTTGACCAGCATCACAAGTCTTGATCAAGTCTTGGGCATCACGATATATGGAAGGCCAAAAGAAGCCGGCATCAAAGACTTTCTTCGCGGTGGCGTTAGCACCATGATGTCCCCCGGTGGGTCCCTCATGACAAGATTTAAGGATATCTTGAGCTTCTTTGCCAAACACACACCTACGAATCACTTGATCCGCGCACACACGAAACAAATAGGGGTCGTCCCAAAAGTAATAGGAAATATCCTTGAAAAACTTTCGTTTTTGTTGGGACGACATACCCTTGATCACAAACTTCCCCGCATGGTAATTTGCGATGTCCGCAAACCATGGGGTACTATCATCACCACGAAAAGCAATCATACCAAGCGTCTCGATAGGAAATGTTTCATTGATTTCCTTGTTCTCTCGATCGCTTTGGTGAGGATTCTCAAGTCGAGATAAATGATCGGCCGCGAGATTCTCGGCTCCTTTTTTGTCTAGAATTTTGACATTAAATTCTTGAAGGAGGAGAATCCACCGGAGCAACCTCGGCTTAGCATCTTGTTTATTAAGCAGATATTTGATAGCCGAGTGGTCCGTATACAATATGGTTTGAGACAAGACGAGATATGGTCTAAACTTTTCAAAAGCATACACAACGGCAAGAAACTCCTTTTCCGTTGTAGTGTACTTTGTTTGAGCATCCGTCATAGTCTTACTTGCATAGTGTATAGGCAAGAAGTGTTTTAACTTACGTTGCCCCAAAACCGCACCTACCGCATAATCACTAGCATCACACATAATTTCAAAAGGTAGATCCCAATCCGGGGCAACTAAGATTGGAGATTCGGTTAACTTCTTTTTAAGCATCTCAAAGGCTTGAATACACTATCCGAAAAGATGAAAGGAGTCTCTTTTTCCAAAAGATGGGTCATAGGCCGAGCTATCTTAAAGAAGTCTTGTATAAAACGACGATAGAAGCCGGCATGGCCGAGAAAACTCCTTACTCCCTTAACGGTGGTGGGTGAAGGCAATTTGGCAATCACGTCGATTTTAGCCCTATCAACCTCAATACCGGCCTTAGAGATCTTATGTCCTAACACAATTCCCTCTTTGCACATGAAGTGACATTTCTCATAATTAAGCACAAGATTAGTTTCCTCACAACGTTGCAACATTCTTTCAAGGTTAGAGAGACATGAAGTGAAAGATTCCCCAAAAACCGAAAAGTCATCCATGAAGACTTCCATGGTTTTCTCGATCATATCATGGAAAATGGCTGTCATGCACCTTTGGAACGTCCCCGGAGCATTGCATAGTCCAAAAGGCATGCGACGATAGGCAAATGTTCCATAAGGACAAGTGAATGTGGTCTTTTCTTGATCACGAGGGTCAATGAGGATTTGGAAATAGTCGAAAAATCCATCCAAAAAGCAATAGAATTTATTCCCTGCTAGTCTCTCTAACATTTGATCCATAAAAGGTAATGGAAAATGATCCTTCCTAGTGGCATCATTAAGTTTCCTATAATCAATACAAACACGCCAACCGGTCACAAGTCTAGTAGGAATCAATTCATTATCCTCATTAGTAACAACCGTCATTCCTCCTTTTTTTGGAACACAATGCACGGGGCTAACCCATGGACTATCCGAGATAGGGTAGATCATTCCGGCGTCTAGAAGTTTAGTGACTTCCTTTTTGATCACCTCATGAATCTTTGGATTGAACCTTCTTTGATTTTGGATAGCGGGTTTATAATCATCCTCCATTAGAATTTTATGAGTACAAAATTTGGGATCTATACCCTTAATGTCGGAGATTTTCCATGCAATGGCCCGTTTATGTTTCTTAAGCACTTTGATAAGTTCATCCTTTTCATTTTCCTTTAGTCCCTTAGCAATAATCACCGGTAACTTATCCGTTCCTTCAAGAAAAGCATACTCCAAATGAGTGGGTAATTCCTTAAGTTCTAATTCGGGTGCTTCCTCAATAGATGTTTTCACTTTAGTCACATTTTCATTCACAACTTTTAGTTCCATAGGTGGTGATTCAAAAGGATCCAAATTCAACAATTTTTCAATCAACGCAATATCTCCCTCGGGATCAAAATTCTCAAAATCAAACTCACTAGGATCAAATGGTGTGCTAAGGTAATCATCAATTTCCTTCTCGATTTTTGAATAACCATTATTCTTAAGCTCTTCAAGAACGAAGTCACCTCCCTCAAATGGAGTGAGTGGAGGCTTAGCCGAAGAGATTGTAGAAACTAGAAGGGGGGGGGGGGGGGGTTGAATAGTTTCTAGTTCATTTTCAAAACATTTCGGCTCAATCTACTGCCTGCGGTTCCTTATCTCTGCCCGCGGTTCCTTATTGATAAGGAACCGCCGGTCCAATAACGAACCGCCGACAGTGGACGTAGCAACATTGTTAATTTGAAACCTTAACAATCCTTTGTATCAAATTCCTTATCAATCTTGACTAGATGTGAGATGTGTTTGATTGAGAGATAAATACTACAAGTAAGAAAACACACAAGCACATCAAATCAAGAGTACATCAAGCAATAGTCTAAACACTAAGCACACACGTACTAAGCACAAGCTTTTCCGCAACTGGGATGTTTAGACTAAGTGATGTACACTTGTCCATAATCTAAACATGAAGCACACACGTACTTAGCCATAGCTTTTCCGCAACTTAGATGTTTAGATTATGTGATGCACACAAAGACACACAACACAAGTAAGCAATTATAAATACATCTACAAAGGTAAAGACATAAATGTAAATGAAAGTACCGACACGATGATTTATAGTGGTTCGGTCACGAAGCTCCTCTTCGCCCTACTCCACTCCTCGAGTACACCTTACTCGAGAGTTACTTCACTAGTCAACAAACTCCTTAAGGCGGAGAAACCATACACAACGTCGCTTATCCAATTTCCGACTCTAAGCTAAAAGTCGAGTCCTAATCTTAGGTAGGACCAATCTACACAACGTCGCCCACTTCACCATTTAACGACACAAGGCTAGATGTCGAGTTCTAATCGAAAGCTAGAACCAATCTTCACGACTCTTCACTTTGAAGCTAAGTGAGAACTTCACACAACACAACTACTAATCACTTTAAAGTTTAGTGAGAACTCACAAGACACAACCACATCACTTTATAGTTTAGTGAGAACTACCTAGACACAACCACATCACTTTAGAGTTTAGTGAGAACTACCAAGACACAGCCTAATCTACCCACTAGTTATGTTTTATGGCCCAACATAACAAACCTTGTGTTTTATGGCCTAAACACATAAACCATATAGATCTAAGCACACAACACTTAGATCTATAACTCTAACACTAAATCCAAGTACTAACAAGACTTGGATCTACACAACTAACACCTAATCCAAGGATACCCATCACTTGGATATTCTACCCTTACAAACACATCCAAGTGTACCCAACACTTGGATCTTCTACATATACATAGTAGGAAGACTAAAAACATAACTTAGATCTATAGAAGGAAAGATCTTCATCATGTAGTGAACCCAACACATCATGGTAATGATAGTGTTCTTCTCTTTTCACTTGAGAGGATGAAGAGATTGAAGATTGAATCACATCTTAAACAAGATTAATCAAAACTAACTAATCAAGGATCTAAGATGGTTTTTGAAAGAAACTATGCAAAAAGGGTTGAAAGAAAACCTGGAAATGATACACTATTTATAGGACAACATTGCAACGGTCAAAAAGACCCGCGGTTCCTTATCTCTACCCGCGGTACCTTATCAATAAGGAACCGCGGGTTCCTTTAAGGAACCTCCGCGTCGGAGTCCGTGCAAATTTGTCCTTTAGTGGGGATATGCCATCTGGGGTAGTTTATACCCTCAAAGGATATTCCTTTGGCATATGGAATATGCCAAATTCAAATTTCCATTTTCTTTTTAATAAAACATTTTCTTAAAAATAAAGTTAATTAAAATCTTTTGTCACATTTGATTAAAATGTGAGTTTTAAGAAAATATTAATCCTTGATCACTTAGTTAGGTTAATGACATGTTTGTACATACCTTGAGTGATTCATGCCGAATGCGGTCTTGGAGGTGTCGAGAGAAGTATACAAGTGTATTCTTGAGTGATTACGAGTACCTTGACATTTTACATAATGTATTGCGAATTATACGTTTGTCATCAACAAAACACAAAGAGATTATATCGACAAAGCATCGTAATGTTTGCACTAACAGAGATAATAGGATTCGATGAAGTGGGATTGCCACTTTTAGAAGTATCCTAAAAACCAAGCATATCTTACGAAACCTCTTCGCTAGCAACATCAATCACATCGACTTGATTGATTGATTCCTCGTCGTCTTCGGAAGAAAACTTCGAGATGTTACCAACATTAAGAGTGATACTTTCATCATCAAAACGTAAAGTCAACTTTCCCTCTCTCATGTCAACTAAAGAACTAGCCGTATTTAAAAACGGTCGTCCCAAAATAAGTGGCACTCGAGAATTTTCCGGATAATCACTAATGACAAAATCCGCCGGAAAAATGAGCTTTCCTACTTTGACTAATACGTCCTCGGCTATACCTTTTGGAAAGGCGATCAATCGATCCGCTAGCTCGATAGTCATCTTAGTAGGTGAAATCTCGGGAAGTGATAACCTTTTCCATATGGAAAGAGGCATCAAGTTAATGCTAGATCCAAGATCGGCTAATGCTAAGCATTCTTCCATATTAGGGAAATCACATGGTATCAAAAATTGACCGGGGTCTCCAAGCTTTTTGGGAAACTTTTTAGAGAGAACCGCGGAACAACTTTCATTTAAGGATGTAGATACTTCAACTAACTTCTCCTTATCGTTCATCAACCTTTTAATTGTAGAAGCAAATTTAGGCATGCTAAGCAATGCATCCGCGAAACTAAGATTAATATACATTTTCTTAAACACATCTAGAAACGTAGAAACTTGAGCATTGGTCTTTTTATGGAGCTTCTCTTTGGTAAGTCTCGAAGGGTAGGGTAGTGTGGGTTTAGTCTTCGGAAGCTCGGGTTCCGGAATAGGCAATTGGTCTACCTTTGTTGGAATAGGAATTTCCTTTTCTTTAACCACCTCGGGTTCTTGCTCCACTTCCCTCACCGGAGAGGTACTCACATGTGGAAGCAACGATCCGTCTAAAGCTTTCCCACTACGTGTGGTTATGGCTTTCATCTCACCCTTCGGGTTTGGAATGGTGTTGCTAGGTAGACCACCCGAAGACGAGGAAGGTTTGGTCATAAACGATTCAAACATCGAAAGCAATTTATTTTGACCTTGTTCCATACTTTGTTGCATACGATTTTGGCTTTGCTCTAAATTTTGTTGCAAACGATTTTGACCTTGTTCAAACATTTGCTCAAATCTTTGTTCAATTCTTTGTTGATTAAGCTCAATCTTATTATTTTGGCCTTTAATCGACTTTTTGAAACTCATTTTTCAAAGTTGCCATTTGTCCTTGAATGTTGTTTTGAAAAGCTTTCAAATTTGCCTCATTCGTTTTCATGTAGCTTGACAAATCATTTTGATTATTCCCTTGAAAACCTTGATTGTTTTGTTTAACATTAAACTCATTTCCTTGATTGTAATTCCCTTGGTTACCACGGTTAAAATTATTCCCATTGTTTCCATTGTTGTACCTATTTTGAACCGGTGGAGCAACATGATTTTGACGAGGAACTTGACCGTTGGAGCCATAAGTTCCCGTCGCGGCAAAAGCATTAGCTTGATCAAACCCCGTGTTTAAGCAAGCATAATTAGGATGTGCTCCACCACATGATACACAAAAACTCTCAACCATATTAATGGATCCATGAGGATTCTTCCTAAGCTCATTCAAAATTGTGTCAATCTTAGAGTCCAATCTAGCAATCTCGGGATTCACATTTGAAACAACCGGTGTGTTTCGTGAATATTGTGCTCTAGACTTATCCTCAATTATTCTCCACGTGTCTCTCGGAGTTTTTCTTAAAAGATTACCACCCGCGGCGGCATTTAAAGAGTCTTGTTCAATCATATTTAGCCCATTATAAAAAGTATTAATTTGATGCAATTCCGAGAAACCGTGGTGTGGACATTGTCTCAACAAATCTTTAAATCTTTCCCACGCAACCCCAAACGATTCATGCACTTTTTGTTCAAATCTAGTGATCTCATTCTTAAAGTGTGTTGTTTTGGACGGTGGAAAGAAATAATTTATAAACTTAGACACTAAATCATCCCATGTTAAGATCGAACCCGGTGGTTCTTTCTCATACCAAAGCTTAGCATTACCCTCGAGCGAGTACGGAAAAAGCATGAGCTTAATCACGTCATTCGGCACATCTCTAAACTTGAGAGTCGAGGTAATTCGATTAAAATTCCGAATGTGACAATGCGGGCTATCGGTCTCATTGCCACGAAATTGGTCGGCACGAATGAGCGATACAAGATCCGTCTTAATCTCAAAATGATCCGCCAAAATAGCCGGCACAACGATTGCTTCCCCATACCCTTCGGTGGGTGCACGGAGCAATTCCTCCATTGTTCGGTTATCGGCCATCTCTACAACAATAGGTGGAAGCTCGGGTTCCACTATTCGTTGTTGACGATTTCTATTTCTACGAGGAATATTTTCAAGCCTATTAAAATCAATCACAAGACGAGAAGAACATAATTGCATACACTACAAAGACGAGAATTTAGAGGATTGAAGAAAAGAAATTAGACAAGAAGAAGATTATTTTTTGTATTTTATTTGGTATTGCTCAATCAATAATGATCGATAAAAACAAGGAATAAGGATAACTACTATGGAAGTAAATTACCCTCGGTCGACTTTGAAACGATAGGTGAAAACCTAAACGTCTCGAGGTTCAATAAGTAAACAACAAAAATAAGATTTATTACTACTTGAGTCGGCAAACCAATAATAGGTTGTCCCTCTCAATATACGCACAAGCAAGCGGAGAAACGAGGTGGCACAAAGCACTTAAAAACCTTTTTCCTTAGACGGCCTTTTATAGCACGTCGCCTTATACCCACCTTATAGTTTGTATAAATCGAGTTCAAACTTCTTATTAGTATTTATCTATTTTGCCTTTTATTTTTGTTTTGGATTCGAATACAATAGCTAGGTGATGAAATCCCAACTAAGGCTTATTTGAAAAGTATTTAAAATTATTGTTCTATGTAATACAATATATTATTCACAAAAAACGAGAAAAACGATACATACTATATAATAGAAAAATAACAAACTTTCCGAGGACGGAAAGTGTCTTCAAATCAACGATCAACAAATCTCCACAAAAGCGAATCGTACACAAGATCCCCGGCAGCGGCGCCAAAATTTTTTTGATGTGTCGAGATGTGTATAGTGATAATTTGAGATACGTTATAGGGTAAATTAGAAAATTACCTTTAGGAAAAAGTAATAGACTAATAATACCAATGACGAATTCAATTAAACACGTGAGTGAGTCGAGTTCGTTGTACACGAAGATCTTATGAATTTGAGACGTTTTGCTTTGATTTGGACAATTGATTTGAATTGGTTTTTGGTTTTTAAACTACAAATTAAATTCTATTAATTTTAAACTATTTAAATCTAACCTAAAGTGCATGAATAGTATCCCGACTTAAAATCTAAAAGACATTTATTTAAAAATTAAAGTTATTAAACTATTTAAAATTTACTTAAACTTTAAAAATCTAATAAAAACTTTATTTAAAAATTACTTAAAACTAATCTTATGTAAAAACTATTTTTAATTAAAGCTAATATTATAAAATTCTAATTAATTAAAAATATACTAATTAAACTTTTTAAATCCAATTATAAAAACATATTTTTTTTTATTTATTCTATTATTTTTTATTTATTATTATTTTAATTCTATTTTTATTTAACTAACATAAACTTTAACTTTAACAAAAACATTTTTTAAAAAGTTTGAAAAAACAAACGAAAGTATAGTGAAACAAAAGTTACCTATATTAAAACTGACAAACTACTACTACATAATATTAATTAAACTGAAAAATATAAAACCAAAGAGGCCAGTTAGCCCAGATGGTTAACACCTTATGCCTGTGACCAGGAGGTCACAGGTTCGAGTCCTGCTATGGACAAATTTATGGAATTATTTCTTTTTTAACATAAATTTATGGACAAATTTATGCCTGAGAGACTTTTTGAGCTTATTAGCTTTTAACTGTGAGGACACAGCCTTTTGGGACTTATCAGAAAGGTGAATCTGATAAGCTTGAAATACTGAACAATTATAGCAGAAAGATTATAACCCAAATTAAACACAAGAAAGCAACTCAGTTAATACATTAAAATCAAAAGCATTTTCATCCAACTCAAACTAAAACGAAATGTATCAGTTTGCAAAATTTGTAATGCAACATAGCCCCTTTTTAAACAGAAAGCAACAATTATTCAGATTAATCAGTGGAAACTGAAACAACAAATATCAAAGTTAAGCTTAATGAAAATCATATCAGCTAAGTAAACGAAAGCTGCAAAACAAAACCTTAATCCTACAAGTTAAATCAAGACAGATTTATCAGCAAATCATACGAATCTAAACATTCAACATTATATTTAGACTAAACCCAGTACTCAGCAAATCAGTCATTCAGGAAAATAACATCAACTGTATGAAGCAAAAAGTTAACTAAACGGATTCATTTACACATAAACTCATTCCTAACGTGATTCTGTAAGATAAAAGTTAGAAAGTACACCTAGGATATGTTCTTAGAATACAATACAGGTGTAATGATGAGAAGATCACCCCCTGCATACTCTTTAGTTTGTTGATCTCCTATTGGACATCAACTGCAATATTTACTGCAATATTTACCGGACGGGGGTGTTTGTTTTAGCTTATACAGTGGGCTTATAAGCTTATTAGCTTAAATAAGCTTATAAGCTGAGACCAAGCGTTTGGTTAAGCTTATATAGGTGGGCTTATAAGCTTATATGTGGGTGTTTTGGAAAGCCATAAAAGTGTGGCTTTTATAACAAAGGGTTGGCTTATATAACAATAACATATAAAAAGACTTTTATACCCCACATTTAAACCCCGTGATTGAATTTGCGTTGAAAACAGAAGTATGGTTTATAGTATATGTGTAATCTATATATATAAAAGATGCATGTTTTGATGCAGATGAGTCGACAGAAAACTATTAAAATTCAAAGCAGTGCACTGACTACCGTTCCTATGGAAACAAAGTCGACAGGCACCACAGCCGTAAAGGTTAGCTCAGCCATCCATGCATAATTGCACATTTTTAATTGCTTAAATTTTTGGGATTCTGCAGCAGTACGGTGCGCTTTATAACATCAACTTACGAGACATGTTGGCCGGGGGCTGTTTGGACGAACAAAAACAATTATGCGCACCTTATTGTAGAAATTTAATCTGTTAAGTGATTAGAAAGGCCTTATTTCAGGAATAAATTATCTTTTTAATGTATTATTTATGAGGCATTAAACAAAAAAAATATAATTCTTGTGACTTTGAAGATTAGACATTTTGATTGACCTGTGAGTTTTTAGCTAGTGTTTAAAAGACACATTTTAGAACGATAAATTACTGAATTCCACATGCACCATTTAGTTTACCAATTGTATACAAGATAGGGATGCCTTGGCTACAAATATATGCAGCGAATTGACTGCACTCACAGCCATGAAATGTCAACGTTTTGATTATGCGTTCAACGACCAACCATTTCATATTTTGGAGTGTAGTTACAATATTAAGTGTAAGTGTTGTTTAAGTACAAAAGAAAACTCAGGGCTATATTAATGGGATTCAGACTGAATTTCTTAAAAATAAGCGAAAGGAGTGCTTAAAAGTTCGCGAAACATGTGAATTGGCAAAAAATTGCAGCTGATATATTCCCATATAAGATTCTTTCTTGAAATTTTCAACAAGCGCGTTTTCATTTGGCTCCACACCTAAATAGATATCAATTAATGGTAAGAAATTGCATTCTATAGTCATCTGTTGTGCCACCTGAACGTTTTCTACCTTTCTCACATCATACTTCATTCTCTATATATCCTTCCTTGAAATTGTTATTACAAACTTTAAAAAAGAATTAATTGATTAGTTAAAGGTAAAACTGTCGTTATACTAAAAAGTAAGAGAAAGAAAAGTGTAATAAATGTAATTTTCTTAAACTGTGTGATTCTTGTTTGATGACATTTTGAGACGGAGGGAGTACATTATATGCATTAACAGAAAACAAAACGATCAGGTACACTTAAATTAAACTAAAGAATATTACAAACACAATTTTTAAATACAATGTGTATTTAGTGCAAATCTAACAAAAATAAAAGTTTTTTTTAACAAATTTAACATTATGTAACAAAAATCTATAGGTGTCTCGGAACCCGAAACCCACTCTCGTTCCATCCCTGTGCATTAAGGTGTTAACAGTAAATAAATCAACATCTATGGCAACCTATCGCAAGGTGTAACCAGTGACGGAGCTTGAAAGTTTCTCATAGAAGGATCGAAACGATTCAAATTATATTTCACCCTACTTTTAAAATCAATTTAAAAAATACTCAATCATGCTTAAAAATAATTGTACATTGTGCATTTAATAGTTGCACTTTGGCAGAGGCGGAGCCAGTGGGGTAGCTAGCGGGTGCTCAGCCACCCCCAACCAGCCCAACTACCCCAGCTTGTGGCTTGGTTTTCAGTACACATTCCTGTAAACTCTCCAGTCAAGCCCCTGCTAACGGGATAACATGGTTATAATGCTCATCTGATGAAAATTGTGCGTTGGATTCGTTGATTTTAGTTGCTCTTTGCTAGATGTTTCTTATAAGTTATCTAACGTACTGAATGATATAGTTGAAGAAAAAATTGAAAAAGATGAGGGAGAGAGAATATAGAAGAAGAAGGAAAGAGTGCTTTTTTAATAGTAAAGCTCATTTGTTTTTTAACTTGGGTGGTTTTTAATGGAATGTGATACATTAATACTAGTTATAATACCCGTGTACGCACGGGTTTTTTTTTCTAATATTCTGATTTAGCGTACCTCCGTCCCATAATTATTTAAATATTTTTGTTCATGTTATATAATACTTGGTAAAGATTATATCAATGAAAACTACATTTAAGCCTCTAACCATTCATGTATCTGATTTGGCATATATTTTTTTTTTCTACACATAACCTGATATATTCGATGGTCGGTGGTCGTGCTTAATTACAAGATTTTGTTGATCTTTTTTATGTCATTTTCTGTAAATGTGTAGATACCACGTTTATAATAGGAGTCCGGTTATTTAAGATACCTTGTATCCATTGGATACAAGGGGACAAATCTGGACCGTCCATCTCGTCTTATCCAACAACCCATATTAAAAAAAAAAAAAGCGGAGGGGTAGTTTCGTCATTTTACCCCTCTCACCTAACACCACCTACCACTCTCACAGATCTGGGATCGATTTCTTCTTCTTCTTCTCTCTAAAACACACATAAACACACACACACACACACACACACATATTTACATCTTAATTTATCAACACAAACATCAAATCCATCGATCATCACCGTCACAAATCGATCATCCTCTTCATAAATAAGGTAAAGTTCATTCGATCTGTTTTGATTCATCTTTTTTAGCTTATTCGATGTGAATAAGCTTATAACTCATCTTATTTTTTATAGCTTATTTGATAAGTTACATGAATTTAACATGTCAAGTGATAAGGTAACTTGATGCTTAATATGAATAAGCTTATTGATAATCATCACCTTTATTATGATGAATTATAAGCTAACTTATTAGCTTATTTTCATGAATTATAAGATTTTTTAGCTTAATCTCGCTGAACATATTTAGTGTAACCTGTTTGTGAAGTATCATATATGATATACTATATCATATATGATATAAGCTAAAATATCATATATGATGAGATATATCATATATGATAATGTGGTTGAAAATTGAATTAACTCTTTTTTTAATGGATTAATCTGGCTGAACATATTTAGTATGACTTGCTAATGAAGTATCATATATGATATGCTATATCATATATGATATGCTATATCATATATGATATAAGTTAAATATCATATATGATCAAATATATCATATATGATTATGTGTTTGAAAATTGAATTAAATCTTCTTTTTTGTGTAGAGAAGGTTGTTTACAAGGCGTGTTGAACATTACAAGCATCCAAAAGGCCAAGAAGCTTAATGAATAAGCTCGTGAATTTTTCTTTTACGTTTATTGTTTGTTTTTTCTTGTAATCTCCTAATGGAGTTTGAAGTATATGGACGATTTTGTAATCAATTGGTATCTCGTACAACATCTTGTTAATATGATTTAACTTTCTTGGTATTATGTCATGATGCTTTTTATAAATTAAGTCATACGGAGTATATGATCATGCACTATCATATATGACACTCAAGAAAAACTTGGATTTATTAAATAAAGAATATGATGAATTCATGATTACAACAAAGAGTATGCACAATTAATAATCAAACACTTGTTCATAACATAAAAATGTACTTTTGAACAGAATCATATATGATAATTCAAACCGAACGTAACCTAATGTAAAATCATATATGATATACCTCTGATATCATATATGATAACAATTTATACAAAATCAAAAAAATGCAAAAAAAAAAACAGATTATCAAATGATGAATTCATGAACAACGCCTACTCTGTCTTGATCCTTAAAACATATCCATGCACATCCTCTTGTTATAATCAATATCCCTCTCTGCTTTGCTCCAAAGCTGCCAATCGCACCATCTCTGTCTGACTGCATTTATAAAAGATAAAAAGAACATATTATGCAACATTTTAACACCAAAATAAATTACTCATATATATGATAGAAGACAAGTTTCAAGAGTTTATATTGATTTTCTAAAAAATACTCATACAGAATCTGTTTTTTCCTATGGTTTATTTGATATATCATATATGATAGTTATATCATATATGATATATCATCAGTTATCATATATGATATATCTATCATATATGAAAAGAGATGATATATCATATATGATATATATATATCATACATGATATATCAAGCTTATTGCAGCCTACATCAGCAAACTTAATCCAACTTACATAAAATACCTTACGATTTGTCAACATAAGCTAATAAGCTAGCTTATTCATAACTCTCGTGTAATTTGTAAGCTTATTCACATAACTCCTATCTAATTCTCAAGATTATTTATAACTCTCATCTAATTAAAAATCTTATTCAAACAAATAAGCTTATTCACATAAATCACCTAATTAAAAGCTAATTAGAATAAATTGATCAAAATAAAAACAATCAATCGGAATAATTCGATCAAAATAAGAACTATCAATCGGCATATTTCGTTCAAAAAAGCTAATGAAAATAAATTAATAAGCTTATTCAAAATCAAATAAGCTAAAAAAAATAAGCATAGATTATAAGAATACAAACCTGAAATGAATTCGTGTTAAGTAATCGATCTAATTAATCGATTGTGATGGATTCATGATGATGTTGTGATTGTTCGCTTCAAATTTTAGAGAGAGAAAGTAGATCGGGGTAGAGAGAGAAGTGAAAGAACGGGGTGTGTGTTTTTATGAGAAAGAAAGGAGAAAGTTGTGTAAATTGGGGATTTAATCTCAACCCTTGAATGAGATGGAGATGGATGGTGGGGATGAGTCCCCTTGTATCCTAAAAAACTTTGGTATCCAAAAGAACTTAAATCTTATAATAGAAAAAGAAGTCGTCAAACAATTTCATTAAACTACACAAAAAAATATATCACTCTGAATATACACATTATTAAAAAATATATGTAATTACGATAAATTTTGTTTTTCTGGAACAAATAGCAAAGCTTAGAGCATATTCATATATTTTTTTCTTCCCATACACCTTCCTCAAGTTGTTCCATCACTTGTCAATCTTCTGATCGCTCGCGGACATTAATCATACTCCAACCATTGTATACCTGTACCCGTTCAACAGTTTATCAAGCAACCCTGGGTGAACTTCAACACACATTTAATAAACTCTCTGTATGTCCATCACGAATTTTCCCTAAAAACAAAGTCTTATGCACACAACTCACTATTAGTATTTTTGTCGAATCTTTTATACCACATTTTAAACAACTAAATTGTAAATTTTGAACTTCAGTTACATTGTAAAACGTGTGTTTTATTTAATCTTATCCCACTCTACGTACATATGATTACTGAATCAATAACATTCACGCCTCGACAGTAGGCTATGTCATAATGGATTTTGTCTGGAATTGTTTGGGAATGGATATTAATGCATCCACCTGAGTTAAAAAGTTTTAACATTCTTGACAAATTATCAAATGAAGAGAATCTATGTACCTCATCAGCATGCATATTGATGCGGGTGAGGTATCTATATCATGAGTCTCTTCTTCGGTCACCTCAATATCTGCTTCTAAAACATATATTGTGAAGATATTCAATATCAGCTTGTTGATGCAGGTGATGATGGAGAAGGTCTGGATATAGTTTCATTTTGGATATGCATATATCGGTTTGTTGCGACGTATATTTTGAGGCTGTGATGTAGTCTCAGCTGCTCGTGGTTGTGGGCTAGTGCTTGTTGTGATCGTGGTTGTTATGTAATGAAGCTTATTGTATCCTTAGACACTTTCTGGAAATTTTAGTTTTTATTTGGACTCTTTGAACCATAGTGTAGCCTGATGAGATGCAAGGGCTGCACCCTCAGTTATTTCAAACACGCCCAACCAAATTGTTGCAACTTTGTTGGGATATCTTATCTCAGCGACCTATTTTCCCATTGTCTTACACCTTTATAACGTCTTTTTGATGACTAGTTCTTCAAAACATAAACAAAATAAATGCTACTTAGTCAACAATACCTTAATATTAGTTCGATATTACATTATATGACCAATCAGTTATGCAACGTTCTAATATACACATTAAGACAATATAAACGTCATGTTGTTAGCTAAGAGTTAGACTTAGGATTAAAGACCGCTTATATAACGACAAAAACTTAAACCCACATATTTACCTGCAGCTATTTTTTCTGAATGCAGGACACATCCGTGATCATACGCCAAATGACAAAGTTCACTACAATCAAATTAAAAACACCTAATTTAACAAAAAATTACAGTCGACTGATGGTCAATGGGTGCATCCCTTTTGAGTTGAAGTAAATTACTTTTCTTCTATTAAAAAAAACTACTTGCACTTTTTTTGTTGGGATGATCAAAGTGAATTGATTGTTTTGTTCCAAATTTTCTGATGTAGTGGGTTCTAGAATCAACATTCAGAAGTGGCAAGTGAGACCTATTGCAGGCACTTTTTACCCAAAAAAAAGATCTATTGCAGGCACTATAGGTGTATATATTTTTCTAAGTATTATATTGATCACATGTAAACAAATCATGTCACAACAGCTTGATGTTGTTTTCCTGTGGGTTCTGCAACTAATCTTTGATTGCGTTTGGGCTTGGCCTACCGAGCGAACATATTATGTCTCGTGCTAATATTTTGATGTACATAAATAACTGATCATCACCTATTTTTTATACACATAAAAATTGATATTTGGGTATTCTGAGAATTAAAAAGAAAGTACACTTCTACCTACAGATATTTAAGTTGCTAAAAAAAGGGAGAATTAACATATAATGCAAAAGATACTTGAATAGAGGATACACACTTGTACTTTAGCCTAAAGACTAATGGGACATATGAAGGCCCAACATCAACTACTATAACATATTATTTGGTCTTTCCTGATTACTTTTAAGTCTAATTAGTTTACTGAATTTTAACAAAGTAAACAATTTGGAAACTTACCACTATATTATTTCGCTCTCCAATTTTAAATCTCCAATTTTCATGCACTTGTGAGTTGTGATTAATACCATTAAGAACTTACTTTTAGAGCATTATGCGCTAATTCTAACTCGTTGAATCTGAGACACAGGAAATGAGGTTTGTATCCCCAATTATCAGCTGGTAACTGAAATATAGTTGAAGCAATTTAGATTGATAAACTTTTACTTATGCACAAGCTCAAAGGTCGGCTTTTGATATAATTAGAAAATGTAAATATTAAGTTGCAAATTGAAACCAAGCTTTCACCTATCTTATCAAAATTAATATGAGTGTTCAATCAACAAAAAGGTTTGCGGGTATCAAAATTAATAAGTGTACAATCATGAGCTTTTTAAATCGATCATGTATTTTTTTTCTTAAAGGTGGAGTCGTTATTTTTTTTCTTTGAAATGGAGTTAAGCCGGGAATGCGCAGGAAGTCGCACTACTCCGATCACGAGGGTGGACAAAAGGTTTTTGGGTTCCCAATGTCATTGAAGACTTGAAGTTGTAGGATAAAACTGAAAGAAACTTAATGCCTTAACTATAAGTGGATGATTTAAGAAAATACATAATATAGTGCATTCAAAACAGTAAATAAATAATCAAAATCAAATCACACCTTAATTAATCCAACTATCAAACAGAATAAAACAAACAAAGAAAAACCGTACCTTGAATAAAATTGTCCCCTTTGTTTGACGATAAAGCCATATACTTGGATTTTAATATTCGATTTGGAGTTTTCAATCATTATGTTTTGAAGTTCTTAAGAAGGAAGGTAGGGTTTGATTTAGGTTATAGAATAACGATGGGATTGTTATGTATCATGAATCTAAAGAATGAATGTTTAGGTTTTTATGGGGTAAAAGAGTGGAATATGTGAGTCTGGAATTGGTGTTTTAGTTGGATTGTGCTTTTCATTTCTTTTTAGCCGAATTTTAGTATATGTTTCAATGTTTTCGTTTTTATGCTTTAAGTTTTGGTAAATTAGATCCGTTTTTATGAAGTTTTGTTATTTATACTTTTGACACGTATACTTTTTTTTGCTTAATATTCACTAAAAACGAATTTAAGTATATTTTTTCCTAAATTAAGAAATATTTATGATTTTTTGTTGATAACAAAGGAATAAATAAAAAACTTATATCATAATAAGGAAAGAATCTCTTGAAAAAGTCTCTACTTTAGGTTTTGCTTTACAAAGAAAAAGATATTTTTCTTTTTTCCTTTGAATGTGACGTTTTGGGTAAGTAATAAAAACTAATGTAAATTATTTCTATTATTATATAGCAGTACTTACTAGAAGAGGACGTATGGCACTTACGTGGTTGTGTTTCTAAGCAATAAAATACAGCAATGAGTTAAAAAGGTGTCACTGTACAATTTAGTTAACGGCTTCAAATTAAATTATGTAAACGAATTTGTATTTATACTACATGCCACAGTTTAATTTATAGTCATAGCATATAGAATATCAAAGTCACAGTTTAATTTGAGTAGAGGATGCATTATTAATTTTGAAAAAAAAAGAGCAATTGTTTGGCAAATGCCGACTAGTTAATAACTAGTGTTTTTTGCTTAAAAGATCCATTACAACATTGTTTTTGGTGTTGAACTTATAGTTTGGAGCTTATGTTCTCAACACCGGTCGTACTTATAGGCCCTCTTTAACGCGGATTCCTGGCTCCGCCCTGTACTTTGGGTATATATGAAATTAATGTTGAAAGTAGGGTGATATATAAAATTAATCCAAATATTTACCAAAAATTTTATCTATTGATGACGAGAAAGAGTGAGGGGCGATGCTTTTTTTCACATTTCCTCAGTTAGCTTATTACATTTTTGAGGGGTTTTTAGAAACAAAATATCGGGCTTTTAAGTTGTGAGCAACCCATTTCTTATTGGGCTTTTAAGTTGTGAGCAGCCCATTTCTTATTGGGCTTTAAGTTAACAGACTTGTGTCTAGAAGGGCCAGAACCATTCCTGGTCTCTTGATATGGGTGTAACCTGTTTGGGTATACCGTTGACTTTCGAGTGACTTTTGGCACCAATCATTGTCCATTTTGCAAAAAAATAGCTCCGACAACTGGCTCAACGGAACATCAAAATTGAAACGGGCCGAGACTCGCACCCAGAAACTTTTTTCACCATAACTTGCTAAATCAGCACCTTGTAGACACCTTGATAGAAGGTTACCGTATTTTTACCTATCACTTGTTTTTTTTTTTAACGGCAGTTTGGTACAGCGGAATATCTTGCGTGCCGCCGAAGCAACCAAGTCTCTCGACCCGAGTTCGAATCATCTCACGAAGAGAATATCAACCCCATGCTAGCCATCTAGTTTCGCGTTAAAGGGCTTCAAGGCACTGCGCTGAGATTCGAACGCGACTGCCAATTCTGGGAAAATCCCCCACATGGGGAATTGCAGGAGTCGAACCTCTGACCTCCCACACATGGAGACTATAACCGGATGCATCCATCCAACTAAGCTAGACTTCATTTGCCAAAGAAGTCACTTATGTATAATACGTACTTCTGCAAATGAAGTCTAGCTGAGTTGGATGGATGCATTTTATTAAAGTCTTCATGTGGGGAGGTCAGGGGTTCGACTCCTGTCATTCCCCTTGTGGGGGATTTTCCTAGAATTGGCAGCCGGGTTTGAATCCAATCGCAATGCCTTGAAGCCCCTTAATGGGAAACTGGATGGCTAGCATGGGGTTGATACTCTTCGTGGGATGGTTCGAACTCGAGTCGAGAGACTTGGTGCCTCGGTGGCACGCAAGATACTCCGCTGCACCAAACTGCCGTTAAAAAAAATGTATAAGAAATTGCAGAACAAAAAATTGTATTTTACTTCATTGTTTTGATTTTTTTACCCGTTACCCAGCCTTCATGCTGGTCCTGCAAGTCTGCCACGCAAGACACACGGTTGAGTTTCCGGAACCAGAATGCAACAAATCGACATACTTACGAAAACATATCAGAATACCAATCTAGTTACTTAGAACAGACAACCAACGGAACGTACGCATGACGAATCATCTTAGATAGAGAATCAGCATAATGAATTTAGAGAACTAAGAAGATTTAGTAGTAGTGGAGGTCTAAATCAGATAATAAGAAGAAACAGGTCCGTCCCAACTAGTTGAAGTTCGATTGTAGCTCAGAAAACGATAGAATGCTGAAATGTTTCATTAGGAAAACCAGTCACGTCAGCTTACTGAATCTGCATTCAGTTTCGAGCCAATAAGTGATCTATTGGATAATTGCTAAACTTACGCAGAAGAAGCGTTAACCATATATATACATATGACTAGGGATGGCAAATCTTGACCCATTTACCTATAGATGACGAAACAAGTAAAAGATAGCCGAAATTATATTTTATTGAATGCAACCTTCGATTTATGAAAAAAATTCAGATCGCTATTCTAATACTGTACAAGTTTTGTGGGTCAACTCAATCCCACCAACGACGTGGATCTATCCGTGCCCAATCTGCCACCTCTAGAACAAATGGTTGAAATATTGGTATATCTGTGTACAACATACCTGATGCTGATAGTCGCTCCATGCAAGCTTGGTATCGAAGCTGCTTAGACAAATTGCAAATGCCTGAAAAGCTGATATGGGGTACTGATAATCCAGTCTGAATACGTTTTCTTGAACTCTTCCATACCGGAGAATAACGTTTCTGTTTTCCAGCATACCGCCTTCGTTCTCCAAAGAAGTAACGAGCTGTAATTTCTTCAGAGAAGAGGTAGCCACACTAAAGTTCATGCACCCCCCGCACGATACTATCGAGTGTGATTGAAAGTGATCGACATTGCTGAGGTGGAACTCAGTTGGTGTGGGGCCCAATCCTGTCTCTATAGCATTTCCAGGTATTGAATTCAAGACACACTGCATCCTTCCTGGAATTTCGATACTTGAAACATATGAGGTTTTATCAGCGATAATAAAGGTTGATGAACAAAGTAATAAAGTTCACCACATGCTTGGCTATATTTTTTTTGAACGGCAGTTTGGTGCAGCGGAGTATCTTGCGTGCCACCAAGGCACCAAGCCTCTCGACCCGAGTTCGAATCATCTCACGAAGAGAATATCAACCCCCATGCTTGGCTATATATTCAAGACTATCAAACATGATCTCGTTTATCTTTCTAGACTATAAACTAGAGGATGCAATTCAACTACTATACGTACAAAGTTACAAATGGGTTAATTCAGGTTATATTGTCTCTCTATTGTCAAACGCGTAAAGATATAAAATTATGAAAGAAAACGGGTCAAATGAGTGAAAGTCGCCCAAAGCGTACTTTTAATGCGTAAAACCTCTTAAACTCGCTTTATTCAAAAAGTTGAAATAATGCAGCTCCTGTAATCATTTTGACAAACTAACTGTAAATGGAAAAGTTAGAAAATTTTAGGCAAATAGCAATCCGGTCAGCGCAACGCAACCTGACCCAGTGACGGAACCAGGAAATAAGGTTGTGGGGGGCAAAAAAATTTTTTTTTACAATAGCAAGAATATGTGAAAAAAAGGTAGTATCGAAAAGATAAATAGAGTATTTTTACTTACAAAATGACGGATTTATAAGGTTATAAAGCGTTAAATGTTGGAATTTACTATATGAGTGGGGGCAATTTAAATTTTTAGTGGGGGACGCTTTCGAAAAAAGGTCGAAATCGAAAAAAAAAACACTAAAATCGCATCGTATCGGGCTAGCCATGGGGGGCAACAAACCCCCATACTTACTTACTACATCCGTCCCTGACCTGACCCATTACTCAGCCGGCCCATTTTGCCAAGTTATCAAATACGACGTTTTATATAACTTTTTTAATATCGTATAAGGACTTTTTGTAGCAGATATAGCAATGCTATTGATAATATAGATTAAAATACGCAACATCTTACAATAACAAGTGGTTCTATTTCCATTTTTGCAAGAATGATGGCGGCTAGTTAACAGAAGACCAAGTATATATACTCTTCCTTACGAGTAAAGGGGTTCACAGAGGAGATACCTGGGTCCCTCGGCATTTACATCATATGAAATGCTGGAAACTGGGTAACTGCCAGTAGAAGAATCATAAACTGTGAACTCGGTCCCAAGAAACTTCGATCTGTCACACACACGCAAGAATAAAAACTCTTATAATCAATAATATTGGTAAAAGACAGTCATTTCATTCGGCCATTCATAGTCAACTTGCCTCAACTTTCCCATGTAAGTGCTGCTTTCTTCTGATATATCTTTTATACTGGAGGAAATTACAAAATTCGTGCATTTAGCACGCCTGAATCTCTTTGCAGCAAGAAGGAATTTCCCAGGTACTATCGTGTCATCATTTGAAGCTGCCAGGAATTCAAATAACCAAATAAAGGTTTTCCCTTGCAAAACAGAAGAAAAGAAAGAAAGAACTTTGTTTTTTTAGACCTTTGTACTCGGAAAATTGTTGCAAATTACCCATTGTTCTTGCAATTACGACAGGAAACAAATACAGTTTGCATGATGACCGACTTTGGACCATTTTAGAAAATGCTCATGCAACAAACGCTTGTATTTCGCACTTCTTTTGTGCACAATAGCTCATCCTTGCAAAGTATAATAGTCGTTTTGTACATATAGGCAAGAATATTGGTTTGTTTAAAACGAAAAATTAAAGTCACTAGGTATATAAATTTAAAAAGCAAGTTCTTAAAAAACAATTTGAAAACATATGACATCATAATGCCAGCCTGCAATATAAAATTCATAATGAAACTGACACCAAGATGATAAACGATAAACGATAAACATGCTACCTTCGTCCATTAGAAAGAGTCCATACAATTGGGTATGGCGATTCCTCAGTATATAACAGTTTGTCACGGATCCTGCTGAACCTGGCTGCAAATTTATACAAATACCATGAAATCAAGAAGAATTTACACAAATGCATTTCCTACCAGCTACAAATTCTTTCTTTTGTGATAACGGCAATAAAAGGCAGATATATAAATTATATATAAAGTTAATCACGCAAATTAATGGCTTCATATAATCAGTAAACAGTGTTCGGTTCTCCAAGCTAAATCAGTTTATCTGCTTATCTCAATTTTTACAGGCAAAGTATGCAAAAATATACCAACTACATTGCACATTGCATAAATCCATAACTAAGGGCGTTGGGATTGCTTAGTTTTTCCTACTTATGCTTATAAGTGGAAGCAGATATGCAACTTAAAAAGGAATAATAAGCAGTTAAAAAATAATGCCTGGACTTGCTTAATTCTTATTTATCCAAAACGAGTTACTCCGTAATATGAAACAAATATGAAGTATATGTCTTCATTACAGATCAAACAAGCAATAAGCAGAATGCATTTTGGACTGTCCAAAGTCCAAAGTTTGGACCAAACACTCACTTCATATTGCTTATAAACATTTGACAGATAAGCACGTATATTAAGTAATCTCAGACACCCTCTAAAACTGTATCTACAACTGCTGCAGTTGTAGATACAGTTTTAGAGGGTGTCTGAGATTACTTAAGATACGTGCTTATCTGCAGTTGTAGATACAGTTGAACTGCAGACGTTCAGTACAACATAGTATCACTATTTTTAACTTCTTGTGGTGAGCTAGGGAAAGCAAGCTTGCTTAAACGCATAATCTGTTCTTAATATACAATCCCAAACACCCATGTCGCCTAATAGATGCGATAGTTTTGCAGTTTACCTCCAAACCAAAACATACAACCAACACATCCCGTCTTTTCCAAAAAACAATTGTTTTGTAACCATGGTTCTGACGTTTTAGTCCAACTCAAACTGCTTAAACCCCTTCCCATGTCCACTTGTGGTTTGTTTGCACCAACCGTGGTCATTTCAATCTTTACTTAGCTTATTATCTCGATAATTTGCTTTTTTCCCAAATTCATTCAATCTAAGTATTAATATTATATAAAACACTAGACCAACTACATTCCACATACCATTAAAATCCATACGGTCAATGTTATAATATATGAGCGTGCTTTGATACCATATTTTATCCACTTTAATTACTACTATCAAACTTACATGTGGCAACTCTTAGGGTGTGTTTGGCGCAGAGCATTTTAAGGCATCTTAGAGTGCTGACCGTTATTTTTTTGGAATGCTCATATTCCGAGAGGCTCATTGAGCATTATTTTTTCGGAATGCTGCTGATTGAAGTAGCATTTAGTTGCGTTGAGCATTCGGGATCTGTTTTACACATTAGGAATACTCCTACAACTACGTTACCAAACGGCTTTTATAGCCACAAAAAAAAGAAAAAAAAAAAACTGCTACTGCTCATAGCTACTTACAACTCCTACTCATTGCTAAGGTAATGCTTACCGCTACTTTTTTCCAAACACACCCGATATAAAAATTCAGAAAACAACACCAAAACATCATAAGAGTGGTGAGCGTTGTGATCTCCTATGCTCGTTTGGCAAGTAGCAAGTAGCTTTATCTATTTTTCCAGAATGCTTATTCTCCAACACTCACCTACAACTACATTACCAAACGCTGTTATAGAAGAAAAAAACGCTACCGGTTACATAGCTACTACTAACGCGTACTGCTACTTTTGCTAAACACACCCATAATACTAAGGGGGTGTTTGGTTTGGCTTATATAATGTAAGCCCATTTCGGCTTATATAACATAAGCCCCAAACTTTGTGGCTTATTTGGAGGTTTATGGGCTTATATAAGCTTAATATATCATGATAAACTTATATAAGCCCCAAGTCTCAAAATAAGCCACAAAATTGGGGCTTACGTTATATAAGCCATATTTCGGCTTATATTTCATAAACCCTAATTTTTTAAGCTTATTGGTGACTTATGGGTTTATATAAGTTTATCATGATATATTAAGCTTATATAAGCCCATAAACCTCCAAATAAGCCACAAATTGAGGCTTATGTTATATAAGCCGAAATAGGCTTACATTATATAAGCTAAAACAAACAACCCCTATAGAATAAAAAAACGCCGCTTACAGAGCTGCTACTCACTACTACCACCTACTGCTACTTATGCTAAACACACCCATAAATAAAATACTAACAGTCTAATATATCAAAAAATTCAAAACAACAAAGGCATCATAATATCGTAAATTTGAACCTGTTTCAGCTCGTTAGGAAATGTGACTACCCCTGACCCATCATAAGAGTGGTGAGCGTTGTGACCTCTTATGCTCGTTTGGCAAGTAGCAAGTAGCTATATCTATTTTTCCAGAATGCTTATTTTCCAGCACTCACCTATACAACTATGGTTATGCCTACGGCCTACAACTACGTTACCAAACACCATTATAGAAGAAAAAACGGTAACCACTTACTACTCACTGCTACCGCCTACGGCTACTTTTGCTAAACACACCCATAATACTAAGGGGGTGTTTGGTTTGGCTTATATAACATAAGCCCCAATTTTGTGGCTTATTTGGAGGTTTACGGGCTTATATAAGCTTAATATATCATGATAAACTTATTTAAGCCCCTAAGTCCCCAAAGCCACAAAATTGGGGGAAGCCATATTTTGGCTTATATTTCATAAACCCTACTTTTTAAGCTTATTGGTGAGATATGGGCTTATATAAGTTTATTATATCATAACAAACTTAGATAAGCCCATAAGTCTCCAAATAAGCCACGAAATTGAGGCTTATGTTATATAAGCCGAAATTGGCTTACGTTGTATAAGCTAAAACAAACAGCCTAGTCACTACTACCACCTACTGCTACTTAGAGGGGTTGGAGTCGTGGTGCCGTATTGAGCTACGACGCGAAAAAGAAGAACGGTGCAGGACTCCGTGGTGTGGTGCCAAGGCTCTCGCGCCGTCGGCACCAGCCCACGCCATTCTATTTTTTTTTTAATTTTTTTTTGGAATCTAAGGGTTATTTACCCTCTATGGCACCAAAAATACCCTATGGCACCATAAATCACCACTCCCTCTAAAAAGTGGTGCCATAGCATTTCTCGTGCCATAGCCGGTTTTGCTGACGTGACACCACTTTTTGGCTATGGTACCACTTCTATGGCTCTACCGTTCCCTCTGCTCTTATGCTAAACACACCCATAATACTAACTATCTAGTATATCAAAAAAATCACCAACAACAACAAAAAACATCATAATATTGTAAATTTGAACCTGTTTGAGGTCGTTAAGAAACGTAAACACCCCGGACCCATCCGAACTCGCAACAATGTCCTTAACCATACCCCTCCACTTCCTACAAACACCAGCAGCCGAAACAACGCTCCTCCTGACTGGCCACGTGGATTCAGACACCTCAATCCTAGTCAGCACGTCTCTCAAAAGCTCTAATGGTAACTCATCCCAACTACTACTACTACTAGTACTGTCATTAACAAAAATGGTGGTAGTAGTGTCATGTTTTGATGATTTGTGTTTGATGTAATGAAACAAGGTTTTGAGTGTCATGTTTTTTTTAGGGTTTGTGTTTTTTAGATGTAATGAATAACGTGTTGGGCAAGTTATGTTTTGTTTTCCCCAATTTGCCGGTTTCATGGAATTATATATAAAAATTAAAAAGAATAAAATTAAAAAACCCAGTAATGGTTTAATCGATCAATGTGTAATCGTGATAAATGTTTATCAAGTCAGAGTTGTGCGGAGTGCATATTTGTATGACGTTATTGCGATTATCATACGGGGGCGAAGAGGTCCGGGAGCAACTCCCTGATAGCACGGTCCAAGGGGCACCGCCCCTGGCTGGGGTCGAGCTGTTTTTGCCTGGTTTTAAACTGGTGTTTTTAACTGCTAAAAACAATAACAGTTACAAATTCTCAACAGTTCTTTGGTCATTTATATTCTTCATTAAGATGATTATGATATCATAACAACAATAACACATATACAGTTCGAAATCTGATTTTTATCCGATTAAATATTTTGATGAAACCATCAAAATACTTTGATCTGAAAGTGTGTGACACGACTCTCAGATTACTATGATCTACTATATTTCTAACAAATTCTAAACCGAATCAAGTATGGGGTATAAAAGTTTTGTCTAACTCGGATTCAAGTAGATTCGATTGATTCGAATAAGATTTTTTTTTTTAAAATAAAGTTAATAAATTTTCTATTTAAAAATTCCAAATTTTTCTTTTTAAACTTTTAACATATATTCGAGTTGATACGAACCCGAATTAACCCAACCCGAGTAAACTCAGATTAAACTAACTTGAGTTGAAATAAAATTGAGTTCGAGTAAATTATTTTTAGTCTCGAACTTGAAATTTTGCATAGGAGGATAAAACCTCCATAGCGCTAGATCAGAAACCTTTTGGTGGCATATACTGGTTATTAAATACAGTTTTTTTCACCTTTTGTAAATTTCTTGCATTATTTCTCTTTTATTGTTGCGTGTTTTTATAAAATGTAAAGATTTTTTTTAAATGGCTTTATTTGTTTTTCAAACTTTATTTATCAGAATAAGTATAATGATGTGGCTATCAATTAAACTACGCTAAATTCAATGCATAATGAAGTTTTGTATAAAAGTTGATATATTGATGTGCGATGGCGTATAGTTGTATTAAACTATGTATCGTATTATGCATTGAAAATGCCCTAAAGTTGGTCGCAATAGAAGACACTGAACTTTTAAAAACACTTATTAGTTGTTATCTTCAACTCTTTTTCTCCACTTATCATTAGACGAATTTTTCCTACTATAAACGATTATATTTCTTTAGTGAAATTAAAATTCATCACTCCCTCTATTTCGAAATCAGGTTACTATTTTTAAACGTCCCAAATTAATAGTATATTTAAAAAAATAGATAAATAATGTATATTAAGCTAACTATATTGTCTTCACTTAAAAGTATTACTACAAATAATAAAAAAAGTTATAAATTAATAGATTATGAGTAAAATTGTCATTGTGTAAAAAGTAAGAGAAAAAAACTGAAAAAATTATGTTTTTATTAAACTGCGTGTTTTTTCCGGTAGACTTTAATTATAAAACGTAAAAAGTAATTTAAAAACATTATATATAATAATTAAAAAAAAAAACTTTATTTTAGCTTAATTTTTTTAACCCGTTCATAATCTATATCTAAAAAATTGAAAAAAGTTGAAAATTCAACAATTCCTTAAATAGAATTCTTACAAACCGTGATTTGAGATTCACACATAACATTTTAAATTTTGGAAATGATTGTGATACGAAAGCAAGTAAGTGGAATGGTATACACGAAAATAGAAGGTATAATGAAAAATTATACCCATAACTGAAAAGTAATTAGCTAATACTAAAACATGGTAAGTACAAGTCTGTCACGAGCTGTTTAAAGTTGAAACTACCATGTTTAAAACAAAACACATATAACAAAACATAGTTATATAGCCTGTATACAATTGTCATACCTATATAACAAAACACATATATAGTAACAAAATATGCACTCATTCTTTTCTGCCTCTTTAAAACAACACCCTCATTAGACACACACAAACAACCTTATGATCGCTACATCTTATTTCGCCGCCGCCACTTTCACTGCCACCACCACCACCACCACCACCACTTCCAACTGATTCTTGTGCCACCAACAAACACATGTTTCGAGGTGGGTGCTTTTGTTGGTGGTTCGGGTGGTTTTGGTGGAGATTTTTTGTGGCTTTGATGGCGATCGAATTTGTTGCTTTATTGGTGCTTTGAGTTTCTTTTGTGTGCCTTTTACTATATCTCTCCGGATCTAAACATTGTTTCAAGAGTAGTTTTGAAGGTTGGTGTTTTCGGTGTTTGCATTTTTTTCTAGCCTCTATCATGAAAACTTATAGACAAAGAAGATAGATATTCTTTGATCAAAAAGTTTATATAACACATCATGTTTTCTTAGAAAGAACATTGATCTTCTTTTGGATGCGGTTGGTAATATTAATGGCTTTGTGATGTGTGGTGGTTTTGGTATTCAATTTCCTTCCTTTGGTAAGTATGCATGTGTAAGTAGTGATTGTTTTATTGTTAAATCTAAAGCATCTTTGTTTTTTGTTTCTTCAAAAGTTTCGTTTTATTTTCTAAGTTTTGTAAAGGTTCTTGTTGGACATTACTTCCAATTTTTAAAAATGAAATCTTATTGTCGTTCATTTGAGAAAAATGTCTACGTTGAGTATTTGTTTTCTATCTTACTTTTGGCTTTAGATGTGAATATATATTTTCTTAATATGTATTTATTTGTTTTTGGTTCTTCAAAAGTTTCGATACAAGCCTATCCTCTTTATTTGGAGGCCAACAATGTTTTTGCCGTTTCCGTAGTGAACTTGGTATTTGTTAATCTTAATGTGTGTTGGCGTTTTTGGTATCTTGATTTTAGCTCGATACAGATTCAATTACATTGATCGAAAAATAAAAAGCCTATATTCCAAACATGAATTATTCGAAAGTTTTAAAAGCGTTTGATACGGTATTTCTTTTTCTTTAACTTTAAAATATTTGAACATATCAAGACATTTTGTTTAATTTTGTCGGTGAGTTCTAGGGTGAATTAATCTTTATACCCATCATTTTGTCAACAAAATATTTATGTGGGATACCCGGTATCTCAGACCTGACCTATTGCCACTCCTACTTTATCTCTTAAAGTTAAATATATGTCCAAATTACAAAAATCTTGGTACACAACAGTTGTCATGATAATAACTTAAAAGGTTAAAATAGAGATTAAAAGGTTCACGTGTACGTAACTGTGTATGTAACTAGATGTTTGCACTGCATAATGCAGATATAAAAGTACATAATTAAATATAATCCAACATGTAAATATGTTATCAAGAAATTCACGGTATAAAGTTACAAAATTCTACTTTTTTCGACTCATAACACGCGGACGCTCAACATACAACTCCTTGATTCTCACCTCAAATTTTTCGTCAAAAATTAAACATCGAGGTATCGATTTATCTGCTATAATTATTGTAGTTTCACAAGATTAACGCAACTTAAAACCACGTCATCAAAAACACAATGCAGCGTGTCATTATAGAAAATTTTAATGTTAAAGTAAGTTGACTTTTGTTCATTTGTTCAATTCATGAAATTAAATACTGATTAAGGGATTATTATTGCGCTTGGTTATATTTCGTGTAAGTGGAAAATCTAAAAACGAAATTCTATGTTAGGAAACTATATTGCATTTTGCTCGAAATATTGCATCAAAATAAAGGAAAGTGGATTGACTATGAGCCTATAATAGTCAACGTACTATTGCATGTCTTTCAAAGGAAAGTGTATTTACTATGACTGTCAACTATGTTTAGAATGTCATGCATGAAAGGCTAGACATTGAAAATGTTGTTGTGTATATCTTAAAATCTCCACTACATATAATAAGAAGGTAATGCTTTTTAAGTCCGGAAAGTATTCAAATTTAAATTTTTAACTTGGGTAAAAGGTATAAAATATCATCTTACTTATTAATTTATGCCGACTTTAAACACTTACTTTTTTATCTCGTGACTTTAATAATGAACTTTCAAATTTATTTCGACTATACCAATATAAGCATAAAATGATTATATATTATCCTCTTAAATAACCAATATACCCTTTGTCTTTGATTAAAATAAAACATCTATTTTCTTATTGTCTCCTTATCAAATCAAATTACCTCTAATTCAATTAAAAAAACACTGTTTTGTGATAACTTTATTAGCATAAATAAATAATGGCAAACTCAGATTACCAACCAAAGAGGAAACTATTTTATCAAGTCAATGCAATATATAATACATCATTGATTCTACAATTGCCCTCAAAAGCATTAATAACTCCTTCCAGATTTTGAGTGATATATTCTAGCAACTTAAGTTTGAAACGGTTGTCCTCCTTAAGCTTCATAAAAGCATTATCAACTTCACTGTTTTGTAATAGTAAAGTAAATGAATATCACAACGTAGGTTACAATTTGGGCTCTATTAAGGCTACTGTGGGTTGTGTCTTTGCAGTGTCGTCTCGTGAATTTTGGTGGCTCTGTGCCATTACTATAAGCCTATGCCGTATTAGACACGAAAACGTTGAACATATATATGATCACCGACTCTGTGTTTGATATTTCATGTCGGGAATATATTAGTGTTGATGATATTATGATCAACTGACATTCGAATGATGAGTATGCTTAAATAGATTAGGTTATAGTATGTTATTTTGGATCAAAATACGACATTGATGATGACTTGGTTACAAATTAAAATTTTCAAAGGTGATTCTTTGTTAATTATTAGTAGTACGTATAAAGAAAGATGATGAATAAGTTTACTATCAAATGGGCCTATTTTTATAACAAAAATGGTTCTTGGGCCTCAATGTTTCACATACTGATAAACTGATATATATACGTATATTGGCACAGGCTGCACACCCCTTAAGCCGGCCTTGTGTCTTTGTTTCGGTTCGTGATTTGGGTTCAAAAATCACAAACCCATGTAATTATATTAAAGAAGACGATGGTAATGTAGTCACTTAATGCTTATGTTGGTATAGTCGGAACAAATTTGAAAATTAATTGTTAAATTCACGAGATAAAAAAGTAAGTGTTTAAAGTCGGCACAAACTAATAAGTAAGATGATATTTTATAACTTTTACCCTTTTAACTTTTCAAATTTCCACTATACTCGGCAATATATATATGATAGTGGTTTTCAACTTTGTACTATAATCGAAAATATAAGGAAAAAGTTTTCAACTTTGCACTAACATTGATAAGTAAGGAGAATGAGTAAATTATTATAGTTGTAACCAATATTTTCACATTAATAAGTAGGGACAGTAAGGAAAAGTAATGAAGGTATTATGGTTGCCGTTTGAATCTGTGTTGTATAAAACGTGGCTCTATTAGTTATGGTTGTATAATGGAAACACGTTTGCACATGAAATACTTAGGAATGTGTCATATTCACAATAGTTGAAACTTAAAACACAATTGCCAATATAAAGAACCATAATGTTAATTCATTTCATTCGAGTTTGCTCTCATTCGCTTTGATTCAAATAGAAGAGAAGAAATAAGAACTGGAAAATGAAAGAAATGTTGATGACCAAGCTAAGGTATCACCACCACCGGTTGCTTTTGCGACTGTACCTCCACCTTCGTAGTTTCCTTTAAGTTCACCACCACAAGTTGTATCTTCACCATCTAACCAAGATGAAGGATATCATTAATTAGATGTTGTTTGATAGATTTTCTATTGAAAAAAAGTTTACAATAGTTTTGATGAAGTAGAAGGACGACACACACAAATTCTATCATTTGAAATTCTAAAACTTGCTCAACGTGAGCGGCTGACCCTCTCCTTTCGAGCGCTGGAAATTGACACACACAACTTGTATGCTTTGAAATTTTTAAGCTCGCTCAACGTAACCGGATTACCCCTCATTTTGCGCGCTTGAAAATTTACATGTTGTTTTGGTACATGTTTATTAGCTTTCCTATAGTTGAATTATCGTATACTACGATCTTTCGCAATTACAATTTGATCTTATCAAAATATCAATATCATTAATTATCGGATTATCGGCCGCTAGCCGAATTCCGTCGCTATGCGCGGGTATTCGCCTAGTTATTGGTTTAATGGCCAAATCCAATTTTCAACACCTTAATTATATTATTAGTATATATATGGACAAGAGTTAATTGTAAAACTGGTCCCTGTTATTATTCGGGTTTAACAGGAATAGTCTTTTTACTTTTCTTTTTTTTTATCGGGTTTAGTCTTCATGGTTAATGGTCACTCACCCATAACTGCGGGCAGCCTAATGGTCACTCACCCATCACATCTATTCGCCTTACCACCATCGTTAAAGAACTTACTCCAAGCATTCACAAAAAATATACTCTAATTTATACAAACATAAAACAGATATAAAGAACTTAGCATAATTTTTCAAAATCAGTCTCTGAATCTATTCTGACTATCAACGAATTTTAGGCGAGGTTCTAATTATTAAGACTTACTCCAAGCATTCACAAAAAATGAAACCTGTGTTTCATTTAGATGGTCTGCACAACCTAACCAACACAAAAAACACATCTTAGCTCGCCAAAATAGAGTTTCACATGGTCTTGGCGTGTGAAAGGAATCCTTCTTATGTGGTGATTGGACATCATAACACCTGATCTTAGTTATCAGGAGCTTTTAGTTAAAGTTTTAGCTTACAAATATATGGTTAGGTTGTGTAGACCAAGGGTCGCACTCGGTGAGTCACTGCGACGACCGAGTTACTTGGTCATTACCAGTTTATTACAGACTTACAGTACAAGTCTAAAGTCAAGTAAAATATGCAAGGGAAAAACACATACTGTCATAATAATTCATCGGCCTCTTGAAATTGCATCTGCATGCTAACTTCTGAGGCGAAGACATGAACAGTTCTATGTAACGACTTCCAAGTGTCATCCGATCTGTAGCTAATGCAGCTTTTGAGTCTTCCAGATTTGCAAATTCCACAAATGCTTCTCCTGTTGCTCTTCCTTCTGAATTATATGTTATATGAATCGCGTCTTCGGTTAATTTGAATCCTTTAAAGAAATCAACTATATCGTCTTTTCCAGCTGAAAATGGTAATCCCCTCATGCGCAATACTGGTGTATCTTCCCCATATGGTTTTAGCACATTTGTTCTGATATAAAAATGTTCACGTGTTAGCCTGAATGTTGGGTTTTAAGTTTATTGGTTCTTTCCATGTTTTGGTATGTTGGTGTCTCGGTGATGGTGATTATGTTTTTGGTTTGAGTATTAGTTCTCGATGATTATGGTTGTCCAAACAGACCCAAACATTAACAGAAATTACCCATTTTGACCCATCATTATGCATTTGGGCCTATTTGCCATACCATTGTTCCTTAAAATCTTAGAGCTGATGTGTTGACTAGGATTGAGGTGTCTGAATCCACGTGGCCAGAGAGGAGGAACGTTGTTTCGGCTGCTGGTGTTTGTAGGAGGTGGAGGACTATGGTTAAGGACATTGTTGCGAGTTCTAATGGTACTCTCCAACTTGGTCATAACCAAAAACTTATAAGATACAAATGGTACATCAGCAAGTGAAGCCCCTACCGTCGTACTTATTTCATCTTAGTTACGTAACAACAAGCTCGGTGTTAGTTAGACTAGTTAAGTTGAATTAGTAACATAGTGAAGCAGATCTTCTCCCGTGACTTGTTCTTTCTTAAAGCCGGTACATCAGAAAACTCCCAAAAGTTTTCTATGTATCTCACGTTAAGGTATCAACGCATTAACGTCAAGATCATCATCAAATCAATACCCAAACTCAAAATTTTCATATCAAACATGCAAAAATCTAGAGTCACACTCGAGACAAGTCCAGTGATTCAAAGTTTCACTAGATGAAGTTATAAATTCGCGTAACAATCTCTTGTATTTGTATCAGACTGATAAACCTGGTTGATTATGGTTTCAAAGAAACTCATATGATCAGAGAATCGCAGCTGTGTGACAAGCAAATCTAAGATTGTGAAGAAGGAATTAAAAAGAGCCAAGAGTTAATTCGAATCTCCAGGGAAGTAGTTTTAAAATGGAGTTTGGTTAGTATCCCCACATCGGCCAAGATGAAAAGTTGGGTACATGAAATCCTTTATAAATAGGAAGAGGTGGGTGTAGTAGAATGTGTACTTATTTAAATTTTCTAAACAAAATTTCGGGATCTTTATTTGAAAATTTTATAATTTTTCAAGTAAAGCGTTCATAACTTTGTTTTTTAAGTTTGGACAAGTTTCTAATCATATAAGCAACTTTTTCTTTATAATATCCCTAGCTTAATGGATATATAGAGCTTATTATCTGTTTATTTTATTGTATTTTGAATTAAACACTTATGCACATTGTTTTATTTTGGATTAAACACTAATCTTTAACAACAATGAACTCACTAGTATATTAATCGTCGCGTTTATATTTACAACTAAAACATTAGTAAGATTGAGATAAAATACTCAAATATCTACTGATCTATTATATGCATAACATATAGTTTCTCAAAGATAAACAAGATACGATAACAAATTCTCGTTCTATACTCTACATAATAGCATTATATGCGCACCATGTCGCCATTAGTTATGTTTCAGAATTCAGACTAAAGTTTTTAGCCCCTTTTATGGGATTAGAGCTTATAAAGACCTACGACTTATAAGCACTTTCATAAGCTTGCATGACAAACAAAACTTATCCTAAGCCGGCTTATTTGCTCAAGCCCCAATAAGCCTTTCGTCAAACATAACCCCATGTTCACTTGTGAAAATCATAATGACCTTTTGGGTGAGAGTTGATATTGAACCTAGGTCATTTTTTCTAATAGGTTTTCGATTATTAGGTCAGCTGCGCGTTTTGAATGAAGATAGTATCGTCAAAACAATGTTATAAGCTTACTTTGGCTGCCTTTTCCATATTAAGAAGATTTAAACAATAGAGTCTTAAGGAAAACAAGTTCCAATATAACTTATTACAGTACAGTACAACTAAAGTCAAGTAAAATATGCAAGGGAAAAACACATATCAGAATAACTCATCGGCCTCTTGAAACTGCATTTGCTAACTACTCAGGCGAAGACATGAACAGTTCTATGTAACGACTTCCAAGTGTCATCCGATCTTTAGCCAATGCAGCTTTTGAGTCTTCCAGATTTGCAAATTCCACAAACGCTTCTCCTGTTGCTTTTCCTTCTGAATCAGTATATGTTATGAATAGAGTCTTCGGTTAATTTGAATTATTTGAAGAAATCAACTATATAGTCTTTTCCAGCTGAAAATGGTAATCCCCTCATCCGCAATACTGGTGTATCTTCCACGGATGGTTTTAGCACATTTGTTCTGATATAAAAAATTCAAAGAGTTAGCATCAAAACGATTTTTCAAATGTAAAAGATATGATTTATAAAAAAACTATAAACTACTACCGAAAAGGACCTTCTCCCGATTTAAACGAAACCATACTACTAAAAAGAGCCCCTCTCGATGTAAATTTTAAGGAACAATGGTATGGCAAATAGGCCCAAATGCATAATGGTGGGTCAAAATGGGTAATTTCTGTTAATGTTTGGGTCTGTTTGGACAACCATAATCATCGAGTACTTAAACCAAAAACATAATCAGCATCACTGAGACACCAACATACCAAAAGATGGAAAGAACCAATAAACTTAAAACCCAACTTGCTACACAAAACAAAAAAGATAAAAAAAAACCTTTTTTCGCAACTTATGACCTTATAATGCCAGCCTGCAATAGAAAATTCGTAATAAAAACAAAGATGATAAACGATAAACATGCTACCTTCGTTCAAGCAGAGAAAGGGTCCATACAATTGGGTACGGCGATTCCTAATTATAAAACATTTTGTCACGGATCCTGCTGAACATGGCTGCAAATTTATACAAATGCCATGAAATCAAGAATAATTTACACAAATGCATTTCCTACCAGGCACCAGCTACAAATTCTTTCTTTAGTGGTAACAGCAAAAAGGCAGATATATAAATTATATATGAAGTTAATCACGCAAGTTAATGGTTTCATATCTAATGCTACTACTAGCACTACAACTTGGTCATCACCAAAAACTTATAAGTGAAGCCCTATCCTCGTATTTATTTCATCATAGTTACTTTACATACTGTAACTATACGTAACAACAAGTTCAATCACACTCGAGACAAGTCCTGTGATTACGAAGTTTCACTAGATGAAGTTTCGCGTAACGATCTCTTGTTTTTGTATCAGACTGATAAACCTGGTTTTAAAGAAACTCATATGATCAGAGAACCACAGCTGTGCGACAAGCAAATCTAAGATTGTGACGAAGGAATTAAAAAGAACCAAGAGCTAATTCGAATCTTAGGGGAAATAGTTTTAAAATGGAGTTTGGTTGGTATCCCACATCGACCAAGAAGAAAAGTTGGGTACTTGAAAGTCTTTATAAATAGGAAGAGGTGGGTGTAGTAGAATGTATACTTATTCAAATTTCTTAAACAAAAGGCCGGATTTCTTTACTTGAAAATTTTATAATTTTTCAAGTAAAGGCTTTCAGAACTTTGTTTTTTAAGTTTGGACAAGTTTCTAATTATATAAGTAACTTTTTATTTAATATTGCTATCTTAAGTTCATGTTGTCATATACACTGTTTTATTTTGGATTAAACGCTAATCTTTAACAACAATGAACTCACTATTATATTAATCGTCGTGTTTATATTTAATCTAAAACACCAGTGAGATTGAAATAAAATACGAGACTTGTGGGCTTATATAAGTTCATTACGATATGTTAAACTTATATAAGCCCATAAGTCCCGAAATAAGTCAGAAAATTGGGGCTTATGACATATAAGACAAAAATCAAATAACTCATAAGCCCACATATAAGCCGAAACTAACACCCCCTAAAAGGGCTTATAACTTTTTATGAAACAAAGCTATTTGAGAACCAATATGCATTCAAGCATAAGCTTTAACCATCTTGTTTCAACTTTGTGAGCTTAATTTCCTGTTTTAAGTCATAATTAATAAACTTGTAAGTCTAAAAAATAGTTGAACGCAAACTCATAAGCTGAAACCAACACCCTCCTAAGTTTAGCTAAGCATTGATAATATGTTATGTCGCCTCACATATCGTATAAGTTTTTCTCAGATCAGAAGAATCTCGTTTCCAACCAGCTGAAAATTGGCTTTTAAATCATTAACAGATATGGAGAAGCGTCCACATAAAGCAATCGATACTGTTCTTAGCTGTGTTTTTCCTTACATACAAAACAGTGATGACCGATGGTCTGTTTCTTCAGTTTGTGGTAAATTGTATGAGCTCGATTGTATGACACGTAAGCATGTGACTGTCCACGTGTTTTACACTCCAACACCTTCTCGCGTGCATCAACAGTTCCCGTCAATTGAGTCTCTAACCCTCAAAGGATTGCCAGTTCGGTTTCCAGAGGAGAAGTTGAATATTGACATCTATCAATGGATTCAAGAAATAGCTATATCATTTAAGCACTTGAAATCACTTCAAATTCGTCACATGGATGTTCATGATTCGGATCTCGAGCTCTTGGCTAGAACCCGTGGTAGAGATTTAAGGGTATTGAAGATTAGTAAGTGTAAAGGGTTTTCCACGGATGGATTACTGCATTTCGGTAAGCATTGTAATGATTTGAGAACTTTGTGTTTGACAGAAAATAAGTTCAATAATAAAGATGGGAAATGGTTACATGAATTGGCGTTGCAAAACACGGGCATTGAATCATTGGATTTTAGGTACTTTATACATGCCACAAAAGATGTTACACTTCTAGCAAAAAATTCTAGTCGGTCTCTTGTATCATTGAGGATTTCTGGAAACGTAGATCTAATTGATGTCTTTAGCCATGTTGTTAGGTTAGAAGAGTTTCTTGGCGGTACATGGTTTAAGAAGGACCAGGTGTATGCTGATTTTAAGTTTCCTACAAGTATGCGTTGTATGGGTATAATTAACATAACTAAAAGCTCCTTTCCATTTGTTCTCCCCTTTGTGCATCAGCTAAGGGAATTGCATCTTGTCCATGTAGATTTGAATGCCGATAGCCGATGTTTTTTGATTCAGAGTTGTCCCAACTTGGAAGTTCTCGAGACCACTGCCGTCTCTGGAAGCATTATATTTCAAGTTATTGGTCAGTTTTGCAAGAAATTGCGCAAGTTAAAGAGTTATGGCTGTCTGGCTCAAATAGGATTCATTAGTGTGGTAATAGGATGTCTTGAGTTGGAATGTTTACATATTAATCTCGCTGATATTTCAAATGAAACTATGGAGTGTATAGGAACTCATTTGAAGAACCTCCGTGATTTTAATATATCTTTGAGTTCTAGAAATACTAAAACATCTTTACCACTAGACAATGGGATCCGAGCTATGCTAATTGGTTGTGGGAAACTTGAAAGACTAGGTATCCTCCTTCGGCGTGATGGATTAACAGGTGTTGGTTTGGGCTATATTGGGAAGTATGGTCATAATTTGAGGCATCTCTCTCTTGGTTATCTAGGAGAATCTGCTGTAGAACTTGTGTGTTTATCAAAGGGATGCCCCAAATTATGCAAGCTGGAAATACGAGGTTATCCCTTTAGCAAGCAAACACTTGCAACTTTTATGTATGATATGCATAGACTAAGGTATATGTCGGTTTGGGATGTGGATAATCATTTGATTTTGGCAATGACTCATCCAAGTTTTCAACCTTCAAAGATCGGGAAGACATGTTAGTGATGCAATTAAAGCGAGAAAGTGATGGCTTGGAAGTTGAAAGATATGTTGTGGTTAAATTATCCAGCTGGGTTCTCTTTTACCCTAACTGACCAGTTCATGTAGTTTTTGCTCATTTCAGTGTATCGCAACTGTAAGAAGTATCAACTTGATACATCATGATATTAAACTTGTTCTGATTCGACCTGAAACCATATGTATCATGATCTCTGTTCTGTATTTATTGAATATTCAGAGAGCACAAAACATCACACATTATGCAAATTATCAATATTTGTATAACCAAATGTCGATAAAAACCACATTATGAACACTCATATCTAAAAGCACAGTAATCAGATAATCACCTTGCAAACGCGATACCAAACACCAAGATTATGCTTTTCTCTCCTAACTAGCAATTGCAGTAGCAAGACCTTCATCCAACTCGATCTCCCAACCACCATCCCACCTTATAAAATCTCGGTATCCTCCAGATACTTAAGTACTTAACCCTCTATGGACGTCACCACCATGCGTAAATAAGTAATCTCCAACACCCAACTTGAACCTCTCACTTTTATTCAAATTCCACACAATCTTCTTCCCTTTAATCACCACCATATCATGACCATGGGTATGATGATAAGCCGGTTCAACGCTCCCACCTGCAAACCTAACTATCGCAGAAGTCGGGTTTTCCCTAACAATCTTCATTACCTCACCCGGCATTATCCCCACTGGCCTAAACTCGCGCCCCTCAGCCAATTCGCATATCACGGAAAAACGATTATTATGACCATTGTAATTATTAGAAATTAGAAAATATAGAAGGTGATAAACCAGGATCCAAACACCCTAATTCTGCTGATAAACCTGAAGCCAAACACTCCGGTACAGCTCAGAGTATAAGCAGGCATCAGCACAATCACAAGACCGTTCTTATGTTGAAACAGTGCTTTATAGATTGTAAAGTGATGTAATAAGTAGTTAGCTTATTGTAGATTAGCAGCTTATTGATGTTTCACTCATTACTAGTAGTATAAATACTGTTGTATCAGTCATTTGTAAGTTGCAGCAATATCAGGATGATCTGGACCAGATGATAAGCTTAATAGGAGTAGGGCACGAGACATGGATCTCAATGCAAGCTCTGATTGGTTGAGACCGTGATAGAGTAGGGCGGGCCATGTTTCCATAGCTGCAAGCTCTGACTGATTAAGGCTGAAGTTAATGAAAATGGTTGCTGAAAAGTAGATGGTCAGAGTATGCATTGTTCCGTGATAATTTTGTTTGTCAACACATCAGCAGCTGCTGCGGAAGGAGCGATAAAGGGGTGTTTGGGACTACTTACTCTCTCAGGATTGCTACTAATAGAGGCTGTGGTATAGTAATGAGCAAAAATAACTTAAACACATGATAAAGGAAAAGATAAAGGCTGTGGTATATAAGGCTGGAACCAGTGCCCATTTATCTCACATGTGAGAAGTGATGTGGTGCCTAAGTAGGCTCACTAGTGAACAGGCGATATGATCCAGAAACAAGCTCAGTTGAGTTCGGTTCATGGTCGAGTTCGGGACTAAATCTGATGTAAAGTGGAACTGAAGAGAGACGGAACCAATACTATAGGATTGGTTATTTGTTATCTTATGTAGTGTCTCTCATGTCATGTTCCCAGTCCATGTATGAAGAAGATTGGTGAGTAAAGTACTGATTCTTTCGAATTATCTTAATAAAACAGAAACTTGGTGAGTAAATATTACTTAAAATCATGCTTATCACTAAACGTAAGTAAAGAGGAGTCGACTTACTAGGGTAAATCTAGACTTCTTTTGAGTATCAAGGCCGGGAGTGATATTTTAACATGTCATACCACACAAAGAACCTTCGCAAAGGCATACGCCATTGTTTTTTAGCAAGCTTCAAAATCCATTAAGAATTACTGGAAGTGTAGTAAAATACATCCAACTGACCGGAAATAAAAGCATACTAGTAGATGCAGTTCATAAGTCAATGCTACTAAACGACAGCCATGTTTTTGAATTTGGTTCACTAAGTCGGTTTTGAACCGAACCGGCCATGTATTTCAGTTCGGTTTTCTGTTTCACGTCTTCCAAAAAGTCAGCGGTCAGGTAGGTTTTCTTCAGTTAAGGCCACTTTTGATCCGAGGCTCGGCCAGATCATTAGGTGAAACAAAAGTCAACTTCATTACAAATACAACTCCCTAAAACATGTCCATGTTAGTCAAACAAAAAGAGTGAGATTTGACATAAAAAGTCGATATATTTGTTACATTATAAATGGCAACCATGAACACAGATGACATAAGGCAACAAGGTGTTTCAACAAACATTCCATTTCATTCAGAAATACCGGAAGGGCAGTAATATGCATCTGATTAAGGGAAAATACAATCTTTGAAAGTAGAAAGATTTCCTTTGCTAAGCTAGTAGAGTCTAATTAAAGCTAAATCAACGTTCTTGGCTTGCAGGTTTCTTCATATGCATCCGACAAATGTAAGACACTACGGAGAATTCATCCTTTCCTGAAAGAACAAAGATTCAGTGAGTGTAAGTTGCGAAACTAATGTTGATATCGGCATACCATAGAGTAGAAGTTTAATAAAATGATATAAATATAGTAAAAACTTTATATCTACAATATACTTCTTGGAAGCAAGAAGAGCAAAGACACAACTCAGGTGAGAGGTTAATGGTTTTAAAAACGAAAATTTCGTTATCCACATTGCTATATATTGGTGAATGACATAACGGCACCTTATATCGACTCTTACTCAATCAATGATAGAGATGGCAATCCTGGCCTAAACATTTTCAAATGGGTTCAATTGAATCATTCTTTTACCCATGGGTTTAACACTAACACAGTTAGCAAACGTAAAACTAACACCTTCACATACCACTTTCCGGACACTTTACCAGCGGGGATTACAAGTCCCGTTGTTGGCAGTAGTGTTACTGGTACGGTCGTTCTCAACAATTTCCGATCAACATCGTTGGTCCCGAAACGTGAAGAACAAAGACAACGAAAGAATATGGAGGAAGGTTAGAGGGTGTTCATGTAGATGGGTTACTGAACTAGTTTTCCAGTTTGAATGTAGTTATCTTAATAAAGTATGACCCATTTAACCCACGACACAAACCGACCCAACCTTTACCCGTTTGCCACCTCTAATCAATGCCAAGTGCAAATGATGAGAGTCACCAAATTTAACGATATAGTCGTAACAACTTGAGTTGCAGAACAGCCTTTCTAGCCTACTAATTCACACGTTTTTCATCATTAGTACCGACATATTACTCCCACCACACCACTTCATGTATCTTAACAAATTTTTAAACTAGCATTACATATTAACTCAATGCAATTGGTAGAAACGTTAAGAATAATTCATTAGCACTGAAATAATTGACAAGTTCAACGAATTCAGTGCCCATTTAATATTTCATTTGCTTTATTTTTATTTAACTCGGGAACAAGTTTTCACTAATTATATAACTAACGGGAAAACAAAATAAGAGTTGGAACTTGGAAGAGGAACATTTACCTTGATTTTCATTCTTGTCAAGAAGGGGATAAATGCGGAAAAGGCGGAAAGGGTGAAACCAAACTCTCAACAACAGTGGATGCTTCAAAAATTTTACAAACATACTCCGTCTGCTTTGACGAACTATGTTTTGAATCATAGATCACCAAATACGGACAAGAATTAAACAACACTTTCCCGTCATTTGAAATACACAATGGAGTCGAACGGATACCAATCCCAGGATTGCCCAAATATGAGAAGGAAGCCAACTTAGTCCAAGACTCTTTCACTCCATATTCCTTCATTACCCATAAGTCCGCACGAGTTTTATTATAATAACAGAACACACACAACCATTCTCCCAGAATCCCCAAAGTCAACGTCTTAGAATACTCATCATCATACTCTGGCTGCAAAAATTCACCATACGTCTCCTTTTCTAAATCAAGAGAAACTATCCTTTGCGTGTCTCGTAAAAAATCATAAGCAGCCAACCAATGCAAAGCACCATTTGAAAAGATACCACAAGCATGTAACGAATCATACTTGGAAGGAAAATCATCTAAACCCTTCCAGTTTCCGGTTTTCAAAGAGTATATTCGGCATTTGGTGATACGAGTTTCAACAATTTTGAAATCATCAGTAGATTGATCATACCCGAAAGAAAAACAGCGATTAGGAAGGTTAAGCCTAAAAATATGTAACGGATTACATACTCTAGTACTAGGGTTATATATATACAAAAGACCCTGAGGAACAAAAATACACAGTAATCCATTACAAGAGCCGACAATCTTAATCTCGTGAGGTTTCGGTAGTTGCAAAGGATTTTCAAGCAGTTGCGCGTTACTAACAGATTTCGTAAACATAAAATCAGAAAGAGGACATGTTAAGAGATTGTTTCTTTGTTTATAAGTGTTGAATATAAGTTTATGATTATGTTTAGTGCTAGTACTAGATAAATTGTATTTATAATGTGATTTAATGAAATCATGGTCGGAGATTAAAGAGTACCATTCTTTGCAAACAGCCTTACATCGTAACAATGATTTGACTGAGGACTTCAACATGATTTCACGGATGATTTCTGCTGGAAAAGAATCGCTCATTTTGATTTTCTAGGGTTTGATTTCTGCCCCTTTCGTTTTGTTCAGTGGAGGAATTTCATATATGCACCTGCCATTTTTTGTTTGGGCCGAGTTTGTCATTTTCTGGGCCTTCAAATTAGTTTTTTACAAACCATTTCGAAACTGTTTTTTACAAACCATTTCAAATTAGTTTTGGTTTTAATTTTTTTATACACTTTTTTATCACTATCTTATACACTAGTTATAATACCCGTGCACGCACGGGTCTTTTTCTAATCTTAGAAAAAATTTCATGTTTGGTCCCTATCGTTTACCCCAAACATCAAGTTTGGTCCCTATCTCAAACTAAGTGCACAGATCGTCCCTATCGTTTACACTTTGGATCAAAATTGGTCCCTATCTTGGATGGAAGTTAGTTTTCTTCGTTAAGTTCAATGAAGAGATGGGTATTTTGAACATTTACTTGTTTTTTCTGCATATATACATCCACTTTCTTTTTTCTTTTATTCTCTCTCTCAACCAAACTGATTTCATTATCAGCTTCACCAATTGAACAATCTGCTTCAACATCTTATGCACCAAACCGGAACATAAACACCCATTTTTTTCGTTCCTAATTAAGAGCTAACAATCACCCACCCGTTTTTAATAAACCCATTATCAGCTTTTCCTTTACATCACCAGTTCCAACACACCTAATTACTTCAATACACATAAAAGCCCATGCATCCATCTTCTGACCAACAATCTCTTCATCTCAAAACCCATAACTAACAACCTTAATCATCAAATGTAACACGAAATCATTATATACAAAAAAATCGATTCTTCAATGTAAAACAATTCGTTTGGGTGGCCACAAGAAACGAATCTATTCTTCTTAATACAGTCTTGATTTTTCTTTTAATCGATTTGGATATTCTTTTTTGTGATGATTATGTGGCGGCTTTTTTTGTTTTGTTGAGATAGGATTTGGTTGGTGTAGATCTCGATAAATGATGGTGATATCTGTGAGGTGATAAGTCAAGATGATTTGTGATGGATTCGGTTTTGAGTGAAAAGGTGGAGACGGTTTTAGATCTGTGTAACTGAGTGTTATATTGGATCCGGTTTTGATGTTTATGTTTTATGGATGAAGAGATGATGATGGTGGGGTGAAAGAAGAAAGAGTGTGACGGTGGATTTTTGTTGGAATGTTAAATTGGTGTTGAAGTGAGTGACGGTGGTGAATAATGAAACTTGAAGATGATGGCTGGTTAGATCTGGTGAATACCCATTTTCTTTTGTTTAGGTGGATTTTTGAGATATAGGTATGGTGTGGAATGACATTTATGAGATGGGTTTGTTTTTTTATATAAAAGTGAGAAATGGTGGACGGTGGTGATGATGGTCAAAAGACAAGTTTTTTTTGTTCCCGGGAAGAAGTTTTCAGTAAGTAGTTGAGGACCTCATCTTCTAGTTCAATCTTGTTGATCTAGTCTTCTTCTTGTGTTAAAAGTTAAGGTTTTAGATTTTTAGGTGAGATACATAAAGTTTTAATATTGTTTGCAGGAGAGAGAGAGATGTGAGAAAGAGAGTGAGAGAGATAAGAAAGAAAAAAATAATATAATAAAATTAATAAAAATTAATGTAAGTTTATGGGTCCTACTTGATAATATGGAAAAGTCCAAAATACCCCTCTCTCCATTGAACTTAACGGAGAAAACTAACGCTCATCCAAGATAGGGACCAATTTTGATCCAAAGTGTAAACGATAGGGACGATCTGTGCACTTAGTTTGAGATAGGGACCAAACTTGGTGTTTGGGGTAAACGATAGGGACCAAACGTGAAATTTTTTCCTAATCTTATAGCTGCAATAAAAGTTCGACCAAATAGAACAATTATAATTATGTTGTTGAACCTAAAACACAATATCTAGATATTTAGGTTTTATATTTTTAAATGAAAGAAAAATATACTATACTAATCCAGTGCCTAGTTTAAAATCCTAAACACATTTGCGGATATAGTGTAAACTGTAAACATACTTCAAAAATGACTATAACAATGTTAATTACTATGTCCAACAATTATACAAATCGCAAGTGCTTGTTCATGGAAGACATAAATGCTATCAAGCGCCTAATTTAAAAACCTCACAAGATAGGTGATTCTCAAAACCTAGATGTAAAGATGGATATGATGTTAAATAGGCATAGACAAAACATTAAAAAATGCATATAAGGAAAGGAGTAAGGTTCAACACATATTTCTTAATGAAAACAATTTAAGTCATTTTCAGGGTAACTTAACGCACCACAAATTTTAGTTACCTATTTGAGGATATCAGTGTGTCAAGACAAGATATTTCCTTTTTGTAAAAAAAGACTCAATGTATCGTTTAGATTGACCCATAGCTAAATTCTTAATGTTGGCAACTCAGAACAATGTTTCATTCTATTTGTTGTGAAGGTGCCAACACAAACACATGTATCAATATGAGTCCAATGTGTAAAAGAGGATGTTGTCTTCTCGTAACAGATCAGGCGTTATATTCTTGACAAAATCAGACTTGATCTTGATCTTGATTTTTGATTTTGATCTTGACCAAAATGGGCGAGTCCTGGCGGCCATCAGGTCACTTTAACCCATTCCACTTTACACCAAGTTTCTAAATTATATACATTCGGTTAGAGGTAGAATATAACCTGAATCAACCCATATCTTGGCAAATGCAATAAGATTGACACCTCTTGTATTTCTGATATCTGGAACCATTGTAACTCTTCAGGTGTTCCCTGATTCTCTCTTTCACCACTTGCTCTATTGTGTTGGTCCCTGCTTTAAGTCAAACTTGGTCAATCCTTGATTTAATTCCTTCACAAGCTGGATTTCCAACCACGATATCAGAAGGAAGTAACAAAAGCATACGTGAGACCATAGATGAACGGACAATGGAGGAAGAAGAGCATAACATTGATAAAAATGTGAATCACAATACAGAATCTTTATCTTGTGGCGGATTTGAACCATCACATCGTGATACAAAAACAGTATGATCGGACTTTAATATACACGATCATATAGTACCTATATCATATACTCCTACACATACAAATTACCTCAACATTGGTGGAATTGGCCTTACCTGCAATCGATAGCTTGCACCACAAATCCTTGACATGGGGGCAATGTCCCCGATACAGATTACGTTTCCCCATCTTCAGAAAAGAAAGAGAAAACGTGAAATCCCACATCTGATTGTTAAGAGGGTGTTCGGCTAACTGGAAGAAATTTTCTTAGTCGCAAATCAGGTTTTTCAACGGGACCAACTGGTTGTACAACGGTGTTGCTAAGTACTTCACTTTGCCCCGCTTCTAGTTGGCTTTGATCGTCAGAAGTTGATAGGTGTGAAAACACCCATCCTTTTACCACTTAATTCTGGCTAAAACGAGACCAAAACGCGTATTTAATATCATTTGTTTGGAATTATGCGTGGTTTTTGTGTTTATTGTGTTTTCAGAGCCAACCGGATGGATATTGGAGAAAACATGGGATTGCACGGGTTTTATCGAAGAAAAAGACTCAAGACGAAGTCTATTGTCCAAGAGATGCAAAAGATTTGAAGTCAATGGGCCTATTTGAAGATTTATCGAAGAAAAGGACCAAAGATGGAAGATTTACATATGTCGAAGGAACTCAAGTTTATTAAACGAAGAAATTAAAAGACGAGTTGAATTTAATTATCGACAAATCCCGAATCAGAATCGAAAACGTCAACTTTACTGAAAAGACGAGAAGACGAAAAGAGAGAAGAAAGCCCACTCACCAACCAACCACTAGGACTATATAAGGACAAACCCCTCACACATTTGGGGCTAGTTTTTCATTTCCAGTTCTTTCTTTTTTTGTTTCGTAGGGAAGAAGCCAACACCACTAAGGTGTTGGTGATTTTTATTCTTGTTTTCACAAATCTTGTAGTTTTAATCTTTTCCTTTGATTGTCTAAACCTTAATCATTTAATATAAGCCTTCAATTAATCTTGTTCATCTTCATCTTTTTGATTTAAAGTTAGAGTTCTTATTTTGGTTGATTTGATCATCAAAAGTTGTTGGGTTTTATGTTTTTATTGTTGGGATTTGTTGTTTATGGTTAGTAGATGATTGGTGGTTAGTTTTGTTTAAGTTTTGGTTAAAATACTTGGTTGATTTTGGCTTAAAATCGTATTACCCTGTTTGTTGTCTGCTTACTGTTCTTCGTCTGCATCATTTTACCAGGTTCCGAATCAGTGTGTTTGAAAAAGTTCCGAATCAGTCCATTTGAAAAAGTTCCGAATGAGTGTGTATTTTAAAAGTCCCGAATGAGTGCTTTTCTTTTTGAAGATCCGAACCAGTTATTTGTTTAAGTTCCGAATCAACTTTTTATTATTAGTTCCGAATCAAAGATTTCAAAAGTTCCGAACCAGAGTTTTGAGAAAGTTCCGAGTCAGTTTATTACTAAAAGTTCCGAACCAGGTTTGTTTTAAAAGTTCCGAACCACAGTTTTGAGAAAGTTTCGAACCAGATTTTTGCCAAAAGTTCCGAGTCGGCTTTGTGTTCAAAGTTCCGAACCAGATGTTTTATTTGTTCCAAATCAGTTTGTTCCGAATCAGTTATATTCCGAATCAATTAATGCTTCCGAATGAGCAGTTTTTGTCATAAATATTCCGGATCAGTTTTCTTTTGAGCATTCCGAATGAGTGTTAAGTGATATTTTATTGTTTACTGTTTTATTGTTTAAATTTTAAATCAAGGTTTATTCTATTAACTGTTTTGGTTTAAGTTTTTATCACTGTACGCATTTAATCCTTTTAGTAGATTAGAAAACCAATCCCCTTTTTGTAACCAAGAACAACTATTCCACTTTGAACCGTGATCAATTCGAGAAGATACCGAGACATAATCTGAACCCCATAACAAATCGTTTTATCAAATGGCGCCGCTGCCGGGGAAGAAGTAACCAAAGTACAACTTCACATCCTTGGGTGGAGGAGGGGTAAAAGTAAGAGGTGGATAAATTGGGGAAGTAGAAGGTTGAGGAATAGGAGCAGGTGACTCGTTTTCCTTAGTCACAATCACCGGTGGAGGTATAGGAAGCTCGGGTTCCTTGGTACCTTTGCCACTGCGAGTAGTGATTACTTTCATCTCCCCTCTTGGATTCGCAACGGTGTTACTCGGAAGAGTACCCGAAGAAGATGATTGATTACCTTGGAAGAAACTAGCCATCATGTTCCTTAAGTCATTCGTTTGACTTGCCAAAGTGTTTCGCATATCAGCTTGAAGATCGTTCCCTTGTTTCACCATGTCTGCTTTCAAGTTGAGCACTTCCCGCTGGAGATTTTCCACGATCACATCATTGGTCCTTATGTAGGTTTCAACATCTTGGTGTAATGCGGTGGGTTGGTTGGGAGGAGGAGCATGATAGGCAGGTGGTTGATAAGCAGGTTGTTGGTAAACTTGGTTGTTTCTTGGAGGTGGATATGGTTGTCTTTGAGGTGGTTGGTAAGGTGCACGAGGTTGTTGTTGGTTGGGTCGGTTAAGGTTTTGTTGTTGGTTTTGATTGGGTGGGGGAAAACCGGGCGGGGAAAGAAAGTTGTTTGAGCGATAGCTAAGCAAGTTGCGGTCACCTTGAGGACGAGCTTGATAAGCGGCCGGAGGATAGGTACCGTATGCTGCATTCACATTCTCAGAAGGGTAGTCTTGGGTGGAAGTACAAGTGGTGTAAGAGTGAGGACCCCCGCATATTTCACATGGTTGGCTCACTGCATTGACTTGAGCATTGGCTTGAGCGTTTTTAGCGTTCATGCTGTTGGTGTTGCTAGCGGTTTGGGTAGCAAGCGATTCAAGAAGCGACGTGATTTTGTCAAGTCTCTTGTCGTTGTCACTAGTACTAGCACTAGCGGCATTGGTCCGAACACTCTTGATTTGCACACGAGACTTATTTTCGGTAATATCCCAAGCGGCATTAGAAGTCTTAACCAAAATATTACCCCCCGAGGCACTGTTTAGTGAATCTTGGTCATTCATGCTTAAACCATTGTAAAAAGTATTAATTTGGTGCACTTTGGTAAAACCATGTTGTGGGCACTTTCTTAAAAGGTCTTTGAAACGGTCCCAAGATTCACTAAAAGACTCATCGTACTTTTGTTCAAAATTAATAATTTCATTCCGCAAAGCGGTAGTACGAGAGGGTGGGAAAAAGTAGTTGATGAACTTGGTCTCCAAATCCGTCCACGTCAGAATACTTTGTGGCGGTTCCTTTGCAAGCCAATGACGGGCTTGTCCCTCTAAGGAGAAAGGAAAAAGTTGTAAACAGGTTACCTCTTGTGGAACACCATTGAATTTGACCGTATTCGTGAGTTGCAGGAACCGTTTGATGTGGTCATGAGGATCATCAAAGGTACGCCCCAAGAATGGTTGAGCAGATCCCATCTGAATAAAGCCGGATTTGAGCTCAAAGTTGTTGGCTGCAATCGCAGGTATGACAATTGGATCATTATTGCCCTCTACATGTGCTTGCAAAAGTTTTATCAAATGGCGCCGCTGCCAGCTCTTCTCGTAAAGATTAACAGTTTTTTGTGAGAACTTGGATTTTGGGATCCGTTCGCCGTGAACGTTTGATAGGTGTGTAAACACCCATCCTTTTTACCACTTAATTACAGTAATAACCGGACCAAAACGTGTATTTTATGTCATTTATGTCGGAATTATGCGTGGTTTGTGTTTTTGTTGTGATTTAGGACGAAAAGGTGAAAAGTGGAGAAAACACGGGCATTCACGGGCTTTTATTGAAGAAAAAGATGAAAGACGAAGTCAAGAAGTCAAGAGTGCAAAAAGAACGGAAGTCCAAGACCAATTCTGAAGATTTATCGAAGAAATAGTCAAAAGACGGAAGTTTACTAAAGCCGAAGAACTCGAGTCTTATTTATGAAGAAAATTAAAGACGAGTTTAAAGAAATCCCGAGCCAAAAGTCATTAAAGTCCAAGATTAACAAAAGATTAAGAAGAGAAGGACTTAAGTGTGCAATTAAGGAAAAGAGGAAAGAGGAAGGAAGCTTCCTAAGCACTCCTTAATCTCCCCTATATATAGTTTAGGATCATTTCATTTTACTCTTGTTGGCTAGAGTGACACTAGTTCTTCCATCTTTTAATTACTTGCTCTTTAAATTCATGTCATTTTAAATACTTGTCTTGCACTTTAATTCATTTTAATTCCAAGTAAGTGTTCTTAATTTTGTTGCTTTAATCTTTATTTACCTTTGATCAAGTTTTTTTATCATTCTCTTTCAACCTTTCTCTTGTTTTTGGTTGTTTTAAAATTCGGATTAAGCAAGCAATTGCTTAATCTTTTGCTTATTTGATTAAAAATTTTGTCTTTTCTTTTCCCTTTTAGTTTTCATACGAGATAAGCCATAAGCTTGACAATCTTATATGCTTATTTGGTATTTAACTTAAGTGTTTTCAAGTTTTTCTCAAAAGTTTTATCTTTAAATTCCATTTCATTAAGTGTCGTCTTTTAAATTTCGAAAAGGTTTTAACTTTTTAGCTTATTATCTCGTCCTTTTTCATTTCATTTAAGTTTATTTGGTTACTGCTTATTAGTCATAGCTTATTGTCTTGTGCTTATTACGAATTTGTTCTCCATCGGAAAGTAAGGGATACTACACATTGCGACGGCTTGCTTTCTCAACATTCCGATTGTGACAGAATTGGGACAAGGGTTTTGCATTCCGATCCGGGATTGCGATCTAGAGTAACATCCTCCTCATTCCGATCTGGGATTGCGATCGCATATTCCGACGGCTCTTGAGGATTTCTAAGTCGAAGTGCTGCCCAAATTTCCCTAGCAACATTCCGATCTAGGATTCCGATCTGACACTTTGCGATCTGAACAACATTCCGATAGGTAGCATCTTTGAACATTCCGATAGGTAGCATCTTTCTACATTCCGATAGATTTCACCCATATTCCGATCTGGATTCCGATGGTATTGGTGACAGCATTCCGATCTGGATTCCGATGTTTTGGGGTTTAGAATTATATTTTGCTTTGTTTTGTTTTTAAGTTACATTTTAATACTTTGTCAAATTTAATTTTCGTCACGCTTTAACTTTAAGTCAGTTAATTAATTTACTTTTCAAAGTTTTAAATTTAAGTTTTAACTAGTTTATATTTAATTAACCGCCATTTACTTTAAAGTTTTGCACTTTTTAATTACTACAACGACACAACTATTTGTTTCACCAAAGAACGACTGGGTCGCATAGTTAACAAGTTTTTCAATTCGAAGAGATTGGTTCAACGATATTTTCTTACTAGGTAAAAGCCTTGTATTAAATGGCGCCGTTGCTGGCTCTTTTCGTAAAGATTAACGGTTTTCTTTGAGAGACGCGTTGCTTTTTGGGATCCGTTCACTTGTGAGCGTTATTTTTCTTGCCTAAAAAATTCAAAAAAAAAGCATAAAAATTAAAAAATTGTTAAAAATCCATAAAAATTAAAAATTTAAAAAATTCAAAAAGATTTTATTTTTCTTGTGCATATATTGTCTTTGTGTTTGGTATTGTTTTCTTTTGCCTTTGTAGGTGTATGCGTACTAGATCTTCTAATTATCAAGAGCCCGAGACTCGAGAAGATTTAAATATGGCAGGTGTCAACAACAACAATAATCCACCACACCTCAACAATAACAACAATGTTCTTCCACAGCCCGATCTTCGGACAATGGAGGAGCTTTGTCAACCTACCATGTTTGGACGAGGAGGAGCGATTGCGCCGATGCAAATCACGGCTCCGGAGTTTTCGTTGAAGCACCACATGATTCAGCAAGTGCAAACAAATCCTTTTAGAGGAATGCCTGATGATGATTCCACCTCGACAAGTTCATTACAATCACCCAAAGCATGAAGTTGCATGGTGCCACAATGGATGTTCTTCGCCTTCAACTCTTTCCACATACTTTATCACATCACGCCGAGAAATGGTTTGATCGTCTCCCGAAGAATTCTATTCACACTTGGGATGACATGACTCAACGCTTTTTGTCGCGTTACTTTCCACCATCCATGGTCACGAGCCTTCGCAATCAAATCAGCGGTTTCATGCAAGAACCCGATGAATCTCTTTTTGATGATTGGGAAAGATATAATGTCTTGATTGATCGTTGTCCAAACCACAACATGCTTCCAGTCACATTGATTGATACTTTCTACAACGGTTTGACTTTTCGTGATCGTGATACGATTAATGCAGCCGCCGGTGGCACATTTATGAAAAGGAGACCCGAGGAGTGTAGAGAGCTTATTGAGAACATGACTACTCACCACAAAAACTGGGATTCCTCCGCTTCTTCAAGGAACAACCCGAGAGTCAATGTTTCCTCTACTTCAGCAAACCCCGATATGACCAAATTCACCCGCATGACGACTGAAATGAACAAAAGTATCTTGCTTTTCGCTTCAAACCAACAACAACAAGTTAAAGCGGTTGCCAATCCTTGTGAAACATGCGGCGGTCCACACTCATACACCGATTGTCCTTCTACACAAGGAAATCCAGAAAATGTGTATGCAGCTTATGGTAATTATTCACCGGAAAATTACCAAAATCGACCTCAAGGAGATAGAAATTTGCTGAGTTACCGGTCCAACAATTACCTTTCACCCGGTTTTTCTCCTCAAAACCAAAACCCCGCCAACAACTACAATAGAAGCAACCAAATCCCACCAAGAGCTTCTAATCCTTATCACCCACCCACTCAACAAGCCCCACCCATTAACCCCGATGTTGAAGCCTTGATGAGAACCCAAGGTGAGCAAATCAAGAATCTACAGAGCCAAATTATCAATCTGAAAGGAGATATCACCAAGCAAGGAAATGACATTAGATCCGAGCTTCGAGATAATATTCAATCCTCCTTCAGCACTCAAATGAATGATATTAAGAATATACTGGCTAGTTTCTTGCACGCCGCTCAACCCTCTTCTTCGAGTTCTCTACCTTCAAACACCGTCACCAATCCGCGAGCAAATGTGAGTGCTATTACTACCCGTAGTGGAGTCACCATAGTAGGACTACCGATCCCGCCCCCATCATCTACACCTCCTCCACCACCATTTACCCCTACTACTCCTACACCTAGTATTAGTGCACCATTACCGTCTCCGCCTCGTCATGACGATGTTCCCAAGAAGAACCCTTCAACATCTCAACCTTCACCAACTACACCTTCCACCTATAAACCCAACATCCCATATCCTTCTCGCTTGGACAAGCCTAACTTGCTCACTAAGAATGACTCTCAAGTGTCGAGCTATGTGAAGATGCTCTCTCAAATGAACATCAACATTAGCCTTGTTGAAGCACTTGTCCACATGCCGAAATTTGTCAAAGCATTCAAGGAATTGCTTAACAAGAAGGAGAAGTTGATTGAGCTCGCCAACACACGCTTAAATGAAAACTGTTCTGCAGTTATTCTTAAAGAACTTCCGGAAAAACTTGGAGATCCCGGTCGTTTTGTGTTGCCTTGCATTTTCAACAAAACTAAAGAATTTACTGCCCTAGCTGATCTCGGGGCCAGTATTAATCTTATGCCTTTGAGTGTTTGGAAAACACTAGCATTACCCGACCTCACACCAACAAAGATGACTCTTGAACTTGCAAATCGCACTCTCGCTTACCCCGTTGGTATAGCCGAAGACGTGTTCATAAAAGTTGGCACATTTACTTTCCCGATCGACTTTGTCGTTGTTGATTATGAAATGGACCCTCATATTCCTTTAATACTTGGTCGGCCATTCTTGAGAACCGGACGAGCTCTAGTTGATGTGGCCGAAGGTGAGTTAATCTTAAGAGTCAGGGATGATGCACAAGTTTTTAAAATAGGGAAGCTTACAAGCAAATCCTATGGACGAGAATCAGCGAATATGATTAATGTGCTCGATTATTTTGTCATCTACAACAATCCTCTATTCGAGTCTTGCATTGATAATCCACTTTTTGAAGATGATGTGGATGATTCTCTATCCAATCTGGAACCTTCCCCCATTTACGATTCTCCACCGATCTTCGATGCTTATGATGATGATTCTAGCTCAGATTCGGATGATTTTGATGATTGTACTTCCGAGTATCCCGATCTGCCCACATATGATGATTTTGATGAGGCCGATACTCTTTCGAGCGATTCTTCACATGATGAAGATCCTCCGCCATCACTCGATCCTACTTTGGACGATTACTCTTTTGAGGAAGACTTCTCTACATTTATTAATACTTACTTCCCTCATGAGAGTGATGCCCCTCCTTTAGATTTTGATGATTATCGTCTTGATCCTACTTTGGATTTGAAGAAAATTCTTTCAAAGGAGAAGAAACTGGTCGACACCAACATCCGCATCACATATGATTTGACACCTCTTTGTCCACCTTCTGAGGACGAGGTTGTGCATCTTCTTCGCGAATCATCTTCACATTCTGCTGAGCCTGAGTGCTATTTTCCCTTAAAGGAAAAGGTGTTCGACCGCGGTATTGATATTCTTCAGCCATCTCAGTATCCACCTGATGAAATAAAAGGAAATATCTTTGGAACTTATGGAAATCTGCTTGCACCACTTCACCCTTGCTTCCACCGTGCTCCATCTTTGCTTAAGGGAACCTTGCCTACTCTTCTTTGGCTTGCCTTGTTCGCCTTAAGCTTGTGCTATATGATGGACGAAAACTATGTCTTTGATCCTGGTGGATATGTTTCATGCTGCTTCCTATGATGATCAAGGTCGAGTCAGGCTCACGACTCGGTTAACAAAAATCAAGCGCTTCTTGGGAGGTAACCCATGTATCTATATTTTCGCTTTCTTTATCCTAAGTGTAGGAGAGACCCGTTGGTTTGCTATTTCCTCTCTTCTTCTATTCAGGGATTCGAGCGCTCAATGATCCACTCTTGATGATTCTTGACGACCCGTGATTCCGTGTTCCCATTTTCCCGGTTCTATCCTAAACTCTTTTCGATTCTCTATTTTATATTTTCCAATATTAAAATAGGAATCTTTTTAGTTGTCTCTTCCTTAGCGAGATTTAAACAAAGTGTATAATGTCCTAAGTGTAGGGGAGTTTACTCCCACATGCTTAAACATTGAGGAAAATGTTTATATTAAGTGTAGGGGGACTTCTATCGAAGTTAAGTGGCCTTTTCCTTGTATTCGTCCTCATTTTAACCGGAAAATCAATTTTTCGACATTTTTCAAAATTTTTGATCTATTTTGGCCTATTAGTTTTTACTTTTGTATAGTTATTTTCTTTCCTTGCTAGAATAAAATTTTAATAAAGTGGTTTTAATTTTCAAACGTTGTGAATCTTTTGACTCAGCCCGAGTTTACTTATCTAAGTTTACTTTAGCTAGTATCCTTAACGTGTTTAAGTCAAGTTTTGCTAGGCTTTTATATAGGGAGCTATAAAACGCGAAAGTCTTAACTCTCACGGGTTAAGAACAAGAACTTTTCGCATGTTCCTATAATTGATCCTAGAGAGTTGCTTATCAAGGGAACTTTAAAATGCGATTTCTAAACTTGAAAAAGTCTAAGAATTTGCAAGATCCTATAGGCGACTCGAAAACCCAAAACTTTGATTTAATAGGCTAAGCATCCACGAGTCTCATTCCTTGAGATTTTAAACAGTGGAGAATGAGAGATGATAGAGCCAATTATAAGTTTGGTATACTTTCGGGAATTTATGTGAGTTGATTATAAGCATATTCTCCCATCGCTTGCTAATAAATTTATCTGCAATAAATAAGGTTGTACGATTTGAAAAGTTACTTAGCTTCTAGCCCAAGATCGTTTAAAAGTTGCTCGATATGGATTAGAGTTCATAGCCAAGGCATAACTTATTGAAGCGGGATGCGAAGATTGGCGAGTCCGAAAAGGTCCTAACAAGACATGAGGGCTATATTTTGTTGCTAAAGATCCAAGTGATGTGAAGAATCATTTATCGAAAATCAATATGAAGGATCGAGACACACGACGAAAAGCAAAAACTCCCCAAAAGTCATGGAAAAGTCTATCCGAAAAGGCCCTAACAAGGTATGAGGATGAATAGATCCAAGTCCAAAAAGGAGGCGGATCGTTGTATATCAAAGTCCAAAATAAAGATTGGAGAAAAATGTAGAAGTCGTGGTCCATATATGAAGAATCTCTCAAAATTTCAAGTGAAGAAATTCCTATTATGAAGAGAAGACCATTATTTCATGAACGTCTCTCAAGGTTTGAAGTATGAAGTCGCTGCCAAATATCGGTCCGAGAAAGGTCTCAAATCGCGAAGCGAGTTATGCCAAGATATGAACTTTATGAGGTCCCGAGAAGCAGTTTTAAAAGATTTTGTCCTTTAGCTAACTATTGATTAAATCGTTCACTTTATTTTCGGCCTAATAACTATCGAAATAAGTCAACAATGCATCCTCATGATCATTCAAGACAATACTAAAATATAAGAGATACACCTAGGAATAAGGGAGTCTAAGTGAGTAATTGGCTCACTTGAGTTCGTGTTAGTTTGCTAACTTATAATAACAATGATCTCGTTTTTAAGCTTGGTTTGGAGAAAGTGAAAACATGAGGATGATGATCATTCATGACATTTCCAAAACCCAAGGTATGTTTTTGATTTCTTTTCTTTTAATGTTTATAATTTTCTATCTCTTTAATAAAGGCCAACGTGGATTGATTATGATGAAAAATGTAATCTTGCTTTGTAACTAATGCATTGCATGAGGACATTGCAATGGTCAAGTGTAGGGGATTTGATAGGTGTGTAAACACCCATCCTTTTTACCACTTAATTACAGTAATAACCGGACCAAAACGTGTATTTTATGTCATTTATGTCGGAATAATGCGTGGTTTGTGTTTTTGTTGTGATTTAGGACGAAAAGGTGAAAAGTGGAGAAAACACGGGCATTCACGGGCTTTTATTGAAGAAAAAGATGAAAGACGAAGTCAAGAAGTCAAGAGTGCAAAAAGAACGGAAGTCCAAGACCAATTCTGAAGATTTATCGAAGAAAAAGTCAAAAGACGGAAGTTTACTAAAGCCGAAGAACTCGAGTCTTATTTATGAAGAAAATTAAAGACGAGTTTAAAGAAATCCCGAGCCAAAAGTCATTAAAGTCCAAGATTAACAAAAGATTAAGAAGAGAAGGACTTAAGTGTGCAATTAAGGAAAAGCGGAAAGAGGAAGGAAGCTTCCTAAGCACTCCTTAATCTCCCCTATATATAGTTTAGGATCATTTCATTTTAATCTGGTTGGCTAGAGTGACACTAGTTCTTCCATCTTTTAATTACTTGCTCTTTAAATTCATGTCATTTTAAATACTTGTCTTGCACTTTAATTCATTTTAATTCCAAGTAAGTGTTCTTAATTTTGTTGCTTTAATCTTTATTTACCTTTGATCAAGTTTCTTTTATCATTCTCTTTCTACATTTCTCTTGTTTTTGGTTGTTTTAAAATTCGGATTAAGCAAGCAATTGCTTAATCTTTTGCTTATTTGATTAAAAGTTTTGTCTTTTATTTTCCCTTTAAGTTTTCATACGAGATAAGCCATAAGCTTGACAATCTTATGTGCTTATTTGGTATTTAACTTAAGTGTTTTCAAGTTTTCTCAAAAGTTTTATCTTTAAATTCCATTTCATTAAGTGTCGTCTTTTAAATTTCGAAAAGGTTTTAACTTTTTAGCTTATTATCTCGTCCTTTTTCATTTCATTTAAGTTTATTTGGTTACTGCTTATTAGTCATAGCTTATTGTCTTGTGCTTATTACGAATTTGTTCTCCATCGGAAAGTAAGGGATACTACACATTGCGACGGCTTGCTTTCTCAACATTCCGATTGTGACAGAATTGGGACAAGGGTTTTGCATTCCGATCCGGGATTGCGATCTAGAGTAACATCCTCCTCATTTCGATCTGGGATTGCGATCGCACATTGCGATCGCATATTCCGACGGCTCTTGAGGATTTCTAAGTGGAAGTGCTGCCCAAATTTCCCTAGCAACATTCCGATCTGACACTTTGCGATCTGAACAACATTCCGATAGGTAGCATCTTTGAACATTCCGATAGGTAGCATCTTTCTACATTCCGATAGATTTCACCCATATTCCAATCTGGATTCCGATGGTATTGGTGACAGCATTCCGATCTGGATTTCGATGGTTTGGGGTTTAGAATTATATTTTGCTTTGTTTTGTTTTTAAGTTACATTTTAATACTTTGTCAAATTTAATTTTCGTCACGCTTTAACTTTAAGTCAGTTAATTAATTTACTTTTCAAAGTTTTAAATTTAAGTTTTAACTAGTTTATATTTAATTAACCGCCATTTACTTTAAAGTTTTGCACTTTTTAATTACTACAACGACACAACTATTTGTTTCACCAAAGAACGACTGAGTCGCATAGTTAACAAGTTTTTCAATTCGAAGAGATTTGTTCAACGATATTTTAAGGTGAATGGCCAACGAGTGAAGTTGTACTTTGGTGAGGACATCTCTCATGAGATGATTCCATCCCTCACCACGTTCCCCATGAACTAATTTTGGGTCGAGTCAGGCTCGTGACTCGGTTATCAAAAACAAGCGCTCCTCGGGAGGCAACTCGAGTATCTATCCTTTTTTCGTTTTAACCTCCTAAGTGTAGGGGGACCTCTATAGGTTGTTTGTGTTTGTGTGGTGATGTGATTACAGGGATAAGTGCACTTTTGGAACCTTTGACGAACCGTGCTCCCGTGTTATCCGAAATCCGGTTCTATCTCTCAACTATCATGATTCAATTTTCTTCATACTCACATTTGAAATTGATCACTTTAGTCGTCTCTTCCTTAGCTTGATTTAACCAACGTGCACAATGTCATAAGTGTAGGGGAGATTTTTCCCACATGCTTAAACATTGAGGACAATGTTTATCTTAAGTGTAGGGGGGACTTCTATCGAAGTTTTAAGTGGACTTTTCCATGAAAATGCCTTCATTTAACCGGAAAATCATCTTTTTCAGTATTCTTCAAATTTTTTATTAACTTTGGCCATTTAGTCGTAATTTTTTAATTTTTATCGTTGTTTCATATGTATATATCCCGCAATAAAGTCAAAAATATTAATAAAGTGGTGTAGCTAGTTTTGAAATATTTGACATATCAGGCCCGTTGTGATTATTTTGACTTAACCCGAATAGACTTATCCAAGTTTATTCTAGCTAGTATCCTTAACCATGTAGACCTTAATTGGTTTATTAGGCTAAGCATCCACGAGTCTCATTACTTGAGATTTTAAATTGTGGAGAACGAGAAATGATAGAGTCAATTATAAGTCGGTATTCTTACACAAGCTCACTTGGTGTGATTATCTGCCTATTCTCCCATCACTTGCTAATAATTTATCTGCAATAAGTAAGGTCGTACGATTTGAAAAGTTACTTAGCTTCTAGCCCAAGATCGTTTAAAAGTTGCTCGGTAATGATAAGAGTTCATAGCCAAGGCATAACTTATGAAGCGGGGCGCGAAGATTGGGGAGTCCGAAAAGGCCCTAACAAGGCATGAGGATTCAATCTTATTGCTAAAGATCCAAGGTGATGTGAAAAGCATTATTCCCAAAATCAATATGAAGGATCAAGACTCACGACGAAAAGCAATCAACTCCCATAAAGATCATGGAGAAGTCTATCCGAAAAGACCCTAACAAGGTATGAGGATAAATAGATCCAAGTCCGAAAAGGAGGCGGATCGTTATATCTCAAAATCCCAATTAGCAATTGAAGAAATAATCATGAAGTCGTGGTCAACCAAGTTGGAGTATCCCTCAAAAGTCTCCAAGTGAAGAAACTCTATTAACAAAGAGAAGACCATTATCTCAAGAACGTCTCTCGAAGATATGAAGTATGAAGTACATGCCAAATATCGGCCCGAGAAAGGTCTCAAATCGTGAAGCAAGTTATGCCAAGATATGAACTTTTTGATATCCCGAGAAGCAGTTTTAAGAGATTTTGTCCTTTAGCTAACTATTGATCAAATCGTCCTACTTTGCTTTCAGCCTAAATAAACTATCGCAATAATTCCAAAAATGCATCTTCATGATCATTCTAAGACAAAAATAAAATATAAGAGCTAAGAATAAGGGAGTTTAAGCATATAATTAAGCCATGTGTGTAAGTGTTTGATTTGCTAACTTATAATAACAATGATCTCGTTTTTAAGCTTAGTTTGGGGAACGTGAAACTTGAGGGTGATAAATCTTCGCAGCACCAAAGCCCTAATGTAAGTCCTTGATCTCTTTGCATGTTATTTCCATATAGCTATTTTCAAGTGAAAATGGTTTTCTATCCTTTTGTTTCCTTTAAAGTTTTAATTTCTCTTAGTACTCTAATTTTTGTTTAGTATGTTAATAAGGCCAAGGTTGATTGATTATGAGAAAAGGTTAAAATTGCTTTACCACTAAGCATTGCATGAGGGCATGGAAATGGTTAAGTGTAGGGGATTTGATAGGTGTGAAAACACCCATCCTTTACCACTTAATTCTGGCTAAAACGAGACCAAAACGCGTATTTAATATCATTTGTTTGGAATTATGCATAGTTTTTGTGTTTATTGTGTTTTCAGAGCCAACCGGATGGATATTGGAGAAAACATGGGATTGCACGGGTTTTATCAAAGAAAAAGACTCAAGACGAAGTCTATTGTCCAAGAGATGCAAAAGATTTGAAGTCAATGGGCCTATTTGAAGATTTATCGAAGAAAAGGACCAAAGATGGAAGATTTACATATGTCGAAGGAACTCAAGTCTATTAAACGAAGAAATTAAAAGACGAGTTGAATTTAATCGTCGACAAATCCCGAATCAGAATCGAAAACGTCAACTTTACTGAAAAGACGAGAAGCCGAAAAGAGAGAAGAAAGCCCACTCACCAACCAACCACTAGTTCTATATAAGGACAAACCCCTCACACATTTGGGGCTAGTTTTTCATTTCCAGTTCTTTTTTTTTGTTTCGTAGGGAAGAAGCCAACACCACTAAGGTGTTGGTGATTTTTATTCTTGTTTTCACAAATCTTGTAGTTTTAATCTTTTCCTTTGATTGTCTAAACCTTAATCATTTAATATAAGCCTTCCATTAATCTTGTTCATCTTCATCTTTTTGATTTAAAGTTAGAGTTCTTATTTGGTTGATTTGATCTTCAAAAGTTGTTGGGTTTTATGTTTTTATTGTTGGGATTTATTGTTTATGGTTAGTAGATGATTGGTGGTTAGTTTTGTTTAAGTTTTGGTTAAAATACTTGGTTGATTTTGGCTTTAAATCGTATTACCCTGTTTGTTGTCTGCTTACTGTTCTTCGTCTGCATCATTTTACCAGGTTCCGAATCAGTGTGTTTGAAAAAGTTCCGAATCAGTCCATTTGAAAAAGTTCCGAATGAGTGTGTATTTTAAAAGTCCCGAATGAGTGTTTTTCTTTTTGAAGATCCGAACCAGTTATTTGTTTAAGTTCCGAATCAACTTTTTATTATTAGTTCCGAATCAAAGATTTCAAAAGTCTGAACCAGATGATTTCAAAAGTTCCGATCCAGATGATTTCAAAAGTTCCGAACCAGATGTTTTAAAAGTTCCGAACCAGAGTTTTGAGAAAGTTCCGAGTCATTTTATTACTAAAAGTTCCAAACCAGGTTTGTTTTAAAAGTTCAGAACCAGAGTTTTGAGAAAGTTCCGAACCAGATTTTTGCCAAAAGTTCCGAGTCAGCTTTGTGTTCAAAGTTTCGAACCAGATGTTTTATTTGTTCCAAATCAGTTTGTTCCGAATCAGTTATATTCCGAATCAATTAATTCTTCCGATTGAGCAGTTTTTGTCATAAATATTCCGGATCAGTTTTCTTTTGAGCATTCCAAATCAGTGTTAAGTGATATTTTATTGTTTACTGTTTTATTGTTTAAATTTTAAATCAAGGTTTATTCTATTAACTGTTTTGGTTTAAGTTTTTATCACTGTACGCATTTAATCCTTTTAGTAGATTAGAAAATCAATCCCCTTTTTGTAACCAAGAACAACTATTCCACTTTGAACCGTGATCAATTCGAGAAGATACCGAGACATAATCTGAACCCCATAACAAATCGTTTTATCAGAAGTAATCTTGAGCTTTAATCTCATAGGAAGGAACGCATTTTTATCAATGGTACGATGACCTATTGGCGTATCACGCCTCATGGATCTTGTTACAATAGAAGCTAAGCTTAAGGTGGCGGCTGCACTCAATTCAGTGCTACGATGAGTTCTCTGCCAGTCACAAATGTAGTGTACGTCGTCGGTTTTGTTAGGTTTAACGGCACAACTACTATCTTTTTAGTGCTACAACAACGCTTCGGTTCTGTTAGGTTTAAGGGCACGACTGCTATCTATTCAGTGATACAACAAGTCTCTTTTTCAGTACGCGGAGTAGTATCTTTGGTCATGATAGTTAAGTTCAAGGAGCCAACTACTCTGGTATCTTCGTTTCTGCAGTTCACAACTCGGTTCACTACGCTTGAAACCATTTTCAGCATTCTCATCATCAGAAACAAAAACCTAAAAGAAGACTTAAACTTGAGATAACATAAACAAACTCATGTTCGCGGAAAAATTTGGATCATTTATTTTTCTTTTTTTTTTGTCCTATAAGTGAGAAGTCGTCACTTAACTTAAACGTAAATGACTGGAAATGAAAATTGTGAAAAGGCATTTGTTTATGTGAATTCGTGATCAACGACTATTAAACCAAGTCTTGTTTAGATCCGAGTATAGTTCACCTCATCTCCTAACTTGTGAATGGTATCCCACCATTATATAAATGTAACCGACGTGAATATAGTTTAGACTATCATTTTCATATAACGTAATTTCGCAACATAACTTCAAACTGAATACGCCAAATCATGTGCCACAAACCGCTTTATTTTATCAGATTAATGAGACAAGTGAGACTCCGTTACACTAATAAGCACACACACATTTTCCATTGTGGCTGATCAAACTTACAACGACTCAATAGGCATAAAAATAAATCAGATGAATGCCCATACAATCTGCTACAATACTCGCATTAAAGTAATAATATTAATGCATCGATTAACTACCAGTTTGTGATACATCATTGATAATTTGGATAAATTATCAGTTCACGAAAGTTCTTGTGGAAGCAATTGACACATCCACTATTCTGAGTTACGCCTCTTGAATCTCCTTTTTTTCAAGACGAATAGTAAGCGGTTGTAGGCATGTAGGTTGCATCAATATTAAAGCAAAGCAAGCACATCTATATCAGTTTGAAAATGCAAATAGAGGGAACTATTTTTGGGTCTGTTTGATTGGAAACATGTATAAGCGATAGAATTCAAAAAGACTGGAAACATAAATGCCTCATATAAAATGTAAATGGGCCTACGCGCATAATAAGTCTATGTATGGGGGTGCTATGAAACTATCAGATTCTAAATTTACTGGAAGGTCGAATACTGATCTTCATTCAAATAAATGTTGAGCCTTGGGATCTTCCTGGTATGTGCTTATAGCCAGCTTTAATTTCTTTCACTAATAATTAGCTTGCAGGTGTGTTACTTTAATTCTAAAGGTGTTCACGTAATCATGTTGCCTTATGTAAATCCAGTACAACTAATAAAAGAAACTTGATATGTTAAGGTCATATTTTCCCTATCAAAATTCATCTCTATAAAATATATAACTCGGGGGTCTGATTTCATTATCTTTATTTTGTGCGCGTTCAAATAGTAACTAAAGCTGAGTTTTTTTCTTTCTTTTGGTCGACGGTGTTCATTCTTGTTGTTGTATTTGTAGATAGATCATTTCAAGTTCTTCTTCTCAACTTTTGAACGCAATTTCCTTCTTTTTCTTCTTCTTATGTTTCTTGTCCTCATACGATATATGGTTATTTAATGATTATCGATAATCATAATAATCATCTATAGAAAGTTGAATTAAATAAATGAAAACTCGTTCACACTAAAAAAAAGAACCACACATTGAGTAAATATGCATGATTACGAATTATCAGACAGAGTTTGGGAAACTTTCAACCCGTTCGACCCGCTTGACGTAGTTAGGGATGAGCATTTGGACCCGAATCCCGAATTCAAACCCGAACCGTTCCCGGAACCGTACCGATTCCCGATACCCGAATCCCGTTTGGTACGGGACCGGGACTACAAAATAAGGTGAAAAAAATTCGGGACGACTAATTCGGGACGGGACCGGTACCAAATCGGGAAATTCCCGAAAGAAAAACGGGAATATCCCGATTTCCCGGTACCGATACCCGTACTAGTACCGATTCCCGATTCCCGAATCCCGTTCGGTACGGGATCGGTACATAACTTTTTAGATCGGAAAAAAATCGGGAACACTAAATCGGGACGGGTTCGGGACAGGATTGGTCCCGAGCTCATCCCTAGACGTAGTGAACAAAAATACGCTATAGGAACAGCTTATTCCTTTGACCCATATGATAACAAAGTAATAATTTGGAATTATTACGAAAAAAGTTCTGTTCTAAAGCGCAAATCCAAAAACCCCCTAAGTGTAATCCTAAGTTTCTAACACGCTGATATTTGGACAAAAAGTTGAGGTTCCAGATGACAAACACCCCTGATAGGCTGATAACATAACTGACGACTGTCTATAAAAGTTAGAAATTCATAAGAATGCATAAAACTTACGGATAGGTTACTAACAGGAAAAATATTTGACGGCAAATTGGTTAACAGTAGTATGGAACATTTATATCGATGTAAGGAGGAAAATTTAACTTGTATTGAAGGCAGGAAACATCAGTCCCACGATCCATATGAACTGATCAAAGAATACTTGAGTTGGAGCCTTTTTATCTCAACAACCCAGAGCTGATCCAAAATGCGGGTATACTCTAATTTCAAATGTGGTCAAAAATAAAACAAAATGAGTGAATAATAATAATCAGCTTACTAAAAAGCACACAATGAAAGAAACTTCAATCTAAGGTTACCGAGTAAATTACCCAGAATGTCATATTAATGGACTTCCTAAGGTTAATCAAGAAAATTGCACGGACTTTGAAATTTCTCTTTCTAATGAAGTTACTTTGAGTTCCAAGTGTCAACGTGTCGATGCATACAATTGCATATTGTATACAAATACCTGTACATAAAGCTGCCGGATCCATGTGGCTTCTGCTTTGTGATTGGGGTCACAAGGGAAACTCTACCTACAACTTCCAAACCACAACCCTTGAGCCCGATGTAGTTAGCAGGGTTGTTTGTCACCAGCTTCATTGTTCAAACTACCAAATCTCTCAAAATCTGCAGATGGTTTATCAACTTAGATTCAAAGAAAAAGTACATAAATAAAATGAGTAAGAAATTGCTTAATTTGGGAATTAAATATTGAATTATGTTTCTGGACAAAATCCTTCAGCTAACAATGTTAAGTTCAAATTTAAAAAAAGAGAACTTATAGACTTACATCAATAGCTTCCTTTGTTGATGTAGAAAGCGAACACTGTTCACCTTTGTTCTATGATCAATTTTTTTGTATCAACAACCTTCAACCTTCAATCAGAAAGCTGCAAGCTATGATGAGCAAGCTTCAAGCTTCAAAATTATAACCCTTTCTTTTCCTTCTGAAACTGCTCATTTTCATGTAGAGACGTGTTTCGGTAGTATGCTATTAATGCATCCTCCCTATAAACATCTCATTCCTGTCATTTCATAGTATATCAGAATTCAGAAAAACACTCTCTCATCTACGACCACTTTTTGTCATTGCCCAAAAAATGACAGAAAGTGCTATTTTATGAAAAAAGACTATTCACACATAATTATATGAAACAACCATAAACTGACAACAATTCTCTTTGCTTTCTTTTTGTACCTATGATTCCGCTAGTGGTTATATTCCCATTAAATGCACACATAGCGCTGGGAGTTAAATGACTTTAGTAACTTAAGGCTATCAACTTGGTCTGATCCCATATACGTACTTAAGGTTTCCTATGAAAGAAAAGACACCAAATAAGTGCCTATAAATTGTAACAAAACTAAACTTCTGAATTTTATTGACTAAAAGATTTGCCCTACACTTTGTTACAGATTTTGGATTTAAGGCAGTAATGATAGCCTGCAGAAAGCAAAAAGAAAAGAGATTCAACACTTCTTAATGAGCTATTCATATAGATTGTCAAGGAGTTACGTGAATTATTTTGACGAGTTTACTATAATTTGGTCAGTGTGTGTGGTCTTTCAACACAGCAGGTCAAAATTAAAGGGTCTATCACTCTATCTGGTCAAATGATTGAATGGGGTGTTTGGTTGGTGAATGATGACAATCTACACACTTATATACTCATTAGTTCATGTGCCAACTCAACATGTAAGGACTCACCACCACCCAAAACGGATATCATGGATGAACCATCAGATCTAATCATGTTAGCCAATAAAGATGGGTTGTATACATACTGCATTAATAAGAATGAGCGAATAAAAATAAGAAAGGTTTTTTCAAAGTCCATCAAAAGAGACTCAATAAATAAAAAAGGAAAATCCGATTATCAAGAAGTATGATCCTTTCAGAAGTAGTTCTTAGTTCAATGCCCATTGTGCAATGCTTCACTGTTGCCTTAGTTCAATGATTCTATAGCAAAAGGTGCCGGCATCCGTATAGAATAACAACAGATGTATCACTAATATTACATTAAAATTCCCAATTTTGAGGGTGTGTTTGGCATTCGATAGCTTCCAACTCTTCAATGATACTACCATCATCCGTTAAAGTTGAAACATGGTTAACAAACTTTTGATTATCAAGACAGTAATGGGTTATGTCCATTTTTTAGGCGTAAGAAACTATACTTATCACCTTCTTGCTGGAACCTCTGGTAAATATAAGGGTGGGATAGTGCTTGCTCAATCGGTTAGAGTAGAGTTATCTTCTCTTCTTACTATGTTCAGTGTTTTGCTTTTTCTTTTCTAACATCTAGACCACCCTAAATGCACTCAAACGCGTATAAGAAAATGAAGAATGACAGAACATAACGGGTCATTGAGCATACTATGGATTCTCTTGTAATTAAGGTCACTAATAAATAAAAAAAGTACTAAATTAACACCACCTTTGAAATCAAACTGGCACATCGATCAAAAACTCTAATGTTTTTAATTGCTTAATTGAACTGACATAAATAAAAAACTACAAAATTAAAACACCTTTGAAATCAAACTGTCGCATCCCAACAAAAACCCTCAATAAAAACTAAATTTTAATTAATCTTAATTAAGGTTTGTAATTGATTAATTGAACTGACCTCCTTTTTGACGGTGAAGGGGGACATTATATGTTCTGTTGGTTTGGATGAGCTCATTTGTGTTGTTATCATCAGCCTCTTTTATGGTTTCGATGAGCTCCAAATTTATTATATCCAGACGATGGTGGTTTACGTTCAGAGGGTGGTGGTTTGATGACTTTGTTCGTTTTTTTGGAATAAAAGATTAAAAAAGGTGAGATACAACCCCCTAAAGTTTTATAAACGATGAATTTAACCCTAAACCTTTATAACTTTAACCCGCTTTTTTGTAAGTTTTTCTCTTTATGTTTTTGACACGTATAATTTTAACCCGAATTTTAATTTTAAATAAATATAAGTACGAAAATTAGACAATTATTACTAAATTAAGAAACCGTTACACTTTTTAAAGGAGTAAATAAAATGATTATTTCCTACTAAAGAAAGAATCTCTTGAGAAAGTCCTTGTTTTGGGTTTTGCTTTACAAAGAAAAAGATATACATGTTTTTAAATATACGTTTTTATACACATTACATATATGATTTTTTAGACGTTTTCATATAGGCATTTGTATACACGTTTTCATACACGTTATTATATATACACGTTATTGAAGGTCTACGATATCTAAGGATTTGGTAAACTATGGATTAGATCTATTGATTTAATGGTGGAGATGGGGAGGAAGGAGATGATGGTGTAGAGAGAGAAAGGAGAGAAAAGAAAAGTAGAGAGAGAAAGATGTTTTATTAAATGAAAGTTGTAAAATGAAAAGAACCACCCCTCCTAACATGCTAGGAGGGGTATATATAGCCCACCCTACAAGTGGGCTATATGGGCTATACTTGGATCACGAGCCTAATACATTAATATATCGTTGGAGCGACCGATCCTTCATAAATACGTAAAAACGTATTTCCAACAATCTCCCCCTAAGGGAGGTCGCTCCAAGTTACAAAGTTCTAAATATTCTATATCTCGTGATCTATGCTAACTAAGATGTGACCGAGACTTTATTAGGAAAAACGTATTTCCAACAATCTCCCCCTAAGGGAGGTCACATCTTTTTACAAAATCTTAAACCTAGCATCTATGCTTGAGTCTTCGATCTTGTTCTTGTGAATATTCTTGATGTGATCTTTGACTTAAGTCTTGAGCATGTTTTCTTGCCTTGACCTTGTGCATTCGTCACTTGTGACATTCGCCTCTTCGTGACTTCATGTTCCACATACTTATACCTTTAAATTCTTAAAAGCTTCAGAGTTTGATACAGCGGAAGACTTGACCTTCAGACTTTCTTGAATTTGTTGAAGTACTAATTGTATGAAGTATAAGCATGTGGTGACGACTTCTTCTGGATTGTACACGCAATGCCACCTTTTTTTTACGCTGCATAAGACAGTTAGCAACAAACAATATACACGGATGAAATGGCCTTGAACATTTCATTCTAATTCGGTAGCATTTTACCTCCGGTCGGTGAAGACCGTTGGACGATAATAAATATCGTAATTGTGGCAGGTAGTTTCAATAAAGAACCTCCTTGACAAGATTTTGCGGGTAAACCCGTTCTCTTTACTCGACCGTCCAAAGCTGACTGCGAACGTAAAGAGTGAATCATTTGGATAATATTATCCGCATGATTTGAAGCCATCAATTCATGTTCCTGGAACAAGTGAAGTTCAATTAAGAACCGCACCATCGTTGCTTTCCAGTTGTCACGAGCTTGATTCATATAGAATCTTGCAAGTTACCTACCAAGTGCTGTTTGATGTTAACACTAGAAGGATTTCCATTCGTCACTGCAAATACTTAATAGTATTACTCTGAATGTTCTGGCAAGATCACTAAGATATTGCGTAGAGGCCTGGAACGTGTTTAAATTCATTTAGGAGTTTAAACCACTGTTGCTTTCCAGTTATCACAAGTTTGATTCATAAAGAATCGCACAAGCACCTACCATGAGCTTTTTGACGTTCACTCAAGAAGGATTTCCATCTTCATTGTAAATACTTTCGTATTACTCGGATGTTCAGGCAAGATCATGAAGATTTTGCGTAGGACTCTTAAGAACTTTCTTACTTTTCACAGTGTGTGAAGAAGCAAGTAAATATGAAAGTGTGTCCTAATGAGATATTTGATGATCTCAAATGGCTCTAGACTCGATCGTGCATTTTGGATTTTAGTGATCGGAGGCTGGAGAGGAGTGCCACCTTTTCAATACCAATTTATTCGGAGTGAATAAATCAATAGATAATGTGTTGTCTCCGTGTGATTAAAACAAATATCTTTTGAGAGATATCTGAGTTAGCTGGGATGGGTTGTGCCTTGCATCACTGGGTACATGATGTCTATCTTCAATATCGAGAATCATAAATGATCTCAATAGTATATGAATTGACCCGGTTTCTGCCTAAGGTTGTAAGGAGGGCTTCTTTCTTTACACCCTTTATCTTTACAATTCTTTTTCATTCTTCAACCCCTTCAATGCTTACCAATACGTCATCACTAGCACCTTGTTGTGGTTGTTCCAGTGCTAACTTAAGTACTTGGTCGGCATTCAGCTACGCTCACAATCTTTCTCCATCTTTCCTAAGGACTACTATTTCTAGCTATGGAATGTCCTTGGGAAGATTCCTCCGGTTCTAGAGAAATCATTGGACTTTACCCTATCCTACCATCCTTATGTCACCACAATCTTCACCGTCGTGAATAGAGATGTTTTGGGTAAGTGTATGTCACCATGAAATCCATTTTGAAGTGCAAATCCATTTTGCTCCCCCTTAACATATGCCACGATATCCGAAAACATTTCGCACATGTCGGGATGAGCTAACACGTTAAGTCAAACCATTCATGATTAATCATTTCCCATATTAAATCACATTTTCTCCCCCATATTAAAAATATTAACGCAATCGATGTTTTTAATATCAATTGATTTAATAGCATTTTAAGAAAATTTGGGAAGAAAAATGCAAATCCAATTATCTTCATGAATTACACAAGCTCCCCCTCAAATTAATGAGGGTGTACTTGAAACGTAAATTAAATACCTTTTAAACACAAGTGTAAGGTATTTATCACGTGCAAAGATCATATATGATAATGAATTCACAAGATTAGTAATTTACGAGGTAGGACCTGAATGATGGAGAACATCATATGAAAGATTCACATGGTTCTTGTTCACGAATGTTGGTCACCTCGTCACGTCTGAAGTTATCTCTTGACTCCATGTGTATGATTGATATCGTTGTCTTGACACCAATATGTGAACTTGGCACTCTCGGCATCAAGGATTCTGAATGCTGGACAATTGCTCCCCCTTAATTGTTGACCCGTGTTCTATTGAAAGAGCTGTAGTCATCGTTTGAGTAGTCGCATCGTCGAGTATGTAGATATCAATGGTAAGTTGCTACGGTTGGTGGAGATGATAACTTCGGATTTTGGAGTCAAAGCTTTCCGGTGAAATGCTTGACTTCAATGTGAAAAGCGGGTTACTATAAAAAATAATAGCAAACCATATGGAGCATGTTTTAAATGTTTTAAACTTCTGCTCGAACTTTATTTACAACCCCGTGTCATTATTGACTGACATTTCTAGGTTCGTAAATATTATCGATTCCAGAAGACATGCTCGTTTTATCAAAACGTTTTTGAACACACAATTTTGAAAGATTTAGAAAAACCTTTTGAGAAATTCTTGAAAAATTGTGTTCAAAGTTTTGAAAACCAATTACTTGAGCTTAAGATTTGGAATATCTTGGGAAAGCTCAAGTCCGAGAAGTTGTAAACTTCTCGTTGTAAGGATAAGTTATCATCGGCGATAAACTTTCCTTTTATCTGAAGGACGAGTCCTAAGCTGACATTTACTTAGAAGTCGTTTTCATGAGCTTGAAAACTTTGACTGTTTTAACGGAAAGCTCATGACCGAGAAAGGTTAATTTCTCGTCATGAGGAAAAGTTCTCTTATTTAAAAGATACACTTTCCTTTCTGAGCTTAAAACTTCGAATGTTTTAATACAAGCTCATGACCGAGAAAGGTGAATTTCTCGTTAAGAGGATAAGTTATCATAAAAGATAATCTTTCCTTTATTTTAAGTTCGAGTTACAGTCTGACATTTAACTGTAAGTCATAGTGCATGAGCTTAAAAACTTCGAATGTTTTTAATATTAGCTCATGCCCGAGAAAACTTAATTTCTCGTTGTTAGGATAAGTTTACCATCGGCGATAAACTTTCCTTTCTTTGAAGATCGAGTTATAGTCTGTGATGTGACTATAAGTCCTTGTGCAGCTTAACCATGAATCCCCTGAGACATTTGTTTCTCCGATATCTGCTTCTTCAGCAACCAAACTCTAAGAGTGTCCTTAGTTGAACGGTATACAATGATTGGACCGCTTCGTTCTTTTGGAATATCAACTTTGGTACCTGCATTCTCATTAGGAATTTGCATGCTTTGACAAGGGTTAGCGATATCGATTATAGAAGCACGTGGGGGTTCACAGTTGGCTTTACTTGTGTCAGAGGCGACCTAAGTAGATGATTCACTTATCTTAGCTGGCAAACGTTTCCTTTTATAGAAAACCTTACGTTTAGGCTTAAGTGACGTATCATCTTTATCGATTTCCTCCCTAGTAGTCTTAGTAGAGTCAGAGACTATCCTAGTTAAAGGGCACTCGTTTCCTACAAGAGTGAAAGTTCTACCAGTGGGGCGCCAAACTTTACCAAAGGGTTTGATTTTAGCTATCCACTGGGACTTAATTCTAGCACGGGAGTTCACCTCATCAAGTAATTTCTTGACACAAGCATCATGATTTGCCGTAAATACACATTTTCTACATGTTTTACAAGTAGCATATTTAATGTCTGAATAATTCCTAGAGGATTGATCGATGCTCCTAGAAGATGGCATGCTACGGTTAGCAGTGTTGGGTAATCTAGAAGGCATCTGACTAGGTTTGACATTGTTATCTCTTACATGTGTCTTTTGCTTAGCTTCCCTAAGACCAGATTTATGGCAAACGTCATTTGAACTAGTTCTAGACGTGGTCTTGGTATTTTTAGGGAAACTAGAGGCAATCATATGATTTGGTCTTGCTAAAGCTGGAGTGATCACATAGGGCCTAGTTGCTGGAGTGACTGGTCTAGAAAGATGAACAAAATCAACTTGGGAGGAAAACCGCGGTCTCGAGGATTGTGGTCGCTCGGATCTAAAAGCAGTAGGTTGTCTGACAGTCGGTTGTCTGACGAACTGATTTGTAGGCGGTTTCCCCAAGATTGATGGTTTTTCAAGCTTAGTATCCACACTAGATCCTCTAGTTTTCCTTAACTCGTTTTTCAACGCAGCTATAGCAAAAACCTTTTCCTGTACTTGGGCCTTTAAAGTCTCATTCTCTTTGAGCAAGTTATCTTGGGATGCCAACTTAGATTCAAGCAGTTGAATTTGTTTCAAAAGATTATCCTTTTCAGCTTTAGAATCTAACACTTTTTGATACAATTTTCTTTCAAGAACAACATTTGATTTTTCAAGTTTTTCAAAATATGTTTCAAATTTGTTCGTTTTCTTTGAAAATTCAATTTTGGCATCCTCAAGATCTTTTGACTGTTGAGCTACAATCGTTTCGAGCTCTCTAATCTTGGAATCAGAAGCAGTCAATGACGCAGTTATAAGACAATTATCATGATGTACTATAGCATTCTGAACAATCTCTCCCCCATTATGACTTACATCGGATGAATCAGAAGTGGTATTTCTATCACTCTTTTTCATCCCATGTTTGTCATAATTATGTTCAGAATGCTCAATATGCGGCATGTCATCAGCATATACATCATAAACAACATTACATTGTACCATGTTTGCAGGCTCTTCGTCATAAATGGGTAAGGTGTCATCAAGATAGATATCGTGAACATTCCCCGACATGCCACTGGGATCATGTTGTCCTCCTGATTCCATGCTCTTGCCATTGTTAGGCTCCAAGTTATCAACCGTATGACCATTCTCTTTCATCTGCATCATAGATTCTTGCACTACATTATCATACGCTTGCTGAAGTCGAGATCTTTCATAAATCGAAGATGAGACCGATGTCATGAGTTTCAATATTGTATCACGAAAAACTCGAAGCTCGGTATGTGTATCTCGAAGAAATGATTGGCAAAGCATTGAACTTTCAGACTTGATGATATTGAATTGGAGGAAAGGCGTGAGTTGTGTCACAAGAGCTTTATAAGCAAGTGCCGATGCAGAGTGATTAAAGTTTTCATTGTTGAGTTGCTCGGCGAGTTGGGTCAAAGTGTTGAATATTGAGTCCATGAGTATATGACGATCTTGACCAAAGATTGTCATAAATTCGCTCCCTCCTTGAATCCTCGAAAGAGTGACAAGATGAGATTGAAGTAGTTGAAATGAAGTGATGCCATTTTCACTAACTTTGTCTTGCATTTTATGCGCTTCTCCCTTTTGATATGTCGAATCGAACGAATCCATTGAAAATCGAGGAAAAAAAAATGATGTGGATGTTGTTGTTTTCGGGTTTTTACAATTCGACTCGGCTCAAAAATTGTTGTCGGCTCAAACGATTATGAATTAAACCCGATCAAAAATCCGTAGTCGCTAAAAATAAATCCTGTCAGGTTGACTCGTCACTTTGTCCCGACTTAATGTGAAAAAGACCTTGGTTGGAATATCTACCTTGATTCAGAATAACTTGCTTATCCAGAATAATCTTGCTTATTCGGAATAACCCCTATTCGGAATAACCCCTACTCGGAATAACCCCTACTCGGAATGACCCCTACTCGGAATAACCCCTACTCGGAATAACCCCTACTCGGAATAACCCCTACTCGGAATAACCCCTACTCGGAATAACCCCGACTATTCGGAATAACCCCTACACGGAATAACCCCTACTCGGAATAACCCCTACTCGGAATAACCCCTACTCGGAATAACCCCTACTCGGAATAACCCCTACTCGGAATAACCCCTACTCGGAATAACCCCTACTCGGAATAACCCCAACTATTCGGAATAACCCCTACTCGGAATAACCCCTACTCGGAATAACCCCAACTATTCGGAATAACCCTACTCGGAATAACCCCTACTCGGAATAACCCCTACTCGGAATAACCCCTACTCGGAATAACCCCTACTCGGAATAACCCCTACTCGGAATAACCCCAACTATTCGGAATAACCCCTACTCGGAATAACCCCTACTCGGAATAACCCCTACTCGGAATAACCCCTACTCGGAATAACCCCTACTCGGAATAACCCCTACTCGGAATAACCCCTACTCGGAATAACCCCAACTATTCGGAATAACCTCTACTCGGAATAACCCCTACTCGGAATAACCCCTACTCGGAATAACCCCTACTCGGAATAACCCCTACTCGGAATAACCCCTACTCGGAATAACCCTTACTCGGAATAACCCCAACTATTCGGAATAACCCCAACTATTCGGAATAACCCCAACTATTCGGAATAACCCCAACTATTCGGAATAAATCTGGAAAATACACTTCGAGACCAGGGACGAGTTCTTTAAACGAGACAAAACTCGATTTTTTGATCAAAAACCACAAAAAGTTTTATGATTTCTACCAAAATAAGCTAAACCCAATACTTATCAACTAATCCCAACAACAAAAACACCAAAAATTACAAGATTCAAGGTTGATTTTCTTACAAATCACTAATACATTCAAAAACTAAAAGAACAACACTAATCCTTACCTTAAATCACCCCATGGCTCTTGATACCAATTGAAGGTCTATGATATCTAAGGATTTGGTAAACTATGGATTAGATCTATTGATTTAATGGTGGAGATGGGGAGGAAGGAGATGATGGTGTAGAGAGAGAAAGGAGAGAAAAGAAAAGTAGAGAGAGAAAGATGTTTTATTAAATGAAAGTTGTAAAATGAAAAGAACCACCCCTCCTAACATGCTAGGAGGGGTATATATAGCCCACCCTACATGTGGGCTATATGGGCTATACTTGGATCACGAGCCTAATACATTAATATATCGTTGGAGCGACCGGTCCTTCATAAATACGTAAAAACGTATTTCCAACACATTTGTATACACGTTTTCATACACGTTATTATATATACATCTTTATACACACACAAATTTTTTTTTTGAACAACAACTTTTATTAAAACTAACAAGGAGTTAGAACAAAATTACAAAGATAATAGATAAGGATGTTGGAGCCAGTTGACCCAACTAACCTGTTTTTAATCCTTACTAGACTCCAAGTGAAAGACCGAGTAACAACATCATCATCGAACAACACGTCTTTACAAGGCTTTTGAGATGCAAAGAGAATTTTATTACGAAAATTCCACAAGCTCCACCAAGACACATGGAAAAAACCTTCCAAACTCCCTTTGAGCTTAGACCCCAACCGAATGCAATTGAACCAAACCAATCAATCTGAATACGAGCTATAGGGACCCAAGATAAATTACACAATCGACAAATAAGACGAGTGATGTCAGTGGCCACCTCGCAACTAAAAAACAAGTGAGAAGTATCTTCATAAGCATCGTTGCAAACCGGACATAACAAAGAAGGAATTTGTACTCCTTTACGATCCAGATTAGACCGAGTAGGAATACAGTCCAGCAAGAGACACCAAACAAACATATTAATCTTAATAGGAATAGATTTAATCCATCTCGTAGAAACGGGCTCCTTTGGAAGAAAAGTTTCATCCAACATATCACAAACGTCCTTAACACGAAAACACGCTTCCACATTCATGTCCAAACCCATATGTCGTCGATATTCGAAAGAACCTTCGACATTACTAGCTCCTGGAGACTTTCGAGCTGCTGAGCTTCAGCTCCTCCACGAACAGGACGCCTAATAGAATTATCAATAGAACCTTGCATTTTAACTGCCACAATACTTCTCTTGTTAATCTCCAACGCATATAGCCGAGGAAAGAGCGAACAAAATGGCCTATCTCCAAGCCAAGTGTTGGTCCAAAACCTAGTACTTGAACCTGAACCCACTTGAAGTTTACAATGAGCGAAAAGATCAACACCTTGAGTTTTTAGAACATTTACTTCCTTAAATAATCATGTTCCAATTCGAAGAATGAAGGGAATGACGGACCTCAATAAGATAACCATGCATAGCAGAAATAAACCGAAACCATAATGAGTTATCTTGCGAAATAAATCTCCACATCCATTTAAAAAAGAGCGCTCTATCTAAAGCATAGAAGTTGGACACGCCTAAACTACCATATTTTTTGATGCAATAACTTTTTACCATTTAACCCACGAAATCTTTCTATCTTCACCTTGAGTACCATTGAAAAATTCATGAGGATAGATTCCATCTCTTTTAGCACAAACTTAGGAGCCTTGTATAAAAACATGGTATAAATCGGGGTCGAGCCTAAAACCGAATTAAGAAGCGTAAGCCGCCCTCTTATGGAAAGAGTCTTAATCTTCCATTTCGAGAGTCGAGATTTGATCTTACCGATCGTTTCATCCCAAGCATTTATCTTACACATATTTTCACCAACCACTACCCCTAAGTACTTGAAAGGAGTTTTCGTAACCGAGCAACCAATAGTACCAACTGCATCTAATGTACTATATTTTTTACTTATGAAATGATAATGAAGTTTTATGGTTATGGTTCTTGTTAAAGGGTGTTTGGATGTGGTTCACATGTTTTGAAAATTCAAAAGTCAACTTGTCATACATATGGGTCCAATAATCACATTTAGGGCATTACACTTATAAATACAACTGCCAGTAACAACAAATATGGCGCGTAACAAGAAAAACCCTACTTTTTGTACATTAATGGTAGATTTTGAACAGAGTCTTGAAAAGGGCTTCGCTGATATTGAAATCAGGATACAAAATTTCGAAAATATTTTTCAAGAAGCAAAGGAATGAATACTATTGAAGCTGGATTTTTGAAAAGAATTGTGTTGTTCCAAACATCCATTTTATCTTTTGATTTTTAACCTAGAATCGTATCTTAATTGTAGAATTAATAACAGTTGAGTCGGACTCATACATTGAAAAGCATGAAGTGAATGATCCCATTAGGATGCCATATTCAATTTCTAATGATTATAAAGCTAAATTGAGGTCCAACAAAAAAGTTGAACAACATGTTATTCCAGGAAAAAGGCCGCCTACAATAAGGAATTGCATCTTTGGGCTTGCGTCAGTGACCACATGGGACAAAATTGTGAAAAAAGAATTTGGAAAATCCTAAACAATTTATGTAAAAACAACTGAAATGTTTTCTTACATCTTTTGTAGAAACTTTATGTTTAGGTTGTATTTTGGTTTTGACTGTTTTAAATCAACATTCTATAAAGTTGTACCCTTTCTTTTAACTTTTGGTTTAAATGATCAATGCTTAGTCTTGCTTCTGATTATGATAATGTTGTATATAGAAGTGCAGGACTTCAGGCAATTTTGAACTTCCAACTTTAACTTTCATTAATAAAAAAAGATTACAATAACTAATAAGGATTTAAGGAGTGTTAAGGTTTAGGTCATAATTATTCACTACTTGCACAACACACCAGCAAGGATTTAAAGGGTGAAACCTAGGTTTTAGGAATTCAAACTTGGTACACTCTTAAATTAGGTGGCGAATTAATTCTGTTTGAGGTTTGCTTGGATTTTAGAACTGAATTGTAGCTTATAATTAATCCCAAACTTCACTATTATTACTGTTATACTTGGTTCTTATATTAGGTATAAGAAAACTGCTTATAGTCAAGCTTATTGTGGCGAAAAAGTAAACTAAGTATGTGTGAAGCAAAAAAGAGACCAGGACCAACATTGTAGTTTGACATGGATTTTTATCACCATTTAGACAAACTGCAAATGTAAGTCGAATCTACAAATGATATCGAAAGCCTATGTTAAGCTCCTGCAAATGAATTTACAGTGTTTGTTTTTGACAAACTGAAAAATAATGACAAACTAGTGCACTATTTTTCTAAATTAGTCAAACTGCCTTCTTCATTAGTTGACAATGTTAGGCTTCGTATTACATAACTAAAATTTAGATTAAAACCTAAGATCACATTCTTCTACAACTTAGCATAACAAAAGATTAAAACCTAACATCATATTCTTTTACAACATATTTGATTTAGACAAACACATTTTAGAGTTCCCTTTCGATAAAAGTGTTTTTAATGAGTTTCCAATATGCATTAGGATCTCTTTTGTTGGCCTATCAAACTTATATACTTAGTAATATGGATCTCCATGCAAATATCTAAACTCATAAGTTCTAGTGTTTGTTTCATAATCCCAAGTATGGTTTTGCTTCATCATATTAAAGCTTTATCATAGCTTCTTCTCAACTAACTGAACATTCTTTATCAATTTCAACATTTTGAGTGCTTTTCCAGCTGGCTGAACCTTTTTAGGTCTTCAAATCATGTTCTTGGGAGTTGGACCACAATGAAACTTGTTTGCAGCTTGTCTCACCTTATCCATGTTCTAATTGGTGTTGATTGGTGTTCTTGTGATGATATACAGATTGATGAAATGAAATGAGATGATGTATTTATAACATAAATGATGGATACTTTACATTGCAAATTCAGACCTCTAAGTGAATTTTTTACCGAGAAAGCAATTGTGTCGTGTGGAAACATGCTTTTGGGGACAAAAGTTGCATAAACGAAAGGTGCATGTTGAAGTGTCGGGTGGGAAATCTTTTCGAGGATGTTTTTTTTGCATGAAACGAAAGGTGGGTTTAGGCTGGGTACAAGTGGAGTTGACAAATATACCCTCACGTGCCAGGCAAGTGTGGGAGTTAACGAAGAAAAACGGCGAGAAATAAAAAAAAGTTAACTCGGTGGCAAAATTGCATGATATTTTCAAGTATAGTGGCAAAACTGATTGTAGTTTGCTCTCGGTGGCAAAATTGTCATTTTCGCAAAATACATGGACGAAATTCGCAATTTACCCTTCCATTTATCTATAATATCATATGGCTGCTTATTCTTTAGAATAAATGTGCCTACAAATTGTAGTTGCATTAGTACTCGTATGATCGCACCTCGTAAAGAAGTATTTCAGAGTTATAATCCAATATACGAGTGTTGATGATCAACTTATACATGAGATATCTTCATTGTACTTGATAACAAAACTCAGAATTTGTTCTAATTTTCCGTGACCATGCTGCTTGGTCACTTGTGCCTTACAAAATTTCCCGTGACCATCTATGAGACACGTGAGGCACAAGTCAATTGATTACACAAATATGTTCTTTGTGTGAGGGTTTTGACAAATCCATTAGAACGCATCGGTTTCCTATAATGAAGTTACTAGTATAATTATGTATTCTAGTAAGTTCATGGCGACGCCGAGTTCAAGTTGATGGCTAAAGAGTAGAAGGGGAGGAATGAAAATTGGTGTTTGTGTTCATATCCCACATCGCTTTAACATAACAAATGGTAAAGAGAGGCATCACTATAAAAGAAAATGCCAACCTCTATGAAAATAATGCATCATCTGCCTTTTTAAAAGAATAATAGAAAATTATGCATAGACTATGTGTAATTTCTAAATTTCTAAATATTAGTTTTAATAATTTATAATTTATAATTTATAGAATGCAATCTGCTTTCTGATCGAATGTGTTATTTGAAGAATTATTTCGAGAGGAACGTTGTGAGCATTTTATGAAATATTAATTTTTTTATTTAATAGAAGTGTAAATTAAAAAGTTTGTTTAAGTGGCTCGAAGTTTAAATGCTAAACTTGTTTGATTGTTTAAAATAATCACCGAGTTTTGCTATATTTTAATACTTAAGATTCTTACTTATCTATCAAAACTATAAAGTGTGTAATTTATTATCATGATCATGCCATTAAGATATGTGTAATTCACTAGTTGTCGATATGTGTAATTCACTAGTTGTCGTTCTTCATCTATACCGCAGTTTTGTTATATGTCAGATCCTGTCATTAAGAAGATTAGTAAATATACCAAGTAGTAAGGATCATCATATCCGATAATCGATCCTAAGAGATTCAAAGAGTAAGCAAATAGTACACTCTCAAAGGCTCCTCACAAGATTGCAGAAATCAAATCCTGCCTATCATGGCTTCCAGGTATTATATGAGAGATATGAGCTTGTATTTAATTAGTGAAGCATTGCCGAAATCTTCGCCCCCCCCCCCCCCCCCCCCCCCCCCCCCCCTATGTCATAACCGACGGTCGAACAACCCATAGGGGTTCCGGAACATTCTTTTCCTCTTCTATTTAATTTCACAACGACCGTTAAACCTTAACTCTTTAACTTAACGACAGTTGAAGTTTATAGCTCGATTTAATTTAATAAACATGTAAATATATTTATTAAATAAATTAACTCTTTACGTATTGTGTGCAATACTGTAATCCCGAGTTCGATACTAACACACAACTATTAAAATTTATAGTCCATAACCTTTCATATATAGATTAGGATTTCTGTAATTACAATTAACCTTTTATTCATATTTATATCAGATTTGTAAAGGTTCAAACCCCAAATCTTTTGTTCTTACTTTATGATGATTATATGATGATGTTCATGATGTTGCCTGCTCATTCGATCCTGGAGAAAACCCTTTTCACTGAAGACACTTAACCAGATCAAGTATTATCACAAGGATTCTGACGATTTAGTTATGAGTTTCTAACCTTTTTTTTCCAATGTTATTACTGAATATGACGGGACCTTACAAAAATACAAAAGCACTTCTTATATTTTGTAAAACAAAGTCGTCTTCGTAGCTGTCATTAATTTACACCTAAAAATGTTACAATTGTTGATTATTGAAGATGTCCGAGTTCAAGTTACTCAAAAACGATAGTCACCTTGGAATTAGTCAACTCGCAAAACCATTTTTCCAACACTTTTGGTGTGTGGCTTAGAGATAGTCCACGGGAAATCGTTAAGAAATATGCTCGTGTAGGAATGAAAACGAGATCCTAAAATTATTTGAAGAAATGAAGATGTAGATAGAATTAGACGACTTGTTGTCCCTAAAGACATAAAGAAGAAACTTTTGTTAAAAAGTTGAATTACTATCAGAAAAATTAGTTCCAAATCAACAAGAAGAGAATCAGATTAACCTTTTAGTTATGTTTTAGCATATAGATCCTGCCAAAGTTATAAGCCCGAATACCAATAATTATATAAATTTTATGTGTAGTTATTTCTTTTCTTAGAACCTTATGGTCATATATTCTTCGGTTAACGGAACCCCAAAAACTTTGGTTTTTGAGTATTGGATATAATGGTATCAAAGAGAAAAACTACAGTCACATCAAGAAAAGACCAGCTTAACATAAAAAACGTTTTGACCCAAAAATTTTAAGTATTTTCGTTGGCACCAAAAATTGTAATTCCATAATGCCATGAGTTGACACATACCTCACTAAATACAAACAAAAAAAGGAAGAGTTAAATTTCTTTTAACGCCATTTGGTGGTCTTGAGCCAACCTCTTTGCCATCACATCTGGTATAAAGCCAAATACATTCTCGTGCCAAACTATTTGACGACACCTTTTATGCTATCGTACCGTTCCCTCCTACCCTATATTAAAAGCATTAATATGAAAATATATGTTACGCTTTTCTTGAAAAAATCCCAATACACCCTTGAATGTGTCATACATAGTTTTGATAGGTGACTGAGAGTCCCACATGGACCAAAGATAAAAACTTTGGTATACTTATATAGTGGGGGTGTTGGTCTTTAGATATGTTAAGATTAATACATTATGTTAACAGTTGAGGAAGTTTCCATTCATCTTTCATTCATATGAACGGTAACTTGTGCAGCTGGAAACTTAATATATGAACTCAAAACTTTTTTTCATATATATATGGATGATTATTCGCGCATAACAGATTTTGTCATGAATATATAGAAAATTATCGGTCAAAGACGATTACTGCTAATAGTGGCAATAACAAGGGAAAGTTCTATATATTGAATGAAACTTTGTAAATAACATATATCTTCTAGACAAAAGTTTTCAATACATATAATTCGTACTATTAAAGCTTGTTTTGGAGAAATATATACATACTGAGAATGTCATCTCCGTATATAATAAGATTAATTTGTGTATGCAATTATTTTTATGTATGGGTAAGTGTATTCATATATAAAGTTTTTTTTTTGTAACCGTGATTTCCGACTTATTGGCCGACTAATCCACGGAGTTTCATAAAATTTATGTTAATTAATATATAAAGTTTATGTTAATTAATATGTGCATACATGATCTTACTTCCACTGCATTTTCTCACGATGTGTATAATTTATAATATGTTATAAAGTCATTAATTTCAACATAAACAGTCATTTTCAAATTAGTGACCTACATTTGGTATTGACATGATGCTAACACTGATAGGATTTTCATTCAACCGTTGTGAAATACTATTCTAGTTATCACTCTTGAATGTTTCGCACAATGTCACTAAGACATGCAATGTCAAAAGATACACACATATCTTGAACCTTTTATATATTTCATGTTGACTACAAACGTACTATCGTGTCTTAAGGATATTATCATTGAATATCAAATTGGCTCTATAGGCTCTATATTATATCTGTGCACTTTTAGTTAGCGAGGGCCGGAGCAACTTGTCGTTTGTTTCAATATCAACAATCATGGAGTAAGACGTCAATAGATTATGTGTGTAATCTCCGTGACAAATAAACAAATAATCTTTGAGAAATTCTTGTTATTGGTTTCCATTTCGCAAGACAGATCTTTTTTCGTCACTAACAATCTTTTGAGACAATAAACTAATTTTGGGTGCACATGGACTTAACAATTTAACCTCACGAGCTTACAAAATTCTATAAGCTCAAATGAATAAACTCATAAGCCCAAAAAGACAATCTTACCAGTTTGTCAATATAGCTTAATGTATTGCGAAGATGGTTTGTGTTATGTAGGTGTGGTTGTTGAGTTTAAAGAAAGATGAGAAGAATGACAATGACTCAATGAGCGAGGGTGATTTGTGTTATAAAAGAGATGATTTTTTTTACTTTGTAATACAGATTAAGAATGGACTTGAAGAGGTAGCTACCCCTCATCCCTATAAATAAAGATGAGAGGTAATAAAATTACTTTTCCTTAATGTAATTTTTATTTTGTTTTTAATAACAAGGGTATGAGAGCATAACATGTAGGGGTGTAATCAAGCCAAGCTTTTATCAAGCAACTCAAGCTTGGCTCGATGCTCGGCTCGAGTTCTTATCAAGCTTTTTCAAGCTCTATCAAAAATATGTTTTTATGATAAATTTATATAAGCAACTAATTGTTAATTTGACTATTAACCTAATTTTAAGGGCTAATTTTATAAATGAATAATTTATTTTACAACGACTTTTAACTCTGATTACATTTATATTTTAGTTCTTTGTATTTTAAATGATTTTTTAATTTTTTGTAAATTTAATTATTGCATTTACTCGGTACTTGGTGGAATACAATATGTGTATAAATATTTTTTGTGCTCTTCTTAATACTAAATGCAATGTGTCTAAATTGCGCTCGCATTCACATCAAGCAATGGCCTTTTGGACCTTAATCGTATTAGAACGCAAAACACATTTTGAAACCAAGATTGTACGATGATTTTATTATTGGTTTTGTTAATGTTAAATAAAACAAAGTTGTTTTAGGCAATGATTTTTATTTTTATTCTATACATATGTTTATTGATGAGTTTTATTATAAAAAAATTAAATTTATACACATTCAAGCTTTTCAAGCCAAGCTCAAGCTTTTATCAAGCTTTATCAAGCCAAGCTCAAGCCTGGATTGGTAAAGCTTGACAAGCTATCAAGCCAAGCTCAAGCTTACAATTTTAGTGTCAAGCCAAGCTCAAGCCCTATTAAGCTTGAGCTCGGCTCGACTCGATTACACCTCTAATAACATGTCTTGTCGATTCTTTCTAGTCTTTCGTGGTTGCTATTGTGCTCGATACAACTTGCGATTTAGTAGTTCCGCGATTGAACTTTGTATTTATTATCGGTATTGTACAACAATTGCAAAACGAAATCATTTCGTAACTAGAATCACGGAATTGTACTAACATTTTTAGGATGGCATCTATGCAGATTTTGTTTAGTAAGGTCCTGTCAAAATGATATATATTTTTGGAATCCACGTAATAATACCTGATCCATATTGATGCCTTTCTTGACTATTTGTTATGCTCAAGGGATGTGGGATCTGAACACAAACACAGAATGGCATAATTATACTACTTTTTTACCTGATGTCATCATCATTCTTTTACGGACTGTGCAACGGGGTACGATGCAGACATGCACACCAATGGTAATCAACCATCCAAGAGCAATGCTAGCGAAGAAGTTATCTTGAAAAACACAATTCAACATCGTTCATGTATTTCGACAGTGTGTGACCAATGTTTTGTTTAACAAGTAACTCAAGTAAACAACAGGCATATTGATTCTAAGTTTAACAAAGGGTAGTCAAGTTTTCTTTTGAAAGTCCAACTAGAAACTTGAATATGTTAAAAGTCAAACAGGTTGTTTTGTTTACCTAGTTAACAAGGTGCTTAATGTGAACTTATATGGTCTATCTACAATGATTTCAGGAATATGAAAACCAGCCGAAATATAGAAGCACAAGGACTAAGTTTACGATGATTTTGGAACATGAGAACTAGCCAAAATGTAGAAGCACAAGCAGTAAGTTTTGTATTGATGGCTTACTTGACCATTTGTTATCTTCAAGCGATGTGGGATCCTAGCACAAACACCAACTCTCCCTTATCTTTAGCCAAAAATTGCCGCTCTTCAGTAACTTTAGTGTCATTAATTCACTAGAATCGCATATAATTGCAACATTTTAAGGTTTAAAAAACATGTCACTCAAGAAATTACTGAAGTTAGCCAAGTTCAAATTACTAAAAGTAAATTCATGGCTTCAACATAACAAATGGTAAAGACTGCATTTAACAAATGGTCTAAGTTTACACTCGTGAGAGGTTTGCTTGGATGGTAAACATTCGCAACCATATTCTTCTTACAAGTCATATATTAAAAGAATCATTTTAGCTCTATTAACTCTCACGTTGGAACAGGTCAAGGGATACATTGATATGATGTAATTGCATAATAAACCATTTTTACAACCGTCTATAATCCTTACACTTCTTTTGCATACATTCACCGAAAGGCTGCAGGGGGGATTTCTACTAAAGGAAGCTAAAAATCAGCTTGACTTCACACGAGAGAACTTCACAACACATAAAAGTATCATATGTCAACACCCTCGTCAAGGCCTTTGGAACCGATCATCTCGAATTTTCTTTTTCCTTCAATCTTCAATTTTTCCCCGCTGGTAAAAAAATTTAGTTATTAAAAAAATAACTAATAATCTGTATCAGTTATTACAACCACAGAGCTGAAATTATGGTTGGTTGAAGTTCTTATTTATAGAAAAACTCTAAGTAGAGATATGAAATCCTCATGTAGAATGCAAGAGGCGTTCTCAATGGTTTAGGAGAAGAATTGTTTGTTGTCTTTATATAGAGCTTTCCTCACTCTCAACTTCTACGACTCAGCCGATGTGGGGTAAACCCCACTTTCATGTTACATTATAGAACACATATCCGTTTTCATTAGTACAAAGGAATTCCTCTAGCTCCCCACGTAAGTTAGTAGTCGTGTTTCATATCAATAGCTATGTTCGTATGTTTATGAAGCGATCACGATTGATTTAAATCAACCTCATTATAACATACAGGGTACATCTTATGCGTTAACTTGAACGTTACCAGTGCTAATAATGTTAACACATAAAAGCCATTGCACAATTACATGTTAATACATTAATCATCTATCCATCTCCACACATGTTGGGTCAAAACCGACCCGAACCGACCAAAACGAACCGAACTGGAAACAGTTCTTGTGGAAAAATCAACTGAGAACTGAACGAGCGACTCCGTTCGGTTTGGTTCTGTGTCGGTCTTTCTAGCTAGTTATGTTCAGTTAATCTCAAACTTTGACTAATTTATACATGTCATCCTTGTGAACTGCTCCTAGGCTAATTAAGCTAGGCTGTGCCATAATCATTGTCAAATTTAAGCTTCATGCAAAACAAATCAGCCGCTTATTAGGCGGATTAATCTATCGAAATATTCAGCTTTATATATACCTAAAAAAACGAAACAATATGTTATAACATCATATTCTGAATGAGAAAGCATAGGGAAAAAGTGTATGTCATAGCCAATGACCTAATCATTATCTCTTCGGCAACTGCTCTTGGCTCCTCGGCAATACACACAACAACTAAATAGCCCATAACAGTCAACTGAGAAGCATAATAGTGTAAATAGATAATGTTCATCTCATTATATGTCCGTGCAGGTCTCACTATATGTCTTCAACGAATGTCTTGAAATAATCAGGAAGATACGTTCGTGGAGGTGAATCAAGTATTGGAACCATTGATGTTGCACTGCTTGTGATGTTCAAGGCTCCTCCTGTAGGCAACTCGCTATGTAGCCAACTTCCAAGTTTGAAACCAATCTGCAACACATCAATTGAGTGATGAACTTTTATACATTTTTGATGACTTTCAACCCGTTTGATAAGCTTCTCTTTAAATTGTTTACTTTTTTTTTTTAACTTGGCCCCTTTGAGATAAATAAAAGTGAAAGACATAACTTAGAACCCTTTCAAACATCATTTCACCACAAATAACTCAATCTTCAATCTAAATTTACAGTAGTAAGTCGACTCAGGGGTGGACCTAGGGGGGTTCCCGGGGGTTCACGGGAACCGATGGCAGTTTGTCAAGTAGTATAAATTTTCTCTAAAAATCTCGATTTATTCAAAATGAACCCGATGCCAAATATGTGTATTACGTAAAAAGAATTTATGCACCTGATGGCTTTGTGTTCTGGGTCCGCCCCTGAGTCGACTCCTCTTTACATACGTTAAGCATGATATTCAAGTAATATTTACTCACCAAGTTTCTGTTTTACTAAGATAATTCGAAATAATCAGTACTTCACTCACCAATCTTTTCTATACATGGACTGGGAACATGACACGAGACACACTACATAATAGTTAATACTATTGTTGTTTGTGCTCAGATCCCACATCGCTTGAACATAACAAATGATCAAGAGAGGCATCAATATAAAACAAAATGCCAACCTGTTCGAAAATAAGGCATCCTCTGCCTTTTTAGCTACGCTAAATACGCTAAATAATAACAGAATATTACGTTTAGTTATTTTCTATGTGTAATGTGTAATTTCCAATTATTAGTTTTAATAATTTATAGAATGTAATTTGTGTTCCCCTCGAATATAATTTCGAGAGGAACATTAAGAACATCTTATCAAATATTAAAATTTTTATTTAATAAAAGTGAAAATTAAAAAGTTTCTTTAAATAATGCAAAAATTCGTTAGAATTAACATGGGTACACTATGTGTAATTCATTAATTATCATTCGTCATTACAAAACTTTAACATGTGTAATTCATTATGAATTACACATACCGTACCTAATGAGTTATTCATCGCTTGAACATACCAAATGGGCGAGTGAAGCATCAACAGAAAGAAATGCCAATCACTAAGTAGTTCATGTTCTAAAATCATTGTAAGCTTACTGCTTGTGCTTCTACATTTCGGCTAGTTTTCATGTTCCAAAAACATTGTAAACTTACTGCTTGTGCTTCTACATTTCGGCTAGTTTTCATGTTCCAAAATCATTGTAAACTTACTGCTTGTGCTTCTACATTTTGGTTAGTTTTCATTCCAAAATCATTGTAAACTTAGTGCTTGTGCTTCTTATTTCGACTAGTTTCATGTTCCAAAATCATTGTAGATAGACCATGAAGTTCACATTCCTAGTCAACTGGGTCAACAAAACAACCCGTTTGACTTTTAACTTATTCAAGTTCTTAGTTGGACTTTCAAAAGAAAACATGACAACCTTTGTTAAATTTAGAATCAATATGCTTGTTGTTTACTTGCTAAACAAAACATTTGTCACACACTGTTGAAATACTTGAAAGATGTTGAATTGTGTTTTTTAAGATAACTTCTTCGCTAGCTTTGCTCTTAGATGGTTGATTACCAATGGTGCATGTCTGCATTGTACCCCATTGCACAGTCCGTAAAAGAATGATGATGACATCAGGTAAAAAAGTAGAATAATTATGCCATTCTGTGTTTGTGTTCAGATCCCACATCCCTTGAGCATAACAAATAGTCAAGAAAGGCATCAATATGGATCAGGTATTATTACGTGGATTCCAACAATATATATCATCTTGCAAAACAACCCGTTTGACTTTTAACATATTAAAGTTCTATGTTGGACTAGACCATTAATATGATTTGTGATGATTAGTTCCTACTTTAGATATCAAAGAGCCTGCTGCTCTTCAGGTGCATAAAAAAGTACCCTTGGAGACTAAACCATTAATATGATTTGTGATGATTAGTTCCTACTTTAGATATCTTCATTTTACTCATAAATCGCGCCTGAAACATAGGTGCTGAATCACTGTGCTTGAAATTATGATTAATCGAGGATAACATTCTTATTCATCCGATATAATCTCAAATGCAGAGGGACTTTGTTTAGTTTTCACTAGGCTGTGACCGCCGCCCGGACCGTCCGAACAAATTTTTTGTCCGGTTCTCGGTCCATAATTTTCTTTATATTTGGCAGTCACATGCTTAAGATATACAAGCAGTTATATGCTAGGTAAGATTGTTAGTATAACAACCTTAGCGTTTGGCTGGCATTATTGTGTGTCTATTCGTCTTTATTCACGAGGTTTGCTTGGATGGTAAACCTTCGCAACCATATTCTTCTTACAAGTCATATCTTAAATGAATCAGTTCAGCTCTATCAACTCTTACGTTGGAACACTCATTGTTTAGGAAAATATTAGTTTGTTGTCTTTATATACACCTTTCCTCACTCCCAACTTCTACGACTCAGCCGATGTGGGATAAACCTCACTTTCATGTTAAGCTATCGAAAACATATGCCATTTCCGCTTTCATTAGTAAAAAGGAATTCCTCTAGCTCCCCACGGAAGTTACTAGTCGTGTTTCATATCAATAGCGATGTTCGTATGTTTATAAAACGATCACGATTGATTTAAATCAACCTCATTATAACATACGGGGTACATTTTATGCGTTAACCTGAATGTTACCGGTGCTAATAATGTTAACACATAAAAGCCATTGCACAATTACATATTAATACATTAATCATCTATCCATCTCCACACATGCTGGGTCATAACCCACCCGAAGCAACCAAAATGAACCGAACTGGAACAGTTCTTGTGGAAAAATCAACCAAGAACTGAACGAGCGACTCCGTTCGGTTTGGTTCTGTGTCGGTCTTTCTAGTTCTGTTCATTTAATCTAAAACTTTGACTGCTTTATGCATGTCATCCTTGTGAACTGATCCTAGGCTAATTAAGCTAGACTTTGCCATAATCAATGTCAAATTTAAGCTTCATGCAAACAAATCAGCCGCTTAGAGTTGAGCTCGACCAAGTGTCAAAAAGCCTTGCCAAACAATTAAGCTGAACTCGCGCTTAGTCTAGTATCTAGTTGTCTGTTTTGGGAATTGATAATAAAGGTTATTATTTTCTTGGATAAAATATCAAAAGTGATCATTTATCAATGAAACTGTGTTAACTTTTGGTTTGGTTATATAACTAAAATAATAGAAACTATAAGAACTCTGCAATCGCATATTTTGATTATACGCAAAGACTCAAAGAGGGTTCTTGTATCAGCATTTCATGCCGATCCTGAGTCTTAGCTGCAGATAATAATGGTACCATCACGTTTTCAACAAAATCTTCACAACCTAACGAGGAAAATAATCAAAAATGAGAAAAACATCCCCTAAGAACACAATCTAAATGTATGGCACTCGATGTACCCATTGCCAGCTCCTTATGTTGAAGCTTGTATACGCCGTTTTAGAGTAATCCAAGCTTGTATACACCACTCCATATATCTTGGCAAAGGGACAAGCGAAGGCCCTCGGTCTGATGCTGCAACCCGTGGGGTTGTTGGCCGCTGAGGCCTGTGAGGGGGGCATGGCAGATACAGTAAATCCTACCTGTATGTTAAATCTGAAGAATGTAGTTAGACTAACAAATAGGTGTAAATCACAACTAATATATTACCGACAGAGTAAATTATGTAACATGAACGAAGGAAGTAATTGGGGGTTGCCCGACTTACTCCGCTCTCACCCATTTTGACCCGTTACCCAATCCACCCAATATAAGTAAAATCTTCTGCACATCAGTCGGATTCCCGACGTTGCTTAATTTCACATTTTCGTGAAACTGTCTTAAGTTCCGTTCCTGCCATATGTAAAAAAACTGTAGCAACAAGGAAAAGCTTTATCATACAATTTGACAAATTTGCAATCTTTTTTAATGTAACTATTCTAGACGTCAATGCTATTTTGTCTAAAAGATAACATAGAAGTTCTTAAAATTTCTGGTAGCATTTGTTGCCATTAGCTGAGTGTCAGCTTTTAAGATGTGAGTTATCTGCACCACCATATTAACATGAACAGAACAAGTATAAACTTTAAACTAGTAATTGGAGAGATGCACCAAGCCTAGGCATTACGCAACGCCAAGGCGACACATTAAGAACCGCAGCAGCAAGCTAATGTGATGGATTCTTCCCCCATAAAAAATAAGATTAATATCGAGTGAGCCGATGGCTCACAGATATTAAACTGATAAAAACAGATACTACGCTTGATCTTAGCCAAAAGGCCGAAAGGTATGCCTTGTTAATTCACATGCCTTTGTTTTTATTGTCAACTCCAATTTGTCTATTTACTTCACACAGCCGATGTGGGATAGGATCAATGGGCTTTACAGAAATTAAATTTGTCAAGTTTTTGCTTTCTTTTGACACAGCCAGCCATTGATAGAAGAAGAAAAAAAAAAACGAGGAGCAAGACTAGGTTGGTCGAGTGTATTAAAGAATTGGTTAGTGCCATGTGAACTCACTTACATTGCCCATGCTTCCTATGGTTTCAGGCAGGCTGGTTAATAGGTTGTCGGAGATGCTTGTTTTCCTAGAATAAAAGAATCATACATTGGTCTAGCAAGGTAGTAAGTTGATTCCCATCAAGCATGATAAACTTTAAGGACGGACGTTTCCCGCTATTCATTGGAAGAGGCCCAATTATGTTATTTGCCAAAATCGGAAATCAAGGTAACGCCATATCAGATAATAACTACTTAAACATCAAAAGATTAGAGAAGTCACTTAATTTTCCCAAATCCGAAAGTATATGCTAAAAGTTAGAAAATACACCTAGGATATGTTCTGAGAATACAGATGTAATGATGAGAAGATCAGGTATTTACCAACCCATGCATACTCTTTAGTTTGCTGATCTCCTACGGGACATCAACTGCAATATTTATAGGTCACAACTCATTTAAAAACTACGGTATTTCCCCACTAATCAAAATTGAAACTGCAAATATTTACAGGACACAAATGAAAAGTATATTGTATGAATTATTTTATCCTTATTATTATATCCTTAATATCCTTAATAGTAAGATGTATGGTTGAAGTTCTTATTTTAAAAAGAAATGTAAAAAGTTAAACATGTATGAAATCCTCATTATAGAATGCAAGAGGCATACTCGTTGGTTTAACAAAAGAATAGTTTGCTGTCTTTATATACAGCTTTCCTTAGTCTCAACTTCTACAACTCAGCCGATGTGGGATGAACCCCACTTTCATGTTAAGCTATCGAAAACATATGCCATTTCCGCTTTCATTAGTACAAAGGAATTCCTCTAGCTCCCCACGGAAGTTAATAGTCGTGTTTCATATCAATAGCTATGTTCGTATGTTTATAAAACGATCACGATTGACTTAAATCAACCTCATTATAACATACGGGGTACATTTTATACGTTAACTTGAATGTTACCAGTGCTAATGTTGATACATCAAAGCCATTGCACAATTACATGTTAATACATTAATCATCTATTCATCTCCACACATGCTGGGTCAAAACCAACCCGAACCGACCAAAATGAACCGAACTAGAAACAGTTCTTGTGGAAAAATCAAGCTAGAACCGAACGAGTGACTCCGTTCTTGGTTTTGTGTCGGTCTTTCTAGTTCCTTTCAGTTTATACAGTTTAGGTGTGTTTTATGGTTATTGGACATGTGGTTCATTTAGAATTCAGTTCAGATGTGTAGGATTCATTTTTTGGTTTCGTGTGGCGAATTAGATTGTGTGAGAGATTTGTTGTCATGGAATTCGATGATTAAGGGGTATGTTAAGAGTGGGAAGGTGTGCGAGGCGTTGAGATTGTATGGAAAGATGAAGAAAGATGGGGTTATGCTGTTATGCCGGATCAGATGAGGCTACGATAATTGGTGTGATATCGTCTTGGCCTCAACTCGAAAACTTGAATCTTGGTATGAAATTTTATCGATATGTAAAGAAAACTGTATAAAGATGACAGTTCCGTTGTGAAGTGTGGGAATATATGCTGCCGGGAGTTTATTCAAAAGACGAGTAAGAAAACAAGTGTGTCGTGGACTACCATGATTGTTGGTTTTGGAAAATATGTGCGTATGGATGAGGCAAAGAAACTGTTTGATTTGCTGCCATGATCGGCGGTTATATTCAAGCCAAACGGTTTAAAGTCGTTGTATCTATGTTCATGAACTGCAAGCTGTGAAGATGAAGCCCAATTAATGTGACTATGGTTTATTGCTTTTCTGCATGTTCACACCTCGCCCCTCGGAGCACTTGATTTTGGAATTTGGATTCATCGTTACCTTGGTAAACATAACCTTTAACATGGAATTCCGCCCAAACTCTCTTACATGGACTGCTATAATCACTGGTCTATCCAACCATGGCTATGCACAGGATGGCACTTTTATATTTCTGGGAAATGATTAACATCGGTCTACACCAGGCGAAGTCACATTTATAGGGGTCCTACCAGCTTGTTGTCATGGTGGCTTAGTAAGCGAGGGTCGCAAGATTTTCTAACAATAATCTAGATAATACTTGGTGGCTTAGTAAGCGAGGCTCGGAAGATAGAGGTGGTCAATATCTTGTAGTATCAAGTTCTTAGTCTAGATAATACTTGGTGGCTTTGGGACAATCTCACAATAGTTTCGATTTTGTTGGATCTTCTTCGAATCAACTCTTATAAACCTGCTTTTGTCGATATTTGTCTCAAAAAGAAAGGTAGCATTTTAATCAAAGATGACATACTAAGACACATAATTACTTCATACGACCAAAGATGTCATGTTTGATTAAAAAACAACTATCTCTTGCATACTTGGTGGCTTTGGGACAATCTCACAATAGTTTCGATTTTGTTGGATCTTCTTCGAATCAACTCTTATAAACCTGCTTTTGTCGATATTTGTCTCAAAAAGAAAGGTAGCATTTTAATCAAAGATGACATACTAAGACACATAATTACTTCATACGACCAAAGATGTCATGTTTGATTAAAAAACAACTATCTCTTGCATACTACATTTGCATCACTATATATAAAAAAGGAAAGTTTTATTTCGTAAACCGATGTGGGACAAAAACCTAATAACTTTATGGAAGAGGGTACTAAGAGTAGTTTTACTACAGATTTTCGTAGTGGAACAAGATCTCTATTATTTCACTTATCCAAAGGTTTTTTTATAACAATATAGAAAGGTTTCCAATAAAAACTCAATGACTCGATACCTATAATTCACTAAATATCATACAACTCGGAAGATTTCTAAACACAAAAGTTAAGAACGAATACTTATCATTTTCCATTTCATAATCATTAGAACTCTAGGTGTAGTCAAGTCGTGGTTCTCCGTACCGTGGGAAAAAATAGTGTCAATACGTATGAATAACGTCTTAAAAATTAAACATCTCCAACAGATATCTCCCCAGAATTAACCAACCTTCCGCCGGATCAAAAATCGAACGCCCAACAAATACAAGTTGGCCCTTGAACCAGACTAATCCCTACGCCAGCTAACCACGCCATTTTCCTACCTTGACGTCTCGGCCCATTGTAGCTTTGAAACTTAGCCTTGAACACAAGGCTCCACTGGAATTAGCCGCGTCATCTAACCAAAGATGGTTCAAATGTTAGTATCTTTTCCAACATTTTTAACCAGATCCTTTTGGTTAGCATTTCACCCATGTGCGAGAAGTTATAATGCTGTAACAAACTTAAAATAATAGAAATGACCGAAAGTGAACAGAAATTGATGGAATAAGTCTTTATTCAGTTGTTCCTTTCATCGAAATCAGAAATCATTCCTCCTACTGTTAAATCATATATTGGTTGCATAATTCCAAATGCAGCCGATGAAAGACTTCCTCCTAATGCTTTTTTCAATTCAGGCGAGCTTAAAGAGATTAATCGAGAAAATGAAGGCGGAATGTGGTTCATGATGATAAGGATTGCTGGTCGGTGAAAATTGCAGGTGAATCAAATATGGCTGGGCTTGATTTAGCAGCACTAATCTTGAAGCACTACTTGTTGCAGCTAATGGGTTATTGTTTTCGTGCTGGTCGAATGAGCTAAGATGTCTTTGAAGTTTCACTAATCGAGCATAGTGACCAGTGTTGCTATTGACTAGGTCGGTGTGGGACTCTTACTTGAGTACACTACCTTCGCTCATAACAGCAATAGTGTCTACATTTTTGTATCGTTGCTAGCATGCAACAACCTGTTTCGTGTTCAGTAAAACTACTTAAAATTGTTTTAAGTGCTTTTTGTGAAATGCTTATTCTAGATCAAAATAAGCAGTTTGTGCAAAAAAGTACTTAAAATTGTTTGAAGTAAAAAAGTAGTAAGCTCTACAATTGTTATTCTTCCCATTAAGGCTTGATCAAGAGCGGTTTGGACAAGCTTTGGGATCCTTTGTTTTTGTCCACTAGATAGAAACGGGTCATTTTTTAGCACAAGTCAAAGTAGGTTGGGTCAGGTTAAGCCGTAGAAAATAGACGTGTGACGGTTTAGGCTGGCCCGAGTTAAGTTGTGCTGACCCGCCTCTCTTTAGTTTGTTCTTTATTCATTTAAATTGGCCCCTTTAATATAAAACACAAGGATATCAGCCCATTAATAAGTATACATAATTATAGGGTGTTTGGGGGATTGCTTTTTTAAATTTGGCACTTCAATGCGTGCTAACCTGACTAAGACCAACCCATTTTGACCCAAACCTGTCTTGACCCGTTTTTTCATCTCTTGTGTACTTCAGGTAACCGTTACTTAAGACAATAGATCACCGCCGTGCCCAAAATAACTTTCTCAACAAGAACCGACGAGGACGAGTGCTTAATATATAAAAGCAAGTGATGAACTTTCGGATGTCATGACAACAATAAGGTTGATGAGGTGGCTAGCCGGATTTTACGCGGGAAACGGATGTCAGCAACTACTAATGATGAAACATCAGCTGCACAAACCCTTTTGGATAGCCTAACTAAAATAGCCATGGGAAGACACGGTTCTACAACTATATGTAGTCGTTGTCGATCTAAAAGCAACGCAATGATCTAAACACATTCAAGCTTGTACAAAGATAAATTTTAACTTGGTTTGATATGTTATCTATCAAGTAGAATGGCGAAGATGTAAAAATGTGACTGATGTTTTTGGTTTAAATTCGAGCATTTAGGTGATGTTGACATGCAGTTTAAGTTTTTCGCTTGAGCAGAAAAACTACATACTCTTTAGTTTGCTGATCTCGTACGGGACATCATCTGCAATAGTTACAAGGCACAAATGATAAGTGTAGGTTAATATTCTCATCTAACAACTACTCAAAAATTGAAACTAGTTAATTTAAAAATAACTAATAATTTGTATAAATTATTATATTCATAATTTGTTTTGTGATTTTAAATTAAAAAAAATCAAAATTCAACTTACGAATGGTAGTTCTTATTTTAAAAAGAATTCTAAGAGTGGGGGGAGCGGTAGGCTGTTGGTGGGCTGTTAGCCCTTTGGCGCCACCCTCCCCTTGGCGCACCGTACCCAACCTGGTGCCACCCGACCTCGCGCCAACAGCAACAGCTCACGCCAAAGGTTTTTTGAATTTGTTTTTTAATTTTTTTTTTGTTTTTTAGTTATAAAGTGGGGTTTATGTGGGCCGATTATACCCCTTTGACAACACTTTTTCTCGTGTCAACCACTCCCCGAAAAATATGATGCCGTGCCAAAGCCTCAAAACCCTACGTTGCAGCTTTGGCATCACCTTCTCGTGCCAACAACTCCCAGCTAATAAAACGTATGAAAATATGAAATACTCATGTAGAATTATGCAAGAGACATACTCATTGGTTTAGGAAAAGAATAGTTTGCTCTCTTTACATACAGCTTTCCTGACTCTCAACTTCTACATCTCAGCCGATGTGGGATAATCCCCACTTTCATGTTAAGCTATCGAAAACCGCTTTCATTAGTACAAAGGATTTCCTCTAGCTCCCCATGGAAGTTAGCAGTCGTGTTTCATATCAATAGCTATGTTTGTATGTTTATAAAGAGATCACGATTGACTTAAATCAACCTCATTATAATGTACCTGGGTACATTTTATGGATTAACTTGAATGTTGTTACCAGGGCTATGTTAATACATTAATCATCTATTCATCTCCACACATGTTGGGTCAAAACCGACCCGAACAAACCAAAATGAACCGAACTGAAAACAGTTCTTGTGAAAAAATCAACCAAGAACCGAACGAGTGACTCCGTTCTTGGTTTTGTTTTGGTCTTTCTAGTTCCGTTCAGTTTATACAGTTTAGGTGTGTTTTTCGGTTTTAGCTCAAGCTCGATGAGTGAACATGAGATAGATACAATAATACATTGAAACGCGTACATCACGTAGAAGCTTAATACAATAATACATTGGCAGCATTTTCACATAAAACAGTTACTGATACAGTTACAACACACAATAGCAGCTCAATGTCGTCTTCTTATGCTTTATCTTCGTCACAAATCACGGAAATATTTAAACGATGTTGACTTCTGTTTTTCAGGAGAGATTTTTCGCCAGCTTTGCTCTTGGATGGCTGATTACCAACGGTGCTGGTCTTGCATCGTACCCCATTGATACAGTCCGTAGAAGAATGATGATGACATCAGGTGAAGCTGTCAAGTACAAGAGCTCTCTTGGCGCATTCACTCAGATCTTGAAGAAGGAATGAGCCAGATCATTGTTCAAGGGTGCTCTCGCTCTCGCTCTCGCTCAAAGCTACTCCTAATGCAAATTTTATGTTTTGCCAAAACTTCTAATGCATATGAACCATTTACTGCTCCTATATTTTTACCAGCTTTCATGCTCTTAAACCATCTTAGATAGAATTGAAGTTTGTATCAAGTACATTGTTTTAGGTTCTTCCAGTTTTTCTACTTATGAGGATTTAATATTATGGATTCCAACAATTTAATTATGGGTTTCTAACTTGTTTTCAATTCAATTGCGGATTATGACGGACTCTACAGAACTAAAAATGTTATAATTCTGTGATTCCAATAAATTCATGGCACTCAAGTTACTTGATTTTTAGCCAAGTTCAAGAAAGAGAGAAAAGAGAGTTTTGTTTGTGTTAAGATCTCACATAGCTTGAACATAACAAGTGGTCAGTTGAGGTGTCAATACAAAAGAAGATGCCAATCTATATGAAAACCACAATATAACTTTTGCCTTGCTGTATGCTCTATGTAATTCTAATTATTAATTTTATAAAAATAAAATGATTTATGTTCTAATCATTAGTTTTAATATTTATAAAATGATTTATAATTAGTCTTTCGAATTTGTTATTTATAATAAAACAAGTTCGAAATGAAATCAAAGATTTATAAAATATTAAAGTTACTATTTAATTGAATTAAAAAGTAGAAACTTTGATTAAAAAGTGGCTAGAAGTCTTAATGCAAAAACTAGTCCTTTAAGGGTAATTTACTGGTAAAAAAATGGCTAGAAGTCTTGATGCGAAACTAGTCCTTTAAGGGTAATTTACTGGTACACGTGATCTTGAGTGTTTTTTGACACCAATTATTGTCCACTCACAAGTAAATAGCGTAAATAGTTTTGACAATTCTTATAAATAGCTTTGACAATTCTTATAGCAACTGGAGTAGGGAAAACTAAGACTTGAACTTTTGACCTTTTATCTATAAAATCTGTCAAATAAGCTCATGAGTTTTTCAAAAGTGAGTACCAAGTGAGCCAAAACTCCTTTTATACTGTAACATGTATAACTATTATCTTTCGTCATTATCTTGTCACTTAAAAGATTAGTAAAAGTACCGAGTAAGCAAGAAATATCACCCCAAAATCGATAGTAGATAACTAGGTACCTAAAGTTATTGATAACTTCTTAAATTTTCATTTATTTATAATATCATATGGCTGCTACAACTTTAAAATAAATGTGCCTACAAATTGAAGTTGCATTAGTACTCGTATGATCGTACTTCATAACAAAGTATCAGAGTTATAATCCAATATACGAGTGTTGATGATCAACTTATACATATCTCCATTTTTGTACTAATTTTTTGTGACAATGCTTGATCACTTGTGCCTCATAAAATTTTCCGTGGACCATCCGTGAGACATGTGAGGACAAGTCAATTAATTACACAAATATGTTCTTTCTGTGAGGGTTTTGACAAATCCATTAGAACACATCGGTTTCCTCCTATTATGAAGTTACTAGTATAATTCTATGATTTTAGTAAGTTCATGGCACGCAAGTAACTTAACACGGTGTTCTCAAGATTGTTTTAATGAAGTAAATGAAAGAATATAAAAAGAAATACCATCAATTGTGTTCTTGAAAAAAGGAAGAAAATATACTGTTATTTTGAGGCTTTTGGAAGTAAATGGTTTCCTCCCAAAAGCGGAATGAAACACTTTCGTTTCAATTCCTTTACTTTTGTTAATTACCTCGTCTCAAGAACATAATGTAAGAGAAGAACGGGAGGAATGAAAATTGGTGTTTGTGTTCAGATCCCACATCGCTTGAACATAACAAATGGTCAAAAAAGCCATCAGTATAAAAGAAAATGCCCCTATATGGGATTACAATATATCTGCTTTTCCTAACTAAATGAATGGTACGAGAGTTGTTTTAATGTACCCAATATAATTAATAGTTTAAATATTTAAGAGATGCATTTTTGTATTTTTTCAAAATTAAGTAGAATAATTTTGAGAAATTGCATAAAATGCATGTCATAAATTTTAGAACTTTTATTTAATGGAAAGTGAATGTTTTATAGCTTTCCTTAAAACTGAAGACGGAAGAAGTTGTGGCGTTTATCATTCGGTTTTCGAGTTGTTCGGTTTATTTGGTTCGGGTTGTTCGGGTAAATTACTTTTAGGATAAACTCGAAAACCGATCAAACCGAACTAAATTTCAACCGAACCGAAAATATCATTAGATTTGAGAGTTTTCTTACGTACGGCAACTAACCCACGAATTGCCTTTTGTCAACCTTAACATCATTAGCCAAACGAGTTATAGCATAATCCAAATAGTACAGAAAAAGCTGAGATGAAGCAGCAAACCACTCAACGTGTATTTTCTTAAAGTTGAAAAACTCGTTGAAGTAAGGGTAAGGTGTAAGGTTAGTCCTTAAAGTTTCTAAGAAATGTAAGATCGCTTGTGAAACCAAGATTGCACTACTCTAATCCCCGAAGTCTACGTGGCAGTGCATAATGTCCAACCTGGTAATCAAGCTCTTTTATCTAGTTAACAAAAAATTTATAAAGCTTGTTTAAGTAACAGTTGGAAATTATGCAAACTTCTAGATGATGAACTTTAAAACTGAAGTTGTTAAGCCAAGCTTCGTTTCCAATCAGTATATACTTGTTAAAATGTTTCAATAGTAGATAGTTATTGATAACTGCTTAAATTTTCATTTATCTATGATGTTAACTTCTACCTGAGATAGCAAATCATTCATAATCTCATCTCACTTAAAGCTAGTCTTTTTCAAGTTCATCTCCGTATTGACTTCAGACCAGAGAACTTGACAACACATAAAAGGATCATACGTCAACACTATCGTCAGGGCCTTTGGAACCGTCATCACGTTTGAATCTATTTGCTTCTCGAGTTTCCTTTATCCTTCGATCTTCAATTTGTCCCCCCTACTCAAGAATTGAAACTAGTTATTAAAAAAATAACTTATAATTTGTATGAATATTATAACCAAAATCTGAATCTGAACAGTAACTTATGGTTAGTAGAAGTTCTTATTTTAAAAAAAGAACTCTAAAAAGTTATACATGTATGAAATCCTCATGTAGAATGCAAGAGGCGAACTCATTGGTTCAGGAAAGGAATCGTTTGCTGTCTTTATATACAGCTTTCCTGACTCTCAACTTCTACAACTCAGCCGATGTGGGATAATCCCCCTTTCATGTTTAGCAATCGAAAACCTATGCCATTTCCGCTTTCATTAGTACAAAGGAATTCCTCTAGCTCCCCATGGAAGTTACTAGTCGTGTTTCGTATCAGTAATTATGTTTACAAAGCGATCACGATTGACTTAAATCAACCTCATTATAACATACTCGTTATTAGAGACAAATCGCACCCTCGACATCATTAAATAAATGAATGTTTAGTCCATATCACAAAATAACTCGAGGGTTCGGAAGATATAGATGGTCAATTCCCTGTAGTATCAAGTTCTTAGTTTAGATATACTTGGGTCTTGGGGTGACTGACAATCGCATAGACAATGGTTAAGTTTCGATTTTGTTGGGTCTTCTTCTAATCAAATCACTGCATGTGGTGTTTTCGAGATGCAATTCCCGCAAAGTTCGTCACTCGTTGATAGAGAATTGATCTAAACAACTTGCTAAAATGATAATCTGTGACGTTATGATTCATTAGTACATGTCTATGAATTACAAAAACTCACGGATACACATTTGACCACAGCATATCTGCATTGTAACAAAATAAAACACAATCATTAAAATTTACGAAAGAGTGCATTAGAAGATCATTGTGGTCCTATACATCATGTTTAATTGCTTTAAAAGGAAAGCATAGAATTAACGGCTTGTAACGAACCAACATCACCGTTACTATTCCATCACTCGATTACGCAATGGCCCTAACTTTGTAACCTCAATGACGAAAACACAACATGACTAACTATAAAAGCACAAACGCCGCCCACCTCGTTTTTCGACACGTAAAGCATAGGTACCGAAATGGAAACCAATATTCTACAAAAACAAAATAAAAGTATAAATAAAAGGTATTCTCGACTCCTTATATTAGCAAGAACATGTTTAACACGAAGAAATCAGTAAATCAGTAAATACTAAGACGAGGCACGTGTTTAACACGCTTCCCTTAACACGCTTCATATATTGTGCTATTTGCGTGTCTGACTATCTACTAACTGAGGTTCAAATTTGCTCCATACAATGCTGAATTATTTTGCTAACTGCTGAATTATTGTTTGTATAAGCTTCATATAGTTCATTTGGGGTAAATGAGTGCCTATTGTATAATTACTCGCTTTAGTTGAATTAAGCTCTTGCTCAGTATGCCATCTAGAAAATTAAGACGGTTTATGTATTATTTGAAGCTGAAATTTTGTAAAATTAAGGGTCATTATTAGTTGAAGCTTAGTTTTGCATAGAGTAAAGTGCAAAAATCATTTATAAGGTTTGTCAAAAGTTTGAATTACATATCTCGTTAATACTTCGCGTAACATACATCCTTGTGGTTGTAAAATAGTGCACAACACATCCCTCAATACAGATGGTGCAAATAGTTTTCGTTAAAAGTTAAAACTGTTTGTTACTTTAAGGGTGTTTTTGTCCTTTTGATTGTTTTGCAGTTAACTTTTCAAAAAAAAATTAAGCACCTCTTACTGGGTTAACAAAACAACCCGTTTGACTTTGAACATATTCAAGTTGTGCATAAAAAAGTACTCTTAAGACTAAACCATTTCTAGGATTTGTGATGCTCGGTTCCTACATTAGATATCTTCATTGTACTCATAAATCGCGCCCGAAACCTAGGCTAACTTATGATTTGCACACTCGATCACTCGCGCCTCACAAGGAGACGCCGAATAACTGGAACACAACTCACTCATTCGTCCGCTCAAACGCGCTTTTATCTCTATTAGAAAAATGCAAATCAATAACACATTTAAGACAAATTCAGACACAAATGATCATAACTGGACTAATCTTAGACGGGTTAGCCGCAAGCCGATTAATCGCCTTTTGCGCGATATCAGAATGTAGAAACCTTGATTACTGTAAAAAAATATTCAACAGTTTGCATAACTTAAATGTGTTTTCATATAATGTAATGATTAGGGGTTATTGCGAAAGCCAAAAACCAGAAGAAAGTCTTTTGCTTTATAGGGAGATTTTGAGAAGGAGTAACGGGCTGCGACCGGATAATCACACGTATCCGTTGTTGCTTAAGTGTTGTGCTAAGTTATCGGTTGTTCGGTTTGGTTTTATGGTTATCGGACATGTGGTTCATTTAGGATTTGGTTCTGATTTGTATGTGAATAACGCTGTTATTTATTTTTTGGTGTCATGTGGCGAGTTGGAATATGCACGCAAGGTGTTTGATGAAAGTTGTGTGAGAGATTTGGTGTCTTGGAATTCGATGATTAATGGATATGTTAAGAGTGGGAAGGCGTGTGAGGCGTTGAGATTGTATGGAAGGATGGAGGAAGAGGGGGTTATGCCGGATGAGGTGACGATGATTGGTGTGATATCGTCTTGTGCTCAACTTCAGGACTTGAATCTTGGTATGAAATTACATCGGTATGTAGACGAAAACCGTATAAAGATGACAGTTCCATTGTGTAACGTGCTACTTGACATGTATGTGAAGTGTGGGAATATGGATGCTGCTGAGAGTTTATTTCAAAAGATGAGTAAGAAAACAAGTGTGTCGTGGACTACCATGATTGTTGGTTATGGAAATAATGGGCATATGGACGAGGCAAAGAAACTATTTGATGAGCTGCCTGTAAAAGATGTGGTTCCATGGAATGCCATGATCGGCGGTTACATTCAAGCCAAACAGTTTAAAGTCGCTATATCTATGTTCCATGAAATGCAAGCTGTGAAGATGAAGCCCGATCACGTGACCATGGTTTATTGCTTATCTGCATGTTCACACCTCGGAGCACTTGATGTTGGAATTTGGATTCATCGTTACATTACTAAACACGATCTTTCTTTGACTGGTTCGTTAGGTACTGCATTAGTTGACATGTATGCTAAATGTGGCAACATAACAAAGGCACTTCAAGTGTTCCATGAACTTCCTAGCCCAAACTCTTTAACATGGACCGCTATAATCACTGGTCTAGCCAGCCATGGCTATGCACAGGATGCACTTTCATATTTCTGGAAAATGATTAACATTGGTCTAAACCCAGACGAAGTCACATTTATAGGCGTCTTATCAGCTTGTTGTCATGGTGGTTTAGTAAACGAGGGTCGCAAGATTTTCTCTCAAATGACATCACGATTCAACATTTTCCCCGAAAGCAAACACTACTCGTGTATGGTAGACCTTCTTGGTAGGGCTGGCTTATTAGAGGAAGCTGAAGAGCTAATTAAAAGTATGCAAACTGAACCAAACGACAGTGTATGGGGAGCATTGTTTTTCGCTTGCAGAAATCATGGAAACGTTGAGATAGGTGAACGAGCAGCTTATAAACTACTAGAACTTGACCCGAGCGACAGTGGGATTTATGTCCTGTTAGCGAGTATGTATTGGGAAGCAAAGATGTTTGAGAAAGCTTTAGAAGTGAGGAAATTAATGAAGATACGAGGTATAGACAAGACTCCAGGTTGCAGTTCAATCGAGGTTGATGAATATGTTTACGAGTTCATTATTAGAGATAAATCACACCCTCGACAACAAGAAATAAATGAATGTTTAGTCCATATCACAAAACAACTCGAGGATTCGGAAGATATAGATGGTCAATTCCTGGTAGTATCAAGTTCTTAGTTTAGATAATAATTGGGGGCTTGGGGCGATTGACAATAATCGCAAACACAACTGTTTCGGTTTTGTTGGTTCTTCTTCTAATCAACTCTTTGCATTTTGCTGATTTCAATATGTAATTTCTGCAGAGTTTGTCACTGATAACATATTTTTGGAACATTATAATTCAATGTTTTACATGTCTATGAATTACAAAAACTCACTGATAACAACATAAAACACAATCATTAAAACTTATGAAGGAGTGCATTAGAAGATCCTTGTGGTCCTATACATCATGTTTAATACCTTTAAAAGGAAAGCAAAGAATTAACGGTTTGTAACGAACCAACGTCGTAAACATACATCGCCATCACCATTACGATTCCATCACTCGATTACGACACGACCCTAACTTTGTTACCTCAATGACGAAAACACAACATGACTAACTATAAAAGCACCTCGTTTTTCGACACGTAAAGCATAGGTACCGAAATGGAAACAACACTGGCATAAAAAGTATTAGAAATTCGAAATTGACAACTTTAATTTGGTGACATATGGTCTAGTATCCTTTAACTTTTTTTTTATGGTGTCTAATGATTAAAACATTGTTACAGACCGACAAAAAGAGGTGAAGAACACAATGGAAATGTATGATTCCACTTCTTTATATTTTCTTCACTTTCACGTTATGTTTTGTTCTCTTGTCATTACAACATATGCCATGTGATGCCTTTTTTGCTCCATCTAGCTTATGGCTTAAAGCATTCATCTTATCTTTACTTCAAATCTTTGCTTTATGGGTCATAAGCTCATATATGAACCTACATTGTTGTATCCATATGAGTTATCTATTAAAGTGTCCCAATAAGAGAGATGATTTGCACACTCATAAAAGTTATTGAGACACTCACATTACAAGCAAATAAAACATATTATAAAGCACAGTACAACTCTGTAATGCATAATATTGAGTGTCCCAATACAAATCAATTCCCATTGATAAAACATGTGATATTATTATCTAACTAGAATGTTCAATAAAAAAAATTTATTGGGGAGAAAAAATGTGTGAGGTCTTACGTTCGAATTTTGCTTGTTGCAAATGATCTTCAAGTGGTTACGCCAACCTCTTCAAAAGAAGATAACTTTATCCGAATTGAGTTTATGTAGTGACAGACTGATATCGTAGACTAGTCGATCAAAATGTCGGAAACTATGATTATGCGACAAAATAGAAGTTAAAAATCAAAATAAGTGATTGCATGTTCGAGTCTCAGTTGTAGCTAGTGCCTAATGTATATGGCATGAGTACGGGTGGTAATTCGTGTCGGATTCGGGTTAGCATAGGTCGGTGGAATGACGGGTCAGAAAATCTCAACCCGAATTTGACCTATTTAAATAATCGGATCAATTATGTGAATTATAACATATTTACGCATAACTCGAACCTCACATATTTAACCCGCATATATACTTGAATTTGCGGGCTAAATAGGTTACAAGAGCTATATAGGTTAAATGAGTTTTGAGTTGACCTATTTAACTCGTTTTATATACAGATTTTGATACATTACATGAGTTATACAAGTTAAATAGGTTATGGGTCGACTCATTTAACAAATTTAACCTGAATAATATAATATAAATAATTTTATATCTAAGAAAAAAAAGTTAAACGAATTGACGAGTCGACCCACATAATTTATTCTCGACCTGAGCCTCATTGATTGCTCACTGTTATTGTGTAGAATGTAGATTAGCTGTGGCTCAATAATGTCTTGGATTAGTTAAAACATTATTGAAAGAAATTATAGCACATGCTTATAGTACTATAATATAAGAGATTTATATTCCATTACTCTGTAAACAGACTGAATGGAAGATTTAAAGTAACACTAGTAGATATTTCAAAATCATTCTACCTATTTAGAGGATGGTTTCTTTTTTAGCAATGTTTTAAAACCCGGGTCTTAGATTGACCCGGTTGAGTCGCCGGGTCCGGATCAACCCGGGTTAACCTAGTTTTCTAAAAAATATTTTTTTTTTTATATTTTTAAAAATTAACAAAATTATACTTATAAAAACTATAAAAATTTACGTATATTAAAAATATATATTGTTTACCAACTAATATAATATGTAAAAATAAAATTTCGTCGCAAATACATAAAAATTTAAAAAAAAAATTCAAAAAAAATCCGAAAAATTCAAAACCCGGCCGGGTCTTGAGAACCGGGTTGACCCGGATCACCCTAAACCCGCCGGGTTAAGCCGGGTTTCAAAAATATAAAACCCGGGTCAATATGACCCGTTTTTTCAGCCGGAACCGGTTCAACCAGTCGACCCGGGTCTGAAAACATTGTTTTTTTAGCATTTATACATTCCCACTTTTTATTTCCCTGTTTACATAGCTCTTCTCAGGCTAGGCACAACGCATGGGGGTCGCGACCTAGTTTTTTCGGCCGGCGACCTAGTGCGACCTATTTGCCACAACCCGGCGACCTAGTGCGACCTAATTTAAAATTTATTTTTTTATTTTTAATAAAAATAACATTTTATATTCAATAAAATAACATTTTATATTTAATAAAAATAACATTTTATTCCAAAAAAAACATTTTATTCCATACAACACGCGTTATACTAAAAAAAAAAAAAACATTACATAAACTAAAAAACATTAGGAAACTTAAAAGTAAATAGGGTATAATGTATTAGCTAAAACTAACTCCAAAAATTGTCAAATTAATATATGTTGTGAGGAATTAAAAAAAACTCAATATATTAAAATTTGGAATTTTTTTATAAAATTTATATAATTAAAACATGTTAAATTTTTAAAAATTTTTTTTTTTTTTTTATAAAACACACAGACACAAACACAGACACAAACACAAACACAAACACAAACACAAAAGAGGTCGTGGGTAGGGTCGATTTACCCTCGATTTACACCGGCGACCGAATCGCCGCAACGCGACGATTCGGTCGCGACCGACGATCGACCGAAATTTTTCCGGGGCGTTGCGCCCAGCCTCATGAATGAAACCAAACATTTAGACCCTATTTAACTTTATCTACAATACTTATTTATAAAGGAATGCTACATCCACATAATGTTTATAAAAAACATAATAATGTGTAGGTTAATTAGTGGATGCAAATATGTGACAAGTACAAAAAGTATGAGAGAGAGTGCCAATGACTTTCATGACACATCATTATATGGATTTGTTTTTGTAAATTTTATGTGGATGTAGCATTTCTCTTCTTTATAAGCCACCTAGTATTTTCATTTTTCTTTTTTAAAAGACAAACTAAAAGACTCATACCACTACTCTATAGGCTCGTTAGCAAAGGTGCAATCGAGTCGAGTTGAGTTGAACTTTGATAAGGTTTCACTTGATTTGATAATAGTATGTTTGGGTCGAGCTCAATTAGGCTTCATGAGGGATATTTAATCGAATAAAGAAAATTTCAAATTGGATTGGTCATAACTTTCACCAAACTTTTTTAACTCGACCTTTTGTTTTGGGTATGATAAAGCTCGATTCAAGTTCGTGCTCGATTTATTTAACAAAATTTTGATTCAAATAGATCGTACACGGTTAGCAAATGTTTTAAAACCCGGTTTTTAAAAATTGCAACTAGCCACTTTATAGTCTCTATTTAATTAGAGAACTCAAGCAAGATACTTTAGAGTATAAAATTATATTATGTGAGTCACTAACCCAAATGATTGGGATTGCTTGCAAGTAACATCTGGTTGGAAGTTGTTCAGCATTTGGTGAACTCCATTGATGAAATTATTAGATATAATAATGTACAGTAGGAGTCCACATAAGTCCCATGTGGTCCTTCATATCCTACACCTAATCCTAGGATTCGTTTGGAAATTTGTGGGCAGCCTATTGTCCTTTATAAAACTTTATCCATATTCCAAACTTAAAACAATAATTCGTACAGCTTTATTAAACATAACTTTTTAGTCTTTTACTGTTAATGAATATCGTAAATTTGTAGATAAGTTAGATTAGATACTAGACCTTAGTGCATAAGATACTGACCGGAGCTCCGCTAAGTGTCCCGGTCCATCGACTCTCCGGCATAATTTTAAGTGCTTGGCGTTGGCGAGCTTGTTGACAACTTAGATCATGTAAATCAAAGCACAATCTTTTTTAATCATAGATTGGCATCTATCGATACTATTCAATACAAAAGTATCTATTTTTGAAACCGAAATCAAAATAGTAGATCTTTTAGCCTCTTGTTATCATCAGAAGCGGAACTAAGATTTATATTAATATTTATATTAGAGTGTCGCACAAATTTATTTTATGGTTAAAAAAATGAAGAATAAGTAAATACACATTATTAAAAATCTTGTTGAATGACAAATGTGGTTGAAAAAGTTAAGAGCAGTTATTTTAGAAAGTCTTTGGAAGGGGTTTTTACCATTGCTTTCAAAGCTTTTTGAAAAGCTTTTTGGAAAAGCTTGCTATATACCAAGTCATTGCTACAAGTCTTTGCTATTATATGTAATTTTCATTGAATGTCATCAATGCTTCAAGTCATTGAAGACTTGAAGCATTGTAGATGCTCTAAGTGAGAAAATATTGCAAATTAGTTAAATGAGTAAATGCTGAAACTTAAAAGGATTAAATACAAACTTTAGAAAATTAGTTAAATCGGGTTAATTTAAATCATTTTAAATTCGACGTGTCTAATCGGGTCTTCAAATGACCCGAACGAGTAATCGAGTTACGGGTTCAACCGGTTCGACCACTAGACCAACCTGATCTTTCATAAGACACCATGTTTACAGGTTTAGGTTCGACAACCGGGTTCCCTATGTGTCTAATGGCCTCTCGAAAATATAATATTTAATTTGACCTTTTGCAATTACAATTTAATATTAACATAATATAATATATCGTTAATTATATATCGCTAAACCATTTCATCACTATATGCATGTACTCATCTGGTTTTGAAATGATTTTTCAATTAATGATTGTTTCTCTTCTGTTCGAATCTACATAAATTCAAAATTATTGCTTTAATTTTTTTTTTTTGAACAATAAATTATTGCTTTAATTTTATTTTTTTGAACAATAAATTATTGCTTTAATTAGAAACATAATTTTAGCATAATTTCTTCTAACAAAATCTCTTCTTTTTTTTTAATTGAAAATAAACCAACTAGCATTGGTCACAAAACTTTCTTTTGTTGGTACAATTTCAAAAAAATGAAGTTGAAATGTATGTCTAATTCACATGAATATTGCTACATGTGAATGTGATGGTCAAATTTTCTTTGTTTGCTTTGACTGTTTGATTTAAATCATGCCATTTTCATATTGTTGGCAAAAAATAGTTTAAGTTGTCGCTGAAACTTATAAAAATTTGTATAAAATATTTCGTTTTGGACGTGTTTGGCATAATATTGGAGCTAAACCTATACATATGTTAAATGACAAAACGTATACAAATTCCATAAAAGTTTTGTCCTTGTAAAAGCTAAACCTATAAAAGCGAAACCTGTATATGCACAAAAGCTAAACCTATACTAGAAGTTTTAATCGATTTTATAGGATTTTTTGAAATTTTATACAGTAACTATCATGGTGATATGTTTATTTAACTATTGTTGTGTTTTCTTACGTGTTGTTGTTCAAAATCACTTGAAGTTGCATGTTTGTTCTATTCTGTTTGTCACATAAAGTTACTAGCAAGTAATCAAAGTTCGATGCTCGAGTAAAAAAAGATTCCACCAACTTGATACGAGTTCGATGTTCAATCTCGTACCATACTGATTGATGTTTTGAAAACCAGTTTTTAAATCGACTCGGTCGAGTTATCGGTTCAACCCGGGTCGACTTGATTGTCCAAAAAGAAGTAAATTTTTTTTATATTTTTAATAATTAACAAAAATTAAATATAAAAATTACAAAATCTTTCATATATTAAACATATAAATTATTTACCAACAAATATAATATTTATAAAATTATATCGCAAAAACACATAATTTACATGTTTTATTTAAAAAAAAAACAAAATATCAAAACATAAAGAATCTAATCGAGTTTCATAAATATAATCTCGGATTTCAAAAATGTGTTTTCAAAAATATATTTTTAAAACCTGATTTAATATGACCCGTTTTCGAAAACAGTGGTACTGATCCCTAAGATTACCCATCCTTGAAAACCAACTAAACCAAAAGATGTAACCATAAAATCTCAACCAGAGTTAGCTAACCAACCAAAACCAAAACGAAACTAAAAAAACCACGTGTCACACCCCAATTCGTCCATAGTCACACCACACCCGTGACTTGTAAACTCTCATATAGTAATACCCACCACCTGTCATAATAAATAACTTCACTCACACACATCCCATACATACACCGCGAAACAGAGGATCACAACCTAACAGTGCAAGTAAGTAAGTAACGGAGATCGCGTGTCTTCTCATAACAACAAACAACTTCTTCCTGCAAATAAACCGCTTTTTTCTAGAGAGAGAGAATTAAATTAGTTTTTTCTCTCTCTACATATACATACACAACACCTGTATCTATCGTAGTATATTACAGCAGATGTGAGATCAATGTACAGGTAAAATGTTCAATCAAATGTGATAGTATTTCGTCAACTTATCGTAATGGTGTGATTGACTACTAGTAATTCTGTTGCGGAGGTCTTTTCGGACTGATCGCGACCTTATTCACAGTCGCGACATTCAGCGTCATCTCAGCTTTCTCTTTTTAACGTCAATTTACTGGTATAAAACGACCAAACTCGACACCAAAACACAAACACATGCTACGAATCTGTCGTCCACAAGACCGAGTCCTCACGCGTCACTAAACCAAGCCGTAATAAGGAGGACGCGTCCTCCAAGGTTACGCCCGGTCTAATGGTTGTTTTTTTTAACCGGTTTTGGTTTTTCGTGTTTTTTTACAAATAAAACAAGTTAAGTGTAATGGCGATTTTGTTGGTGCTTGCTAGAGCGAATAGTAGGGGCGAAATTAGAGGGTCCGCCATTTAAATTTACTTTCATAGGCATCATAGCGCTTATTTTCGTTAGAAATATTGAATTTTTTAAACGTGTCTTGTTAGGGGTGTTTGGATGTGCGATTAGGAGGAGATTATCTCCGAATCTCAGTTTGGAACTGAAATAAGTTAAAAAAAAGTGTTTGGGTAATAAATGGAGATAAGTGATTATTTGCGTTTAGAAGCTTCGAAAATAGAGTTTTGAAAAAGTTAGTGGGGAGCTACTTATTTCATTTTCAAAATGGAGTTTATTATCAAATAATCAAATTTGCCAAACACTAAAAAAAAAGTGATTATTTGATTATTGCGATTTGAAACTGGATAATCAAATCCAAACACTATTTTTTAAAATGGAGTTTTCAAAATGAATAATTTGTTTTCGATAAGCACATCCAAACACCCACTTTGTGGGTGTTTGGATGTGCTTATTGAAAACAAATTATTCATTTTGAAAACTCCATTTTAAAAAATCATCATTTTGAAAACTCCATTTTAAAAAATAGTGTTTGGATTTGATATTCCAGTTTGAAATCGCAATAATCAAATAATCACTTTTTTGAGTGTTTGGCAAATTTGATTATTTGATAATATACTCCATTTTGAAAGCTTACTTTTCTAAAACTCCGTTTTGAAAATGAAATAAGTAGCTCCCCACTAACTTTTTCAAAACTCCATTTTGGAGCTTCTAAACGCAAATAATCACTTATCTCCATTTATTACCCAAACATTTTTTTTTAACTTATCTCCATTTTGGAACTGAGATTTTGAGATAATCTCCTCCTAACCGCACATCCAAACACCCCTTTGTATTTGAAGTCATTGCTTATTTAGTCGCTAAAAAACTTAGCTCACATTTTACTAAACTGAGTCGTTTGCATAAAATTGTACGTAGTATTTTTTTTTTCCTGTTGTATCACTTTTAAAAAAGTTGGTGCAATGAGAGGTAGGAGTTAATATTTGACATTGTCATTAGTTAGGAAAAAAAGCTACCGGGTAGGTTTGGAGTGAGGGTATGATAAATTTTAAGACTAGAGTTATGTTTGGGATATGAATGCATAAGAGCTGCACCAAATGTCATAGGGGGCGTTATTGCCCTATGGCGCGACCCTATGCCAGTAGCCAATACCTTTAGTTACAGGGTAGTGCACCAAAATCACCGGTTAAGCAAACAGGCATTTTTGTTGTTGTTCTTTTTTATTTGTGCTTTATTTAAAAAACTATGGGGCGCGGGTTGTCTTATACAGTTAGCTTTTTTGGGTAAAGGGGATTACCCGATAAAATAAGTTGTCTTATAACTTAAGTGATCAGAAAGGGTGTTTTTGGGTTAAGCTATAATTTCAGAAAGCTGATTTGACAGCATTTTTTGCTGTAAAACCGATGGTACCTAGCGCTTTAAGAGTATTTTATAGCTTACTTATCCATTACACTTTGTTAGTATTAGTTTATATCAATTTGATCTGTTTATTTATTATTATTGTTTGTTTTGTAGCATTTGTGTGGAATTTAATTGATTTGTCAAAATACCTCTTCAATTCGGCACAGAATATTAAGGATGGCGGAAAATTGATGCGAGTGCGGTGCTGCATTTTTGTTTGATAGAGTGGTGTTCACCTCTGCACTTAGTCATTTACAAAGTGAATTCGATATACGGAATTGTTTAAGTGGAAGCTTAATGGATTTCTTTGAAGGATTTACATACGAGCATGTCAATTTCATTTTTTCTGATGTTACATACCCGCAGGTAACTCAACTAGACTTAATTGGTTAATTATTAGCTTCTCCGGCGTTTTTGTTGGTAAAAATTTGAGTCTTACTCACTTGTTTTTGCAGGATAGCATACAATCAACGATAAATACCAATAATTACAAGTTTGCGTATTCTGAACCTGGGAATTTCTCGTACTATGACTATTGTGATGCGTATGCAATCAATGGTGAGACGTATGAGAACAGTGGATTTACTAGGCAATCAGAAAATGCTTCGACAGCTGCTAATGAAAGAAGTACAGCGGTACCTATGCAGACAGATGGTCATTCAACCTCGAATTCCCACACTCATCCGGCTGACTGTGAGTATTGAATTCTTTCGCTATCAAATGATAATTACTTGAAATCAACATTGTCGTAAAGTAGAGGCATGTATGCCCATTCAAACTGGGAGCGTACACTGTCCGGGTCAAAGCATAGTCGATATTGTGCATAAACAGGACTCTAACATTAGTGGATTTGTCATAATTTCACTATATCTGGCATGACCTGTATTAAAAGATGGATATGCTAAAAGTTTTTAATCCGTAAATTTATTTTGCATTCAATTCGTTGTAACGCATGACTATTGCTGAGTGGATTAGCTTTTATTTGACATGTAACACTACCAATTTTTGAAGTAATTTGGCCCCGGTATCATCCTTAATCACAGCTCGAATAACAGGGCCGGTTTTATGGATGTCCAAATTATCTGGCCCCCATTCACCCTTAGCTTGAATACAGTCACTTTTTAGTTACGACACATCACAAGGATTGATTTATGGGTATTCTGAGTGTTTTGAAAGATACTTACTGAGATTACCACTTGTACATACTTGCCCCCGAATCTTCCAATATTATTCGCATCAGTCAAAATTTATAATTGTATTCATCTTAATGCTACAGTAGTATAAATGTAATTTCTACTCCCTGTATGAATCTTGAACATGAATTAACCTTTTACACGTGCGTTCTTTCAGGTCCACAATATCACAATAATCCCGGTGATTTTCAGGTCTAAATCTCTCACACTATTTTCTATCTAATTTCTTCGAGAATTGACTCTTTCGTATAAGATGATGTGTACTAACAAGCCTACATCTCGTGTATACTGCAGATTGTGTGGGAAGACAGTGTTGATCCTGACAACATGACTTACGAGGTTTGATATTTCTTGTCTTCCTAATTACATTTGTTTTTCCCATGTGTTGGCTTATATGCTGAAACATTATGGGATGATAGTTCTTTGTACGAGGTTATTGATACAATTTATCTGATTTCAATCACAGGAACTGCTCGAATTAGGTGAGGTTGTTGGAAGCCAAAGCCGCGGTCTATCTCAGGATGCCATTTCATCCCTCCCTGTTTCGAAATACAAGTGCAGTTTTTTCTGGCGAAAAAAATCAAGACGAGAGAGGTAAAGAATTAAATGTTCTAAAAAGTCCCATTTTACACAGAATCATCTGCAGATACTAGAACCGTTTTCATCCTTATCTTTATTAGGAGCTTTATTCAGTGATTTGTGCTAATACCATTCCAAACGGGATTTCTCAGGTGCGTGATTTGCCAGATGGAATATAAACGACGTGAACGCCAGATCACTCTTCCTTGCAAGCATATATATCATGCAGGATGTGGCAGTCAATGGCTGAGCATCAACAAGGTAAAGTCACTTTTATTTTCTAACCTTCTGTTTTATTCGAGTAATTGTCTGCTCTTTGTTTGCTGTTCTAACTATTATTTTGTAAACTGATTGTTGCTATATCAGGCGTGCCCCATTTGTTACAAGGAGGTGCTTGTTCATACGCCAAAACATTCACAGAGATTTTGTAAGTCAACATAGAAAGGGAGATCGGTTTCTTCTACCAAAACAATGTTTCTAATTTCACTAATACCGTTTTAATTTACATCCTTCGTTCCATTTTAGTTTTAGGGGTGAATTATCTTGTGTGTTAAATAAGTATACAGAGTGATTATAGTTTACATTATTTATGTTTACTTCAGATAACATGGAAATAGAATTCTAGAAAGATCTGTCGTGTTTAGAATTTCAATTGATTATCGCTGAGGCACCGTGTTTAGACAGAAACATCACAATGAATATAGGTTGATTCTGCTAATCAGAAACTCACTTTTCTCCACATGTTACTGATATCACATGGCAACTAAGTATAAACACTTTTTAAGATAATTACATACGTATATTAAACACAACATAGCGCGTAACTAGTTCAACGGCTTGATTAGAAGAAGAAACAGATAGTGAAACATACATCTTTTGTTGTTTATCCTCACGCCTTGCTTTTCAATCCTAGCATGATGAGCACAAAACTAAGATAATCATATCTAAAACCAGCCTTGATTAGCTGTAGTTTTGTGTCATTCCATGGAGGATATTTGAACCAGAAGTCTAAAAGGAAGCCCCTCACCATAACCACCTTCTCGTGACTGAAATTATCAAACGAGTATTTCCCATGGTATCTTCCGAACCCACTCCCTCCAACTCCACCAAATGGCAGCGTATCCACAGCAAACTGCAAATATTTAGTAAGGTTAGTTTCGTTAATTTGATTGAAGAACTAGAGTGATATGTCACAAGTTGAAAAGTACCTGAAGGATTGCATCATTGATCATAACGCTCCCAGATGACGTCTCAGAAATTAATCTCTTTTGAAGAGTTTCATTTTCTGTGAAGGCGTATATAGCAAGTGGCTTCGGTCTTTCCCTTATGAAGTCAACACTATCTTCAATTCTCTCCAACTGCATCCAAATTTGTAATAAGTACATCAATATAAGTACTACTATATCCTAATGCACGACGTTATTATGAGTTGGGGATGCTTTTCAAACCGTGATAATTGGAAGCAACGGGCCGAATATTTCTTCTGTCATGATTTCAGCATCAAGTGGAGGATCAACCAATACTGTTGGCTCAATATACCTACAATGTGAGATAAGCAATTGAGGTTACTAGTTACTACACATGTTCTATAAGGCAAACACCAAACATACTTTATCGAAAGAATGTACTTACAAGCTCTCCTCATCCAACGAACCACCATAAACAATCGATGATTTAACCAATGGTTCATCCAAGAGACTCTTCAATCTAGAGAAATGCCTTTTGTTCACTATTTTAGACATGCTATGAGTTCTATCTGCATCATCTCCGTAACATTGCTTTATATATCTCTTCAACAATTCCACCTAAAAACATTAAACCGATTTGTAAAATAATACCAGAAAATATCAAGTTGACGATAAAAATCTGATTTATTACCAGTTTTGGCAAGTATTTTCTCTCAGTAAGAATATAATCTATTCCGACACAAACTTGCCCTGCACACGGTCCGAATTTACCCCAAACTATTCTTTTCGCAGCCATCTGTTATCGGGGGAAAAAGTTGATTGCAGATATGCAACTATAAGAAATATAAGTAATTTTTTTATATCAATATTGATAAAAAAAAAAACAAGATATTACGTTGGTGTCCCGAGAACTAGATATTGTGTCAACCACAGCAGGGCATTTTCCACCCAACTCCAAAGTCACAGGAGTTAAATGTTCTGCAGCAGCTAACAATACAGCTTTACCCACTCGTTTACTTCCTGTCGATAAGAACATATAAATAGAAAAATGTAACAAAATATTTCTAGGACACTTTTTTACAATTAAAAGTTTAAAAAGGTAAAATGTTGGTTTTGAGTACTAGGTTATGCTACCTGAACAAGGCTAGGCTCGAAATACAACTCTTATCGGATAAAAGTAACATATGTTAGTGAAATGAAATAAGTAAACGAACGCTATGGATGCACTATAAGTTCTAAAATGCTGATGTATTGAAGCCGAGAGAAGGGTTTGAACCTGTAAAGAAAATTTTGTCGAATTTGTGTTGAAGAAGTTTTTCACTCGTATCAACTCCCCCTTCAATTACCTTAACAGCAGAATTATCAAGGTAATCACGGATAGTTTCAGTAAGGAACGAAGAACACGAAGGAGTTAGCTCTGAAGGCTTTAGAACTACTGCATTCCCTGCTGCTATCGCCCCAATCAATGGTTCCAATGATAATCCTACATGCATGTAATGAATGCAAACCCATCAATTTGCCTCTAAAAAGATTAAAGGCTGTTTGGAATTTCATTTACTTAAGCTGTTATTAGAGCTTGCTACATTCTTTAAGTATCTTGCTTTATAAAAACATAAAATGCTTATTTGCTTACTTTGAATGAACACTTATTCTTATTTATACAAATGGATTGAATTTTAAATATATTTTCATTCGTACTCCTTTCGTACTTAAATAAATGTTCACTTTGATTTTTTACGATCCTTTTTGTTCAATTTTGACTTTACGTGTTGTTTTGTATTATATGATACTTGATGAAATTTATAGCAATAAAAATTCATTTAAAATCCAATTCATCCATATATTTTGCATCAAATATTATATAACACAAACGGATATATTTAAGATAAAAGTTAAACAAAAAAAACCAAAAAAAGTTAAAGTGAACATTTATTTAGGGACGGATGGAGTATAAATTTGATCAAGTATCATGTAAAACAACCAAATATATTTAGGTTCAAATTTGCAAAATAAACACCGCAAAAATAAGGGCTAGCGGCGCAGCTTGTTGCCCGTTTGCCTTCTCCTAATATGTAAATTATAATTATTAATGATATCAGGAACTACAATGTGAATGAGGTTCAAGTATATTAACTTTTAAAAAAAAAATGTAAATATATAAAAGTTAAAGGGGTAGTGAGTACCAATTGGAAAGTTCCAAGTTGAGATAATGAGGACAACACCAAGAGGCTCAGGAATCAAACTTGCACTACTGGGGAATGCAGCCAGGGGCAAGCTTTTCTGTTAAAATTATTCAAGATAAATGATGTATTCAATCGTCTCATAATAAGTGTTCAATTTTAAAATTATAAAATTCTAAAAAATCTTACTAAATATATATCTTCCAACAATCAAATATTATCCCGCTCACTAAACTATCTTATAATCGAGTAAAATATAAAATAAACACTTATTTTGTAGCATCTCAAAATATCCACTCTTTTTGTTTTAAAATAATTGTCATTTGAAAAAAAAACACAGTTTAAAAAAACATAAACATTGTACTACATTGTCTTTTATTTTTTTCAAAATAACAATCTTAACCTTATGCAATTAACTATCGCTTTAAATGAAGTTTGTCATTAAGTGTAATATAATAAAAACTTGTTTATCATTAAGTGCAATATAATAAAAACACAGTTTTAAAACGCATAAACATTACTGCATTGTCTCTTATTTTTTTTTAAAAATAACAATCTTACTCTTATAAATCTTTGAATGAAGTTTGTGATATCTATATCATTAGGTGCAATATACTAAAAACTTCAATTATATTTGAAAATGAAAAATAATTTGAAACAACCTAAAATAAAAAATAAACTAGTATTAATTTGGGACGGGAAAGGTAATACTTCTTTTGTCCTAAATTTATTGTTCACCAACAAAAAAATACAGTTTTAGAAAAACATAATTATTACAGTTTTTTTCTCGTACTTTTTGTAAAATAACATTTTTCCCTTCAAGTAATTTTTATTATTTTTTTTATTGTTTGTTTAATTTTTTAATTAAGTTCTGTTAAATAAAAGTGTCTGTCTAGATATATACTGTCTGTTTATAAATGAATATATGACTGTTTGTTTTGAGTGCTGAATAAAATGTTTGAATAAAAGAAAATTACCTTTATACCTTTAAAAGAAGTTATGTTAGTTTATAAGAGAAGAAGTGGAAGGGTAAATATGTAAAATTATTAATTAAGTCATAGACTTAATTTGGAGACCCTCCTCATTATGGCTTAAATTAGAAAGTGACTTATTAATTTTAAGCACAAAACAAACAAGCTTCTAATAACTTAATTTATTTACTGTACTAATTTTTCAATTAAGACTCTTTAAGTCATTAACAAACACCACCTTAGTATTAAAACTTACTACTATTATGAGAGACAAATGAAGTGTACCATTTTTACTTTCTAGAGGTCCAATTATAGTCATTTCTACTTTGAAGATACAAATTTTGCAACTTTCACACAAATAGAAAAAAGAACACTAACTTACACATATTTTCCGACTTTTAATGTTATTTGTAGCCGATATGTGACATAGATTTTAGGTGTATAAAAGTTTGCATTGTTAAAAATACCGACATGACGTTTTCGGTTTTTTTCCTATTTCTTCAAAGTTTTGTTATTTTGGTTGTGATTTTCGACTTTTTGACCGATTAATTCACCATATTTAAGTCAACTAAACTTTGTAAAATCGTCCTTTCAAGAAGGTCGGGTTTACTATTTTGATGTATACACACTCGTATCATATATTCAAGAGATTTGTACAACTAGACCACAAATAAAACCGACTTGTTATTGTTGGCGGTTCGCCATTTTTAGCCATGACGTACACACGTTACCTTTTTGGCAGCCATCCATTGCTTCAAGTTTCCTAGAGCATAATTTATACTTTTCACCGTTGTTCCAACCTGCACAAATTTTTTAACATCGTTTAACAGCTCCAAAAAGTTGTTATGTCGAAACCGAGCTATTTATTCTAAAAGAAATTATTTTTTAAATAAAAAAGCTAACAGTTTCAAAAAAAATTTGCCAAACAGACCTATAAACTCAATTTGTTTGGGTTTATGAGCTTATCAAGTTGAGATATGACTTTGTTCAACATGATAAGTTCATAAGCTGGAAAAAAAGTGGGCTTATAAGGTTTAACAAATTTACATAAGCTCATAAATCCTTTAAACAAGCTACCTTTTAAAAGATATGTTGCCATGTTGGTTATGAAAAGGGTATGCAAAAAGTTACCTCATCTCTATAGGCTTCAACATGATGCTTGCCTAAGTCTTTTTTAAGAGCCGAAAAGATGTCGTTTTCGCGGTCTTCGAGTATATGAAGTAACCCACGAAGCTGCGAAACTCGCCATGAGTATTCCTTGGTTTTGCCAGAATTAAAAGTGTCCCTTAACTCCTTCAAATCTGGTTCCAAATCATTTGCCATTTTTGTTTGTTATCTATAAACTAAGAATATGGATCAAAATGGAGATTTACTAGTAGTATTGATGTTGATAGTGTGTCACACAATAGTGTAATATATAGAAATAAGTTGGAATGTAGTAGTAGAAATAGAGGATGATGGATGCATTGAAAAGTTCATCAATACTCAACCACCATATTCAAAGTTTTTTTTTTTTTTGACACATTGTACGTACCCAAGTGATGTCTTATCAAGTTTGTTTAATGTGACATGTTATTTGGTAAAAGTAGTACAGTAATGTATTCCATAAATGCTAAATAAATTTACACGTTTATAATGGGAGAAATTGGTAATCAAAAGAGCAATGATATATTAAGCCGGGTGCATTGACGGAACCAGGGTGAGACCGGGAACATTCATTGATTTTTGTTGCGTATTGTAAAATCTATTAAAAAACTTTGACCTATGTTAGATCGATGTTAAATGCATCTGTACCTAAAAATTGTGTTTTTAATATTGTTTAATTTATTGTAAGTGAACCTGGTCGTTTTGTGTTATGGTTTCGTCTTTAGTCAGATGTAATAGTGTTTCGAAATAGATGTTCATGCATGTACAGTAACGTGTCGATATAAACCCTACCCACCTCGTGTTTTTTGGTAAGAGAAAAAGAGAAGATGGTCGTTTGATCGGCTGACTTGTGATGCTAGTTGTCTATGTTTGATGTCGGTTTTTATATAATATTTGTGGATAAGTGAAGTATGTTCGGATACTGAAGTTGATGATCAATTGATCATATTTATACGTTGTTACGGCACTCGCGCCTTAGCTAGTTTTTTACTATGATTTAGTTATCATGTTCACAACTCAGAAGATTGACCATGCTACGTATCTAAAACTGAACGAACATATTTGAGATCATTTAAAATGTGTGTATATCATTACAAACCCATTATATATGTCATGATTAAGGTCATTCCATTTGTATGTCTTTTGTCATAAAACCAACGAGATATATAGCCCGCACGTTACGATGGAGCATGATGGACTAATGATGCAGCATACTGATATTTCAATATTATATTTATATTTAGTTTACAATGAGTGTTGTATATAATAATTAAAGTTGGTGTTCTCAACTTACATGTAATAATATTATTATTTGGAGTTGAATTAAAAAGACCAATGCAACTCATGTCGTATCGCGCTTTGATCAATTGCGTAGCGTAAAGGTCGCACATCAAGTTTTGGCGCGCCTTAAGATGAACCTTAACAGGCTATTTAAAATCATGCATAAGACTCAGTTTATTTAGTTGGGTGTCCAAAACGACACAAACCCATATACAAAACGCATAGCAAAGACGAAACGTCATCGTTTCCTTCACTCCATAATATATAAGATATAAAGCCCGCGCTTTGCAACGAAATGTACAAAATTAACGATATAGTAGATCGATAAAGTGAAAGATTATTCTCGTCAATTACTTTTCTTGCAAAGAATGAATAAACCGAAGGTCTATTTGGGAACAATTGTTTTACATGTGTATTAAGTTTTATATTTTTCATAAAGTCATACGCATGTCTGGAGCATTGCAATATTGGGATCTTTTGGTTCGTAATACGACGATCTTTTCACCGGTGTTTTTTCCGATTGAATCGACGGGTATACGTTATGGACTTGATAATTAAAGTTTGTTATATTAAAAAGTCGTAGATAAATGAATGCACAAGGCAATTTTTGTAATATGTCAAATAGTATATGGTGTGTTTTTTCTTTTAGATGGTATTCTACTAGAAGTAAATTGTCTTTCATATCTTGGAACAACTGGATTCAAAACTCATTAGTGGTTTACTCTTTGTAATTTTCTTCTAGTAACTTGCTAATTTAATAAAATTATGTTGTTCTCAAAAAAGTATATGATGTGTTTTGAAAATTTACTTTTTTTCTCTTTGAAGCGATATGGACCGATGAAAGAAGCGACATATGATTTTTTTAACATTAATTTCATTATCACATCTCAAAACGACATATGATCTTTTTAACGGTATTTCTTTTCTCAAAAGAATTGATAGATACACGCTTTATCTTCGATAAATAAAATTTATTATACGTAGACAGTTAAACATTCCGTTGATCCTAAACTTAGATCTTAAACCTTAGTTTGTTTAAGGGTTGTAATAGCAAAAGTAAACTCAAACTATTACTAGAGAAACTTTGCTTGGACAAAGTAACTAAACAAGATGCGGAAGTAATGTTTAGCACAAGAACAAAGGATAAAACAAACGTTAAGCTTTAATATATTGAAACAATATACGAATACCCTTAATGGTATTCGAGTTTACAACCTTGAAGCTGAAATGAAATGATAGAGAGAGTTATATATAGTACAATACCCTAGAGAGTCCTTTTATAGTATAAGAACCCTATACAAGATAACTATCAAATAAACAAGGAAAATATATTAGATTTGAAACAGAAACGCGTCAATATCTCTCCCATGTTTATCCATGCAACGGGGTCTTTGACTTCATACAGTGAGAATAGATCCCACTGCCTTCAATATTCCAACAGGGGAAAGTACACTAGCAGTGGGAACTTGTTTATCATAGTAGGGGAAACTTCTCTTGAATATTTATTCCCAACAATCCTCTCCTAAATTTGTGCTTTCACCAAAATACAAGTTTTTGAATAAATGCTGCTAGTGATGAGGATGCTTACAAATTCTCAGGCAAGATCTGACTGTGGATGAATCTGAAAAACTCATATGGGACATGTTTCTTGCAAGGGTAAAAAATATACAATACCATCGTACTTATCAAAATGTACCGACTTTAAACACTTACAATTTAATCGCTAGACATTACCAATGAACTTTTAAATTGATTATTGACTTTACCAATATCACCCTAAAATGACGATATTACCCTTTTTCTTTTTTTACATAATTACTAGAGGTGCCAATTTTAACCCATTCCACCAAAAGGTTAGTTTCTTTTTTTACATAATTACGTAAATTTTCGTCAGTAAATTTACGTTTTCGTCAGTAAATTTACGTTTTCGTCAGTAAATTTACGTATTCGGCAGTAAATTTACGTATTCGTCAGTAAATTTACGTTTTCGTCAGTAAATTTACGTATTCGTCCGTAAATTTACGTTTTCGGCAGAAAATTTACGTTTTCGTCAGTAAATTTACGTTTTCGTCAGAAAATTTACGTTTTCGTCAGTAAATTTACGTATTCGTCAGAAAATTTACGTTTTCGTCAGAAAATTTACGTTTTCGTCAGTAAATTTACGTTTTCGTCAGTAAATTTACGTTTTCGTCAGTATATTTACGTTTTCTTCAGTAAATTTACGTTTTCGTCGGTAAATTTACGTTTTCGTCAGAAAATTTTTGTTTTCGTCAGTAAATTTATGTTTTCGTCAGTAAATTTACGTTTTCGTCAGAAAATTTATGTTTTCGTCAGTAAATTTACGTTTTCGTCAGTATATTTACGTATTCGTCAGTAAATTTACGTTTTCGTCAGTAAATTTATGTTTTCGTCAGAAAATTTTCGTTTTCGTCAGTAAATTTACGTTTTCATCAGTAAATTCACTTTTTCATTAGAAAATTTACGTTTTCGTCAGGAAATTTATGTTTTCGTCATAAATTTATGTTTTCGTAGTAAATTTACGTTTTCTTCAGTAAATTTACGTTCTCGTCAGTGAATTTACGTTTTCGTCAGTGAATTTACGTTTTCGTCAGTAAATTTACGTTTTCGTCAGTTAATTTACGTTTTCGTCAGTAAATTTACGTTTTCGTCAGTTAATAAACGAAAATTTACTGACGAAAACGAAAATTTACTGACGAAAACGAAAATTTTCTGACGAATACGTAAATTTTCTGACGAAAACTTAAATTTACTAACTAAAACGTAAATTTTCTGACGAAAACGTAAATTTTCTGACAAATACGTAAATTTACCGACGAAAACTTAAATTTACTGACGAAAAAGAAATTTTTTTAACGAAAACGTGAATTTACTGACGAAAACGTAAATTTACTGACGAAAACGTAAACTTACTGACGAAAACATAAATTTACTGACGAAAACAAAAATTTACTGATGAATACATAAATATACTGACGAAAACGTAAATTTTCTAACGAAAACGTAAATTTACTGACGAAAACGTAAATTAACTGACGAAAACGTAAATTTACTGACGAAAACGTAAATTCATTGAAGAAAACGTAAATTCACTGACGAAAACGTAAATTTTCTGACGAAAAAGTAAATTTTCTGACGAAAACGTAAATTTTCTGGCGAAAACGTAAATTTACTGACAAAAACGTAAATTTACTGACGAATATGTAAATTTACTGACGAAAACGTAAATTTTCTAACTAAAACGTATATTTACAGACGAAAACGTATATTTTCTGTCGAAAACGTAAATTTACTGACAAAAACATAAAAATACTGATGAAAACGTAAAAAAATCGATGAAAAACGTAAAACAAAAGTAATAAATTTACATTTTCGTCAGTTAATTTTCATCAATTTTTTTACGATTGTAGGTTTGGCTACTCATCCTTTAGCTACTACGTTTAATGATTATGGTGTGAGAAAGAGTGAATGTGGCATTATTTGTAATTATGTAAAAGAAGATAAGAGTAATATTGTCATTTTAGGACAATATTGGTAAAGTGTATAATCAATCTGAAAGTTTAATGGTAATGTCTAGCGATTAAATTGTAAGTGTTAGCTTTTACCCTTCTTGCAATCCACCAGTAGACTAGTCTTCATCATTTTCTTCAAAGTTTCCTGAGTCAGTGGATAATACCTGTTACAAAGTAGATAGGCAATGAAGCTTGTCATAACCAATTCATAAACACCAGAGGATGTAAACAACCTCCAATGTTTTATCGTAGCACCCTTTTGAAATTTGAAATCCCAATCACCCTCCTCAGTTTCAAACCTCCTCTTCATACTTTCCCACATCACCCAATCCTTTTCAACAGGAGACCTATGAATGGGAGGATTATTTCCAAACTTAGCCTTCAAAACCCTCCATAAGTCTTCCAGATCTTCTCTATCCAAGGTCTGGAACATCTTACTCAACTCCTGAAAGGCCTGAGTAGCATCACCATTCCTAGTTAACTTCCACCAGCTCATCCCCTTTTCTTCATAAACTTCATACTTCACAATAGGGAACTTCATTCTCAAAGGTTCTAGCACAAAGTCATCTGACTCTTCCAATACCAAGCACTTGTCTATCTCTGCATCTGTTAGACCTTGATCCCCTTTTGTGAATACCCCAAGTTTCTCCATTCTTTTCATTCTCTTTGCAGCTCTTTGTCTTTCCAACAAAATCTGTGGGGATGAAGTTTCCACTACTGTGGATGATCCACCTGTTGTAGCAGTTGAACCTGTCGCATCTTCAGCCTTTCTTTTCTTGTTTTCATTGGTCTTTTTCATTATTTCATCTCTCCTTTTTTATATACTCAGCTTCTTCTGCTGAGCCCATTTCCAAAAAGTTCTCTACACTGTTCTTTCTAATCACAGAAATAGCTTCTCTTTCTATTTCATCAAATGTCATGCCTGTAAAGTCTGAATCTTTGTACCTTTTAAACCTTTTCAGTATAACCTTGTAGTGAGCCCTCCTTCCAGCTTCAGAACTTAAATACTTTTCCTTTGTGATTTGCCTTTTCCTGATTTCCTTGTAATTCTTTTGAAAATTGAATGTCATAAGCATTAGATCATACCTTACATGCAAGGGTTCATTCACAATTTCTTTCTCCCATGTTTCTAAAAACTCTACAACCTTTGGCACATGATCATCTAACTCAATGTGCATGATTTCAATCTCCCTTTCAATTTCCATGGAATTTATTTTTACCTACTCATCATCAGAAAAGGCTACTTTAGAGATATCAAGTTGTGCCTCTTCGACTCTTCTTCTTTTCCTTTCCATTTCATCCCTCTGTTCTTCTTCCACCATTTGTTGAACAAGAATAGCATCACTTTCTGTTATGGCTCTTAATTCTTCAGCTATTTTGAACTTTTGCTTCTTCTTTGGTTGTTCAACCATAATACCCTTCCCCTTGTCTTTTGGATCAACTACTGGTGAAGCCTTTGGTGCAGTCTGTCCAATGACAATCCCTTTCTGTGCTGGTTGTCTTCTTTTTCTTGTAAAGGTTTGAGAAATTACAGATCTAGCAGGGGTAACAACACTAGCAGGGGAAAAATATGTACCTGCAGGGGGATTTATTGTAACAGGGGGAACATCTGTGTGGCCAAGATTTAGTAGAGTCTCAGCAGTATCATATTTTGTTTCAATTCCCTTATCACTTCCCTTATCACCACTTCCCATTGTTTCTGCTCCAAGCTTCTGTGGTCCTGGGTAGTCAAACCACTCTGTTGATCCACCTGTAGGAACCTCCTCCCCTTTGGAAGCATCCTCATCAGTAGATATAATCAAGTGAGGGCGTATCCTCCCCTCAAGGGTAGCAAGCCTAGACTCTAGGTTAGAGATCACTAGACCTTGCTTTGTAACAGTTTGTACTAATTGTGCATTCTGCTTTTGGAAGCTGATGCACATAGCCGTCAATTCAAGTATGGATAAAGGTTTTAGACTGATCTCAACCCTATTGGGAGATTGCTCCCTCAAGAAGGTATCATTGAGTGGGGAAGTGGACTTAGCTATGGTGTCACTGTCCTGCTCACTCAATGACTGTAAGGCAGTAGTGGCAACCAAACCCCCAGAATGATCCATATCCATGGAAGTCTCCCTCTCCGCAACAGGTGAAGATCCACTAGGCAAGGGAGACCTAGTAGATCTGTTTTTTGTTCTTCTTTCAAAAGGTTGATCAACAGGGGGAAGATCATTGGTAGGGGAATCAGAAGAAGAATCAAGGGGGTCTCGAAGTGTGGATTGGGCTGCTATGGTTCTTTTAGCAGCTTCACTTCGAATCAAGTTTAGCATGGTTTGAGTAAGGGGTACTGCACGGCCAGAAAAATTTGGTATGGGTGTGAAAAGTGTGTTGAACAGTTTAGGAGTATGAGCTGTGGCAGTGAAGTAGTGTTTGTGTTTAATGGGACCATGTTGGTGCATATCAAGCAACAGTTCCACAAACCGAGGATACATGCAAAATTTTCCAATGCTTTTCACATTTTTAATCATATTGTCAAAAATCATTTGAGAAAAACAGAATTTTTGCCCTGTGGCTAAACAAAATAAAGCAGTAGCAACTTTGCTATCAAACTCATTAAAAGCAATGGTTTTGGAACTTAGACATTGTAGAATGGTATGAATCAAATATTTCCAATGGGGTGCAAACTGGCCTTTAGAAAACTTTAACCTTTGGTTTTCAACAATGTTATACCTTAAGTTGGAAAGATTTTCAAAGATTTCAGCCTCAGGTAGGTTGATCACCCCATCCTTATTATTCAAGACAAGCTAGTCTCGAATGGAGACAAGAGTTACCACTTTGGGGTGACCATCAACCAGGCTCCTAATTATTACCTCTTCATTCACTGTTTCAGTCGTGGAATTCGACCAAAACTGTTGAATGTGTGAGGTGTATATGTGAGGATTAAGAACAAGAGCTAACTTGAAGTAACTGGCCCTTAGGTAAGAAACTACCTCACGAAATGCTGGATGATCATCAGATAGGATAACAACCACGTAGTGATACTCAACAATTTTGAGCGCCATAAAAATTCTATTGATTTAATGAAAGCTTAGAGGAAAGGTTAGGTGGGAAATGATCGTATGAATGACTTGAGCATGTTGGTTAAGAGAATTGAGTTTATATTGAGAAAATACAAGAATTTGATTGGACCAAATTTTCAACTTGAATAGAATTTATAAGAAAAGATTTGAAAAGATTAAAATAAGGAAACCAATCAGCGAAGAAACCGCCTTAAATATCTTCTAAATATTTTAAAATATTCCCTAACCAAATTTTTTAGCAACAGACCCAACTGCTATAAGCAGGGGTAACGGTCATATTGGTCAACGGTCAAACAATGGAACTTCTAACAAACAGGGGAATTAGTACAAGCAGGGGAAAGTACAAAGAAAGCAGGGGAAAACTATCCTAGGGATGATAATTTCATCTCAACTAGCAGAAAGTAAATAGCACTGCCCAAGCACACAATCTCACAAATGTGAAACAGATGTGTTGAAACTCAAGTGTCCTTCATTCACAAGCTGCCTTATGATAGAAACTAGCATATAAGTTCACCCTTCACCAGGTCATCCCAAAAAATATATATACCCAGGACTCCACCCCAACCATTCCAATACTTATGGTTATCAGTCTTGGCAACATGCACCTAAACATCATATTTTGACCAGCAGGCTGCTCTAGACGAAAAGTTAGATGCATATTACAGTGTCTCAAAGACTAAGAACTCCAACAGGCCATGTAGCAAGTTCTCATAGTCCCAAGCAGGGGGAGAATTTTTTTTTTCCAAAACAGTGGCATTAGACAAAGTCGAAACACTAACTAAGTATGTTACAACAACAAATAATAGTACTTCCCTGAGCACACACAAGAACTCACAGATATCTGTTTAGGGATTGATCATTATAATACTTGTTACCAAGTACTAAAATCTCCCAATATCAAAAGGTTTTGTTAAAAGATTAGCCACATTAAGTTCTGTATCAATAGGTTCATGCACAATTAAACCCTTTTCAAAACAATCTCTTATAAAATGATTTCTGATTTCAATATGTTTAGTTTTGGTGTGTTGAACAGGATTTTGATAATGCAGATTGTACTATTATTATCAATGAATATCTTTGTTTTAAGAAAATTGTACCCATAATCAAGCAATTGATTCTGAATACATAGGACTTGTCTACAGCATGCAACAACTTCCCCATATTCAGCTTAAGTTGTGGAAGTTGCTAGAATGGTTTGCTTTTTGCACTGCTAAGATATAAGTCTGCTCCCCAAAAATTGACATCCACTTGTTGTAGATTTCCTGTCCTTGTTATCACCAGCATAGTCAATATCTGAATAGGAGACTAGCTCAAAGGGAGACTCCTTAGGGTAACACAGTCCTAAAGTAGGGTGACACTTGAGATACCTGAAGATCCTCTTCACTACAAATATATGGCACTCCATTGGTGTCACTTGGTGTCTTGCATAAAGACACACAAGAAACATGATGTCAGGTCTTGAAGCTGTACGGTACATGAGATATCCAATCATGAACATGTAGTTTCTGACATCAACAGCCTTTCATGGCCCTTCTTTTCCCCAAGGATGCTCCTTATCTGTTGGGAATCTAAGTCTGTTAGAATTCCTTTAGTCATAGATTTAAACTTAAATAAGCTGTTTAATATTAACTTGCCTATGCCTAGGAGACAGGCAAGTAACCCAATACTCACAGAGCTCTAAGTCTTTGTGAGCAACCACATAGGAGTCCATGTCAGAGACATTGTCAAGGAAGTCGAAGATTACTTGAAGACATACTCATTGGCTGTGTTGGATAACAACCAAGATGTATCAGGGACTCTGAGTGGTTGAGTGTTAACAGGGGTGGCAATACCCTGTTAACACTCAGTACACTTTAGACATACCTAAGTGTTTAGGCAGGAAGTTTCATAGCCTAAAGTACAAGGAATGAAGAAAAGGGAAACTATGTTAGCTCTGTTTCCCTAAAGCGTTGTGGCAGACTACCAAGAAATAGCATCTTTTGACAGATGTCTGACATTGTCTGTTTTGTGTAGTCACCATCAACCAGTACATATAGTCAACCTCGTCCACCATAAATAGGATATGTAGGCTAGAGTTAATGTAGTTCACTTTGTTAGATTTCACACATTAACTCTTTACAACTCATAAGAAGAACAGTTGTGCCTTTGTTCTTGAGTTTGCTTTATTTTGTCCAAAGTGTACACAACACATTGTCCTCAAACTATGTTATCCATAACACATGTAATACTTGTTATATAATAATAAAGTACTACGTTTGAAAAGTATTTACTTGTGTTGATTATCCTTATTGTTCGTTTTAAGCTAGTATTAGGGACTTTCAATTGGTATCAGAGCGGTGTTTGATATTAAAACCTTCATAAACATCGTTCTAATTTTATAATCAAGATCCACCATGCCTGAAACGAGCAACACCCCACCACCACCACCACCACCACCACCAAATTTGGTTTCCGTGAATATTCCACCACCACCAAACTCACCTAGAGTAACCCCCACTCAAAATGAAGACGACCTTCCTCAACTTCTTGATTCAAGAGGTGGTTCCTATGTTACTAACATTCCAGTATTTGATGAAGATGACTTTGCAAGTTGGAAAAGTCAATTTCTTCTCTATCTAGATGGACTTAAACCATTTCTTCTAGAAATTCTAGAAAATGGACCATATGTTCCCATGGCGCTTACCTCTACTGATGAGAATCCTCTTCCCAAACCTCTCAAGCAGTAGACTCCAGCTGATAGGAAATTGGCTAACCAAGATAAACGTCTCAAAAGCATTATCATCTCATGTCTCCCAAAACACATCATGAAATCAGTAATCCAATGTCCAATAGCCAAACAAATGTGGACAGACCTCATCCTAGGCCACGAAGGACCCTTTGAAACTAGAGAAACAAAGATTCAGGCACTCAGGATTTAATTTAATGCTTTCAAGGCACTTGAAGGTGAAAAGGTACAACAGACGTACACAAGGCTGAAGATTCTTCTCAACGATCTGCTATGAATGAAGTCACCATTGGACAAGCTGAAGTAAACTCCACCTTTGTCAACAACCTTCCCAGAAAATGGCTGAGCATGAATCAGACCTAGAGATCCAACAACTCTATCAAGAATGATACGTTGGCTCAGCTATATGGAAAATACAACTATGAAGAAGGGCTGATTGATACCATTTACAAATTTGAGTCTGAAAGATTTGTAGTTCAGGGAGCAACATCCAAAGCATTGATTTCCACCTCACACACTCATGACAGCGATTCAGATGTTGAAGAAGACACTCGTAGCAGTCAGGAGTTCATGACAGACCTTAATGCTGAGTTTCATGAAAGATCTTTACTAGCTAATCAAAGAAGGTTCTACAAAAGGTCAGGGAGAGTAGGATAAGCTAGTAAACAGACTGACAAATCCAAAGAAACTTGCTTTGCCTGTGGAAAACTTGGACATTTTCAAAAAGACTGTCCATCCACAAAAACATCCTCACCATCCTATCCTTCATCATTCAAACCTTATAAATTCAAATCACAAAAAACAACTCATCTCATCAATCCAATTCCTCTGATAATGAGAAAAAGGATTACAAAAACAAGTACAAGGCACTAAAGGCTGAGTTGGAACAAATGAATTTGAAGTTAGAATCTTTGTCAAAGAAGAAAGGGGGTGATAAAAGGACAGAGAAAGGGTTGGTAGCTGAAGCCTATGATTGGAATGATAAGCCGCTGACATCTGATGAAGAAGATACCACCAGGGTCAGGGCATTTATGGCTATAGCTGAGGATGAACCTGCTGTTGGTAAAGGAGATGCTAGGTCAGGACAATGGTTTGACATCACTATGAAAAAGGTACACAAGCTTATCTCTATGTCTAAAAGTGATGAACGTAAACATGTCCTTGATTATACCATAGTTGATTTACACTTTGTTGATGAATAAAGAAAGAACCTGCTTGATAAATTTCACTCGGTTAAACATGAATTATTGACTGTTAAGGCTGAATGTGAAACTTTAAAACAGGTTAACTCTGAAATGACATCTCTTCAAAATGAAGTTAATAAGTTAACTTTAAGAAACCGTGCCTTAAATGATCAAGTAACTGAACTAAACAAGGTTATAGAAAAATGGTTGTACAGTAGGTTCACTATAAATGAATTACTTGATGATGAAGTTCCAGATGACATATCTAGGCTGTGACTGCTAAGAGAAACAAAATAAAGGCACTTAAGAAACCCAAAGAGATTGTTTTCAAGTCTACAGAGACTATATATGTGTCTGACCCACTCATGACTGATGTACCTGTCTCTGAAGTGGTTGCTGATAACATTGAATCTTTACCACCTTTGCCTAAACTATCTGGTGTTGAACCCAACAGCTCTTCTAGATGAGCTAAAGCTGAACTCAAACAAGATGTTGAGACACCTCCAGCTAAGGTTTTTGTTGTTCCTGCAAAACCATATGTTAAGCAAAATGTTTATAAGGCTGTCTCAACAAACCCTATGAATAAAGTTGAACCATCAACTGAAGAACGTTTGTTGTCATTAATGAAAGAAGTCGAACTCTTAAAAGAACATATTAAGCCTTCCGCTGAATGCTCTGCTTCCTCTGAACCTAAGTCTGTCTTAGGAGAACCCAAAGGTGAAAAGGTTATCAAACCTTATTGTAATGTGTGTAAGAATTCTCATCATATGACCATAGATCATGATAGACATATGGCTGTTAAAAGAGCTCAGACACCTTTTAGGGAAAGACAACAGGCTACTAGGAGACCGTCAGGCAACTACAGACCTTACCCTCCCTGAAAATATTATGGTCTTACAAACCACCACTCAGATGAGTGCATGGACTTTCTTGGATGTGACATCTATGGAAGGTACACCCATGATACAACCAATTGTACTTCACATCGTCACAAGTTTTACAGGAACTCAAGAGTTGCTAATCAGCAATTCAGGGAACCCACTGGAAAGTGGGTTCACCATAGGAACTAATCAGTTTCTATATATATGTGCAGAAACATCTCAGGGAATCGGTCTGGTATCTAGATAGTGGCTGCTCTAGACACATGAAAGGAATCAAACAATATCTACACAGATATTCAAAAGAGCCTAGTCCTAAAGTGGTGTTTGGGGATAACTCTTCAGGCGACACAGAAGGATATAGCTTAGTTAACTACAATGGAATAACATTTACAAGGGTTGTATATGTGAATGGTCTTAAGCACAATCTCATCAGCATCAGCCAGTTGTGTGATGCTGACTACAAGGTTTTGTTTACAAAGACTCAAGGAACCATATTCAACAAGAATAATGATGTGGTGTTAATTTCACCTCGAAGAAAAGATGTGTACGTCATCAACATGGCTTCTTGCTCAGAGGACAACTCAAATTGTTTTCTAGCAAAAGCCTCTGAAAGTGTCAATTGGTTGTGGCACAAACGACTCTCTCATCTCAACTTCAAGAACATCAACAAGCTAGCCACACAAAACTTGGTTGTTGGTCTACCACTTGTGACTTTCACTAAGGACAAGACATATTCAGCATGTGTTAAGGGAAAGCATCACAGGTCATCATTTAAGACCAGGCAATCATTTTCTATTGACAAGTGCTTACATCTCCTTCACATGGATTTGTTTGGACTTGTCAAACCACAGAATCACAAGAAATACACCTTGGTCATAGTTGATGAATTTTCAAGGTACACTTGGGTTTTCTTCCTAAAAAGGAAAAGTGATGCAGCTGATGCCATCATGTCCTTCATCAGGCAGGTTGAAAACATGAATGAAGTTAGAGTAAAAGCTCTAAGAAGTGATAATGGGACTGAATTCAAGAATCAACAGCTTGAAGCTTTTTGTGATGAAAAGGGAATATCAAAAAACTTCTCTTCAGCTGGTACTCATGAACAAAATGAAGTAGCTGAAAGAGGAAACATAACATTGATTGAAGCAGACAGAACCATGCTAAATGGTGCAGCCTTACCAAAGCAATTTTTGGGTGAAGTTGTCCACACTGCCTGCTATACCCAGAATAGATCAATCATTGTTAAGAGATATGGAAAAACCTCTTATGAAGTTTTTAGAAAAAGTGCACCAGATGTCAGCTATTTCCATGTCTTTGGATGTCCTGTGTTCATTTATAACTACAGGGATCAACTTGGTAAGTTTGATGAAAAAGCTGATGATGGTTTCTTCTTAGGATACTCTCCAACAACCAAAGCCTTTAGAGTACTCAACACAAGAAGACAGGAACTAGAAGAAACCTTTCATGTCACATTCAATGAAGATGATGGCGTGCTACAAAGAACAGGAACAGAAGGTGATGAAATTGATTTCAACGAAAATAGGTCTTTCCCATCAGATGAGTTCTCTGAGCCAAGGCATGTCTTTCATCATCATCCACACACAAATACTCTTGTCCCATATGTTCCTACACATGATCCGCTGTCAACTCACAACATTGAACTTCCTTCTACTCAAGTGACAGCTGAAAGTGAAAGTCAGCCTTCCACAAGCCCATGTTCCACCTCAGCTAAAGATGACTCTCCTATTGCTATTAATCAAGAAGACTCTTTTGTGGTATGTGAATCATCGCTTCCTGAAAGAGCTGATAAGGACACAGACACAGAGATTGTTTTTGAAGAGAGTCCTCCTACTCAGCAGAATGAAACTCAAGTTGTAATTTCATCATCCATACATGCACCTGTCTATGACTCCCCAGCTCCTCAAATCCAATGGTCAAGAGATCATCACATTCTTCTTGTCAACATCATTGGTGAACCAAATGTTGGGGTTACTACTAGACAGAGAATTCATAACTCAGAATCAGCCTCAGCCAATGAATGTTTGTTTGCTGAATTTCTTTCCTAAATTGAACCTAAGCGTGTAGCTGAAGCACTTCTTGAAGATGGTTGGGTTGCTGCAATGCATGAAGAAATCAATCAGTTTAAAAGAAACAAGGTATGGACTCTAGTGCCTGCTCCACCTGGTAAGAACATCACAGGCACTAGATGGATATATAGGAACAAGATGGATGAAATTGGTAATATCATAAGGAACAAGGCAAGGTTGGTTGCACAGGGGTATACACAGACTGAAGGGATTGATTATGATGAAACATTTGCACCTGTAGCTAGACTTGAAGCCATCATAATCTTCCTTGCTTATGCTGCATATATGAACTTTACTGTGTATCAAATGGATGATAAAAGTGCCTTCCTCAATGGAGATTTGGCTAAAGAAGTGTATGTTGAACAGCCAGAAGGATTCGAGAACAGCGAGTTTCCCAACCATGTATACAGGCTTCACAAGGCAAGGTATGGCCTGAAACAGGCTCCAAGGGCAAGGTATGAAACGTTGTCTACCTTTTTAACTGAAAATAAATTTGTCAGGGGTTCCATTGATAAAACACTTTTTACCTTCAAGGATAAAAATGATTTTATCATTGTACATATTTATGTGGATGATATCATCTTTGGGTCTACTAATGTTAATCTTAGTAAAGGTCTTGCTAAATTAATGACCAAGAAATATGAGATGAGTATGATGGGTGAATTAACTTACTTTTTGGGATTTCAAATTAAATAATGTCCTAAAGTAATTTCAATTTGTCAAGAAAAGTATGTTAAAGATTTGCTGAAAAAATATGACTTGGTTGATTGTGCATCAGTGAAATGCCCCATGCTTCCACCCAACAATTTGGGCCCTGATGAGTCAGGGGTCTCTGTCAATGAGACTATGTATAGAGGCATGATTGGGTCACTCATGTATCTCACAGCTAGTCGCCCTGATATCCAGTTCTCCACATGTCTCTGTGCAAGGTACCAAGCTAACCCTAAGGAATCCCATCTAGTGGTTGTTAAGAGAATTTTCAGGTACCTCAAAGGAATGACCTCTCTAGGTCTGTGGTATCCCAAAGAATCAGGCTTTGATCTTAAGGCTTATTTAGATTCAGGCTACGCTGGGTGCTGCATTGACAGGAAAAGTACTTCAGGGAGCTGTCAAATCCTAGGAGGCAAGTTGGTTGGATGGAGTGTTAAGAAGCAAAACTCTGTGGCTATGTCATCAGCTGAAGCTGAATATGTTGCAGCTGCTAGTTGCTGTGCTCAAGTACTTTGGATGAAGAGTCAACTAGCTGACTATGAGATTCTATATGACAAAGTACCCATCTTTTGTGACAATATAAGTTCCATTGCTATCTCAAATAACCATGTGCTCCACTCCAGAACCAAACACATTGATATCAGGTATCACTTTATCAGGGATCATATTATTAAAGGAGATATTGAGCTGCATTTTGTTCTCACTGAGCTGCAACTAGCTGACTTATTTACAAAGCCTTTGGTTGAACCTTCGTTCAACAGGCTAGTTGCTGAGCTGGGTAGGCTTAATATCTCAAAGCCAGTGGCTGATATTTAATGTGTGTCATTAATGTCTGAATAAATATTAAATGTTTTTCACATGAACTAGGTAGTTACTTTCCAAGTAAATGCTAAAAACATTCCCAATATTTTATTCACATTTTTTTATAAACGAGGAGACAAACAGCTTTGAAAGGTCAAGGGACCCACTTGTGTGCAGTCGTTTTCCCACTACGCATTAAATGCGGTTGAATAACTGTTTCAAATTTTGAATATATATATTTTTCCAAGGTTTTTCACCAAACACTTTTATCATTATTCATCATTTGCATCTCTCTCACTAAAATATCTCTCTAAACCCTCTCACCATCTTCATCTTCTTCATTCTCGAATAACAATGGTGTTTCCAGTACCAAAAGCTTCTAACGTTACTTTCGAAATGAATGATTGTATCCTCGCCGTGAACAACTCGATTGGATGGCTCAAATCTCCAAATGACACTTACTCAGATCTGGTGAACTTCATGAAGAATTGTGATGTAGGTGAAGCGTTCACAAGAACCCCATATGTTTTCTACCAAGAATACCTTAGGAAATTCTGGTATTCTGCTGAGATCCTTGATGACAACACCATCTCCTTTAACCTCTCATGTAATGAACACCCTTTCACATTTTCTGTTGCTGATTTTTCTTCTGTGGTTGGGCTAAGACATGGTGAAGAATGCCTAAAGTCTGTTGATAAGAAGGCTGTGAAGGACGCCCTTTCCACTCTCTTCCCTGTTTCTGATGTTAACCCAGCCCTTACACCTAGTCAAGTGGTTCTCAAGTCTCCTCTAAAGATCAAGTTTTCCCACCTATGTGGCGTGTCCTCTTCACTCACATAGTCAAATCCCTGGGTGGTATGCAGGGATCTCAAGACCAATTAGCCTTCAACCATCAAACCATTTCCTATGGACTTATTTGGGGAACAGACATCGACATTGGTAGCATCTTATTCTCCAACCTTGTTAAACAACTGAAGGGTATTAACCAAAGCAGAGGGAAAAACATTTGCTATGTTTGTTTTCTTTCTCTTATCTTCGAAAGCTTGCTGGGTGATAACTACCACAATTATGCGCTGACAGCCATAAAGCCTTATCACATTACTGGGGCTATCTACAAGGTGATGGGACCCAATGACGTGCCAGCGACTGCTCACATGAAGAAAATTGCCAATAAACAACAATCTGTTGTGAAGCCCTTGCTCCCTTCCTCTGAGAAGGTGATTGCAGCTGGTGTGTCTGGTAAGTCAACGTCTTTGACCTCTAGGCAACACACCACGCTGTCCAAGGCAACAACTGGACAACAGCCAAAGAAGAAGAAAAACTCATCTTCTTACAAAACCCAAACTGTTGCTAAGGCCAGGGTTAAGAAGACATTCAATCCTTCATCTGGTCCAGAGACTTCTGTGGACACAGAGACTACAATTGATAAACAACAGGAGTCTAGCATCTTTACATCAGCAGAGACAATAGGGAACCCGCCTAATTCTGCTGATATCTCACAGGTAATCAGTTTATAATTTTTAGAGGTACACAAACAGCCAGTCTCAAATGTCTATAGGTGAGAGTGGTGAAGTTAGGGTTATCCTCGACCCATAGGAGTCTATGTATGCACTTAGAAATCTTTTAAGACTTCTGTACACCCTGTCTCTGCACCAGGGAGTGATTCATTTGTGTTTATAAAGCACCCCGATGACCCTGCACCCTCTAGATAGTATTCAGGCAAACAAAAACCTGAATACATATATGTCTCGACCTAGAGTAGCTGTACTTCACACAGCCTCTAGGTTCCCTCATAAAAAGAATCCCAAAAGTTTAACTTTTAGGGGGGCTGAATAATCATCCTCAGCCTTCCTTGGGACAGCGTTACATGACGATCTTAAACTATATCTTTTTCACAACTAAAAGAGTCCCAAATGATTTATCCTTTCAGGGGGAGCTGAATCATCACCCTCAGCTTTCCTAGGGGCAGCGTAACTGGCGATCTTAACCAATATCTAATTCACAAATAAAAGAGTCCCAAATGATTTATCCTTTTGGGGGGGCTGAATAATCACACTCAGCTTTCCTAGGGGCATCGAATGGCGACCATTAACCTCATTCCTTTCACACTTAAAAGAATCCCAAGGATTTATCCTTTGGAGTGGCTGAATAATCATCCTCAGCCTCTTTGGGACAGCGAACTGGCGACCATTCCCTTTATCTATTTCATTGTTACTAACTTAAACAAATTGCAGGCTGATGTTGTACAGCCAAATGTAGACTCTCTGGCTCAGTCAAACGAAGGCGCTGATAACTTGACTCAGGATCAGCCAAACGAAGATGAGCCCATGCCTGATGTTGAAGAGGATGTGCTTGCCTTAATTGAAAGCTTCTCAGAACCTGAATCAATGCCAAATGATGAAATTCTCCCTGAGGGGATGATTGAGGAGGAGGATGATGAAGACGATGAATAGCCTCACCTGTCACCACCTAAAGCTGTGTCCACACCAGCCAGATAACCAATTCCTCCTCCAAAAGAAGCTGTTGTGACTCCTACATCAGCTACATCTGTCACAATAGAGCTTCCAAGCGCTATGTATGATCCTACAGCGGAGTTTCTATTGTTTGATCATCCACAACAGACCAATTTTGATCTTTTTCCTAGGGAAGATGACTTTGAGAAGCAAAGCTTGAACGTTCATGGTTTAAAGCCTGAACATCATGCCTCAGACATTGAACGCCTGTTAAGAAAGCTGGACATAGTGAAATATGAAATGCATTCACAGTCAACTTTCCTAAGATCATTTCCCAAGCTGTTAAAGACACCATCACTGAACCCATCCAAGATGGTACAAGAAGATGGGTTTCTCAGGGAGTTAGTCACCTATCTACTCGCATTAAAGATGCCATCATCCAAGAAGTTCCTGATATGTTAACAGCCCACGAGTTAGTGATGCACAAAGAATTTGAAGCTGTGTGCAAAAGGCAAAAACGCCACACCACCTACTTGGTTGGCCATGTTGATCGATCTGTGAATCGCAACTGCAATAAACTTCTCATAATTTCCAGAGGATCAAGAAACAGTCGAAGGAAGTTAGCCACATCTGTTGAACAGGTTGCTCGTTATATTCAGTCACGTTCAGCCAAACGTCTTAAGAGACAGGCTAAACGTGAGGGGGAGAAAACTGAACTACTTAAACTAGGACCTGTCAACACTACCACCAACACAGCTGAAAACCTCATTCCTCTCCAAGTCATCACACCAATCACAATACCTGATGATGATGATGTTGAAAGTAAGGGGAGCAACAAGACAACAACGTTGCTGATTCATCAAATTCCATGTCCTTGGATAACACCAATAAGGTTGTGGATGATGGTGAACCAAAAGCTAAGAAACTCTAATTTATTGTTGGTTCCCTACCAAAAGCTGTCCAAGAACGAGCTCAGATAGTATTTTTCAAATATGCTGATGAAATGAAAAGAGCAAGTGAAGAATCCTTTGTCTCCAAGAAAGGGAAAGAAATAGTTATGGTAGACACAGACGCCAAACTAAAGAAAATAGTTGTGATGCTAGAGATAGGAGGATCCACCACCAAAATCTCACAATTCTCAATTTTCAAAGTAGCTGATGAAAAACCCTTAACTGTTGAAGAAATTGAGAAACAGGCACTTGAGTTTAAACGACTGAACAAAATCAAGAAAGCAAAAGAGCTAGATGAAGCCAAGTTGAAAGCCATGTCTCCTCAACTCAAAGAGGAGAAAATACAACGGCTCAGAGAAACGAAGATGAAACGCGCAGAGGCTCTGAAAAGGGTAAAGGCTGACTATGATGCATGCATTAACAAAAGATATGCTCCAGGTACAATCACCAAGTTCAAATACACTGTTACGAAATCAACTCATACCCCACAAATGGTTATTTGGAGAGATAACCAACAAGGAAACATGGATGTATTTGAGGATTTCAAGCTCAAGACACTTGGCCTATCTGAATGGTTAGAAGTTGAAGCTTTAGCTGCAAAGAAAACTGGACAGGCGAACTTCTTACTTCTTAAGACCATGAGACAAAGTTCAACTGGCTGAAAGAAACAGCAGCCAAACTCAAAATTGATCCACCCCCACAGTTGTTTGAACCAGAACCCACAAAGGCTGAGAAGAAAAGAAAAAGGATGTCTCAATTCCTTAAAGAAACCTTTGTAACTAATGATATCCAAGTAGATGGAATGCACAGAAACTTGATTCTTCCTAATGGGATTGTAGGGCCTGTTGATGGTCAGAATTACACTAAGCCTAAAAAGGAATGGCCTACATGAACAGGGGATGTCAGTATGTGTTCCAAAAGGAAGATGAGTTGGGGCTGGCATCAACCATTCAACTTATATTGATTCAAAAGGTGCTTAAACTGAACACAGAGTACTCCAAGGTATTTGCCCAAGCATTGAATGCTGAATTGGAGACTAGGACAGACATAGCTGAGGCCGAAGAGAAAATCAAGAATGATGATTATTAAAATTTTCACAGCTGAACTTTTACTATCATATTTTGTTTACTCATGTATGGTACTTGTAATTTTGTTTTTAGTATTAATGAACTATGATGTTGTTTGTTAGATCTGTTATATGTAAGAAGAAGCTGTTATCTCACTTACTATAACTTATTTAGATCTAGCTGTATTTATGTTTAAATATGGGGAGATTGTTGGGAATCTAAGTCTGTTAGAATTCCCTTAGTCATAGATTTAAACTTAAATAAGCTGTTTGATATTAACTTACCTGTGCCTAGGAGACAAGCAAGTAACCCAAGACTCACATAGCTCTAAGTATCTGTGAGCACCACAGAGGAGTCCATGTCAGAGACATTGTCAAAGAAGTCGAAAATTACTTGAAGACATACTCAATGGCTGTGTTGGATAACAGCTAAGATGTATCAGGGACTCTGAGTGGTTGAGTGTTAACAGGGTGGCAATACCCTGTTAACACTCAGTACACTTTGGACATACCTAAGTGTTTAGGCGGGAAGTTTCACAGCCTAAAGTACAAGGAATGAAGAAAAGGGAAACTATGTCAGATATGTTTCTCTAAAGCGTTATGACAGACTACCAAGAATAGAAGAGCATCTTTTGACAGATGTCTGACATTGTCTGTTTTGTGTAGTCACCATCAACCAGTACATATAGTCAACCTCGTACCACTATAAATAGGATATGTAGGCTAGAGTTAATGTAGTTCACTTTGTTAGATTTCACACATTAACTCTTTACAACTCATAAGAAGAATAGTTGTACCTGTGTTCTTGAGTTTGCTTTATTTTGTCCAAAGTGTACACAACACATTATCCTCAAACTGTGTTATCCATAACACATGTAATACTTGTTATACAATAATAAAGTACTACGTTTGAAAAGTATTTACTTGTGTTGATTATCCTTATTGTTTGTTTTAAGCTAGTATTAGGGAATTTTATTATCCATTGGAGTAAAGACTTTCTTACCTTCACATAACCCAAACTTCTTCACAATCTCAGCAATATACTTATCTTTAGAAATAAAGATACCATCTTTCCTCTGCTAAACTTGTAACCCTAAGAAAAAGTTGAGCTCTCCCATGGTACTCATTTGGAACTTGTCTTGCATCAATTTGGCAAAATCTTTGCTAAGCAAAGGGTTTGTAGATCCAAAATGATGTCATCTACATAGACTTGTACCAAAAGAAAGTCACCTTTTTGTTTCTTAATGAAAAGCGTCTGATCAATCTTGCCCCTGTTGAATCCATTATCCAAGAGATACTTGGATAAAGTCCCATACCATGCCCTAGGAGCTTGATGAAGTCCGTACATTGCCTTTTTCACCTTGTAAACCTTATCTTGATGTTCTGGATCTTCAAAGCCTGGAGGCTGCATTACATACACTTCCTCTTCAATTATGCCATAGAGGAATGCACTTTTAACATCCATCTGGTACACCACAAAATCCATGAAGGAAGCATAGGCCAAAAACAATCTTATGACCTCAATTCTGGCAACTGGAGCAAATACTTCCTCATAGTCAATTCCTTCCTCTTGTGTATACCCTTGAGTTACTAGCCTGGCCTTGTTTCTTACCACTATACCTCTCTCATCCTTCTTGTTTCTGAGCACCCAATTTGTCCCAGTAGGTCTTGCCCATTTTGGACAATCTATCAAACCCACACCTCTTGGATATCAAACTGTAGTAATTCTTCTTGATAGCCTCTACCCATCTTTAATCATTCAAGGCTTGAAAAATCTTCTTTGGCTCTTCTTGTGATAGAAAGGCAGCAAAGAGACAACATTGCATAATTTCATGATTGAACTTCATATTCATGTTTGCAATGAAGCTATGATTTTGAGCTTGATATCTGGTTTGTCTAGGAGTATGAATGTCACCTATGATTTGTGATTGTGGATGATTTTTGTTGATTATGTAGGTGGGATTCATATCCATGATGACCTATGTTTCCAAGTTTCCTAAGTCATGCTCTATTGGGCTGTCCTGATTTGGAAAGAATTCTTCAAAAGGACTTCCTAAGGACACTATATTGATCAATGAAGGATCTATGTACAGATCTGAGTAACTTGTACCTCCATGTCTTAGAATTCTGTTTCCACTGCTGGTCATAGAGTAGGGGGTAGATGAAACTAAGGTCGGGTTCCTTTGTTTACATCATGTTCATCTTAGTCACCTACTCCTCACAAACAGGGGGATGACTGTGTTAGCAGGGGGATGTGAGATCCCACTACTTTTAGAAGACATCCCACTGTTTTTAGTATTATGGTCAGCAGAGTGATTGACAGGTTTTGGACTATTCAAGGGTTGCTCATCCTTTTGAGAGGTATCATCTGCTGTGGATTTTTTTGGAGCCGAATCATCAGCAGGGAACCATGATGGTACATTCATGTACCTTAGAGGGGGATCCTTTATAGCATTTGGTTCTTTGTTACCTGAAAAGTTAATATTTTCCAAAGCAACAGGTACATAGTTCATAGATTTAGAAAGAATATCAATATCAAAGAACCAGTTGGGACCTGTTTGTATATCTTCAGGTTTATCCTCTAGGAAGTTTACATGAATGGTCTCTGACACCAATTTTGTCTTTTTGTTGAAGACTCTAAAACCCTTGCTAGTTAATGAATAACCAATAAAGTATCCATCATCTCTTTTTTCATTGAACTTTCCCAGATGAAAAATGGCGTTGAGTATCACTACATGACATCTAAATGGTCTGAAAAAGTCAATCAAATGAGGTCTTCCATTGAAGAGATGATATGGAGTCTTATTGTGAGCTTTTACCACTAAATCTCTGTTTTGAACATAACAAGCAGTGCCAACAGCTTCAGCCCAAAATATTACTGGTAGCTTTGAATCAAACAGCATGGTCCTAGCAGCTTCTATCAGTGTTCTAATTCTTCTTTCTGCAACTCTATTTTGTTGTGGAGTTCTGGCAATGCTGTATTCCCTTTTAATTCCCTTGCTGGTGCAGAATGTGTCCAGCTCTTTTTTTCTAAATTCACCACCAGTATCTGACCTTATTGCCACTACTTTCATACTCTTTTGAAGCACAATTTGAGTAATGAAGTTTTTGAGTATCCCTGTAGTGCACTTTTCTCAAAAAGAAAGAAAGTCCAACTGAATCTTGAAAAATCATATGTGACAACCAAACAATACCATTTCTTGTTCATGCTTGCCACAAAGGTAGGGTCAAAAAGATCCATATGCAATAACTCCATTGGTTCGGTGGTGGAATGAGCAATTTTGGATTTGCAAGAGGCTTTATGTTGCTTTCCCTTCAAACAAGCAACACATGTGTGGTCATTACTGAAGGTCTTTGAAGGAAGACCATGAACAAGATTGTGTTTGACTAATTTGTTCATATTTTTGAAGTTTAGATGACCTAATCTTTTGTGCTACTTCTTGCATTCATCAACTCAGGCTTTTGCAATAAGACAAGTTTCATTGTCTTGAAGAGCAATGCCCTTTAAGTCAACTGTGTACATATTCTCATGTCTTGGTGTTCTTAGCACAATAGGAGTGTTTAGTGGTAATTCAAACTCCTTTCCCAAAACCAAGCACTCAATGTCAGTGAAAAGAACAAAGTTTTTGTTGTCTGTCATCTGAGACACACTGAATAGATTGTACTTTAGTTCTTTCACTAAGTAGACATTATCAAATGTCATTCCATCTGTGACTATGGTCCCCTTTCCAGTGATTGTTCCATGTCCATCTCCAAATGATACACCATCATTGTCATACACGGGGAACAAAGTTTGACAGATAAGCTTTTTGTCCTGTCATGTTTCTTGAGCAACCACTATCCCAGTAAGCTTTGTCATTCCTTTTCTCCCTTGTAACCTGCAAAAAGAAGCCATAATTTTAGTTTCTTTTTGGGACCCAAGCCATTAATGACTTAGGTCTACCTCGTGTATCAATATAGGAATATGTATCAAAAGCTAGAGATACACCATTGGGTTGTGTCCCCTTTTTAGGAGTCGAAACCCAACGAGCTGAGGCTTTCACAACTTTCGCAAATTATCCCATGTTAACAGAGGTAAAAACTTTTCCAACAGGGGAAACCCTGGGTTTATCAGGGGAAACCCATTGCTTTTTTTGTCCTCTATTAGTTCGTTGGTGAGGTCTATGGCCAGATACATATGCATTATGAGATGATGGTTTGGGGTACGCTTCATGTTTCTTTCTTAAGGCAGGAGCAACATACTTAGCAGTTGCTTTGTTTTTCAAAGCAGGGGGAATGTACTCAGCAGGGGAAAAAGGTTTTTCCCCTGCATTTAATAAAATGGATTTTGGTTACATCTCCTTCAAGGGATTTGCAGCCACAACCCTCATACTTGCTTTACAGTCTTGATGTATGTGATCAAAACTGCCACAGGTGAAGCAGGATTTGGTGTTGTTCACAAAGTAATTTCCAAGTTGTAGAGACTTTTGGTTGTTCCAGTTTCTATGATTTCCTCTAGTGACACTTCTTTTGTAAACAGGTCTATACATCTCAGCATACCTGGTAGTATTCTTGAAGGCTTTTGGACTACTAGTTTCAGAGTCTGACTTACTACTAGTTCTAGACAAAGTGTTTTTTGATTTTGCATTAGAACTAGTGTCACTTCCAAATAATCCTTCTCTAGAGAAAAGAAAAGGGTTATCTATTTTCCACTGTTTTAAAGCTGCCTGTTCTTTATTAAAGTTACTAATTTCACTAGATTTAACCAATGATTCTTGTTGTTTTTGAGACTCATAGTTATTAAGATCAAAAACCATATCTTCCTGTTTAGCAAACAAGAAATTTCAGTCCAAGAGAGGTCTTTCATTGGGCTGGCACCATGTATGTTCGTAGGGGGTGGTGGAATTTCAGCATGGTGATTTTTGATACCTAAACCAGTTTTATCTTTAGGAGATTGTCCTATTTCAGCAGCTTTACTTAAATCTTTAGCAGCTTTTCTAAATTTTACAATAGTTAAATCATATTTTTCTTTATTTGCTCTAAATGATTCAACTTCTTCAGTTAACTCCTTGACAGTGGCATATGTTTCCCTAGTATCTCTTTCTAGAATTCGAATGTGCTCCCTAGATTGACTCTCTTTGTTGATATTCTCTAATCTAGACTCTAGTTGTTCTAAGGCACGTTTATAGTTGTCTAGATTATTTTCAGAGCTTATGTAATCAACATTTAGCTTTCTAGTTTGGTTATTTAATGACTTAGTATTTTTCCTACACCCTTTGGAACAATAAGAGTCATCATATACCTCATTATCTGAGCTTGAAGTATACATGGCCATTAGAGCAAACTCCTCTTGCTCTCTTTCCTCAGCAACTAAGGCTTGATTTCTTGCAACACTGTTTGTCATAGAGCTCCAGTCCCATCCCATTCCATCTATACCTTGCATTGCTACCATAGTCTTTGCATCAGAATTTCCTATAGTTGTTTCCATTCTTTGGAGATCTGGATTCCCTAGCAAAGTGACCTTTCTTCACACAGTTATAACACTCCACCTTTGATTTATCAAACCCAGCAACATAAGAAGGATTAATGGAAATCTTTTTCTCATATTTCTTATAGAATCTGTTGGCTCTCATGCTAAGCAGAGCCATATTCCATTTGATGTCCATTTCTTCCAAGCTTTGCTTACTGATTTGAGTTAAATCATCATGCAAAATAGTGGAACCATGAGGTCCTTATGATGCAATATATGCACAAGCAATGTCAAGACTAAAATTTGCCGGTCTTTCTTCTCCATTTGGTTGAATTGAGCTTGAAGAGGCAGAATTATTCTTTTGATATGAAACAGTGGAATGAGCAGCAGAGGGAATTTCAATCCCACTGCTTTTGGGGTTTCCACTATTTTGTGAAATGAAGGCCATATTAGCAGGTGGACCAGCAAGTCCACTTGAATTCATAGGAATAGTGCCTAAAGCTTTCATTTCATTGACAACAGGTTCAAAAACCTTTAAGTTGTTTTAGATATCATCAATGTTTTTGTCATCAATGTCATCCCTGTTCTGCCAAATGGATTTGTAAAGAAACCATTCTTTTTTAAGGCTATTAAGAAATTTGGCATTGATTTGCTCTCTTGAAATCTCTATGTGAAAGAACTCCAGTTGAGCCACAAGATCTTGAAGCCTGTTATAGATAGAACTAATTGTTTCATCATCTTTTGCTTTAAATGAAGAAAATTGATCTATCATTTGATTTTTCTTTTTCTTCTTGGTAGCCTGATTTCCTCCAAAAGTACCACCAATTGCTTCCCATAGTTTCTTAGCAGTCTTATGCTTCCTAAACCTTAACTGGTGTCTATCAGGTAAGGCTAACAACAAGGAGCTGTGAGCTATAACATCATATCTTCTGGGTTGGATCTCCTTATCTGAGACAGCAACAGACTTAGTTTTCTTCACACTACCCTTAGAACTTTCACCTTCTTCCTTGTCTTTGTTCTTATCATTCTCCACTTCCATTGTTTTGGTAAACTGATCACCAAACTCTATGACATCCCATAAGGCATAGTGTTCCATTTTGAGGTATTGCTGAATTCTAAATTCCCACATTTCAAAGTTTTCAGGATCTAAAATTGGAAGCTTGAGTGCATTTTTATTTGAGGATGAAAGTGTGTCTGTAGACATGATTTGTTTTTGGTATGAAAGGAGATTTTATTCTTGGTTAATCAAAGTTTCTCAACAAGCTCTGATACCACTTATTGATCCCAAACTTAGATCTTAAACCTTAGCTTGTTTAAGGGTTGTAATAGCAAGAGTAAACTCAAACTATTACTAGAGAAACTTTGCTTGGACAAAGTAACTAAACAAGACGCGGAAAGTAATGTTTAGCACAAGAACAAAGGATAAAAACAAACTGTTAAGCTTTAATATATTTAAACAATATACGAATACCCTTAATGGTATTAGGATTTACAACCTTAAAGCTGAAATGAAATGATAGAGAGAGTTATATATAATACAACACCCTAAAGAGTCCCTTTATAGTACAAGAACCCTATATAAGATAACTATCAAATAAACAAGGAAAGTATACTTGAGTTGAAACAGAAACGCGTCAATATCTCTCACATGTTTATCCATGCAGCATGGTCTTTGACTTCATACAGTGGGAATAGATCCCACTGCCTTCAATATTTTAGCAGGGGAAAGTACACTAGCAGTGGGAATTGTTTATCATAGCAGGAGAAACTTCTCTTGAATATTTATTCCCAACACATTCAAGGTTTTCTTTAATGTGTTGCAACATACTAGCAGGGTACCCGCGCCATGCAGCGGCGGGTACCACGTGACTATATTTTGCGATGAACAAATGTTATTCGTGTTTTATTAACGAATAATATGCGAGAATGATTTTCTTTGTGTGTTTTGTGGTTATCCGTGTCCTATATGATTTAAAACGGGTTGTTTGATGTTTCTGAAACAGGCTGAGTTAATACTAAAACCTGTTATAAATTTTAAAATAGACTCCATTGATATTATACTTGTAACAACTCAAACTCTTTAAGATAGTTAAAGTTTTAAACTTTTAATTTTAATCCCTAAATCTACTAATTATAGAGATTTTATATATTAATATGTTATTTTCTTATTAAAGAAATGTTTGAGGCTTAATCTTTTAAAACTTTTACATTTGAAAATGGTGTAAATGCTTTATAAAGTAGTATATAAGCCGTTGTTTTATAAATGTGTTTTTTATTCACGTGTTGTCGGTCTTCCAAAACAACACACGCCTTTTCATAAAACGTCAATATTTCTTTAAATAAATGGTCAAAACCACAGAAAGCATAAAGCAAAACGACATTGACAAAGTAGAAACTATGTCGTTTCCTTCAGTGTTTAAAATATATATTAATATAAATGCATATGCATGCACTGTCGGACCTTAGTGGAGACTGGGGAGGGTTCCGGCCCTCCCAAAATTCGTGACGAGTAGTGTAAATGTTATGCATTCAGTTTCAAAGTTATTATCTATTTTTTATTTTGGTTTGTATAAAATAATCCGGCCCTCCCAAAATAAATGTCCAAGGTCCGCCACTGTATGCATGAATGATGAATGTATAAAACCATGTTCTAGTTGCATTTTTTTGTTTTTTCTTTACTTTTAACTAAACAGGAAGAGTGCGTTTACGAAGAACACATGAATTACCTATATTTAAAGTAGCTTAATAGCAAAAGGTTTGTAAGTAATTCATTAAAATGTGTGAAGTTTAAAATTTCATTATGTTAGTTGCAAATAATTTTAAAATAATAACATAAAATTTATTACGAAAAAAATTACTTAATTTGAGTCGGTGTAGCAATGGATTTAAACCAAATGACGGATAGAAATATTCCATAAGTTTGTGAATTACACAAAGTTCTAAGAATAAGTACGATATCGGTATCGTATCGATCCCATATCGAATTATTGGTACCGATTTTTTTCTAAGCATAAATTGACGGTATCGGTACCGTATCGAGCGGGATTCGGATATTGGTATTGGTATCGGTACCGGAAAATCAGGATTTTGTCGTTTTTTAGAATTTTCCGATTTGGTACCGGCCTCGTACCGAATTAGTGGTACCGATTTTTTTCCACCTTATTTCGTAGTACCCGTACCGTACCGCATGAAATTCGGGTACCGAAAATCGATATAGTTACGGTACGGTTCCGGTTTAATTTTAAGATTCGAAACGAAATGCTCATCCGTACAAAGTATTGAACGGAGTAACACTTAGATTGGAACTAGATATTTATGCAAACCTTAAATATAAAAAGCAAATATACGCAAACTACATATTACTTTCGTTCGAAAATAAGTGTTCATGTTTGACTTTCGAAATATTTTTTGTGTAACTTTAACCCAAATTATTTTTAGTTTGTTATATAATATTTGATAAAAAATGTATAAATTGATAGAGTTTAAATTTATTTTAATTGATATAACATAACACAAATAAATATATTTAGCGGTCAAAATTTTTTAAACAAAATCAAAGATTGACATTTATTTTGATGGTTGATTGTACATTAGAGTATGATAAATGGTTAAAATAGTAAAAAATATTATAACATCATGAGAGAGAATATAAAGTTATCCTTTTTTTTTATAAGAGCTTTAGGTATGGCAGCGAGACATCCTCGCTAGTCTGACGTAGCCTTCGCCACATTCTCGCCACCATATCATCCATCCTCGCCATTGGCTCGCTATACAGATTTTTGCCACTTCCCCGGCGTGAATAAAACAAAAAAAGGGGCCCACTTATTTCTAATATCATTTTTTGATTTCGTTTTTTTTATTTCGTTTTGAGCAAAGAAAGATGGTGTAGTAACAGATCTGCTGAAGATGGTTTACCATCAGATATGTGTGTTTTTAAGCAAAGAAAGTTGGAGAAGATAAAGATGGTGTTGTGTTTGTTTTAATAAAATATATTTATGTTTAAACCCTTAAAGTTTGGTTTACATACAATTTTGGTTTTATTTTTTTTATATAAATTTAAACCAGATGTGTGTAATTTTTTTATAAAGTGAATATTATATTTCTTTTATGTATTTTTATTTTATTTTTAAATATTAAATTTATTTTAGTTAAAAATAAAATAAATTTATTTTAATTAAAAATGATGAAAAAAGAAATTAAAATAGATAGTGGTGAGGCCCAAATGAAGAGAGAGTGTTTGTCATGATAACGTAAGTTTTAGAAGTGGGAGTGTTAAGTGATGTGACACCCTGTGAGACTCAAATGAAGAGGAGTTTTTGTACCGCCACACCTTATGCTCTAAGAGTCATGAGAGGGAATAAAGAAAAAAGCTATTATAATCGTCCTAAACCTACAGTTTATCTCTTTTTAAGGATGTTTTAAATTAGCTATTTATTTTTAAAAGAGAAAATTATCAAAAAGGTTTATTGCCCATTATTCTCTTCCCAAAAAACACCTTAAATTTTCTCTTTCTAGAAATGGTCTATTTTTTTCGGCAATAGGGCAACTGGATGCAGAATGCGCCACATGTCCTCTGTTGCCCTATATTTTGGGGCAATCTGTCAGAATTGCCCTATTTTTTGGACACTTGTCAAAATCTGAATGGTTGTTGCCCTATATTCTTTGTTGGTCTTTTGTTGTCCTGGACCATATCAAGAAAAACATGTTTTTTAAACTCAATCAAAAATTGCTCAAAATTGAAGGACTCTTTTGATAATTAACCCTTTTTAAAAATAAATTTATATCGAGATCATTATATTACCTTTACCTTAAGTTATAATTACAAATTTTAATTATTTTAATTAGTTAGTTAAAAATAAAACAACTTTTATGAAAAAAGTAAGTGAAAAACTATAATTATAATAGTTTTTATTAACCGTATGTTTTTTTTCGAAAAACAATAATTTTGAGAACAAAAAAAGTCAATCTAACAAGTTATAAGTACGCAAGATGTTTCCACATGAGTCTGTCTTTTTTTTTTCTTTTTATCTTAGTTTAATATGCTAAAATGTAAAACTTTGCCAATGTTTATTGTTCTGTAATTGTAATATCATACGCAAAAATGCAGACTATAACTACAACTAATTATTATATTTAAACTGAATATGTTTGGCGGATACTGAAGTTTTTTTTTTTTGATTCACAGGGATTTGAAATTGTTTATTGAAAACAAATTATGCGCTTTAAAAATAAATAATTATATAATCAACAATTAGAAAACATGATTTTGAGAAATAATGTTTAGTTTTGATTATACTGTTTAAAATCGTAATAATCAGATTATCAATTTTTTTAGTGTTTGGCAAATCAGATTATTTGTTTACAGTAGTTGATAAGTAAAATGACTAAAATAGACACATTTTAATTTATCTTTACTTTAATAATGATATAAGTAACTCTTCACTTACTTTTTCAAAACTCCATTTTACAAGTATCTAAACGCAAGTAATCACTTTTTAATTTTTATTATCCAAACACTCATTTTAACTTATATTCATTTTGAAAATGAAATAAGTAGATAATCTGGTTTCAAACGCAACCCCAAACAACCCCTTAGATGGGGGCATTGAGCTATAGCTCGACTTTTATTTTGATACTTAGCACCAACCAAAAAAGGAATAGCGCTCCGCTCCGTATGTTGTACCAAAAACCATCGCGCAAGAAACACCAGTCGGGATGGTAAGTTTTCTTTCTCTATTTTTTTTCTTTTTTTTTAATAAAATGAATATTTGTGGATCCATTATACCCTTTTTTACTTTTTGGCACCATTTTTTTTCATCACACCACCACAAAATATGGTGCCAAAGGATTCTCGTGACAAACCTACGTGGCAATCACTTTTTTCTTTGACACCAATTTTGAGCCTCAACCATTACCAATGCTCTTATAATCTTGTTCATTTATAGATTTTAGGTTTTACAATTAAATTAATTTGTCGTTGTCCAAATTTTAGTATGTACGTTCGAGTTATCGAATGTTGATTATAATAAGGGTAAACTGCAAAAAACGTCACCAAACTTTCCCATTTTTGCAAATTTTCCGCTGAGAGCAAAATACAAGCAATTTTGCCACTATACTTCAAAATCTCGTGCCATTTTGCCACCGAGTTAACGATTTTTCACTTTTCTCTCTTTTAATCTGTTAACTCTCACGCATGCCTGGTACGTGAGGGTATATTCGTCATTGTCTGTTTCACCCCATCTCGTCATCCAGTATCCACCTTTCTCTTATGCAATTTTCGTCCCCGAAAACATATAATACCCACCACGATTGCTTCCATCTTTGGTAAATGCATATTGCATCCCTCAAACCGTTTTCTCGCAAAAAAAAGTTGGTGGTTCACATTCTGACAGATTTTGAAGGACATAATTTGCACGACCTTTGAGTATCTAAAACTTTCAGGGACATAAATTGCATGACCTTTAAGTTACTAAAACTTGTCATGGTGACTCAAAACTGTACGACCTTTCAGACCTCTATATATTCTTAACACTCGGTGGTTAATCAACATTCGCCCCCCAATTCAATTATTTGTAACCCTAACTCTTTCACAAACCCTTTAAACTAATCAATATATCTCAAGTAAAATGACTGGAAGAAATCCTATCCTTAACAAAATCAAGGAAGTACGTGGAGATTCTGAGATGAATGCACGTATAGGTATGTACATTGGTCAAATGGTTGCGGCCGAACAAGCTTATGTCGATGTTTTGCGCGGTCAGTGGAGTAGCTGATAAATACCCAATTAAATATTGGAATGCTGATCGACGAGATCGAGACAAAGGTTGATGAAGATGAAGATGTGTGGGTCGATTATTTGAAGGAAATGCGTGATCGTGACACGCAAAAGTTGGCTGATCTGACCAAATTGATTGAGAAAGCTAGGGATGCGATAAGCCAGAAGCAAGCTTATGTGGATCATATGGAAGATAGTAATTAGGATATCAATGATTGATTTATTGGTTTGCAGTCGCCATTTTTGGTATTTTGACATGGAATTTGTAGGCTTCCATGGATATTTGACTTGTGTGTATAATGTCAAACATAAAACTTATAGATTAATGTTGATTTGCAAGATACTGTGACCAACATTGTAGTTTCACATAGATTTTTATCACCATTTAGACAAACAACAAATGTAAGTCAAACTGCATTGTTCATCCAATATGCCAATGTTAGGCTTTCCTATTACGTAAAAAAGGTAAGATTAAAACCTAACATCATTATTCCACAACTTAGACATGACAAAACATTAAGGGTGTTTGAAACTTTTCATTTTGGTTTATTTTCATCTTGCTTCTTAGTCATCAATGTCATGACTCTTCTCCTCTTGAGGTCTTCCACCAGCTCTTGTGCATCAGTATCATCAGCACATTTTCCTTTTTCACCTCAACAGCCTCTTGTTTAACCTCAACAGCCTAAGGATTAACCTTAACATCCTCTTTGCTTCATCCAATTGTTGCTGATAATAAGTGTAAATGTCATCCACATCTTCACATTAAGTTATTTGCTGAAGCTCATCTAGTGCTTCATCAATGGCAGCAAACATGTTACTAATCTCTTCAGGCTCATCATCAATAAGGATCATCATTCCATTCAAAATTTATAGCAATATTCACGGCTTCTTCTAGGATATATTCATTGCTGAAACATGTAGGAAATTCTCCTAGTTTGCCACCGATGCTATCACGAGTGTCAGTCTGATATTGATGAACCTCCATCTCTTCACCAAAATCAGCATAACTAGCAAAAGCATCAAAATCAACCTCACCAAAAGAGACATCATCACGAGTGTCATCGTTTGAGACTTGTTCTTCTTCCTGGCTTGATTCATCAAACCCAAACACATTGTCAAGCTCTTCCAATACTACCTTGAACTCATACTCAGCACTCGTCCTTCTATTTCTATCTTTACAATTTTTTTCTGTTGACCATGGTGGTGAGAACTCAATGTCATCTCACAGACACGAAAATCATTAGCCACCACAGTTCCGTCCCTCCCAACAAAGCTAGTCGGACAAAATGTCACCATCTTCTCACTGTTGACACTTTCTGGAGCCAACTCTTTCAACATCATCACCGACATTTTCTTCTACCACCACAGCCTTACCCTTACTTGCCTTTTGCTCCATCAGGTGTTATTGTACCAACGAAACACCTGATTCAATATGCACCTCCATTTCCTTAAACCTAGGAACATACTCTAAAAATCTGTCAACGTCTTCTTCAAACGATAGTGGTAGCAAACCGTCGTCCAATGGCTAGCTAGGAATCCTAAAATGCGGGAACACAACCATACCTTCTATATATCCTAGATCCTTAATCATTTCTACGAGTGTGTACATACCAAACTTTTCACGGTGAACTAAGTCAAACCAACTTATAATACCAAACCGATAAATTCTTTCTGGTGGTGAGGTAAGTTCACTACTGTGATGGATTTGCACAGTAAACAAGTTTTGATTCGATTATGAGAAACAAAAAAAAACAAAAAACATAGATCAATTATAAAGTAGGCAATAAAAATAGCAGTATATCCAAACTAAGCTTACCATATAGAAGACCTAAAGGAGGCTGAAGCTTACCATACAGGAGACTCAAATCAGGGATGGTGATACCGTGAGAGCGATTATGCCAAAAATTATTCATGTTCTGATTGGTGTTTTTGTTGTGAGATACAGAATGAACGAAAGGAAAAGAGATGATGTATTTATAACATAAATGACGGATACTTTTCATTCTAAATTCAAACCTCAAACTGAATTTTTTAACTGGAAAAGCAATCGTGTCGTGTTGGGAAAAAATAGTTCGAGGGACGCAGTATGCATAAACCAAAGGTGGAAGCAATCGTGGTGGGTATTAAATGTTTTCGAGGACGAAAATTATATAAGAGAAAGGTGGATATTGGATGACGAGATGGGGTGACACGGAAAATGACGAATATACCCTCACGTGTCAGGCACGTGTGAGAGTTTAAAGAAGAAAACGACGAAAAATCAAAAATCGTCAACTCGGTGGCAAAATTGCACGATATTTTGAAGCATAGTGGCAAAATTGCTTGTAATTTGCTCTCAGTAGCAAATCTGCGAAAATAAAAAAAATTCAGAAACGTTTTTTGCAGTTTACATAATAATTCAACTGTATTTGCTGAGGTTTGAAAGTTTGATCAGGTTTATTCAATGATCTTATTATTTGAGTAGTTGAATATATCTATAATTTATAAATATATAATAATAATAATAATAATAATATAAGTTATATAAAGCATTTGGGGATATTTTTATTTTTAAAAAGTTTAAAAATTAAGGTATTTGAAATTGACTTTTATAGAAAAAATTATTATGTAATTAACCATTATCTTCTTTATGAATGAACTCGGGACCAATCTCGTCTCGAACCGGTCCCGATTTAGTAACATTACTTGTAACAACTTTTGTAACAACCTATTAGAAAACTATTTTTATGCTTTTTAATTTAATTTTTGGGTTTTGCTAACAGCAGCCCTATGGGTTTTTCTTAAGGCTGCCATTTATATAAATTTGCATTAAATGAACTGATTATTTCCATATTTATATGTATTTAAATATTATAATTATGGAATGTGTAGTTAAACATGGAATAATTTATCATAATTAAATGTTGAATTATCAATTAAGTTATTTAAACATGGAAGGTTTTATATTAATTAAATGTTTAATTTTAATTATGGTAACCTTAAGAAAAACCCATAGGGCTGCTGTTAGCAAAACCCTTAATTTTTATTTATTTTTATTTTTTAGGCTTATTTTATTTTGATGTAATCTTTTTTAAATACAAATTTTGAATACATTCAATATTTAAATACAAATTTTGATGAGCAATGGTATTAACACTGGTCACCTTAAAATTCATTATTGGGTATCTGCTGTTGCATTGCGCGGGTACCATGCTAATATATAAAGTATTTGGAATCTTCTAAAATTAGCAAGACTGAATTTTCAGTCAATTTTACTTACTAAATATAACTAGTTGTTGGCGTCTTTCTCATATTTTATACCATATTACCCTTTGTAACAATTTTTTGTAACAAACTATTGTAACAACCTATTAAAATAACATTTTTTTATAAAAACTGAAAATCTTTTTATCTACTCCCCCGTCCAAAAATTATTATCCACCGACAAAAACACACATAGTTAAAAAAAGTATCACCTTTACAGCTTTATTTCTTACTTTTTACATAAAGACAGTTTTACCCTTAACCAATCAATTTAAAACTTTTTTAAAATTTGTCATAATAATTTCAACTAAGGGTAATGTAGTAATCTTGATCTAAACTTCCTACCTATTTTGAGAAGTGGACAATTAATTTGGGACAACCCGAAAAAAAGTGGATTATAATTTTGAGACGGAGGTAGTATTTATTATTATTATTATTATCTAAGCTCACCGTATTTTTTAAAATTGTGTGCTCTTTAACTTAATATTAAATTCGATACATTTTATTAACTTTCAGTTTTTATTTTTTATTTTTGGCGGGTTTATTTTGATTTCATCCTTTTACTTTTCTAATATCAATGTGAATACGAACTTGATAGGTAAGATAATAACATTTGTTTCATTCAAAATTATCATCGAAAACTTGCTGTCGCATTACGTGGGCACCAGGCTAATATTATGTAATGGGTGAACCGGTGAAGTGTGACAAATATTAGAATATGTGTAAATGGATATACTTTATTACACAATATTATGGATTTATGAGTCTTGACATGAATTGAATATGATTGAATAGGAAATGGAAAGGTGACCTTGTAGTTTCTGTTAAAAACTAAACCAGATTAATAAATAATTATAGAAATTATATTTAGTCCGATGTAATTTCAAGCCAAGCTTGTATAAATTCAATTAAGTAATAACACTATCTAAATTCGCAGTTCTCTTTTATTCCTATTAAAAGTAGCACGTATTGATGATATACCGAAATATTACACAGGTAATTTCAGGATTTACAATCCTAGTTTTAGTAAGAAAGAAAAAGAAAAAAAATAATACAATCCACTTACAACTCAAATAAAAACTTTTTCACACACTTATGTGTCATATAATTTACACCAATCACAATCCATTATTTTTTTTTCACTACCAATACTTGTTTGACACATAAGGGCGTATATATATTTTTTTTTTGTATAAGATGGGTGTGGATTTTAATGATTAAGAAACATGATGGCTAGTAAAATTATTAATGGACACATAACCGAAAACTTAAACTGATGGGTTTTCAATAAGTCCATTAATGATTAAGAAAATGATGCATAAATGACTGCAATCTTATTAGGACTATGAAAGTAATGTTAATGATTTACACATTTGATAAAAACTCAATAAGTACTCGTAGGGGTACGTTTTATCATGTTTATGTAGAGTAGACCCGTCACTTAAAATTGTCTTTTACTCAGGTTTTAGAAGGAATAATAACGTAGTTAAGCGTGACGCGTGATTTACGCGTTAATAATTAGAAATAGACATCGACTACACGTGTGACGTGAGACGAGACATAAAAACCCACGATAAGATGCAAGCATGCTGCCTTTGCTGAAGCGTTTTTGTAAATGGGCTGGGTGGGTAATCACAATTTGGGCTCGGTTTTTTGATATTTTTAAAAATAAATAAATATGGAAATAAGATATAAATTACTAAATTTATGAAAAAAATTTGCCCCTAAAAACGCAGTGATTTCTTTTTTGGTAACCGTGATTTCTGACACATTGGCCGACTAATCCACGGAATTTGAGCCTACCAATGACTTCTAAAAACGCAGTGATTTCCGACACATTGGCCGACTAAAAACGCAGTGATTTCACAATGACTTCTAAAGCTTGCAGCTTGGGTATGCCGACTCGCCATGACTAACGTTATTTTTAACATTGTTTCTACTGAAAACTTATACTGTAATAAAAGAAAGTTACATATGTTGAAGAGACTGCCTGACGTATGATTAGTACTTGTTTAATTTAAATGGGTCAGGTTATAAAGACCCCCCATAACCCCTATATATACCTTTGATTTTTTATTTTTTTTATTTTTTTTTATTTTTATAATTTTGGTTTTGTTATAAAATTGTGAATCGGAAAATACGGAATCAAAAAAATAAAGTTTAACAGGTTAAAACTGTTAAACAGTAAAAAATACGGAACAAAAAATGATAAAAAAACTGTCCAGAAAAAAACTGGGTGACAAAAGTAAACAAATAGTGTACTTTTCGTACTTTATTTGTGGGCTAGGGGGTACCAATAGGGGTACCCAATTTAAATATGTGAGCTGAACACAACGTTATAGGCTGTGTTTGGCAAGGAGCGGTGGCGAAGCTTTTTGGAGCGGTGAGCGTTGTTAATTTTTTTAGTCGTTTGGTAAAGGAGCGGTGAGCGGTGCTACTTTTTAGGAATGCTAGTTTTTCAATGCTTCCTTTAAGGAGCGGTGACAAATGAGCGGTGAACAAATGAGCGGTGAGCTATAACAGCTACTGCTCACAGCTCCTGCTCGCTACTCCTGCTCACAGCTACTGCTCACTACTCCTGCTACTGCTCACAGCTACTGTTCATTTCAACAAACACACCCATAAACATCTTAACATATATTTCTTTTCTGAGCTAATCAAAACCCAGTTAATACATTTAAGTGCTAATCATATTAACAAATGTATTAAAAGCGTGGGTAGTCGAACTAATCTGATATCACTTGTAGCTTTCAACTTTTCTAATCATACACTAAAACTACATAAAAGCTCATAAGACGACGTACAACAAACCACGAGAACATCGAAACTTTTTTTGCCAACTCGGCCACGTTAACAGTTTAAGCTTGGGATTAGATACATCAAACATCAGCTGAACCCGTTTTCTACGTCTCAACGCCAATCACCACTGTCAAGGAAACAAGGACAAAACATTACTACAAAGAGCGTATACAGATAACATTTTAGAGATATTTGTTACGTTTCACAGATAATTGAACTGTCACTGTTGTCTTAACGAATTATTATCTCAATAAAGAAAGCATCACAAAGTTAATACCAGGGGACCATGAGCCCATGAGGGCTACCATTCTTCATCTACCCAAAGTAAGTCCGGACCCCATTTCAATTCAAACACGTCCAACACTTCAGCTAATTACTATTTCAACGCCGTACAATGTGTATAGAAACTTTTGACTGCAATTAAATGACTAACTAAGAAAGGGTATAATTGCAGATTATATTACATACTTTAACATAATATCTACAATCATAAGGTCCAAATTCGGATGTAACAACACTCTTACGTGCATTAAAAGATGTGTGCCCACAATGATGTATTATTATCAATCAGTAAGCTCCCAACTACTCCGATGGCTTTAATGCAAATAGTACGATAATGTAACAGGACAACAACTATTACCATTATGTAGAGAACTTATGAGCCATACCTAAATTTTTCTTCAAAATTTTGTTGCTCATGTAGCTGCAACCAGCTTCTTACGTGTAAGATTTGGGGTTGGTTTTGACGCTGGAGCTGGTCCTGAAACACGTAGATGGGATGTTAACCTTTTTTTCCCCCTGTTTCTAAATATACTAGATGTCGAGTATTAAATGCTACTTATAATACTTTTTTTGCAAGCTTAAAAAAATCATCTTGTTTGCCTATTTGTTACAAATTATTCATAATATTGAATTTGGATCAGAAGATTAACAGAGTATCTTGGGTGTATTATGATTGGAAAAACAAGTTATTAGCAAAAAGAAGATGCTCATGAAAACTATTAACAGATTTTGTTAGAATTAATAAAAAATCATACTGAAAAGTAATGAAGATTCAAAGAGTTATTATAATACTAATAATTATAATAATAACCAACCAGTTGTGCTATCGTTGCTTACCAGAATCTCTCTCTGATTTTCTACGACTGCGCCATAGAAGACGAATTGGTGTGCCCAAAAATCCAGCATCAGATCTAAGTTGTTTTTCCATATAACGTCGGTATGTTTCAGGGAAAAGCTTTGCATCATTCACAAAGAAAACAAACGTAGGTGGCCTAATTGCTGCCTGCGCATGCCATGGAAGCAGGTACTTGTATTAGCATAGTGAGTAAGGTGGCCTAAAGATATACTCCGTATATCTTTAAACGGAAACTAAAAGAATCCGAGGTACAAATATATTAAAACAAAATAACTCCTAATATTATAGGTGAACGGGAATGGCGAAAAACCAGATATATGAAGCAATGTCATTGTTAAGTGTAGCTGGAAAGCCGATTATAACTTATTTAATACACAGTCAATCCAGTACAATGAAAATCAACAGAACACGGCCAAAATACATCATACCTAATTTTCAGAATAAAGCACTGCTGGGAGTTTCAATTTATAGTGATCTTTAGGTAATAACACAAAGTATATACTTTCGATAGAAATGATTTAGCTTTATAAAACATTTTAGAAATATGAATGCTTTGAAACAATGAGTTTGGCAGAACCCCAGAACCAAGAGTTTCGCGGTGATACCTGAGTACAATAATAGAGGCGTCCTCTCTTCCCACCTCTTGTCCTAGGTGGCGACTTAAAAGCTAAAGCCTCATGCACCACTTGATTCAGTGTGGCTGTACTAAGCCTTCTCGATCTCTCTTTTTCAACTTCACTTGCAGCAACAATTATCCTGGAAATTATTACAACCGAACCTTTAAAAACCAGGAGATTAGTTTTAAAAAGATCAATTCAAGAAAAAAGATGCTCGAAGCTACTTTATACCAGTGGCTAGAACACAAATGGTTATAAGTTATGACAAAAGAGCAAGTACATGTACTGTTCGAGCTATTTATGACCAAAGTCAATATTAAGGTTTAGGTTTCCACACTTGTATAACTGGTTCGTACAGAATTTTTACTTAAATACCATATATTTCCCTCTAGCTAGCCCCAGATAAATATGACAGATCTTTATGGTAAATATTGAAATTTACAAAGGATGTAACATAGGAGATATACACTACTATGTAGCACAAGCACAGTATAATATCTGTTTTTTCTCAACATTATCATAGCAGATGCCACTATCTAAACGTCAAGATGGGGACACGAGAACAACATAATAAACAGTCTTTTACGTGATCCACACACACTTTAGAGACATCTAACACATGATAGATTTTAAGATTTGTTCTTATAGTACGATCTAAGGTTAGGGAATTTAGGTGGACAACAGTTAAGCAGTATCAAGCATGCAACAAATAATCAAATGACGCAAACATTTGTTTTAGATAAAGATCATACTTATCAACACTGTTTCCAGCTATTGCAGTCGAGTAAACGATAGGTGCCCAATTAAGAATACGAAGTTTCGTCCTAACATCTTCCTCATAATGTAACGTTGTCTGCTGATTTTTATTTGGTATTGTGTCCCACTTGTTCACAACAATCAGACAACCTTTGCCCTCTCTTTCTATCCTTTCAGCAATCTTGTAATCCTGTTCACGAATTCAGAAGTCATCACTTATTTACCTTCTAAAATTCACAATTTTACATCGGATAATTGCTCTCATCAATATTATAATATTTTGCCAACATGAAAACTTGAATATACTGCAAAAACCATCATTGTGATTTGTCAAATTTGCAGTAAATTGTTGTAATACCATTTACCAAATTTGCAGTAATCTGCAGTAATAGTTTCCGACAGGGATAATTAATTCCAAATTTGACAACTATAAGGATGGTTTTTGCAGCTTACTCTGAAAACTTTATCCAAAACCTCGTAAACCAGTGAATTGCCGACTTTTTACCTGCTCTGTGATACAGGCCAAGGCTTCGACAACAATAGCTACCACATCAGAACGCCGAACTGCACGAAATGCTCTATTAACAGATAATGCCTCTGTAGTGCTACCTGATGTAGCTACGGCTGCCCTTCTCCTGATTCCAGCAGTATCAATAAGACGAAATTTCTGCAAAAGATTTAAAATTTTCACAACATATAAGAGTTTGCTAATGCATGTAGTTATTTCCAAGGAAATTTTTTTACAAAGTACTTTAGTCTGATTACAAAAATTTAAAATGTCAAGATGGTCAAAGTTATTGACACGTCGGATTAGAACTATTATAAGCATAACGGTTTTATGCATCCCCTCCTTATTTCTAATGTTTTTCTGATGAGATATAACTGACAGTCAGCAAGCATGTGTTCCTTATAAGATCAAAATCAAACCTGGCCATCTGGTCCTTCAAATTCAGTGTCAATAGCATCACGCGTGGTCCCACTAACTGGGCTAACAATTGTTCTATCCTCTCCAACCAAAGCATTCAGAATGCTACTTTTACCAACATTTGGCCGCCCCACAATTGCAATTGAAGGAATGTAGTCTTCTTCTTTGTTCTCAATTTCTGAATCCTGTGTATAAACCAACAATTATCTAGAATACAGTATAGTAAAGCAAAAACAAGTGGTTTGTTGGGAGAAACAATACCTCAATAACGCCTAAGTCGGAGCAAACAAGATCAAGAAGCTCGCCAGTTCCAGTTCCAGAAACAGCAGATATAGGATGTGGTGTAAACCTAATTACGCCATTATAAAGTAGTAAATGAGATAATCCTAATCCTAAGATGCTAGCAGTCATGAAGTCTGACATACCACCTAATGCTAGGCTAACGTCACTACTAAAAAGGCTGCCAGTAAAAATGTATTCTACATGTTATGTCTGAAAAAATAATCTTTGCTTGCAAACTTTTAACATCTCATGAGATATTATGAAACAGTTGTCTTAGTGGCGTCCCATGCCTAAGTTCATCTTGTTAATTTGAAAAACTGATATTTTCGGCCTTATAGAAGGTATTCTGCTAGAAGTGAGAAAAGAACCAGCTTACCCGAGAGACCAAAATTCTGAGGCTTGCATTACTCCTTTCCGTGGAGACTCACACTTATTAACAGCTAGTACGATAGATTTGTTTGAGTAGTTCTTCCGAAGCCAGTCCGCGATTTCCACATCAGCTGCAATCAAGCCTGCCTGTTCAAAGTTAGTCATGTAGGGCCCGCACATTAAGTAATCGTTCTAAACTGGTGACTGAGAGTTGTAAAATTGTTGCAATTCGATATACGAAACTAGAAATTATAGGTGTGACAGCGGAGTTGATCTGTAGAACTGGCAGTATATCAGCAGTATCTCATGTAAGGTTCCCATGAAATTCATGATCAACCGAGATCCAGACCAATGGTCAATGAAACCAATGTTCGTGGCAAAAACAAAGTCATTTATCTTTTAACAGTATTGAGTGCTATCTGCACTAATTTTAGCATGTATAACAATAATAAAATAAGCAAAGATTCGAATAATATGAATATCGATGATAGTATATGAACCATACCTGGCCATCAACTACGAATATGATGACTGATGATTCTTCAACTGCGACAGTAGCCTGTCTCTCGATCATTGATGGCATCCTGGCAACAGCAGCTTCTCTAGAAGCAAGGGGAATACCTTCCATGCCGATGGTTGTTGAAACTGACAATTGTTGTTCCATAACATCAGTTTGTGACTTTGAGACTGTGAGAACACCTCCTGTGTCGATTACCATAAATTCTTGATTTCCCCAAAAGGCTCTACCATACAAGCGATCCCTAGTAACCCCAGGTTCATCAACGACAATTGCCTTATTTCCCTGAAACATGTATAGTTTCGATATATGAGAATATATGCCAGCAAATATATAGATTCATGTCACAAACAGCATATAGTTTTTTTCTTCTATTCATGTTACTTTAAGTAGAAGAGTTAACATGTTCCGTGTTCATTATAAAAACAAAAATTGTTTGCAAATTACAACAAAAGGGCATTAACTGATAAAATTATACCCCAACGAGGCGGTTGAATAATGCTGATTTACCAACATTCGGTCTTCCAACAATTGAAACCTTAGGAAGAAGATGATCAGGTATCTGCAATAAGTTAAAAATGAGTAAAGTTAATACCATGCAACTACATGATTCTGTATCTGTCTGATTTAACACAATTTTAAGTTGATCGAGCGTATATGCATTAACTCCTCCAAGAGAAAGACCAACTAACTACTCATAACCACAATCAAACTCGATACTTTTTCTGTTCTTAAAAAGAGAGTGTGAAAGTGAATAGAGATTATTTGCATCATCAAAACATGTCCTCGGTGAAAAAATTTCGCCGACACCAGTAAAAATGATGTATGCTGAACAATGGGATGTTTCCCAATATATTTTAGTGTAGAGCATAAATACACCTAAGAGTTAACGAGCCTCAATGGTAAAATGAGCCTCAATGGTAATCTGAAGAAACAGGAAGTAATGCTTATAATAAACAAAAAACAGTCCAATAGAATATATGCTTACTAACATTAACAGCTTTGATACTTTCCCGTGCCTTCTTTCTTCCACGAGTTCCCTTTTCACCAACCGGCTCCTCTTCTAAACACATTTTACAACAAAACTTTAGCTAGCAAGTTAACAAAAACACAGGTTTCAAAGACCACATTGTTCTATACTTCTATATACTGTTTTTTTTAACATGTTATAGAGATTCTCATCTATCACATATATAACACCTATCCACATAGACCAGACTATTGTCCGATTTGCCCCTTAGTGCAACAACAGCTGTACGCAATCCCACTGGAGTGGGTATGGGGGAGGTAGGATATAGACACCCATACCCTTACATGAGGGTAGGCAGACTACTTCCTCCGACAAGTGTCTTTGCCCCAAGTGCACGGATTTGTTATTATCTACCAATCGAGTACTTCCTGAAGGTCAACCAATTAAATAGTACTTGAAAATCCAAAACCACGCATGTTAATTGCAAAGTTCTCATGGCACCGGAACGCGTTGTGTAGCACATTTACAATCTCTAATGAGTTCTCTTCTCTATGATACACTCACTTTTTAGCAAAGCCAACAGAATTGAGGTCTATGATAAGTATGCTTGTCAAGAAGCTTTTAAGAGCGTTTAGTCTTTAGTGGTTAGAATTCAAAGCTTGTTTGACAAGGAGCATTTAGCCTTTTGTTAAAAAAATTCAAACGCTGCCTCAAGAAGAGTTTAGCTTTTACCTCATTTCACACTTTATTATCACACCACAAATACAATTACATTACCAAACGTTTTTATTAAGCAAAACGCTCATAGCTACTCCTAACAACTACCGCTGGTTTTGCAAAACATATATATTTGACAGCGAGCGTTTAGGAGCGTCTAAAGCAACTAGCAACAAGCAGTTACTATTTTCAGAAAACAAGCAACTAGCATTCCTACTTTTTCTAAATGCTCTAAATCAAAACGCTATTTCTAGTAGCATTTACGAGCGACTAGCGTTTACTAATTATAACCATACACCTATGTTACAAACGCTTTATCAAAACAAACAGCTATCGCTTCCTGCTTACTCCTACCACTATCTTCGCCAAACATCACATCACAAATACAGTTACATTACCAAACGTTTTTTATAAAGCAAACACTCATAGCTATTCCTAAAGCTAGTAACAAGCGGTTAGCATTTTGTACATAATGCCTCTTCCGAAACAAGCATCTAGCATTCCTACTCTTTTTTTCTAAACGATACTTCTAGTAGCATTTACGAGCAACTAGCGTTTCCACTTAATACTTACAACCATACAACTAAGTTACCAAACACTTTACGAAAACAAACAACTACTACCTTCTGCTCCTGTGCTACCTACTTACGGCTTCTCGCTAACGCTACTGCTAATTGCTAGTGTTATTTTCGGCAAACATAACAATTTACATCTAAAAAACGCTCACCAATCTTCAATTCCTTGGATAACGAAGCCGCGTACTCACGCGCTACCCTCTCCGCCTCGAATTCCATCTCATCAACATCAACATTAACCTCATCATCATCCATAACATCATCCTCCACGTCATCATCATCATAATCATCAATCAACTCATCTTCATCTCCTAATTCATCAAACTCACCTTCTGTTGAATTTAAATTCGAATTAAACGAATTAACAGCGGTTAAAAAGCGGTTAGTGTGAAGAGATAAGGTAGGTAGTGAAAGTGGCGCGAAACTGGAGGACGGAAAGTGAAGGTTATGGAAACATGAGGGGCTGAATCTGTAAATAGGTGAGATAAGGTTGGTGGTTAGTGAAATATGTGAAGATGACGTCATCGTTGAGATGAGTTGGAGAAGATGATGAAGTTTTTTTTTTGAGCGGGTAACGAAATGAAATGAGATATAGTGAGGTTTTATGTTATCCGGCGCACGATAAGTACAGGTTTGCTAACGTGCGCCTACCTGTCAGATATTTTCTATGGGCTCGCTCATCATTATGGGCTAATCGATTGATGGGCTGTTTATAAAGTTTTTTAGAACTTACTTTCTCATTTTTTTCAAAAAATTAAATATCTCATAAAAATAAATTGTTAAACGATAAAAAAATACATCATTAAGAAAAATGATATTTGGCGAAAACATCTTAAGTCCGTATATCTTTTTGGTACCGAACCCCCCACCCAACATGGAAGACATATCCCAGTAAATTACCTAGACAAAACTGACTGACCAAGCGGGGCCCAGATTCAAACCCTCGCCTTTTCGCTTGACTTGATCAACTGCGTGCTTTTACAATAATTGGTGGCCAAAAAATACATCATTACAAACAGATTTAATCATTTTTATATAGAATGATACATGCATAAACTTTCGACAAATTTTATTTTTTTTTTGTGAGAAAATCATATATGATTTGTATCACAAATCATATATCATTTTTGTAAAATCATAAATGATTCATGATACGAATCATATATGATTTTTTCAAACAAAAAAGAAATTCGTCGAAAGTATATATACATGTACCGTCGATAGAAAGATGATTTAATTCTCGTCGTGATGGTATGTTTCGTTTTGCGTAATGATGTACGGTTAGTGAAATATTTTAAAAAAAATGATGAAAGTGAGGTTTTTTGCTAGATTAAAAATAAATAAATGAGATTAATTGTTTAGGTTTATGCTAAAGAAAATTATTCATTGAAGTTTTGCCAGCATTTAGTAAAAAGGCTCCATAAATAAATTTTGTCTACTAATTTTTTAATATAAAAAGTTTTGTCCTTATTCTTTCTCAAAAAAATTTATTTTATAAACGACAAATCAAGTGATAAAAAGGTGGTTCTCGCAGCAGTTCTGTACTTCTACCTCACCTATGTTACAAACCGCTTTATCAAGACAAACAGCGCTACTACTTCCTCCTACCGCTCGCCGAACATAATCACAGATAAAATTACATTACCAAACGTTGTTATAACGCAAACGCTCCTAACCGCTAGTTTTGCCAAACATACACCAACTAATCCAATTCACAACAATTTACATCTAAAATACATTCATAATCACACAAACACTCACCAATCTTCAATTCCTTCGTTAACGAAGCCGCGTACTCACGCGCTACCTTCTCCGCCTCGAATTCCATCTCATCAACATCAACATTAACCTCATCATCATCCATAACATCATCCTCCACGTCATCATCATCAATCTCAATCAACTCATCTTCATCTCCTAATTCATCAAATTCACCTTCTGTTGAACTCAAATTCGAATTAAACGAATTAACAGCGGTTAAAAAGCGGTTAGTGTGAAGAGATAAGGTAGGTAGTGAAAGTGGCGCGAAACTGGAGGACGGAAAGTGAAGGTTATGGAAACATGAGGGACTGAATCTGTAAATAGGGGAGATGAGGTTGGTGGTTAGTGAAATATGTGAAGATGACGTCATCGTTGAGATGAGTTGGAGAAGATGATGAAGTTTTTTTTTTTTTGAGCGGGTAATGAAATGAAAATGAGGTTTTATGTTATCCGGCGCAGGATAAGTACATGTTTGCTAACGTGCGCGCCTGTTAGATATTTTCTATAGGCTTATGGGCTTATGGACTTGTGAACTTATGGGCTTATCTAGTAATAGGCCACGATCTGAAAACCTGTTCGGATTGGATCAAGGGTATGTGTAAAGGTAAAAACCGGACTAAAGACCAAAATGATATAGAATGTGGACCAACGACCAGATTGTAATCAATTCGGTTAGATTCGGTACGATTTTCGACTCGATTAAGTTCGAAGTCCACAATGCTCATCCAAAGACCATTGTATCATCCAAAGACCATTGTAGATGGTGAGCAAATCGGTTTGTTTTTTTTTATATCACAATTGGATTGATTTTTAAACCGGTTCCGTTTGAGTTAATCAATTAACAAACCGGTTTGAATTAAACTAGATCTGTTTAAAAAAACCTGTTAGATTTTACTCGGTTTTGTATTGGATCGGATCGATTTTTCGCCGATTTTTAAAGCTATCTCAGTCATTTTATAAAACTGGTTACGAATCGCTAGATCGGTTTGAGAAGACTTTTTTACCGGATCGAATCATAAACGAGTTTTTATTTTCACCAAGTTAGGTGTAGTTTTTGAACATGCTAACGAGTCTTTCTTTAACTAATTTATAAGTTTAAGTCTTCATGAATAACAACGACGAAGTGAAGTGGTTTTAGTTTATGGCTAATGATTTACATATTTTTTAAATTGATTGGACATTTTAAACGATGTATTAACCAATTGTAATGTAGGTGCTTTAATAGATTATATATTTAGGTGTATTAATCAAAAATTAAAAACATTAGAAACATGTTTTGTTCTTGAGTTTTTGAAAGACAGTGAAAAAAGTGAAGTAAAACAAGGTGATAGTTTTCATCAAAACTTTCATCTTACATTTGAGATAAAACATGAGTAAAATAAATAAAACAAAATTTGAAATTAGCATAATGTTAATTTGGTAATCTTTTCATATGTTTATTTTGCTTGTGTTATGTTTGTTGGTCTTTTTCAGGTTTATTGGTTTTGGGCTTGTTACTTATTGATGGGCTTGGTTTTACCTTTGGTGGGCTTTGGAACCGTTGAGGCTCAGCTGTCTTTGGTGAGTAATATAACTCTATTCTTTGACTAGGGTTTTCTCTATCACAACACATCTACACACGCAGCTGTGTGCAGCTACTCTTCCTTCTCTCTCTCTCTCTCTCTTCAAGTTCATACTTGACCTGGGAGTTTGATTTTCATCTTGTAATCGTGTGTGATTGAGTGATCTATGTATGTGAGGGTGATCGGATCAACCTAGTTGGGACGATCTCACTTTTCTTTTGTATTTGTATGATTAGAACTCGATTGAGGACTAATCTTTATCTTTCATGTTTTGTACTTTGAATCTTTAAAATAAATATCACAAAGGGGAGGTTTGTTGTGTGATAATCTTGGTATTCATGTTATTTGCTTTGTCTTTTAACATGGTATCAGAGACTGGTTGCTAGATCTGGTTTTGTGTATCACATCCCAACTCTCATTTGTTATACTTGTTTTTCTCATTCACCAAAATTTTTATTTAGGGTTTCTCAAACCCTAATAAATTTTTTGGGGATCTTCATTCTGGTGGTGCTCTTGGTGTTTATCTGCTGTTCTGGAAGCTTGATTTGGTGGTGCCGTTAATTTTTCCCTTAAAAATAATTAGGGTTTTTTCAGAAACCCTAATTTATTTTTTGGGGATCTTGGTTCTTTGGTGCCCAGGAAGCTTTTATTGGTTGTGCCGTTGCTATTTTTGGTGGTGCCATTACGAATCTTGAAAGATTGAATTAGGGTTTCTTGAAACCCTAATTTAATTTTTTGGGGGTTTTACTTCTTTTGGTTCCCTGGTATCATCCTTGGTGGTGCCGTTACCTTTTTTAATTATTGGGGTTTTTACTAACCCTAATTATACTTTTTTGGGGGTTTCCTGCTGGTGACTCACCCATCCTCTAGATTAAGTGAATCTAGAGATTGGGTGGTTTTTTATAGATACTGGTTGCTGTTTATGCACTGTAAGTCATTCTTTCATTTTCTTACTTGCCTCTCTTCTGGTTACTATTGTGAGCTACTGTTGTTCAGTTTGTGGGTGCAAACGGATTTGGTTAACACCTTGACCCTCCAGCCTTGATTGGTGTGGATACCTGCTTTGTCCAATCCCAGTCCACATCTTGATATTTCTGGTGCTCACTTTCTGAGTGTTTATTGTGGTTATCTTTGTCTTGTTTTTTTTCTTGGCTTGTTCTACTACTGGTTTATTTGTTTGCTCTTATTTGCTTATTGCTTTGTTTGCTCTGCTCTTTCTTTCTGTGACTCATGAGTGCTAGTGGTGCTCCTCCTCCACCACTTAATGGTGGTGGAGGAAATGGTGGTGGTAGGGGTTCCCCTGAAACCACTACCAATCCTGTTGCTCTCATCAGCAATTTGGATGCTGGAAACCCACTTCACATTCATAATAGTGATAATAGTAGCTCTGTCCTTGTCCCTTTCAAGTTATTGGGGACTGAGAATTATAGAATGTGGAACAATGCTATTAGACTTTCTTTTCAAGCTATAAACAAGTTTACTTTTGTTGATGGTTCTTGTTTAAGAGAGTCTTATACTGATGATGTTTTGTGTGCTCAATGGGATAGATGCAATGCTATGGTTCTTACTTGGATTATGAATGTTGTTTCTAGTGATGTGTATATGGGCCTTGTTTACTCTGAAAATGCTGCTAATGTTTGGAAAGAGCTTAATGAAACTTATGATAAGGTTGATGGTTCCATTGTCTATAACTTACTTCAAAAAATTGGGTCTGTTAAACAAGGGGGTAGTTCTATATCTGATTACCATCATAGATTGAACTCTCTTTGGAGAGAGTTTGATGTTGTTTCTAAAATTCCTAAGTGTACTTGTGCAGTTAAATGTTCTTGTTCTGCTAGCACTGAATTGGCTTTGCATCAGCAAATCATGAGGCTTATGCAGTTCCTAATGGGGCTTGATGACTGCTATCAGCCTGTTAGAACTGCACTTCTCACCAGGAATCCACTTCCTGATGTGAATGAAGTCTATGTCACTATATCTAGAGAGGAATCCCATAGGGGTGTTCCTGACAACTCTAATCATGTAGACGCAAAATTGAATGTCACTTCTTTTGCTGCTAAGACCTTCAACCAAAATAGGAGGGGTACCTCTAATACTCCTAATAGAACCCCTAACAAGGGCAATGGATCCAAAAGTTACAGGGGTCCTAACCCTAACCTTTTGTGCACTCATTGCAATCAAATTGGTCATACTGTTGATAGATGTTTTGAATTGGTTGGTTATCTTGCTGGTTATAAAAAGGGAGGTAATAGTCAAAGATAATCTAGTTTCAAACCTAATTTCAATGCTAATTGTGACATCAAAGTTGGGGAAAAACAGGCTTCCACCTGTAATTCTCCTAATTCTTTCACCACTGAGCAAATGCAGAAGCTTCTTAATCTGATCAATGACACCTCTGGCAACACTCAGTCCAATATGGCAGGTAGAATATCCTTTTTTAATGCTAATGTTTGGTTTAATATTAATTTTTCCAATTTTTTTTGTGGGAAATCTAAATTTCTTGTTAAAACCATTACCTTGGGATGGATTATTGATTCTGGGGCAAACCAACACCTTACCACTTCCACAGTTGGTATGTTCAATGTTGTTGATATTTCCAACCTCAACATTTCTATTGGTCATCCCAATGGCACTGTTGCCAATATTAGTCACATTGGTGACCTCAAGCTCTCTAATAATGTTGTTCTTCATGATGTATTGGTTGTGCCTGGATATTGTGTTAGCTTGTTGTCTGTTAATAAACTTATTAAAGATAGCAAATTGTTTATTGGTTTTGATGAGGATAAATGTTATATTCAGGACTTGGCCAAGGGGACCACTCTAGGGACTGGTAGTGACTTTGGGGGCTTTACTTGTTTGATGACCTTAAGACTAAGAGCTTAGGTACTCTTAACACTACCATGACTTTTAACACCTCTAAAGATATTTGGCATTACAGGCTTGGTCATCCCTCTGACCAAGTGCTCAATGCTCTCAAGACTGACCACAAACTTTCCAAATACACCACCATTTTTGTTTGTGAAACTTGTCATAGGGCCAAACAAACAAGGGAACCTTTTCCCTTGTGTGATCACAAATCCAGTCAACTTGGTGACCTTGTTCACTTGGATTTGTGGGGCCCTTACAAAGTTCCTAGTAAGGAAGGGTATAGATACTTCCTTACAATTGTAGATGATTACTCTAGAGCTGTGTGGACTTATCTTTTGAAGTCTAATGATGAAGTTTTTGATTGGTTAACTCGGTTTATTAATCGTGTTAAAAATCACTTTATTGCAAAATCAAAATCTTTAGATCTGATAACGGGACTGAATTTGTTAACAACAAAGTTCACACCATGATCTCTTTTTTGGGTATCATCCATCAGACCTCTTGTCCTTATACCCCTCAGCAAAATGGGATTGCTGAAAGGAAACATAGACACCTACTTAATGTAGCCAGGAGTCTTATGTTTCAGGGTGGGATTCCTATCAATTTTTTGTCTGAATGTATTTTAACTGCTGTTTATTTGATTAACAAGCTCCCCTCTTCTGTCTTAAATGGTAGGTCCCCCTATGAATTGCTCTATAGCAAAAAACCCAATCTCTCTCATTTAAAGTGTTTTGGATGTCTGTGTTTTTCTACCTGTCTGAATAACAATGACAAACTCACATCTAGGTCTAAGAAATGTGTTTTAATTGGTTATTCTTCTTTTAAAAAGGCTTATAAACTGTTTAGCTTGGATAATTTAAGAATTCTTTTCTCTAGAGATGTGAAATTCTATGAAACTGTCTTTCCTTTCAAAATGAAAAACAATATTGGAAAAGATTCAACAGATGTAGTCATTACAAGTGATGCTGAACTCTTAACCTTTTTTGATAATCAAACACCTTCAAGTCCTAATGATGATGATAGAGCAACACCTGGTGTGAATGGTAGGGTTCACCTCATTATTGGTGATGTCTTTGTGCATCATCAGGAGAACTCTGCAACCACCATAGGTGAAAATGTGCAATCCTGCTCTGAGGGCAATTTTGACAATGAAAATTCTTCTAACTCTTTTATCAAGCATAGTGGGGACCATCCGTAAGTAGGGGAGCAGCCTGTTAGAAAGTCTAGTAGACCCATTAAACTGCCTGCTAAACTTAATGATTTTGTTCTTGATAGCAAGCTTAAGTATGGTGTAGAGAAGCATGTTAATTAATCTAATTTGAACACTACCAATTTTTGCTTTGCTACCACTCTGAATCAATCTGTTGAACCTTCTACCTACTATGAAGCTGTGAAAGATGGTAGGTGGGTTGAGGTTATGAACAATGAAATTGAGGCTCTCTTAAGGAATAATACTTGGACCTTATGTGATTTACCTGCTGATAGAAAGGCTATTAACAATAAATGGATTTATAAGATTAAATATAAGTCCTATGGCCTTGTTGACAAGTTTAAAGCTAGAGTTGTTGTTAAAGGTTATAGTCAAAGGGAAGACATTGATTTTGATGAGACTTTCAGTCCTGTTGTTAAAATGGTTACTGTTAGGTGTCTTGTTAGCATTGATGTCTCTAATGACTGGCCTCTTTTTCAACTTGATGTTAATAATGCTTTTTTGTATGGTGATCTTAATGAGTACATTTATATGACTCTTCCCTTGGGTTTTAATTGCAAGGATAAAGGTAAGGTATGTAAGCTTAATAAAGCTTTGTATGGTCTTAAGCAAGCCCCAAGGCAGTGGAATGCTAAACTTACCACTGTCTTGGTTGAGCATGGCTTCATCCAAAGTAAGTTTGATTACTCTCTTTTCACTAAACAGAATGGTGATATGTTTATTGCTCTTCTTGTGTATGTTGATGACTTTATCATTACTGGTAACTGCATAAAGGAAATTGAATCATTTAAAAGCTTTCTAAAAACCAAATTCATAGTTAAGGATCTTGGCATAATGAAATACTTATTAGGTATTGAGATTCTTGAAAATTATGATGGGATTTGCATGACCCAAAGGAAATAATGTTTAGAGCTTATTCATGAGTTTGGTTTACTTGCTGCTAAACCAGCAACAACACCTCTGCATGGAAACTGTGTTTTGGCTGTTGATGAAAGTAATGATGATAAATTACTCTTAAATATTTTTGAGTATCAATGATTACTTGGGAGACTCATTTACCTTACTCATATCAGACCTGATATATCTTATGATGTTCATTGCCTTAGCCAACACATGCATGCCCCCCTTCAATCTCATCTAAAGGTTGCTTTGAGGGTTATTAGATACCTCAAAATTCACCTGGGACTGGTATCCAATTTTATAAAGATACCTCTTTAAGGGTCTCTTGTTTCACTGATGCTGATTGGGCCAAATGTCTTAAAACCAGAAAATCTGTTTCTGGATACTATGTCTTTTTTGGGAGGTCTCTTGTCTCTTGGAAGAGCAAGAAGCAACCCACAATATCCATATCTTCAGTTGAGGCTGAGTATAGATGTATGGCAAGTACTACTTGTGAAGTTATTTGGATCACTAATTTACTTAGTGATTTAAGGATGAAAAACTTGTTTCATGTGAACCTCTATAGTGACAGCATGTGACAATCTGACATTTTCAGGTAGTAAATTAGTTCTCGTATATTAATTTGAAACTTATTTTTGTGTTGGTTTATGAACTCACAATTTACGGGTTGGAGTTAGGGCTTGCGTGCATAAGTTAACGTCCTTTACGACTAAACCGGGAACCCTAAGTTTACGTATTTACGTTTTTGAACTCCGTTTTTGATGAGACAATTTTTGTTAGAATCGTTTTGTGCCGTAGATTCATAATTTATAAAAACGTTTTTCGTAAAACGACCCGAGGGCACGTAAATCGAGGAAACTAGAATCGAGGAGTACCCGTAAATTAGTGGGGATGAAACAAGTATACACTTGTCTCACCTCCACTATGGGCGGCCAAGACAAGGACACCACCATCCTTTGGTGGCAAGCTAACATAAACTAAATGGACACATGTCCATCTAGCCTTCCAAATACCATTTAACCCACAAAACAACTAACATAAACCATTTACTTACATACAAAATAAGAAAAACTCTCTCAATCTCTCTAGCTCTCTCCCTTTTCCGTCCCATACATCCCAACAAACACCACCATTGATCAAACTTGAACCATAAATCTTATGTATAATCTACATATGATGATAACCCATTGAAGACATGATGATTTGAGGTGACCTTAACAACTAAATAGAAGTTCTCAAAGGAGTTTAGGGCTGATTTTCTCAAGGTGTCTTCATACTCTTGGTGATCTCAAAGTGGTCTTGATATTTCATAAGATTGGTTACCAAAAACCAAGTCTTGTTCTTAACCTTTCACTATATTGGTTGGTAACAAGATCATTTCTTCTATCATCTTGTTATTTTGTAAATGTACTCATGTATTTTCTTTATAAATGTATATGTATATGATGATAAATGATGATCAAAATATTGTGTGGGGTATTGGTATTAATAGATTTGGTTAAAAAGACTAAAATCAACAAGTAAAAATGTTAAAATATTGGTTAATTACATAGGCTGTACAAAACAGTAAGTATCAATATGATCACTTGGTTAAATGACTTGGATTATTAAATATACAGATAGAAAAATGATTTTTACATATGTGGAGAGTTGGCCACTCAATGAAATCATTAAAATGAGCAAGATATGATCAAAATACTATTGAGGTACAAATCTGTATAGTCTGTTTTGGACGAATTATTTAAAATACTTAGAGGATGATTGAGCAATGGCTTTGTAGCACACATCATGTAGTTTATGCTGTTCAAATTTGAGCTTCTATCTCCCTGTAGAACTCAAGATATGGCAAAAATGATGGACTTGACTTTAGTAATCAGATTTGTAAATAAACTATATAGTATAAAAAGAGCACTCAAGTAAATATTATTATATAATAAATATATAAAAGCCACTAACTAATAATAACTATTATAAAATGAGTTTGTATAATATAATAAATAAACATGGAATTTTATAAAAGTAAAACTCAAATGTTTTCTAAAATTATAAAACTATATATAAGTTTTACGTCTTTTCGGCTAAAACCGAAAGATTAACGTTTTCGCCAAATAAAACTTAGACGGTCGGACCCGTCTAATGTAACATTTTTATAACTCATATACTGATATGTAAATACATTTGACAAGTAAAAACCGATAAATCTGAACTTTATAACTTATGGACCATAATGGGTCAAAGTAGCCTTATTGGACCATTAGGCCCAACTAGTTTGGCTTAACACTAATGGACTAACTCATGGGCTTAACCCACTTGGGCCCAACATATGAGTATATGCCTGGTATTAAAAGTATAAGTGAGCTGATATAATGAATTGAACTCTTAATGGGCTTATTGGGCCTTAATATGTAAATAAGTTAAAACCAGTATAACTAGTCTAAATTGACTAACACATCACAACTATAATGTTGTATGAAGAGATAAAAACCAACTTGATCATCATCATACTTATGATATCATCATCATATATACATAACCATTATCTTTATAAAGTCATTTGACAAAAGTCTAAGACCGAGTATTATTGGTCTAGGTTTTCGTGATTGAAGCACGCACCATCGCCGATAACCCGCCTTTCCTAATCAGCGTGAGTTCATAGCCTCGCACTCTTTTAAATGTTTTATGAAATGTTTTGTAAACCCGCGAGGGAGATAACATGCTAGTTTTGATAAAAATGAAACACAAGTAGTCCCGATGGTATGCTTATTGATATGGACCCGAATGATATTATGACTCAATGAATGAGATGCAAAGGATTATTATTAGTTAGGTTATGTCACTAAAAGTCTCATTAGCATGAATTGTGAACTACCGGAATTTGGTAGACGCTTATGCATATAATAGTACTATTTGGGGAAGATCACCCCAGTTCGCGCCTTGACGGTTGATCCCCGTCGTGCCACATTGATTGGTAAGCGAATTTATGTATGAGAAGATTTACATAGCGTGATTTTTGTGACGACACGCTAATTTAGATGGGCAATTGTTTGTCGGGTTCGCGTCCCGTTGTTTATTTTAGTAAGTTAGCAATGTCATGCGGCTAGTAATAATCCAATACAATATAATGCAATGCAAATACAAATAACGATAATAATGTTACCTATAATGGTAATATTTAGACTACGGTCTCATGGACGGTATAAGATGTATGACTCGATTTATAATATATTGCCTGACTAGCAATACGATGACTCAATTCTGATATTATACTTGTGTTCTGCTTTCTATAACTGTTTTATATAACGATTTTATTAAACTCTATGAATTCACTCGGCATTTGCTGATATAATTTTTGCATGTTTTATCTCAGGTGCTTGAAGGTAACTTGGATGGAGATCGACTCTGATGGCTCACATAATAAAAATATTCATTCGATCTATGTTTTGCAAACTTTATGACTATGAAACTGGGGGACCTTGTGTAAACTAAAAACTTTTATTCGAATGAATGTATGCTTGACCTTGTACAACCCTTTTTATGCGTTGTCTATGATTTGAGTTATTGTGATATCCCGTAACACTCTATTGACCCTTCCGCTGACCCGATACGAAATTTGAGAGTGTTACACAGCAGCTCTGCTAGTCAGATTGCTGCCAACCCTGTGTTTCATGAGAGAACCAAACATTTTGAAGTTGATGTTCACTTGGTAAGGGAAAAGGTTCAAGATGGTGTGATCAACACTATCAATGTTGCTTCACTTGATCAAACTGCTGACATTTTTAATAAGGCTCATGACATTAACCAACACCTGAAACTATATAAACAGTTGAGGCTTGTGAACATGTTTGGTAGATGAATTATTGATCTCTCATATGTCAGATTGAGGAAGGGTGTTAATTTGGCAATCTTTCCATATGTTTATTTTGCTTGTGTTATGTTTGTTGGTCTTTTTCAGGTTTATTGGTTTTGGGCTTGTTACTTATTGATGGAGTTAGTTTTACCTTTGATGGGCTTTGGAACCGTTTAGGCCTAGCTGTCTTTGGCGAGTAATATAACCCTAGTCTTTGACTAGGGTTTTCTCTATTACAACACATCTACACACACAGCTGTGTGCAGCTGCTCTCTCTTCTCTCTCTCTCTCTCTTCAAGTTCATACTTGACCTGGGAGTTTGATTTTCATCTTGTAATCGTGTGTGATTGAGTGATCTATGTATGTGAGGGAGATCGGATCAACCTAGTTGGGACGATCTCACTTTTCTTTTGTATTTGTATGATTAGCACTCGATTGAGGACTAACCTTTATCTTTCCTGTTTTATACTTTGAATTTTTAAAATAAATATCACAAAGAGGAGATTGGTTATGTGATAATCTTGGTATTCATATTATTTGTTTTGTCTTTTAACACATAATGACACAAATACCTTTCTTACAATTCCTTTTATTATCGTTTAAAAAGATATAACCGTAAATTAACAATTCTACAATATTTATAAAAAGACAACCTTCATTCTTTTTATTTATCTCCAAAATATAAAAGAATATGAAATTTTTTCCATTCTTCTTTCTTTCTAATTCTTCTTTCTTTCTATGTTTTTTTTTTAATTTATTTATTTTTTTTAAATAAACTCGAAAACAAACTGTTAATTTTTATGTGTAATTTTTTGCATATATATAGAAATGTGGAAAGTGAAGGAAGTTAGTAGTTAAATATCTCATAATCACATTGCCTTATATACGTATGGGCATTTTGGTCCTAAAACCATAATCTTTTTTTACGATTTTAAATTTAACTAATGTATTTTCTCTTTTTATGTAGTATATATATATATGGTGTCGGAAGGTTGATGTTAGACGAACCGAATTAACCTAAAACAATGAAGGCATATATGGCTCACTCAAGATATTGTACGATGGACCATGTGTGATTCGGTTTGTATTTTCATACAATATTCATTCGACCTACTTTCAATTATATATGATCACTTTAATCAAAGTGTTGAATTTTAACTTTATAAATACAGGATCAGACTAAAGATTTTTAGTAAAAAGAGATTAATTATTTAGAATTAAAAATATAATAATAGAAGAGGTTTAATATAGCAAATAGTTAAAAAATGACTTATAATATATATAAACAATAAGTAAAATAGGGGTTAATTAGGGGAAACTTAACACCTACTAATCTTTTAGTTATTTTTTCTTAGTCTACAACGAGGAGTTCTCACCGTCATTAAGACAAGTGAACTAATCTCCCGCAAGAGTTTGTTCGGTACCTCGATGAGTAATATCCTTTCCAATTGAGATTTTTTTATTTTCAAAACTCAAACTGGAGACGTTTGGTTAAGGAGAAATTCCCTCCCTTAACTATTTCCGGCCTTACATAAATGGTTTGCTTAACACTGCTAAGAGTCATGTCTACTAGTTAACATTGATATAGACTACATTAGAATAATCTACTACTCGTATGATTTATGCATGTGATTTTTATGCTTACTTTGATTTGAAGCATAGATCTTTCAAAACACGAATGTATGTTTAAACATAAGTTACGTGTTATAAAAAGAATGGTACTAGAGTTACATGTGTTCGATTGTCCATTTTCTTCTATGCAATTTCTAATCCTAAATATGTATTATCTAGTAAGAGCGGATTTACATGAAAATCAGATGTGACACGGACTACACTTTATTTTAGGTCACGAAAAATAAATTTTATATAAAATATGATTTTTTTCGAAACGTGCAACACCATTTTTTAGTTATTGCGAGACAATTTTAATACTAATAATCATAAAAATATTTATGCAACACCTTATTATAAATTTAAATCCACCTTTAATCTCGCACATTAATAAACTCGCAAGTAAAAAGACGTATGCATCAATACTCACACAGAATTATATTATGGGGTTGATCAAGTAGTGGTTAATTGGGCCATTAATATTTATAAACATGTTAAGAAAGCCTTTATTAAGCTCATTTGTAAACTTATGTTATTTTAAAGCTAGCATCTAGATTCGAGTTGAAACCGACACGAATCGAATTATACCGAAGCGAAATCAAATATTTAGAAAAATCAAACCGAGAATCGAATCGATTTATACATATAAACCGAAATCAAACCGGTTCGGTTCAGTTTCGGTGGTTCGAACCACTTTAGTGTCGATTTTGAGTCGAACCGAAACTAAAACCAAACCGAGCTATATATTCAAAACCAAAATCCGAATCGAATTTGATCGCTTCGGTTTGGTTCGGCTTCGTTTATCGATTCGATTCGATTTTCAGATTCATTTGCTCAGCCTTATTTATTTGGCGACGTAACCGATTGACAATCGGTTGTGTATTCACCATGTCGGATATTTTTTGAAACGGGCAGCACCTATTTTTAACTAACGCAACTTTAATACTACAATGTTAAAAAGAAAATTACACAACACTCAATTATAAATCATGAATTCGTCATTTATGCTCATAGTTTGGAAAATAAGCCGCAGAAAGTTGGCTTATGAAATATAAGTCGAGCCAAATAAAATAATAAGCCGAAAATAAGCTTAAACAAACAACCATCAAGACTTGATACATTTGTATTTTCATATTATTCACTCTTTTGTTAAGTTGATGATATACGTGTATTCATTTCTGACCATAGATTAAACATATAGAAAGCTAGTCCATAGTGAACTAAACATGATAATTGTTTTCCAAATTTTCCCTTTAAAGCAAGGTTATATTCTTGTTATGTCGACTCCAAGATGATGAGTCTATTACAATTTGAAAGCTAATTATGGACTAAAAAGACAACCTACATGTGTGTTATAGTAAAAGTGTTCAAAGTTTTTTTATTAGATTCTTCAACCTTTCAATTATAAGATCACTTTATAATCTTGAATGCTTAACTTCTATATACTTTATAAAACATTTATCACTTTTTATTTTTAAAAATCTTGAAATGTTTCAGCCTCAAACATTTCTTTATTTAGAAATTTATATACAACCATTTTTGAGGTTTAAATACCTATTATGTTTTTTTTTAAAACTTATCTAAAAAGTAAATGATACAAATGAGTTATATCATTAATGATTAAATAAATAATTTAATGAGCCAATAAATAACCATATGTTATAAGTTTGTAACATATAAAACTAAAAATAATTTATTGATGGATATTAATATTACTACTAGAATATCAGTTATGAAATCTTAATATAAAAAAATCATGATTTATGAAAAAAGACTCGAAAAAAATTTGCACACAAAAGATTCAGCCATCAAAATTCTTCAAACCACCAATAAAAAATATTTGTTTGTCGAAAAACATAGTCGCCGAGTACCCGCCGCAGCATTGCACGGGTACACAGCTAGTAATAATAAATGGCTTGTCCAACATTGGTGAGTCTTGAGAGTTGTGTCTACCAGGATGCAAACATTGAATACGGATTGCTTTAGAATAATATCTTATTATTACATTTGCTTACTAAATTAAATTTGAAAGAATATAAGGGAACATTATAAGTCTATTCTTACTCAAAAAGAGTAAGTAAGTGTTTTTCTTTATCAATTTTCTATTAAAAAGAGTCACCAAAAATTATTTTTATCAACGCCTACTCTTAAAAAAAAGTTATTTTTAAATTTATTAGCTTAAATAAGTTTACCATATCATAAACTTATATAAGCCCATAAGTCTCAAAATAAACTATAAATTTGGAGCTTAAAAAATATAAACCGAAATTTTGACTAATTTTTAGTTTATATTTCATAAGTCACAAATTTATCCCGGGGAGAAACAGACTATAAAAGGAAGAGTGCTGCTCGGGGAGTAGCACCTGTACGGCTACTGCAGCTAAGTGCCTGGCAGGAACCGACTACCTCTTCAATTTACAATCTCAGAGCTAAGCTTATATTTAGTATTATATAAGTTTATTATATCATCATAACAAACTCATACAAGCTCACATGTCTTAAAATAGGCGGCCACAAAATTAAAACCTATAATTCTTATAATGTTTACTTAGCAAAAATATAGGTAGGTATATAAAGACGATTCTCGATTTAGGAGAATCGATAATGAATTTAAAAACCGTCGGATTCGTTCTTCGAGGAGGTGTGTTATTGGGTCAATTATACATCTTTGGATTAGTTTACGGAATTAGAAAAGAGAGGTTTAATTAAAGACAAATTTACACTACGACGGATTAAGATCAAGACGAATTATGTGGGCATGCAAATCAAGACAAAATAATATTAAAATATATAAAAAAAACTTGCACACTAATTTATTTTTACCTAAATAAATAAAAAATGAAAATAAGAATAATTAAAAACCCTTAAATGGGCCTCAAACAGAGCCAATCCAAAATCAGTCCAAATCTATTCCCAAATTTTCTTTTTTGGAAAAATGAAAATGAAAAAGGCTATTTTAACCAATGTTTTAAAAACCGGGTTGAACCGGCCGGTTCAACCGGTTGAACCGGAAACCGGTTGGAGCACCGGTCCGGATGTAAACGGTTTTTTGGCACATTTGAAACCGGATTAAACCGGCCGGTTTTTAGTGACCCGGGTTGAACCGGTTTAAAAAATCCAGCCGGGTCAAAAAGGATGGTTATGTTTTCAATGAAAATATTAATGTGGCTTTTTAATGTCAGACTTCTTTTTCCTAAATTCATGCCTAAACTTTTTCATTTTCCTATAAAACTTATTAATATATAAGGTAAGCCTTTAATTTTTCCATATTTAATCTCTAGTAACTTGGTAACATTAATTTTGTTAAATTAATTGCTTGAACATAATTATAGTAATTTAATATAGCATTAACAAATTGCCATAACTTTATATAATAGTATTAATGGCCTATTTTGAAAGTATTAATCGTCTACATTTATTGCGTACTTTTGAATTGAAATTTTGTATACCTCGTTTGACAATAAATTTTTTATAGATAATGTGTTTTTTTAAATTAATTATTTTATAATTATTTTAATATTAGCCGGTTCGACCCGGCGGTTCAACCGGTTGAACCGGTTGACCCGCGAACCGCCAACTTGACCGGTTCAATAAAAATACCGGGTTTTAAAACATTGATTTTAACTCAAAAATAAATTCTAAGCAATTTTTTCTAAAGGCTCAAAAACTGAAATTGAGCTTATCACACCTTAATAAGAAATACATTATCTTATTGGGCCTTGATAAGCCCAATAAGTACAATACTTATTGTTACAAGCTAAAATTAAGCAGACCTTCCTCATTTGGGATAACTAAGACACATCAAAAGGTATTTTAGAAAAAGCTTTGAAATAAGCTCAAAATAGTCGGGTTTATGAATTACTTGACCATTTGAGCTGAGACCACTTGCAAAGGATTTGTAATAGAAAAATAAGCACTATAAAACTTTGAAAAACACAATAAGCTAAAAAAATAGACAGGAAAAAGGCAATAAGCACTTTTGTAAAATAAAAATAAGTTGAAAACCTAATGAAACTTAAGCCAAATCAAACCAAACATAGGAAAACTAATATTAAGCTATAAAAAGTAAGGTCTACTCGAAAAATCAAATGTTGATTGTTGGAATAAGCGGTTACAATTTAATAAGCTAAAATGTCATTTTTGTACACTGTTGACCAAAAAGTCAAACTAAAGGAAAAGTTGAAAAATGAAAATAGGACTAGAATAGTTATAAAAATGTGATATGTGAAGTTGTTAAGGTCTTGAGGACAAGACATAAAGACCTTTGTTAGATGGCAGTTTGCCTTGTTGGAATTGAACGATTTAACAACGATTAAAACGGTTACTGTTATAAAACAAGGCGGCCGGTAGTGAAAGTGGCGCGAAAATAGAGGACAGAAAATGAAAGTTGAGTGAAGATGAGTGACTGAATCTGTAAATTAGTGAGATAAGGTTGGTGGTTAATGAATTTTTTGAAGATGACGTCATCGTTGAGTTGGATAAGAAGATGATGTTTTTTTAGCGGGTAGTGAAAGGTATTAGTGAGGTTTTATGTTATCCGGCGCAGGATAAGTGCAGGTTTGCTAACGTGCGCTTGTTAGATATTTTCTATGGGCTCTATCATTATGGGCTAATCAAGTAACGGGCCATTGTGTTTGGGTATATTTGAACATGCTGAAAACTCCTTTGTTGAGATTAGTTATAAGTTTAACATAGTGTTTAAAGAAAGTTGGTGGACTAAAAATAACATTTGCAACTAATATTCATTTTTTCAAAATTAAGGGTTAGCAGGCCCGACCGAACCGAAATAACCGAGCCCGAAACGGAGCTATTTGGTTCGGTAATCGGATTATAAAATGGCTCAATTTAGGTTTCAGGCTGGGTCGGTACAAAAACCTTGTTAAGCCCGAGAGACCCGAGTGCATTTTCAGCCGCTTTTTTATATACTCTCACTAAGGCCTAAACCTAAATTATCTCAGCCCCTATCTTTTGATACTCCCAGAGATCATCTCCAGTCTGTATCAAACATCGATACTCCCAAGATCTTCAAGATCTATTGGTAACATTTGGGATAATACCCACTATTCTAAACATCAATCTATCTCCAGTCTCTGTCTCGAAATTCAAGATCTATTGGTAACATTTGGGATAATACCCACTATTTCAAACATCAATCCATCTCCAATCTTTGTCTGAAACTTCAATGACACCACATAAATCCGGACTTGTTTCATCTTCAAGATCTTATATCGTCTTCAAGATCTTCAAGATCTTATATGGTTCTGGACTCCACTGGAAACATTAAATGAATGTATGATTTTTTAACAAGGACTCCACCGGTTTTAGGTTCAACCCGAATGTAAACCCAGTGAACTCGAGTTGGGACCGAACCGAACCGAGACTTTTCGGTTTCGGTTTCGGTTTCGGTTTAGCTTTATGGGTTGTTTTGGTCTCGATAAGTTTCGGGTCGTGTTGGGCTCGACCCGCAGCTCAGCCCTAATCAAAATAAACAAACAAGCAACAAGTTTACATCATTAGTTTTTTTTAATTGTGAAAATATTCTTTCTGAAATAACATTTTTGAATTTATGTTTCATAACATTACCATGCATAAGTGCATAACTATTCAGACTCTGTTAAGAAGCTCTAATGCTTCATGTGCAAGAAAAACAAAGGTATAAAACTCGAAAGAAGTAAACACATTTTAATTTTTTAATTTGTATTTTCTCGTGTTTTGTCCCGATTAGATCAATATACGCATTTTTTTCCGCACCCATGGATACACACATTTTCCCAACAAATCATTCAAAAATCAAAACGCAAACCTGTCCAATTTAACTTGAAATTAGATATTTAAATATTTTATAATTGCATTGCTTTTATAAGTATGTGTCATAGATATAAATATCTAGTATCGAAAGGTTAATATCTGATTATTCAGACTAGTCTATGATTGTTTGATTGTCTTAAACAGTGAGGTATATGGCTCACTAGGCGTTATAAGGTTATTTTCTAACTTAACTTACGAGTAGCACCACGGTATTCGTGCAATACAGAAACAGATACTTGATTATTATTTTCTTGCAATCAATTTAATGTTAAAATATAAAAAAAATATTTTATAAATTAATTTTAAAATAAATAAAATCATTATAAGATTATTTTCTAAATTAACTTATGAGTAGCACCACGGTATTCGTGTAATACAGAAACAGATACTTGATGATTATTTTCTTGCAATTAATTTAATGTTAAAAAATAAAAAAAATAATTTTAAATATTTTTTTTGGTAATGGGTTTCTCCGGTAAATATTTTATCCAAAAAACAATAAAGTACAAATGGAATGTGCCTGAGATACCACATTAACCTCAAGCTTACAAGCTTGATAAACCACCTAATCTAGTGCTTATGACACGCCATAACCACTTACACTTCTAGAAACATAAAATGCACCTAGAACATAACATAATGAACCAATCTAACCAACAGCAGTAGTGGAGTAGGAGCTTCCACCTGTTTTAGAGTTGAGAAGATTAGCCGATTCATCATAAACAAGAGCAACCTCTTCTTCTTTTTCATCTAAAGCTGAGTACGAATTAGATGTGGTCACATTACCATCAAATGAAAAAAGATCTACTTCCTTCCTCTTGGAAGATGCAGCATTACCAACATATGTACCACCTTTCTTCGGTTCACTAGAAGTTGCTTTGGGAACAAACTTGACATTCGGTTGAACCGACGGACTAGTAAACTTAGACTTGGACTTCCTATTCCTATTTTCTTCTTACCCACTAATTGAAATCCATCATTAGATTTCTCAACAGACGCACTAGTATGAACCGTAGAAGTACTAGGAATAGTCACAACCTTCTTTGGACACAAATCAATGTCATGATCAAAAATCTTGCATGTATCACACCTCAACGGCTTCCATTCATATTCAACTCGGATTGTTTCTTTGGTATACTTATCACTAGTAAGAGACAGAACACCAATAGTAACAATCTCAACCAAATCAACATCAGAATTAATTTCAATGAGACACCTAGCAAAACTACTCCTACCCCATGAATCTTTGCACATAGAGCTAGTAAACGAGTCAAACATAATTGGCTTACCAAGAAAAGAAGCAATTAAATTAATTTCCTCTTCAAAAACCTAAATTGGAACATCATGCAGTTTCACCCAAATTGGAATGCGAGTCAGTTTTTCTTTTACCAAGCGAGTCCCCAATGACCATGTCTTGAGAATGATAGGAGATTTGCGAATCAACCAAGGGCCACCTTCCAAAACAGCCTCCAAACCAGCTTGTGAATCAAACTTAAAGAAGAAAAACCCCTTGTTATTCATCATAATTCGTTTTAACCCATGTTTATCCCAATTGCTCCTAACAAAATACTCAACAACTGGATACGCCAATCTCTGACCGAGAAAATAACCATACAGTGTATATTCAAAGCAAGAACCAACCTTTTGAACCACTCTTCGAGGAACAGAAACATCAACCCCTTCGAAAACAGCATCAGCCACAATACAAATCTCATTATTAACATCCGCAGACTTAATAATAGGCTCTTCAACAGCTTGCTGCTCAAGAAAGCTCAAATGTTGATCAATAATCTTAATGATTCCATCACGAATCTTTTGTGAAAAACGTTCCTACGCCTGATTTGAGCCCGCATCAAGCTCCTTAAAAAAGGCGTCTATCTCCTCAAGAGAATTAAGCAAAACACAAAAATACTTAGCAACATCACTAATTTGCTTAATAAGAAATTTAGTAGCCTTTGGTGGTGAGTTCTTCAAATTAGAACTCGCAGCTTGAACACTGCCTAGATGGCCATTATTCATACGCTCCATAAGCTCGACGAACCCCTACTCATTAATCTGATTGAAACCCTCCATATACAAGAAAACCAATTCCACCACAAAAAACCCCTAATTAATAATTAGGGTTTAAACAAAATCACAACAACCCACCTACCCGACTTTCATGTTAAACGAATCTTCAACAAAGAGAAAACATACAACACGATTGATTTATACACACCATAATAGTAGCGATGAACAAACCCTAATTCAACCTAAGAAACCCTAATTCGAATAACAGATACACGTAATAACCTAATACAATGATGCAAAACAAAATCGTAACTGAATCAAACGTGGTAATGATAGAACGAATCATGATCAAGAAGTTAAGAATTAGAGTTTGTTATAGGGGGCGGCGGCCATTAGTAGGGTTTTGTAGGTTTTCTGTGTTTTTTAGCATTTTTAAATAAATAAAATCATTAAAACTAAAAAATAAACAATAAATTTATAAATATATAAAAATGAGTGTTGAATTAAATATGACAAAATTTTAAAAAGTATAATAAAATTATATTATAAATAAAGTAAATGAATTAAAAGATACTTTAATATAAAAATAAAAGTGATGTTTTTACAGTACTAAGTTGTTACAAAGTTCTATTGGAAAAGAGATAGATAGTTAAGACTGGAGTTACATTTGGATTAAAAATAATCTAATATTTGAGATTTGATATATTAATCTTAATTTTTGATTTGCAGTTAGGCAGTATAAGAGGTGCGAAACTATAGGACGGAAAGTGAAAGTTGAGTGAAGATGAGGGACTGAAACTGTAGATAGGTGAGATTAGGTTAGTAGTTAGTGAAATATGTGAAGATGACGTCATCGTTGAATTCATGAAGAAGATGATGGTTTTTTAGCGGGTAATGCAATGAGGTTATATGTTATCCGGCGCATGATAAGTGCAGGTTTACTAATGTGCGCTTGTTAGATATTTTATGTATGGGCTCTATCATTATGGGTTAATAAGTAATGGGTATATTTGAGCATGATGAAAAAGCCTGTTAGAGATTAGTGAAAGTTAAGAAAATTTGGTGGTTAACTATGCATAAAAACTGAAACTAACATTCATTTCATCAAAATGGATAAGGGAAATTTGCATATATACCCAACTATACTTGTTTATTTGCATATTTCTCTATAATACAAGTTTTTAATGCATAATTACAGTACAATTTAAGCGCGATTTAAAAAAAATATGCAAATATGAAAGTTTACTTGGGTATATTTGCAATTGCCCTAATGAACAAATAGCAATAAACTACGTTGCTAGCTTTTTTGCAACAATTTTTTTTTAAACAATAATTTTGAATTTATATGTCATAACATTATTATGCATTAATGTATAACTATTTGGACTGTATCATCTGCTCCATTATATGTAGTATAAATATAAATATTTGATGTTGAAAGGTTGATATCTAATTATTCAAACTAGCCTATAATTGCTTAATTATCTTAACCAATGAGGTATATATAAATAGGAGGGGAGACTTGTGTTTTTTTTATATAATGAGTGAAGGCAAAAAGACAACAAGCTGCGTCGTTAGTTTTTTTTATATCAGAATCATGTATATTAACGTTTGTGGGTTTATGAGTCAAAACATTACTATTCATAACACGTTGTATTTTGGTAAGTAGATTCACCGCCTCATGTGCAAGGAAACCAAATGTATTAAACGGAAATAAATAAACACGTGTTGATTTTCAAAACATGTTTTCTCGTGTTTAGTCACTTTGCACAAGGCGGCTCTTATAGTAGCCTGACCCGCTGTAAAATCTCGACTGCCTAACCCCACGAGAGGAGAAACCCATGTCAAATCAACACACATATGTTTACCTCCAACCCATCCAAAACTCAAAATGTCAGCGGGCCTGAGATCTCCCATTTGACGGGTCAGTCAAGAAATTCATAGGTGCCACTTTATTGGCGGAGATCCCGGCACGCCTATATATGTCATAAAGAACGTCTCTCATAAAATCAGGTCGATACTTAAAACCCGAAAATTCTTTACAATAAACTGTATGTTCTCAAAAAAATCCAAATATACTTTGCGACTAACAAGACATATTTACATTATTTAAAAGGCAAGTTCATGTGTGTTATAGTAAAACTACGTGTTCAATGTGTTGTTGTTGTTGTTGTTAGGTTTTTCGACCTAGTTTCAATTATATGATCACTTTAATCAAGTGTTGAACTTTATAACTTCATTGGTGTGGTGAGAGTAATGTTTACCAGTTAACAATGAATATGGACTTCATTAGAAAAATCTATCATTTATGCATATGATTTTAATGGTCACACGATGTGAACCATAGACCTTTGAAAACATGAATGTACGTTTAAACATAAGTCACGTATTTCATAAGTTATGCGTTCGGGCTTAATCTATAGGCTAAAGGAAGTGGTGAGGGGAAAATCTATCGTCATTTGAGCGTTATCTTAGCTTTCTATTTCTACTCATCCAACCCACTTTACAATCTACTGACGGTGAGAAACTCATCGTCACGGCATAAAAAAAATCTTCTTAATTATTTTAATTCGTAAACGTAAACACTTTTTATTTAATAACTAAAAACATTACAGAATAATAATATAAAAACTTAAACGTAACACTTTTTATTCAATAACTAAAAAAACAGTAAAACTTAAAAACTTATACCCTCCGATTAAGAAATCGTGGCATTTCAACCTCGGTCCATACAGGTGATTGTTTTTCAAAATTTTCCAACATTCATAAAATGGAAAATCTGAATGATAGAGAGTGTGATATTCAATTGTGGCTTCTTGATAATTTCTTCAGAAGTCCCAATTGGATGCCTAAGTAAGATACTATCATAAATCGAAGAAAATTGACCAACTTTAAGACGAATCGTAGTTTTTCATTTACGCATAACGGAGTCATGACTTCTTTTTTTGATCACCCATTTTGCTATGAAAGTAATCAGTTACCTCCGACCAAAACGATTTCATCGGGTCACTTGACATGTGTATGAACGTCTCCTAAACACGTACCCAAACTTCACACAAAGCTATCTCCTCATCAGGAGTTCATGGTTGGTTTGAAACCATTTGTGTTATGGTATTAAAGAAGTTTGTTATAAAAATAAAGTTTTGAAAGTGTGAAAGAAATGGTTTAAAGGGTTAGGTATTTATAGGGATATTTTAAATTTAAAAAGTAAAATTTTCTTATAAGTTTCGAACTAGCCGTTGAGAGGAGATTTGTAAAGATGTGTTGTAGTAAATGTAATTCACTATAGTGAAGTTTCCACTACAAAAGACCCAACTTACGCGTGAGTTATTAGAGCGGGATGATAACTCGTGCGTAGATTTGCCACCCATCGAACAAACCCACCGCCACTCCATCTAACCTTACACTTGAGTCATCTGTGTTCATAAATAAAAAATAAGCCACAAAAAGTTCTCTTATGAAATATAAGTAGAGCCAAATAAATCAATAAGCTTAAACAAACAACCTTCAAGACTTGATAATTTGTGGTTAGAGGTGACAAATTTTGTTTATTTTACTAATTATACAGTTGAAAAAGTTTAATGTAGACTCTCTTTCTATCATAAACACAATAAACCGATCACAGTCACCCATTTTTTTTTCATCTAATAAAAATCTAATTTTTAAAAATTAAATATCTTACAAACCGCTAATTGTGACACAAAACAAAACATACCATCGTGACGAGAATTAGATAATTTTTCTATCGAGGGACACATGTATATACTTTCAACGAACTTTTTTTTTCTGAAAAAATCATATATGATTCGTATCACGGATCTTATATGATTTTATAATCCGTGATACGAATCATATATGATTTTCTCAAAAAAAATAAATTTGTCGAAAGGATATACATATGCCCCTCGATATAAAGACGATTTAATTTTCATTGTAATGGTGTATTTTTTGTCACTTAACGATTTACTGTTTGTGAAATATTTAATTTTTAGGAAAAATGTGAAAAGTTGGTTTAAATGAAAGTGATTGGTTGATGTGGTGTTTGTTAAAAAGAATGTATATATTGATCTCATCTCTTATAGAGTTATGATTTATTAAAAAGATTAAGTAAAATGAGAAAGATGAGAAGAAACCACAATCATACATTTCATATACACCTAAAAAAACATATGCATCTCATCTTAAATTTCTCATCCCTATTTAAAATGTGTGGTTAGAAACTCTTTTTTATTCTTCTCATTTTAGTTAATTTTCTTATTAGATCATAATTCACTAATTATATACACTTTTTAACCAACTGAGCTAGTTAAACTGGGCACCAAAGATAAACTTAAACTTTGAGAGATATTTTTAGAGAGGTCTCATTTTCGAGTCTCACTAAAGACTTTCAAATGCCCGAAATAAATAGAAACATGAGTAGAGTTTATCGAATCACTAACTACTAACTTAGAAAAAATTATAATAAAATTTATATTTACACTTTTTGACATTCTTTTAATGGGGCATTTTGCCCATCAATTATTATTTATGAGCTCAATTGGCAATAGATAGGTTTTAATAGGCGTATGTAAAACACTAAATGGGTCTCACTAGGTGCATCTGTTACTTTTAATATTTTCTTTTTCGACTTCCAAATAAGTATTATTATATTTATTTCTAAGTTCTACTGTATATGTTTTTTCTCCCTTTTAGTCTGCGCTCATTTAGCCCGCCATCTGTTTTGTTCACCGCACGTTTATTATGTCGTCCGTCTTATCTGCCGGGCCCGTTCGTTTTGCGCTTGTGACCATAGATTAAACATGTTGAAAGCTAGTCCATAGTGAACTAAACATGATATATCAAGTGTTTTCCTAATTTTCCCTTTAAGCAAGGTTATATTCTTGTTATGTATACTCCAAGATGATGAGATCATTATGAACTAGAAAGACAAACTACATGTGTGTTATAGTAAAAGTGTTCAAAGTTTTCTTACTAGAATCTTTTTTTTTTGAACAATTCTTACTAGAATCTTCAACCTTTCAATTATAGGATCACTTTATAATCTTGAATGCTTAACTTAATAATAAATGGCTTGTCCAACATTGGTGAGACTTGAGAGTCGGGTGTCTACTAGGTTGCAAACATTGAATATGGATTGCATTAGAATAATATTTCAATTGTGCATATGATATGTATGTTTACTTTGATTTGGACTATTTTTTTTAAAACAATATATATAACTTGCGCGTATCATATAAAAATCTTACTAGAGTAAAAATTGCTCTGTCATTTTCTTCTAATCTGTTTTAGGTATAGTTGAGCCATCGTGCTCGTACCGTAAAAAAAATTGTTCCACATTACCATTTTTTCTCATAACATAAAAAAATGACTCTCTGGATAACTCCACACTTTTTGATGTTATGATTATCCAACTCTTTTTTGAATAAATTTAATAAAACAACTTATTTTAAACTAAAAACATCATTTTCCATTTAATAAAAATAAAAATTCGCTACAAATTAAAAAAAATAAACAATACATAAAAATTACAATAATTTAAAAGATCACTACTCAATGATTAAGTTTCTCGAAATGCTCTGCTAGATCGTGTTAAAAGTCGTCGTGAACTCTCATATCCCGAAATTCTTTGTTTCTCCTTCGATGTGTCTCGCATCGTTCCATCCAAGCACATTGAATATTTTATTGACGCATAGCATACATATCTCTAAATTCACTAATGTCGATTTTTTGGTCTTTCAGTATCATGTTATGTAGTATAATGCTACAATATATTATTCTTTTAATCGTGTTAACTTAATAAGATTGTGCCTTGTTGGATAATTCTCCAGCGACCTTGTAAGACATCGGACGCTCACTCAACATCTTTTCTTGCACTTTCTTGAGCTCTATTAACCATCATTTTCTTTTCATCCGTTGAAATTATAAACGACTTAACAAATGAAGATCATTAAGAGTAAATTCCATCTAATAAATAATATCTTTGCTTGTATGTTCTACCGTTTACAATAAACTCAAAATATCAATGTTTTAAAACCTGATTTTTTTATTGAACCGGTCAAGCTTTCGGTTCGCGGGTCAACCGGTTCAACCGGTTGAACCGCCGAGTCAAACCGGATAGTAATAAAATAATTTTTAAAATAATTAATCTTAAGAAACATAATATATACTTATTTTGTCCACCGGATATAAATTTCTTACCAAATAGATATAGTGAATAGACTATGAGACTTTTAAACCCACTGTATAAAGTTTGTACGTATTTGTTAATTAGTTAATACTATATTTAATACCCTATAAATAAGACTTTTTGTCTTTCTAGCTATTAAATACTATATTTAATACCCTATAAATAAGACCTTTTGTCTTTCTAGCTATTAAATACCCTATTTGATTGTCAGACTACCATTCAATTTTGGGAAAAAGACCAATTTGGTCATTTTGATCACTTCATAACCTTATCATGGTCAAGTTTCTAACTTGAGACCAATATGGTCATGTTGAGCACTTCACAACTGCACAACTGCACAACTCCACTACTTTATTGCCATGTGTCTGACTGACACAATATTTATTATATTATTAAAATACTGAAATTACAAATATACCCTTATATATTTCTCTTCTTCTTTCTTTCATCTGTGCTTTCTCCTTCTCTTCCTTCTCATCCTTCATCTGGCACTTTTCTATTCTTCTATCTCAAATACCGTTTTTTCAACACCGTATATCTTTATCCAACTCTCGGTTCCAACGAACTACGCCCATTGCAATCACCAGTCAGGTATGTTTTATATTAAATTGTTTTTATTTGCCAAATTTTAATACTATTTGAATTGGGGGTTTTTATTTGCCAAATCTTCTAATCATTGATTTTATTTATATTCGATTTATTATTTGATAATAGTTTTTAATAATCATTCTAACAACTGATTAAGTGAATCTCATTGTAAGGTGTTAGATGAAATGTATGTGAAGGATGTTGTGTTGTGTAATGGGATGATATCGGGCTTGGTTAAGAACGGGTTTTGTGAAGAGGGGGTTTTGTTTTTTAAGGAGATGTTGGTGAATCGGGTTGGGTTTGATTCGACTAGTTTTGCGAGTGTTTTGACGGGGGTGTGTGAGATGGAGGAGGGGAGGGTGAGGATGGGGATGGGGAGGGGGATTAAGGGTTTATCGGTGAAAGCTGGGTTGCATTGGCATGTTCATGTGCTTACGGGGTTTATTTCGTTGTATGCGAAGTGTGGTGATATGGTTACGGCGAGACGTTTGTTTGAGGAGATTGAGAAGGCGGATGTGATTGCGTATAATGCGATGATTTCGGGGTTTAGTTGTAACAAGGAGATGGGAAACGCGGTTAATCTATTTAATGAGCTGTTGGGATCATCGTGTCATCGAGTTAATTCAAGTACTATAGTTGGTTTGATTCCCGTGTTTCATCCCTTTGGTCATTTATCTCTTACAAGTACTATCCATAGAATTAGTTTGAAAACGAGTCTGGTTTCTAAAACTTCAGTTGCAACTGCGTTAATAACAGTCTACAGTCGACTAAACGAGATTGATTCAGCTAGAAAAATATTTGACGAATCCCCTGAAAAAAGTATACCAGCATGGAATGCTATGATCTCTGGTTATGCTCAAAATGGACTGACCGATAAGGCAATTACACTCTTCCAAGAAATGCAAACGTTTAAAATACCTCCGAATCCTACAACCATTACTAGTATTTTATCAGCATGTGCTCAGCTCGGTGCATTAAGTTTAGGAAAATGGGTCCATGATTTAGCAAGGACTGGTAATTTTGAGTCCAATGTTTATGTTTCAACTGCTTTAATCGATATGTATGCGAAATGTGGAAGCATAGAAGAAGCCCGACAAGTTTTCGACACTATGAAAGATAAGAATCCAGTCACTTGGAATGCTATGATCTCGGGATATGGTCTTCATGGGCATGCTCAAGAGGCGCTAAATATTTTTAACATAATGGTGGATTTAAAAGTACCCTTAAGTGGAGTTAGTTTTGTTTCTATATTATACGCTTGTAGCCATGCTGGTTTGGTAAAAGAAGGAGAGAGTATTTTCTACAAAATGGTTCAAGATCATGGGTTTGAACCGTTACCTGAGCATTATGCCTGCATGGTTGACCTATATGGTCGAGTTGGAGAATTACAAAAGGCGTTGGATTTTATTAACAAAATGCCCATTGAACCTGGTCCGGCTACGTGGAGTGCTCTGCTTAGTGCTTGCTCGATTAGCATCAGATAAGTTATTTGAACTAGACCCCGAAAACGTAGGGTATCATGTCTTATTATCTAATATTTACACTGCTGAACAAAACTATCATGAGGTAGCTTCGGTTCGACATGTAGTTAGGAATCGAAACCTTGCAAAGACTCCTGGATCTACTCTAATAGAAATTGATAGAATCACGCATGTATTCACATCAGGACAGCAATCTCATGAACAAACAGAAGCAATTTATAAAATGTTGGATAAGTTAATGGGTAAGATGACAGAAGCTGGATTTCAAACGAATACAGTGACAGCATTGCACGATGTTGAAGAGGAAGAAAAGGAACTAATGGTGAAGGTTCATAGTGAAAAATTAGCTATTGCGTTTGGCCTTTTAAATACGGAAAATGGAAGTGAGATTAGGATAATAAAAAACCTTCGGGTTTGCTTAGATTGTCATAACTTTACTAAATTTGTGTCTAAGATTACTGAAAGAGTTATCGTTGTTAGGGATGCTAATAGGTTTCATCATTTTAAGGACGGTCAATGTTCTTGTGGAGACTATTGGTGAAACCCCTTCGGTCACGCTCTGCAAAGTTTGTTTGTTCGGGGACCATTACATGGGATTAACGCATTTTTAACTACAAATCAACTTAAGTTAACTTCTTGCTTATGAAATTTAAGCATTAGTTACTATAATGCTCCTCAAAGCAACTGTGTCAGTCTGGTATGATAGTAGCATATGAATTCCAAAGTTTACTACTAATTAAACAAAATGTTATGATCAAACATTGTATACATGTTTCTGGAAATGTGTGATTTTATTAAGTGCTGTAATCTGGGATCTCGGTACGAATGGTTACAAACCTTGGAACAATTAGAAAATCTAGAAGCATCCTGATGCTATTGATACAAAAATAATCAATACAACCAGAAAGTACCCTCATCTGGCCTTCTGGAACATGACAATGATTTTGGAACATATTGTGATGGGACTAAATGACGGTGATTGCAAAGACACGCATCTTCATAGGAGAGTCCTTTTACCAAAAGCGTGTATATAGATGATAAACTTAATCCTCATAAAAGGAATGGTCAATAAGATGTTGCCTTGCCTAAATTCTTTGGGAATATTGACATCTCTTATCATTCACTAAATCAAGCTTACTACAGAGTTCTTATCTGTTGTATTGTTGTGTCATGATATGCAGACATATGATAAAGCGAGAAATGCTATGGCTCTTGCTCTAAGTCCAGTTGTGAGGGCACTTGTTGACCCAGATGGAGCCATGAACCAAATACGAAACCTTGATAATGTAAGAACCATCTAGTTAATGCTTTTTATCTGTCTTTTAGATGTTAGTTTTATGGTGGTGATAGTGCCAACGGTTACATTGTCTCTGAGTTTCATAATTTTTTTACAGGTTAGCTTCTCTGAATGGTTTATGTCCAGAGGGGGAACACGAGCGAGTATTCAGAGAATGTGGAACCCTGTTGCTTATGCTCTTGGATTTATTGACTGTGATAACATTAGTGCACGCTGTATGCTCACCATTTTCTCATTATTTGCCACCAAGACAGAGGCCTCTTTGTTGCGCATGCTTAAGGGTTCTCCTGATGTCTATCTCAGTGGTCCTATCAGAGATTATATTATAGATAAAGGAGGAAGGTACGACTAAATCAACCTCCTTAGTTTGAGTAATACAGAATAGATAAGCGTAAATATGAAAGCACCAGAGCTGGTCTTCATATCGTGTGGCATCTGCGTTTCTTTAACAAGTTGCATCTTTACAAATGGCATTTTAATATGAGTGGGTTAATTTAGTGCTTTCATATCGAAGTCTCTAACATGTCATACATGTTTAGTAAAAAATCGAGCTAAAAAGTTAAGAGGTCTAATGAGCCGAACAAGTCTTATGTAGCACACTTATTACTTTGAAAACCTCTTAAATCATTTCATTGAATAAATTATACTATTACTGAAATAATATAATTTTATTATTCGTGTTTGATATATCAACTTATTAGAGAACAGTTAAAAGTTGTTGACAAAATAGACCTTACCAACTTAATCTACCCGAACAGCCATTTTTCACCCATAGGCATGATTGGGAAATTCTTTAGGTCTTCCTACTACTGGAAATATATCAAACTAAAGTTATGTTGTTTAGGGAGATATTTTTACTAATAGTATGTTTATGCTAGTTCAGGTTCCATCTCAGATGGGGGTGCCGCGAGATTCTCTATGAGAAATCAGCTAATGGTGATACTTATGTTAAGGGGCTTGCCATGTCTAAGGTACAATCATTTTTTCTAAATTTATGAATTCTTGTAGGTCTTTATATGTGAATGTCAATGTCCTCATTGGTATGTCCAAGTGCTCATAGTAATGGAGACCATCTTGTCGATAACCACAATAATGATATGTGGTCTAAGATACCTTTTCGGTCTTCTAATGACCGACAATTTTTTTTTACTGAATCGTGTTTGATGGTCTTTTTTTTGTCACTTAATGTTTTCAATTTGGCACAATAGTAGTGGCCCAAGATTAAGTGCGAGACATGTCTACCACCACTAACTTTTGTTATATTCTTAATAAATCCATCAATGAGAATGACACGGATCAGGAAAGGATTAAGAAAATAATTTTAAATACCAGTGACTTTACTTCCACTATAAAAAGGGTTTCTTTTAGTAATTACATTTACCAGCTAATTCCATAAGAGCCATTTGTAATTTATTGAAATTCTTAACCTTGAAATCCTACATCTCATCTTTTAAGGAATAAAAAGTTATATTCCTCTGAATTATTTTGGGCAAGGGTTGCAGGAGGGCGAAGACTCTACAGCCATGGACTTATTGACTATTGGCAATGTCAAAGAAGGTTCAAGATGGTATGCATCTTAATGTGTTGAAATCGTCATGCACTTTTCGTTCGACCCATATTACAAATAATGATAACATATCGATCTTTCAACTCTCAGGCTCTGGGCCCACTGCTTGACGATGTATGTTATATCCACTTGCGCTTGCACTCTTCTATACTTTGTAAGGACATAATTACTACTTCGATTTTATATTGCATCTTACATTGCACTTTGTATCAGTGACGTGTTATTATTCTGATAACCACGTGACTCATCCAAATATACATAAATGAATTCAAAACTAAAAGAAGTTAACAAACTAATAAACTACTTTGCGTAGTTGATTTTGGATGGCACCTCAGTTGAAATGAAAACAGAATGTATGAGAATGGAATAAAATGATTGTCGCATATTTTGGCTACATTTGCATATGCTCGATAAAGCTAGTCGGCTACGTGATCGATATTTACTTACATAAGTAACTTTCCTTTGATAGAATAATAGATATAGTTTGCTAACATGAGGTGTGCATATTGAAATTCTCATAGGAGTATAAAAACATTGCGAGGATGAGAATGGAGCAAGTACATAGATTTCCTAACAGGCCAAGTAACTTCACGGTGCTTGTGCGCGGCATCCCGTGGTCTTCAGTAGAATCATACAGCTCCCTTCAGCCTATGATCAGTTTGAGTTATGTGGTGATGAGACTCAGCCCCAAGAAGAAGAAAAAGACAAGTCAAAAAAAGGTAGTGATGAAAGTCTAAAAGATTTGGAGATTGTAAACCCGGATAGTCCGTCTGGTGAGCAAGAGCAAGCGCCCTCTTCTTCCTCTCCGGCTCCACCTCAACTCGAACCAGAACCAAAGATTGTATCCATCAAGTAGGAATAATCTGTACATAAGATTGTATATCATATGTATATGTTTAATTTGTCTTATTTATAATCTAGCTCCTTCCCATATGTGGCCTTTGAGTTTTAGGTAATTACATTTGACAAGATTTTAATTCCTTAATGATCTTCTTCATATGAATACGATGAAATTTATTTTCTGATTATGACCGCTCTCATAGTTTATTATTAAGACCAAACAATTGGTCAATAAATTATGCAGGTACCTGCTTGATATAGTGAGAAAGATTGCATTGTCACTATCAGCCGCTAAGACCGTCACTAGTAGTTTAAGTGTGCATTGTGCACTAATAGCTGATGAAAACACCAGTCTTGAAGACAAATTTTATATATTCAACAACATGTTTACTAAGAAAAATTTGTAAACTCAATGAATTTTATATATTCAACGAATTTTATATATTCAACAGCATATTTACAAGCAACAAAAACAGGGGTGAGCAGTGGCGGTCGAGCACTTGAGCAGTTGAGCACTTGAGCAGTGGCGGTGGAGTACTAGAGCACTTGAGCAGTTGAGCACTTGAGCAGTGGCGGTCGAGCACTAGAGCACTTGAGCAGTTGAGCACTTGAGCAGTTGAGCAGTTGAGCAGTTGAGCACTTGAGCACTTGAGCAGTGGCGGTGGAGTACTAGAGCACTTGAGCACTTGAGCAGTGGCGGTGGAGTACTAGAGAAGATACCTTTCCTTCTATCTGCACCAGTCCAACATCAAACGGGCTCATAATTATCCTTCCATCTGCACTTCCTGAGAACAGAAACCTTTCCGCAGGGTCAAGAACCGCTGCAGTTATCGGCTGTGGAAAAGATATGGTTTGCAAAAGAGTCCTATTTACGAGATCCCATACCTGTCGTCAATATGTTTAAGTAACCTTTAGTCCTACGTTGTCATAAGCCTTAAAATGTCACGAGCACGAGGATCCCGTGATCTTTTCTGGATGCCATATTGTTGACACGAGACAACATATGTGAACTTCATATCTGCAACTGCTTGACATTGTGCTAGTAGTGATCTTTCATTCTTCAAATATTCTTCTGTGTTAAAACCAGATGCCTTATAACCTTTTGTTAACTCTAAAACAATAATCAGAAGTTATATCACACATTATTTGTAAAATACCATGAAAAGTCCGTTAGGTGCGATATTAGTGCTTGTGTATACCGTCATCCGTTGCCATGTCAAGAAAGGCCTGAAGTTCCAATGCTTGCCGATAATACATCATGCCTCGTACTAGATTAAGTTGAAACTAGTGTCAGAATGTAGACATAAATAGCATCAGGTCTACTTTACCCTATCATATACGTATATGTTAAGATAAATACCGGTCTTAGTAAGCGTTTGGCCTCTATATGACGCCCAAAGGCAAAGTTTTTCTTCTAACGTAGAATCTCTTGTTAGTTCTTCTTCAATAAAAAAGGTGTGATCTAACCAAAATCTCGATAAGCTGGACGAGATGATCGGCCAGGCTAGGCAGGTAACTCATATTTAACTCCCTTATGATATCTCCTTCCTTTATGTGATCGTCAACTTTTCCAAACATCTCAGCGATTTCCCTGAAAATAGACAAAGCAAGTCACTTTATACGTATACCACTTCTTACACATCTACTGAAGGTAGCAAAATAAGTGGGGCGGGTGGCTTCACTGCTTGGGTATCAAATGGGTCATTTTTGTATAAATTAAAACAGGTTCGTTCGGGTTGAACCTAAATACTTTTGTCCAGAAACTTCAACTTTTCTATAAACATCTGATGTATCAACCTTGGTCAAAACTTTCGACCCATTTGTACCTGCACTCTTACTAAAAATGAGCAAGATGGTGGTTTACATACGATTTATCACGTTCTCCAAGAATAAGAAAATCAAATAGATTTTTGCATGAAGCATAGCATTCCTGAACAGCACAAAGCATATAACCGTCTGCATTTAGTCTCTTTTGCAATTCTCGTTCGCGGTCACGATCACGTTCCTTTCCTTTGCTGTCTTTAGCCATGTCCAAGGCTATTGGAAGCTGCAAATTTAGTTTTTTTATAAGTCAACATATATATCCTCAATGTGTATGTAACAAAATCAATCAGGAAGTATTGAACCTTGCTAGCAAGTAAAAATAGAGGCCATTGTATTAGATTTAAGTCGTAATCACCCCAACATGGCATAAGTAGAAGGTCCATTTCCCTGATAACGTAAAAGTGCGTGTACAAATTAGTACCCGTATAAAAATTTATCAAAAGTATATAATTAAACTAAAGTACCTATTGCTTATTAAATCTTCCTCCCTGAAACTTGTAATGATTTTGTTCAACATCTGAGCAAACCTTGCTGTCTCCGCTTTACTAGTTTGTTCCTACATTTAACGAACGCTGTCAACTATCCTAAAAGAAAGAAAAAGATGGAAACCTTAATTGGCATAAAAAATCAATAAAATTAAACCTTATTGAGTCTGCGGGATAGAGTGGCTTTCATTTCCCCTTTTGTCTTGTCGCCATTATCTGTTGCAATTAGTAAGTCGTTAAAAGCTCCAGGCAGTGACTGAAAACGGCTTCTCAACATCCCTAGGGTTCGAATCTAATAAAGAAAATAAAGTTAGATGGAAGTACAATGGAAAAAAAGGTAGCTAATGGAAATTGGAGCACGCACCTCTCCAAGACGACGGAATGCACCATAGATACCACCAAATATTGTAGAAATTATGGCATACCATATTTGAGTATCCATGAAATAGACCTATAAGGATTAGATGAGATCACATCATAAAGTAACTTTCGGTTGCAAATGGAGTGAAGTGAATACAGGACTAAGATAAAAAAACATACAAGAATGATAGGAGCCCAGCGTGCAACCACAAAACCAGAAGAAAGAACAAAGAAGAAAGAAGAAAGAGAAAGAGAAAGAGAAAGGGCATTTTAGTAATTTACTATTTTGATAATATTGTGTCAGTCGACACGTGGCCGTAATTGGATGGAGTTGTGCAGTTGTGCACTTGTGTATGACTAAATTTGTCCCCATCAAAAAACTTGACCATGGTTTTACTTTGGAAAGGTGATTTTGACCAAATTGGTCTTTTTCCCTTCAATTTTTATGCCAATCACACTCCAAAATAAATTAAATTATTATTAAATCCACTTTGAACAGATTCTTCTCCACTTTGACTTTGTCTGTCTTCTTTCTTGTATCTACAAACGCCATTTATTCCGGCCATACTGCTATACACCAGCAACAAAAATAAAATCGGCCGAATTATGTGAACCGGTTTAACCCGGGTTGGCTAAAACCCGGCGGTTTAATCCGGGTCTTGAAGCTTCTGAAAATCGACTGACAACCGCCCGGTAACATTACCGGTCTCCGGTTCAACCGGACGGGTTGAACCGGTTTTTAAAACATTGCAAAATATAGAGCCTCATCCAAAAGAAGCTTATTAAATAACGGTGAACCATATAAAACAATAAGGTCGTTATTTGACCCCAACACCCCAAAATAAACATGACAAATCCATAATTGTTGATTTGCAACAGCCTCGAGTATAATTATCGGGTATTTATTATCACGCCTTTTAAATAGACCATGTAAAGCTTTATGATAATTTTTCATTCCCAATGCATACAATCTATTGGGAGATTGTGTTTCTTGTTGTGTAATTCATAAATATGTTCTATATCTTCAGAATTAGGCGTTCTAAGATACTCTTCTACATTTAATACGTATATACATTCAGTAAAGTTCCATAAACATTCACGAGAATAACGTTCAGCTACTTGAAAGTACTCCTCAAATAAACTGGGTGTTGTACGATAAGCCATTTGGCGTACTGCCGATGTGCATCTCATAGTAGCGCTAAAACCTAAACGACCCGTACAATCGTAACGTTGTGTAAAGAAATAAAAGAATGGGGATAGCGGTTGAGCATTGTCATGTGTTATATCATGAACTATTCTTTTAAAAAGCGTAGAACTCATACGATACATTTAACGAAGATTTTCTTCCGGTTGGCGTTGTTTCAACGTCGCCAAAGTAATCTGCCATAAGTTTAGCTTCTGCAACTTCTCGTTCGCGTGGAATGTATCGTCTAACGGACGGACCCGTATTAACCGAATTTTGAGCTCCTCATCATCTAACATATTTAGTTGTTGTTAATATTGAAGATATCATGCATAGTCTACCATATCATCTTGATCGTAACTTCCTTAATCTCGGACAAATCATCAAATTCGACACTGATATTGAAAACTGTGTGAAGATATTGTAGAAGATGATATATAAATTTGTCTAGTGAAATGGGGTATTTATATTGAAAAAAGATGAAAAAAGGTAATAAATCCCCCCAAACGGTCAAAAAATCCGCCCAAAAAAATATCCGTTATTAAACGGTCTAGTTTTAAAAAAATTATTCATAACGCGAGCGAAAATGCGACCCATGAACAATAGTGGCGTTGTCGCTCGCGTTTTCGCCCGCTATCTGGGCTGACCATTTCGGCGAAAACCCCAAAACGTCACACACGGTGTGGGGCTGCATTTTCGTGTAGTGCCGTGGGAGAAACACCTCCCATGACGCACCATACTTGACCCTCTAAATAGATATATATGTCCATAGTAATCTCGTTCTTAAACATGCAAGCAATAAGATGTATGACACTAACAAATAACATCATCAATAGCTCACATAAAATTATGATTGAGATACAATAAAAAAATATCATATCTATTCAGGGATCCCCAAAAAACCATTTGGTCTAACCAAAACTGGTCGACAAACCGGTAACCGAGATTGGTTAACAACCAGTTTAACCTTAACCGGTTCTGGTTATTTTTTTTACCAGTGATTCCTAACCGTTTTGGGTATTCTACCCACTCGACCAGTTTGGATAGATTTATCGTAAGCCAATTTGGGAAAACCAGTTAAACAGGTTAAGAGCGTTTGAAGATTTTTCATATTTCATAATTTGAATTTTCGGATGAGACAGTTTGGAGGAGCCTATCTATAAAACTTTGGGACCTATTTTTCCATTATATTTTATTATAATTAGTGGACTTGTGTGTTGGTTTATTCACACAACGTTTCTAATTATAATGAACACTCTAAAATCAAAACCGAAATTATTTCTTTTACTAATCAGTAATGGCAAATAATACTAGTTCAACTAATACCAATGTTGGTTCTACAACTAAACCAGAGCTAACAGCTGTTAAAGTTATTAATATTAGCTCGCGAAAAGCCCTAAATTAACCACACTTCATCATTGTCAAATTATCGGACGATTTAATCAAGGCTCAATGTAAGCATTGCTTCAGATTCTTGGGAAAAGATTCAACTCGACATTGAGGTCTCATATCAATGAGAGGTAATGTTCAGCAGTCAAAACGACTCTCACAACTGGTCAACCCTCTATGAGTCGAGATGGAAGGTATATTTGCTTATAATATGGATTTGGTTCGAGAATAATTTTTCAAGTTGGTAGTTCAAGAGGAGTTTTCGTTCAACTATTTTGATAACCCTCGTATTACGAGGTTGTTTCAAGCAAATTTTAAATCGAAATACAATCATGTAAGTCATACTACTCTCATACGCGATCCAATGAATATGAAAAAAGCCAAAGAAATACTAAAAGTGCATTTTTTTAAATTTGAATTCGAGTGTAATTTAACAACGTATGTTTGATCCGCTCCACGGGGTGTAACCGAGGCATACATGTGTATCACCGCACATTGGATCGATACGCAAACTTGGAAAATGATGAAGCAAGCCATTATGTTGGAAGTCTTTTCAGTTCATCACTAGGGATCGACGTTAGTCAAAATGTTAATTAGAAACGTTCAAAATAGATGGTTTGGAAGAAAATGTTTTTTCCAATTATGTTGGATAATGCAAGTAACAATACGAACGTCGTGGGTAAACAAAATTAAGATACGATCCAACTATAAACGACATATTCTATCATAACCAATATGCCGCACATATCATTAACTTGGTTGTAAAATTTGAACTAGAGGTGACCCGATTGCACATATGAAAGAATGTTTTAAAAAATGTTGCAAGATATTTTTAAAGTGGGATATATATATATATATATATATATATATATATATATATATATATATATATATATATATATATATATATATATATATATATATATATATATATATATATATATATATATATATATATATATATATATATATATATTTGAACGGCGAGTTAGTAGTTAGTGATTTGAGCTTATAGTGACATCCAATTGGGCAGTATGCAAGCCTCGAACCTTCTCCTTAGGGGATAGACCCCACTCCTACTTCTTAATTCAGGCCCCTGAAGGTTCTTGGTGAGACTCGAACTCGAGACCTCTCCAAGAATACCTCCCCAAAGTTACCCTTGGTGGCCAACTGAGCTAATATATATTGATTATATGGCGTTGTGTAAAGAATCGCACAAACCTTTTTATGCACCTAATTGGTGTTGGCATGTGCGTAAGTCATAGTTAATATTTTATACGGCTAGAAATACGTGGGCCTAAGGGGCCACACACTTACACATTGAGACCACTCTTTATTAAGATATATAATGAAATATGACTATATTTATTATGTATACTTAATTTGACATTTATGAATACTTAGCGGTGGACAGGTAATATTTAAAAGGTTTGACAAGGATTAACTAAAAGACTTAAGGACTTTAGGGTAATTAATGTAATTACTATACAGATGATTCTAGAAAGTTAAAAAGTCAAAACCATGGGTATTTTTTTACCCTTGTGGTCGTTCGACTTAAGGAGGAAGGCAATGGGAGATCAAACTAAATATTAGAAAGATTTGACAAGATCACATTTTTTATTTATTTAGCCTAAACCCTTGTTGTATAAATACAAAGATTTTTCTTAAGTTTTTCATAAGTTAGAAAAATAAAATCTCTCTCTCTCTCTCTCTCTCTCTCTCTCTCTCTCTCTCTCTCTCTCTCTCTCTCTCTCTCTCTCTCTCTCTCTCTCTCTCTCTCTCTCTCTCTCTCTCTCTCTCTCTCTCTCTCTCTCTCTCTCTCTCTCTCTCCTCTCTCTCTCTCTCTCTCTCTCTCTCTCTCTCTCTCTCTCTCTTTTGGTCATCGACCTACATAGCAAAGCAAGAGGGATTTTTGCCTCTTGGTTATTCAAGTATTCTTGTGTCAAGACCTAGCAATTAAGGATGGTTGATTGAGGTCTTGTGTGGACATCCTTGGAGAAGGTCACACCTTTGATCTTGGGTTTGAAATTTTATGGACTTATATCTAATAGTCGTGTGCTAGGATCGAACTCGAGATTACGAGATTGCACTCAATACGTAAAGAGTTAATTTATTTAACAAATATATTTATTATGTTTATTAAATTAAACCGAGCTATAACTTTAACGACCGTTAAATAATTAAGAGTTAAGTATTAACGAGTGTTGTGGAATTAAAAGGAAGAAGAATGGAAGGTTCCGGAACACCCCTTAGGGGTGTTTGGGCCGTCGGTTATGGAAAAAAAAAGGGAAAGGAAAAACTTTCCTTATTTTTGTTTGGGCTACAAGAATTTCTAGGTCTATATAAACAAGCCCCCCACCCTCATAATTCATACACTCCTTCCCTTCCTCTTCTCTTTGGTCGATCGCAAGAAAGAAACCACAAAGGGTTTCAGTTGGTTTTCCTGTTCTTTTGATTTTTCTTATAATCTAGTCCTAGCCCCTCTCAAGGGTAGTTGGGTAGATTTTCCACAAGCGTTGAAGCTCGGTTTACATGTGCTAGACTCACGGTTAGCTCGTTGTATTACGTGTGTACATGAACGTAATGTTAGCCCTAAAATGTGAGCGCCATTTACGGAATTACATTAGATTCAGATAGGCAAAACGTGGAGGGACTACTATTGATAAGTTGTCAAAGTCACTCCTTGTTTAGCCTATATATACCCCTTCATACTTCCATGGAGGGGTGAGGATTGCCATTATTCTTTTTCTACTTTCTCTCTCAATAAAACACACACATTTAATAGTCTCCCACTTTCTCTCTCTAATATATCTAACCATTTCTTTTATCCTTCCGACCTCCGGATCACCCCTAAATAGCTTTGAATCTTATGGTTAACCATTGGTATCAGAGCTAACCGGGGTGTTTTGTGTTTGTGTTTGCTTATTTTTTTGGTGTTCGTGGATTATAGCAGCTTATTTATGCTCATTTTCATAATTTGTTGGGTCACGTGATGTTTGTTTTGTCCAATACATGTCTCCATGTGTCTAGATTTGTTCAGTCCATTATGTCCAAAAGCTGTTTTTCATGTTTGTGGGTTTTTGGTTAAAGATGAAGATGAATAGATCTTAAAAACCCAGATCCGATCCATTTTTTTTGGTAAAAAGGACAGGAAAATCATCAGATCCACTATTTTCGGGTATCAAAACCCTTTTCTGATGGTTATTCCGATGGTTATTCTGATGGCTATTCCGATGGCTATTCCGATGGTTATTCCAATGGTTATTCCGATGGGGTGTTTGATACATTGCGATGGAGAGTGTTATAAACATTGCGATGGTGCATATTTTTTATGTAAACATTGCGATGACTCGTTTTAAAAGAAAACATTGCGACACAAAACCCATCTATTATCAACCGAACCACAATCAACCCCGACTATCTTACCCATCGTCACATATATACAACATCTATATCCTATCCCATCCTCCAACTCATCTCACCTCTTCATACATCTAGACTCAAAATGAAAAAAAAAACTTTATAATCAAGATCTCAGTCATATTTCGTGTGATGCTGTTGCATGTCTAGATCTATTAAAGATCCTATCATGAAACAAAGATCATCATCGATCTATGTCAAGGCCATATACCTTTTTCATTATCCGAATCTATACAGAAGAAATATAACAAGTGTGTCACTTCCTTTCTTTGATTCGATTATACACAAACTCAAACTATAACTACCTGTGACCTACCTTTGACGAAAACTGATAACTAGGTTTTTACCTAATTAAAAAGTTCTTTGTCGTGTGTCTCTTCGAATTAAAAAACTAGTGTTTAATGTGTGACTCTTTTGTTTTTGGTGGAACAAAGATGTGTCGTTTTAGTGTTTAAAATAAAAGGTGCAAAACTTTAAAGTAAAGGTGCTCTTAAAGTAAATCTAAGTCTAATTAAAATAAAGGTGCAAGTATTTAAAAACGTGACTGAAATTAAAGGGCACTAAAGTAAATGACGTAAACTTAAATCTATCTAAGGCAAACTTAAAGTGCGACTAAAACTAAGGCAAGTCTAAAATAAAACTAAGGCAAATAATCTTAAAGTGCAATTAAATAAAGGGCAGGAAAAATAAAGCTTGAAAATAAAAATCAAAGACAAAAGCTAATAAGAACCTGAATACAGCTCATTCGGAATAAACCTTCGTTTGGAACAATCACTCGTCCGGAATGTCACCTTCGGTTGAAATGATTCTTCTTTGCTTGGAATATTGCCAAAATCCTTGATCCGGAACAAATTGATCTGAATATGTCACTTATCCAAAACAATCCTTCGTTCGGAACTTTACTGATTCGGAACTTGTAAAATTTGCCTTGATTCGGAAGTTTTTGGTCACCCTTGATTCGGAAGTTTCCGAATGAACCTCCTTGATTCGGAAGTTTAAGACTTCCGAATGAACAAACACTGATCCGGAACTAGCCCCTTGATTCGGAAGTTTATTCGGAACTTTTAAGTTCCGAATGAACAGCCCTTGGTTCGGAACTATGGTGACTTCCGAATGAGTCTCCTTGATTCGGAACTTTTTAAGTTCCGAATGAAGAAAGTTGATCCGGAACTTTTTAAGTTCCGAATGAACAGAGCTTGAGTCGGAAGTTTTCCTTCGTCCGGAACTTTGAATGTTCCGGATGAACAGCTTGACTCGGAACTTTTGCTTATCCCAAAATCTTCCGGATGAACCCTTGACTCGGAACTTTGGAGTTCCGAATGAGCACTTTCCCTCCTACTTGGTTCGGAAGTATTCCTGGAAAGATCAGAAACAAGAACAAACTCCCCCGAAGAACAAGGGATTACAGACAAACACGATCTAATACAAAATTCAACCAAAATCAACACAAAGATTAATCTAAACAGTAACGAATCAACAGTAACATCAACAAACAATTAAAAACAAGAAATTTAACAACTTTAACCACAATAATCAACAATCACTTGGATCAAAATAAAAGCATGAACATGAACATAAACATAAACACATAAATCAAAGATTAAGAAAGGTAGATAAGAGATTGACAAGATAAAGTAAAGATTGACAATAATTAAATGAAAACTTACTTGAAATTAAATGAATTTAAGGTGCAAGACAAGGTATTTAAATTTGACAAGAAAAGTAAATGACAAGGTATTTAAATGGTGGAAGAGCTAATTGTCACACTTAGCCAACAAGAAATAAACTTAGCTAGTCCTAATCTATATATAGGGGAGGATTAGGAAGCTTCCTCCCCTCCTTCATTTCTTGTTAATTGCAAGATTAAGTCCTTTTCTTCTTAATTCTTCATTAATTACACCATTAGTCCTTTTCTTCTAATCTTCTTTAAACTTGGACTTAAGGGACTTTTGGCTTCAGGATTTCTTTGAACTCGTCTTTAATTTCTTCAATAAAATAGACTTGAATTCTTCGGCTTTTGATAAACTTCCGTCTTTTGACTTTTTCTTCGATAAATCTTCAGAATTGGCCGTGGACTTCCGTTCTTTTTGCACTCTTGACTTCTTGACTTCGACTTTCATCCTTTTCTTCAATAAAAGTCCGTAAATGCCCGTGAATTTCCGTGTTTTCTCCACTTTTCACCTTTTCGTCCTAAATCACAACAAAAACACAAACCACGCATAATTCCGACATAAAAGACATAAAATACACGTTTTGGTCCGGTTATTATTGTAATTAAGTGGTAGAAAAGATGGGTGTTTACACACCTATCAAATCCCCTACACTTGACCATTGCAATGTCCTCATGCAATGCATTAGTTACAAAGCAAGATTACACTTTCCATCATAATCAATCCACGTTGGCCTTTATTAAAGAGATAGAAAATTAAAATCATACAAAATAAAGAAATCAAAAGCATACCTTGGGTTTTGGAAATGTTATGAATAATCATCATCCTCAAGTTTTCACTTTCTCCAAACCAAGCTTAAAAACGAGATCATTGTTATTATAAGTTAGTAAACTATCACGAACTCATGTGGGCCAATTATTCACTTAGACTCCCTTATTCCTAGGGGTATCTCTTATATTTTATTATTTGTCTTGAATGATCACAAGGATGCATTTTTGACTTATTTCGGTAGTTATTAAGTCTGAAAATAAAGTGAACGATTTAATCAATAGTTAGCTAAAGGACCAAATCTTTTAAAACTGCTTCTCGGGACCTCATAAAGTTCATATCTTGGCATAACTCGTTTCGCGATTTGAGACCTTTCTCGGACCGATATTTGGCAGCGACTTCATACTTCAAACCTTGAGAGACGTTCATGAAATAATGGTCTTCTCTTCATAATGGAATTTCTTCACTTGAAGTTTTGAGAGATTCATACTTGGACCACGACTTCTTCATTTTTCTCCAATCTTTATTTTGGACTTTGATATACAACGATCCGCCTCCTTTTATGACTTGGATCTATTTATCCTCATACCTTATTAGGGTCTTTTCGGATACACTTCTCCATGACTTTTGGGGAGTTTTTGCTTTACGTCGTGTGTCTCGATCCTTCATATTGATTTTCGATAAATGATTCTTCACATCACTTTGGATCTTTAGCAACAAAACATAGCCCTCATGCCTTGTTAGGGCCTTTTCGGACTCGCCAATCTTCGCGTCCCGCTTCAATAAGTTATGCCTTGGCTATGAACTCTAATCCATACCGAGCAACTTTTAAACGATCTGGGGCTAGAAGCTAAGTAACTTTTCAAATCGTACAACCTTATTTATTAGCAGATAAATTATTAGCAAGCGATGGGAGAATAGGCTCATAATTAACTAACATAAATTCACGAAAGAATAACGAACTTATAATTGGCTCTATCATCTCTCGTTCTCCACAGTTTAAAATCTCAAGTAATGAGACTCGTGGATACTAAGCCTATTAAATCAAAGTTTTGGGTTTTCGAGTCGCCTATAGGATCTTGCAAATTCTTAGACTTTTTCAAGTTTAGAAAGCGCATTTTAAAGTTCCCTTGATAAACGACTCTCTAGGATCAATTATAGGAACTTGCGAAAAGTTCTTGTTCTTAACCCGTGAGAGTTAAGACTTTCGCGTTTTATAGCTCCCTATATAAAAGCCTAGCAAAACTTGACTTAAACACGTTAAGAATACTAGCTAGAGTAAACTCGGATTGAGTCAAAAGATTCACAACGTTTGAAAATTAAAACCACTTATTAAACATTTATTCTAGCAAAGAAAGAAAATAACTATACAAAAGGTAAAAACTAATAGGCTAAAATAGATCAAAATTTTTGAAAAATGTCGAAAAATTGATTTTCCGGTTAAAATGAGGACAAATACAAGGAAAAGACCACTTAACTTCGATAGAAGTCCCCCCTACACTTAAGATAAACATTGTCCTCAATGTTTAAGCATGTGGGAGCAAACTCTCCTACACTTAGGACATTGTGCACGTTGTTTAAATCTCGCTAAGGAAAAGACAACTAAAGAGATTCCTATTTTAATATTGATAAAATATAAAAAAGTGAATCGAAAAGAGTTTAGGATAGAACCGGGAAGAAGTAGAACACGGAATCACGGGTTGTCAAGAATCATCAAGAGTAGATCATTGAAGCTCGAATCCCTGATTAAGAAGTGAGGAGAGGAAATAGCAATCCAAAGGGTCTCCCCTACACTTATGATAAAGAAAGCGAAAAGATATAAGTATGGGTTGCCTCCCAAGAAGCGCTTGGTTTTTGTTAACCGAGTCGTGAGCCTGACTCGACCTTGATCATCAACGGAAGAAGCATGAAACATATCCACCAGGATCAAAGACATAGTTTTCATCCATCAATAAGCACAAGCTTAAGGCGAACAAGGCAAGCCAAATAAGAAGTGGCAAGGTTCCCTTAAGCAGTGATGGAGCACGGTAGAAGCAAGTAGGAAGCGGTGTAAGCATGTCTTCAAAATTTCCAAAGATTTTTACTTTTATTTCATCAGGTGGATACTGAGATGGCTTAAAGACTTCAATACCGGGGTCGAACACCTTTTCCTTCAGAGGGAAAATAGCACTCAGGCTCAGCCGAGTGTGAAGAAGATCCGCAAAGAAGCACAACCTCGTCCTCAGAAGGGGGACAAAGAGGTGTCAAATCATAAGTGCAACGGATTTCGGTGTCGACCGGTTTCTTCTCCTTGGACAGAATGCTCTTCAAATCCAAAGTAGGATGAAGACGATAATCTTCAAAGTCTAAAGGAGGAGCCTCACTCTCATGAGGGAAGTATGTGTTGAGAGATTCAGAGAAATCTTCCTCAAATGAATAATCGTCCAAAGTAGGATCGAGTGATGGCGGAGGATCTTCATCGTGTGAAGAATCGCTCGAGAGAGTATCAGCCTCATCGAAATCATCAAAAGTGGGCAGCTCGGGATACTCAGAAGTACAATCAAAATCATCCGAATCTGAGCTAGAATCATCATCATAAGCATCAAAGACCGGTGGTGAATCATAAATGGGAGAAGCGTCAAAAGTAGAGTGAGAATCATCCACATTATCGTCAAAGAGTGGATTATCAGTGGAAGACTCGAATAGAGGATTGTCATAGACGGTAAAGTCATCGAGCACATTTATCATATTCACTGATTCTCGGCTTCCAAAGGATTTTCCTGTAAGCTTCCCCATTTTAAAAACTTTTGAATCATCCCCGACTCGTAAGATTAACTCACCTTCGGCCACATCTACTAAAGCTCGTCCGGTTCTCAAGAATGGCCGACCAAGTATTAAAGGAATACGAGGGTCCATTTCATAATCAACTACGACAAAATCGACCGGGAAAGTAAATGTGCCAACTTTGATAAATACGTCTTCGGCTATACCAACGGGGTAAGCGAGAGTGCGATTTGCAAGTTCGAGAGTCATCTTTGTTGGAATGAGATCGGGCAATGATAGTGTTTTCCAAACACTCAGTGGCATCAAATTAATACTAGCCCCGAGATCAGCAAGGGCAGTAAATTCTTCAGTTTTGTTGAACACGCAAGGCAACACAAAACGACCGGGATCTCCAAGCTTTTCCGGAAGTTCTTTAAGAATAACTGCTGAGCAGTTTTCATTTAAGCGTGTGTTGGCGAATTCAAGCAGCTTCTCCTTCTTGCTAAGCAATTCCTTGAATGCTTTGACAAATTTCGGCATGTGGCAAAGTGCTTCAACAAGATTAATGTTGATGGTCATTTTAGATAGCATATCCACATATTTCGATACTTGACAGTCATTCTTGGTTAGATCGTTGGTCTTGCCTATGCGAGAAGGGTATGGGATTCTAGGTTGATAGGGAGACGGTGAAGGTGTAGTTGGTGAAGGTTGTGCTGTTGAAGGGTCCTTTCGAGATACATCGTCATGACGAGGCGGAGACGGTAATGGTGCACTAATACTAGGTGTAGGAGGAGTAGGGATACATGGTGGTGGAGGAGGTGTAGATGATGGTGGTGGGATAGGTGGATCGACAATGGTAATTCCACTACGCGTAGTTATAGCACTCACATTAGCTCGCGGATTAGTGACGGTGTTTGAAGGTAGAGAACCCGAAGAAGAAGAAGGTTGAGCTTCGGGCAAGAAACTAGCCAATAGATTCTTTAATTCAGTTGTTTGAGTGCTGAAGGAGGATTGAATATTATCACGAACCTCGGTTCTGATGTCATTTCCTTGCTTCAAGATATCTCCTTTCAGATTGATAATTTGGCTTTGCAAGTTCTTGATTTGCTCACCTTGGGTTCTCATGATGGCGTCAACATCAGGATTAATGGGTGGGTGTTGTTGGGTGGGTGGTTGATAAGGGTTAGAAGCACGAGGTGGGATTTGGTTGCTTCTATTGTATTTGGTGGCGGGGTTTTGGTTTTGAGGAGAAAAACCGGGTGAAAGGTAATTGTTGGAACGGTAACTCAGCAGATTTCTATCCCCTTGTTGTCTAGCTTGGTAATTTTCCGGTGAATAATTACCATAAGCTGCATACACATTTTCCGGATTTCCTTGTGTTGAAGGACAATCGGTGTATGAGTGAGGACCGCCACATGTTTCACAAGGATTAACAACCGCTTTAACTTGTTGTTGTTGTTGGTTTGAAGCGAGAAGCGTAATACTTTTTCTCATTTGGCCATCATGCGGGTGAGTTCGGTCATCTCAGGGTTTGCTGAGGTAGAAGAAACATTGACTCTCGGGTTGTTCCTTGAAGAAGCAGAGGAATACCAGTTCTTGTGATGAGTAGTCATGTTCTCTATTAACTCTCTACACTCCTCGGGTCTCCTTTTCATGAATGTGCCACCGGCGGCTGCATTGATCGTATCACGATCTCGAAAAGTCAAACCGTTGTAGAAAGTATCGATTAATGTCACAGGGAGCATATTGTGGTTTGGACATCTATCGATCAAGACATTATATCTCTCCCAAGCATCAAAAAGAGATTCATCAGGGTCTTGCATGAAACCGCTGATCTGATTGCGAAGGCTTGTGACCATGGATGGTGGAAAGTAGCGCGAAAGAAAGCGTTGAGTCATGTCATCCCAAGTGTGAATAGAATTCTTCGGGAGACGATCAAACCATTTCTCGGCATGATGCGATAAAGTATGTGGGAAGAGTTGTAGGCGAAGTACATCCATTGTGGCCCCAGGCAACTTCATGCTTTGAGTGATTGTAATGAACTTGTCGAGGTGTTTGTTGGCATCATCATCAGGCAATCCACGGAATGGGTTTGTTTGTACTTGCTGAATCATGTGGTGCTTCAACGAAAACTTAGGAGCGTTGATTTGCATCGGCGCAATCGGTCCTCCTCGTCCAAACATTGTTGGTTGACAAAGTTCCTCCATGGTCCGAAGATCGGGCTGTGGAAGAGCATTGTTGTTATTATTATTATTATTGAGGTGCGGTGGAATGTTGTTGTTGTTAACACCTGCCATATCTAAATCTTCTTGAGGCTCGGCTCTTGATAATTAGAAGATCTAGTACGCATACACCTGAAAATGCAAAAGAAAACAAAACCAAACACAAAGACAATATATATACACAATAAAGCTAAAATCTTTTTGGATTTTTGAAATTTTAAATTTTTATGGTTTTTTATCAATTTTTAATTTTTATGATTTTTTGAATTTTTAAGGCAAGAAAAATAACGTTCACAAGTGAGCGGATCCCAAAAAGCAACGTGTCTCTCACAGAAAACTGTTGATCTTTACGAAAAGAGCCGGCAGCGGCGCCATTTGATAACTAGGTTTTTACCTAATTAAAAAGTTCTTTGTCGTGTGTCTTTTCGAATTGAAAAACTAGTGTTTAATGTGTGACTCTTTTGTTTTTGGTGGAACAAAGATGTGTCGTTTTAGTGTTTAAAATAAAAGGTGCAAAACTTTAAAGTAAAGGTGCTCTTAAAGTAAATCTAAGTCTAATTAAAATAAAGGTGCAAGTATTTAAAAACGTGACTGAAATTAAAGGGCACTAAAGTAAATGACGTAAACTTAAATCTATCTAAGGCAAACTTAAAGTGCGACTAAAACTAAGGCAAGTCTAAAATAAAACTAAGGCAAATAATCTTAAAGTGCAATTAAATAAAAGGCAGGAAAAATAAAGCTTGAAAATAAAAATCAAAGACAAAAGCTAATAAGAACCTGAATACAGCTCATTCGGAATAAACCTTCGTTTGGAACAATCACTCGTCCGGAATGTCACCTTCGGTTGAAATGATTCTTCTTTGCTTGGAATATTGCCAAAATCCTTGATCCGGAACAAATTGATCTGAATATGTCACTTATCCAAAACAATCCTTCGTTCGGAACTTTACTGATTCGGAACTTGTAAAATTTGCCTTGATTCGGAAGTTTTTGGTCACCCTTGATTCGGAAGTTTCCGAATGAACCTCCTTGATTCGGAAGTTTAAGACTTCCGAATGAACAAACACTGATCCGGAACTAGCCCCTTGATTCGGAAGTTTATTCGGAACTTTTAAGTTCCGAATGAACAGCCCTTGGTTCGGAACTATGGTGACTTCCGAATGAGTCTCCTTGATTCGGAACTTTTTAAGTTCCGAATGAAGAAAGTTGATCCGGAACTTTTTAAGTTCCGAATGAACAGAGCTTGAGTCGGAAGTTTTCCTTCGTCCGGAACTTTGAATGTTCCGGATGAACAGCTTGACTCGGAACTTTTGCTTATCCCAAAATCTTCCGGATGAACCCTTGACTCGGAACTTTGGAGTTCCGAATGAGCACTTTCCCTCCTACTTGGTTCGGAAGTATTCCTGGAAAGATCAGAAACAAGAACAAACTCCCCCGAAGAACAAGGGATTACAGACAAACACGATCTAATACAAAATTCAACCAAAATCAACACAAAGATTAATCTAAACAGTAACGAATCAACAGTAACATCAACAAACAATTAAAAACAAGAAATTTAACAACTTTAACCACAATAATCAACAATCACTTGGATCAAAATAAAAGCATGAACATGAACATAAACATAAACACATAAATCAAAGATTAAGAAAGGTAGATAAGAGATTGACAAGATAAAGTAAAGATTGACAATAATTAAATGAAAACTTACTTGAAATTAAATGAATTTAAGGTGCAAGACAAGGTATTTAAATTTGACAAGAAAAGTAAATGACAAGGTATTTAAATGGTGGAAGAGCTAATTGTCACACTTAGCCAACAAGAAATAAACTTAGCTAGTCCTAATCTATATATAGGGGAGGATTAGGAAGCTTCCTCCCCTCCTTCATTTCTTGTTAATTGCAAGATTAAGTCCCTTTCTTCTTAATTCTTCATTAATTACACCATTAGTCCTTTTCTTCTAATCTTCTTTAAACTTGGACTTAAGGGACTTTTGGCTTCGGGATTTCTTTGAACTCGTCTTTAATTTCTTCAATAAAATAGACTTGAATTCTTCGGCTTTTGATAAACTTCCGTCTTTTGACTTTTTCTTCGATAAATCTTCAGAATTGGCCGTGGACTTCCGTTCTTTTTGCACTCTTGACTTCTTGACTTCGACTTTCATCCTTTTCTTCAATAAAAGTCCGTAAATGCCCGAGAATTTCCGTGTTTTCTCCACTTTTCACCTTTTCGTCCTAAATCACAACAAAAACACAAACCACGCATAATTCCGACATAAAAGACATAAAATACACGTTTTGGTCCGGTTATTATTGTAATTAAGTGGTAGAAAAGATGGGTGTTTACACACCTATCAAAAACCCTCTTAAATCTTTGAATGACGATGTAATCAGACAAAGGTCTTCAATTAATTGAGAATCTTCTAAAAAGGATAGTAACAAAAAGTGGTTTGAGATTCGTTTGTGTGTATTAACAATGAATGAGGTTTGGACGTGTTCTTATGGTTGCGTATTAATTGAGAGATTAAGATGCATAATCTTTGATTGAGTGATTAGGATGTTTAATTCTTGCTTCGTGTGAATTGATTTCGATGAAGCTTTGAGATGGATTTGTGTTTGTTGACTGCCATGATTTGGGGGATATGAAAAGGGACGGAGTTTTCTAGGATAGAGAAGATAGATTGAGGCGGTTATGTTTATGTGATTAGGCTTAGGGCAGCTGTGAGTCAATCTAGGTATTAGTCAATTATATATCCCAGCTATCTCAATGTGGACCAGGTATTAGTTATATTCTTAGTGGGCCTGAATTTCGTAAAGTATCAGTTTTGCTAAAATCTTGGTGCGTGGTAGTGTATTGCAATTGGGCCTATGTTGGTTTATATATTTCAACCGAATGGAGTAGCAGGTGGTTTGTATATTATCCAATTTTGAATTGGAGCGAAAATGATTTGGCTTGCATCGGATTTATTTTTTGGGCTATGATGACATTATTATTGATGCCGCATATTCGATATGTTTCGATCGAAAGTGCTTAAATGACAAAGAAATTTTTGGTTTAAAACCCAATATTTCTGAAAAATTTTTGACGAGTCGATCCGTGCATCAGTTGGGCATGTGACTGACGCTGGGCTTTAACGACAATTTATCTAGACAAATTATCCTTTAATGATATTTTATCATTTGTTCTAGATAACGACATTCTCAAACACAACACCAAAGCATTAACGCTAAAACGATCCAATATAAGAATCACTTTAACGACAACGGCTAGTTTTGGTTCTACAAAGACAAGTGATCACGAAGTGGATTTGGTATTCTTTATTTGAAGTTGAAGTGGGATTTCACGTAGGCGTCTACTTATTTCATCATCGAGCCTTCCTTTTATTTTTCTACCCATTTTCTTTAAACCCATTCTATCGATTGATGACTTGCTTGGGCGATAAAATTTATGATTGAGACTTGAATTATCTAGTTTCCACTGTCAAGGGGTGGATGATCGACGACATGGATTACTATCATTTTTGGGAGCTTTGTTGCAGTTCTCAGTGTCACACACAGTTGCTCGTGTGGATAACTTCAAGAGGTGTTTAGAGACTTGTTTCTGCGCCATTCTTCAATCAACAAAAGTGCAAGCTTAAGTAACAAATTTAGGGGATTGTACTTCAGTCTCAAGTTTTGGATATCGGGTTTAATTCACATGTGATCACGACAAATAGCCGAATGAATTCGAGGTTGGTAAGTTAGACAGAGAGAGATGGAATCAGCAATCTATTCTCATGAGGTATTTTTGAGCTACATAACGACAATGGTACTTCATAGTCTAAGCAAAATATTTCAAAGTTTCTCAATGACTTTCAAAAATTTTCAATACATTTGCTTTAGACTAAGAACTTCTCGAGTATATGGACGTCCACGATAATGATGCTTCCGAGAGTTCGAAATCATCATGGGGGAAGATCGTGTACTTTGAAGTAATCGGATCAACTTCCAGGGGGAAGTAGTGTACATGGAATGGTATCTACTTACTTTATATGATTTTTATGAACTATTCTGCAGGCGTGAGAAGAATTGTTTCTGATTTCCTGCATGTTACCCCAAACGGATTATCACCAAAACCTAAACGACATGAAACATTATAGAAGCAGTGTTATTTGGTGTGGTTCTTCTACAAATTTCCGTTGTGCACTTAAACCGATGAGCTAGAAGATTGTTCAAACTACATCAAAGTGTCAGAATTTGCTTAAGATCGTGTACTTTGAAGTAATCGGATCAACTTCCAGGGGGAAGTAGTGTACATGGAATGGTATCTACGTACTTTATATGATTTTTATGAAGTGTTTTGCAGGCATGAGAAGAATTGTTGCTGATTTCCTGCATGTTACCCCAAACGGATTATCACCAAAACCTAAACGACATGAAACAATATAGAAGCAGTGTTATTTGGTGTGGTTCTTCTATAGTGTTATTTAAGTAACATACAACTTAAGGGCCACTATAGAAGAAGTTAGTTGGTACGAATACAAAAGAGTTTGAATAGGATCATGACTGGAATGAGCTTGAGATAGCAGAATATTATCAAATAAATAAGGCAGAACTAGGAGTAATGCGCAAAAAATTAGTGACCTGCAACACAAGTTAGTTGAAGAGGAGGTGTAGAAGCATATACAAAAATATTGTCGCTTGGAGTTGTGCTAATCTTTCTAACATGAGTTATATCGTCTATGGTTGTTAGAAGGTATGAATTCATTACTCATATTCTATTTGATTCAAGATGTCACAATAGAATAAGTAACTACCAAAAGTGGATGTTGCAGTAGTATAAGTAACTAATTTGTGAATTTTGTTACGTTTGAGATTAGTTGCATCCAAAATCCTAGATGGTATTATATGATGATAAAAAATAACTGTTTTAGAACGAACCATCCCTAAAAATGACCCGGAACGTCATCTCTGATGGAATAGATGGTTACTTCAATTAAGACAATATGATACAACTCAATCTATGTGAACATGAGGAATAGGTCAACCGAGCCATTTTATCCTCTTAAGTAATATAGTAATGGAGCATGAAAAAAACACAAGATAGCTTGTATCCTTGATAACGCCTAAATCCAACATGTTTTTAGGAGCGTTATCCGTACTTTTGTACATGTATATTGGTTAATTATATGATACTTTTGTGCATATTTGTGCCCAACTGTGTTTGCAAGTCTTTGTGTAGCCAATTGCAGGAATGGAGTATAAAACAACATAAAAGTAAAGAATTGTACGAGTACGAAGAATCCTAGTCAAGTTTAAGACCTGTGTACAAGTTACAAGCCTTTGAAGATTAATTCCGGGTGCAAGAACGAGCATTTCCAAAGAGCAAATAAAGATATTCAGCATGAAAGTTGTCACCATCAACACACATCCAACTTGCCACTGGCAAGAGTGAAGTTGCCACCATCACATGGGAGTTGATTTGCCTCCATCATAGCTCATGTTGCCTCTATCATAGCTCATGTTTCCTCCATCATGAGTGAAGTTGCCACCAACATTTGTCTAGGCAGAAATGTGTCCACATTTATGCAAGCTCAAGGAACTCCATGCAAGAACATTCTAGACTTTCTTTCTCTCCAAGCCAACCATTGAAGTCTAGGGCCTTAACTAGCTTATAAATAAGACCCTTGGGGTCATGTAACAACATATCTTTAACACATCTATCAATATCTCTTAATACTTTTAAATCATCTTCTCATTACTACATCAAATAAACTTTCTCATCCTTGTCCAAACTCCCATTCCCGGATTTGAACAAGGTGGTGCTAGAAAAGTTAGTTTTTGAGTCCAATAAGAAAAGTTATCATGACAAAACTCTTAGGGATCATTACCCTAATCATTAGTAACATTTTTCCACTTTGTAAGACTCTTGATTATGACTTATAATACTTTTATTTCTGAGTTTATTTCATCATTTGTTATGAGTAGCTAAGTTTCATTCTACACTTGGTAGGATGATGTTTGTAGTATGAAGTGGTGGTTGTGATTGTGATTTATGTTTAATTCATTGTCAAGCTTTCCTATAATCCATTGATATTTATGTTTCATGTGACAATTTCTATCAAAACTTAATTTGTTGGTAAAGATTTCATAGGCCGAAAGGGTTATTTTCTATCAACAAGTCGTAGCCGGTTTGTCTATGATTGGCTATCTTTTGTATTGATCATTTCTTAAAAAGTTTTGATTATCAAGAAACATAATTATAAGTGTTATCAAATTCGTGAAATGACCGTGAATCGAATTTGTTGAAATTGGATTAAGTCTTGAATTGAGTGATTGAGTCTAATGCTTGTTTTCTTTAACCAAGGTCTACACGAAGATTAAAGCTTTTAAAAACAATAGATTGGATTATCCATCTAATTATCATAATCATATATGTTAACGTGTCATCACAATCATACCACTACGAATGCTCAAACTAGTCTTTACCAAGTGTACCTTTAATCATATTATTAATCTCATCATTTTACTTGTTATTTGCTTGTTTACAATTGCTACAATCTACGATTATAGTTTCATTTTAGAATAATCATAGGTTTTCCAAATCCTCGTGAACGATCTTGGTATTACCACATAAAAGCTATACACAAACGAAAGGGTTAGACATGCCCGTGCGTTTTTAGTCAATCCGGTAATTCGTGTTTATAAATTTAAAACTTGTTACTAACACCACGCATCAAGTCTTTGGCGCCGCTGCCGGGGATTTGATTGTGTTCTTAGTTCCAAAATCATCCTATAATCAAACCCATTGTAGTGTCCTCATTGCAAACAAACCCAAAGATAAAAAAAAGTAATAAAAAAATATAATTTTCTAACAGGAGAGTATTGCCGCCGGTAACACCCTCCTGCCGCCGGCAACACCACCACAAAACCACCTTTGCCGCCCGGCAAGGTAGTCCTGCCGCCGGAAAGCTTCAAACAGAAGGTATTTTGCCGCCCGGCAACCCATGTTTACCGCCGGCAAGCTTCCAGATTTTTTATTAAAAAAAATAATTTTTTTAATGTTCTTATTTTGTTTGGTTTATTTAATTTCCTATTTACTTATTTTCTTATTAGTTATATTTTGTTTGTTTTTGTTTTTATTACTTGTAATCCTTTTCAAAATTCGTTCAAGACTTGAATGAACACATGTTCTTCCGGTCAAGAATTGCTTAGTCCATACACCGATCTTGAACGTCATATTCACCAATCTCGAAAGAAAAACCGCAAGAAACAACCCTTTGTTTCTTTTGAAAACCGAATCTCAAAAACCAAAAACCCACCATTTGATAATCTCTTAGACGCCTTTGTCGTCTACAACCCATTTAACGATCTACCATTTCCAATGGACGACGATCAATCAATGTGGGCAGCCAACCAAGTAGTAGCACCTACCCCCGAGGCTGCTATTGTTCAAGTTGAGCTTGGAGAAAACTTTACCGTGAAAGGTCATCACCTTTCAATGATCAAAGACCACCAATTTGATGGCCGTGCGAGAGCCGATCCGCAAAAGCACATATCCGAATTCATTAAAATATGTGGCATGTTCCGTTATGGAGCCAACGTCAATGTAGACGCCATAAAACTCAAACTCTTCCCATCATCTATGAAAGAGTTTGGTATAATGAGTTGACGCCCGGTACCATTGAAACATTGGAACAAATGAGAACCGCTTTTGTTAGCCGTTTCTTTCCGCCCGCCATGTACGAAAGACTCATGGGAGAAATCTGAGGTTTCGCCCAACTTCCACAAGAAACCCTCATTGATGCGTGGAATCGAATGAAAGACCTACTTCGTAGTTGTCATGGACATGGTTTACTAAAAGGAACCATCATCCAAATCTTTTATCATGGTCTCAATGAACCGACGCAAACAATCCTTGACGCTGGTGGACTCTTTCTTTATAAGACTCCCAACGAAGCATATACATTGCTCGAGAACCGAGTTCTCTTAAAACTCGATTGGTCCAAAGATAACCGAACCAAACCTTTCAAGAAAACCGTTGCTTTCGTTTAAAGTGACGAAAATTCCAAACTCATTGAGAAGATGGACGCTCTCACATCTAAATTCGACTCGCAATTCAAAACCATCAAAGACGAAATGAAGGAGATGCGAGGCGAATGTACTTTTTGTGGAGGACCACACCCATCCACGGCGTGTGATGATACACCAATAAGAGAACCGCCACAAGAAGCAAACTACGCCTAAGGAGGATACCGAGGAAGTGGTTATCGAGGTAACCACTACGGTAGAAATTCCGGCATATGGCGTGAGTATCCCAAAAACGAAAATCATAGCTCACAACCCCGTGAGAATGATAATTCCGGTCCATCAAACGAAAAGAAACTCGAAGAGTCGACCCTAGAGAAAACGTTGTTAGCTTTCATAGAGTCTCAAAAATCGACAAACACGTTCATTAAGAACCAATTCTTCGATCTCAAGCCAACGTTGAAAGAGGACAAAGACACCACACCGCAACCATTAATGCTCTCGAAACCAAACTCGGTCGAATCACCGATCAATTAGCCAATCGACTGTTGGGTCAAAAAGTTGATGTGGCAGAAACTCAAAAACGAAGAAAACATGAAGATATTGTCTAAGCGTTGTCAAGAGCAATCCAAGCGTTGACAAGAGCAAACTAAGCGTTGTTGGCTCAAGAGTTGTCGTGTGCAATCTAAGCATTGTCACATGCAATTCAAGAGCTGATAGAAACGTAGACAAGAAGCTTATGGAAGCTTCTATTTAGATAAACATGCAAGATATATTCTGCATAAGTTTATTTAAATAGAAGATTTACTTGTTTATTTGTTATTATCTCTTGTAAACCCTAATCCTTACACTATAAAAGGAACCAAGGGTCTTAGGTTTTATTCATCATTCATATTCACAATGTAAACCTAAAAGCGTGTGTCGACTAGACGTGAGATTCAATGTATACACGTCTAGTGATTGTTTGTTATTAATATAATGAACAATCCATTTGTTTTAATTCATGTTATTGTGCCTAAACACCTTGTTAATGTATCATGTTCTAATTCCGCTTTGATTATCTAATCATATGAACATGGTGCATTCCTAGTAGCTTAAAAGATCCGGAAACCAAGGTTTCCACAATTGGTATCAGAGCCTCGTGGCTCGTGATGCTAGGACCAACAAGGTGTTCGTGTATGGTGAAAAGAAGAAAAATCAGTCTAGGGTTTTTCTGGACGTTTTTGTGTGCGCAGCAGTATTCAAAGGTCATAACTTTAAAATGGACTGTTGGATCGTCACGAAATTTCTTGTGTGTGTTCTATACACATATATCTAGACATCCACCGGAGGGATTGTCAAGTTTTATCCCCAATCAAAAGTTATTAGGAGTCAAAGTCAGCAGTGAGTATATGCAGTTTTCTGTGAACATCCATATTCAAAACACGATCTCTCCTTCGTTAACCGTTGGATCATCGTGATTTTTGAACTGTAGATTCTTGGCACTTGTGTCTAGAATCTCACTGAAGGGATTTTCGATCTGAGCCCTAACGAAGAAGTTATTCAAGGTCGAAGTTCACTGTTTAATGGTATTAATGTTTTTGCTTTTTCACATGAAATCATGAACTAGGGTTTTTTAAACCCTAGATCGACATAAAAAGCAGAAGGATTATGAGGGTTGAGGCTGTTATGATTCAAGAAAAGAAGTGTTGTGACGTGGGTTGTACAAGAAAGGATGGTTACAACAGCATGGACGCAACTTTTAAAAAAAAGGCATGTTTTATTTTGGATGCAAAGCAATTCACAAATTGCATGATTGGAGATATCACGGTATGGAGCAGCAAAGAGGAAAATCTTTTGGTCAACATTGCTGTTTATTAAATTGACGTTGATAAGGAAGGTTCACAATATAAAAAGGACGCTTGCTACATGTTCGTGGTCCCATCAGTAATATAAGGAAAAATGACGTTGATATTTTTTTATTCAACGTTGACAAGTGAAAAAGACGTGAAGCTCTGTTGCAGCAACACGGATTCGTTTTTGTGCAATTAAAAATTGACATGATGGTTGCTGCCTCGTTTGTTGGACCAAGCAAGTTAAGGTACTATTTTCATGCTTCCTTGTGACATCACGTGAATACAAAAGTCCAAGCACGTCAGAATAGATCATGTGATATTTACAATTCATGTTCAAACAACAGTCACGTGGGTTTGGTTATTCGAACAAGTAAAGCAAAAATTCAAACGTAAGATTTGAATATGATGCTAATATTATGGGATTTGCTTCCTTTTTTCGTGGCTTGTGTATGAGTTGGAAAAGACGTGTGATTGGTAACAACTCCTACAAATTTGGAATGTGATGTGATCAGTTTGATATTATTTTGTTATACATGCAAGGGATATTCACACAGGAATATATCAATTTCTTGTTTTGGACATGAAGCTAAAGACGTGTGAATTTTGGAGCAAAGATAGTCACATAAATTTTGGAGCGAGTTGTGTTTTAGACGCTGACGTTTGTTATTTTGACGCTGACAAGAATAAGTCGAACGCTGACAGAAATAGCGTTGACATGAGTTGTCCGAGAAACGCTTGCTCAAGCGTTAATAGGTGTTGTCCGATATGTGACAGTACACATAGAAAGGATATTGGACAAAGAAGGTTCTCGGGTAACAAAAGAATAGCTGCTGTTGAGAAAATTAGTTCGTTTTGAGCACACAAAAAGGAGGAATTTACACACGAAGGTACATGGAATCTCCGTTTTTATTTAGAATATCATGTTGATATTTATGTCTCGGATATTTTTAAAAGAGATTAATGATTTTAAGGCGAGTTAGCAACGATTCATGAAGTAATTTATTGGAGTATGTAATCGGGATAGCCTTGTGAAAGAGTTATTTGTTGACATCTTTTACATATGAAGATATTGACTTTTCATGAAGAGGTGTTGGCTAAAGGGGAAGAATTCTTATGGTAAGTTTGATGTTTGAAGAAGATTTTCGCGAGTTTGTGTTATGTCATATCTTAAAGTCATGCACTTCCAGCCACTGACTTTAAAGATAACTTGTTCGTGCTTATATTGTTGGTGATGAAGACTTGTCATTACACTTGAAGGAGTTACATTATCGTGCTCAGTGTCTCACAAAGGATGAGAATATTGACAAGGGATCGAGGTCTACTTATAATTTGCTATAGGTATAAGTTCTTCATCGCGTGGATAGTACAAGACATGGAACACAAGGTTAGGTTATTCTACTTCTACATCAAGATTACTTTATTTATTTTTCTTCAAGATCATTACATAGAGCTACATTTGGAGAATCTTCAAAGATTGCATACATTGTTTACTTCCCTGTTGATGTGACAAAAAGGGGAAGACATACATGCTACACTTGAGGGGAAGCATTTTGAAGATCTGTACAACTTACAAGAGATACACATAGAGTTTTGCCAACATCAACTAGGGGAAGATTGTTGGGTCAAAAAGTTGATGTGGCAGAAACTCAAAAACGAAGAAAACATGAAGATATTGTCTAAGCGTTGTCAAGAGCAATCCAAGCGTTGACAAGAGCAAACTAAGCGTTGTTGGCTCAAGAGTTGTCGTGTGCAATCTAAGCATTGTCACATGCAATTCAAGAGTTGATAGAAACGTAGACAAGAAGCTTATGGAAGCTTCTATTTAGATAAACATGCAAGATATATTCTGCATAAGTTTATTTAAATAGAAGATTTACTTGTTTATTTGTTATTATCTCTTGTAAACCCTAATCCTTACACTATAAAAGGAACCAAGGGTCTTAGGTTTTATTCATCATTCATATTCACAATGTAAACCTAAAAGCGTGTGTCGACTAGACGTGGGATTCAATGTATACACGTCTAGTGATTGTTTGTTATTAATATAATGAACAATCCATTTGTTTTAATTCATGTTATTGTGCCTAAACACCTTGTTAATGTATCATGTTCTAATTTCGCTTTGATTATCTAATCATATGAACATGGTGCATTCCTAGTAGCTTAAAAGATCCGGAAACCAAGGTTTCCACATCGACCAAGTGGTTCGCTACCAAGCAACACTCAAACAAACCCAAAACCATCTATGGATAAACCATACCGCCCACCACACACCCGTAATGAATATGTGAATGCCGTATTCACAAGAAGTGGGCTGAGTTGTGATCCACCACAAAACCCGAACAACAATGCTCCCACTTTCGCCGATGAAAGTGAAGACGAGGCCGATGAGCCCGAGAAGGAAGAAACCGTTCCTCCTTCCAAACCCAAACCAGGACAAACCGCACCCATTCCAATACCAACACCAAAGGCGTATACACCAAAAATTCCGTTTCCTCAACGCCTACGAAAAGAAAAGATGGAGGATCGTAATGCCAAATTCCTTAAGATGATCAAGGAAGTTAAGATCAACGTTCCACTTGTTGATATCTTAACCGGCATGCCCAACTATGGGAAATTCCTCAAAGATCTTGTGAGCAACCAGAGTAAGACGAACAAAATCTTTGTTGCGTTTCTAAATGAAGAATGTTCTGCAGCCTTGCAAAGCAAACTTCCACCAAAGCTCGGAGATCCGAGAAGCTTTCTCATACCATTCACCCTAAACAACAATGTAGAATGTCACGCCTTGGCCGATCTAGGCACAAGTATCAATCTTATGCCATACTCATTATACAAGAATCTTTCAAACAATACTTTGAAACCTACGAGTATGAGTATACGTTTGGCAAACCACACCTACCAATATCCCATTGGGATATCCGAGAACATGCTTGTTCAGGTTGGCAAATTCATATTTCCCGCCGACTTCGTAATCCTTGAAATGGAGGAAGACCATCAAGTCCCTCTCATTTTATGACGAACATTCTTGCACATCGTCGATGATATCATTCGTGTGAAGAATAAAGAACTCAACCTTGGAGTTGGTGATGATCGAGTCACATTCTTAGTCGATAAAGATATGCAACACTCCCATTCCAATGATGACACATGCTTCCGCGTGGATGTTATCGATGAAGTAACGGAAGAAGAGTTGGATGCATTGTTTGATGACAACGCACCATTCCAAACAACTTCGGAAAAGATTAACGATACCGATCGTGATCGTGAATTCGAAGAATTCATGGCCCTTGATTCCGAAGTAACTCTAGAAGAAGAGGAAAACAAGCCGTTTGAAGTTTTGCCTTCGAAATCGAACTTTATAGTTCACAAATCTGTTCATGATCCACCGACGGATCTTGAGTTGAAACCTCTTCCCGAACATCTCGAGTACGCTTATCTAGAGAAGGATTCACTCCTTCCGGTGATTATCTCAGCCAAACTCGAGGAAGATGAGAAGGAACGTCTCGTTTCTATGCTCAAAAACCACAAAGAAGCGTTTGCTTGGAAAACATCCGATATACGGAGTATTAGCCCATATTTTTGCAAACACAAGATCAATCTCGAAGACGATGACAAACCCGTTATTGAGAGGCAACGTCGACTTAACCCAAACATGAATGAGATAGTAAAAGCCGAAATCATCAAACTCCTTGAGGTAGGAATCATCTATGCCATAGAGGATAGTCCTTGGGTTAGTCCTATTCACTGCATTCCTAAAAAAGGAGGAATGACTGTTGTGACCAACGAAATTAACGAACTTGTTCCTACAAGAACCGTTACCGGTTGGCGTGTGTGTACTGATTACCGCAAATTGAACGATGCCACATGAAAAGATCATTTTCCTCTACCATTCATGGACCAAATATTGGAAAGACTAGCGGGGAACAAATTCTTTTGTTTTCACGATGGCTTTTCCGGATATTTTCAAATACCTATCGAACCATCCGATGAAGACAAGACCACTTTTACGTGTCCTTTTGTAACATTTGCTTATAGGCGTATGCCTTTTGGTCTTTGCAATGCACCTGCGACTTTTCAAAGGTGTATGATCACAATCTTTCAAGACATGATCGAAGTATCCATGGAAGTTTTCATGGATGATTTCTCAGTCTTCAGAAACTCATTCGAGTCTTGCCTTTTTAACCTAGAGCGCATGCTCATCCGATGCAAACAAGCTCATATCGTGCTTAATTGGGAGAAATGTCACTTTATGGTGACTGAAGGAATTGTGCTTGGACACAAAGTCTCCGGAGCCGGATTGGAAGTAGACAAAGCCAAGATCGAAGTGATATCCAAATTACCACCACCCACTAACGTTAAAGCCGTTATAAGTTTTCTAGGTCATGCGGGATTCTACCGCCGATTCGTAAAAGATTTTTCCAAAATCGCTAGACCGATGACCATACTCCTTGAAAAAGACATAGTCTTTGATTTCAATGAAGAATGCATAAAGGCATTTGACAAACGTAAAGACAAGTTAACGAATGCACCGATCATGGTTTCACCGGATTGGTCGCGACCGTTTGAACTTATGTGTGATGCAAGCGATTTCGCTGTAGGAGCCGTATTAGGACAACGTGAAGGAAAACATTTCCGTCCTATACACTTTGCGAGCAAAACTCTAAATAGCGCGCATCTCAACTACACAATCACCGAGAAAGAACTACTTGCCGTAGTTTTTGCTTTTGACAAATTCCGATCCTATCTCGTATTATAAAAAACGATTGTATTCACCGATCATTCCGCGTTGAAATATCTATTCTCAAAACAAGATGCTAAGCCACGTCTTATTAGGTGGATTTTACTTCTCCAAGAATTTAACATCAAAATCCGAAACAAGAAAGGAGCTGAAAACGTCGCAGCCGATCATTTGTCGCGACTTGAAAATCCAAACATGGAAGAGTTAAGGGACGAAGATATCGACGATTATTTTCCCGATGAAACTCTTATGAAAATCTCTACGGATGAATCTCCGTGGTTTGCAGATTTTGTACCTCGTTGGAAGAATTCTAAGGAAAGGTTTAACCTATCACCAACGATGTAAATTCTTTTCCGACCTAAAACACTATTTCTGGGAAGATCCCTATCTTTTCAAAGTATGCCCCGATGGCATGATTAGGAGATGTGTTTACGGCACGAAAACAAGGAAGATCCTTGATGAATGTCATCATGGCCCTACTGGGAGACATCATGGTCCTTCAACCACCGCGAAAAAAGTCTTTGATGCTGGTTTTTATTGGCCAACAATTTTTAAAGAAGCCTATACTCTAGTCAAAATTGTGATGCTTGCCAACGTACTGGTAGCCTCTCACGAAGAGACGAAATGCCTCAAAACAACATCCAAGTTAGCAAAATATTTGACGTATGAGGAATTGATTTCATGGGACCCTTTCCCAAATCCCATAAGTTCGAATATATCTTAGTCGCTATTGATTACGTATCCAAATGGGCAGAAGCCGAGGCTTTACCCACAAATGATTCAAGAGCCGTAATCAACTTTATGAAAAAACTCTTCTCTCGCTATGGAATGCTGAAAGCTTTAATTAGTGACCGAGGTTCCCATTTTGTAACAAACAAATGGAGAGAATCTTAAAGCGTTATGGAGTCACCCATCGCTTTGCAACCGTGTATCATCCACAAACGAGTGGGCAAGTTGAAAATACCAATAGAGCTTTAAAACGAATACTCGAAAAAACGGTTAAGGACAATCCTTCCATTTGGTTAAGGAAACTTGACGACGCTCTATAGGCTTTCCGAACAGCTTATAAGACACCAATTGGCACAACACCTTATCGTTTATTGTACGGTAAAACGTGCCATTTGCCCTTCGAAATCGAGCACCGTGCTTATTGGGCATTGAGAAGCTGTAATCCCGATCTCAAAATCGCTGGAGAAAACCGATTCTTGCAACTGCATGAACTCGATGAATTAAGACTCCAAGCTTATGAGAATTCGAAATTGTACAAAGCACGTACCAAAGCTTATCACGATAAGAAACTTCGAATCCGAAAAGAAATCAAGAAAGGAGATAAAGTTCTCTTGTTTAATATGCGCTATAAATACAAAGCCCCCAAGCTTAAACAAAAGTGGTACGGTCCTTTTATAGTAAAACATGGATACCCGTCCGGTTATGTTGAATTGTATGACAAGAGTGGAGGAAGCTTCATTGTTAATGGACACCGTGTTAAACTATACCATGAAGAGTGGAGTGAACGTTTCCCGCTCAAAGAAAATAAAGAAAACTAAAAAGAAATACGAGTCCGGCTGATGACTCAATAATAAAAAAATAAGCGCTTCTCGGGAGGCAATCCGTGTGTTTTTAAAATTTTAAGTTTTTAAAGTGTGATTTTCCTTTTTAAAATAAATTCATGCTTACACCCCACAATTTTTAACCAATGTTTTGCTTAAGTGTGAGGGGGTGTAGCATGTGTCGCTTTTATAAAAAAACCTATAAAAACCCAGAAATAGAGTGTTTTTCCGTATTTTGTGTGTTTTTTTGTAGGTACCGCAAGTTGAAGGCGAAAACAAAACTCTTGTATGATGCATGATATGCCCGTGATTCTGGTTTTTCTCTCATTCCCTTGCTTTTGTTCAGTTTTATCACATTGAGGACAATGCTAAACTTAAGTGTGAGGGGGTTGTAGGGAAATCGAGAAAAAGATGCTTAATTGCCATATTTTTGGGCTATTTTAGAACTTTTGTTCTTGTTTTGCCCTCGTAAATAAAAAGTTTCAAGCAATGTATATAAATAATTAATAAATTATTTAATCGGTAATTTTTGAAAATTTGAGATGTATTTTTGTGTCAAAATTACCCAAGTCAAAGTCTCATATAATAGTAGAAGAAAAATCCAAAAAAAATTAGGAGAAGATTGCAAGCTCAATGTTTGTCAATACAACTTTAACTTTGCAAGTATATTGATCCATGACTAGGAGTCTTAGCCAAGAAAAAAAAAGAAGAAAGAAAAAAGTCAAAAAGACAAATAAATAACCAATGAGCTATAATGTTATGAAGTTGAAGGAAGAAGAAGAAATAAAAGGTATCGATTAGCCAATGTGCTAAGTCGTGATACATGTTGCTTCAATTCATATGTTATTAGTGTAGTATAGTTAGAAATTAAAGACTTTCTAGATTTTTTATGGGTATTGACTTTATATCTTAATTTTTCAACCTTAAAAACCTAAGTCGATGAGTTTTATCGTGTACTTGTACTTGGTAGACTTGCATCGAATTTTTGTAAAGATACGTGTACCTTTGGATTTAATTTTCTTTTCTTCTTGCTTGAGGGAAAGCAAAACTTAAGTGTGAGGGGATTTGATAACGCCTAAATCCAACATGTTTTTAGGAGCGTTATCCGTACTTTTGTACATGTATATTGGTTAATTATATGATACTTTTGTGCATATTTGTGCCCAATTGTGTTTGCAAGTCTTTGTGTAGCCAATTGTAGGAATGGAGTATAAAACAACATAAAAGTAAAGAATTGTACGAGTACGAAGAATCCTAGTCAAGTTCAATACCCGTGTACAAGTTACAAGCCTTTGAAGATTAATTCCGGGTGCAAGAACAAGTATTTCCAAGGAGCAAATAAAGATATTCAGCATGAAAGTTGCCACCATCAACACACATCTAACTTGCCACTGGAAAGTGTGAAGTTGCCACCATCACATGGGAGTTGATTTGCCTCCATCATAGCTCATGTTGCCTCCATCATAGCTCATGTTGCCTCCATCATGAGTGAAGTTGCCACCAATATTTTTCTAGGCAGAAATGTGTCCACATTCATGCAAGCTCAAGGAACTCCATGCAAGAACATTCTACACTTTCTTTCTCTCCAAGCCAACCATTGAAGTCTAGGGCCTTAACTAACTTATAAATAAGACCTTTGGGGTCATGTAACAACATATCTTTAACACATCTATCAATATATCTTAATACTTTTCAATCATCTTCCCATTACTACATCAAATAAACTCTCTCATCCTTGTCCAAACTCCCATTCCCGGATTTGAACAAGGTGGTGCTAAAAAAGTCAGATTTTGAGTCCAATAAGCAAAGTTATCATCACGAAACTCTTAGGGATCATTACCCTAATCATTAGTAACATTTTTCCACTTTGTAAGACTCTTGATTATGACTTATAATACTTTTATTTCTGAGTTTATTTCATCATTTGTTATGAGTAGCTAAGTTTCATTCTACACTTGGTAGGATGATGTTTGTAGTATGAAGTGGTGGTTGTGATTGTGATTTATGTTTAATTCAATGTCAAGATTTCCTATGATCCATTGATATTTATGTTTCATGTGACAATTTCTATCAAAACTTAATTTGTTGGTAAAGATTTCATAGGTCGAAAGGGTTATTTTCTATCAACAAGTCGTAGCCGGTTTGTCTATGATTGGCTATCTTTTGTATTGATCATTTCTTAAGAAGTTTTGATTATCAAGAAACATAGTTATAAGTGTTAGCAAATTCGTGAAACGACCGTGAATCGAATGTGTTGAAATTGGATTAAGTCTTGAATTGAGTGATTGAGTCTAATGCTTGTTTTCTTTAACCAAGGTCTTCACGAAGATTAAAGCTTTTGAAAACAATAGATTGGATTATCCATCTAATTATCATAATCATATATGTTAACGTGTCATCACAATCATACCACTACGAATGCTCAAACTAGTCTTTACCAAGTGTACCTTTAATCATATTATTAATCTCATCATTTTACTTGTTATTTGCTTGTTTACAATTGCTACAATCAATGATTATAGTTTCATTTTAGAATAATCATAGGTTTTCCAAATCCACGTGAACGATCTCGGTATTACCACATAAAAGCTATACACAAACGAAAGGGTTATACTTGCCCGTGCGTTTTTAGTCAATCCGGTAATTCGTGTTTATAAATTTAAAACTTGTTACTAACACCACGCATCAATCCTCTTACATATACAAACGACTAGAGTATCTACTAGCAGGCCACTCAACCCCAAACGAAGAAGCGAACAGTTGACATGAACTTATATTTACGAGTTACCCACAATGTTCCTTTTGACCATAATATCTTGTAGTATACGAATACCGCTTTATTCTACTTAGTATATTAGAATATCAATTATTATGAAATTGACTTCCTAAACCTTACCTGATCACCTCTAAGTTTTACCAGTAAAAGAATGGCAGGTACGATACTGACAAGCACACATATCCAAATTTTAGTAAATGTTCATAGCTTATGTTTATTGCACTCAGAATAAGATAATAACGGAAACACAAACTTCCAATACCTATTCTTCATGATAATGTTGTACAATAACCAATCTTCTTTATCTCATTTTCACTTCTTTAGTGCTATCTAATAAGGTCTAATGATTCATTTATGAGTTGATTGTCTTTTTTTAATGCTATATGAACAATAATACAAAAAAATTATTAGAGATTTTTAGTGTACTATACTAATGTTAGCTAGTCCTTTATTCCACAATAAGAAGAAAGCTAACCTAATCATTTTCATGTGTTGCAGGCTATGTTGTTTTGGCGTACTTAAAGCTGTGAGTGGAGAGTTGCGAAGATGCCACGATTTCCAGGATTGTAATTAGATTACATTTTTTCTTACTAGACAAATTTTGTTAATTACTTACACAGACAAGTTTGTAAAAAGTACAACATTATATTATCTATTTTATTTTCATGATATTCAAGTGTATTATAAAAATATAACAAATATAATTCTTATTTTTTGTTGCATGAAATGAAATTGTTACTCAATAAGAAAAGTGTTGCACCTGTAAGATAGAAAACGACCATAAGTGTTGCACTTATGCTTTAGACTGTTGCAAACCTAGTGATACTAAAATGAAACTGTAGCATTGTGGTGCAAAAAGTGTTGTTTTTAAATCTAAAAGGGTTGCAATTGCCTGTAAATAATGTTGCACTTTTTTATTTAAGTGTTGCACTTGAATGTATTAAGTGATGCATTTGATTCTAAAAGTGTCACGTATTAAGGTATTTTGTTTGCTATAAAAAAGCAACACTTTATAAAAGTCTCCATATTCCAAGAATAAGTGTTGCTTATACCTAAGGCGACGTTTCATAAAGTGGCACTCACTAAAGTGTCACATTAGGCATAATGCAACATTTTAAATGCATAATACAACACTTTATGAGTGTTGCCTTAGTTTCGTTTTCTTGTAGTGTTTTGAATGCTTTTCACAATGCTTCAAACCCATTAATTGTTCGTGGCGGAAGTCTGTCAAACCAGATCCGCGCGTTTCCTACAAGTGTAGCATTGAACATATTGCACCATACAGGTTCTGGCCATTGCTCAATACCTTCTTGGGATTCAAAGACTTTTAGGTGGTCTTCTGGATCTGAGGTGCCATCGTATGTTTTTACGTTTGCTGGCATGCGACGCTTTCTTGTATCCGAGTAATACTGTATGCGTCTTGTGAAAACATTTTTCCTAGCTCTTCTCTAGGGTTGTGAGAAACTTTGGTCATCTGAAGAGTAATATTCACGCCTGCGCTTTGCAGGGTGGTTATCACCTGATCTTGATGGATCGCTTTCAGAGGATTGAACGCGTTTTGCGCACTCCTTTCCTTTTGTCCCCTAATGATTTTTCATGTGTTTGGAAAGTAATGGGATGAGGGCTTGCAGATTATTCGCTACATATTCTTTCATCGCGCGTGCCTTAGTAGCGATTACTTCCCCGCTTTCTTTTGATGCGGGGGGTATCCTTCTTTTGTGTTTATTAGGAGGAGGCTGAGCTGACTCCTGTCCTACATTTCTTTCCTCAACAATAGGTAGGAGAGTTGAGAATAATGTACTTGTTCCTCTGAAAGGTGGATTTGTTACATCCTGACTATTTGCCTCACTGGCAAACCCAGGAGTAACATTCGTGGGCGCAATGTGACCATCTACCGTCGAAGTTCTTCGATGGTCTTTGTTCACACCGTTTTTAGTCATTGCTTAGAGTTAGTGTAGGATCCCACGGATGGCGTCAACTTGTTAATACAAAAGTTGGATGGACCGAGCTTGACCATAATTAGGTTTAATTCGGGGTCTTGTGGACTCCGGATCTTGCACCAAGTGAAACTTGTTTGAGACCCTGCGCACTAAAAACAGACACCGTTAGGCTTACCATGGGTTTGTAACCCACGACTAGACTCCTACGTGAGAGTAAGTAATCGATTTGAGTATGTTAGGGTTTAGGGTATTGTGTGTATCGTACCTTTGTGGAACCGTGGGGGTTCCTTTCATACTCGAGAGAGACCTGGCTGGGCTCCCTATTCTTCCGGCCTAAGGAAGGGATAATGACTCAAAATAGATCACCGCATAACTGAGGTAAGTGTATATCCTATTTCCTTAGGCAAATATAATCAAAAGATAAATTATATTCTCTTCTGATCCTGTCGTAGTGCGACAAGGTAACGGTTAAGTAATAAACCACATGTGCGACATCGACTTACTGGGCCTCCTGGGCTGCCACACATCACATAAATATCAATCTACTCCTAATGGATACGAGTAGTACCCGTAAGTCGGACTATCCAGCCCGACTAGGGACTATACGTCATCAGTATAATTATTTTGAAAAATATGGTAACCAAACTCGTTCAACGAGTGCTGGTTCTTCATCGTCGTCAAATTCAAGGAATGTGAATGCAAACTTGTTTTAAAATATGAAAGAAACCGCAAAAAACAGACAAGAAATGATCAATTAATGAACAACGAGTATACCATCTATAACACAACAAATTAGATCTCCTATATGAAATCTAGCTGTTGGGCCAATGAAAGTTTTAACTATGGCCCAATCTAGATTTGTTTAAATTAGACTAAGTGTTACTGATCGCTGAGAGGACCAGTGACAGAGACCAGACCAGCGGAAGGCAAAGCCTCAGCTGGCACACCAAGAACATTCAAGTCAAAGACAACGCCAGAGAAGTCGAAGACAATCTGAAGTCATACTTACCAGCGATTATGAATAGCTCGGATGTAGAAGTAATGTGCTGGTGTTCAAGGATCTATGAGTTGACAATACTCAGAGATCACTTAAGAACCCTAGAAGTCTGATACAAGCAAAGCTTGTCCAATCCTTTATAGTTTAGGCAGGAGAATCTACAAAGTTTTTTGAGCGGGACAAAACAAGAGATTCAAGATAAAGCCTAGTACGACCTAGTGGGATAAAAGGTGAACAGTTGGCAAAACTGTTCACCTAAAGTTGTTTAAAGGTATGTCTCGATTTGGACATGCATTTAATACGTTGTACTCTTCCATTCAGAAGATGACACGTATCAACTACTCCCACTAAGGAAGCAACCTCCTACCACTATAAACAAGAGTGAGAAAGAAGAGTTAATGCAACCCTTGTGCTTGGATAAATTATCTAAGTTCTTTCTCTTTTTGGAACCACTGAGCCCTCAGCTGTCTACCAGCGTCTCATAGGTTCCCTTGTAAACTTGAGTCTCGAATAAAGTTTACTTGTTCTAGGGTTCAATTCTTATTGTCATTCAACGGGTGTATTCATAGCACTTTGTAATACTTTGTTTATAATAGTTAATAAAGCATTACGCGTTTAAAAAGTATTTCGTTGTGTTTTTGTGTTTATACGAGTTATAGTTTCGACAATTGTTGTATTAAGGGACTTTCACTAGCTAGTCTGTAACTTTTGATGTGTTGGATTTTTGGAAGGAAAAAGAAACATTGTTTCTCGTACTATCCCGAATGCACCGAGATAGGCTTTCGGTACAAGCTAGTTCGGTAGCTTCGGAATCCGTTTTTCTACAAGTGGAAAGGTATTATCTAACCGAATAAAAAGACTAATTTCATCGTCCTTGGAGATGTGGATGTGTTTAAGAGATCATTTGGACGTAATCAAGTGTATACAACACATAACAAGTCTTGAAGCCCCCTAGACTTTAAAAAAACGGCTTAAGAATAAGAGGCAGATGTGGGTCTAGAGATAACACTTTCCGACGAAGATCTATCACAATATGAAGTTGTCGTAGAAGGATCCGATGAATAAGTCATTCTGATTAGCTTTCTGATGTATTATCTTTAAGTATTATGTTTTAAGTTTATGCATTATGTTTGATGTATTTCCTTTCCGATGTATTGTAATGTTGTATTTTCCTTTCTGATTGTATTGTAATATTGTATTAAATAAAGGTGATGTATTACATTTCTTAAACCCACGGTGTAAAACTTTAACGTATAAACGGAAAAAGTTAAAGAACCGAATCGGTTACTATCTGTTGGGGATTTTACCCTCCTGATCCGGTTAGTAACCGAACCGATTAACTGACCAAACTTGTTTTTTGGTTTGTTGACCCAAAACTGATTCGATTAGATAGGGGTTGAAAATCAGACTGGTTAACCGGTCTGTGCACCTCTATATATGTATATACCAAATGTACATTTTTTAAATGGGTTATTCTGTAAATTTATTACTAAAAAACGATCCAGTACAATAAATGTTGATGAATTTTACATCTCAGCCCATTACATAGATAAAACTACTTTCATAAAGAAGAAACAATTACGACTAGATTACCAATAACTCAATAGCATTAAGTAATCTATTTCTTATTTTTTACTTCAAACATACCCTCAATAATCTTGGTTTAATAATTCATTTTGTTATCTGTTACAATAAAGGTCCTAAAAATAGTGCGTGAAATGTGTTGCAAAGGTCAACACATTTTATGACAGATATGATAAGTTCGGTGTTTCCGTACATGTTTGTAGTGAACCTATTACTTGAGGGATTGTTTCCGTACGAGTTTTCAACAAATTCTTTATAGTGAAGCGCGAATGCCCAACCTCGTTTTGTACAAATACCGAGTTAATTAAATAAACTTACAAATAACTCACGAGCACATTAAAATGATTCTATGTTGCACGATATTGACAACAAATCTGAAGTTCGATCGCGGAATGCTAGATCGCGACTTGTATCGAGCACAAGTAGCAAACACGAGAGACTACAAAGAACCGAAAAGTATGTGCACACGGTATACTCTCAAACCCTCTTTATGGAAACTCTAATAAAGATTACATTAAGGAATAATAGTTGTTATGAATAGGATCCCCCCCTCATCCCTATTTATAGAGAAGAGGGGTAGGCACCTCCGTAAGTCTAATAGGAAACTTCCCCTGAACCAACTTAAGGAAGTTAGCCTTTTCTTGCCATGCAAGGCAAGCTTAATACTTCCTAATTCAAGTCTAATCTTAATCTATATACAAAGTATACTTAAGACACTAAACTATGTTTAAGTTTACTACTAATATTCTAACAATTTTCACTTTAGGAGTAACACTTAAAACATAACCGATACTCAACACCCTTTACCGATGTTGGAACGTCGAACTAGGGACTACCTATTCTACCAGACATTTTACTTTAGTAATTTCAATATATTAGTTTTCTTATATTCCTTCCCTTTCTTCTTCTTTTCAAAAACATTACCCCTCTACACCCTCTTGACCAATTACTCCGGTTATCGTAATGTTTGCCATACCTTTATGGCTAGGTATACCTTATCCTGCTCCTTTACCAAGCAACCAGTGGTTGTCTTTTATTCAGGTTGTTTGTCCTCTAACCGTCTTTGAGCCACTTCAGCATGATCATTACTAACCTGAAAAACCTCAGCTGTACGATCCCCTTGAGCTCCATGCATTTCTACCTCGACTCAAACACGTTTATCAACACGTACTCCATGGACTCTTATTTTAACACCAAGAAAAAGTTGTTTGAACCCAACTTGTTTATGACTAAGTTTCTTATACCCAACTTGTTTATAACCAAGTTGCTTGTACCCAACTTGTTTATGACCAAGTTGTTTGAACCCAAATTGTTTATAACCAAGTTGTTTTAATCCAACTTGTTTTGAACCTCCATGCTTTCGTATATCAATAGTTGTTACTTTTTCTTCCAAAGTATACATCCAATTCTTTTTCCTGATCCTGGTCATCATAACCCGAAAACCTTTGATCACCTTGATTCTACCCATCTGCATCTTCACAGTATAATCCTCTTTTCAAGAGTGCCCAATGTAATCAAACTTCTTCTTAACCTTGCAACATACCTGACATCTTCTAGTATAAAGATTGATCCATCATGCAACATACCTGACATCTTCTAGTATAAAGATTGATCCATCATGCAACTATATCTTCACTTTCATGTCACTTTGATAGTGCGTGTCCTTTTATCACCTAACTGAACCGAACCTCCATAAATATCCTTGAATTCATACAAGAAATCCCTCATCGGTGTCATATGATAAGACCCACCTGAATTTATTACCAATTCAGTTATCTCATCATTCCTGACTACCACCATGGCTTCTCCAAAGTAGGTGTTACCCTTGTCATCAAAAGAATCAAAATTCTGATTACCCCTCTTGACGAACCTACTTGACTTCTTCAATGGACATATTCTCTTAAGATGATCCTTTGAATGACATACGAAGCACTTGAGTTTACAAGTTCTACCCCTTGATTTAAATCGTGAACTACCACCAGAATAAGCTTTCCTTGAATGATCTGACATTCCCTTACATATAACTCGTCGCCAATCTCTTCCTTTGTGTCTTCAGTTCTTTTCTTCAACTCCATTGAATTTAGATTCGCTAGAACATCCTCTATTGTCAAATATTACCTCTCATACAACAATTTATCCACAAACGTTTCATAAGATGATGACAACGACGTAAGTAACATAAGTGTCTGATATTCATCCTCAATCTTGATATCAATATTCGCCAAATCAAATATCAACTTATTAAACTCGTCTATATGATCACCTAATTTCGTACGTGAAATTATATACGGTAAGTTACGGCATAATATGATATGTGATGACATTGCATTAGGCACCATAACATAAAATTCTAAATGCAATACAATATTCGTGCATTTAAAACCAATCCCTCAATATTAACATATGTTCGCAAGAATAATTTTGTAGTTAACTTTACATATAACGCAATGATCATTATATCTTGAGTACGTTGAATTATGAGTACCACCATTTAATCATATTATTAGACGATCTATAAAAAAATACTAGAAACATCAAATCCTAACGGATCCAAAGCCTACAAACCGTGTTTGGGCTTTATTACTTGTTAATACTCCCTCGCAGTTTGAACGGGGGGCTTCTCGACGGACAAACTGAAACTGAAAGTCTCTTCGATCATTTTCTTTGTTTGTTGAAGCAGAAAAATAATTGTAAAACAGTAAATATACTGTATTGATTGAATGCCTTACTTAAGATGTGACATATGCATCATACATAGCTTTGAGAATATCGTCGATCTCCATAATTGTGTAAGAGAATTTTATCATAAAAGTAAAGGTGCTCGACGTAACAAGGGCATGGCAACTAACATGTAGTTAAAGGGTACTTAGAACATCACCCTCTACTTTATTGTTCAATGAAAATACCATAAATAGACTAATTTTCATTATTTATTTTAGTTTGATCTAACCGTGAAGATAAATCTAAGATTTAAGAAAAACACAAACGAACAATTCAAGGGAAAATACCTAAAAATTTCAAAAAACTGGTAGAAGAACTAAAGTTGTAAATATTACGAAATAATTTTTATTGCTAGTGGAATGTCACCGGTAATAACCTGTTTTTGTCATATTTATAACTTTAGTCCCTTCATCGTTTTTTACAATTTTTAGACATTTTGACAAAAATAATATTTTTTTCGTGTTTTTTTTTATAGAATTTAATTTTAAGTAATAAATAATTAAAATTAATATTTTAGCTTGTAAAGAAAGAAAAAGATACATAATAACTCAACTCCTTGTACAATATGATGGGCTTAGCGAAAAATGATCAAAAGAATAAGTTTCTAATCGTCGTGACATTTGGAATTGAAACATCAACAGATCAACTACAAATACGACTTAGACAAATATTTAGTTATTACTTACATGTCATCTAGGTCAACCATATTAAAAGCTAGTCCATAGTATACTAATAAACATCATGAGTGTTTTGTCCAAAATTTCCATTTAAAGTTCTTGTTATGTCGACTTGCACTATGACTAGTCGCGAAACAATGCTATATAAGGGTGAATAATGCATGAGTAATTGCGTATTAAACTTCATGAGACTTAAAGTTGATATATTAGCTGAAAACTGACACGCTGATATGTATCCGTGACTTACTTTTACTCTGAGTTGACATATATTTTAAGTTGCGGGATTATATAAGGGAGGTGATTTGCACATCGTCATAATCAGTTTGCACATGATTTTGTAAAATGTATCGATTGTCGTGCTAGTTACAAAGGGATGAGCATGGAGAAGAATGCAACAAAAGAAGTACAAAACATCAAAGTTAATGATCTTCATGACATTTGACATGGAAGCATTATAAATGACCTAGCTATAATTATGGGAGTGTTTCAAAGAGTATATGTTTAAAAGATATCATTATATATAGTATAATTTTCCCTTAAGAGCCTATATTTAGCATTCTTAATGATGTAATTAACTTTAAGGTATATGCTTGCTTATTTTGGGGTATAATTAGTGGTTAAAGGCTTACACAAATAGTGAATGGAAAGATACGAAAAAGATGATAGCCTTTGGAGTGCCTTCCAAACGTTCCATTCAACTTTTTCTCAGCTGTACTTTTAAATCTATGGTTAATATTATGCTAATGATAATAATGGCACTAAACTATAACGTAACATAGGTTGGAAGTTGTAAGTATTCCGTCCATGCCCGCGCTGACAACACCATTTTATCCCGAATCTTCCTGGCCGGTAACCGACGCCTGACCTCTCTCCTTGCGCCAGCCATCATCTATGGTACAAACTTCAGACAGTAGGTAGCTACGGTAGGACGCTAAAGTAGTGTCGATCGGCTATAAATAGAAATTGAAATAATCATAAATCCTAAAAATTCCATCTACATGCAACTAAACCGTGATACTACCTAACAATCTACAATGTCACTAGATTATGAAACTTGATTTCTGTTTTTTGTTATGCTTGGCGCCATGCATACTTTTGTCGAGTTTTAATTGAACATATTGGCAGATCACTATCTCACATATGTTTCTTAATTTATATTGGAAAAATGTTTAAGTTCTTGATCAGTTTCTATCAACTTCTTCATTAATATTCAAACTTCTTCTAAAACTCATATCATACCATAAAACATCACATAATACATATACCAAACTAATGGTTCATACACCTTGGACCTTGATATCATAATCATCGGTTATAGAACCAACTGGCTTAGCCCAGTTGGCTAGCAAGGTTCCACTAAATGGTTTTTTTGGGGAGGTTCAAGACCTCTCAATGCCTTTTCCTCTCAAACGAAGCGGATAAATAGTCTAACATAACTAGGCGAAGGTTCAAAAAAGACATTCTGCCGTTTGAATGTCATCGCACGACTCGACCTACTAACCACTAACATTTTCCATTCTAGAAAAAAAAAGCATCGACTATAAACTGAACATAATCAGGATATCCTGACCTTCATACATATCATATGATGGGTCATAGCCGATATAAACGCTCTTATAAGTGTTCCTTCATTGTACCGGAAAACTATTAGTCCGAGCTATATCCAACATCAAACGATTTAGCAATAAAGAATCTTACCATATCATTATCCACATATTCAACTTAATCATCACAATCAATATCACTCCAATACTCAATTCTTTTCTTAGTTGAAAACTTTTCTACTTTCGTCGACATGAGTAAGGCTTCATTTTTGTTGTTAGAATGAATTTTGTAGGTATTGGCTACTATAATAATTATCACAGGCTTGCATCAACCAAGATTAGACAGTCAGTAATTGCAAATATAGGATCAATATGAGCCAAGCGCAATTGTCAGACAACCGTTACTATCGCCGCACGTCAGAGATAGGGGCAACGAAAGCAACGGTGGTATCGAAAGCCATAAAGCTTTATTTTAAGCAAAAACATCATTATTCGTCAACACAATGCCTGCAAGCACGTTATGTCTACTTAATAAAAGAGGCAAATCTTATAACTAATTTATAGAAGCTGAAACAAAAACTTACTTACCCATAATTTATAGAAGCTCAAAACTCACTTATTTTCTACAAATTCTCAAGATTCTAAGATAACACGACAAAAACAAGTTTGAACCGTTGAAATCAAAATGCATGAGTAGTAGTGCTAAAGTCAAATTGGGTTACGAATTAGTCACTGTTAGTCGTTGGACAAGACTACAAGTCATTATAACAAAGATTAACGCCAATGATCGCTTGAAACATCATAAACTAGTGAAGGTTTATATATATCATAACAATTATTTAAAACCCTAATATGGATCAAAGCACATACAGCGGAAGCAAATTAACAAGATTATAATTTAACACAATTATAATTAATCAAGATTATGGTTACATACCTTTATCCTAGCATGATCTACAAGACAACAGAACGGTCACTGATAAAGATAGATCACGAACACCACCAGGATATAGTCTAAAGCAAAACTATATCACGATCTTGTACACACGTAAATGGGCGAGCTAATCGTGAGTCTAGCACGTGCAAACCAAGCTTCCAAGCCTATGGAGGATCTACCCAACAACCATAGAGAGGGGCTAGGACTAGATCTACAATAGCTTAATTGAAGAACAAAAAAGAACCCTAGAATGGGGTGTTTGGCCGGCGGTTTTAAGAGCAAGAGAGAAAGAGAGAGGAGAGGAGTAAAAAAATTATGAAAGCCTTGGTTTGTTTATATAGACTTTGGAAAACTTTTCCTCCAATGTTTAAAAAAATTTAAGGCAACAAAATATTTTCCCTTCCCTTTGGGTCTCCCATAGCCGGCGGTTTTCAAGCCCAAGAGGGGCTTCCAGAACTTTTCTTACTCCTTCTTTTAGCTTCTATTTTATTTTCATAACGGTCGTTTAAAACTTAACTTTTAATTATTTAACGATCGTTAGTTTAAGCTTTGGTTTGATTTAATAAATATAATAAATATATTTAATAAATAAATTAACCCTTTACGTAATGTGTGCAATCCCGTGATCTCGAGTTCGATCCTATCACACGACTATCGTTTTTAAGTCAATAAACTTTCAACTCCCACTTGGACAAAATTCGAATATCGTGATCACATTAATTAGCGTCTAGTTACACAAACAATATCACTAGTACAACTCGAGTAAGGTCTCCTGGACAAAACCTTTTAATGATATATTATCATTATTATTATCCTTTCATTTCAAATACAACGTGAATAAGGATATGGATCTTAGTCATTCCTTTCATTAACTATTCTGTTTCTCGTTTACGGGTATAGCAAGATTACCAAAACACATTTGGGTGTGGCCACACAAACATCTTACTACTCCCCCAAGGGGCCCAGCTGTATTATACTTCAAAATCATTTGAAGGAAACAAATCCCATTTTGACTACAAGAAAAACACATGAACTTTGCAACACTTCTGAAAATAACCCTTATAGCTACCAGTTACGTTTAGCGTTAGGTTACCTTACAGAAATGCACTAAATTGAATGCAGTTTTCTGGTATCTCAGGTCTAAGGATAACTATTTATGATTTACTTAATGACAAAGATCCATAAAGTAAAATCATATAGTTGGGATAAGTCCAATATTTGATCCATCAAATATCATCCAAAATTGACCAATATACTTTCAAGTATACTCTGTCACTATTTTAAATTGTCTTAGTTTAATAATACTCCCATATTATTAATCGACAACAGACATTTAGAAACATCATAATGCTCATGGATTAAAACATGTAAAATAGGATACAAAATCAAATAACAGAAAAATAAACGAAATTCAATCTTTATTCATCAATTCAATAATGTCTTACATCCTTCATCCAAATACTAATCAACAGATTTATTGCATGAATTCGCTAGCTAGTTGCAGCCCAATTGCCTTGGCATGCTTAACTACATTCGGCCTAGATAAAGCCTTAGTAAAAGGATCAGCTACGTTATCATCTGTGTGAACTTTTATCAATTTTATTTCTCGAGCTTCCACTTGTTCTCGAACGTAGTGATATCTACGTTTAAAGTGTCTGACACCTTTCATAACTCCAGGGTCATTGGCGAATATAATTGCAGCAGAGTTGTCACAATATATATCAATAGGTTCTTTAATTGAAGGCATCACTCAAAGATCTCCAATAAACTTCCTAATCCAAACAGCTTCCATTGCAGCTTTTGAAGCGGTCATGTACTCCGATTGAGTCGCATGCATAGCAATGGTTTTCTACTTACTACTCTTCCAGTCAACTGCTCCTCCATTGATGACAAATACGTAACCCGTCTGAGACTTCGTATCGTCTTTATCACATTGCTAGGACGCATCACAGAACCCTGTTACATTCAATTATGTGTCTGGTTTACCCCCGAATACCAAAAACATATCTTTCGTACTTCTCAAATACTTTAGAATATGCTTAACAGCAGTCCAGTGGAACTTTCTTGGATTCTGTTGGTATCTACTGACCAAGTTCTGAGCAAATGCCACATCAGGCCTTGTGCATCTTACAACATACATAATAGATCCTACAACCGAAGCATAAGGCACCTTTCGCATGTAAGCCACCTCTTCGGGTGTTGATGCATCTTTCTCAGGACTTAATTCATGCTTAACCTCCATCGGTTGAAAACCTTTCTTAGAGTTATGCATGTTATACTTCTTCAATATCTTATCAATATAAGCATCTTGACTAAGACCAATTAACCATCTACTCCTATCTCGATAGATTTTAATTCTCAGAATATATGCAGCATCTCCCAAATCCTTCATAGAAAAACATTTACCAAGATAATCCTTAACTTCTTTAAGTCTTGGAATGTTACTTCCCCTGATTAATATGTCATCGACATGTAAAATTAGGAACACTACATTACTCCCACTAGCTTTACGATATACACATGGCTCATCACGATTTTGAATAAATCCGAACTTTTTGATTTTTTCATCAAATCGCTTATTCCATTGATGTGATGCTTGCTTCAAACCATAAATAGATCTTTGAAGTTTGCACGCGCTTTGGATATTTAAGGTCAACGTACCCTTCCGGTTGTTGCATATAGATGTCTTCATCTAAGCGACCGTTCAAGAAGGCAGTTTTAACATCCATTTGCCATATCTCATAGTCATAGTATGCTGCTATAGCTATGAGAATCCTAATAGCTCGTAAGTCTGCTACAGGAGAAAATGTCTCCTCATAGTCTACACCAAAAGTTTGAGTAAAACCTTTAGCTACTAAACGTGCTTTATATGATTGTATTTCACCATCCATGTAGGTTTTCTTCTTGTAGATCCACCTATTTTTCACTACTTTAGCATTATTAGGTGCATCCACAAGAATCCAAACATCGTTGATTTCCATGGATTTCATTTCCTCATTCATCGCAACCATCCATTTTGACTTTTCTGGACCAGACATCGCGGATTGATAGTTAGCAGGTTCACCAAGATCCCCTACTTCCTCCTCATCATCCTCTATTAGGACATAGTTTGTCTGGCGCACGTATGGTTCTTTGAGACCTACGTGGAGGAATTAATTCCGGTGGAACTCCCAGACTTCCTGGTTCTACAGGAATTTCTTCGCTAGTATTTTCAGAAGGCAATGTATCTTCTTGAATTTCTTCAAGATCATAATCTCTCCCACTGATTTTTTGATTTACAAGATCATTTTCAAGGAAGTCTCCATACCGAGCCACAACTACTTTGTTCTCAGCCGGATAATAAAAGTAGTAACCTATAGTTTCCTTAGGGTAACCTACAAAGATACATTTTACTGAGCGTTGTTAGAGTTTATCTCCAGAGTCACGTTTCACATACGCCTCACAACCCCAAATTTTTAAATAATACAAATATGACTTCTTGCCATGCCATAGTTCATATGGTGTCTTATCAATCTTCTTTGTGGGAACCATATTTAGAATACGAACAGCAAATTCAAGAGCATAATCCCAAAAGGATAATGGCAAAGTTGTAAGATTAAACATAGATCGCACCATATCTAATAATGTACGATTTCTCCTCTCAATTACACCATTTTGTTGTGGAGTATATGGAGAAGTAAGTTTCTGAACAACTCCATTCTCACTTAAATAATCTTTAAACTCTTGACTTAAATATTCACCACCTCGATCAGAACGAAGAGCTTTAATCTTCTTTCCTAGTTGTAACTCTACTTCTTCTTTAAACGTTTTGAATGTTTCAAACACCTCATGTTTATGCTTAAGTAAATAAACATAACCATAACGGCTATAATCATCCGTAAACGTTAAGAAGTAGCTAGCACCTTTCCTTGACACATGTCTAAGTGGTCCACACACATCAGTATGTATCAAACCAAGTAGTTCAGTAGCCCTTTCAATATTGCTATTAAAAGGTTTCTTGGTCATCTTTCTAGAGATACAAGACTCACATTTATCAAATGATTCATCATTTATATTTTCTAAAAGACCATCACGTTGAAGCTTTTGAATGCGAGTCTTCCTAATATGGGAAAGTCTACAATGCCAAAGATAAGAAGAGTTATTGTCTAACTTTCTCTTCTTATTCATGCTAAAAACATAATTATTTTTCCTCTTGGAATTATTATCATGCATGTTAATTTCAAAAACACCATTCACAGAAATTGCATCAAAATAGAATAAACCATCTTTGAAAACATAAATTCTATTATTATCAATCGTGTGATTAAATCCAAGATCCAACATACAAGAAAAAGAAATCACACCCCTAACAATTGTAGGTGCATAATGACAATTATTTAAAAACAGTACTAAACCGAAGGTAAAACTAGTTTAAATATTCCTATAGCTTCAACCGCTGCTTGTGTGCCATTGCCCACTTGCAGAAATTGTTCCCCATAGGTAAGCTTCCTCTTCAACTCAAATCCCTGCAGGGTATTACAAATGTTAATACCACATCCCATATCATATACTCAGGAGTTTGATTTGTATGTAAGATTAAATAACTCTATCATAAATAAGTTACCTGAAGATGTTGCAGCAGCTAGCTCAGCCTTCTTCTTATGTTCTTGTAACTCATGGAGGTAGAGAGAGCAATTCCTCTTCCAGTGTTCAGTCATCTTGCAGTGGTGACAAGTCTCATCTTTCTGAGATTGACTCTTCTTGACAAAATTCGGCTTTGGTTTTGACTGAGTCGCAACTTGTTTTCTCTTATCAACCTTGCCTTTGCCTTTCTGCTTCTTATTTACTTGCGGTTTTGGTTTGTTCACTCTACCCTTTTGCACATAAAGTACTTGAGGAGTAGCAGTGGATGCCTTATCTTTCAACCCCTTTTCAAAGTCAATGAGCATTGCATGCAGATCATTAACCGTCTTCCCCGTGCAATGCATATTATAGTTACGAACGAAATCATTGAAGTCCTTATTAAGGGTCCTATTGATCAAGTTGGTAGCCATATTATGATCATAGGGTTGTCCTAGTGCGATGAGTTGTTCCATATAACCCCTCATCTCCATATAATGGGCACTAACGGACTTTCCAGGAGCTTGCTTACAACTATGTAGAGCATCAACCAAATCATAGATCTCTACAGCTTGCGGCGTTTCATACACAACCTTAAGTTCATCAAGCATTCGCTGAGGTGAAAATAGCTCATACTTCCTTTGAAGTGATGAAGCCATTCTCCCTAACATTACAGCAGCCACCTCATGGTGCTTCTTAACGTTAGCAGCATGTTGAAGCCTTTCCGCATCAGATGCTCCTTCAGCAAGATCCTCCGGAAAAGGAGTAGTCAAGATATCAATAGTACCGGCTGCTCTCAGAACAATTCTTAGTGAGCGATACCAGTCATTGAAGTTAGGGCCAGTAAGTTCAGGTCGTTCAAAGAAAGCTTTGAACGCCGAGCTTATTGTCAAATTGTTTTCGGGTTGAGCCACTTCTACAGAAATAAGTTCAAACATTAGTACTTTTGATAATACAATTCAAGAAAATAAAATTACCCCGGTAATAAAACCATAGTATTTTCCTTGAAACTAGAATCCATATTGACATAGATTCATCACATCAGTTGATCTGCTAGTGAAAAATGTATTCAACACAGTAACTTGTCGAACAATAATTGACAAACAAATTTGCAATTTCTAGATATGTTAGGGATTTACATTGCCAAAATCATTTGCATTGTAAACATGTTTCATCCCTACATTACGCCTTAAGTTTCGAGTTCTTACTGAGTAACTTAATTAAGTCGACTAATCTAAAGAACGTAAAACCTTTATGTGCAATCTTATTCAGTCATGAAGTTTTCTCTCCATTACAACATCGTCCAAAATCTCATATGACGACAATTGTAACTTCAAGTGTTCGTCAATTAGATGTCATATGACTTAAATTTTTAGGGTATAGATTTTTGATGTCAAAATCATGTATGGAGAAGCATGCATACATCTCCATAACATAAGTTTAATAAAACGTTTAGTAAACTTTTTGGTGAGACTAAAATTTCATCATATATTTGCAAGTTAAGGTATTGGTTAAACCAATTAAAGATTTTACACACAACTAAAATTCACACCGTACTTTTTCTAGAACTTAACTAAAGCACAAAGCAATAACCTTATTCATTGTGTTTCGGATGTGAATTAATGCAGTTAAATCAACCTTAAAGAATTATACAAATAACAACCGTAGGTAATTCCAATTTTGATGCACATGCGAGCCGAGAATTTGGTCAGCGCTGAAGCATAACATCTCCTTCCTTAACCGGGTACATGACCAGCGGTGCGTTATACCCACTTTATAGTTTGCCAAAATTGAGTAGGCCGTTAAGTTGTTATTGCAATTCTAATCAACGCAAATCATATGTAATTTAGATCTCAAAACAATTCATTAATTTTGATAAGATTTAGTCAATATTATTTTTCTTGAAAAAAACTACCATTGTTTACAACATACAATATAAAAAACGCATGAAAACAAGTAGTACAAAAAAAAAATTAAATAGCCACATGCATAACAATTTATTCAAAGAACATCAAATCTAGGGTTTTTATAAACATAAAAATCTTCCCTAATTTTAAAACTTTGAATCAAATAAGGCAAATAGCATACAAAATTATATGATCCGTAAAAAAAACATGCATGTTCATTACGGATCTCCTACATTCTCTTAACAATTAAAAACTACGGATCGTAACCACACATGACATAACAATTAATTCATGCAAAACATCTAAAGCTAATTACCATGTATTTTTAGGGTTTACAAATTTAATTTTATTTTTTAATAAAAAATTCGGCATAGCCGATTTTTAAAAAACAATAAAAACAAAAACCCTAATTTTTATAAAACCTAAAAAACAACATGTAATTTTTAACACAAATCAATATTAGTTAAAAAACTTTAGATCTTGATAATTATAATCATGTTAAAACGGCTCTCGATGCCACTGTTGGTTTATATATATCATAACCATTATTTAAACCCTAATATGGATCAAAGCACATACAGCGGAAGCAAATTAACAAGATCATAATTTAACACAATTATAATTAATCAAGATTAGGGTTACATACCTTTATCCTAGAAAGATCTACAAGACAACCGAACGGTCACCGGTAAAGATAGATCACGAACACCACCAGTATATAGTCTAAAGCAAAACTATATCACGATCTTGTACACACGTAATATACGGCGAGTTAATCGCGAGTCTAGCACGAGCAAACCAAGCTTCCAAGCCTATGGAGGATCTACCCAACAACCCTAGAGAGGGGCTAGGACTAGATCTACAATAGCTTAATTGAAGAACAAAAAAGAACCCTAGAATGGGGTGTTTGGCCGGCGGTTTTAAGAGCAAGAGAGAGGAGAGGAGTAAAAAAATTATGAAAGTCTTGGTTTGTTTATATAGACTTTGGAAAACTTTTCCTCTAAGGTTTAAACAAATTTAAGGCAACAAAATCTTTTCCCTTCCATTTGGGTCTCCCATAGCCGGCGGTTTTCAAGCCCAAGAGGGGCTTCCGGAACTTTTCCTACTCCTTCTTTTAGCTTCTATTTGATTTCCATAACGGTCGTTTAAAACTTAACTTTTAATTATTTAACGATCGTTAGTTTAAGCTTTGGTTTGATTTAATAAATATAATAAATATATTTAATAAATAAATTAACCCTTTACGTAATGCGTGCAATCCCGTGATCTTGAGTTCGATCCTATCACACGACTATCGTTTTTAAGTCCATAAACTTTCAACTAGGACCATGGTCATATGCTTACGGATCGGTAATGGTGTTGTGGTTCAATTGCTTTCGGCTACCAAATAGTAGTTAGCTAAACTACTTAGGTTTATTAATTATAAGTTTTTTTGAACTCAATACTTTTAAAGTTTAAGTTTATATTAGAATTTATTGAGTCAAGTTTCATTAATTTATCGTTATATTCGTGAATTTTGTTTATACTGTGCTGCAATCTCTAACCTATTTGTTCTCATGGGATAAATTTGCAAGAAATGACTAAAAAATGTGGAGTGACTAAAACCATTGCGAATGGATTAAGCGTTTAACATGATGGTGAACGTTTACTGGCTTTACAATTATTAGTCGATTTTCAATTACTGATAACATGTTAGATGGGACACCATGACTTGATACATTTTACTCTTTTGACTTGATACATGTGTTTAAGCAACCTTCAAGACTTGATAGATTTGTATCTCATACATTATGCATTCGGACAGAGGGGGCGCGGAAGATTGTGCAGTAGATGTAGTCGTACAGGACATTCACTTAAAAGGATACATTTTTATTACTGTAGTTTTGCATGTAAATATGTATAGTTTTAACATCTATAAGCGATATAATTCAAATTTATATACAACTTGTGGTGAGTTTACAAGTGTAAATAGGGTGTCTTTGTTGCTTTTGACTAAAACCATCGAAAATTATGAGACGACCCGTATTCGAGCTTAATCTTTATACTTGAGTCATTTGTGCTTATAATTTAGAAAATAAGCTGCAGAAAGTTGGCTTAAACATTTGCCGTTCCAAAAAAATAAAACATCGTTCAGTTGGATCGATTGACTTAAGAATCCTAATCTCATTTCCATGTAATTCTAGCTTCTTGCTAGTTTGTTCCGTTTAATAAAATTTGCCGTTCCAAAAAAAAGTTGGCTTAAACAAACAACCTTCAAGACTTGATACGTTTCAATTTCAACATTATTCACTCTTTGTGACCATAGATTAAACATATTGGACAGGCGCGGAGCATAAAATTTTTAATACAAATATTTACAGAACACGTAATTTTTGACCGGGTTCATTTTGATGAAATCAAAGTTTTTAACAAATATATACACTACGCGACAAAATTCCATCGGGTTCTCGTGCATCCCGGAAACCCCCTAACTCCGCCCTGATATTGGAAGTTAGTCCATAATTGTTTTGTCCAAATTTTCCCTTTAAAGCAATGTATATTCTTGTTATGTCACTCCAAGATACAATCTGAAAGCCAATTTGATAAGATAATTATGGACTAGAAAGACAAATTACATGCGTGTTATAGTAAAAGTGTTTTTTTTTTTATTAGATTTCTTAAACCTTTCAATTACAAGATCACTTTAAAATGTTGAATGTTTAACTTAATAATATATGGCTTGTCTAACACTGGTGAGGTCATGTCTACTAGGTTGCAAACATTGAATATGGATTGGATTACAATAATATTTCATTTATGCATATGATTTTTGTGCTTATTTTGATTTGGAACATTTTTTTGAACGCAAGTCTGTGATGTAAGTTGCTTATATTATAAAAATCCTACTAGAGCAAGAGTGTTTGTTTCGACTTATATTTCATATGTCGGCTTATAACTTATTGAAGCCCATACGTTTAAAAAATAAGTCATAAATTTGAGATTTATGAGTTAGAAGCCGAAATTTTGACTTATTTTTTACTTATATTTCATAAGTCTCGATTTTATGGCTTATATTATAACTTATGAACTTATATAAGTTTATCATATCATCGTAGTAAACTTGTACAACCTCACCGGTCTTAAAATAAACGATAAAATCAAAGCTTATAATTATAATATTTTTCCTTATCAACCTCCTTTGTAAACATGCAAGCAATAAGATGCATGAAACTAACAAATCACTTCATTAATAACTCACAGAAAATTATGATTACGCACAACAAAAAGATATGATATATGTATAAACAGTTATTTTGATAAATTTATTATTCTAAAAAACGATTCAGTACAATGAATATGAGTGAATAAACTTAAAAATAACCCAGGAACACAACGAAATTAGTCTAAAACACAAATCCAGGAATAAGTCACAGGTACTTGATATCGTAAGTTTCTACAAGCTAGTTTCGTACCTTATTTATAAGTGCATAAGGATATATATATATATATATATATATATATATATATGGGCTTCGTCTAAATTCTCTATTTTTTTTATGAAAAGTCCATATTCCAAAATGCGACAATCACGATAACACGATATGTAATAACGTTACATTAGACACCATGATGCGAAATCCTAAATGCTATAATAACACGAATATTCGTACCTTTAAAACCAATCCTTCAATATTTTACAAATGGTGTATCAATAAGTTTCATAATTGTTGGTTTAGGAAACACATTCTTTGCCATATACTAACATATGTTCGTAAGAATAAAAGTTTGTAGTTAACTTTATATATAACGCAATGATCATTTTATCTTGAGTACGTTGAATTATGAGTACCATATAATCATAAGTATATATATTGTCGATCTCCATTATTATGTAGGAGAATATATCATAAAAGTAAAGGTGTTTGACGTAACAAGGGCATGTCATAAGTTAAAGGGTACTTAGAACATCACTCTCTACTTTAAAGTTCAATGGAAATACATAAAGGTGTAGTTTGGTTAGGAATATTAGAGGATATCGGGAGATATTTAAAATATTTACATTTAAATTTCTCTTAAATATCGTGTTTGGTATTACTAATAAAGGAATTTAAAATTATCTGAATTGTTAAAATGAAGGATATTACAATTATTACAAAAAGTAAGAAACTTTAATTTACTTAAAAATTATATTTTTATAAACTTTATTCTAGTCGTTTTTATTCGGGTTTTTATATTTACATAAAAAAATATAAAACTTATATAAAAAGTTTTCTATGAAATTTATAAAAAAGGTAAAAAATTCGATTTTCTACTCATTTAAGTAGAAAATTTAAAAAATTTAAGAAAATTTAAAAAATTTAAGAAAATTTAAAAAATTTTAAGAAACATTAAAAAATTGTTCAGTTTTTAGTCGCATAAAGAAGAAAAATATAAAATTACGTAAATTTTTTATAAAATTTTAAAATTTTTATAGAATTTTTAATAAAACTTATATAAATTGTTTATAAAATTTGTAGAAATTTTTTATAAATTGTATATAAAACTTTTATAAAATTTATTGAAATTTTTATAAAACTTATTAAAATTTTTTATAAAATTTATATAATTTTTTTAGAAAAATTTGTATAAATTTTTTATAGAATTTATATAAAAAGTGAAAATTCGAAATTTTTTGTTTAAAATATAAAATTTATATAAAAAATTATTCGTTAATTGATTCAACCCAGAGTAAAGATTTCAAAGTATTATAAATTTCTGTCAAACAAACATATGTATGCATTTTAAATTCTGAAGTTTTTAATTCTTAATAATTTGAATTACTAGAATTTAGAATTCAAAATTATAAAATCTTCAATCAAATAGCACCAAATAGTCATCCTTTTTCATTTTTTTCTTTTTTGTCAAACACTTGTATAATTAGTAAACATAGAAAACTAAGTTATCACGTGCATAATTTTTTTTCAAAGATACAAAAGAAATAAAAATATATTAAATATATGATTTCGTTCAAAATATTAAACAAATTAAAAAAATATCTCTTAATCATTCCTCTATAGTCTTTCATACCGAAAAATCTCACATACAACCTCACTCGTAATGTTCATAAATTCTTTTTCTGCTACACAAATTTACACATCATTAAAATATTCTTCACCCATTATATTACGTAAATATGTCTTCATAAACTTTATTTTCGAAAAGCATCTTTAAACAGCGGTTGCAACTGGCAAAATCATCTTATCTTTGATTGGTTTAGTGTCTCTACGATTTTTTTCTGCTATTGTTTAATTTTGCAGGCTAGGTTAACTTTTTCCTAATGATGATTGAATGGTGGGATAGTTGGTTACCAATGTTTCATTAAGTGGTTTTTTTGGGGAATGATTCCTGGAAGTCTTGGATTCAAGACCTGCTAAGGCCCTTTCAGACGAAGCGGATAAGGAATATAACATAACTAGGCGAAGGTTCGAAGAAAACATTATTCCGCTTGAATGTCATGGCATGACTCAACCCACTAACCACTAACATTTTCCGTTCTTAAAAAAAAACATTTTGTTATATAACTCACATATTTTGTAACAAGTTTATTTTATATAAATCAAAACTTTTAACAAAAAAATATATTACATAACAGAGTTAGGATCAAATGAGAAGAAACCTTAAAATAAGAAGGATAAGAAGAAACTATAACCGCATATTCGAGATGCATGCACTTAAATTAGATGCATCCTTATAATCTTAGATGCATTATAATGCATCATAACATGTTTTATAGCTTTTAATTAGATGCATATACGTATATTAGATGCATTTCATGATTTATTTATATTTTTGTTCCTCTACACGTGTCCAAATCATGAAAATCAATTTGTACCATCTACACATCAAATTAACTTTCGAAACTCAAGATTGTGCATCTACATGAATAGAAATGCATCTAATGCAAGTCGTTGCATCTCAAATATGTGGTTTTAGTCTCTCCTCACCACTTCTTATTTTAAACTTCTTCTCATTGGATCCTTACTCTATATATATATATATATATATATATATATATATATATATATATATATATATATATATATATATATATATATATATATATATATATATATATATATATATATATATATATATATATATATATTACATAACAAACTGTGATTCTCATAAATCTCAAAAACCCTCCTGGGTCCACCTTGTGTACAATATGATGGGCTTTGAGAAAATATGATGAAAAGAATAAGTTTCATGACATTTGGAATTGAAACATCAACTAAAAAAATGACAGACAAATCTTTAGTTATTTACTTATATGTCCTTTTAGGTCAACCATATTGAAAGATGTACCCTAAACATGACGAGTGTTTTGTCCAAAATTTCTATTTAAAGCGATGTTATCTTCTTTGTTATGGGACTACAAGATGACAAGTCTCAAGAAAGTTGTACCCTAAAGTTCATGAGACTTAAAGTTGATATGTTAGCGAAAACTGACACGCTGATATGTATTTGTGACTTAGTTTTATTTTGAGTCGACATGATTTTACGTTGTGGGTAGAGACGGATCGGAGCTAGGGGTTGGTTTATGTAGATGCTCGTGATATTTATGAAATTTTTTTAGGTAGTGTTAATTCTGGGAGACAACATCGATATTTTTCAAATACATTATGCACTCGGTTTATCGAAATGTGTTTCTAATTTTATTTAGTTAGTAACCGTTTTTTCGCTATGGGATCACTTATTAAAAGGTTATATATTCATTTCATTATTGTTTCGATGAAATCTTCGTTTTAATTCTCTTTTTAACTGTTCAAAACAGTGTACATCCGGTTATATTTGGTCCGACGTCCCTGATTGCAGGGTTATATGAAGGAAGCGATTTGCACATCATCATAATCAACAAACTATCATTAAAAATGACCTAGCTATAATAATGGGAGTCTTTCAAAGAGTTTAAACATTAACCTAGCTAGCTATAGTCCGTGGTGAATAAATTAAAATATAGCATTATATATAGTATAGTTTTCTCTTAAGAGCCTATATTTAGCATTCTTAATGATGTAATTAACTTTAAGGTATATGCTTGCTTATTTTGGGGGGTATAATTAGTGGTTAAAGGGCTTACACAAATAGTGAATAGAAAGATACGAAAAAGATGATTAGCCTTTGGAGTGCCTTCCAAACGTTCCATTCAACTTTTTCTCAACTCTACTTTTTAATCTATGGTTAAGATTATACTAATGATAATAATGACACTAAACTATAATGTAACATAGGTGGATGTTGTAAGTATTCCGTCCATGCCCGCGCAGACAACATCATTTTATCCCGATTCTTTCTGGCTTGTGACGCTGGTTCCAAGGGCCGACGCCTGACCTCTCCTTGCCATCAGTTTTGCCGTATATACCATGTGCTTTAAGCTACGGTACAAACTTCAGACAGTAGGTAGCTATGGTAGGACGCTAAAGTAGTGTCGATCGGCTATAAATAGAAATTGAAATAATCATAAATCCTGAAAATTCGATCTATATAGAACTAAACCGTGATACTACCTAACAAATCTACAGTGTCACTAGAATATGAAACTTGACTTCTGTCTTTTGTTATGCTGAAATGCATATTTTTGTGGAGTTTTAATTGAACATATTTGTAGATCACTATCTCACAAAGGTTTGTTAATTTATATTGGAAAAATGTTTAAGTTCTTGATCAGTTTCTATCACCTTCATGTTCATTAATTTTCAAACTTCTTCTATAATGGTTCATACACCTTGGACCTTGATATCATAGTCATCGGCTATAGACTGAAGATAGTCAGGATATCCTGACTTTCATACATATCATCATCATATGGGTCATATCCTACGTCAACGCTCTCATAAATGTCCCTTTTGTTGGTCCGGAAAACTATTAGTCCCATATCCAACAAACGATTTAGCAGTCAGAAATCTTGCTATATATTATTATCCACATATTCAACTTCATCATCAGAACCAATATCACTCGAATACTCAATTCTTTTCTTAGGTGACAACTTTTCTTCTTCATCCTCATGATGAGTAAGGCTTCATTTTTGTTGTTAGAATGACAGGTATTGGCACGCACGACGCGGTTAACATCATTCTATTATTATTATTATTATTAATTTATTTTTTTTCGCATGGATCTTAGGTTTTCATATAAATTATAATTATTGAATAAAAGTATTCGTCATTTCAGGGCTTTTGACGTATATATGACATATAATGTTCACAATATTCGTTAATCAATCATTTCACATTTCGACATCCTTCGGTGAGTAAAAACTAACAAGTAACAACATTTTTGCCGAACATGATTCAAGACCTTTCATACTTTATGCTACAATAATGAAAGAAAGAGATTTGTGATGTTCATTCTAGTTGTTGAGTTGCATTCAAAGGAAAAATAAAAGAATGAAAGAGCTTGTAAAAAGTGTCAACAAACAAGCTGAAAAACATTTACCTCATGGAGCTTTGTTAGTCTATAAATTAATTAATATATTTATGTAGGGGTTCCAAACATTATCATTAGAAATCAATAGCTTAAATTTGAAGGATCATGCTTCCTTGATCCCAAATCTTTCTATTTCTCAACTTGTCCTTCTCATTGCATATTTTTCTTGCATGATATTCAGCAATTATTCAAAAAATAATTCAAAAGCTTTTAATAGATGTTACATGCATATCATGCTTAAATTATAAAAAGTATTCTTAGATGCCTCAAGATCTCACCTACAAAGAAGTATTCGGTTCATATTATGGTGAAAAGTTTTTGCAGTGAAAGGTTTTTTGGTAAAATTTATTATTTTAAAAAACATTTAAATACAAAGGATGTATGAGAATCATAAATCTTCGTTTGTTATATAAGCAACCTACTTCTTATCAGGAAAAAAAACACATAAACAAAACTACAAAGTTATATAAAACATAATGGATATTAAAATTTCCTATATCCGCGAACCTTAATTCCAAGATTAAATGAACATTGCCCGAAATTCCTAATCGTTATACATATCATCATTATAAGGTTGATAGTTATCATGAGCATTGTTGTAAGAGTCTTGTCATTGTCCGCACACACTATTAGTCTCATAACCCTATCAGACGGCAGCCAAATGTTTTAGCATATGATTATCCACGGATTCAAATACATCCTCCTCATTGAGCTTACCTCAAGGATCATCCTATTTCATAGGGACCGGATTTCCCTCATTATCTACAAGAGTAACTTGTTCTTCAACAATCTTCTTTTCAATTTTTATAATTTTCTTAATAATCAGTGTCCGAAAAAATAGCCCTATCAGCCCCCGACTGTTTCGTGGAATCACCCAACATATAAGTACCACCAGTTGAACCCAAGTTATCATCATTTTAACGGAATTAAGCACACTGATTATACTAGCTAAAACTCTTTTTTTCAATCTATAGTAGAAACAGTTTATCCAATATTTTTATATGATTCTCAAATTATTAATAGTCATTTCAAATCAAGTACAAATGCTAAAAGAATAATGAGACATGATATGTATCATATTTAAAGAGGTTGACAAGTAGTAATACTGTATAAATTAATGACGATGGAGTTGGTATTTTCGGCAAAGATTTGAGGGTTGGACCAGGTTGAGACGTTGTTCGATCAGTGTGATTAGATTGTGAATAGAGACTAGAGGGTATAAATTATCGTACATTCATACTCACTGGACTCGACTAATACGTTGTATAAGAAGCTATTTCAAATAGCACGTAGTAAGACCACAAGCAAGAAACTTATAATGATCGACAAGAAAAAATTACAACGAAATTGTACAGGCCACATGGATATTTCTGCTTCTATGGGACATCCGTAAATGAGATAATGGATTTAAGTTCCTGTTCGACAGTATTCTGATCGGATATGACCAGTGGCGGAGCCAGGAATTATGATTATAGGGGGCAGCGACCAACATAACGATTTTTAACGTTACTTACATGAATCGGGTCGGGTTTGTATGACACCAAGATTTATTTACTTCATGTATATGTCGTTTAAAATAGGTGTAAACGCTTATAAAATTGAATTTAATTTCTAATTTCTATCATCTTATTTTAAAGTAAATAAGTACAACTTGTTTTTTACATTGATACACAAACACAAAATAATAACGAAAAGTAGACAAACAATTTATCACGAAATTTATATTAAAGCACTCCGTCATTAGATAATCTAATAAGAGTCAAATGTGAAAAAATCTCCTATTTAAATCATACTCCGTATTAAACGTATATAAGCACAATCTTAGATTTATTATTATATTAAGAGAAAAAGACGTATGTGGTTAAGTTTAGCACTTTGTAGTTAAATATAAGTCAAGTGAAAATAATTTGACAGATTTGGTCATCACGATATAAAATATTTGGGAAGAAGACGGATTTGGTCATCACCATTTGGTGGAATTGTGCACTTGTACATTTATGTATGACCAAATCTGATAAATTCTTTTCACTTGACTTACATTTAACTAGATGGATAGGATTATAACAATATACGTCTTTTCCCTTATATTAAATATTTAAAGTACACATATTGATTTCTAGTAAAAAAATATTATTCCACTGTTGAAATATGAGAGTTAAACTACAAAAAGGCAGGTACAAAAAACTAGGTGCGTGTTTTATTGTAGTAATAAATAATACTCTTAACATTGACCATTGACCTCACATTATCAACCTTCCCTCCTTGTCTGTTATTCTTTCATTTCTTCTTCTACGATATCACATTCTGACCAGACTTCCAGAAAATGATAACCAAATTTAAAATCATTGTCCTTGTTGAGGGCATTTTGAAAATCTTTACGAGGGCACCGCATCTTTTTTCTTGAATTTGACATTTTTTTCCACATAATTTGTGTATACGTAAAAACTTTGTTGGGGGCGGCGCCCCCCGATACTACACATGTGGCTCCGCCCCTGGATATGACAACTGAAAACTCTTTCTGTAAGAATATACTTGGTAGAACAATACGGCTTAACTCCATACCAACTTTTAAAAATGTACAAATATTATACATGAATTGCAAAATTTACCAATATCGTATATGCACTTTCAAATTTCGTTCTAATATCATCATAAAGTTAAGTTAACCTTCATTTTTTTTATATGTGCATGATCGCCGTGATTCAAACAATAACCTTCCTGCAAATTAAACTCGCACGTAGTTTACTTTTCACTAATTTGATTATCTGGTTTTAACCAAACCATGGACTAATTTTGATGATATCAACATTTGATGTTCTTATCCATTATAACCTGATGCTACTTATGTTATTAACTTATGGAATGACTAACTAAGTGATTAACTGCATATTTATGCTCTTCTTATTCATTTCTTTAGTAAGTATTAGTTTGGAATAAAACACACTTATTATATGAAAAACTTTCATTACGTTCAAACGACAATAAGTTTGTAAAGTTATCGGAAGGGATTTTGCAAATATGTACATGATGTTGGAGTATTATATTAACTTAATCTGAACAAGATCTATCAAACATATGTGACAAACCAACAAAATTAAACGGACACCTAAATATGGTATGAAGAACTCCATATGAACTCTTATGTGAACTGAATTTGTCATGTTTCTGCTATTTAACGTATTCAATCCGTTCACTTTTTGCTCCTTAATTTACCCGTTTTTTGTCGGTGATCGTAAAAACATAACATAAACTACTTGTTTTTCACCTAAACATAGTATAATGACGCACTTAAACAAGTTTATTACACTAGGTGTTTTAGTTGTTGTTACGAAATAATTGTTTCAAGAAAAAATTCTCATCATTTTTCCTTTTCAAATTGTCAACCTATTTGATCTACTGGTTGAATTTGTTCAAGTAATTATAACACAAACTTTAGCATCATAATTTCATCGACTCCAAAAGCAATTCGCGATTAGCGCATCAAAGTTGACTACCTTTGTCCCCAAAATGTTAAAATCAGTTTAATTTTATATAAATATTTTTTAAAAAGAAAAGTTCCTTTATGATTCATAATAAATATATTGCCACCAAAAATCGGCAGGAGACACTTTTTTTAGAAGATATTTGACTACTAATGACCAACAAGATTTTATTCAAGTATGAACATTTGTTTTGAGTCAAATAAAATACAATTAGACTTTTACTGAAATATGATTTTAAATCATTTGAAGCAATACTTTAGTACATTAGTAAATGATGCGACACAAAGCTTTACTCAATAGTTTATGATGTATATGTAAGCATCATTATTATATGGAAAATTTTGAATAGTATTAAACACATGTGACGGCAACATACATCCAAATCAATGAATCGAAGTAGCAAAGGTTTATTGAAAAAATCAGTGTTTTAAAAGGTTAGTTGGCTCGATCAGTTGAATCGGTTAAACTGTAGCCTGATCATGTGACTGAACCTCAGTTTTGAACGAATAACTCGGTTGAATCGTTTGTTGAATCTCGATTGAGCTAATTAAAAAAACGGTTTTTAAAACTTTAAATAAATTAGTTTTTCTTAATATGAACATAAGAGATAGATAATACATATATTTCCTTGTATGTAGCAAGTGATTATCTTAAGTTCATATCTTAGAATGTAATATGAACAAGTAGTTACTAAATTAATCTACCAATTCCCTTTTAATATGAACATATTTTTCAACACAACTATATATATCTCGAGTTCATAAATTAAAATGTAATATGAACAAGTAAACAACTACTTGTAAATGTGATCATATTAATTATGATTTGAAAGGTTTGTGCTATAATTCAACAAACAAATACATTAAGAATTGTAGAGTAACACTTTACAGACAAATTAAAGAGACTTAATTCATGAGTAGAGATCTTTAATATGTGAAAAACACATAATCTATGTACGTACTCTTTTTTCAGAGGCGAAGCCAGAAGCATATGTGATTGGGTGCATAATACACGTCCTTTATAACATTTCCTAACTTCTTGCTAGAGGTTATCAAATGCACGTCCGAAAAAATGTATATCATATCGTATATATAATCTGTCATATTAACGTGGTTTGACAAGGATTCTTCACCAAGTATCTCGTGTATTCAATCACGAATAGGCCTTAAGAAATTTGTATGCATGCCCATCAAATGTTCACTCTACGTACAGCCATTTTTCAGGTTTTTCATGAATTTTTTTTTGTCAACATTATGTAAAGTTATATAAATAGCAATGAGAGCATCATGGTCCATATTCTGAAGCAATTTGCACGCGATGTTTGTGTCTTAATCTTAAGTTAGGTGCATATAGTAGTTTTGTGGCAACTGTTATCATCATTCATTATTAACTTAAGGGCTTGTTTGTAAGATCTTATGTTGGGCTTGTTTACTTTTTTAAGTGTTACTATATTAGCTTCTTAATTAGCCCTTAGTGGAAAAAGAGAGGTTCTTATATGAGTGTATAAGAAGAGGTTCAAAAGAATTTGAGCCCGTAATTTTTCCCAATAAAAAGCGCAAAAAAAAAGAGAAACACCTCCTAAACACTTACCAAAACATCCAGAATTATGACAGGGTCTCAATGTAATTTCCATAACATCAGAAAAAAGGTGAGAAAGTGAGACATATATCTAATTTCGGTTTGTTATCATTAGGAGTATTAGTAAAAGGCTAATACGAGTTAAATGGATTATAGATGTTACGATATTCTTTTATATATATCATACAAAAAAAATTGTTTTATATGTACTAAACTCGATTTTATTGTCTTTTATGTGTATTTTATGACTATTTTACTCTTCCCGAGTTAATAAAATGAGAGGAAAATAGTAATAAAATCGAGTTTAGTACATAAAATAGCCATTTTTTATACATATAAAAAGATATAATGACAACTATGATACATTATCAGCCCTTTAGTAAAAGAAGCATGGCATATATAAAACAGGAACATATCAGTTTTTTTATATATTTAACTTAGATGCACGCAGCATAAAGACCTTCAGAACTTGACGGGTGATCGATGGACCGATGTTGTTGATATCAACATTAAGGCTAAACCATGTTTTGATACAGTAATTCAAACAACTACTTGAATTGTATGGAGATCTAGAAATAGGATTTGCTTTTAGCCGAACCCTTGTTTTCTAGCTTCTTGCCGTTAATATGATACGGAAACAGATAACATCACAAATTATGTAACTAAACTTACTAGCTAGCTAGATTGATGAACTAATCTGATGTGGCTCCAACAAACATGAACAAAACAAGACAAGAATGATTGATAGGTAATAGGTTCAGTTCTTGTCGTAAGTTGAGACTTGAGGCTTCATATGACCAGATTAACTTCCTATGATGTCTGATGGGGATAACATTATAAGGTTTAACCGAACACGCCTTAACTATTACTAGTGCGAACAATTATTTAGTCGAAAAATGTCGTTTAGTGACACACACAGACAATTTTAGTCGAACATGTCATTAGCATAAGTGAATAACGCTAAATTGTGTACTAGCTGTTTGATAAATCTTGTTTACCTAATGGAACTTTTTATGTTTCACAACGTAAAACCCGTGGTTTTCCTTTTCCAACTAAAGTACAAAATCCTAGCTTTTTATCCGATACCCCAGCATTGTCACATCTTGCAATATAATCATGACAAAATTTCATATCTTGTAATCTGATGCGCATAATCAGGTGGCGTAAACATTCCAGATTATTAGCACGACGAGCTACATTTTTGCAGGATCTATCCGTAACTACGTATGTATAGATAACGATTGATACATACCTTAGCAAATACGGGAGAAGATCCCCACACATCCCATATTTAGCATAGTCTTCATGTATCAATTCACACCATCCATCATAAAATGATCTATGGGCTGTGATTAAACCCACCTTTCTTATAACCTACCTTTATTTTTCAAAAAAAAAAACAACGGTCATCGACCTCATCTCCCACCTCCACCACAACAGCCTCCACCGAACCGCCGACCACCACAACAACCTCATCTCTCACCTTTTTCCGGCGACCACCACAACAAACCTACCTTCATCCCGCGACCACCACAACAAACCCACCTTCTTCCCGCAACCACCACAATAAACCCACGTTTTTCCGGCGACCTCCACACTAAACCACTCTTTTCCGGCGATCTCCACTCCAACCCACCTTTTCCATACATATATGAAGCTGATGCCAATGTTATTGAAGATGCATATGCAGCTGTTGTTTGTAATATAGGTAAAGTACATGTTATGATGTTTGATGCACACCACGTGTTTGGTGAAATAACACAATGATAATCACATGTGATTTAGCAAGTTCTAAGTTATGAATGAGCATTTTTATTGAATTTTGGTCAATTTTTGTAGTTGACAAGCTGATTACAGAAGTAGGATTTTTGTAGTTGATAAGTTGTTGTGACTCATATATGAGTCGATGTGACTCATACATGAGTCATAGTGACTCATGTATGAGTCACTATGACTCATACATGAATCACTATGACTCATGTATGAGTTAGTGTGACTCATGCATGAGTAATTGTGACTCATACATGATTTATGCTCACTTATTAACTTGTTTCATGTTTATGTTCAAGGTTCTCCTTAATCCTGGAGATGGATCAGTTGAGTGTACGTGTAGGTATTTTATGCGTTATGGTTTTCTTTGTCGCAACATATTTTGTATTTTGAAAAACCTGATATTGAAGAGATTCTAAAGAAGTACATTTTCAGGCATTGGAGAAGGGATTTGATACCGCTTTTATTAAGAAGAAACACAAGCAGATACAGAGAGAATAATGAAACAATTCAGAGACTAACAAATGAGGCTAACTTCCACATAGACGAGTGCTTGTTTTAGTTGAGAATCAGATACAACAACTACTTCAAGTGTTGAAAACATGTGTTGAATATCTGATTTAATTTTCTGTTTTTCTTTTATAAATTGGTAAAAGTGAAAACATGTCTTGAATATTTGATTTAAATTTATGATTTCTTTTATTGAAGTGTTGAAAACATGTCTTGAATATGTGATTTGAATACTATGTATTGAATATCATGAGTCGCCTGACTCATGCATGAGTCGCCTGACTCATGCATGAGTCGCCTGACTCAGACTCATGCATGAGTCATATAAATTTGTAAGTGTTTATAAACACTTGTACATTTGATTGTTGTCATTTTTACACTTAATACAGTTTTATAAATATGTAAAACTGTTTTTAACAGTTAAAACATATTCTTAGTCATTATGACTCATGCATGAGTCATATAATTTTACAAGTATTTATAAACACTTTTACATTTGATTGTTGTCATTTCTGTACTTAATACGTAAAAGTGTTTTTTACAGTTAATACATATTCTGAGTCATTATAATACATATTCTGTCATTATGACTCATGTATGAGTCACATGACTTAAGTATGAGTTAAAGGCATTTATGATTCTCAGACACCCAAAAACATACTACTATGATTTTTAAAACATACTACTTAAAATCATAAGTATGATTCTCAAACACTGAAAAACTATCAAAAGAATTAAGTACTACTACTAGTTCTATTACAATATAACACTTTCCTTCTACAGGATCTGCTTGTTTCTTCTTGACAGATGGTTTCTTGGCAGCTGCTTTCTCGGTTACTTCTTTCTCAGCTGCTGGTTTTTCGGTTGATGATATCTCGGCTACTTGTTTTGTATCAGTGACAACAAAAGCCAATATGGACATTGGGACATGCTTGGAAGTTTCAGAAACTACCTACATTTTTTAACACATGACTCATACATGATTTAGTGTGACTCATACATGAGTCAGTGTGACTCATACATGAGTCAGAGTGACTCATACATGATGGTTGTTGTTTATACTCTTTGATATCCTGCTCTTGGTATTTTGTGTAGTATGGTGATATGCATGTAACTTGGCTACTAAATTTGTTGCATCCTTTGCAACATTCACAGCAAGAACCTGAATCATATATAGGCAATTGTTGTCTTAAGTTCTATAAAGACTACCTAAATTTGTAATTCTCGACACATGTAATTTGATTAAAAGTTATGAATAGACTATTACAGAGTAAGGATGATAGGTGAGTTCACTCCAGAAACGAGGGGTGTTTTGGGCATCAAACGAGTAGCATCCAAAACCTGCAACTAACTAACCAGTCTCGATTTAAACAACCTTTGAACGTAAATACGACATTTATTGGGTGAGCTTATTACTACACTTTCCATTGCTAAGAATACAGAATATAACTAATAAATTTATACAAACAAGCATAACAATAATCAAACGATACTATTTAATAAATTCATAAATAAATCAAACAATTTAAAAAGGCTTATATATGCATAATTAAATGGGAATACACATAGAAATAAGTATACATCGACTCATACATGAGTCAAAGCGACTCATACATGAGTCACAGCGACTCATACATGAGTCACAGCGACTCATACATGAGTCACATCGACTCATGTATGATTCATAGTTCCAGTTGTGTAATCATAAATCTCACTTCTGTAATCAGCTTAGCAACTGTAAAAGTAGACCAAACTTCAATAAAAATGATCATTCATAAATTAGAACTTGCTAAATTACATGTGATTATCATTGTGTCATTTCATCAAACACATGGTGTGCATCAAGAATCATAACATGTGTTTTACCTAGAGTAGCTATGAAATTTTCTAAGCATAATCATAGTGAAAAAAACATAGAAATAAGTATAATCAAAACAACTTACCATCATCGACATCTATTTCTTCTCTTATATCCATAAATAATGAAACTTAGTGCTAAAAAATTAGGTTTTGGTGGTGTGGATTTGATAGGGATACTGTGGATATGGTCGTGGCTGCTGGTGGTAGTTGGTGTTGGGGTTGGTGGTGGCGGTGGTGGGCGGCGGTGGTGGAAGAAGATGGTGGGCAGCAGTGGTGGTTGATGGGTGCGGTGGTGCTAGATATAAAATCCTGAAAAATTAGGCAATACCAAGATTGACGATGTAGTAAGCTTTTCCTTGACAACTTGTAAAGCCAGCTCTGCTTCCTCCGTCCACACAAATGACTTTCCCTTCATACAATCTGTCAAAGGGGATATAATTGCACTAAAGTTAGGAATAAACCACCTATAGAAAGAAGCAAGACCATGAAAACTCCGAACTTTAGTAATGGTAGTTGGAGTTGGCCACTCCTGAACAGCTTCTACCTTAGACTCATCCACCTGTATGCCATCAACAGAAACAACATACCCCAAGAACAAAACTTTAGGGGTCATGAACACGCACTTCTTCGTGGTTGCATAGAAACTGTCCTTCCGAAGCAAGGTCCAGACCCTCCTCACATGGTCACATGCTCATCAACAGAAGCACTAAAAATAAGAATGTCATCAGAATAAAAAACTACAAACTTGCCAATAAAAGGTCTGAGTAGTTGATTCATCACACACATAAATGTACTTGGTGTGTTGGATAAACCAAAAGGCATCACCAACCACTCATACAACCCTTCTGAGTCTTGAAAGCGGTTTTCCACTCATCACCAGGTCTAACAGGAATATGATAATACCCACTCTTCAAATCCAGCTTCGTGAAAATGGTAGAACCACTCATCTGGTCAAGCAAATCATCAAGGCGAGGAATAGGAAACCTGTACCTCATAGTAATCTTGTTGACGGATCGACTATCAACACGCATACGCCATGTACCATCCTTCTTTTGAGTCAATAGGGCAGGAACAACACACGGGCTCATACTCTCACGAACATGACCCTTGGAAACTAGCTCCTTAACCTGCCCGCGCAACTCCTCATGTTCTCCCATGCTCATCCTCTAATGTGGCCTGTTAGGAAACCGTGACCCTGACTCTAGATCAACATGATGTTGTATGTCAAGCAATGGTGGCAAACCATCAGGTAATTCATTAGGGAAAACATCAGATAATTCCTCAAGTAAATGGAGCATGGCTTCAGGAACTTCACCGTCTTCAGAAACCTCATTCCCTATTAGTACAAAAACATCACCTCCGACCTCCAACTCGTCTTCGAATTGTGAAAGAGTTAGTAAAGTACCAGTGGGTTTATTAACTACTTCCTTGGGTTTATTTGGCATCAAAGTAATCTTCACACCCCCAAACAGGAAACTATAAGTATTAGTTCTCCCATGGTCCCAAGGTTTACCCAACAACAAGTGATAAGCATCCATTGGTATCCCATCACACCAAAGATTATCCTTATAAGTTGTTCCTAGAGAAAACGCAACTTGAACAGGCTTGGAAACTGTTATCTCCTCACCTTTTCAAGCCACTGTAACTTATAAGGTTTGGGATGATTTTTAGTTCTCAATCCTAATTTCTGGACTGCTTCTTCAGCTATCAAATTATCACAACTACCTAAATCACATACAAAAGTGCAAACCTTACCCATAACGGTACAAGTTGACTGAAAGATGTTGTGTTTGAGCCAATCATCACCATTCACTTTAGGTGTTAAGCAGGAGCGCCTCACCATAAAATTCACCCCTACATCTCTAGACATATACTACTCCTCATACTCAGGTTCTTAATCATAAACTACGGCTTCTTTATGATCATCATCATCTTCCTCAGGTTCAACAAATAACTGTCGCTTCCCAGCCTTCTTACACTCCGAGTGTCGGTGACCAGGTTCACCACAGTTAAAGCACTTCAACCCACTACTACCGCTCTGATACCAACTGGTGTAGACTAAAAAACAAAGTAGCAAAGATACGTGATTAAATCTGTTGAATCAAAAGAATGCCAGAAACAATTCTGTTATAATCGATGATTCTAAAGAATACCCGAAAATTATGGTAATGCACGGCAACACAAAGGCCAGTGGTTTAACTTTTATTAAATTGATAACTGTCTTGCTAGGGTTACAGCATATTCATTAAATAATGACAGCAAACAAAGAAAAACCTTAAAAAAACAACGGGCTGTACCGTAGCCCAAAGACAAAGTCCAATTGAAAGTGAAAAAACATAAATATGTAAAAAACTAATAGTAAAAAGGTTTTTCGGGCCTTGAAGAATCCGTAACCAGCTAAAACTTGGTTACAACATCGTCCGCCTCCTTTTTACAGACGTTTTGACAGGTCACGGGCCGAAAACGGACTTAGGATGAAAAAGTTATGCCTGTTTTACTAAACCCCTCTTCGTCACGTGATCTCGTGCCTCTAGAAATAAGTCAGCCCGTTATTCTATACTTGAGCCTCCATGAACATGTTTCAAAACTAATAACCAGAACGTGTTTCAAAACTTCAATGTAATTTAAGAAATAAAAGAATACGTTACCTTACTCATGTTTCAAACGGGTTGATTTTGAATCACAACTAGAAGTTGCTGAGTCGCCTTCCTCATTTCTTTAACAACTGTGTTTCCCACTTCATTAGCAACCACCTTTCTTGGGCCACATATTTTATAAGTCGTTTCTCGCTTGTTAGTTGGGCTTTCATAACTAAATACAGTTTCTTTGATTGTGCTTCATTTGCAACTTTTAAGTTGTTAAGCTCGGTCTTCATAATCTTTTTCTTAAGCTGTTGCACTTTAACCAATTCACGGAGTTGGACAATCTCTACATTAGGAATTTTATTGGCATATGGCTCTTCGATATTTGGTTGAACATATTCATCAACATCTCCAACTCCGTAAACTGTCCCATTCTTTGATCCCACATGATCAATCCATTTAGGGTACGTTTTAGCGCCATTCCCAGACTCAACATCACGAGTGTCATCGGCACCATGTTTTTCATTGTATCGTTCCTACAATAAAGAGAAACATAGTTAGGTTTTGTAATAAACCTAGACTAAAAGTGATTACATACATTAAGACACGAAATTTAAATTTCGAATTGCTACTCAAGCCCACAAAACACACGTTTAAGTTGTTTCAAATTCATAATTTATGCATGCTTGACAATTATGTTTATTTAAGAGATCAAATAATCAAAATTAGTTAAGCAGATAACCATAAGTATAGTACACCAAATGTGATACCTACTCACAGTTCCTCACTTGTTCAAGCAATAGAGACGACACAAACCATTTTGAGTATGAATCAACAGGTTCATATACTTTTTTTTCTAACAGGATTGGTATCTTTTCAAATCAATACATACCTTGTTATGTTCTACTAATTTCATACGTATCTTTGTCTGTATATAAATAGAATAATTGTTCCTTTATTCTAACATAGTTTACATATACTGGCTTATTGCAGCAGATTAGGTAACTGTCGCAAGACGAATTGGGCTTGAAAACATAATTTCACCGATAACGTAACTGAACCTGGTTTATTAGAAATATTCCAAAATGTCCATTTCATATAACATTTTTTACAAGAAAACATAATACCTATTAACTCATCAGTCACCACAAACATAGAATTTGAATGAACCTTATGGAAACTTACTAGTGAAAAGGTTCAATTTCAAAAAAAAAAATTATGAGTGCATAAATTTGTTAGAAACATAGCATAAATTTGTAACATACCATGTTCTTTTGTTGTTGCGTCGACAAACACCTTGCTCTTCTTGTTTTGATGGACGCGCAAGAAGAGTTTAGAAACACTAGGTTCTCGATGGAGTTCTTGTCGTTGAACAAGTTAAACAATCAAATTTTAGTAACATGTGAAAAAACTTAATAAATGCAATTGTAAAATATTGAGTACCAATATTGTTTTGTGTTCATGGACTTGGATTAAGCCACCAATGTGCAGTCTTTTATTTGATTGACGAGTAGTTTTTTTCCCTTAAAGATTTCGCAATAAAAGTGGACAATCTTCATTCTATACACCGTGACCTGGTTCATGAACTCTGGTTTATGAGCTTTCTTCCTTTCCTTAGACATGAAATCGCTAATGCTCTTTGATCCAACCTTATCAAACACGCGCCGAAAATCAGAATCAATTGACGAGTTCCATTTGTACTTCTCATGCGTATTCAAAAAGGTATATATCATTAATATTCTATCAAAAAGGTATCTAAGCTGCTTATTATCGTGTGTGAACTACTATATTGCAAGTGTTGCTTATTATCGTATGTAAACTGATTATTGTAGTATGCTATACTATTACCTATAATCCTAAATGAAAACTTGGTTGTAGTAGACCAGTACTGAATATAAATGGTTTTGATAGTTTTAAGTGTGACCATATGCCAAGTAAATAGAAACATATTAGCCTCAAAATATCAATCAAAATAAGCAGGTTCTAACAAAGATACGACTAGATAGTGAAAGCTAAAATGAAATTATTCACTTTATTTGGCATAATATCTATACTTACACGCATACGTGCAATACCCCTTAAATGAAATTAAAATCACTCACCATTTTCTTCAAGAAACCAAAAGCAATCAACTACGGAAAAGAATGTTAGTTTTGCTGCTAGCAGACACAATAACCATGAAATTGATCAAGACGAAGAAGAATATTATTTAGGAAATACAAAAGCATTAGCCAAAGAAAAGTGGAAAGCATTTGCTCATGAGCATAATCTTGATTACATCTCATCTAATGATGACTCGACGGCTAACATGTCATTTTATGAAGCGATGGGTTACTTAAGTCATAGGTTAGAGCGTAAAGGTTTGTCAATAGGTGAAGTTGACAACAAGAACAAGAAAAGAAAGATCGTAGTTGATGGCAACGACGTGTTCAAAACAGTTACAAGATTTTATAAAGAGTGATGAGATTAATGGTTCGGATATCAAGTTAGTCATTAAAAATAAGGTGTATGCAAGACCAACCCGAAAATGGTTAAAATGCCGTGTAAGCAACTCGAGACTCATGATTTCTTGACGTTTAAAGAGAAAGAAGTTCTTGGTAGTGGGCAAGAGATCGTGGTTGCATTCGTCGGGCCAGGATTGCAAATGTTCAAGAAACCAATGTCTTTAAAGATTGGGAAATGTCGAATAACATGAACTACGTGATAGAGAAAAACTGGTCGGATTTTATGGAAGTTAACAAGGATGTTTTAAAACAAGGCACGGCTATTAAAGTATGGTCATTTAGAAAAGACAAGCAGTTATGTTTTGCTGTTGTATGTGTGGATTAACCCGTAGTGAAGACGCCGTTTCTTGAGGATGCATCGCCTGCTAGTTCATTGATGATCTCTTAGGCTTTTTAGGTTCATTATGTATAAATATGATGTGCGTACTAATTAGAGTCAGTTTGTATGAGCTGGCCATATGAGTTTGATGTAGGTTTTTATATACTTCCTTTAGGAAAAAGAAAATATAAGGCGGAAAGTATTAATCGACACGATTTAGGAAAACCGTGAAGACGAAAATTCCAAGTTCGTTCTCGAAGGAGGTGTATGTGTTGTGTTGCCAATTATATAAACTCAAGAGTTTGGATTAGTTTCGTTTTTGGATGAGAGAGAAAAAGTAAAGACGAGCTACGACTACGATTAAACTACGACGAGTTGACGTAAAACGCGAACGTAAATACGTAAAACGTGAAAAAATTAAAAATTAAAGCTAAAAGTTAATTGAAAATTAAAACTAAGTCTAAAATAATATAATTAAGAATAAAAATCCAATAAATAAATTTTAAAACATTTTATTAATTAAATATTCAATTTTAAATGCTAATTAAAGCCCTAAAATTAAATATAATTAAGAAAAAGCCCAAAATATTATTTTATTGAACTAACAACTCACTTATATTATTTAAAGACTAAAAGGTATTTTTCCTAAATTTTAAAGACTATTTTTCTATTTTTAAAACACTAAAAACAATTTTTAAACTAAAATAATGATAAAAAAATAATAAAATAATGCTTAAATTAAACTTACTGTTTCAAAAATCCTAATTAATATTATAAACAGTAGAAAATTTTAAAAAGTTGAAAAAGTAATTTTTTTACACTAAAAGACAAAACAGATTTAATTAAATCCTAATTAAACTTAAATTAAATCTAAAAATTAATAAAAAGAGTGAACAGTGAAACTTTTTAAACTAAAAATCTTAAAATAATTTTATGAATCTAACAAAATTTTAAAAACTGAAAAATATTAAAGTTTTGCACTAAAAGACAAAAAGCAGATTAATAAAACTAATTAAAATTACAATTAATTCTAAAAGAATAGAAAATTAATAGTAAAACAAAATTTAACTTACTGAAAAATCTTAACTTAAATAAACTAAACAAGGAAAAATTAAAATCAAGAAAAAGATAAGATTTGCCCACTAAAGACAAAAAATCTAAAAACCTGAAAGTGACATGTGACATGTGAGGACTTTTGTCCTTTTGCTTAGTAGTGGGAACAAGATCACTAGTAGTGGGAAGGTTTTTTCCACTGCTTTAACTAAAAACAGGTCTGTGGACCTTTTTGCTTGTAATTTGCTCGTTTCTTGGTTTTACTTGGATACAAGGGCACCCCCACAACCAGTTGGGTTGTGGGGAGTTAGATACACAAGAAAATCAACAACTCAAACACAGAAATTACACACAAAGGACCCTATTCAGTTACTGATACAATATAGGGGTCTGGTGAACAGAAAGCTAGTCTTTTTTACTATTTGGCGAATTTCAAAACACCATAACTTGATCAAATTAACACCTAAGCTCAATTAATAAACCCCAAATCCTAAATGACCAATATTACTAACAAAATACAAAGTTTGGTAAACAAAAACACTAAAACGTGACAGTTATAGCCCTACAGATTTTTACTTGTTTTTATCAAATTTTTACACATGCAATGCTTGTTTTAATCCACTACTCTTGAAATAAACTAACCAAAACACTAACCACTAACCATGAGAGTGTGTTTGGACAGATTTTACTAACTTAATGTCACTTTAAACTAGTTAAACTCTAAACCCAAACACCCCCTTAATTTTGATAACCAAAATTTTTCAAGTAAAAAAGCAATCAAACACTACAATATTGAATCAAATAAATCTAAACATGCATACAAAGACTAAACAAGCATGAACAAACAGAATCCCACACATAAACAGTTTAACACAATAAAATCACACAGGCTTCAATTTTATAGCTTAAAAGAGGGTTCAAGCCCAATTTACCTAGAGGGACCCACATCCAGGCCCCTCAATAGCTGAATGCCATCTCCTTTCAGTCAAAACTGAGCTTATGGCTTATGTGATATGGCTGTTTGAATGTAGAGATGATGGTGAGTGGATTGTTTCAAATCCACCACCCAATATATCTTCTTAATGGAGCCTGCCAATAAAATACACAAAGAACAAATTCCAAATCTCCAAGAACTTTGCCAAAAGCTGCTTGTCAGACAGCTTTTGGTGAAGTTAAGGGAGTGGTTAACTTAGTAGAAAAGATAAAAAAAAAAAAACTTTAGGAAAAATCTTGAAATCAAAATTTTGGAACCACTTTGAAACTTAAACTAGAAGCTTATACAAACTTATACAGCTTATATGGATGTCAAGCAGATAAGCTGATAAGCTTCTATAAAACTTTAACAGAAAACCAACAGGCCAAGTGTCCTTGAGCCCGTTTTGAATTTGGATAAAATTTACACTACAATTTGCATGAATTTAAAGGTTATACTAGAGAAAAACAAGTAAAGGAACACAACTTGCAAGAAGAATTAAATTTTCATTGTCATTACTAATAAAAAAATTATTACAAGATGGAACAAAGTGATATAGGGTCACATATAACCTCTATATATACTACAATATGGAACACTCTAGTAAAGCTACAAGACAATAAACCCTAGCAACAAACTTGAAAATTCTGCCCTTGGTCTTTATCTTGAAAATTCTAGTCAAAAGTATACATGTGATGTCCAGCTGTAAAGAGTAATCTAGGCCCTTGAATCTTTGCTTAGAGAGGTTAACAACTGCCTTGGAACCATAGATGAGCTATGCCAATCTTGTCTTGTTGCTAAGACGTGTGCAGAGAGCATGTGGGTGGGGTACCACAGTTGAGTGTGATGGGTTTTGGGTGTTGTGAAGGGTTTAGGTTAGTATGAATTAAAGTTCTAGAAAGTATTGTGATTTTCCCCTTTGTTTTGATTGTCATTTGGATTAGGGTTCATGGGGATTAAGGAGGGTGTATTTGGGTATGTTAATGGCTACATGATTTGTTAAGAGAGAAAAGAGGTTATTAGTTTAATATAATTCAAATAATTATATCTATTAGGTAGATGGTGAAAAGTGACGTGGAGGGGTGGAGTGAGGTGTAGGGTTGTGAGTGGTTGGTTGGGGTGATGTGGAGTGGTGATAGGCTGAGGTGAATTAGGGTGTATGCCAAGTATAGTCCATCAGCTTCCCTTCTATTGTCATTTTGATATAAACAACTTATAAACAAACTTCCTTTGTTATGGAAGTTTGTTTTTTTATACTTTGGCCACCACAAGTTTTTAGAAACTTGTTTAAAGGACTTATAATGATATTTGACCAATCTTCAAGGACCAATGATGCAATATCTTAAAATATTAGGGACCCTAATGCAATAATTGAGTTTTGCAAGGGTATAATATGACAAGTCTTCAATTCTTGAGGGACCATTTTTGCCAAATCTTCAAACTTCAAGGACTTAAAAGGAAATTCATGATTCGGGTCCGGTTCTTTGTGCGGCTTTGTTTTCCATGTTCGTTTTTGCTTCATTCTTGTGATCTTTTGTTGATTTCACGATATCCGTACCTAAAATACACAATGAACAAACACAGGCATATATTTGGGTATTTTGATGATATTTTAAGCGTTTTAAGCACGATTTAGACGATGAGACTATGTATATTTGCAGTCTCATCAGAGTTTAAGAAACTCTTAACCGAAAATCAATATTTTTTAGTGTTTCGTTCTTTGTAGTCTTGAAATATTAGTGCTTTTGTGTGTATCAGAATGTGTATTTCATAGTTGATCATTCATGTTTAACAACTTGACCCAAATAATCTATAGTTGCATAAGATAATGTTTATCAACTTGGTCATATGGCTTAAGCCAAGCTTAAGCTTATACCCTCATAAACCACTAACAAAATCAGCTTATGCCTATCAAATAATCCAATAAGCCTATCAAAATCAGCTCATTAAAAAACCTTTAGAAGCGTAAACTACTTGAGAATACATAGCGTGCATCCAATAATCCAATAAGCCTATCAAACAAGCCTATCAAATAAGCCTGTCAAATAAGCGAATAAGCCAATAACCCTATCAAATAAGCTCATTAAAACACATCCTTATCAAATAAACAACTTAATACAACAAAAATATTTATAACTCGTAACAATCAAATCAACGAATAATTAATCAGCTTAAGATGTAGATCTAGTAATGAAAATCAGAAATTAACGACTAATATATTTAGTAATGGTAACAGTACCGAAGAAGAAGGTGGTGATCGATCGTGTTACGGTGGTTACTCGACCGGTTGTGTTACGATGTCGAGATCATTTTTAGCGGCGGTGTTTGGTATTTGTCTTTTGAATAAATATTCTTTTTGTTGTTTGTGAAAATGAAATCAATATAATCACTTTTCTAATGAAATAATCGCTATAAGCTATTGAATAATCAGTATATAGAATAATCAATATAATATAAACTATAAAATAATCGTTTTTTAATAAAATATTGGTTAAAATAAGTTCGAGCAGAATCAACCAAAAATCAAATCGAACTGATAAATTGAGTCAAACAGGACTTAACCAAACTAAACCGACCCTATTCGGTTTGAATTTCGATTTTATATAATTATGGTTTTCGGTTTAGTCCGGGTTAAAGACTCATTTATTTATATAGCTTATGAATTAATTAAAGAGTTATACACCTTGTTTTGTGACATAAATAACAACTTTCAAGTATGTCACAAAAATCTGCGACATAATTAGCGATTTGTTAATCTGAAGTCGCAATTTAGCTACTCAGTTAGCCACATTATCTGGATGTCGCAATATTAGCGACTCCGTTTGCGAAGTATTCATAAATTTCGCAAAATTGGCGATTTCGTTTGCATGTGTTATTAAACGTCGCGAAATTGACAACATCGTTTGCGATATGTTCTTTGTGTTTCGGAAAATTGGTGACTTCGTTTGCGATGTGTTATTAAATGTCGTGAAAGGGCGACTTCGTTCGCGATATGTTCTTTAAGTGTCGCAAAATTAGCAACTTCGATTGTAATACGTTCTTTAAGCATCGCAAAAATACCGACATAATCTGTGACTTTGTGATCACAAGCGTTGCGACATGATTTGCGACATATTTTGTGACATTGACGAAAAAGATGTCGTTAACATGTCGTTAACATGTCGCTATTTGCGAGTTGGTTGAATATATCGCTAAAATACAACGCTAAAAAGCTATTTTCTTGTAGTGAAAACCTTCTTGAGAAACCTCCAAATAACACTCACTCGACAATGATCATTGAATACTTATACGATGAAAGATAGAGATGATCCGATGTGTGTCTTTCATGTTTTTAAACTCATAAGATAAATATAAATAACTACTTAGTTGGGCTATTATTTACGTGAAAAAAAATAATTGGAAGGCCTAAATATAAAACTAATTAGTAATAGACGTGCTCATATATTAACAGTTTATGAAGAAGCAGGACTCCTCATACCACCAACAGAATACTAACATATAAGTTTAGACATATAATTAAAATACCGATTAAATATTTCAATAGTGAAATATAAAACCCGCTGATATAATATTTATACAACATATTAACATGAGAAGAACATGAGAGAGTTCAAACTCGATAAGTGTTTTAACAAATACAAATAGTAAAAACGATAATTTTTACTTTTCGATGTATTATAAATCCTTTATGAAAAGTTCTACTATGATGAATTTATATCGTACTTAGTTAATTTTCTTTTGTTTTGGCTTGTCTTGTTTCCCAAATGGATGATATGTGTTCCCCACACATTGGAGTCCTTTCTACTTTTTTTCCCATCTTTCACAATAGATGGCTTAAAAGTTTGAATCCAACTTTTATAATAGAATTCTCTATTTTCTTCTAAATTACTTTTCCACGTGTATACATACAAATCATAAAAATAAAATAATATAATACATAACTACTTCTTGTCTTCAATTACACGTGTATTATATATTATATTTTCATGTAAAGAGAGATTATGTGTAGTGGAAGCAAATATCTTATCTTAGCTTCCTAACCAAACAAACAATCAAGGTTTCTCATATTTTCCTATAACCTTCTCAAAAATGAAAAAGAAAAGCAGTTTTACATGTTAGTTTAATTTTTGTATATAGAACCATAAAAATATATCTATTTTATGTCTAAATTTCTGTGGCACAATTCTATTGGTTACATACTTACTACTACGTACTAAGTAACATATTACTACTTACAAACCAATTTAAAAAAACATAAAGATGTCGGCATTAAATTAGACACATATTTAGGTTTTCATATCATTTCTCAATCTAATTATACCGATAATCGATAAGGATGTAGTTAAACCTGTCTATAATGACATGACAAATTTTCTTGCTGTTGAAACGTCGTATATATGATACAAAACAAATAGTTTGTGGCACAAAAAGACTAACGATGACTACGACCCATATAATGATGATACGTATGATGATTAGGATATTTCAAGAAATGTCCAGTTTATTATAAATAATTTTGGAAGAATCAGAATCCGTAAAAGTAAGAATTTTAGTTCATTATTTTTATATGACTTTGTAATCGTCTAATGTGTTTTTTCTATAAAAAAAGTCTTTTGCTTAAATAACGGGTGGAAATGTAAGATTCATTTATAACCTTTATACTCAAATGTTTTTTTAAATAATAATATTTACCGAAAAAACTCTTTACCCAAAAATTATGAGACGACGGTAACTTACTAACTTATAACTGTCTAAAAGACGTTGGATTGTTTAAACCTGATTGTGTGTGATTAAAATTAAGACGAAATATGTTGATTAGGAGTGAAGGAATGATGCAAAATGGAAAACACGACCTATGGAGTCAAAAGACAAGACAACAGCCTCTCTTTCTCCAGACCGTTTCTCCATATTCGTTTATACAACGACCCCCACCTATTACTACTTACCTATATATGTCTATGTCTCTCTCTATAAAAATGCTTGCTATTAATTAATTTACCATATTGATTATTGAACACTGCAAAGATAATTACCAAAGATATATATTCGCTAAGCTCGCCAAAAAGTTACGGTTTTTCTGGTTTAAGTTTGTGTGACGATGAGTTAATCCAATGAACTAGGCAGACGAATGATTAGAAACTACAACAACCTTGTAAATCCGTGTGTGATACGTATATATCCGTATTATGTGTTATGCATATAAATGCATGCATGCATGATTTATAAGAAATTTAATGTAACTGTTCAAAATGTTGCTTCATGATGATTAGTTCGATATTTGGTTACATGGGATCTTGTTGATGTTGACAAAATGTATATTTAGATCGGATTCTATTAACAGAACTTATACGAGTATAGTTCGTTTATATATATCGCCATATCGGCATCGATGTATTTTGTTCTGTGTAAGAACGCATGTTACAAATTTCTGTTCCAGAATAACTAGCTATGTTATTGCTAATTTCAAATGTATTAATTTAGCCATTTTTATATACTTTGAGCAAAAAATGTTTATATACTTTGAGCAAAAACTAAAATAACTACTAGTAATTAATTAGCCATTTTTTGAAGTGGACTTGATTTCAGTAACACTAAAATTTAATCATTTGTTATCTAGCTAGGAACAGAAAAATCTAATAATCATGTTTGAAATGTAATGCCAAAATACCATGTTTAAGATTAAAAGAGGAAAACAAAGTTATTTGTCGACATATTATTGGCTTAATTATGATACCATGTATGTTACTCAAATTTCAAATCTATTGATGCATTATGCATATTATACCAAAATTGAAGTTTAAGCATTTAAAATTTGGTTTTGTTTTTTATACCATAAACCCTAATTTAGATTTCTAAATTTCTATATTTCATGACCCCATTTCTAAGCAAACCCCACTGCCATCATTATCATCATCATAACCAATCCCATTCATTTCTCTCTTCCACAAACAAACAAACACAGGTACATTTGGCTGTTTATAAAGTAAGCACATTCTCAAAATTACAACTACTTTGGAACAAGCTTGTAAGATTCACAAATATTACAACATCTTTCTCTCAACTCTTATTATTTCACACACATTACATAGATAGTACACACAGTGTGCGCGCGTGTGTGTCTGTTTGCGTGTTAGCTTCTTCGTATATATTGAAATGAGGAAGCCCATAGGAGGTATCGACACAAATCACTTGATGTCGAGTGGGAATAGTACTACGATGGCGATGAAAATGAGGAAAGGGCTGTGGTCTCCAGAAGAAGATGAGAAGCTGATGAATTACATGATTACCAATGGCCAAGGCTGTTGGAGTGACATTGCTCGTAATGCCGGTTTGCAAAGATGTGGTAAAAGCTGTAGGCTACGGTGGATTAATTACTTGAGGCCGGACCTTAAACGTGGTGCCTTTTCTCATCAAGAAGAAGAACTCATTGTTCATCTTCATTCCCTTCTTGGCAACAGGTAAGAAGATTTCATTCCCAACATATTATCGCGCTTTTAACTTTTTTATGAATTGAGACAGAAATCAGCATGAACACGAGTGAATTTACGCTAACTATCTTATTACATTCGCCCCGAAAATATTTGCTATCTCAGCTTAAGTGTTTGTTAAATTCAAGCTTCTTTGTTACTACAAGATTTTGATAATTTATTGTTAAAAGTCCATTTAAGGATGATTATTTACATAATTATATAACCTTGTATAAATTTCATTGTGAAATTACATATGAGTATCAAATAATTAAAGTATTCTTCATTTTGACTAAGAGTACAAGATACTTTATCTCAGCTTTTTTTCTTCATATTTTACATAAAGATTCATAACTTTGTTTTAAGAAATGATATGAAATGATTATTTAACACATACATAGACAAACCAACTATGTGTAATACAAAATAGACAGATTTTAATAATGAATATTGCAAATTAGTTACTAACACAACATTTAATAATGAATACTTTAATTATTAAGTTGGTGAATTAGAACCACAGTTTCAACTTTTATCATATAGCCATATAGACATCATTTCATGCACATATATATGAAATGTTAATATACGTAGGTGCATGGACCTAATACGCATTGCTCTATATATAATCTAGTAAGTAAAATGTCAAAATCATAGTCACATGATGATATAGGCAACTTATGATGCAAAATCTAATCCTTGTGCTTTTGACCTCAACGGGTTAACAACAAAATCACTAATGGAGATAACAATAATTAACTTCCATAATTGGATCGAAGAAAGACTTACAAGACATAATTATCACATATAAATATGCATTAGAGTATCACACTTGTACACTATCAAAAATTTCATTTTTATTTGTGATTGCTTCATACAAAATGAATATACATTTAATAATACAAGATCTATACAGCCAGGGCCGGAACCAGGATGGTTCCTAGGACGCTCATTGATTTTTGTTGCGTGATGCTCAATCTGTTAAAAAAGATCAATTTTTGTTAGATTTGTGCTAAATGCAATAATCTCTAAAGATTATGTTTGTGATATATTTCTTAGTTCATTGTACCACATATTACATATGATCGTTTTGTGTTTTGATTTCCTTAATGTATATAGCTTTACCAACTTGATAATTATATACACAACAAAAAGGTATACCAACATATATGGAAATTAAGCAATCTAGCACACATATGTATTTTCAGATAATTAGTCATAAAGTTAATACTTGTTAAACGGGATAAGTATGTAGTTAATGAGTAGTAATCAAGATTTGAGAATTGAGAGGATTGTACAATACAAGTTATGATATGCAAATGGTACTAGGCTAAAAGTGAAAGGGGTGACTGATCAAGGAGTGTGTCCACATATAACCTTTGAGTTGAAGACACTCCACTGTCTATTTCAGTAGTTTGTTTAAAACTGAAGCCAACCTCCATGCATTTCATGCATTCATACAGTATTTTACGTGTCATACAATTATGCATATGTCTATTAACTAAACTTTGTTTTGAATTCCTATAGATGGTCCCAAATTGCCGCACGATTACCAGGTCGTACGGATAATGAGATCAAGAACTTTTGGAACTCGACGGTAAAAAAGAGATTGAAGAAGTCCTCATCTGACTCTTCGTCACCAAATACAAGTCATGATTCATCATCTTCCGAGCATAGGGACATTATGGCTGGATTGATATCCATGCATGATTCTAGCAACATCATGGCTATGTACATGGATGCAGCACGGCGATCATCATCATCATCGTCATTGCAAGCCATGAACATGAACCAGATGATGATGGAACAATTGCCTTTGACCGGCGTTCACCATAGCCAAAACATGCCTGTCATGCAAGCATCATGCTATGGTACAACACAAGTTGGCATGGATGGTAATGGGATTAGTTATCATGGATGTTATGAGATCTTTGGGGGAAATTTAGGGTTAGAGGATGAGATGTTTAATATCCCACCATTAGATACCATGCCTAACAAGAATCAAGATATGAAAATAGAAAATCTTGATGATAGAAACAACATGATCATGACTAACAACATGAACAACATTATCATGAACCAGTGTTATAACAATAGCAAGCACAAGGTACAAGCCATGGCCGCAGGGTTCGAAAATTGCTGGGAAGGAGGAGATGAACTAAAAGTTGAAGAATGGGACTTTGAAGAACTAATGAGAGAAGCTTCTTCATTTCCATCGCTTGATTAAATCTTACAAAACATAGATTTTTACCTAATATTTCTTTTGCCATTTTTGGAAAGTGGAATATCTTTTAATTACCATATATTGTACTGTAGTAGTAAAATGATGAAGATTGTAGAATAAAATGGCACCTAAACGTACGTAGATGTAAAGGGGCCATTGTGCAAATCCTGTTGTATAGATATATCAAAGTGTACATGTACATCATCTGTAATAACAGTTTGGCCTTCTCAAATTGATAATCATTATGTGTGGTGCAATATTTCGCCTTTGAATTGTTTGATGATTCATAAGGCTGTGGTATACACCTTAGTAACTCCATCATGAGGACGTGAGCCGAGGCCCCTATCGTACTTAGTATACATCGATGTGCTTTGTCAACGTAGACCATCCGATTCTATTACAAATCCTGATAACATGCATATCTGCAATACTAATCTTGCTAGTGAGTGCGCTGCTCTTGGCAAATCATAACAAAATGCTACTTATTTATGTTGCCCGTTTGTCTTATTCTACCATGTAAAATCATAATTACCAACCTTATTGCAGTATAACTTTGTATTGCAGTAACCTTCAACTATTTGTGACAGACATGTCACGATTAGGTTTAGAATTGGAATTAGTGCCAAAACCAAATGGATCAACCTGTGTACATATAAGAAAAACAGATTGAATCTTCGCATGGTCTTATATAGTTTGCAACTTCACATTCTTGTGTCCTGTGTTATTCGTATGTATGTATGGTGAAAATAACATATCTTCACATCGCGAGCTGTTTTTTTTTTTTTTTTTTTTTTTTTTTTTTGGCATTCTTACAAGTGTATAGTTAAGTTCTTATGCTAGTGAAATGAAAGTTTGAGTTGAAAGAATGATGAACTAGTGAAGAATTATCTTGGTACTTGAACTCAATGATTAGAAGGAAAGACAAATGGTGTTAATTTGAGACAAATGACACGACAACAACTAATTAACCAAAGTCCATACATGTGATTCTATGTGTTATCTTGTACAAATGATTATGCTTTGCAAAGTTAAAATATGATTATGTTTTCTCTTGGAAATATACCATTGTTGATTTGTGAAAAGGGGATTTTTAAGAGACAAAACAATGTTGTTAATTTGGTGAAACTCTTTTTAAGTGGGAAATAAGAGGTGTTATTGTTCTTGAGCATTACCTAATTTGTATGGAGTTTGGTTAATTAGTTGTTGTCTTGTCATTTGTCCCAAGTTATTAACACCATTAATCTTTCCTTATAATCATGGATTTCAAGTACCAAGGATAAATCTTCTTCACTGGTTCATCATTCTTTCAACCTTGACTTCTTTTTCACTTCCATAAGAAATTTTATTATTATTTCATTAGCTAATAAAATACTTTATGGCTTTAAATTTAAGTGCATGTGTTTGATTTCATAGTAAATTTCATATGTTCTATTACTTTTCATAGTAATTAGTTAAACTTGGTTAGTCAAACTTTATGATTTTATATATACAGGGCTAAACATGTACATTCTATTCTTGTTATCTAATCTTTTCCCTAGTCTAGGGACTATTTATGTCTATAGTTGTTATTTCTGGAAGGATCATTGTTTATGTTCTCTTGGAAATTAAGTAGTGCTTTGAAATGTTGATAGAGTTCAAGGTCTGAGAAGCAAAGTAGTTCTTTGGTGCTATAAAAGCTCATTACCGGTTCATTATTAAGATTAACTCTCTCTTTTGCTAATATTCACAAACCCTAGTTTTCTCTATAATCGTTTGCTTATTTTTCTGGTTTAATCGTTTGCTTATTTTTCTGTGTAATCGTTTGGCTGGTCACTTATTTTAATCCAGTACCCGCTTGATTGTTCGTATTGTTTTGCGTAGTGTTTTTCTGGTAAATTTAATTACATTATAAACATTTTACAAAGGATGTGAGTGATTCTCGCATCTCCATTCGTTACATAGAAAAACAACTTCCTAAAAAGAAAATGACCCACAAAAATTAAAGTACAACGTCACATAACAAAAGCAAACTAATGTTTCGTGCGACCTCTGAACTTGAGTCATAAATTATAACCTATAGACCCGACATTGTTCAGGATATCCTTATCTTCATACACATCGTCATCATATAAGGCGAAGTCGTCTGTAGCATTCCAATGAGTTTCCTTCCACTGGTCCCACAAACTTTAAGTCTCATATCTCATATCAGACGATTTAAAAGGCAAAAATCACACCATATCATTATCCATAGGTTCAACACATCCCAATCATTGCTCTAGCATAGATTGACCTACCCCATGACTGCTTACATATGTCAGAAGTAAAAAAAACAAACATCAATGAAGTACGAAGTTTGTAGCAACTGCACTTTACCCATCCTTGGTAAACGCTATTATAGAAACACCATGCAATTTAACCCATACTGGGATATTACTGACATCCTATTTTAATACATTCATCTCTGGATCTCATTTATTCATGATAGATAGATTATTACGGATGAACCACATACTATTTTTAAGCATAGCATTCAAAGAGTTGAAACAGTTTAATTGTTTTTATTATTTGATTGTACACGATTTGTGTTCAATCTTGTAGTTTGTAATCGTTTGACTCTTTATAATAAACAAAACTCAGGAAAGGTTGGTTGGGTTCTATACTGTGTTATAATTTCTACATGGTACTAGAGCCAGGTTGCTCTTAATTATGATTCTTGGTTTTAGGGTTTCGATTGAGGGTTTGGTAGCTTTATGTTCTGGTGAATCATTTGTTTGGAGGTTGATTCTTAACGGTTGTGTCAAGATTCATAGGTTGTGTTAAAGACTTGGTGTTCTTGATTGATTATGGTTTTAAAATCTTAATTTGGTTTTGTGTGGATCTTTGTTCTTGGTGTTTTTGGGCTTTGTTCTTGCTACTTTTTGCTCTTGACTAAGTGAATCAAGAGTGTAGGTGGTCGATCTTGGTTCATACACTACTCATTACTCTATAAGTCTTTCTTTTCTTAAGTAACGCCTTTTTGTTGAAGATGGTGCAAACGGGTTCGGTTAACATCTTAATCCTCTAGTTTGACTAGTGTGAACGCCTACTCTATCCAACCATAGTCTTCTTAACAAGATTGTGTGATCTTGGGTATGTATTTAGAAGTAGGATTAGATCGTCTAGAGATAGGTTAGTTACATCTAGAATTACAACATAAAGGATTTGTAGAAACTTGAAAGGGGGGGGGGAGGGGTTGAATAGTTTCTATTATTAAGGTCCTAATTAAAAATTAGGTTTGTCTCAAAATTACCTTTTACTTGAAAGCTAGTTTCATAGCTGTTAAGTCAAGTTCCAAACCAATTGCTATATCTAGTGATTATGAAAATGTTATGCATGAATGTAAATATGAATGAGTAAAGAGTAAGAAAAGAATCAACCTAAGGTAAGACGCCAAGATTTTTGTCGTTCGGCAATGTAACTCTTTCTTCGTTCCTACTCCACTCCTCGAGTAAACCTTACTCGAGATTTCCATTATCTCCACAAGCTCTCTTCTTGGCGGAGAAAACCTTACAACATCGCTTACCTCGTTTTCCGACACTAAGCTAAATGTCGAGACCTAATCTTAGCTAGGACCAATCTACACATGTCGCCTACTTTATATTTTCCGACACAAGGCTAGATGTCAAGTTTTAATCTAAGCTAGAACCAATCTTCGTCTCCCATCTTCTTTTACGACACAAGGCTAGATGTCGAGTCCTAATCTAAAGTTAGAACCAATCTTCACAACTCTTCACTTTCAAGTTAAGTGAGAACTCACAAGACACATACACACAATCACATCACTTTGTAGTTTAGTGAGAACTTACACCCAAGACTTATTACAACACAAGACACATCCAAGTAAGCACATATAACTTGGATCAACACAACACTTATCCAAGTATACACATATACATTGGATTTACACAAGAGTAATCCAAGTATACGCAAATACCTTGGATCTACATAAGACATAAATAAACAAAGTGATGAACATGACTAGATCTAAGAAAGGATGATGTTAATCAAGTCTTCATGTTTTATCATATCACAAATGTGTGAGTGATCTTCTCTTTATACAAGTAAAGAAGGGGATCAAGAGGATAATAATAAATAAACATACTTAACAGATTAAGTGATCATTTACTAATGATTGAAAACATAGAAAGAAGATAAGAAGCAAAAAATTATCCAAAAAGGTTCATTGAAAAATGAAAATATGATCCACTATTTATAGGGACAAGGAGCAACGGCTCTCTAGGCGCGGCTCAATAAATGGGTTGGCAGCTCAATATTGATATTGAGCCGCATGCACCTATCTTGAGTCGCGACTACTAGAGTCCGCTCTTTTTTGTCATTTAGTGGGGCAATCCCATCTAGTAAATTTTATACCTCAAAGGTATATTCTTGGGCCATTTGGAATATACCAAATTCAAAATTTTATTTTCTATTTAATAAAATATTTTTTTAAATAAAGTTTATTAAAATATATTGTCACATTTGTAAATGTAAGTTTTGAGGTTAATCACTTTCTTTGATCACTAAACATATATACGATATCTTTGTGTAAGACTTAAATGATTATTACCTTGATGATAATGTTTGTTAAATAATTCGTCTTACGGTTATCTTGACGACAAATGATTATTACCTTGATGATAGTGTTTGTTAAATCGATTAGTTATTACAAATAATGATTTTAGGCATTGGTTGCATTAATAATCTCTCCCTTTTTTATTACGACAAACTATAAACTCATTTATGTAAAAACAAAGGTTTTTGAATTATTAATGAGTTTCTCACTGTCATTTTTTCCCCTTTTGTTGAAGAAAAAAGGTAGCATAAGTATTTGAAGAAGAGAAGAATCGACTTTAATAGTAGCTCCCCCTTGGTTCATACTCACCTAGCTTGGGGCACCAAGTGATCGTGCTATGGTGACAAGCTACATACAAAGGTTAGTAGAGAGAAAAAAAACACCAATGTAATTGCAATTGTCACTACCTACTAAATAACTTGAGATGGAGGAAGAAAATAAGTCTCAATTTATGTAGTGAGTATTTGCTAAGTATATCTAAGGAGAGTAATTTGACAAGCTCAATTCACAATTGTTAGAATAAAGGTAGAAAAGAAACATCCAACAATTTGAAGATATAATCTCAAATGATTAAAGTCAAAGAACTTTTGGAATCACCTAAGAAAATTCAAAGTTTAACCAATATCAACTCTCAACAATATGTGTGATAAGAGAATTAGAAAAACAATAACACACATACTAATCATATTAAAAGAAATATGAGAGCCCATACAACAAGAGATTCATATTTGAAAAATATGAATACAAAAGAAAAATAAGAGAAAATAAAATAACATAAGCATAACAGCTATTCTAGTAGAAGTAGTCCTCCAATATTGCTTAAGTTTTTATTTTTAGACTCAAACAATTAGAACACAAAAAGTGTTTTATTTGGTAAAATAAGATAAAGGTGCATTTTCTCACGGGAACAATTACTTGAAGAGGAGGTCGTGTGACAATGCTCAAATTTCACTTATGTGTCATGTGTTATGATATGAAAATTTGACTAGAAATTTTTGCTTTTGTACCTTACTTGCAAAGATGAATGTGTTCTCCTAACCTAAACTGCCACTACAACATATTCCTATATGTTGTAAATATAATGTATATATCAAGTCTAAGTTCTAAAAGTAATCTAATAATTATATTATGAATAAGAACATCTTAAATATAACTATGATGCCCTAAATTCCCTTAGAAACCTTAGAATCCCTTTAAATGAGTTGTAAACTCAAGAATGGTAAACTATGAATGGATGATACATATGAATAATTCTTAATGGATTATAAAAAAGTTATAAACTATACTTTGAATACATAATAATACCTAAGAATGGTAAGAACAAACTATACAAAGCTAAGTACAAGTAAATGCACATAATAGTCTAGATCACCACCTAGAAATCCTTGGTAAACAATATTTCAAGCAATATAACTATCTAATATCTATGTACAAGTATCAAAAACAATATACTAATTATAATATATCAGATAAAGGAAAGGTAATTCATCACACAATGCTAATATTCACTAATCCAAGGATAATTACAAGTTAAGACCTAGTAACTAAGATTATCATATAAAATCCATTATACATTGAATTAGAGTCTATTCTTTTGCCATTAATTATAAAACTCAACTATATATCATATTAAGATTATACATTTATTTAAAGTTAAGTTACAAGTTCATAAAGCATAAGGTACAAGTTATCAAAGCGGAGGATCTTAAGCTCCCATAATTATCCCTAGAATGTGATCAACCTATATAAACCCTTAAACTAAGAATGTAGAAACCTTAGAAGTCATAAAAGTATCATATAAGCCCTAGAATAAGTGTTTATGAAGATAAAAACCCTAATTACCCAAAGTAGAAAGTCATTAGGATTAATGACCTAAAAACCCTTATATTAAGAAATCTACATAGAATCACTAACTAGTTTTTTTGGACAAGTCTACAAACACTCATATCACATCATTAAGGTTATAATATTATATTAAGATAATGTACAAGTACCCTAAAGTACAAGGTACAACATTTCAATGCATGGCTTGTAAATTAGGTCAAAATGGGTATTTTCACCCTTTAGACATGTTTACTTAGAATAACTTAATAAAACCAATGTAGGGACTTCATGAACACATTGAGAACAATGTAGGAAGTATAGAATAAGGTTACATCAGTAGCTAATTGAAGGATAATCACTTTTACTAATACTTAACCATAAATCATTAGAAACCCTAACCCGCCTAGGTATTCTTCCTAATTTCACCTTAAACCTTTGTTAAAATTCAAACCAAAGACCTAAACTTCTTAATTATAATGTCCAAACCCTAATTGTACCCTAATCCATCACTAATCACATTTCTAAACCCTTAATCACCAAAATCACAAAGTATAAAGTTACAAGCCCTAATTTAGACCCGATTTTACATTTTCCCTCCAAAAACCCATTTCAAACCTTTCCCTCCAAAATTCAAACCTAAGGCAGATATTTTATGATACATAGAAGATATTTACAAGCCTAACCAAGAACAAAGGTTCATAAGCTACTTTTTGGAAAAATATCATCCTAGTTCATAATGTTCGGAAGATAATCTAAAAGAAACTAAGTCATTTGATCATTTTAAATGAAAGTTATAAGTTAAAGATGTCTTAAAACCCTAGTTTTGTAATTTACATGAGATAATAAGCAAAAACCTATTTCAAAAGCTATAATTCTGGTAAAATATTGCTATTATGATTATAAAAAAGTTTTGAAACTTTGTTTTAAAATCTTAGATCATTTGGTCTATTTTTGAGGTTGTTATATGATTTTTACAAGTATAGGGACTAAAAACTGTCATTTTTAAAACTATTTAATATCTTGGGCCACAAATGTCATTTTTTTAAAGTTAAATATATAAGAATAAATATTGGAAAGTTTGAGGTCCTAATGTTAAATATTGAGGGTTTAAAATGCAAACACTAAAACTATATACTTTAAGGGTTAAACGTGTAATTATAATAAAATATAACAAAATGGGCTATTTTTGCCAATTTTGAAACTAAATAATATTAATTATAAATATGAGGAATTAATGAAAGTATCATGTTAGTAGGGAGCTTTGTAAAAAGATGTTCCATCTCGATATTACGTTCTGACTGAGTGGTTGGGTTTACCATTTAAAGTGCCCTCGCTCCTCAAACGTTTATAGAATGGCTTCCAAATATGATGGCCCGAACAATTATGCTAGATTTACAACCAAATATTAATTAAAGAATACATAACTAATACTTAACAATATTGAATTAAAAATCAAAGACTTGATACTATACACAATGTGTTAATCCTAGGTTTGTGTGAGACCAGGTTGTGGTTTGTATGACCAAGCTGTTTATCTGTGAATGAAATATATCTGATATAGCTCAAACTCTATGGATTCCAGGTGAGTTCATAGCCTCACTTTTAAAGTTTTGTAAATGTTTTGAAAACCCGTGAGGAGGATATATGCTAAAAATGGAATACTTGTGTTTTTTTTAACTATATGCTTTTACTGAAATATGTTATTACATGGAGTGCCCAAACTGTTATTTGTTACCCAAATTTCATGAGTCATTAAACACTTACGTGTGCGCTAATAAGGTGAATAGATCTATTGGAAGTAACGAATCTTGTTTGTGTTACCTGTTTGTGTGGGTAATCGAGCACACTTTATTATAACTATCCTCGTTGAACACTTTATGTGTGTACTAATATGGTGAATAGATCTATTGGGTTTAATGAATCTTGTTTGTGTTACCTGTGCGTGTGGGTAATCGAGCATACTTTATTAGAATTAATGGGTAATCTGTACCTGCAGATTACTTGTCATGACAATCTGTCATGATGGTCACTTCGGTGAATTCCGTTAGTTTTGATGTCATGAAACTTAGTACAACAAAACATAGCTTTATATGTAAGAATAATAACATAGCTAAAAGTGGAAGACATGTATTCAAAATTATTATTGCAAACCTATGAATTCACTTAACCTTTGTGTTGACTTTAAGCATATATTTCAGATAATTGTGACTGATAGCATGGAGCAGCACAAGGATGGCATGAAGAGGAACAAGAGTGAAATTATTCTAGATTTTGGTAACCTCATATTGTAAAACTCTAGTTTTTAATGATATATAAAGAAAGTTGATTTTATCACACTTTTTGAGTTATTTTCTATTATTATGACTTATGTTCTATAAAGTAATACCCCAGATCAATATTCCGATGCGTAAGGTAAAATAGGGGTGTTACAGATTGATACTCAGATCCATGGTTATAGAGAACAAGAATTAAAATCTTGACTATAACTACTTTTAAAATAATTTCAAGAAAGTCCTCCGTGCCAATGCCAATGTTGCTACAAGAATGAGGTAATATTACACCAATACTAAGTGCTACTACCCTTTTGAACAATGTGTAATACCGTGTTTATGTGTAAGTATAGAGATTATACTTATGATTAAGTAATATTATGTTTAAGTATACATAATATAATATAAATAAATTAGGATTTATCAATGTCTCTAGAAATATGTATTCATATCTTCCTCCTATTATCATCTTATCGGATTCTCAAGATGAGCGTTCTGCAAGTATTCCTGATAATTTTCCAAAGTATATTTCTAATCTCCCGATGAATAATCCCTATGATAGTTCAGAAAGTTCACCCAAAGATAAAAAAAAAATCCCAAAATCCGTTTTACCTTTTGATGACGACCCCTGCATGCAAGTTATACAAGCATATAATGAAGAAATAGATTTTACACCTCGACAACAAAATTTTTCATCACCTGACCCTATTAATGTACCATCACCTATATCGGAAAACTTACCCAAAAATACCTATGAACAACAAATTAAAGATATCCTACCCTATATGAAAGAACTTCCTCCCGAGCGTATTAAATATCTTGAAGATAAAGTTGAAGGACTTCGGAAAGGCCGAAGAATTATACAACGAGATTTTGAGAAATTAGAAGAATATTTCGAAGAATCCAAGGCTAAGTTGTAGAGAAGAAAATGATACACGTTAAAGAAATTGTTCAAGCTCGACTGAAGATTTATACTCTAGAGTTAATCATTAAGGACATTCAAGTTAGACATCGAGCCAACATACAAAGTCTTTTTGATGCCATCAAAGAACTCAAGAAGAAGAGATGAAAACATTATGCTAAAAGTTGTAAATACTTTCAACTTTATGTCTTTACTTTTATGTTAATAGTGAAGCTTGTCTTGTAAGAATAAACGGACAAGTTGTTAATAAATAAAAGTTATGTTTTCCATCAAGTATTGTCGTTTCATACTTATTTCTGAGAAGTAAGAAATCCCTATTTCTTGGTTTTCTCATAAATGATTATGAATGAAATTGCGTTAATTCTGGGGAAAAACATATACTTGATAAAGTATATATTTTTGGAATTTCTGTTATTTTCTATGATAATGATACTTATCAAGTTGAATATAACCCGCAAATTTGAAGAAAGAGTCTAGAAACTTCCCAAGTTTTCAAGAAATATTATATTCTCGACTTTTGTCTATCAAAAGTTTCTTTTTGTAGAATATATGATATGTAAAAGAGAAGCTTGTTCTATAAGACAAGTTTTTACATTTTCCGTTATATTCCTCCATTCCATATCATGGAAAAATTATGCTACGATTATGTATGACTCATATCTTTATAAATCCGTGGTAAAATTTGAAATTCTATTATTATCCTTAGAAATGAATGATAATCAACATAGTAAGTTTCCTATAAACCTAAAAGATACACCTTGTGTTCGATAAGCATTTATATGTATCCATATACATATGTGACATATGTTTTCTGATATGGGTATACCTTGGATTCTGAATTATTTCTATTCGTTCCCTTCATTATAACCCCTAAAAGTATTTGACGAAGAATTGACGATGATGTGGCTACAATCCTGCAAGTGAAAATTGTCAATAAGAAGTATTATCTGGAAGAAGACTCGATGATTAGTTAGTTTTTTTATATCCAATGAAGAAAAGATGCTATTTGTATCACCCATTGGATTGAAAGAGCCAATTCAGTTTCCCATCGTATGAATCGTATTTGAAATTATAAAGTGAAGCTTGCTATAAGAAGATAGCACTTCGTCAGTTATCTTGGTAAATTATTTATGCTCAACTTATTGAGATAAAAGAAGTACATAAGATCGCTTGATTAGATTTCAAATATTTCTTAGAAAGATAATCGAGAAGATGAAAGAAGAACTTCGCTATCTAATAATAAAAGGAATTAACCTCAAGACATACACGAGAAAATTTTAAAAGTTAGTAGAGTTAAATCCTATTCCATAGAATGATGAAGGCTTTTATCACAAGATTTCATCAAAAGATTTTATCTTGAAATTATGTCATGGAATTTCATCTGAAATTTTGTTCAGAAAACTCCATCAAAAGATTTTGTTAGAAAAGTTTATTAAGGAATTTTATCGAAGATTTTGAAGAAATATTACCACTTTTAAAATCCCAATATATTGGAAAAAGTCATTAACCTTTACCTAAAGGGTGGATGAACAAGGTAATTAAAGCACATTCCTATGCAAAAATCAGAAATCTTAAGCGTAATTCGATAGTGAATGAACGTCCATAGATTCCAGTAAACTGGAACTTAGGATTATAAATCCAACCTACGGTGATTATGATGGAAACTTTCTTCTGTGTAAAGAAATGCACCCTGCATCACACAGAAATTTGCACCATCTGGTGTCGGATTTTCAACATATTAGATCATTGGATTAGGATTTGTAAGGGCAAGTGGCCTTGTAAATAATATGTTTGGTAGGATTATTTTGTATTTTATAGGGAATAAAATATCATCTACTATTTTAACTTCATTCATCTCTAGAAATCGTATTCTTCGATATTATATACAGGACGTCTTACCTACGCTGACGTAAGAAGGAAACTTAAGGGTATAATAAATATATATAATACTAGAATATTTGTTTATATTCGTGTTATGTCGGAAATTTCTAAGTTAATGATTTACATTTTGTTTATTTGATTGAATTAGGACGCTTCTTCAGTCATATGAACAAATTTAAATCAACAAATTTATGATTTCTTCCTTTCATTATGTTATAAATATAATATAAAAGAAACTAAGTCATTTGATCATTTTAAATGAAAGTTATAAGTTAAAGATGTCTAAAAATCCTAGTTTTGTGATTTACATGAAATAATAAGCAAAAGCCCATTTCAAAAGCTATAATTCTAGTAAAATGTTTTTATTATGATTATAAATAATTTTTGAAACTTTGTTTTAAAATCTAGATCATTTGGTCCATTTTTGAGGCTGTTATATGATTTTTACAAGTATAGGGAGTAAAACTGTCATTTTTGAAACTATTTAACATTCTGGGCCAAAAGTGTCATTTTGTGAAAGTTAAATATATAAGAATAAATATTGGAAAGTTTGAGGGCCTAAGGTTAAATATTGAGGGTTTAAAATGTAAATACTAAAGCTATATACTTTAGGGGTTAAAAGTGTAATTATACCAAAGTATAACAAAAAGGGCTATTTTTGCCAATTTTAAAACTGAAGAATATTAATTATAAATAAGAGGAAGTAATGAAAGTATGATGTTAGTAGAGAGCTTTGTACAAAGATGTTCCATCTCGATTTTACGTTCTGACTGAGTGGTTGAGTTTATGATTTAAAGTGCCCTCGCTCCTCAAACGTTTATAGAATGGCTTCCAAGTATGATGGCCCGAACAATGATGCTAGATTTACAACCAAATATTAATTAAAGAATACATAACTAATACTTAACAATATTGAACTAAAAATCAAAGACTTGATACTATACACAATGTGTTAATCCTAGGTTTGTGTGAGATCAAGTTGTGGTTTGTATGACCAAGCGGTTTATCTGTGAATGAAGTATATCTGATATAACTCAGACTCTATGGATGTCAGGTGAGTTCATAGCCTCACTTTTAAAGTTTTGTAAATGTTTTGAAAACCCGTGAGAGGGATATATGCTAAAAACAGAATACTTGTGTTTTTTTAAACTATATGCTATTACTGAAATATGTTATTACATGGAGTGCCCAAACTGTTATTTGCTACCCAACTTTCATGATTTATTAAACTCTTACGTATGCACTAATAAGGTGAATAGATCTATTGGAAGTAACGAATCCTGTTTGTGTTACCTGTTTGTGTGGGTAATCGAGCATACTTTATTATAACTATCCTCGTTGAAAACTTTATGTGTGCACTAATATGGTGAATAGATCTATTGGGTTTAACGAATCCTGTTTGTGTTACCTGTGCGTGTGGGTAATCGAGCATACTTTATTAGAATTAATGGGTAATCTGTACCTGCATATTACTTGTCATGACAATCTGTCATGATGGTCACTTTGGTGAATTCCGTTAGTTTTGATGTCATGAACTTAGTACAACAAAACATAGCTTTATATGTAAGAATAATAACATAGCTCAAAGTGGAAGACATGTATTCAAAACTGTTATTACAAACCTATGAATTCACTTAACCTTTGTGTTGATTTTAAGCATATATTTCAGATAATTGTGACAGATAGCATGGAGCAGAACAAGGATGGCATGAAGAGGAAAAAGAGTGAAATTATTATTGTAGATTTTGGGAACCTCATATTATAAAACTCTGATTTTTAATGATATATAAAGAAAGTTGATTTTATCACTCTTTTTGAGTTGTTTTCTATTATTATGACTTGTGTTCTATGAAGTAATACCCGAGATCAATATTCCGCTGCGTAAGGTAACATGGGGGTGTTACAGGTCGTTTGAGGAGAAATTCAAGAAAATTTACCTTATCATACACATGAGAAAGTTCTTTTTGTTAAAACTTACAACAAGTACACGAACGTCCATGACGCAAAACAAAATCATTTGATGGGAGAGGTCTATCATATTAAGAAGGAGGTGGAGGAGAAGGAGAATATGGATAATAGAGGTCACCATCACAATACTTAGTGAGGTTAAGGAAAGAAGAGAGGTCATTGAGTTAGGGTACGTTGAAAGGATTAGGTGGTGGTGGAAGAGCTTATGTTTCTCTAGTAATTGGATTGATTGAGCAAGACTCATTCCAATACTTAATAGGAAAGAAAGAAGAAGTCTTGCAAGATCTGGGAGAAGAAGGTTCATAGTAATCCATGTTCTTTTTTACCAAAACAGGTTTCACCGAAATTTTCGGTTTCTTGGAAAGCTTAGAAGAAGATTTTTTGTGTTTAGAAGGTTGTGACAAAGAGATGTCAAGGTTAAGTTTAGAAGTAGAAGACATTGTGAGGGATGAAAAGGGAACTCACAAAACAAGAGGATTTAAAGAAAATAGACAAGGCAAAGAATAGAAAGAAAAACAAAAGGTTTCAAGGAATGTTTAGCTCGAATAGGCAAACAAAGAATATTGAAAAGTAATAGTGGTCAAAGAAGAAAGACCAAAAATGAGCCAAAATTGGTTGACTGCCTGCGGTTCAATAAATGAACCTGCGACTCAATAAAGATATTGATCCGCTGACACGGGACACAAAAATCCAAATTTTTAAGTTTGAGAAAGGACAAGACTTTTTTAAAATTAAGCAAATCTTGGATTTTTACCACCATTAGCACTAGGCTAGGCTATGGTTGCATAAAGAGCAACATACTCACAAGATTATCTTGACAAAGGGTGACAAAATTTTAAGCTAACATCTTGATCCGTTTTTAGTCAAGTTTTTAGAGGTTACAATATATTTATCTTCAATTTAAATTTAAATTGATGTTAATTAGTATGATAACAAATAAGTTATAACACACAAAAGCTAAATCCATAGATCAACTTCATGAAAACTCATGAAGGAAAATAAAATACAAGAGATAAATAAAAACAAATAAGTAAACAAAAGCTAGCTATTTTTTAATCTTGATTAGGTAATCTTCTTGAGCTTGAATTTCTGAAAAGATATTTTAGAAAATATCATCATTCATCTCCTAGGAGGAGTAAAGTTAGCAAACATAGTTAGCAAGAGCTCTTCCAACCTTCTATCCAACTTAAACATGTCCATCCTAAAAGAATTAATGATGTAGAAGTTGTGAAGACAACATGACAATTTGTACCATTTGCCATAAAATAGTCAAAGAAGTGTGGATCACCTATGAGGTTTGAGATAGGAACACCCAAAATTGGAGTGTTAGGAGGAGGATGCATGGTGTCCAAGGGTGAAATTGGTGAAGGCTCAACAAAGTCATCCTTAAAAGGAATGCATTGGAGAGGTATAGGGTTCTTATCCAAGAGAGGACTTGGAGAGAAGGTTGAAGATAGCTCATTCATCCTAGATTTGAATGAAAAAGAGGTAGAACCATGAGAGTGGTTAGTACTTGAGTTGAAATTATCTTACATGGAGAAAGAGGTGGTAAAGGTGTTGAAGAGATGATAATTAAAGTAATCTCATTCTTAGGTGTAAGAAAAGATGAAGAACCTTGTTTAGGTATCTTGATCTTAATCTTAAGGCTTCTTTTAGTGGAAGAGTTTTTGGAGGAATTTGAGGATCTAGTGGACACCATGGTTGTGTGTTTAGGTTTAGAAAAATCTTAGAGGATGAAGAAGAAGAACAACCAAGAATGGTTTAAGAAGAGGATGATCTAAAGAAGTAATAGGTTAAAGATGTTTTTGGTGAATAATGAAAATTGCTAGGCTTGTTTGGGAAAAAGCTAGTTTTTAGAAAAAGTTTTATCCATGTTTACAAAGATTTAGAGAAAACAATGTAAAGCAAATTTTCTGTAGAAAATACCACCCACGGCTAATTAAACATACACGTGGTTCGATATCAATAAAGAACCGCCTGGAGATAAAGATCTGCGGACAAAACCTTCAAAAATATATCTTCCATCATTTTTCACAAGCCCAGATTTTAAACCTTAGTTTGTCAAGCCAAAATAGATTACCAACCAATATCTAAATAGCTAACTAACACATAATTGCACATAATTATGTAAACTGAAAGTTCAATCACACGAAACCTAATAAGGATTAAAATTTAGTCAATCCAAACAATTAAGTATTAATACAAACCAAAGTCTAAGAGCTACAAGAAGTGAAAACCTTGGTACCAAATATCAGTTCTTCTACTCACTCAAACTCTTGAACGATTCTTCAATGTGCTTATATCCATCTCCATAATCCTATAGAAAACAAAGGTTTTAGAAATAGCGAGTTTTAAGATCAATATCTTGAGAAGAAACAATGGAATTAGAGGATGACAAGAAGTTACTAGACTTAAGAGGAGAACCATTAATGCATCTATACATTGAAGGTTGGAAGTTACTCAGAGAACTCATGTCGGTGTTGATTTCAATCTTATCCTCCCAAGTGGTTGAAGAAGATTCGCACCCAACATCATGAGTTTCTTCTCGATGATCATTTTCCTCTTCATGAGTGTCATTCATAGGCTCATGTGAAAAGTTCCCTTAAATAGGAAGCATTACACGATCAAGGGAGCAATAGGATGATACATTTAAAATAGGAAAATCGTGATCAACTCTTCTAAGAAGACGAGTAAGAATCATAGCAAAAGGAAGACTAGATTTGGAATTAAAGAGATATCTAATCCTACTTGCGATGAAATACGCAAGATTGCATGGGGTGGAAGTTGCAATACAATACAACATATGTGCGAGACATGCGGGTACGCGATTGCGATCACTACCAAGACACATTGCGTTTTCTCTAATGATTTCGGCCCATGGGATCATAAAATCATTGAGTTTGCTAGTTAGTAATTTCCAAGGAGTGAGAACACCAATTCCTTGAAAATAACCAAGAAGAGAATGTTCACGAGGTTTAAAAATAGCTTTGGTAATGAACAAAGGAGAGGGAAGATCGGTCACTAATATACTTCAATAGGGGGAGATTCCAAAGAGTCAATAATCCAAGCATCAATACAACATATGTGCGACATATGCGGGTACGCGATTGCGATCACCACCAAGACAGGTTGATTTTTCCCTAATGATTTTGGCCCATGGGATCATAAAATCATTGAGTTCTCTAGTTAGCAATTCCCAAGGAGTGAGAACACGAATGTTTCCTTGAAAATCACCAAGAATAGAATGTTTACGAGGTTTAGAAATAGATTTGGTAATAAACAAATGAGAGGGAAGATTACATAATATACATCAGTAGGGACTTATTCCAAAGAGTCAATACTCCAAGCATCGGTGAACGCACATTGACCATTATATCGCACCTTGAGAATTTTACCAAAATCTTCAAGAGAGTATACAATGGTTTTCCCCTTGATGGAAAATCTTATGGATAAATAATACAAGGTTTTGGCCTCGTATGAAAAATTCGTTGTTCCAATCTTTTCGAATTGATTACCGTTAATTAGTGCGACTCAGTCGTTCTTGGTGGAAAATAAAATGGTTTGTTTGATTATCTATTTTAAACTAAAAGCAAATAAATGTCGTTGAGTAAAATTAAAGCTTTAAAAATTAAACTAAAAATTACTAGAAAAACACTTGGTAAAAATAGAGATTTCGGGAAGCGTGCAATTTTTAGAAATTAAAACGTAATGAACTTGACACTTTAAACTTTATAAAACTTAAAAACTTAAACCATCGGAATGTAACAAGTCCATTCTGTCAGAATGTAGCAAACACAAAACCATCGGAATATTAGTGACCAATTCTTTCGGAATATTGCTGTCTGAATAACCATCGGAATAATCATAGATTAATTCTATCGGAATAATCTATCTGAATGTCTAGTATCGGAATCCAAGGTATCGGAATGTATGAAATCAAAGCTATCGGAATGTTTTTGTCGCAATGTTCAAGGCATCAGAGTAACAATCTGTCGGAATGTGGCTAACTAAAATTGGACAGAGTTTTGTCTTAAAATAACCTTAAGACCTGTCGCGATATGCGATCAAAATGAGCGATCGCAATCATGATCGGAATAAGGGGGCTGAAAACACTTGATCGCAAAGTAAAACCTTCAAGGTTATTGCGATCACAAAGACCCTTTCTGAATGTACCGTCGGAATGAGTAAAAGCCCTATGATTGCGATGGAGCACAAGTTAATCCGAAAATGGAGATAAGCCAAAACTTCAATAAGCACTTCCAATAAGCACTCTAATCCGAAACTTAACCAACTCAATAAGCATTAAATTGAAAACTTTTAAAATTCAAAATAGCAAACTTTATGAATCGAACCTTTTAAAAACACTAAACTTTTTAAGAAAACCGAAAAGCAATAAGCTATATATATGAAATAAGCCGATAAGCACAACAAGCTTATAACTTATACCGTATAAAAGCTTAGTAAGGAATGAAAAGAGAAACTTTTTAGTCACAAAAACATCAAAATGAAACAATATAAAAAATAATTTCGGATCAAAATTAAAGTAAAATCAAGAAAGGTAGAAAGAGATAAAAGATTAAAAACTTAACTTGAACTTTTTGATTAATGAAACTCAAATACAAAGATTAAATAAAGCTTAAACTTGAATGAAAAGATGAAGTTTTAGTGAGAGAAAGTTAAACACTTTCTCTCTCTAAAATGAAAACTAAAGAAAGAAAAATAACTAGCTAACTAACCCTCCTAATGTGTTTAGGAGGGTATTTATAGGAAATGGGGAGGTGCATGTGTTGCCTCCTTTTTCTTTCTTCTTGTCTCGACTCGATTTAATTCCTTTGTCTCTCTCGACGTCGTCTCGGGATTTGTCGATGTAAATTGAATTCGTCTTATAATCTTCTTCTATAATTAGACTTGAGTTCTTCGACTTCATTAAACTTCCGTCTTTAGACTTTTTCTTCGATAAATCTTCAGAATAGGCCTTGGACTTCCGTTCTTTTTGCACTCTTGATCTTTTGACTTCGTCTTTTCTCGTTTTCTTCGATAAAAGCCCGTGAAAGCCCGTGTTTTCTTCCTTTTTCATCTTTTGGTCCTAAAACACAATAAAAACACAAACCACGCATAATTCTGACTTTTACGACATAAAATACACGTTTTGGTTTTGTTATTATTGGAAATAAGTGGTAAAAGGATAAGTGTTTTTACACTTATTAAGTCCCCTACACTTGACCATTGCAATGCCCTCATGCAATGCATTAATTTTAAAGCACGGTTTACATTTTCCATCATAAATAACCACCTTGGCCTTTATTAGAAAGACAGGAATATATACAAAACAAGTAAAGAAATCAAAAACTTACATTGGGGTTTTGGTTGTCATGAATGTTCATCATCCTCAAGTTTCACGTTCCCCATACCAAGCTTAAAAATGAGATCGTTGTTATTATAAGTTAGCAAACTAACACGAACTCATGTGGCCCAATTATTTACTTAGACTCCCTTATTCCTAGGTGTATCTCTTATATTTTAATTTTGTCTTGAATGATCACGAGGATGCATTGTTTGACTTATTTTGATAGTTTATTTAGGCCGAAAATAAAGTGGGACGATTTAATCAATAGTTAGCTAAAGGACAAAATCTTTTAAAACTGCTTCTCGGGACCTCTTAAAGTTCATATCTTGGCATAACTCGCTTCACGATTTGAGACCTTTCTCGGACCGATATTTGGCAGCGACTTCATACTTCAAATCTTTGAGAGACATTCTTGAAATTATGGTCTTCTCTTCATAATAGGAATTTCTTCACTTGAAGTTTTTGAGAGATTCTTCATATTTGGACCATGACTTCTTCATTTTTATCCAATCTTTATTTTTGACTTTCATATACAACGATCCGCCTTCTTTTAGGACTTGGATCCGTTTATCCTCATACCTTGTTAGGGCCTTTTTGGATAGACTTCTCCATGATCTTTTGGGGAGTATTTGCTTTTCGTCGTATGTCTCGATCCTTCATATTGATTTCTGATAAATGATTCTTCACATCACTTTGGATCTTTAGCAACAAAATGTAGCCCTCATGCCTTGTTAGGGCCTTTTCGGACTCGCCAATCTTCGCATCCCGCTTCAATAAGTTATGCCTTGGCTATGAACTCTAATTAATACCGAGCAACTTTTAAACGATCTTGTGCTAGAAGCTAAGTAAGTTTTCAAATTGTACAACCATATTTATTGTAGTTAAATTTATTAGCAAGCGATGGGAGAAAAATCTTATAATCAACTCACATAAATTCACGAAAAAATACCAAACTTATAATTGACTCTATCATCTCTCGTTCTACACAGTTTAAAATCTCAAGGAATGAGACTCGTGGATGCTTAGCCAATTAAATCAAAGTTTTGGGTTTTCGAGTCGTCTATAGGATCTTGCATCTTCTTAGACTCTTTCAAGTTTAGAATTTGTGTTTTAAAGTTCCTTTGATAAACAAATCTCTAGGATCAATTATAGGAACTTGCGAAAAGTTCTTGTTCTTAACCTGTGAGAGTTAAGACTTTCGCGTTTTAAAGCTCCCTATATAAAAGCCTAGCAAAACTTAACTTAAACACGTTAAGGATACTAGCTAGAGTAGACTTAGATAAGTAAACTCGGGTTGAGTCAAAATATTCACGACTTTGAAAAATTTAAAACCACTTTATTAAACATTATTTTTAGCAAAGAAAGTAAATAACGATAACAAAGGAAAACTACAAGGCCAAAATAGATTAAAAATTTTGAAAAATGTCGAAAAATCAAATTTTTCGGTTAAAATGAGGACAAATACAAGGAAAAGCCCACTTAATGGCGACATCTCCAAGGTAAGTCTCCTTCAACCTTCAACCTTTCAATCTTTCAATCTTTCATTCAATCATCAATCTCTCAGCCCGTATCTATCATTCATCATCACCGATCTATATTCATTCCACCATCTCAATCTCATCATTTTCGTCCATGGGAAAACAATCATTCATCACTGATCCAAAAGGATGGACTTGGATTTTTCGCAATAACAAACACCCTAATCTGAAGAACATCGACAATCCTTACAATAAAGATCTGGAAAGAATTGCTACATCCTTTTATGTTTCAAATTTCCCAGAATCTCTCGATGCTAAGAGTTTGTGGAACGCCTGTATGCCTTTCGGCAGGCTTGTGGATGCTTTCATAGCCAACAAACGCTCCAAAGGAGGTAAACGTTTTGGATTTATCCGCTTCCTTGGTATAAAAAATGCTAATGAATTTGTTCGATCTCTTTCCAACATTTGGATTGGGAATTTCCACTTATATGTGGTTGTTGCCCATTGTCAAAGTCGCAGTGCATCTGTATCCCAACCTGTTAATCGACCACCTGCTATGAATGATAAGACTAAAACCAATTTTCCCCCTAAACCCGAGACCAACACTTGTTTTCCACACCCTCAATCATACGCAACCAAACCTTTATTCGCTAATGTTATCCACAATAATAACTCTCATTCTACTACCACTCCTGTCACTGTTCGAACCATTAACCTTATCAACAATGATCTTATCACCATTGAAGATTCATCATCAGTTCTTTTGTTGAAACTAAATGAAACGGACACTTTGAGTAACATGTATGCGATTTGTAAAAGTGAAGGTTTCATGGATTTGTTAATTCATCATGTTGGGGGTCTCTGGATTTGGATTCAATTTTCTTCGTCATTATCATGCTCAAAATTTCGTGAGAATACCAACATGAAAAGCCTTTATTCCTCAATCAGAATTCCTTCACCTTTTTTCAAGGTTGACGAACGCATGATTTGGATCGAAATTAGTGGATTACCTCTTTGTGCTTGGGGTTCAAAAGCTTACAAGAAAGTGGCATCCTTATTTGGTAAATTCAAGTTTTTTGAAGACGAAGAATCCACTGCCATGTCATTGGGAAGAGTTTGCATATCTACTAAGTCTTCCAAACAGATTTCAGAAAATATCAAAGTTGAAGTTAACAACGAGATTTTTGATGTTAATGTGCAAGAAATAGGTACTTGGAACATAAATATCAATGATATCAGTAGTGATACATCGTCCCATTCAGATGTTAAACAATTAGATAAAGAGGATATCCTTGTGGAGGATAAACTAGATGATCATTTGGATGAACTAAATGATATGATGAATGAATCGACTTGTCATACCAAAAAAGACAAGTCTCCTTTCGAATCTCCTAATGATCTCGAATCAGATCTGCCTCCAAATAATGTAGAAGAAGAGATTCTTAAACAACCGAATGAAGCTTTCACTAAGGTTAGTGAGTCATCGGACTTAAGTCGCCCACCTGACTCTGAAAATAAGAAACGCAACTCCTCAAATACAAGTAAATGCTCAACCAGTTTTGCCAGGCACCACAAAAAGGATATCAAATGTATTTCGCTTATCCACGAGTTAAATAAAATTATTGAAGTTGGGACCACATTAGGATACGATGTTAGGGGGTGCAAAAAGTCCCTCAACAGAATGATAAATGGAGTCGGTGCGCACATTGTTGATAAATGAATATTTTATCTATCAATAGTTGCGGTACGAAGAAAAGGCGTAAGCGTGTTTGGATCAAAGATTTATGTGTTAAACATAACGTTCATTTTCTTGGTATTCAAGAATCAAAAATGACTCGTCTTGAGCTTTTTCGTCTTAAGTCCATGTGGGGAAATATCAACTTTGATTATGCGTGTAGTATGGCTCGTGGCAGATCCGGTGGCTTGATTTCCATGTGGGACCCGAACATGTTCTCTAAAGATACCATTTGGTGTGACGATCATTTCATTATCGTTAAAGGGAAATGGAATAATGCGGTTGGAGATTGCTTCTTGATTAATATTTATGGCCCCCAAGATTCTTTAGCTAAATCATCCCTTTGGAATCGTATTGCTGAATTCATGGACCATCATAATGGAAAATTTATTCTATTTGGTGATATGAATTCTGTCCGTCATGAAAACGAAAGGTTTGGTTCTCTTTTTTCTCGTATTGAGGCCGATCATTTTAACTCTTTTATTGATTCCACAGGTCTTATCGATCTTCCCATTGGAGGTCGTTACTTTACTTGGATGAATAAAGAAGGTACTAAACTCAGCAAACTTGATAGATTCCTTATCTCTGAAAGTATCATAGAAGACATCCCTGACATCAAAATCACAGCTATTGATCGTTTGTGGTCGGATCATTCACCAATTCTCTTTCACATTAAGAAAGCTGATTTTGGTCCCTCCCCTTTTAAATTCTATAATACGTGGTTAAATAGGGATGGTTTTGATGATCTCGTTAAATCTACATGGGTTTCTTTGGATTCTAGTAACAGAAACAGAAACATCAAGTCTCATGAGAAATTAAGAGGTCTTAAAATGGCTATTAAAAATGGCAGGCTGATGTTCGGAAGAATGACATGACTCTAAAACAGGCTGCATTATCAGAGATTAAAGATATTGAGATAAAGATTGATGATGGTTCAGCGAGTATCACTAATCGGGAAAAAAGGATTAAGCTTCTTCAAGACATTGATAAGTTTGACAACCTTGAATCTCTCGACTTAATCCAAAAAGCTCACATCAAATGGGATATACACGGTGATGAAAATTCTAAATTTTTTCATGGGATGATTAATAGCAAAAGGAGATCTCAAGCGATAACCGGTATTTTGCATGATGGAGTTTGGATTTCAGAACCGGCTCGTATTAAGGAAGTCTTTCTTAATTACTACAAAGATAAGTTCCAAACTCACGATTCTGATGTAGTTTTCTATGCGATGACCCATTCTTCAACTCTATGTCCTTTTGATAGCGATCTCTTGGAGTCACAAATCTCGTTAGATGAAGTGAAAAATGCTGTTTGGGATTGTGGAAGTGACAAAGCCCCGGGTCCTGATGGTTTTTCTTTCGCATTTATAAAGAAATATTGGGACATAATGAAGTCAGATATTTTCGAGTTCGTCAAGTCTTTTTTTGTTACAGGTTCATTGCCTCAAGGTGCCAATTCTTCTTTTTTCACGCTGGTCCCGAAGACGAGTAACCTCATCTCTATTAAAGATTTTCGCCCCATTTCGCTCATTGGTACTCATTATAAGATCATTGCCAAAATTCTTGCTAATCGTCTTTCTAAAGTGATTGATAAGGTTGTTAGTAAAGAGCAGTCTGCCTTAATTTCAGGTCGTCAAATTCTTGACGGCCCTCTTATTATTAGTGAGATCATCCAATGGTACAAAAAAAGGAAGAAAAAGATGTTGATCTTCAAGGTAGATTTCGAAAAAGCTTTCGACTCGGTTAGTTGGAAATACCTTGACTTCATCCTTCATAGCCTCAATTTTGGTTCAAAGTGGCGTTCCTGGATTAGAGCTTGTCTTCACTCCTCTAGAGCCTCTATCTTGATTAACGATAGTCCTACTTCAGAATTTTCAATTAAACGTGGTTTAAGGCAAGGAGATCCCCTATCTCCTTTCCTTTTTATTCTTGTTATGGAAGGTCTCCATTGTGCTATGTCTAATGCAGTCAGCTCTGGGCTTATTAGGGGGTCAAACTTGGTTCTTCTGATGTTATGTTACCTCACTTATTTTATGTTGATGATGTGGTTATTACTACGGATTGGAATTCTCGTGACTTAGACAATATTATCAGGGTTCTCCATGTTTTCTATCTCGCCTCGGGTCTTAGAATAAATATTCATAAATCGAACATTTATGGTATTGGTGTTTCTAATGATGAGATTTCGTCTTTGGCTAGAAGGTCTGGATGTGCTGCAGGTATTTTCCCTTTCCGTTACCTTGGGCTTCCAATTGGTGCTAACATGAATCTTACTTCGAGTTGGAGTGTTTGATTGATCGGTTCAAGAAGAGACTCTCCTCGTGGAAAGCTAACTTGTTATCCATAGGAGGGCGTCTCACCCTTATTAAAGCAGTTTTAGGTAGTCTGGGAATATATTATCTCTCAATTTTTAAGGCTCCTGAAACTATTTTGAGTACTATGGAGAGTCTTCGTTCTAGGTTTTTTGGGTCGGGTCTCAAGATTCTAAGAATTTGGCGTGGGTTAAATGGTCTCAAGTTCTTCCTTACTTTGATAAAGGAGGCCTGAACATCGGTAGTTTAAAGGCTTTCAACCTTGCTCTTCTTCAAAAGTGGCGTTGGAGGATGTTTTCTTCTCCAAACAATCTTTGGGTGATTATCATTAAAGCGTTACACGGTCAAGATGGTGGTTTGAATGATAAAGGCTGTAATTTTAATGGCACTTGGTCTAGGATTGTTGGTACTTCTAATTTTCTGCACTCAAAAGATATAATTCCTCTTAATTATTTTCGCTTCAAAGTGGGATGTGGAACTCGTATTCGTTTTTGGAAAGACATATGGATCGGTGATTCTCCTCTTCTTACTCGGTACAACAGACTTTATAGATTAGACCAAGACAAAGACTGCTTAATCATCGACCGTATTGTTGATGGTAACTAGAATTGGAATTGGTCTAGGGCTGATATTGGCACTCGAAACACGGCTTATTTAAGAGACTTACTGTTGGAAATAAGCCAGAAAGATATTAGTGTAAATGAGGACACTTGTACTTGGTCGATGGCTGATGATGGCATTTTCTCTGTAAGGAGTTCTCGACGTCTCATTGATTCTAAACTTCTTCCATCTATTTTGCCATCTACTTCATGGGAAAAAATTCTTCCGGGTAAAGTAAATGTTTTTTTGTGGAGGTTATCTTTGGACAGGTTTCCTCATCGGTTGAACCTCTCGTCTCGTGGTATAGATATTCCTACTATATCGTGCTCCTGCAATGGTAATATTGAATCTGCTTATCACATTTTCTTTGTGTGCGATTTGGCTAAGGAGGTTTGGTCTCTCGTTCGTAAATGGTGTGATCTTTCTTTTCCTTCATTTACGTCTTATGATGCTTGGAAAAACTGGTTTTGTTCGTGGCATGCTCCTAAGAGGAAGTCCCGATGTTTATATGTTATTTTTGCGGCTTTGTTCTGGTGGATCTGGAGATTTCGTAACAGCATTACTTTTTGTGCTCATCCGTTGAAGAAATGTGATCTCTTTGATAATATCTGTGCTTCTTCCTTCTCTTGGATTTCTCACAGGGGGCGTATGTCGAGTAATTTGATTGAATGGCTGAAAAATCCTTTGTTGCTTATGGGTTCGTGATGGTTGCTTTTTGTAGATTCAGGCCTTTATTTTCGTTCGGAACATTAGCTTTTTTGTTTCTCTATTTTTTTATATTTTTTCCTCGAGGCTTGTTTAGGTCTTCATCAAAAACACTCCGGAGTGAAAACCGGTGGCTCGGCCTCCGTGAGTGGGGATTTTTCTCTAGTTGTAATCGACTAGAGTTTTTCATCCCTTTTGTAGGCCTCGTAGTTAAAGCCTCGGGTAGGGTTTAGTTCATGTTTTTCTTTAGTCTGTATTGTTTGTGCTTCTAGCGCCTTGCTAGTAGCATGTTTTTTAATATATATTATCCCTTTGCCGTCCAAAAAAAACAAGGAAAAGCCCACTTAACTTCGATAGAAGTCCCCCCTACACTTGATATAAACATTGTCCGCAATGTTTAAGCATGTGGGAGTAAACTCCCCTACACTTAGGACATTGTGCACTTTGGTTAAATCTTGCTAAGGGAAGGACAACTATAGTGATTTCAATGTGAACGTATAAGATATGAAATATTGAATCACGACAGTTTAGGATAAAACCAGGAAGACGGGTACACGGGATCACGGTTCGTCAAAAGTCATCAAAAGTACTCTCTAAAGCTTTAATCCCTGCACAGAATAAGAAACAAGACAACAAACACATACGGGGCTCCCCCTACACTTATTATGAAAACGGTAAAGGATAGATCACGGGTTACCTCCCGAGAAGCGCTTGTTTTTATTAACCGAGTCACGAGCCTGACTCGACCCATAACTTAATTCAAGGGAAACGTGGTGAGGGATGGAATCATCTCATGAGAGATGTCCTCACCAAAGTACAACTTCACGCGCTGGCCATTCACCTTAAAATTGGGCCCATTTGGCTGAGAAAGCTCAATGGTGCCATATGGGAAGACTTTGGCGATGGTGAATGGACCAGACCAGCGGCTCTTCAGCTTTCCCGAGAAGATCTTCAACCGAGAGTTAAAGAGTAAAACTTGACCACCAACGTGGAACTCTCGATTCTTAATCCTTGCATCATGGATGATCTTGGTCTTCTCTTTGTAGATTAATGAGTTCTCATAAGCTTGATTCCCCAGTTCGTTGAGCTCATTGAGTTGAATCTTCCGAAGATCGCCGGCTTTGTTGATGTCGAAGTTAGCCCACTTCAAGGCCCAGTACGCCTTATGTTACAGCTCGATAGGGAGGTGGCATGCTTTCCCGTACACAAGACGATAAGGTGTACAACCAATCGGGGTCTTATATGCGGTACGGAAAGCCCACAAAGCATCATCTAACTTATCGGCCCACGCGGCACGATGCTCTCCCACAGTACGCTCAAGAATTTGCTTCAATCCACGGTTAGATATCTCAGCTTGACCATTTGTTTGGGGATGATAGGCGGTGGAAAGACGGTGATTGACACCATACTTAGCCATGACTCGTGCAAATTGATCATTGCAAAAATGAGTCCCGCGGTCACTGATGATAGCACGAGGAACACCGAATCGAGCAAAAAGATGCTTTAGAAAGTTCACAACCACCCACGCATCGTTCGTAGGGAGAGCCTTGGCTTCAACCCATTTATATACGTAGTCAACGGCTACGAGGATGTATTTGTTCCCTTTGGATGATGGAAATGGCCCCATAAAGTTGATACCCCATACATCAAAGATTTCACATTCTTGTATGAAATATTAAGGCATCTCATCTTTATTTGTGATCTTGCCTTGGCGTTGGCAAGCATCACAATTTTTAACCATCTCGTGAGCGTCACGATAAATGGTGGGCCAATAGAATCCAGAGTCAAAAACTTTCTTCGCGGTGTAGTTAGGACCAATGTGACCACCGGTGGGTCCTTTATGGCAAGCTTCGAGAATGTCGAAAGCTGCAGGTCCATCAACACACCGACGAATAATCTAATCAGCACATTGTTTGAAGAGATAAGGGTCATCCCAAAAGTAAGTCTTAACATCTTTAAAGAACTTCTTCTTTCGTTGGGATGTTAACCCTTCGATGAGAATACCACCCGCTAAGTAGTTTGCAATGTCCGCAAACCACAGGGTGTCATCAAGATTGGAATTGATAGACATTAAGGCCTCAAGGGGAAAAGAGTCATTGATCTCTTGATTCGGATGATCCCCTTGATAAGGATCCTCAAGTCTACTTAGATGATCTGCGGTGAGTTTTTTCGCTCCCTTCTTGTCACGAATTTCAATTTTAAATTCTTGATGGAGCAAAACCCAACGAAGAAGTCTTGGCTTGGAATCTTGCTTAGTCAACAAGTACTTCAACGCGAAATGGTCGGTATAGACAATGGTGGTGGAAAGGACAAGATAGGGGCGAAATTTTTCAAAAGCATACACTACAACTAAAAGCTCTTTTTCGGTAGTGGTATAATGCAATTGAGCCCCCGTCATTGTCTTGCTAGCATAATGGATTGGTTGGAAGTGTTTGTTCACTCTTTGGCCCAAAACCGCTCCAATAGCAAAGTCGCTAGCATCACACATCAATTCAAAAGTTACCTCCCAATTAGGGGTAACCAAGACCAGTGCCTTAGTTAGATTATCCTTAAGAAGATTGAAGGATTCAAGACACTCTTTAGAAAAGATAAAGGGAGTATCTTTTTCCAAGAGGTGGGTCATCGGGCGAGCGATTTTAGAAAAATCTTGAATGAATCGACAGTAGAAGCCCGCATGACCAAGGAAACTTATCACACCCTTCACGGTTGAAGGTGGAGGTAATTTGACTATGACATCAACTTTAGCACGGTCCACTTCAAGACCGGCTTTAGAGATTTTATGTCCAAGCACAGTGCCTTCTTTTACCGTGAAATGGCATTTTTCCCAATTTAGAACAAGGCGAGTGTCTTCACACCGCTTAAGCATGCGTTCTAAATTGCCAAGGCAATGAGAGAAAGAATCACCATAGACCGAGAAATCATCCATGAAGACTTCCATGGTTTGCTCAACCATGTCATGGAAGATAGCCAACATGCACCTTTGGAAAGTCCCGGGAGCATTGCATAAGCCGAAAGGCATTCTTTTGTAAGCAAATGTTCCATAAGGACAAGTGAATGTGGTTTTCTCTTGGTCTTGGGGATCGATGGGGATTTGAAAATACCCGGAGAAACCGTCTAAGAAGCAGTAATAGTCATTACCCGCTACACGTTCAAGCATTTGGTCCATGAAAGGAAGGGGAAAATGATCCTTTCTCGTAGCATCATTGAGTTTGCGATAGTCTATACAAACTCTCCACCCTGTAACGAGACGAGTAGGAATCAACTGGTTGTTTTCATTGGGCACAATGGTGATTCCGCCTTTCTTAGGCACACAATGGACCGGACTAACCCATGGTGAATCCGATATAGGGTAGATCATTCCCGCATCAAGAAGTTTGATAACCTCTTATTTGATAACGTCCTGGATCTTGGGATTCACCCTTCGTTGGTTTTAAATTGTGGGTTTAACGTCGTCCTCCATGAGAATTTTATGTGTGCAAAAGTGAGGATCAATTCCACGAATACCGGAGATTTTCAACGCAATCGCTTTCTTATGATTTTTCAGCACGACGATAAGTCGAGATTTTTCTTCCTCTTTCTAGTCCTTTGCGATGATGACGGGTGACTTCTTGTTGTCTTCAAGGAAAACGTACTCGAGATGAGACGGTAGGTCCTTAAGCTCTAAATCCGGAGGATTTTCGATGGAAGGTGTTTTCAAATTCGGATCATCGATAGAGATATCCTTAGGAGATGGTGGAGAAATATGGTCCTCATTAAGAAGTTTCTCAATGGTACGAATGTCTTCATCCCAATTGGAGGGAGAATCGTCATATTGCAAGTCCACATCTCCCAAAGTTGCTTCAAATTCTTTCAAAAGTAATTCACTTTCTCCAAATGGAGTTAGTGATGGAGCAATAGAGGCAACGGTCTCAACAATGGGTAGAGAAGAAGAACCACTTTTATAAGCGCCTTTGAAATGTTCTTCACAAGCCTCATCAAGAACGTCAATGAAATTAACACTCTCGTTCTCAGAAGGCTGCTTAGAAAGTTTACCCATGTTGAAGACGATTTTATCGTCACCAACTCTCATGATTAATTCGCCCGCGGCTACATCAATGAGAGTGCGACCGGTCCTCAGGAATGGACGTCCAACGATTAATGTAACACGGGGTTCCATCTCGTAGTCAACGACAACAAAATCCGCCGGAAAGGTGAAATTGTCGACACCGACGAAGACATCTTCGGCTATCCCCACTGGATAGGCAACTGTACGGTTAGCTAATTCCAATGTCATTCGTGTGGGGACTAGCTCGGGTAGAGATAATTATTTCCAAACACTTAATGGCATTAAGTTTATACTAGCACCTAGATCGGCTAGGGCCATACAATTCTCTACCTCAGGGAAGTTGCAAGGAATCAAGAAACGACCCAGATCACCAAGTTTGGTTGGTAATTTCCTTAAGAGCACTGCAGAGCAATTCTTATTAAGTTGGGTCTGAGCAATATCAAGGAGTTTCTCCTTATCACTGAGAAGATCTTTAAACATTTTAGCATATTTGGGCATGTGAGCGAGAGCCTCAGCAAAGGAGATATTGAAATTCAGTTGTTTAAACATTTTAAGAAAGTTAGAAACCTGAATATCATCCTTGTTCTTAAACTTCTCTTTCCTCAACCTTGAGGGATAAGGTATATTGGGTTGAGATGAAGGCTTTGGAATGTAATTCTCACTCACATCCTTGGGTGGTGGAGGGGTGGAAGTAGAAGGTGGTGGAATTGGAGAAGTAGAAGGTGGTGGAATTGGAGAAGTAGAAGTTGGAGGTGTTGGAGAAATAGAAGGTGGAGGAACCGGAGAAGGAGACTCGTTTTCCTTTGTCATAATCACCGGTGTAGGTGTAGGAAGCTCGGGTTCCTTTAAAACTTTTCCACAGTGAGTGGTATTTCTTTCATCTCCCCTCTTGGATTAGCAACGGTGTTACTCGGAAGAGAACCCGAACCAGAGGCTTGATTACTTGGGAAGAAACTAGCCATCATGTTCCTTAAGTCATTCGTTTGACTTGCCAAAGAGTTTTGCATATCGGCTCGAAGATCATTCCCTTGTTTTACCATATCTCCTTTCAAGTTGGCCATTTCTCGCTGAAGATTTTGCACTATCACATCATTAGTCCTCATGTAAGTTTCAACGTCTTGGTGTAATACGGTGGGTTGGTTGGGAGGAAGAGCATGGTAGGCAGGTGGTTGATAAGCGGGTTGTTGGTAAACTTGGTTGTTTCTTTGAGGTGGATATGAGTTTCTTTGGGTTTGATATTGATTTGGAGCACGAGGTTGGTTTTAATTGTTGCGATTGAGGTTGTTTGGGTTTTGAGGGGGAAAACCAGGTGGTGAAATGAAGTTGTTTGAACGATTGTTGAGCAAATTACGGTCACCTTGAGGACGTGCTTGATAGCCTCCTGTAGAAAAGTTACCGTTGGCGGCATACACATTTTCCGGATTGTCATGAGTCGAAGGACAATCGGTGTATGAATGAGATCCCCCGCATATTTCACATGATTGACTCAAAGCATTGGCTTGCGCATTGATTTGTTTGGCATTGTTGGCGGTTTGTAAGAAGTGATTCCACAAGCGATGCAAGCTTATCAATTCTTTTGTCGGCATCACTAGTACTAGCACTAGCCACATTAGTTCGAACACTCTTGGTTTGCACTCTAGATTTATTCTCAATTATATCCCATGCGGCATTAGAAGACTTAACCAAAATGTTACCCCCCCGAGGCACTATTTAGTGAATCTTGGTCATTCATGCTTAACCCATTGTAAAAAGTATTTATTTGATGTACTTTTGTGAAACCATGTTGTGGACACTTTTTTTAAATTTCCTTAAAACGGTCCCAAGATTCACTAAATGTCTCACCGTACTTGTGTTCAAAGGTAATGATTTCATTCCGCAAAGCGGTAGTACGTGAGGGTGGGAAAAAGTAGTTAATGAACTTGGTCTCTAAATCCGTCCACGTAAGAATACTTTGTGGCGGTTCCTTATCAAGCCAATTCCGGGCTTGTCCCTCTAAGGAGAAAGGAAAAACTTGCAAGGGAATCACTTCTTGTGAAACCCCATTGTACTTAACCGTATCAGTGAGCTGAAGAAACCTTTTTATATGGTCATGAGGATCATCAAGTGAACGCCCCAAGAAAGGTTGAGCAGAGACCATCGAATAAAGCCGGATTTGAGCTCAAAATTGTTGGCTCCAATCTCGGGTATGACAATAGCATCGGTGTTGCCCTCTATGTACGTGGAGTAATGACTTCGGCTTGAGCTGCTTTCTTCTTACGAGCACGAGTACGCATGAACACCTGCAAAAGAAAAAGGAACATAGACAAGAAATACTTTTGGGTTTTTATTGTTTTTCTATTTTTTTATTTTTTTTTGAAAATTTTATATTTTTGTTATGGATTTTTAAAAATTTTGAGCAAGAAGAAGAAAAATAACGTTAAAAAGTGAACGGATCCCAAAATCCAACGCGTCTCTCACTAAAAACCGTTAAACTTCACGAAAAGAGCTGGCAGCGGCGCCATTTAACACAAGGTTTTGGCCTCGTATGAAAAATTCGTTGTTCCAATCTTTTCGAATTGATTACCGTTAATTAGTGCGACTCAGTCGTTCTTGGTGGAAAATAAAATGGTTTGTTTGATTATCTATTTTAAACTAAAATCAAATAAATGTCGTTGAGTAAAATTAAAGCTTTAAAAATTAAACTAAAAATTACTAGAAAAACACTTGGTAAAAATAGAGATTTCGGGAAGCGTGCAATTTTTAGAAATTAAAACGTAATGAACATGAAACTTAAAACTTTATAAAACATAAAAACTTAAACGATCAGAATGTAACAAGTCCATTCTGTCGGAATGTAGCAAACACAAAACCATCGGAATATTTGTGACCAATTCTATCGGAATATTGCTGTCTGAATAACCATCGGAATAATCATAGATTAATTCTATCGGAATAATCTATCTGAATGTCTACTATCGGAATCCAAGGTATCGGAATGTATGAAATCAAAGCTATCGGAATGTTTCTGTCGCAATGTTCAAGGCATCGGACTAACAATCTGTCGGAATGTGGCTAACTAAAATTGGACAGAGTTTTGTCTTAAAATAACCTTAAGACCCGTCGCAATATGCGATCGCAATGAACGATCGCAATCACGATCGGAATAAGGGGGCTGAAAACACTTGATCGCAAAGTAAAACCTTCAAGGTTATTGCGATCACAAAGACCCTGTCTGAATGTATCGTCGGAATGAGTAAAAGCCCTATGATTGTGATGGAGCACAAGTTAATCCGAAAATGGAGATAAGCCAAAACTTCAATAAGCACTTCCAATAAGCACTCTAATCCGAAACTTAACCAACTCAATAAGCATTAATTTGAAAACTTTTAAAATTCAAAATAGCAGACTTTATGAATCGAACCTTTTAAAAACACTAAACTTTTTAAGAAAACCGAAAAGCAATAAGCTATATATATGAAATAAGCCGATAAGCACAACAAGCTTATAGCTTATACCGTATAAAAGCTTAGTAAGGAATGAAAAGAGAAACTTTTTAGTCACAAAAACATCAAAATGAAACAATATAAAAAATAATTTCGGATCAAAATTAAAGTAAAATCAAGAAAGGTAGAAAGAGATAAAAGATTAAAAACTTAACTTGAACTTTTTGATTAATGAAACTCAAATACAAAGATTAAATAAAGCTTAAACTTGAATGAAAAGATGAAGTTTTAGTGATAGAAAGTTAAACACTTTCTCTCTCTAAAATGAAAACTAAAGAAAGAAAAATAACTAGCCAACTAACCCTCCTAATGTGTTTAGGAGGGTATTTATAGGAAATGGGGAGGTGCACGTGTTGACTCCTTTTTCTTTCTTCTTGTCCCGACTCGATTTAAATCATTTGTCTCTCTCGACGTCGTCTCGGGATTTGTCGATGTAAATTGAACTCTCTTATAATCTTCTTCTATTATTAGACTTGAGTTCTTCGACTTCATTAAACTTCCGTCTTTAGACTTTTTCTTCGATAAATCTTCAGAATAGGCCTTGGACTTCCGTTCTTTTTGCACTCTTGATCTTTTGACTTCGTCTTTTCTCGTTTTCTTCGATAAAAGCCCGTGAAAGCCCGTGTTTTCTTCCTTTATCATCTTTTGGTCCTAAAACACAATAAAAACACAAACCACGCATAATTCCGACTTTTCCGACATAAAATACACGTTTTGGTTTTGTTATTATTGGAAATAAGTGGTAAAAGGATAAGTGTTTTCACACTTATTAATAAACCATTATTGATTCACATCAAAGTGAACGAACTAAAGAACTCAATAAGAAAGGAAAGAAATATTGGCTCATCAATATCAAGAAAGCAATCAAAGCCAATAGATTTGAACATGTAACGAGTGAGCTCAATCCCATCAAGATTGGGTGAGACAACACTCCTTCATGAAAACAACGATTTTTAAAAGACCGAAGGGTATTTTTAGGAGAACGAGATTGACATGAATTGGAAAGAATAGGAATGTACTCTCTAGTTTTCTCATGATCGTTTCGAGATTCCAAAGTCATAATTAGTGAAAGTCTCAAAATATGAGCCTATTGTAATACTACAACTCAAAACCAAGATAAGCACGTAAAGCTTTATTACTTGTAAACAAAGTGTTACAGAGTGTTATGGATCACACTTGTTGAATGACAATGAACGAAAACCCTTTGAGCAAGTAAACTTGATTTGAGACTCAAGTTTACAAGTGAACCTTAAGAGTCGCTGAGTACAGCCTCGGACTCTAGTGGTTCAAGAGGGAAGAAAAGACAAATAGTAAATTCAATATTACTAGTGATGCTATTCATTTTCTATCCCTATTTATAGTGATACGAGATTGCTACCTTAGTGGGGGTAGTTGATACGTGTCGACTTCTAAGTGGAAGCAGTACACTACATTAAATCATGTCTATTCTTGGGCATGCCTTTAACTAACTTTTTGTGAACAGTTTTGCCAACTGTTCACTTTTCCTACTAGGTTGTACTAGAGGCCTTTAGCTTGAATCTTCACTTTGTCCCACCCAAAGTACTTTATCAGATTCTCCTGTCTAAACTATAAGTAGATAAGGCAAGTCTCTACTTGCTAGATATTCAAAGGGTCTGGAGTGACCTCTGAGTATTTCCACCTCAGATGTCCTTGAACACCATCACATTCCTTCTACATTCCAGCTTATCCATAAGAGCTGGCGAGTATGACTTCAGATAATATTCAACTTCTCTGACATTGTCTTTGACATGAATGTGTCTGGTGTGCCATCTGAGGCTTTGCCTTTAGCTGGTCATTATCTCTGTCGTTGGATTCCATCAGCGACATATAACACTGAGTATAATTTAAATCAAATCTTGACTAGGCCATAGTTAGAATTTTCATTGGCCTAACAATCTCCCCATATTTGAGCATATATTATACCAAGTCTAATATTATTATAAGTGAGTACACAACTTCTTCTTACACATAATTTAACAAACATACTTGAAGTTTTATTGAACAACCTATTCTATTAAAGAGGTACCAAAAGGTGATTACAAGATAAAACATAAAAGGTCTTCAAAATATCAAGATTGAGTTCACAAATCTTTTCAACTTCAACCTTGTCAGCTCTCGAATTGATCTCCACTTGAAATTCATTGTCCCGAACATTTGAGCACTTAGAGTTCAATAGGAGTCCTTGTCTGGATCGGATAAGCTGTACTGTGGAGGCTAACCTCAGCTCGCATTCCCTCTGAAAACAATACTCGGTGTTTCTATTCATGAATACCATACCTCTTTCAGGCTTTGAGTAAGCTTGGTCATCAACTGGTCCAGTGATTTCTTTGGGAAACGAGAGGTTTCTGTACATGTCATCCACAACCATTTTCTCCGTGAGAGGTCTTTCAAGCATTTGTCCCATTAGAGTTTTCCTTTTCTTTGAGCTCTTGGGCTAATCATCAGATAGTAGGTGAGGCGGAGGAAGTTTGAGCTTATGAGCAGTCTCTTCTATCAAGCCAAACTTGGCTTGGATATTTTTAATCATCTGGGCTGCACCAGGCCTAGACTTCTTGGATGCCAGTGTTAGGAGTTCCAACCACTCAGAGAGTCCCGAACTCTTAAGCTTGAAGTCATATCAACTTTGTAGTTGGTTGGTTGGTTCCCTCTGAAGATGGTCATGTTTACCTTCTTGTTTCTGTATGTAAAGTAATTGTACTTGGTGTTTGGGTCAAGTTTAGCTCTTTCATTTACAAGTTTCAGATATTCCTCTTTTAACTTTTTTCTTTTTGCTTCAATCTCTACAAGTTTTCGTCTCTGGGCTTCCTTCGCAGCTAGAGTAAGTTGCTTCAGAGCTTCCTTAGTTTTAAGTTTAGCTTGCTTAAGATGAACAAGTCTCTTATGCTCCTCCATCCGAGCCTGTGCTTCTTCCAAGGTCATGGGATTTTCACCAGAGCTTCTGAACTTTTGGATCTCTGGGAGTTTGATAGAAGATTCTCCTACCTCTTGCAGAGATCTTATTTTCAAGACTTGCTCTGCTTCATTAGCAATGGATTTGACTTTATCTTCGGATATGTCGTGAAGAGGAGATAGGGAAAAGATGGTTGCATAAGGTTTGTGAAGGTTTGCAGCAAAGGTTTCAAACTCTTGATCAGATACCGATCTCAGAGGTGTAAGTGTGGGTATGACAATGGGTTTGAGCTTCTTAGCTGGCTGTTCATTGTTTTGCTCCCCCTTTGATCCTTCACTAGAGTCTGATAAGATAATGAGAGTCTCTGGTGCAGAGGTAGTGTTCTGAGTCTATATGTTTGCTTTGGGGATGTCATCAGATGGAGCATCATATTTCTCCCCCTCAGGTATAGCCCCAACATAGGCTATAACTGAATCCAGCATCTGAATGACCTGGTGACTAACTCCACCAAATCAACAAAGTCTTTTGACATACTAAAGAGAGTAACAAAGAGATGACTCATAAAAAAATCTCTGGAAACTTAAGGTTTGCAATTTTTTCAAGCATTTTCAGACTCTTCATAACATGCTGGTACTTTCTTCATATCTCTCAGTGACTTTGGATAGCTTTGCTTTGACAGAATTTCTAAAGGTTTGCTTCAAATATTTTTCTAAGGCTACAAATCGCTTGGTTTCAGCTCTATGGAAATCCAAGAATTCATTATGCACAAACATACAGACCTCTTTCAGCTCCCATTGGAGTAGTTTCTTCAAACGAGATTTGGATGGCTTTATGGCTTTTGGGTTTGAATCAGCATTTTCTTTAACAACTGAAGCCAGAGCATTTGATAGATGTTGATCATGTCTGGTATTTAGAACAGGTGGAAGATTGGTTTTCAATGCATCACCCAGAAGTTTAGGAAGCATAGATCTGAGAGTTGCGTTATAAGACTTGGACAAAGAGCTTTCCAAGTTGTTGCTCAGATCTTGTGCAGCGTTTGATAATGTTTAAAGCTCAGAGAAGATGGCATCATATTTTACATCTGGTTTTGAGGATCTTAGGTCTCCTTGCTTAACCCAGAGTTCCTTAGCACCTAGCGCCCGAACACTTGGCATTGAGGGAAAAGGAATGGGTTTGGGAGGTTTTTTGCCCAGACTTTATTGCAGCAAGCTCTTGAACATTTGTCATAGTAGGGAAATGGACTGGGCTTGGGATTACATCAGCTTGTTTTTGAATCCAGAATCTTTGAACAGACAGTTCTTGAACATTTTGCATTCTGGGGACATGAACTAGGCTTGTCACATCAGAGTTTTTGACAACGAAGCTTATTTGGTCATCATCATCCTCCTTTTCTTAAAACCCCGTGATTGTGACATCCTCTTCAATCCCCATCACATTGTCCTCTGGCATAGATTCCAAGTCAGATTCAACGTCTTCTATGACAGTGGAGACCCAGTGGGGTCGTCCTCTGTGATTGTACATGACAGATCAGCCATCTGCTCATCATTAGGATTTTGTTCCTATATAAATGTGTTAATGCAAGAATGATATTTGTAATGAAGGGAAATATTACCATTCGCTGCCCCTAGGAAAGCTGGGTGTGATTATCCAGCCCCCCCTAAGGATTTCTCCTTAGGGCTATTTTATTGTGAGTTTGTAATAAGTTGAAGGATCGCCATCACTGCCCCTAGGATATCTTGGTGTGATTATCTGGATCCCCCCTTAAGGATTGCAACTTGGGACTCTTTTAATGTGAAAATGATATGGTGAATGGTTTTCGTTCGCTTCCCTTGGGATAGCTGAGTGTGATTATCTAGCTCCCCCTTAAGGATTACTCTTTGGGACTCTTTTAAAGGAGAAACATGATAAGGTGAATGGTCGTTGTTCGCTGCCCCTAGGATAGCTAGGTGTAATTATCTAGCTCCCCATAAGGATTGCTCCATGGGACTCTTTTAATTATGAATGTGATAAAGGGAATGGTCGCCATTTTTACGCTGCCCCTAGGAAGGCTGAGGGTGATTATTCAGCTCCCCAAAAGAATAAATTCTTTGGGTCTCTTTTAATCATGAGGGGACCCAGAGACTGAGTGACGTTCAGAGACTCTGGGTCGTGATATATGTGTACTCTGGTTGTTGTTTCCCAGAGTATTGTCTAGAGTGTCTAGGATCATCGGGATGCGTTATAAGCATAAATGAATCACTTGATGATGCAAAGACAGAGTGTACATAGGTATTAAAAGATCTAAGTGCAGACACAGACACTCTAAGGGTCAAGGCAAACCCAAAACTTCATCACTCTCTCCTACAGACGTTTGAGAGTGAGTGCTTGTGAACCTAAAAAAATAAAGAGAGATGGACAGACTGAATACCTTGGAGATATCAACGGTGGATGGGTTCCCTAATGTCTCAGCTGATATAGAGACGCTAGACGCATGTTGTTCATCAGCTTTGGGCTCTACAAGATCATCATCTATTTGAGCAACATATGAGTGTTTCTTGGCTTTCTTCTTTCTTAGTATATCTTTTGAAGACTTGGGCTCAGAGGAAAGGGGATGTCCTTCTTCTCTTGCTTCTTGTCATTGGGAGCCTTGGACTGAGAGATGGTTTGCACAAAGGTCTTGGACAAATACTTGTCAGAGGTTTCTTCAACATTCACCTCTGATTGAGGGATCAAGAGCTCCCATAGTTCAACAAGACCAGCAACCTTTAGCATATTCCTTGAGAATGGCACCTCATTTTCCAATGGAGTCTTTAGAGATGCAGCGGTGATATGAAAACTAGAGAAAGAGTGAAGATTAGAGTTCTGGTACTCGTCTACCAAGAGGTGCTCAATGATCAGAGAAATATATCTAGTGTAGCAGATGGTTTGGTAGTCTGTGCTTATTCCTTTTGTTAACTAATTTAGCGAAGAGGTCAGTGTAGAGGATGTGAGCAATCCCAATATCTAGACCCTAGATTAGGCTATAGACAATTTCCTGTTGAGACGTGTTCAGTTGGTCATGCGACCCTTGGTTTCCTCCCAGACATTTTACAACATACAACATCAATGTCTTCCATAGAGGAGAGAAAAAGTTTATTTTGATGAGTGATCTCTTGATAAAAGCGTTGGTGGTGAAGGGGTTGTTATCATCATCAAAGGGTTTGAGGGTCATCAAGGCCTTATTTACTGTGTTATTGTTTGGTATAGCAACCATGACATCATTGACCTTGAGTATAATGATTTTAGCAAAATCAGTCAAGTCGAAAGTTAGGGTTTTGGGATGGGTAGAGAGGTTGAAAGAAATGTTGTTTGTTGCATGATCCACTTCGGCATTGTAATAAAACTCCTTGATGTATTGTGAGTTCCAGGTAGATGGGGTTCTTGTGAGAGCTTCAGAAATGCAACATTTCTTCAAGAATTGAAACAGTGGGGAGTAAAGAGGGTTAGAGTGCTCAAGTAGTGCCACACAATTGTTTTGGTTTATCTTTCCTTCGTCTACCCCAAAATCAACGTTTGATGCAGCCGACATGGAGTATTTAGTTGCTTTTGACGTGGACGCCATTGATGAGAATGAAGGTTTAGAAGATTAGAAAGAGAGATTGTGTGCGAGAATGTAAAAAGAGAGAGACACACAATAATGAGTCAAGGGTTATAAAAAAATTCAAGTCGTTTTAATTTACCGCATTTAATGAAAAGTAAAAACTTTTGCAGAGTGGGACCCCTTGACTCTTCGAAAAATAATTGTCCCGTTGATATGTGGAAAAGTTGTTCGCATTAAATGGAAATCATTTGAATTAAATATAGAGGATATATGTTTTTTATTTGTGATGTAAATACTTAGTTACATTCAATTCCATTTAATGTCCAGAGACAGAGACTAATCATCAGATTTTTACTTTCCTAGTATTGAGCATACCTAGATCAACAACCAACCTTATAAAACTTGGCTCAACCAGAGGCTTGGTAAAAATGTCAGCGAGCTGGCATTCAGTAGGTATAAAGTGTAGCTCAATATGATCTTTTAAAATGTGGTCTCTGATGAAATGATACCTGATGTCAATATGTTTGGTTCTTGAATGAAGTACCGGATTGTTTGAAATGGTAATGGCACTTGTGTTATTACACAATATGGGAAACTTCTCATATGAGATCCCATAATCAGCCAGTTGACTTTTCATCCAGAGGACTTGAGCACAGCAACCAACAGCAGCGACATATTCAGCTTTGGCTAATGACATGGCCATAGAGTTTTGCTTCTTGACGCTCCAACAAACTAACTTTCCACCAAGGATCTAACAACTTCCAGAGGTACTATTTCTGTCAAGGAAACATCTAGCATAGTCTGAGTCTGAGTAGGATTTTAGGTCAAATCTAGATCCATTTAGATAACAAAGACCAATCGAGGATGATCCTTTGAGATCCCTGAAAACTATTTTGACACCTACAACATGGGATTCTTTGGGGTTAGCTTGGTACCTAGCATAGAGACATGTGGATAAATGGATATCTGGTCTGCTCGTTGTAAGGTACATCAGTGACCCAATCATGCCTCTATACAAGGCCTCATTCACAGAGACCCCCGAATCATCAGATCCCAAATCATTGGGAGGAAGCATGGGGCATTTCATTGATGCACAATCAGACATATCATATTTCTTGAGCAAGTCTCTAACATATTTTTCTTGACAAATAGAAATTCCCAAAGAATTTTGTTTAATTTGAAATCCTAAGAAAAAAGTTAGTTCCACCATCATGATCATTTCATATTTCTTTGTCATAAGTTTAGTAAATTGCTTGCTCAATGTTATATTGGTCGACCCAAATATAATATCATCCACATATATTTGTATTATAATGACATCACCCTTGACATGTACGTGAACAGGGTTTGGTTTATAATACCTCTAATAAATTTATTTTCCAGTAGGAATGTCGATAGAGTTTCATACAAGGATCTAGGTGCGTGTTTCAGCTCATAGAGTGCTTTGTGGAGACTGCACACATATAGTCTGGATGTTCACTGCTTTCAAACCCTGGAGGTTGTTTAACATAAACTTCCTCTACAAGTTTACCATTTAGAAAGACACTCTTAACATCCATCTAGTATACCATGAAGCCCATGTAAGCAGTATAGGCCTGAAATATTCTGATGGATTCTAGTCTGGAAACTGGAGCGAAGGTTTCATCAGTCAATCCCCGCTGATTGATTGTAGCCCAATACAACCAGTGTTGCTTTGTTCTTGACAATCCCACCTTCATCTCTTTTATTCTTGTAAACCCATTTGGTTCCAACCACTTGCTTTCCAACAGGAGCTTTGACTAAGGTCCATACCTTGTTTCTCTTGATTTGATTGAGTTCCTCATGCATCACACTCACCCAACCTTCATTTAGTAGAGCAGCTGCAATGTTTTTGGGTTCATCTTTTGATAGAAAATCGGCGAACAAGCATTCATTGGCAGAGGCAGCTTCTAGATTTTTGAGTTTTCCTATGGTGGTAACTCCTTCAGAGGGTTCTCCAAGAATATTCACCAGAAGAATATCTTGGTTTCTATACCATCTGGATTGAGGGGCAGGTGCCTTGGTTAGTTCATATGAGGGTTCAAGGGAAAACAGAGGATTTAAAGTAGAAGGAGCATTTATAGAATTTCTTCATCCATGATCTCTTCATCCATTTGAGAATCAATATTTTCTTTGTCACATCTTTCAGATACCAGAGGCTGAAGAGGATTGTCACAGATTATAGGTGTTCTATTTACTAGAGTATCTTGAATGATGTCTGTGATGGAGTGAGGATCAAAGGAGTGAACATAGGGAAATTCCTTGTGATTTGATTGGGATTCAATCTTTACGATTGAGAAATCATCTTCAGGATATGACTTAACTTCATTGAAGTCAATTTCACCAGCTTCAGAGTTATGGTGAGAAATGACAGCGTTAGATTCATTGAAGGTAACATGGATTGATTCTTCAAGCTCTTGTCTACAAATGTTGAACACTCTGAATGCTCTGGAGGTTGGATAATGACCAAGAAAGAAACCATCATCTGAATTCTCATCAAATTTCCCAGGTGATCCTTGTAGTTGTGAATGAAGTCAGGATAACCAAAGACATGAAAGTAGTTGACATCATGGGCTCTTTTTCTGTAGACTTCATAAGAGGTCTTTCCATGTCTCTTCAAGATTATGGATTTGTTTTGTGTATAACACGTAGTGTATACAACTTCACCCCAGAATTGTTTGGGAAGTCTATATTCACTGAGCATAGTTTTAGCTGCCTCAATAAGAGTTATGGTCCTTCTTTCAGCGACACCGTTTTGTTTTGAAGTTCCAGGGGTAGAGAAATTACGTGATATCCCTTTATCATCACAGAAGGCTTTCATGGCATGATTTTTGAATTCTGTGCCATTATCACTTCTGATTGCCTTAACCTCGCAGTCATTAAAGTTTTCAATTTCTCTTATAAAAGACATGATGCAATCAGCACTCTTCTTTTGAAGAAAGAACATCTAAGTGAATCTAGAGTACTCATATACAATGAAGAGGGTGTATTTGTTGTGATTAAGGGATTGGGGTTTAACTGGTCTAAACAAGTCCATATGTAGCAGATGAAGGCACTTGTTGATGGAAAATGATTGTTTGGTTTTAAATGAAACTCTGTGATGCTTTCCTTTTTCACAGGTCGGGCAAGGTCAGTCTTTAGAAAAAGTCAGAGATGGAAGTCCAACTACCGAATCATACTATGCCAGTTTGTTGATATTCTTGAAGTTAAGGTGGGACAGTCTCTTGTGCCAGAGCCAGTTTTCACTATCAGAGGCTTTGGCAAAAAGACTGGTGTTGGTTCCCTCTGGGCATGATGTCATGTCAATGACATACACATCCCTTTTTCTTGGTGCAATTAGAACAACATCATCATTTTGATTGAAAATTGTTCCTTGGGGTCTTGGTGAATAAAACTTTGAATCCTGCATCACAAAGTTGATTGATGCTTATCAAGTTATGCTTAAGCCCATTGACATAAGCGACCCTTGTGAAGGTGATTCCTGTACAATCTACTAAGCCATATCCTTTAGTTACCCCTGAGGAGTCATCTCCAAAGACTACCTTAGGACCAGACTCCTTTTTACATTTGTGCAAATATTGCTTAACCCTTGTCATGTGTCGGGAGCAGCCACTATCCAGATACCATACAGATTTCTTTAAATGTTCCTACACTGATATAATGAAACAGATTAGTTTCAATGATGAACCCACTTAGCGACTCTAGGTCTTCTTTGGTTTCTGTCTCCCCTTCTTTGGTTGCAATCTCTGGTTTCATGAACCATACTACCACATATGTCACACCCTTGGTAGTGTTCACACTCATCAGAGTGATGATCATAGAACCCACAGTATTTTCATAGAGGAGAAGGTTTAAGTCTCTGGGGGACAATCTGGGTATGTGCTCAGGTCGTCTAGAGGACTTGTGAGGAGTTTGAGATCTCATTTTAAGTCTAGCCTTTTGGACAGCTATGATCTCCTCATGTTCACTATAGGTGTGGTTAGTAGACTCACATGTAATGCATTTGGGTTTCCTTAAGCAATTATCAGATAGATGATTTTTAAACCAGTAATACTTATAAGGTCTGAACACGGTTCTATCCATAGATTGGCTACTACTGGTTTCTTCACATGGGAACCAGATGAGGATCTATCTGAAAGAGGTTTGATTTGATATTTAAACCCTTTAACCTCTTTCATGAGAGTAAGAAGAAGTTTCTTCGTAGGGGACACATCCTCTAACAGAGGGATGTGTTTGGTTTCCTTTGGCTCCTTGGCTTTAAAAGCCTTTTTGTAAGGTTTATCAACAGCTTTAGCTAGAGATTTTGTCTGAACACACTTTTTAGAGGTGTTGGTGGTAGTTATGGGGCCAAGGATAGACTTTGAAGGACTAGTCCCTATAAGTTTTGGTAGATAGGGTAAGGGATCTAGTTCTTCTAGTTCACTATCAGATTCATCTTCAGCTACAAAGGTGATTTTAGGAGATGATTCTTCAGATGAAATAAATTTAACTTTGGAAACTGGTTTGTGATGTTTATATCTACCCTTTTCCCCAATGGCTTGGACAACATTTCCAAGTTAACTTTCAGAGACTAGGTCCTCAATAGTGAATTGACCTTTAGCCCATTTTTCAAGAACCCTTTTTAATTTACCATTTTCATTAGTCGGAGACACATTATCAGATGAGAGTCGACTAATTTCATTTTGAAGTTGAGAGGTGTGTCGAACAAATGTTTTAAGGTTGGTGACTTCAGATTCACTTAAGTTTAGTTCCTATTTTAAAGCATGAAATTTATTTAACAGGTTCTTTCTCTGTTCTTCCACAAAATGGAGGTCAATCAAAGTATAGTCAAAGACATGGTCTTTGTCACGACCTTCAGTCATAGTGAGCAATCTTTGTACCTTTTTTCATGGTGATATCAACCCATTGACCAGATCAAGATTTACTTTTTGCCAACTATAGGTTCATCATCAGCAATGGCCATGAAGGCTCTAACAGTGGTAGTTGTTTCATCCTCAGATCTGAGAGGTTCATCATTCCATTCGAAATAAGCAGCTATCAGCTCTTTGTTTGTCTTTTTACTCTCCTTTTTATTGGTTGCTTTGTCAACCTTTTGATTCAGCTTCATCAGCTCAGTCTTCAGCGCTTTGTACTTGACCTTGTAGTCCTTGTTTTACTCTGAGTCTGATTGAGAGGCTTGTTTAAAAAGAGAAGATGAGAACTTATTTTTCCATTGAACTTGCTGGTAGAGGGATAGCTTTGGGATGAGGTTTTGTTTGAGTAACAGTCATTTTGAAAGTGACCCGAATTTCCACAAGTGAAACATATTACTTTGGACTTGTCTGCTTTGGCAGCTCCAACTCTACCAGATCTTTTGTAGTACCTCTTTTGATCAGCAAGAAGAGATCTGTCATGAAACTCAGCATTTAGTTCTTCAAGGAACTCTTGACTGCTCCTATTATCTTCTTCCACATCATAATCGCTCTCCTGAAAATAATGATTAGCAACTAGAGCTTTTGATCCAGTGATCTAAGTGGTAAACCTAGTAGTCTCAGATTTATAGATATAATCAATTAATCCTTCCTTATAGTTATATCTTCCAAATAGTTGGACCAGAGTATCATTCTTAATGGCATTGTTAGCTCTTAGGGTTTGGTTTAAACTTAGACATTTCCTAGTAAGACTATTGACAAAAGTGGCATTGACTTCAGCTTGTGGTATGACTACAACATTATTTCCAAGATCATTGAGTAAATTCTTAAGTGTAGGTTTGACTAACGCTTTCATTATCAAGAGCTTTAAAGGAGTTGAACTTGAGTCTGAGGGATTGGATTTTTTTTCTCTTTAGTTTTAGCTAGACCTTCATACCCAAGAACTAATTCAGTCCACATCTCTTTTGTAGAGGCGCATTAATGATGGACTTCATTATGTTTTGGGGTAGACAAGAGACGATAATACTTTTCAATCTCTTTTCCTGGTTGGCCAAACGTCTATCAGCTGGAGACCATTGTTTTACATGTTTTTTAGGGGTCTCTCAAGGGTAGAGGTGGTGGCCAACGTAAGGTCCATTTCTAGGATTTCTAGGAGAAAAGGTACAAGACCATCTATGTATATGAGAAATTCACGTTTCCAACTAGAAAAATCCTCTTCATCGAATGCTGGGACATTAGACACATGAGACCCACCTCTACTATTAAGAATTTGAGGGAGATCGTCATCATTGTTACCCACACTTGCAACAGGTGTAGGTGTGGGTGTATTTGATGTCGTGGCAGGATTATTCTCAGCATTAGGTTGACTAGATTGGCCAAAAGGTGGTGATATAGGAGGTATAGTATCACGCATATTAGGATCTTGATTTTAGAATGAGAATGGTTTATGAAAAGTTTTATAAATCAAACCGCTTTGATACCAATTGAAATCCCAAAATATGACCCTATTGTAATACTACAACTCAAAACCAAGATAAAAACTTAATGATTTACTTTTCAAACACGTAATGCATTAGTACTTATAAACAAAGTGTTATGGATCATACTTGTTGAATGAAAATGAACGAAAACCCTTTGAGCAAGTAAACTTGATTCGAGACTCAAGTTTACAAGTGAACCTTAAGAGTCGCTGAGTACAGCCTTGGACTCTAGAGGTTCAAGAGTGAAAAAAAGACAAACAATATATTCAATATTACAAGTGATGCTTCCCCCTCCCCCCTTTTCTATCCCTATTTATATTGGTACGAGGTTGCTATCTTAGTGGGGGTACTTGATACGTGTCCACTTCTAAGTGTAAGTAGTACACTACATTAAATGCATGTCTATTCTTGGACATGCCTTTAACTAACTTTATCTGAACAGTTCTGCCAACTGTTCACTTTTCCCACTAGGTCGTACTAGGCGCCTTTAGCTTGAATCTTAACTTTGTCCCGCCTAAAGTACTTTATCAAATTCTCCCGTCTAACTATAAGTATATAAGGCAAGTCTCTGCTTGCTAGATCATCAAAGGGTCTGGAGTGACCTTTGAGTATTGCCACCTTAGAGGTCCTCGAACACCATCACATTCCTTATACATTCTAGCTTATTCATATGAGCGGGTGACTATGACTTCAGATAATCTTCGACTTCTTTGACATTGTCTTTGACATGAATGTGTCTGGTGTGCTATATGAGGCTTTGTCTTCATTTGGTCATTGTCTCTGTTGCTGGACTCCATCAGCGACACATAACACTTAGTCTAATTTAAATCAAATCTAGACTGTGCCATAGTTAGAACTTTTATTAGACCAACAATTAGTACCTATATTAAACCAAAAATAATTCCACAATCACTCTATGTTACATATTAGTAAAAATCAAAATGACAAGAATGTGCTTAATCAATTTTTGACTAGCCAAAGGATAATTCCTTGTCCTTCTTATGTTCTCAATGTAATAATTTCATTTTTGACAAATGAATATGAACTATGCGAATCAATCATGAATTTGAACATTGGTTTTCAAAATCGTTTTTAGGTGAGCATTAACAGTGTATTCAAGGGTTCATATCAATTCCATTATTAAACCTAATTTCTTTGATTAAAATTCGGATTTGTTCTATAAGTGGTTTAGTGAAATCATAAGGAATATGAACCATAGGAATCATAGCACTAAAACTATGGATACCCATATTCCTAATTTGGTTTTAATTCACTTTAATTTCGAAAATTCCCAATTATGAAAGTAAGAACCTTAGAACAAATTAGTCGAAATTGATGAAGATACTTACAATCAATCGACATTAGATGAAGGATGAGTGAAACCCATTGTCTTGGAATCAATTAATTTGAGTGATTTGGAAGGTTTTGAAACTTGTTAACGGTGGTATTATGTATCCCCTCGTCGCACCAGGAAAAAAGAAGAAGAGGGTGTGTTTGAAAAAGTGTAAAATAATAAAACCCATATTATTTTATACTTAGTGGGGAGCGGCTCATTATTGATAATGAACCGCAATAAACACCACACATATTAAAAGAACCGCAGACAGAACAAGGTTTTGTCCGTGAATTTGAAAGAAATTTTTTAAACCAAGTTTTTCTAAAATACTTAAAACATATATTAAACCTTTTGAAAATCATTGGACCATTTCAAAACTAGGTAAAAATGCCTTAATGAAGGATTATGAGTGAAATCGAACCGAAAGAGATCGAAATGAAGAAACGACTACTCGTAAATAAGAAGAGATGGGAGAGAAACCAAGAGGAGTAAATCAAAGTCAAGTTTCATTGCTCAAGAGATAAATGACAATCTTCAAGTTGTAGAAACAAAGAGCTTGTGTCATATATAGTGGTTTAAGACATGCCTTTCTGGTGTAAGACGAAACGGATTTGGTAATGAACCATACCAAGCTATTTTTGTTATATAGAGTAAGAACACTTACCAATAAATTTCATAAACTTATACAAAACATGAGCAAGAGTATAAATTCACTTTCTCTCCCACGTGATTGGACACATATCATTGTTTAGGGTTACAATGACAATATCTTTGGAATATTTCAATTCCAAATGTGTAGTGTCCTAACTACAACATATGATGTAGTTTGGTATCTCAAAAGATTAATCAATAAACTTAGATTTGAGCTCAATTGCACATACTACACATGATATATGGCCTACTAACCTTATTAAGTTGCAAACCATATAAATCATGCTTGATACTTTAAGCTACTACTAACTCACTCTACAACTCCTATGTGACTCAAGTATCCAAGACCATGAAAGTTTGAGAGGGTGAAAAAATAACATCACATACCACAAACAAGTGTCGAGGCAAGGATGCAAAGTAAACACATAGTCAAGTAATGATCAAAAAAATGATCGAGAGGGCGTGTGGAAGGACAAAAACGTACCTTAGCTGCAAAGTGAATCCCAAGTCTTCTATGGACTAATGCAACACCCGAACTCGAACAAAGTGCATACTATGTCTTCAAGGACTAGTATCATATTCACCAATCTTGAAATCATAATCCCATGATGTTGGATATCAAAAGAGATGAGTTTTCAACAAGTGCAAGTAACTCAATCTACAACCAAATTAATGATTAGTCTTCATGAGTACCTATACAAAGCAAGATTCAAACTAGTAGATACATTTCAAGAGTATATATAAAATGCATAAAAGCTACTAATAAGAACATAATCAAGATGATATGATATACCAATACTATTAAGGTCTATTTTTAGAGAAAAATAATTTTGACCAAAACGAAACTTTAGAGCAACTGACCCTTCTAATTAGTAGAGACAATAGATCGATTCAAGCTTCAAAGTACAATATACTTCAAAGATCTTGTGTGGCCATTGCTCTAATACCAATTATAGAAACTAGAAGGGGGGGGGGTGAATATTTCTATGATTAAAGTCCTAATTAAAAATTAGGTTGGTCCCAAAATTACCTTTTACTTGAAACCTAGTTTTATAGTTGTTAAGTTAAGTTCCAAACCAATTGCTATATCTAGTGATTATGGAAATGTTCTGCATGAATGTAAATATGAATGAGTAAAGATTAAGGAAAGAATCAACCTAAGGTAAGACACCAAGATTTATAATGGTTCGGCAACGAAGCTCTTTCTTCGTTCCTACTCCACTCCTCAAGTGCACTTTACTTGAGATTTCCACTATATCCACAAGCTCCCTTCTTGGCAGAGAAAACCTTACAACATCGCTTACATTTTTTTCCGACACTAAGCTAAATATCGAGACCTAATCTTAGCTAGGACCAATTTACACACGTCTCCTACTTCATATTTTCCGACAAAATGCTAGATGTCGAGTTCTAATCTAAAGCTAGAACCAATATTCGTCGCCCATCTTCTTTTTCGACACAAGGCTAGATGTCTAGTGCTAATCCAAAGCTAGAACCAATTTTCACAACTCCTCACTTTCAAGTTAAGTGAGAACTCATAAGACACATACACACAATCACGTCACTTTGTAGTTTAGTGAGAACTTACACACAAGACTTATTACAACACAAGATACATCCAAGTATGCACATATAACTTGGATTAACATAACACTAATCCAAGTATACACATATACATTAGATTTACACGAAACTAATCCAAGTATATACAAATACCTTGGATCTACACATAAGACTTATTACAACACAAGATACATCCAAGTATGCACATATAACTTGGATTAACACAACACTAATCCAAGTATACACATATACATTAGATTTACACAAAACTAATCCAAGTATATACAAATACCTTGGATATACATAAGACATAAATAAACAGTGTGATGAACATGACTAGATCTAAGAAAGGATGATCTTCATTAAGGCTTCATCTTTTATCATATCATAAATGTGTGAGTGATGTTCTCTTTGGACAAGTAAAGAAGGGAATCAAGAGAATAATCATAAGTAAACATACTTTACAAATTAAGTGATCACTTACTAATGATTGAAAACATAGAAAGGAGACAAGCAGTAGAAAACTGTCTAAAAGGTTCATTGGAAAATGAAAATATGATCCACTATTTATAGGGCATAAGGAACAATGGCTCTCTGGGCGCGGCTCAATAAATGGGTTGGCGGCTCAATATTGATATTGAGCCGCAGGCACCTATCTTGAGCAGCGGCTACTAGAGTCCGCTCCTTTTTGTCCTTTAGTGTGAAAATCCCATTTGATGAAGTTTATACCTCAAATGTATGTTCTTGGGCCATTTGGAGTATGTCAAATTTAAATTTTCATTTTCTATTTTAATAAAACATTTTTCTTAAAAATAAAGTTTATTAAAATATTTTGTCACATTTATATAAATGTGAGTTTTGAGGTTAATCATTTTATCACTAAACATGTATAAGATATGTTTGTGTAAGACTTAAATGATTATTACCTTGATGATAGTGTTAATAATTTGTCTTACAATTATCTTGACGATAAATGTTTTTACACTTTAGTGATCAAAACTAAGAAATATTAGTTATTACAAATAATATTTTTAGGCATTTGTTGCATTATCATGATTGATTGATTGAGTGGTTGTTTGTTTGTTTTATTTGTTCTTCGTGTTTTCTTGTTTATTTGATGTTTTGTGATTTTTTTTTTTTTGTTTTTCATTGTAGTGTGTGCCACTTCTAGTAATGTTGATATTATTAGTAGTCTTGATCTTGATAATCCTATGCATTTGAAAAATAGTTATTTTAATTCTACTTTTATAAATTGCATAAATCGTTCTTAAAGTTTGGTCAAATTGTAAGTTTCGTCCTAAACGTTACAAAAGTGCAAGGATCATCCCTGTAGGAAAACTTTACTGCAAGTATCGTCCTTATGAGCAAAATTATTAGGATGAAACCTGCAAAATAGCCGAAACTTTTGGGACGAAACCTGCAAAATGACAAAGCATTAAGGATGAAAATTTGCGAAATAGTTTGATTTTAGGACGATATCATCACTTTTAAAATATTTAGGACGAAACATGCAAAATAACCAAACTTAGAGGACGATTTATGCAATTCTCTCTTTATCATATATGTGAAATTGACTAGAATAGAAAAGTATAGAGTTCGAGTTGTTGTCGTGATTTTCCATACATAACAAAAATAAAAATTGTTTTATTAATGCTACTTTTGTTAAATTTGCTAGTAATAAACATTTATCTAATCATTGAGATACATGTAACTCAAGTTTTATCTTGGTTGTTGAACTCTGTTTCGAAGCATCTGTTTCTTGATCAAGTTTTATTTGATAATGATTTTGAAATTTGGTCTAAACTGTAAGAAACTTATGATAAACTTGATGGGTTATCATTCTCAATCCGTTATAATATTCATAATTTAAACAAGGTGAATTGACTGCATCTGAGTATTATCATATATTAAATTCTTTTTAGAGAGAATTTGATATTATGACCAAATTGCTTGAGTGTTCTTACGCTGCCAGAGATGATGTTTTAAAACATAATCAGTTAATGAAATTTATGTAATTACTTATGAGATGATGGGTTTTTGTCTATCAAAAGTAGTCTTTTGTCTAGAGAGACTCTTTTTTATTGTTATTTTTTGATGACGTATAGTCTTCAGTCGGGTCATGGACCCGGCCCACGGGCACTACTCGTATCTGACCCATCACGAATGGGTTAGAATAATGTCATCTGGACTTATGGGCTTCAGATGAACAGTGGCCGCATGTGTCATGTGCGGCCCACTGTCCGGTACGCCTGGCAAAGGTTAGACAGAATCACAATATAATTAGGATTGTGATTCACCCCAAAAGTAAGAGATATCCACTAACCATAATTAGGAGATAACAATCAAACCAATTATAGTACTAGTAGTTATCTCTTGCTTGGGGCCGAAGATTCGATAAAGCCCAACATGGACTTTACCGCCTATATAAGGAACCCCTAAGGGTTCCACAAAGGTACGATTTTCACACAGACTCTCACATCTCACCAATTACTAACCCTAAAACCGATTACTTACTATCACGCCGGAGTCTAATCGTAGGATATATTCCCACAGTAAGTCTAGCAGCGTGTTGTTTAGTGTGCAATATTTCAATCATACATTCATTTAGTGCAAAAGCCAGAGCCTCTCATACTTGAATTAAACCTAATTCAAGTCAAGCAAAATTTATCCAACTTTTATATCAACATTTTTATTGCTAAAACGAGATGACCATTTCTTTTTAGATAAATATGAACTTTCTATTATGTATGCGTGACTCGAGTAAATGGTTAATATTTTATATAAGTATTTTTTTCTTTGTAAGGTGAAATCTGTTGCCGTTTTTGAGCATGTTTTGTTTTTGGTTTGAGATGTTGGTTTGAAATATTGTTTTAACATAATAAAAGCTACTCCCTCCGTCCCACTTTAATTGTCCTCATTTGACTTTTTGAAGTCTTATTTTTTCAATTTTGATCTTAAATATTTTTATTTTTATTATATAATACTTGATGTAAAATATATGAATGAATTGATTTTTAAATGTATTTTCATTAATATCATTATCATCAAGTATTATATAACGCAAAAGAATTTATTAAAGAACAAAGTTGAAGAAATAAGACTTCAAAAAGTCAAATGAGGACAATAATAGTGGGACGGAGGTAGTATGTTTTTTTATCTTTCAAGAGATTTTTAACTGTTTATCGAGAGTATAAGATGCCAATGCTGCATTTCGTAACGGTTTTTGTCAAAGTAACATTTCTTTTCTTTCCATCGTCTAACTTCCTGGTTTCGTAAGTGTCTGCAACACATATAATTTTACAACACATAACATGTTAGCATCCATCGTAGAACAATACTTCGTAGTATAATTTCATGAACTTATGAAATTTTAATCAAATTAACCAATAAATAAAGTTTCAATTTATAAACCGCTCATTTTCGTAGCCAGTACTCATCAACTCATCATTTCTGTTCATTCAAAAAATCACACTTTTTTTTGCGATTTGTGTTCATTTCTTAAAGATGTTTGTCACTCAAAATTTCAAAAGTTACAAATGTCATTTCATCTTTACAGTAAAGTAAATGTCCATATAAAGAAGTTTCAAGTTATCTTATATTTTTAAAATCTATTTTGGGACGTGAATTATTTAAAAATTGTTGATCGTACATGAAATGCAATTGATTCTTACTTTATATGGGTAAAAACTTTAACTTCAAAGACGTTAATAAAGAACATGTACGCTTAATAATTCGAAACAATAATTATTAGGCAATGAGTAAATTATTTAAAAATAATTGTCCATCAAAAATACACATTTTAATAAATGTAGATAACAAGGTTTTTAACCCGGGCTTCGCCGCGGAAAGCGTTGTTTTACTTAATATACGTGTTATGACAGGTGTGATTTTAATGATTTTAATGATTTTAATGGGTGAATTTCTACATCTTCCTGTCAATGAAAAATTCGTGTTAGAGCAGAATAAAGATGTCTATTACAACTAAATTCTCAAGACCAGCAATAAAACAATAATTTATATGTCATTATATTATGTTCAAAATTCTCTCATAACATTTCAAAATTGAGATAGCTTAATAATAGAACTGGTATAACATTTTAAACAAATAAATCTCATGGATTTACTTTACTTCGGTACTTTAAGCAACTCTTATCAATATCTTTCAAAGTATCCTGTCATATTTTCGTTTACATCGCCATCTTCTTCTTGCCTCCTGTTCCTATAAAAACAATCAATTTGCAATTCAAAAAACTTTACATTTTGCACATGCCTCGATTTAAAGTTTAAAATTTAGAAATTTGAAATAAAGGACTTCAAAGATAGCGAATATGATGAAGATTGAATAAAGATTATACATTCAAGTTCTCTTTTTCCACGTGAGGCCAATTGCATCACCACCCAAACAATCATACAACAACTTCAAAGTGTTTGAAAAGCATTCTATCAATTCCAATTCCACATACGAAAAATTAAAAAACCCTAAAAAATTGCTTCATTTAAACCAAGTTTCAACCAAATCATAAAACATATTACCTCAACAAAATTGAAACAGTAATGGTTGTTTAACTGGACATGAATCCAACATAAACATAAACAATTGAAAGTCGGTTGTTCTATCTAAAGAATTAGAGAGGATGTTGGGTATATTTTTTTTTTATTTGTAGTGGAAAAAAAGATGTCAAAGGTGCCATATGTATGTATAGGTGGTTAGTATGTGTAAGTGGTAAATACGTGTAAGCGAATGAAGAAAATGTCATGTACCCTCAAACCAACAAAAAAAACATTAATTTAGTTGAAGGTTACTGTTCCTAAGCAATAAAAAAATATTACTCATTAGATAATATTCACTTTGTGAGACAAAGCCATCACCATCTTTGTATATATTTATAATAAATATTAGGAGACAGTACTCCGTAGCATAGACAGAGCTAAATGGTATTTTGTGGATTTTCGAGACACTTATTAATTTTTTAATTTATTGTTAATTTAAAAAAAACATTGATTGTTTTTTAATACATTTTATATCGACATTAAAATGCATTTCTATTCTTATTTAGTTGGTATATTAAAAAAAAATTAACTCTACCATTTTGCAATTCATAGAATTTTCATATTTGGTCATTTTCGTTTTTCTCTTTAGGAAATAGTTTTGTCACACATTGTTATGTTTTTTACTACCCAAAAGTTAAAGATGCCCTACTTTTTGAGCTTTGACTTTTACAGTTGTTTATGCGAAATTTACCTTTTCCTCCGTTTAAATAACATGATTTTAGTTCAGATAATCACTTTATGAATACGTAAAAGTGTTGCATTCTTGCACCTCGATAAACGTAATCTATATCTTCACACAAAACACATGAGATTCTTCCCTTTTGAGTCCCTTTTTTACTGTGAAGAATATATGTTTGATGCGTTATGAAACATCAAAATGAGCTAAAATGTTTTAAAAAAACAAAATACAAAAATAAATGCTATACCACTAAACTAGTTGTAATACCCGTGCACGCACGGGTTTTTTTTCTAAATTTTTTATAATGTTTATTAGCTATTAGCCCTGGATTATTTATGTGAAACACATATTCGTCATTTTTTTTGGTTCATGAATGCAAGAACTTGTTTGCAATAAAAGGTCGTTCAAGAAAATATAAAACAAAGCACGATTACATATCTTCATCCTCCATCATCTTCATCATCGATTACATATATGTTGTTAGTTGCTTTTTGTTCGTAGTTATTGTTGAATGTTACACTTGTGATCATTTAAGGTGAATTGTCGTCGTCATTTTCTTCTTTCGAAAAATTAGAGAAGGATGCAATAGCAATACTAAAGCGGATTTGAAAGTTTTTCATAGCTCAATACATTAGAGCGAAAACTATTGTTCACATATGTGCACAAGCGTAGTTCTTTTGCAGTTTTTAAAAAAGAAACAGCTAAGTGTATACCTAAGTCCATATATATTTTTTTAATTCAACCGTTCTTTTTTTTTTGTTTATTCAGTGACAAATTTACATGACTTGCAGGTAAGAATTAGCTAATTATCATGAACTACTAATGAATTCACGAAATCAAACAACCATACTTTAAGTGCATATTGTGCACCCAGGAGCTCATCAAGAATTTGGTTACATAAATATTGTGCACCCATCAACTCATCAAGACTTAGGTTATCCTCAAGCTTAACGAACTGGGTCTCTCATCTCCTTGCCACTCCTTCGTTGTCATCTTATGTCGGTTGTATTTGAGTCAAACTTAATCCTTGTCATCTCCGCACGAAATTGGTCTTATGACAAGTACCTCCAGCTTCGCACTCCATGGTTACTACTTACTTTTCTTCGAAAGAAAAATCTGCTTACTTTAGACAAAACATCGTTCGTTTCAGGTTCCTTAGGTCTGGGGGGACTACCACGACTTTTGTACTTTGGTTTATTCTCTTCCTATGTTGAGAGTCACCTGGTTCAGGTGAACATTGTATTTCTTCACATAAATACTCAACGACATCAGCAGTTGCAGCTGCAAATGATTATCATAAGTAGATTTTATTCAAATCGAATGTCTTTTTTAATTATTAGCAAAATTGATATTATAAAATATGAAAAGCTTACTTATCGAGTCTCTGAGATGCACCACAACATTCAACATTCACAAACATACGATTCAAGTCTAAAGTTTAGCCTTCATGTTGCACATTAATATAAAGTTAATTTGACTCTTACCCCCTGTTTGTTTTCATTGTTACAACATACTTGTTTTCTTGGTATTTTGGCTCTATAATTTTCTAGTGGATTGGCATTTCAACAAACTAATGGGGTGTTTGGATTTGCATTTAGAAACTTAAAATTACCATCTTACATCTATCTAATTGCTTATTTTTATGAAAAACGGGACAGTCAAGTAACTTAAAGACATTAATGACGACTCATCTAAGAGCAGCGTAACATTTTGGCTATTTTCTCCTTTGCAGTCATTACTTAGTTGTTCTCTGGTCTTAATTTTTAAACCATGAGTTCTAGCTTGTCGTAGGAAAGAAATGTAGAATTAGTCAATGATATGGTTAATAACAATGACTTAATCCCGTAAAGGTGAATACTGTTATGCTGTTTTTGAAAATTAATTTATGTCGCTACCTGCTGGTTAGGAAAATAAGTTGTATAGCAAAGTGAAAACAATCCCAAACACCCCATAAACTTTAAAACTAATACTAAGTACTAACACTATGTATTTTTCTTACATCCTAAACAGTTGCATGTAAGGCTTGAATAATATATAAGTACTATCAATAATGTGTCTGTTTCTATATCTTACATGTTTAAAGTACTAAAGCCTTAGTACTTTTCAAGCCTTAGTGAAATACCACTCCTGAATGTCTGTTTCTATATCTTACATGTTTACCACTTTAATTAGCACATTATTGTTTAATTAAGCATATAAGATATTAAAAAAGAGACATTACTTAGTCTAGAGTAATCATGAAATTGAAATATATATTATTCAACAACTGATATTAGGGCTGAGCATCGGTCCGGGACTGGATCGGACCGAACCGAGGACCAAATTGGTCCGAAACTCCGGACCAAGACCGGACCAAAATGGTCCGGTCCGGTCCAGGTTGGTGCGGTCCAGTTCGGTCCTCGGTCCGGTCCGGTCCTATTAGGCATAATCGACGAGATTTTGGTAAGACCGAACCAGACCGGACCGGACGGAGGACCGAATGGGTCTAAAATCCCGGACCGAGGACCGGACCGAAATTGCTCGGTCTGGTTCGGTTCGGTCCGGTATGGTCCGGTTTTCCGGTCTGGGTTGGTTTTGGGTCTGCCGTGCTCAGCCCTAACTGATATTAGCATTCAGGAGTGGTACTTCACTCCATATTTTCTAAGTATCGTCAATATATAGGGATGCATATTTTGCTGACTAAATACAATAGAAAGTTAATACGCACCGGCTATAATGTTCCACATACATTTTACAAATAATACTTGAGGTTTCCTTTCTTCTAATAGCAGGTGGGCCATTGCATATAAATAGAACAGAACACGACTTCTGTTTTAAAACCAAGTAAAAGACACATTTAACATGTGATCTTGAACATATAATATAGAGTAATTGTTAGCACACGTCCCATTTTGAAACACTCCCGTCTTTCTCTTGGGAGATATTTACCTCATACGGTCGTAGACTTAAAAATAAGGAAGTGAAATAGCTTACTGATTCGTGTATTCCCTACTGAATTTCCTTCCACTTTTCATCCGCCAATGCTTTATTTTCCAAGATTACATCATTGTATCTTGATCCATTGAACACACCTCAAGCAAACATCAGATCCTACGATTATGATGATCCAAACATGTCTCAAATATCAATGTCGAAATTATTAAGAGCAGTTTTTCTGTTAATTAAACGTCACCTGTATGCCAACATAACGTCGCACAAGATGTGACTTAGATTCCAGCTCTAACGTAAGCCTCACAACATACTCAAGCTACATAAGATTCAATGACAAATTAGAACTAAATATAAAAATACGTTAAGATGGAAATTATTTAGAATTCTACAAAACAAAGAGAATAATCATAACACGGATCATACATAGGATAATAGCAGATGCCGAAGTTGGAGCATCACACTTTTCGTTTAACGATAATGAGGTTTTTCAAAGAGTCATGCCACATTTCTATAACTGGTATAAGGCTTATGAAAGTCATTTTTTGTATTGGTTTTGGACAAAATCCAGGTTTGCCATATCTGACCCGGATATGATCAAGGAGATACTTGTGAGTAAGGCTGGGTTGTTTGAGAAGCCATCGTTTAACAGTGCGTTTAAGGGCTTGTTCGCGGAGGGGCCTGCGGTGCTGCAAGGGGGAAAATGACTGTTATCTACTGTTAGAACTTTGGAAGCTCCATGTTGCATTTGTGGCCGCATGATATCTAATCACATAATCCAAGTCCTGCATTTAAATCCAAAACTGTTAACACTTGCTGATTGCTGAATAACTGGTACTAAGGGATTAGCCGGCTTGCAATGTCGAGTCGAAAATCCAGATATAACCAAAACATAAATGGTACCAAGGGGGCGTTTAGGGTTGCTAACCAAAGATTTTTATACTTGCCGAAATAAGCAGATAAGCAACACCTCAAAGTTAATCATATAAAAATCAATCTCAAACAACACATAAGGAGCAGTAATAAGCAATCCTAGACAAGAACAGATCAACATTGCTCATGTTTAAAGATTTTCTATATGATGTGGCTTTTTGATCCACTTATTTATAAAGGGATCGATTCCAATTATAATTAATCACTTATTGGGTCAAACTGGTAATAACCTAGCTTAAAAGGAGACGGGTCGAAAGTTGGCCACATATTCAAAAACTTGAGTAAACATGATTCTTAAATAATTTTGCAAACTCGACAACCCATTCCTCAATACAACTCTTTCCCTTATCAATCTCCCCGGTTTTTACCACATCATGAGTGATAGATATTAAGTTGTCAGGATTTGAAAGTCGTTGACTTTTCACCCGCTCGTATAACGACTCCTAATCATAACTAACCTCAGCCAAATACAATCTAAAACTATCTCGATGATCATACAACTCCTCAACCACTCTAAGCACAGAAGTAGTCGAGTAGTCAAAACAGTAACTAAATCGCCTTTTTGATCTTTATACCTAATAAGCACACCATCTACCCATATAGACATGGATATCGTTCCATTAATCATCAAAGACCAACCTAAATTCACTCATTCAAACTAAATCCCCAAATTTCACACTAAACATGAAAACAATCTCTTGTATATAAACACATTGGTTGACTAAGGGTGTGTTTGGGATTGCTGTAAACAACTAACCGTCATGCTTACCAGCAGAAGTAATAGCCAAGTTATTGAATTAGGAAAATGACTTATTTCCCTGTAAGAGGTAAACTTATATTTTGGAATTCACAAAAATAATCAGTTTGAGCAAAGCAAAACTCAACATTATACTATTTTTATTTTCAACATAAGAAAGTTCAAAGAACATTTTCTAAAAACCAAAGCATTAACTCCTAAGCAATTCTAAACCATACTCCACCTTTTCAATATTTGAGGATGTTTGTTTAACCTTACGTTTTTGGTTTGCAATGCATTGTGTTGAGTTTATCACGTTACATTGCATACCCTATGCTTAAGCTTAAGTTTCTTCATTAACTCTCAGAGAGGGGTTCTAAGATCATAATGGAACGTACTATAGACTACTTCTAATTTTCGAAAGAAATCAGGCGTGTTTGAAACCTTTAGTCTCAAGATCCTACACATGGTAATTCTCAACACCTTATTGTTGCTGGAAGGGTGCCGCTGCAAAAAATATATTACAAATTCATCATACATAGTCATTGGCCCGTGGACATCATGACTTTATATATACTTTATGCAGTGGCTAAAATCAACGAAAAAAAACCAAATCAAATTGATAAGACATTATTATGAGTTTGAAGTTCAATCTTTGAAACAATGAGTTGAATAATATCTGTATCACAAAGCTTATTGAAACTAAAAAATATAAAGCAAAAAAACTACTTTGAATACTTGCTTCAAGACTACTCTATTAAACATCACTGCTGGTGCTAAAAAAAGGATTAATACTCCTATAGTTGAGTAAGTATTCATTATTTATAGCATAGTTAATGGATCTTTTTCAAATATAACCTAAAGATCAATAGGATTGTTGCTGATTTAAGTATTTAACTGTTCACCCAATCAAGTAGACGGTTAAGATGTCATCATTTACTTTCTATAAGCACATTAAATTTCTAGCCTTTTACATCACTCGTGTTATAATGCCAGGTTGTTATGAAAAGTTTATAAACTGTAATGCAAAGTCAAATGAGTTATTTTTCGTTTGCAGTAAGTGTATATTGCACCTAATGTAGCCATAACATGTCACCTATAAAATGTAGAGGATCATGAGTATAAATTTCAAATGGCCTGAGGTATTCACCAAATATATATTTCTGCTAAATAATGCAGTATGTGTTGATATCTAAATAATACAATTAGCCATAGATGTTCCATCTCACATATGTTGTTCGGGATTATCTAGTAAATTTGAACACTTGTTTATATCTAGCTTCTCTAAATACATTAATCAGCCAAGATCTTCGGGTAACTTCTTAAGGCGCCAATATGTTTTAGTTTGAGATGTTTCAACATACACAAAGTATCTAGAAGATGTCTCATCTATATATCATATAAGTTTATAGCCTCTAAACATTGTATCTAGAAAATATCTCATCTATATGTAAACAATGATGGAACAAATCTTGTAATTTGGGAACCTTTCATTCATAAGATAACAAATAGTGTCAAGAAGAAGAAATCGACAGTAGATGATTACCTATATAAAGCTGATTGTGTAAACCAACTGAATAAACTTCGTCAATTTAATTCTAGATACGGATTCTCTCAAAGTAATGATAAACCCTATGTGATGTTGTACCAAACTTGATCTTTGAACCGATTGTATCCACCCATTAATCAAAACATAATCTCAATCGATTGATTGTAAACTGAGTGTTTGTTTAATTGAATGAATTGATACTCCTCGCTTTGGTCATTGGAGAACTTAGGTTTTAGGATGGTTGATGGCCATATATTGGGTAACTGTGTTGTTTTAGTTTTTAATTACATAACAGGCCCTCTAACATTATTATATTAACCCCGCCTACCCTTATATTATATCTTTCGATTTTTGACACATATATGTTTGAACTTAAATTTGATTAAAAAATGAATTTACGAATAATTTTTCTAAATTAAGGAATATTTAGTATTTTTAATTAAACAAAAGGAATAAACCAAAACGATTATTTCTTATTAAAGAAAGAATCTTTTAAAAAAGTCCCTAATTTAAATTTTGCTTTACAAAGAAAAAGATAACATACAGGTCACATAAAACATGAACTACCAACAAGATGTTGTCGTTTAAACCTCACTGAATACATATTTGGTGATAGTGAATCAGTTGAAAATAACATGCATGAACTACCAACAAGATGTTGTCGTTTAAACCTCACTGGATACATTGGAAACCGAGTCGTATTTATGTCGATATGTTCGGGTTTGTAGGTTGACGTGTTATTATAATCTTAACACAAAACGACTCATTTATTAATCGTGTTAAAAAACTCAACCCTAACCCACACCTGCATAACACGTGTTACTCGTTTAACACGTGTTACTCGTTTAACCTGTTTAAATAAATATGTCAAGCGGTTAATAAGGTTGATACTTTGTCAATCTAACTAATTTATATGCAAAAATGATATAATGATGTAAAAAAAGGATAAATATAACATAAAAATAGTTATGCAACAATTTCAATGATGTGTTAATGATAATGGCAATTCACTCTTATTAACTCCATAACAAATTATATTTAATCCAAATCAAACATAAAATTAAGGTTATATATTTATTTTTAGAGGTTTATATATATTTAAACGGGTTCACGTGTCGCCCGGTTTAATACTTACTCAACCCAAACATGACCCATTAATAAACGGGTTATATGGGTTGACCTGTTTTTTTTTACCTAAACCTGTTTATCATCAACCCATACCTGTTTAACTTCGTGTCAGGTTCGTGTCGTTTATTGTGTCGTGTCAAAAATTACCACCCGTAATATTTGGAGATAATGAATCAGTTGAAAATAACATACAGGTCACATACATGAACTACCAACAAGATGTTGTCGTTTAAACCTCGCTGGATACATATTTTGGTGATAGTGAATGAGTTGAAAATTATCGATAGACTGGGTTAGCTTGGTTAGCCACAAAAAGTGTTTTGACAAAGTTGTTATCATATATCAGAGGTCTTAAGTTTAAGTATTTATGTGAGGTTTTTTCTTCAAAGTAGGAATATGTCGGATTATGTCTCATAGATGTGTCGATTCAAGATTGGTAAGGACTTTCTGAAAATGTGTTGTGGAATCGAAACACTTATTAATATATGAGACTTGCGGACTAACTGTTGGATAAATATTGTAAAATCGAATAACTAATTAAAATTATTATAAAATCAAATAAGTAACTTAGTAATTTTCTTAATTCGTCGTTCTAAATAAAAGGAGTTGAAGATTAACATAAATATATTTTAGTCATAGTGCGCATAACCGAGTTAAAATACGTTTCTCAACTGATAAAAAATCATCATTTATTTAAATAGTACAACACGATATAAATGTAGAATATTTGGTGACATACATAAAATGGAAAAAGACGGATATGGCCATTATGATCATTTATGTACGAGTCATTGGTCATGGCGCAAGACTTTAAAAAATATGGTAATCATCACACAAATTAATCAACCGACGGTGCTTAACTATTAAATGCTCAACCGACAACGCTCAACCATCAAAGTTCAAGTTTGCACTGTCAGTTGATCACTTGGTGGGTTGAGCACGTCAGTTAATCACTTGGCATATGATACATGGTAAGGAGGTAGTGGAGTTGAGCAGTTGTGGATTTGTGCATGACTAAATTTGTCAAAGTCTTGTGCCATGACCAAGAAGTGAATTGAGAGGGTAGATTTTGACCAAATCCGTCTTTTTCCCTACATAAAACACGGATTTTGTATCTTTAGGGTATTTTGTATAAAATTGGATGTGCTATCCCAACATACATAGAACTAGTGGTGCAAGCCTCAACCAGTTTCTTAGAAATCGATTCAAAAAATCAGAACCAGTTTTTCAAAAATCCGATTTTTTTAACCGGATCGGTTAAAAATAGCCGGACCGGTTAGACCGGTTTTCCAATTTTAGCCGTAATTGGTTTTTACCGGTTACCGTTACCCGGTTTTAATAAAAAAACCAATTTTAACCGGTTTTTTAATTTTTTAATTAAATAATTTTTTTGTGACCGTTAGAAAAAAAAATCCGGTTATAACCGGTTCTAATAACCAGTAAACTAGCCGTTGCATTTTTTTAAAAGAAAATAATGTTGGGAATAAATATTCAAGAGAAGTTTCTCCTTCTATGATGATCAAGTTCCCACTACTAGTGTACTTTCCCCTACTGGAATATTGAAGACAATGGGATCTATTTCCACTATATGAAGTCAAAGACCCTGCTGCATGGATAAACATGGAAGAAATATTGACGCGATTCTGTTTCAACTCTAGTATACTTTCCTTGTTTATTTCATAGTTATCTTGTATAGGGTTCTTGTACTATAAAAGGACTCTAGAGTATTGTATTCAAAATAAATTTCTCTATCATTTCATTTCAGCTTTAAGGTTGTAAACCCTAATACCATTAAGGGTATTCGTATCTTGTTTCAATATATTAAAGCTTAAATAGTTTGTTTCTTCCTTTGTTCTTGTGCTAAACATAACCTTCCGCATCTTGTTTAGTTACTTTGTCCAAGCAAAGTTTCTCTAGTAATAGTTTGAGTTTACTCTTGCTATTATAACCCTTAAACAAGCTAAGGTTTAAGATCTAATTTTTGGGATCAACAAGTGGTATTAGAGCTTGTTGAGAAACTTTGATTAACCAAGAACAAAACCTCCTTTCATACCAAAAACCAATCATGTCTACAGACACACTTTCATCCGCAAATAACAATGCACTCAAGCTTCCAATTTTGGAACCTGAAAACATTGAAATATGGGAATTCTGGATTCAAAAATACCTCAAAATAGAACACTATGCCTTATGGGAGGTCATAGAGTTTGGTGATCAGTTTACCAAAATAGTAGAGGTGGAGAATGATAAGAACAACGAGAAGGAAGAATGTGAAAGCTCTAAAGGTGGTGGAAAGAAAACTAAGTCTGTTGCTGTCTCAGATAAGGAGATCCAAGCAAGAAGATATGATGTCAGAGCTCACAGCTCCTTGTTGTTAGCCTTACCTGATAGACACTAGTAAAGGTTTAGGAAGCATAAGACTGCTAAGGAACCCTTGGAAGCAATTGGGGCTACTTTTGGAGGAAATGAGGCTACCAAGAAGAAAAAGAAAAATCAAATGATAGATCAATTTGCTTTATTTAAAGTAAAATATGATGAAATAATTGGTTCTATCTATAACAAGCTTCAAGATCTTGTGGCTCAACTGGAGTTCTTTTACATAGAGGTTTCAAGAGAACAAACCAATGCTAGATTTCTTAATAGCCTTCAGAAAGAATAATTTGTCTACAAATCCATTTGGCATAACAAGGCTGACATTGATGATATCTACAACAACTTAAAAGTTTTTGAGCCTGTTTTCAATGAAATGAAAGCTTTAGGCACTATTCCTACAAACTCAAGTGGACTAGCTAGTCCACCTGCTAATATGGCCTTCATTTTTTCACAAAACAGTGGAAACCCCAAAAGCAGTAGGATTGAAGCTCCCGTTGCTACTCATTCTACTGTGTAAAAACTAGAAGGGGGGGGGGGGGTTGAATAGTTTCTCTTCGATTAGTCACCTAATTAAAATTACTTTCAATTAGGTTTGTACCAAAACTATCTTTTACTTGAATCTAAGTTGCATAATGATTAGGTTCAATTCAAATGCATTAGCAATAGTAATAGGTAAGTGTAATGATAATGAAATAAGTAAAGAGTAAGGAAAGAGACAACCTAATGAGAAGACACCAAGATTTATAGTGGTTCGACAACGAGGCTCTATCCTCGTTTCTACTCCACTCCTCGAGTACACCTACTTGAGATTTCCACTATATCCACAAGCTCCCTTCTTGGCGGAGAAAACCTTACATCGTCGCTTACATTATTTTCCGACACTAAGCTAAATATCGAGACCTAATCTTTAGCTAGGACCAATCTACACAACGTTGCCTACTTCACAATTTAACGACACAAGGCTAGATGTTAAGTTCTAATCTCAAGGTAGAACCAATCTTCACGACGTTGCCTACTTCACCATTTTACGACACAAGGCTAGATGTCGAGTTCTAATCCAAAGCTAGAACCAATCTTCACGACTCTTCACTTTGAAGCTAAGTGAGAACTTCACACAACACAACTACTAATCACTTTCAAGTTTAGTGAGAACTCACAAGACACAACCACATCACTTTATAGTTTAGTGAGAACTACTACACAATCTATTACAACTCAACTAGACATATCCAAGTACACACATATAGCTTGAATCTACACAACATAAATCCAAGAAACACATATGCAATGGATGTACACGAAAAAATCCAAGTATTCACGAATAGCTTGGATAAACACAACTAGTCTAAGTATTCATAAATACAATGGATTAACATAAAACAAAAAGGCTAACATGATGAACATGACTAATTCATGGATTCATCTTTATCACAACACTAGTGAGTGAGTGATCTTCTCTTTGGACAAGGTAAAGGAGGGGATCAAGAGGATAATCATATGTAAACACACTTAACACATTAAGTGATCATTTACTTATGATTATGCTATAGAAAAGAGAAACGGGGCTGAGAAAAACGTCCAAAAAGGGTTGTTGAAAAATGAGATTTGATCCACTATTTATAGGAGACAAAGTGCAACGGCTAGCTGGACGCGGTTTCTTATCTAGCCCGGCGGTTCCTTATCGCTAGAGAACCGCCTAGCTATTTAAAGGACCGCCCAGTAGACTACGCTCCAATTTTGTCTTTTAGTGGGGTAGGAATATCTGAGGTTTTTTAAACCTTCAAAGGATATTCTTATGGCATATGGAATATGCCATTTTCATATTAACATTTTCCATTTTAATAAAATATTTTCTTAAAAGAAAGTTTATTAAAAAATCTTTTGTCATATTAACAAAAGTGAGTTTTAAGGATAATCACTTTGATGATCACTAAGTATGATTAGGAAAAGTTAGTGATATGATTATTACCTTGATGATAGTGTTAGTTAAATAATTCGTTTTGTGTTTTACACTAAATGTGTTGTATAGTTTGTTGTGATCAAAACTAAGAAAGATTAGTTAACATTAATAAAGTTTTTAGGCATCACTTGCATTAACAATCTCCCCCTTTTTTATTACGACAAACTATAAACTCATTTACGTAGAAACACAAAATATCGAATTATTAACGAGTTTATCACTATCATTTCTCCCCCTTTGTCATAGCAAAAAGGTTAGCACAAGTCTTTGAAGAAAACCGGACTTTGCTAGTAGCTCCCCCTTGGTGGTTGCTCCCCCTTGCTTGGGGCATTAAGTGTATGAGCTAAGGTGACATGCTACACAAAGGTCAGTAGAAAGAAAATAAACACCAATGTATATATGATCACTACCTACTAAGTAACTTAAGAGGGAGAAGGAGAATAAATCTCAAATTAGAAGCAAGTATTGCTAAGTATGTCCAAAGAGGTAAATGACAAAATCAAAGTTCAATTGGTGGAATAGAGGTAGAATAGAACATCCAACCGATGAAAATTTGTCAAGGGGTTAAAGTTTAGAATTGATGGAATCACCCATAATCAATTGTAAAGATTAACCACGATCAACTCAAAAGAAAAATATAGAATGATCAAAGAAAGAAAACAAAAACAACACAAAGGTTTCATAAAAATATGGAAGAAACAAACAAGGTAGATAGTCATACACACAATATGAGTATCTAAAGAAAAAAATGGAAAATAAACCACAAAGCATAAGCTATTCTAATAGTGATAATTTTCCAAGATTGCTTAAAATGTTATTGGCTCCAAAACAACTAAAGTATTATTGACTCCAAGAGTGCTTAGTCCTTTAGTTGAAAAAATAAGACGACGAGTCATCATTTGAAGTTTTGTCCACGGGAACGAAAACTTTGAGAGGATGTCGAGTGAGGAGGTATTCATGAAAATTTAGCTTCTCATACACATGAGCAAGTTTAATTTGTGAAATCGACAACAAGCACACGAGGATCCATGATGCAAAACAAATTCGGTTGATGGGGGAAGGCCATCAAACCTAGGGTTTGGTGGTGGTGAGGAGAGTGGGTAGGAAATGTTTTCACAATGCCTTGTGAGGTTTGGGAAGGTTGAAAGGTCATTAAGTTGAGGGGTGTCGAAAGGTTTTGGTGGTGGGGGAACATTTTCCTTTTCTCCGGTGATGGGGTTAATGGAGTAGGTCTCATTCCAATACTTGATTGGAGAGAAAGTGGGGTTCTTGGGTGGTTTGGAAGAAGAGGGTTCATTTTTCTTGATCCAAATAGGTCGAACCGAGATCTTCGGTTTCTTGGAAAGCTTGGATGAGGAAGCTTTGGGTGAGGAGGTTTGTGACAATGAAATGTCAAGGTTATGAAATGAGGAGTTAGGCATTGTTGAGGTGTGAGAATGAAATCTCAAGGTGGGGGTATACGAAGAAAGTAGACAAGGCAAAGATTTAAAAACAAAATTTGAAGTGTCAAGGAATGTTTAGCCAAATTGAGTAAACATGGAATCTTGACAGGGGATAGGGTGATGAAGAAAGACCAAAAACGAGCCAAAAATTGGTTATCAGTCCGCGGTTCCTTATAGGGACCGGCAGTTCCTCAGCACATAAGGGACCGCGTGACTTAATGAGCCGCGTACAGTGGACGTGAAACCATGATTTTCCAGGGTTTTGAGAAAAACTAAGACTTTTTCAAAAAATTGCAAATCTTGGAATTTTACCTCTATTAGCACTAAATTATGCTAGGGTTGCATAAAAGCAACACATTCGCAAAGAATGTCTTGACAAAGGGTGACAAAATATTTAGATAAAATTTTGAACCAATTTTAGTCAAATTTTAGAGGTTGTGATAGATTTAGGGTCAATTTTAATTTAAAATTAAAGTTGATTAATGTGCACATAAAGATAGAAACACATAAAGCTAAATCCATAAATCATCCTCATGAAAAACTAATGGAGGGAAGGAAATACAATAAGGAAATGAAAACAACTAACTAAAACAAAGTTATCTTAAAACTAGTTCTTGATTAGTAGTCTTCTTTGGCTTGGTTTTTCTTGAAAAACACTTATTAAAGAAAATCATCATTTATCTCCTAGGAGGATGATTGGCAAAGAGATTCAACAAAATGCTTTGCAACTTTATGTGAGCCCAATCATCTCCAATCTAAGGATATCAATGAGATAGCAGTTGTTGAGGCAACAAGGGCAATTAGTGCCATTGTGCATGAAATACTCATAAAAGCGTGGATCACCCAAGTTTGGAGTGTTTGAGGGAGGTGGAGGTGGATGAGGTATGTTCTCCAAGGGTGATGTGGGTGAGTGTGGAGGTATGTTCTCCAAGGGTGAAATGGGTGATGTGGGTGAGTTTGAAGGGGTAAAAGGTGAAGTCACCAAGGTATCAACAAAATCATTCACAATGAGAATGCTTTGGATGGGTTGAGGTTGGGTAGTCACATCCAAGAGAGTACTTGGAGTGAAGGTGAGGTTAGCTCATTCATTCTAGATTAGAATGAATAGGAGGTAGAACCATGAGAATGGTTGGTACCATAGGTTGAGGTAGTCTTGCATGGAGCAAGAGGTTGTGAGGGTGATGAAGAGATGAGAATTGGAACAATCTCATTCTTGGGTATGTGAAAGGGTGAAGAGTTAAGTTTGGGCAACTTAATCTTAATCTTAAGGTTTTTCTTTAAAGTGGAGGTTTTGGATGAGTTTGAGGTTCTTGTAGAAACCATAGTTGTAATGAGTGGTTTAAGGGTTAAGGATGAATGGTTTGATGAGTGAAGAACATGGCTAACAAGGTGGGTTTAAAAGGGTGAGGGGATGATCCAAACTAGTAATGGGTTAAAAACATTTTATGTGAATAATGAATTTAGGTAACCTAGTTTAGGATATGTGCAGGTTTTTGTAAAGAATCAAGCCAAGTTTACATAGATTAAGGAAAATAGTGTAAAGCAAAGATTCTGTCGGACATAGTAGCCGGCGGTTCCCTATCTAGGATGGGCAGTTCCTTATCGATAAGGAACCGTTGGTCGATATCGAACCTCGACAAGAGGTTTTCAAAAATCGCACTTCCTCAAACTTTGGTTAGCCCAGATTTTTACCAAACGATTAACAAGCCAAAGTTAACTACTGACCAAAATCTAGGAACCTAACTAACACATAGGATGCACAAAGCTATGCAAATCGTAAACACGATGGCATAGACAACATTAGGATTAAAATAATAAGTAATCCAAACAAGTAGTATTAGTTAATACACAACCAAAATAAAGTAAAAATAAGCAAATGTTCAACATCACATTACATGTTTAGCAACATGTATACTTTGAAACAATTCAAATTATTCATCTTCTTTTCTTGCCCAATCCCTTGATCATGTTTCCCAAGTACTTGAATCCCTTCCTTGACTCAACCCGATGTTCATGTAATTCACCTCGAATCCTAAGATTTTCACGGTAGAGATGCTCCATATTGAGATCTTCCGGTACTTCACTAGAGGATTAATGAGGTGGAGGAGCTAAGTCTTCAAGTCCATCCATGAATGAGTATAAGGATGGGTGGGAATTACTCGAAGAGTTGAAATGGGAACTAGAACCTATGCCATCACCATCACTTGTTGTCATATAGGTGTCCTCATCATCCGGATCTTGATGATCGGTTTTTCGCGAACCTCGATCACTTCTAGGCTTTCTTTCATATACCTCTTGAATAGGTAACATAATCCGATGAACCGGGTGAAAGCGAGAAAGGTCGAGGTGGGGAAAGTCACGAACAACCCTTTTGAAAAGGCGAGTAAGAAGCATAGCGTATGGAAGGTTTGTTTTGGGCTTTGAAATAGCATAATTTATTCGTCGAGCGATATAGTATGCCAAATTGTACTTGGTTGATGTAAAGATGCAACATAACATATGCACCATACAAGCCGAGATATGATCTCGGTTTCCACCAAGACAAAATACATTCTCCCTAAGGATATTTTCCCATTGGACCATAAAATCCTTAAGATCGCTTGAGAGCACTTCATAGCGATTCACATACCGCACATTAGAATGAAGGCTTCTCGCAACGTTTCCATCAGGCTCTTTCGAAATGATATCAAGGATAAATTCCGGATCAATTTCGGCGTGGTCATTTGGAGGTTTGTCGTTGGATTCCAAGAGAGCATCAAGTATCCATTTGTCCATGAAACGACAAGTGCTTTCATATGGCACACCAAGAATTTCACCAAAATCTTCGAGAGAATATTGAATGATTTGTTCGTTCAACAAGAATCGAATGAAGATTTCGCCATTGTATTCAAACATAGAGTAAGTGTTAAAGAATTCTAGAAGAAACAAGGGGTATATATCTTCTTCTATGTAGAGCAAGCAATCAAACCCCGTATGCTCAAAAATAGATTTGATATAGATATAACCCGTTATTCCCTCATCAACAACTCTACCCTCATGGAAATTTCATGTTGATAGTGATGAAAAGGAGTTTCGAAGTTGAGTGGTTGCAAAGGTTTGGGAAATGTTTGGCATATATTGTTTAGTGAGTTGATGATCCTTTTGGTATTGTGAAGGCATGATTAGTACCTAAATAAACACAAGAAAATATATTTCCAATCACTCATATGAAAAATAAAATCCAAAATCAAAATATGAGAATGTGTTATATCAATTTCTTGACAAACAAATGATTGAATCCATATCATTCTCATGTTCACAATGTATCTATTCCATTATTAACCAAGAACATATGAACTATGTTGGATCAACAATGGACTAGAACATTGGTTTTTCAAAACAAGGTTTTTAGGTAAGCATTAAAAATGCAATTACCTATTTGTCATGGGCTCATCTCAATTCCATCTTTTTACCAAAATCATTTAGCTAAAATTCGGATTTGTTCTACAAGTGGGTTTTAGTGAAATCTCAATGAATATGAACCTAAGGAATCATAGTAAAATAACCATGTCAACCCATATTCCTATTAAGGTTCTAATTCAATTTCAATTTTAAAAATCCCCAATTATGAAAGGATGAACCCTAGCACAAAATAGATGAAATTGAAAGAAAATACTTATAATTAATTGATGTTTGATGAAGGATGAGTAAAACCCACAACTTGGAATCAATTAATTTGAGTGATTTAAGGTTTTTGAAGCTTCAACAATGGTGGAAAAAGGGGAACCCGACGGCTGTGTGTTTTTGGGAGAGAGAGGGTTTTGTTTGAAAAAGATTAAATTAATAAAACTGGCGCTCTAACAAGTTTTACTGCCCGCGGTTCCTTATCGATAGAGAACCGCGGGTTTGAACCGCCAGAGATAAAGAACCGCCTACAGAGGCAGGTTTTTATCAATGAAATACGCCAAATTTTTGAAAACCAAGTTTTAAAAAATACTTAAAAATATATCTTAAACCTTTTAAAATATCATTGGATTCATAACACTAAGCAATATGCCTTAATGAAGGATTACGAGTTGAATCGAGATCGAAAAGAACCGAAACGGACAAACGACTACTCTTAGCGAAAAAGCAAAGTGGAGAGAAGTCAAGAGAAGTGAATCAAGACTAAGACCAATGTTCAAGGGATTAATGACAATCTTCAAATCCTGGAGACGAAGAGCTTGTGTCATATATAGTGGTTTAAGACGTGCCTTTCTGGCGAAGTGTTAAACGGCTTTGGTAATGAATAAACACAAAGCAAATATTGATGCATAGACTAAGATCACTTTTAATAATAGTATTAGTCTAAACCAAAATATGAGCAAGGTATTAATTCACTTTCTCTCCCACAAAGGGCCTACTAACCGTATGGGTGCAAACCATAGATATCATGCTTGATACTTTAAGTTACTACTAACTCACTCTACATCACCATAGTGAGTCAAGTATCCAAGCAATGAAGGTTTGAGAGGATAAAAGAAAAGAATCACAAACCACAAACAAATGTCAAGGCAAGGATGCCAAGAACAAGCACATAGTCAATTAATGATCAAAAGAATGATCAAAGGGCGTGTGGAAGAACGAAAGCGTACCTTGGACACAAAGAGCATTCCAATCCATCAAGGAATCAATGCAAAGCCCAACAATGACTATGATGAGTACTAAGTCTTCAAGGAATAGTATCATTCCCTATCATCTTGATATCATCATTCAAAGATGTTGAAGATCAATGAAGATGAGTCTTCTACAAGTGCAAGTAACTCAATCCACAACCAATTAAATGATTGATCTTCATGAGTACCTACACAAAGCAAGATGCAAACTAGTAGATACATTTCAAGAGTAGATCTAAAATGCATAAAAGCTACTAATCTAAGAGGGATGCAATATTACCAATTAAAAGATCTATTTTCCAAGAAAAAAAATAGTTTTTACCAAAGAGAAACCTTAGTACAACTTGACCTTCTAGTTTGAGGAGACAATGGATCGATCCAAGTTTTAAAGTACAATATACTTCAAAGATCTTGAGTGACCATCGCTCTGATACCAATTGTAGAAATTAGATGGGGGGGGGGGTTGAATAGTTTCTCTTCGATTAGTCACCTAATTAAAATTACTTTCAGTTAGGTTTGTATCAAAACTATCTTTTACTTGAAGCTAAGTTGCATAATCATTAGGTTCAATTTAAATGCATTAGCAATGGTAATAGGTAAGTGTAATGACAATGAAATAAGTAAAGAGTAAGGAAAGAGACAACCTAATGAGAAGACACCAAGATTTATAGTGGTTCGACAACGAGGCTCTATCCTCGTTTCTACTCCACTCCTCGATTACACCTACTCGAGATTTCCACTATATCCACAAGCTCCCTTCTTGGCGGAGAAAATCTTACATCATCGCTTACATTATTTTCCGACACTAAGCTAAATGTCGAGACCTAATCTTTAGCTAGGACCAATCTACACAACGTTGCCTACTTCACAATTTAACGGCACAAGGCTAGATGTCGAGTTTTAATCTCAAGGTAGAACCAATCTTCACGACGTTGCCTACTTCACCATTTTACGACACAAGGCTGGATTTCGAGTTCTAATCTAAAGCTAGAACCAATCTTCACGACTCTTCACTCTGAAGCTAAGTGAGAACTTCACACAACACAACTACTAATCACTTTCAAGTTTAGTGAGAACTCACAAGACACAACCACATCACTTTATAGTTTAGTGAGAACTACTACACAATCCATTACAACTCAACTAGACATATCCAAGTACAAACATGTAGCTTGGATCTACACCACATAAATCCAAGCAAACACATATGAAATGGATGTACACGACAAATCCAAGTATTCAGAAATAGCTTGGATAAACACAACTAGTCCAAGTATTCATAAATACAATGGATTAATATAAAACAAAAAGGCTAACATGATGAACATGACTAATTCATGGATTCATCTTTATCACAACACTAGTGAGTGAGTGATCTTCTCTTTGGACAAGGTAAAGGAGGGGATCAAGAGGATAATCATATGTAAACATACTTAACACATTAAGTGATCATTTACTAATGATTATGCTATAGAAAAGAGAAAGGGGCTGAGAAAAACATCCAAAAAGGGTTGTTGGAAAATGAGATTTGATCCACTATTTATAGGAGACAAAGTGCAACGGCTAGCTGGGCGCAGTTCCTTATCTAGCCCGGCGGTTCCTTATCGCTAGAGAACCGCCTAGCTATTTAAAGGACCGCCCAGTAGACTACGCTCCGATTTCGTCTTTTAGGGGGTATTCTTATGGCATATGGAATATGCCATTTCAAATTTACATTTTCCATTTTAATAAAACATTTTCTTAAAAAGAATGTTTATTAAAAAATCTTTTGTCATATTAACAAAAGTGAGTTTTAAGGATAATCACTTTGATGATCACTAAGTATGATTAAGAAAAGTTAGTGATATGATTATTACCTTGATGATAGTGTTAGTTAAATAATTCGTTTTGTGTTTTACACTAAATGTGTTGTATAGTTTGTTGTGATCAAAACTAAGAAAGATTAGTTAACACTAATAATGTTTTTAGGCATAACTTGCATTAACACACTGTTTCATATCAGACAACCCATTCTGCCTCTTCAAGCTTAATTCAACCAAATGGAGAAGAAAGACCTGCAACATTTAGTCTTGACATTGCTTGTGCATTTATTGCATCACAGGGACCTCAAGGTTCTACTATTTTGCATGATGATCTAAATCAAATCAGTAAGCAAAGCTTAGAAGAAATAGACATCAAATGGAATATGGCTCTACTTAGTATGAGAGCCAACAGATTCTATAAAAAATATGGGAAAAAGATTTCCATTCATCCTTCTGATGTTGTTGGGTTTGATATATCAAAGGTGGAGTGTTACAACTATGGGAAGCAAGGTCACTTTGCTAGGGAATGCAAATCTCCAAAGAATGGAAACAACTATAGGAAGGAAAGCATAAATGAGGATTCAGATGCAAAGGCTATGGTAGTAATGCAAGGTATAGATGGAATGGGATGGGACTGTTGCTCTATGACAGACAGTGTTGAAAGGAATCAAGCCTTAGTTGCTGAAGAGATAGAGCAAGAGGAGTTTTCTCTAATGGCCATGTCTACTTAAAGCTCAGATAATGAGGTATATGATGACTCTTACTGTACCAAAGGGTGTAGGAAAAATATTGAGTCATTAAATAACTAATAAGTGTGAAAACACTTATCCTTTTACCACTTAATTATTATAATAACCAAGCCAAAACGTGTATTTTATGTCGTAAATGTCGGAATTATGCGTGGTTTGTGTTTTTGTTGTGATTTAGGATCAAAATGTGAAAAGGGAAGAAAACACGGGCTTTCACGGGCTTTTATGACAAACGACGAAGTCGAAAGATCAAGAGTGCAAAAAGAACGGATGTCCAAGGCCTATTCTAAAGATTTATCGAAAAAAGTCAAAGACGGAAGTTTAATTAAGCCGAAGAAATCAAGTCTAATTAATGAAGAAATTACAAGATGAGTTTAATTAATCCCGAGACAAAGTCGAAAAAGTCGAAGAATTTAGAAGACGAAAAGACGAGAGAAGAAAGAAAGGAGCAACACATGCTAACCTCCCTAATCTTCTATAAATACCCTCCTAATATCACATTAGGAGGTGTTAGCTAATTTGACAACTTAGCTCTCCACTTTTAATTACTTGCACATTTTAATTTCATGTTATTTACTTAATTGTCAATTTAATTTTCTTGTCTTGCACCTTAATTTCTTGCCTTTAATTTCAAGTAAGTCTTTAAATTTTGTTATTGAATCTTATTCTTAATCAAATTTTTATAAATCTCTCATTCTACCTTTCTTGTTTTGCTTAATCTTTATTTTTATGTGCTTATTGTTATGCTTATTTGATTAAGTGTTATATTTTTATGTTTTTGATTGTTTTGGATTATTGATGTTATAGCTTATTCGTTTCTTTCTTAAATTTGATTAAGTGTTTTTAAAAGTTATTTTATAAAAAGTTGTTTTTAAATATTTTTATTATTTAGTGTTTTTAAAAGATTTTAAATTTTAGCTTATTAGCTTTTTCTTATACGTATTTTGGTTAAATTTTTAGTTGTGTGCTTATTTGGTTCATAGCTTATTTGTAATTTTTCTTATTTGCCTTTTCCACTGTATTCCGATCAACACCATCGGAAAGGGGTTTTGCATTCCGACGGGGATTCCAATCCATCATCGGAATAGGGTTTCTGAGATTCCGATTGGGTATTCCGATTGGGGATTCCGACGGAGGTGTTTTTGGATATTCCGATAGCTTTGAATTTCATACATTCCGATAGGATTTCTTTTGGGATTCCGATCACATTCCGACGGACACTCATTCCGATTGCTTTCCGACCAACATTCCGACGGTAGTATCTTTTTATACATTCCGATTGGAGAGGTAAGCTTACATTCCGATGGGATCTCGATGGACGGTATTCCGACGGTAGGTTGAGTTTAATTATGTTGTCTTAGTTTTATTTTTAAGTTTGCTTTATTTTAAGTTTTCAAATTTTCATTTTTATTACATTGTCAAATTTACTTTTCGTCAAGCTTTAATTTTACGCCATTTAATTAATTTACTTTTAAAGTTTTAAATTTTGCACCATTTACTTTTTAATTAGTTTTAGCTTTATTTACCCGTCATTTACTTTAAAGTCTTACATTTAATTCTACTACAACGACAAATCTATTATTGTTCTCCACCAAAAGACGACTGAGTCGCACTTAAACTAGTAATCAATTCGATTAGACATACACAACGAACTTAATTTTTATACTTGGCAAAATCCAGTTATTAAATGGCGCCGCTGCCGGCTCTTTTCGTAAAAATTAACGGTTTTCTGTGAGAGACGCGTTGAATATTGGGATCCGTTCACTCGTGAACGTTATTTTTCGTGTCAAAAATTTTCAAAAATCCATAAAAATAAAAAAAAATTTCAAAAATACAAAAACATTAAAAACGTATAAAAAACATCTCTTTTTCAAAGTTTTGCACCAAAAAGATTTTATTTTTATTTTTACAAGTACATATATATTCTCTATTTCTTTAGTATCTTTTTCTTTTTCTTTGGCAGGTGTATGCGTACTAGATCTTCATCTTATTCAGAGCCCGAGACTCGTGAAGATTTAGATATGGCTGGTGTGCACAACAACAATAACCCACCTCACCCCAACATAAATAACAACAACAATGTTCCCCCACCCGACCTTCGAACAATGGAGGAGTTGTGTCAACCTACGATGAATGGACGCGGAGGACCGATTGCGCGATGCAAATCACGGCTCCAGAGTTTTTGTTGAAGCATCACATGATCCAACAAGTTCAAAACACTTGTCCATTTCGCGGATTGCCGGATGATGATGCCAACAAACACCTCGACAAATTCATTACCGTAACTCAAAGCATGAAGTTTCCTGGTGTTACCATGGATTTTCTTCGCCTTCCCCTATTTCCACACACCTTATCCCACCATGCCGAAAAATGGTTTGATCGTCTTCCGAAGAATTCAATTCATACTTGGGACGAGATGACTCAACGATTTTTGTCGCGCTACTTTCCACCATCCATGGTCACGAGCCTTCAGAATCAAATTAGTGGATTTACACAAGAACCTAATGAATCACTTTTTGATACTTGGGAACGATATAATGTTTTGATCGATCGATGTCCAAACCACAATATGCTCCCCGTCACCTTGATCGATACTTTCTACAACGGTTTAACTTTTCGTGATCGTGATACGATTAATGCAGCCGCCAGTGGCACATTTATGAAAAGAAGACCCGAGGAGTGTAGAGATCTTATCGAGAACATGACTACTCATCACAAAAATTGGGATTCATCTGCATCTTCAAGAAATAACCCGAGAGTTAATGTGTCTTCAACTTCTTCAAACCCTGATATCACCGAATTGACCCCCGTAATGGTCGAAATGAGCAAAAATATGCAACTCTTGGCTACAAATCAACAACAACAAGTTAAAGCTGTTGCAACTTCTTGTGAGATCTGCGGGGGTCCTCATTCATACACTGATTGTCCTTCTACTCATGACAATCCGGAAAACGTGTATGCGGCTCATGGTAACTATTCAACGGAAAGCTATCAAGCCCGGCCTCAAGGTGATCGTAACTTGCTAAGTTACCGTTCTAACCACTTTCTTTCACCCGGTTTTTCTCCTCAAAACAACAACCCCAACAACTACAATAGAAGCAACCCAAACCCACCTCGAGCTTCTAATCCTTATCACCCACCCGCTCAACAAGCACCACCCATTAATCAAGATGTTGAAGCTTTTATGAGGACCCAAGGAGAGTAGTTAAAAATCTTCAAAGCCAAATCATTAACTTGAAAGGAGATATCACTAAGCATGGGAATGATATTAGATCCAAGCTCCGACATGATATGCAAACCTCTTTTAGCAATCAAACAAATGATTTGAAGAATATGATGGCTAGTTTCTTCCCAAGTACTCAACCCTCTACTTCGGGCTCTCTTCCTTCAAATACCGTCACCAACCCGAGAGCGAATGTGAGTGCTATTACTACACGCAGTGGAGCAACTCTTGTAGGACCATCTATCCCTCCACCAGTTACTTCATCTACACCTCCTCCACCACTATTTATCCCTCCTACTTCCACGCCTAGTATTAGTTCTCCGTTACCATCTCCACCTCTTACTAAAGTACCCAAGAAGAACCCTTCACCAACCCCACCTTCCACATTTAAACCTTCAACATCTCAACCTTTACCTGCTACACCTACACCACCTAAACCCAATATCCCTTATCCTTCTCGCTTAGACAAGTGCCAATTGCTCACCAAGGATGATATTCAAGTGTCAAATTTTTTGAAGAAGATTTTGGGACTGACCATCACCTTTAGCCTTGTTGAAGCTCTAGCCCAAATGCCTAAATTTGTTAAGATGTTTAAGGAATTGCTTAATAAGAAGGAGAAGATGGCCGAGTTTGTTAATACTCGATTGAATGAAAACTGTTCTGCAATCCTTCTTAAAGAACTTCCGGAGAAACTTGGAGATCCCAGTCGTTTTGTGCTACCATGTAATTTTAACCGAACCGAAGAATTTACCGCCTTAGCTGATCTCGGGGCAAGTATAAATCTGATGCCTTTAAGTGTTTGGAAAAAGTTATCATTACCCGATCTTACACCAACAAAGATGACTCTTAAGCTAGTAATCGCACTCTCTCCTACCCTGTTGGTATTGCCGAAGATGTGTTTGTTAAAGTTGGTACCTTCATTTTTCCGGTCGACTTTGTTGTTGCTGATTATGAAATGGACCCTCGTATTCCGTTAATACTTGGTCGGCCATTCTTGAGAACCAGAAAAGCCTTAGTCGATGATGCCGAAGGTGAGTTAATCTTAAGAGTCGGGAATGAGGCACAAGTTTTTAAAATGGGGAAGATCACAACCAAATCAAATGGAAGAGAATCAACGAATATGATTAATGTGCTTGATGATTTTGTCGTATACAACAATCCTCTTTTTGATTCTTGCTATGATAATCCACTGTTCAAAGATGATGTGGATGATTTTGATGATTCTCTCTCCACTTTAGATCCTCCACCAATTTAAGATTCTCCACCGATCTATGATGATTATGATGATGATTCTAGTTCCGATGGGGGTGATTATGATAATTTTGTTTCAGAGTATCCAGACATGCCGACTTATGATGACTTTGATGATGTCGATACTCTCTCGAGTGATTCTTCACATGATGACCTTGCACCTACTTTTGATGAAGATCCTCCACTAACAATGCTTAATCCTACTTTGGATGACTACTCATTTGAGGAAGGTTTTGCTACTTTTCTCAACACTTACTTCCCAAATGAGAGTGATTCTCCTCCTTTGGACTTTGATGATGCTATTTATCCTCCTTTGGATATGAAGAAACCCGTTTCAAAGGAGAAGAAGTCGGACGACACCGATATCCGTAGCACCTATGTTTTGACACCTCTTTATCCACCTTCTAAGGATGAGATTGTGCGATTTATGATCGGATCTTCTTCAAGGTCTACTGAGCCCGAGTGTTATTTTTCCCTAAAGGAAAAGGTGTTCGATCCCGGTATTGTAATTTTTAAGCCATCTCAGTATCCATCTGATGAAATAAAAGGAAAGATTTTTGGAAACAATAGAGATATGCTTGCACTTCATCCTACTTTCTACCACCGTTCTCAACAATTGCTTAAGGGAACCTTGCTTACTCTTCTTTGGCTTGCCTTGTTCGCCTTAAGCTTGTGCTACTTGATGGATGAAAACCATGTATTTGATCCCGATGGATATGTTTCAAGCTTCTTCCTATGCTAATCAAGGTCGAGTCAGGCTCACGACTCGGTTAACAAAAACAAGCGCTTCTCGGGAGGCAACCCGCAGTATCTATCCTTTTTCTTTTGTTTTTATAATAAGTGTAAGGAGAGACCCTAGTATTGTTTGTTGTTTTCTTTATTATCATGTGCAGGGATTCGAGCTTTCAAAGATACATTCTTGATGACTTTTGACGACCCGTGATTCCGTGTACCCGTCTTCCCGTATTTATCCTAAACTCTTTTGATTCACTATTTTATATTCTTCAATATTAAAATAGGAATCACTTTAGTTGTCTCTTCCTTAGCAAGATTTATACAACGTGCACAATGTCCTAAGTGTAGGGGAGTTTACTTCCACATGCTTAAACATTGAGGACAATGTTTATATTAAGTGTAGGGGAAACTTCTATCGAGTTTAAGTGGGCTTTTCCTTATATTTGTCCTCATTTTAACCGAAAAATTGATTGTTTGACATTTTTCAAATTTTTTGATCTATTTTGGCCAGTAGTTTTACCTTTGTTATAGTTATTTTATTTCGTTGCTAGAATAAATTTTAATAAAGTGGTTTTGAATTTTTCAACGTTGTGAATCTTTTGACTCAACCCGAGTTTACTTATCAAAGTTTACTCTAGCTAGTATCCTTAACGTGTTTAAGTCAAGTTTTGTTAGGCTTTTATATAGGGAACTTTAAAATGCGAAAGTCTTAACTCTTACGGGTTAAGAACAAGAACTTTTCGCAAGTTCCTATAATTGATCCTAGAAAGTCGTTTATCAAGGGAACTTTAAAATGCGAATTCTAAAACTTGAAAAAGTCTAAGAGTTTGCAAGATCCTATAGATGACTTGAAAACCCAAAACTTTGATTTAATAGGCTAAGCATCCACGAGTATCATTCCTTGAGATTTTAAATTATGGAGAACGAGAGATGATAGAGTCAATTATAAGTTTGGTATTCTTTCATGAATATATGTGAGTTGATTATAAGCTTTTTCTCCCATCGCTTGTTAATAAATTTATTTGCAATAAATAAGGTCGTACGATTTGAAAAGTTACTTAGCTTCTAGCCCAAGATCGTTTAAAAGTTGCTCGGTATTAATTAGAGTTCATAGCCAAGGCATAACTTATTGAAGCGGGATGCGAAGATTGGCGAGTCCGAAAAGGCCCTAACAAGGCATGAGGGCTACATTTTGTTGCTAAAGATCAAAAGTGATGTGAAGAATCATTTATCAAAAATCAATATGAAGGATCGAGACGCACGACGAAAAGCAAATACTCCCGTAAAGATCATGGAGAAGTCTATCCAAAAAGGCCCTAACAAGGTATGAGGATAAATAGATCCAAGTCCTAAAAGGAGGCGGATCGTTGTAAATCGAAATCCAAAATAAAGATTGGAGAAAAATGAAGAAGTCGTGGTCCAAGTATGAAGAATCTCTCAAAACTTCAAGCGAAGAAATTCCTATTATGAAGAGAAGACCATTATTTCAAGAACGTCTCTCAAGATTCGAAGTATGAAGTCGCTGCCAAATATCGTTCCGAGAAAGGTCTCAAATCGTGAAGCGAGTTATGCCAAGATATGAACTTTATGAGGTCCCGAGAAGCAGTTTTAAAAGATTTTGTCCTTTAGCTAACTATTGATTAAATCGTCCTACTTTATTTTCAGCCTAAATAATTATCGAAATAAGTCAACAATGCATTCTCGTGATCATTCAAGACAATAATAAAATATAAGAGATACACCTAGGAATAAGGGAGTCTAAGTAAATAATTGGTCCACATGAGTTTGCGTTAGTTTGCTAACTTATAATAACAATGATCTCGTTTTTAAGCTTGGTATGGGGAACGTGAAACTTGAGGATGATAATCATTCATGACATTTCAAAACCCTAAGGTAAGTTTTTGATCTTTTTACTTGTTTTCTTCCTTTAAATATTTTGTCTCTTTAATAAAGGCCAATGTGGATTGATTGTGATGGAAAATGTAAAACTTCCGTTGTAATTAATGCATTGCATGAGGACATTGCGTGAGGACATTGCAATGGTCAAGTGTAGGGGATTTAATAAGTGTGAAAACACTTATCCTTTTACCACTTAATTATAATAATAACCAAGCCAAAACGTGCATTTTATGTCGTAAATGTCGGAATTATGCGTGGTTTGTGTTTTTGTTGTGATTTAGGATCAAAATGTGAAAAGGGAAGAAAACACGGGTTTCACGGGCTTTTATCGAAGAAAAAGACAAAAGACAAAGTCGAAAGATCAAGAGTGCAAAGAAAACGGAAGTCCAAGGCCTATTCTGAAGATTTATCGAAGAAAAGTCTAAAGACGGAAGTTTAATAAAGCCGAAGAACTCAAGTCTAATTAATGAAGAAATTACAAGACGAGTTTAATTAATCCTGAGACAAAGTCGAAAAAGTCGAAGAATTTAGAAAACGAAAAGACGAGAGAAGAAAGAAAGGAGCAACACATGCTAACCTCCCTAATCTCCTATAAATACCCTCCTAATATCACATTAGGAGGTGTTAGCTAATTTGACAACTTAGCTCTCCACCTTTAATTACTTGCACATTTTAATTTCATGTTATTTACTTAATTGTCAATTTAATTTTCTTGTCTTGCACCTTAATTTCTTGCCTTTAAATTCAAGTAAGTCTTTAAATTTTGTTATTGAATCTTATTCTTAATCAAGTTTTTATAAATCTCTCATTCTACCTTTCTTGTTTTGCTTAATCTTTATTTTTATGTGCTTATTGTTATGCTTATTTGATTAAGTGTTATGTTTTTATGTTTTTGATTGTTTTGGATTATTGATTTTATAGCTTATTCGTTTCTTTCTTAAATTTTATTAAGTGTTTTTAAAAGTTATTTTATAAAAAGTTGTTTTTAAATATTTTTATTATTTAGTGTTTTTAAAAGTTTTTAAATTTTAGCTAATTAGCTTTTTCTTATACGTATTTTGGTTAAATTTTTAGTTGTGTGCTTATTTGGTTCATAGCTTATTTGTAATTTTGCTTATTTTCCTTTTCCGCTGTATTCCGATCAACACCATCGGAAATAGGTTTTGCATTCCGACGGGGATTCCAATCCACCATCGGAAAAGGGTTTCTGAGATTTCGATTGGGTATTCCGATTGGGGATTCCGACGGAGGTGTTTTTGGATATTCCGATAGCTTTGAATTTCAGACATTCCGATAGGAATTCTTTTGGGATTCCGATCACATTCCGACGGACACTCATTCCAATTGCTTTCCGACCAACATTCTGACGGTAGTATCTTTTTATACATTCCGATAGGAGAGGTAAGCTTACATTCCGATGGGATTCCGATGGACGGTATTCCGACGGTAGGTTGAGTTTTATTATGTTGTCTTAGTTTTATTTTTAAGTTTGCTTTATTTTAAGTTTTCAAAATTTTATTTTTATTACATTGTCAAATTTACTTTTCGTCAAGCTTTAATTTTACGTCATTTAATTAATTTACTTTTAAAGTTTTAAATTTTGCACCATTTACTTTTTAATTAGTTTTAGCTTTATTTACCCGTCATTTACTTTAAAGTCTTGCATTTAATTTTACTACAATGACAAATCTATTATTGTTTTCCACCAAAAGATGACTGAGTCGCACTTAAACTAGTAATCAATTCGATTAGACATACACAACGAACTTAATTTTTATACTTGGCAAAAACTAGTTATTAATAACTAAATTAGAAAGCTAAATGTTGATTACATAAATTCTGAAAATAATCTAGACAACTATAAATGTGCCTTAGCATAACTAGAGTCTAGAATTAGAGAATATCAACAAAGAGAGAGTCAATATAGGGAGCACATTGGAATTCTAGAAAGAGATGCTAGAGAAAGAGAAGCCACTATCAAGGAATTAACTGTAGAAGTTGAAATATTTAGAGCAAATAAAAAAAAGATGATTCAACTATTGCAAAGCTTAGAAAAGCTGCTAAAGATTTAACTAAAGCTACAAAAATAGGACAATCTCATAAAGATAAAATTGGTTTAGGTATCAAAAACCAACATGCTGAATTTCCACTACCCCCTGCTAACATACATGGTGCCATCCAAATGAAAGACATTTCTTGGACTGGAATTCCTTGTTTTGCTAAACAGGAGGATATGGTTTTTGATCTTAATATCTATGGGTCACATAATAAAAAACAACAAGAACCATTGGTTAAAACTAGTGAAATTGGAGACTTTAATAAATAATAGGCAGATTTAAAGAGTAAAAAAAGATAACCTTGTTCTTTTCTCTAGAGAAGGACTATTTGGTAGTGACACTAGTTCTGATACAAAATCAAGAACCACTTTGTCTAGAACCAGTAGTAACTAAGGCACTGAAAGTAGTAGTCCAAAAGCCTTAAAGAAAACTACTAGTTATGCTGAGACGTATAGACCTGTTTACAAATGAAATGTCACTAGAGGAAATCATAGAAACTAGAATAATCAAAAGTCTCTACAACTTGGCAATGATTTTGTGAAAAACACCAAACCTTGCTTCACTTGTGGTAGTTTTGATCACATGTATCAAGACTATAAGTCAAGTATGGGGGTTGTGGTACAAATCTCTTGAAGGAGATGCAACCAAAAGCCATTTTGTTGAATGCAGGGGCAAAACCTTTTTCCCCTGCTAAGTACATTCAACCTATTTTGAGAAATAAAGCAACTACTAAGTATGTTCCCCTACCTTAAGAAAGAAACCTGAAGCATACCCCAAACCTAGTTCAAATGTGACCAGACCATCATCTCATAATGCATGTGCATCTGGTCATAGAACTCGCCAACAAACTAATAGAGGACAAAACAAGAAATGGGTTTCCCCTGCTAAACCAGGGTTTCCCCTGTTGGCAACGTTTTTGCCTCTGTTAACATGGGACAATTGGGGAAAGTTGTGAAAGCCTCAGCTCATTGGGTTTGGGCTCCTAAAAAGGGGACACAACCCAATGGTGTATCTCTAGCTTTTGATAAATATTCATATATTGATACACGAGGTAGACCTAAGTCATTAATGGCTTGGGTCCCCAAAAAAATACTAAAATTATGATTTCTTTTGCAGGTTACAAAGGAGAAAAGGAATGACAAAGCTTACTGGGACAGTGGTTGCTCAAGAAACCTGACATGACACAAAGCTTATTTGTCAAACTTTTTTCTCCTACATGACAATGATGGTGTATCGTTTGGAAATAGACATGTAACAATCACAGGAAAGGGGACCATAGTAACAGATGGAATGACATTTGATAATGTATACTTGGTAAAAGAACTAAAGTACAATCTATTTAGTGTGTCTCAAACAAACAATAAAAACTTTGTTCTTTTCACTGACACTGAGTGCTTGGTTTTGGGAAAGGAGTTTGAATTACCACCAAACACGCCTTTTGTGCTAAGAACACCAAGACAGAGGAATATGTACACAATTGACTTAAAGGGCATTGCTCTTCAAGACAGTGAAGCCTGTCTTATTACCAAATCCTCAGTTGATGAATATAAGAAGTGGCACAGAAGACTAGGTCATCTAAACTTCAAAAATATGAACAAATTGGTTAAACACAATCTTGTTGATGGTCTTCCTTCAAAGACCTTCAGTAATGACCACACATGTGTTGCCTGCTTGAAGGGAAAGCAACATAGAGCCTCTTGCAAATCCAAAAATACTCATTCCACTACCAAACCTATAGAGTTACTGCATATGGATCTTTTTTGACCTACTTCTATGGCAAGCATGAACAAGAAATGATACTATTTGGTTGTCACAGATGATTTTTCAAGATTCACTTGGATCTTATTTCTATTTGAGAAAAGTGACACTACGGATAGTTACTTAAATTGAGCTTCAAAAGAGTATGAAAGTAGTGGAAATAAGGTCAGATAATAGTGGAGAGTTTAGAAACAAAGAGCTGGATACATTCTGCACCAGCAAAGGAATCAAAAGGGAATACAACATTGTCAGAACTCCACAACAGAATGGAGTTGTAGAAAGAAGAAATAGAACACAAATAGAAGCTGTTAGGATCATGCTGTCTGATTCAAATCTACCAGTGATATTTTAGGCTGAAGCTGTTGGCACTGCTTGCTATGTTCAAAACAAAGCTTTGGTGGTAAAATTTCACAATAAGACTCCATATCAGCTTTTCAATGGAAGACCTCCTTTGATTGAATTTTTCAGACCATTTGGATGTCATGTAGTGATACTCAACACCATTGATCACCTGAAAAAGTTCAATGAAAAGGGAGATGATGGGTATTCATTAACTAGCAAGGGATATAGAGCCTTCAACAGGAAAACAAAACTGGTGTCAAAGACCATACATGTGGACTTCCTTGAGGATAAAACCTACAGATATACAAGCATGTCCCAACTTGTTCTTTGATATCGATATTCTTTCTAAATCTATGAATTATGTACACGTTGCTTTGGAAAACACTAACCTTTCAGGTAACAAAGAACCAACTGCTATAGAGGATCCCCCTCTAAGGTAAATGAATGTACCATCATGGTTCCTTTCTGATGACTCAACTCTAGAAAAAGCCACAGAAGATGATTCCTCTCAAAAGGATGAGCAACCCCTAAATGGTCCAAAACCTGTCAATCACTCTACTGACCATAATACTAAAAACAGTGGGATTCCTTTTGAAAGTAGTGGGATCTCACATCCCCCTGCTAACACAGTCATTCCCCATGTTTGTGAAGAGCAGGTGATTAATGATGAACATGATGTAGACAAAGGAACCGCACCTCAGTCTTCATCTTCCCCCTTCTCCATGACCAGCAATGTAAACAGAATTCTAAGACATGGAGGTCTAAGTTACTCAGATCTGCACACAGCTCCTTCATTGAGCAATATAGTGTCCTTAAGGAGTTCTTTTGAAGAATGCTTTCCAAATCAGGACAGCCCTATAGAGCATGACTTAGGAAACCTAGAAACAAAGGTCATCATGGATATGAATCCCACCTACAAAATCAACAAAGATCATCCACAATCACAAATCATAGGTGACATTTATACTCCTAGACAAACCATATATCAAGCTCAAAATCATAGCTTCACTACAAACATCACTATGAACTTCAATCATGAAAATATGCAATGTTGTCTCTTTGCTGCTTTTCTATCACAAGAAGAAGCAAAGAAGATCTTTCAAGCTTTGAATGATGAAAGCTGGGTAGAGGATATGCAAGAAGAGTTACTACAGTTTGATATCCAAGAGGTATGGGTTTTGGTTGATTGCCCAAAATGGGCAAGACCTATTGAGACAAAATGGGTGCTAAGAAACAAGAAGGATGAGAGAGGTATAGTGGTAAGAAACAAGGCTAGGGTAGTAGCTCAAGGGTATACAAAAGAGGAAGGAATTGACTATGAGGAAGTTTTTGCTCCAGTTGCTAGATTTAAGGCCATTAGATTGTTCTTGGCCTATGTTTACTTCATGGATTTTGTGGTGTACCAGATGGATGTTAAGAGTGCCTTCCTCTATGGCATAATTGAACAGGAAGTATATGTAATGCAACCTCCAGGTTTTGAAGATCCGGAACACCCAGACAATGTTTACAAGGTGAAAAAGGCAATGTATGGACTTCATCAAGCCCTAGGGCATGGTATGGGACTTTATCCAAGTATCTCTTAGATAATGGATTCAACAGGGGCAAGATTGATCAGACACTTTTCATCCAGAAAAAAAAGGTGACTTTCTGTTGCTACAAGTCTATGTAGATGATATCATTTTTGGATCCACAAACCCTTTGCTTAGAAAAGAGTTTGCTAAATTGATGCAAGATAAGTTCAAAATGAGTGCTATGGGAGAGGTAAACTTCTTCTTGGGGTTACAAGTTCAGCATAGGGAATATGGCATCTTTATTTCTTAAGATAAGTATGTTGCTGAAATTGTGAAGAAGTTTGGCCTATGTGAAGAAAAGACATTCTCTACTCTAATGGATAAGGAGCATCCTTGGGGAAAAGAAGGTCTAGGAAAGGTTGTTAATGTCAGAAACTATAGATCCATGATTTGATCTCTCATCTATCTTACAGCTTCAAGACCTGACATCATGTTTCCTGTGTGTCTTTGTGCAAGACACCAAGTGACACCAATGGAGTGTCATCGATTTACAGTGAAGAGGATCTTTAGGTATCTCAAGTGTCACCCTACCTTAGGACTTTGGTATCCTAAGGAGTCTCCTTTTGAGCCAGTCTCCTATTCAGATAGTGACTATATTGGTGATAAAAAGGATAGAAAATCCACAACAAGTGGATGTCAATTTTTGGGGAGCAGGCTTACATCTTGGCAGTGCAAAAAGCAAACCATTATGGCAACTTCTACAACTGAGACTGAATATGTAGCAGCTGTTGCATACTGTAAACAAGTTCCTATGGATTTAGAATCAATTGCTTTACTATGGGTAGAATTTTCTTAAAACCAAGATATTCATTAATAATAATAGTACAATCTGCATTATCAAGAATCTTGTTCAACACACCAAAACTAAACATATTGAAATCAGACATCATTTTATAAGAGATTGTTTTGAGAAAGGTTTAATTATGTTTGAACCTATTTATACAAAACTTAATGTGGTTGATCTTTTGTTAAAACCTTTTGATATTGGGAGATTTCAGTACTTGGTCACAAGTATTGGAATGATCAATCCCTAATCAGATGTCTGTAAGTTCTTGTGTGTGCTTAGGGATGTACTATTATTTATTGTTGTAACATACTAAGTTAGTTTTTCCACTTTATCTAATGCCACTGTTTATGGAAAATTTTCTCCCTGCTAGGGTTTTTCTTTTTTTATGTGTCATGTATTTGTGGTTTTAGACTAACTATGCAGGAACTAGCTAGGACTGTGATGTATTTTTTCATGGAATTTTGTAAGTATTCAATGTTTAAGGGGACGGGTAGGTCAAACCATTAGTTCAGTGTATCCTTATTATGCTCATGTATGATCTTAGATTATACCCACTGGTGAGTAAGATCTTTGATCTTGAGGCACTATAACATGTATCCTTGGATGCATGTTGCCAAGACCATTGCCCATAAGTACTGGAATGGTTGGGATGGAGACTTAGGTATATATCTTTTCTTGGAATGACCTGGTGCAGGGTGAGCATATGTGTTGGTTCTTATTATGGGGCAATTAGTGAATGGAGGACACTTGAGTTTCAGCACATCTATCTCACAACTGTGGGGATGTGTGTTTGAGCAGTGCTATTTACTTCTTGCTTATTGAGACAGAACTGTCACTCCTAGGAAAGTTCTCCCTAAAGTCATGACTCTATTTATGAAGCTCTTGGTGAATGGAGGACACTTGATTTCCTGTGTATCTCCTTTGCCCTAGCAAATGTGTGCATTTGAGCAGAGCCATTTACCTTCTGCTAAATAAAGACAAGCTATGGCTTTTTGCAAACTTCCCCCTGTTTTTGTTATACTTTCCCCTGCTTGGATATAATCCCCCTGCTTTTGCTAAAGTTCCCATTGTTTGACTACTGACCAAAATGACCGTTACACCTGCTTATAGCCGTTGGGCCTGTTGCTAAATTTTTTTGTTAGGGAATATTTTACAATATTTAGAAGATATTTAAGGCGGTTTCTTCGCTGATTGGTTTCCTTATTTTAATCTTCTCAAATCTTTTCTTTTAAATTCTATCCAAGTTGAAAATACGGTCCAATTAAATTCTTCTAATTTATCTATACAAACTCAATTCCCTTAACCAACAGGCTCAAGTCTCTCATACGATCATTTCCCACCATACTTTTCCTCTAAGCTTCCATTAAATCATAATAATTTCCATGGCGCTCAAAATTGCTGAGTATCACAACGTGGTTTTTGTTTTATCTGATGATCATCCAGCATTTCGTGAGGCAGTGGCTTACCTAAGGGCTAGTTACTTCAGGTTAGCTCTTGTTCTTAATCCTCACATTTAATCCTCATGGATTCAATAGTTTTGGTCGAATGCCACGACTGAAATAGTGAATGGAGAGGTAATAATTAAGAGCATGGTTGATGGTTACCCCAAAGTGGTAACCCTTTCCTCCATTCGAGACAAGCTTGTCTTGAATCATGAGGATGAGGTGATCAACTTACCTAAGGCTGAGATCTTTGAAAATCTTTCAAACTTGGGTATAACATTGTTGAAAACCAAAGGTTGAAGTTTTTTAAAGGTCAGTTTGCCCCCCTCCCCATTGGAAATATTTGATTCATACCATTCTGCAATGTCTAAGTTCCAAAACCACTGCTTTTAATGAATTTGATAGCAAGGTTGCCACTACTTTATTCTGTTTGGCCACAGGGCGAAAATTTTGTTTTTCTCAAATGATTTTTGATAATATGCTTAAGAATGTGAAAAACATTGGAAAACTTTACATGTACCCTCGATTTGTGGAACTATTAATTGATATGCACCAACATGGTCCCATTAAACACAAACACTAATTCACAGCCACAACTCATACTCCTAAACTGTTCAACACACTTTTCCTACCCACACCAAATTTTTCTGGACGAGAAGTAACCCTTCCCCAAACCATGCTTAATTTGATTCGAAGTGAAGCTGCTAAAAGACACATAGCAGCCTAATCCATATTTCGAGATCCCCTTGCTTCTTCTTCCAATTCCCCTGCCAATGATCTCCCCCCTGTTGATCAACCTTTTGAAAGAAGAACCAAAACCAGATCTGCTAGATCTCCCTGGCCTAGTGGATCTTCACCAGTTGCAGAGAGGGAGGCTTCCATGGGTATGGAGCATTCTAGGGGTTTGGCTGCCACTACTGCCTCACACTCATTGAGTGAGCAGGACAGTGACACCATAGCTAAGTCCACTTCCTCACTCAATGATACCTTATTAAGGGAGAAATCCCCAAATAGGGTTGAGAGCAACCTGAAACCTTTATCTATTTTTGAATTGACGGCTATGTGCATGAGCTTGCAAAAGCAGAATGCACATTTGGTACAAATCGTCACAAAGCAAGGCCTACCGATCTCAAATCTAGAGTCTAGGCTTGCTACATGTAAAACCCGCATGCTTTTACCATGAATAGTACCCTTAAGATCGTACGTACTAGATTGAAACTTTCCTATAATAGCATGATTACGATTACGTGTTAGGATTTTACGTATTACGTACGTGTTAGAACACGATAAGTATTTACTACGCACGAACACGCAATAATTATTTGACAATAATTAATCACGAACATGCGATCATGAAATCATGAACGTAATTAAATTACGAACTATTATTAATTACATATATATATTTATTACGAGCGTAAATAAATATATTAGGTCACGATAACTATTTAACGAGAACACACAAAACGTGAACACAAATAAACACGAACGAATAATTAAACAACGAGACACGGAAAACAGTACGGGTACCCTATGTGGGGCCCCTACCCGCGGAAACAATAAGGAGATGGGCCAAGCCCATCTCAAAATTTACTAAGAGGGGTTATGGTAAAAGTTTACTAGTCACTTTTCACTTTACATAAGATTAAACAAAAACCTAAAAAGTTTTCTCCTTCTCCTCTTTTCTTTTTTTGGCCGCCGCATATTAAACACACCAAGGGGGTGTTTGTATGATTTTTGATCTTGGTTTTAGTGCAAGTGTTCGTGTTTGTTCATCCTCGTTTAGATCCACGCATTCGGTGTATTCTTTTTATCTTTTTCTTTTTGATTTGATCTAATAATTAATTAAGAACATGATGTTTTTAAAACCTAATTAAAAACATAGATCAAACATGAAAATGGTTATTGGCTAAATCAAAAGGGATGTTTTTATGGGTGTTTGTTTGGTCGGCGCCTAAACCGAACCCCAAGGGGGTCTCGGTTTGGCTACTAAACCACCACCGAGACCATATGGTCCCGGTTGAGTGGTGTGGGTCCCACGGCAGCAGCAAAACAAGGAGAACCCCGAAGTGGTTCGGGGTATGGTGTCGATTTCATGTCCGGTTCATGGTTTCTAGTCAAGATCCGGTTCACGGTTTATGTTTAAGCTTATTTTTTTTATAATCATATGTTAAATTAATAAATATGACATGATTAATTTAATAAACATGACTTAGGTGTCCGGTCTTTGAAACTAGACCGCAGTTAAAAGCCCGTCAACTATTAATTATTAAAATCATGAAATTATTAACCTAAGTATTTTATATTTTCTAGACTTATAATTAATTAATTATTTAAAAAGCATGGTTATAATTAATTAATTAAAATGACTTAGGTTATATTATTAATAAATAATAATACATGTTTTAACCTAAGTATTTAACTATATTTAATTAAAAACATGACATATTTTAATTAAATACTTTTAACCTATAGTTTATTTAAATTACATGAAATAATTAATAAACTATACATTATATCATTATGACCTAGAAAATAATCAGAAAAACACTTAGGCTTATATACTTAGCTTATTTAACCAGCTTATATCTAATTATGGAAACTTTCTATTTTTAGAAACTTATTTAATTAAGGCAGCTAATCTATTTATGGAAACTTTCTATTTTTAGAAACTTATTTAATTCAGGCAGCTAATCTATTTATGGAAACTTATTTAATTAAGGCAGCTAATCTATTTATGGAAACTTTCTATTTTTAGAAACTTATCTACTTTAAGAAGTAATTCTATTTTTGGAAACTTTCTATTTTTGGAAACTTTCTATTTTTGGAAACTTTCTATTTTTTGGTTACTTTCTATTTTTGGAAACTTTCTATTTTTAGAAACTTTCTATTTTAGGAAACCTGCTATTTTTGGAAAGTTACTTATTATTACACAGTAAGTATAATAATACATGAAATACCAGAAATACTTAACCAGTATAGACAGAATATAAGATAACCACAGTTTAAGGCTTTAAACGGTAAAACATGATATGAACATATAAAATAAGCTAAGACATGACATAGAACCAGTTACGTATTTAGTAAGCAGATACTTATTCATGTATGTATTTATGTAGCATTAGTGGTACCGAAGTAGGATTCTCCTCAGTTCATCTTCTTCGTTCACTGGACATAAGGTACGGATTCCCGTCCTTTCAGTATGGACATGCTTTCCTTATTAGGATTCCCCGTATGCAGCCAAATATTTTCCCGTAGTATAAGTTTATATGTTTGATTTGCTTATGTTTAATTTAGAATACCTATAGCCATATACATGCATGACCAGTTTCACCTAGTTATGGAGGTACCATAACCATAACATTAGAGGCACTGATGTTATGACTTCACCACGGCGGAGTGATTGCTCGTGGCGTTCCTTCAGCTTTTGGCCATATTATTATATTTATCATGTGGGGCGTATGGGTGCATCCTAGTTACATGTTTTCAGCAGATTACTCAGTGTGAATGTGGTGTGTGCCTTGCATCCTTCACAAGGAGCTGATCCCTCCTACCCAAACCAGTATATTAAATTAGAGGCAACCCCTCTAATTTGCATGATGAGGTCACCCCTCCAAGTATTCATGCACGGTGGATTTTCATGACCTATATTGGCTAATGGTAGAACATGTTAAACAGTTTTTATAAGATAAACATAAGGCTTTTCAAACTATAAAACCAGTTTTACCAAGACTTAACCAGGTTACTCGGGGACTTAGTTTCTTCCGCTGTTATATGTTATATGCTTATCCTATTCATGCTTTATTGTACATCCGTGCACTGAGCGTATTGCTCAGCCGTTTTCCTTTTCTATGTTCCCAAAACGGCAGGTACTCAGGGACGCTCGTAGACTTTAAGCGTACGTGCATATAGACTGGAAGATTTCTAGCCTTTCTTTACTTTATGCATTATCTTTACTTTGATACTCTTGCTATGGACATTGTTTAGTCCTTTCCTTTTCAGTACTTATGTTTGTGTGTGACGAGCTTTACTTTTAGACTACCGATGTTTGATTCCGGTATTTTCCTTTTACGGTCATGTAATGTTTAGACATTTTTCCTTGTATGCTTTGATGACACGCCATAATTACGCGTGACATTCCATTATCTAAATGGGGTGTTACAATTATGGTATCAGAGCCAAGGCTTCAACATGTAGGCTCTCAAAATATGACCTGTGATTAGTGGGTAGTCACTACGGTCTTCCTAGAACTGACAGTCGTTTTCATGCATTCATCATTTTTATGCATACATATACATGTTATTGTCGCAGGTTTATGACTAAGTAATGGTTGGTACAGTACTGGCCCTATTTAGTCGCATGTGTTTTATCGAAACTTTTAAATTTGGGACTGACCCATAGGCGTCCCCTCGCCATGTCTTTTGTTTTGGGTGAACTGACCATAGGCGTTCACTTTCGAGCATACAAAAGTTTTCATAAAACTGCATCATGCATTCATACACAAAATTTTCTTGGATAAAATTTTTCTCTTGAAATTTTGGTATAATTTTTTTTTCATGTATATATATTTTATTTTTTGATCTGTTTAATCATATGTTTTATGTTATACTGTCAGATGGTTCTCACACGCGAACAGGAACAGCTCAATGCTGCAATTCAAGATGCTATGCAAGCTTTGCTTCCTCAACTGAGGAACGACATCAGGGTTGAAGTTCAAGCTGCCAACAATCAGCAGCATAATCAGGCACCTCCTCCTCCTCCTCCAGTGACCTTAGCAGTATGGCTGGAGAGATTCAACAAGCTCCGTCCTCGAGCTTTTGAGAAAACAGATAGCCCCAGTGATGCTGAAAGCTGGTTGGCTCACATCGAGAAGATTTTCAATGCTATGGGTTGTGACCCCGCATACAAGGCGAGGTTGGGATGCTATCGGTTCGAAGGCGATGTGCTAAATTGGTGGTTAGCGTTGATGCAGTCCGAGGGTGGTGACGAGTGGGTTGCTGGTTTGACTTGGGCTCAGTTCAAGGACAGGGTGATGGAGCAGTTCTTTCCCAAGGCTGAGCAAGACAAGCTCAAGAGGGAGTACCATGAGATCCGACAGAGAGCTGGGGAGAATAGCAACGAGTTTATGCAGCGCTTTCTTCGCTTAGCTGGTTTCCTTGGTGCGGCAGCAGGTACTCCTGAAGAGCAGGCACACCACTTTAGGTGGGCTCTTCGCACATCGGTCGCAAACAATCTGGTGTGTGCTACGTTCAACACTGTAGCACAAGTGGCCGATGCAGCACGTAAGCTGGAGATGCTGCAGGAGAGAGATGAGTTCGGGGAAGCTGAGAGACCCGACAAGAGGTAAACATTCGTATTCAAGCGGTGATCTATCTGTATTCTTTCCATATATGTCATTTATTCATCTCTTTAAATGTATCTTCCAGGCAGAAAACTGGGGACCGGTCTCAGCTGGCTACTCAGCAGCAGCCTCATCAGCCCAAGGGAAACGGTCAGACTAACGACCGTTCTGCTACGGATAGGCGTGGCGGTAATGATAATTATCGTAACAACGCTGGACACTCCAACAGCAGCAGGTCCTAATACTTACGCAATTTTCTTATGATTTCATGTTATAACTCATATTCTGACACTTTAGCAAAACTTCTACCAGGAACCATGGAAACGGTAGGGACCAGAACCAGAGAGGTTCACAGCCTAGCCGTCCAGCTATCACTGGTATTCAATCTTACGATTATCCGCATTATCCTTTGTACCCTATTATCATGTCTTATGTAAAATGTTTTATCAGGTTCCCAGTCAGCCAGAGCACCTGCTGGAGGATTTACTCATCCTCTTTGCTCTACTTGCCACAGTAGGCACCCAGGGCCATGTCGCCGTAACACAGACACATGCTTCAAGTGTGGTCTTCCATGCCACATCATGAAGGATTGTCGTAAGGGCGAGATGGAGGGTACATCGGGACATGCTGATTCCAAGTCGCCTCCTACCACCGGGCATGTCTACACGACATCTCGAGACCAGACCAACAAGTCTGCAGGCACCATCACTGAAATCTTGTATATGTATGGTCAAGCTGTATGTGTTCTTTTCGATACGGGTGCTACTCACTCGGTTATTTCTACTGCTTACACTAAGAACATTAGGATGCTCCCCATGCCACTAGAGAATAGGCTTACTATTTCCACGCCTTTGAGGGACTCTGTATTAATCACCCATGTATACAAGAGTCTTCCCCTAGAATTTGACGATAAGGTTCGACCTGTTGACGTACTTCCGCTGGACATGAATGACTTCGACATGATTTTGGGAATGGATTGGCTATCCAAGCATCATGCTGCCTTAGACTGACATTCATATCGAGTTATCTTCAGTGATGTTGATGCACCAGAGTACATTCATAACGGGTTCATACCCGGACGGTCTGTACAAATCATATCTACCCTGCAAGCGCGTGCATTATTATCACATGGCTGCGAGGGTTATCTAGCTACGGTTCACGACATGGATGCTGAATCTCCATCAATTCAGGATCAACCTATAGTGTCGGAATTCCAAGATGTATTTCCAGTAGAACTTCCGGGCATACCACCTGCACGAGAAGTGGAATTCAGTATCGAGCTTATTCCAGGAGCTGAACCAATCTCCAAGGCTCCTTATCGCATGGCTCCTATAGAGCTGAAGGAGCTGAAGGACCAACTGCAAGAACTTCTTGAACGAGGTTTCATTCGACCGAGCGCATCTCCATGGGGCGCACCGGTCTTATTTGTTAAGAAGAAGGACGGCAGTATGCGTCTTTTCATAGACTATCGCGAGCTCAACAAGATTACTATCTGGAATAGGTATCCACTGCCACGTATAGACGATCTGTTTGACCAAATCCAAGGGGCCAAACACTTTTCCAATATTGATCTTAGGTCAGGCTACCATCAGCTACGGGTCAAGGAGCAAGATATCGCCAAGACTGCTTTTTGTTCCCGCTATGGCCACTATGAGTTTGTAGTTATGCCATTCGGCCTGACAAATGCTCCAGCAGTGTTCATGGACTTGATGAACAGAATCTTCCATGAATTTCTGGACAAGTTCGTCATTGTCTTCATCGATGACATCCTGATTTTCTCAAAGTCCAAGGAGGAACACGAAGACCATCTTCGTACAGTACTACAGATTCTTCGCTAGAAGCAGCTGTATGCTAAATTCTCCAAGTGTGAGTTCTGGTTAGACAAGGTGGCATTCTTAGGTCACATTGTATCAGCAGAAGGAATCACTATGGATCCAGCGAAGGTTGAGGCCATTACTAAGTGGTCGAGGTCGACTTCAGCGACGGAAGTCCGCAGTTTCTTAGGCTTAACTGGCTATTACCGTAGGTTAGTGGAGAACTTTTCCCGCTTAGCACTACCATTGACCAAACTGATGCGGAAAGGGGAGAAATTCGTCTGGACTGAAGAACGAGAGAAGAGCTTTGAAGACCTGAAGCAGAAGCTAGTATCTACACCTATTCTTACTCTCACATCTGGTACGGGTGGATTTCAGATCTACAGCGATGCATCGGGGAAGGGCCTTGGCTGTGTTCTCATGCAACATGGGAAAGTGATCGCGTACGCTTCACGACAGCTTAAGCCTTATGAAGAAAATTACACCACACATGACTTGGAACTTGTTGCAGTCGTGTTTGCATTGAAGATATGGAGGCACTACCTATATGGAGAATCATGTGACATTTTCACGGACCACAAGAGCTTGAAGTGTATCTTCACTCAACGTGAATTGAACATGAGGCAGAGGAGATGGTTAGAGCTGTTGAAGGATTATGACATTAATCTACAGTATCATCCCGGAAAAGCAAATGTAGTAGCAGATGCTCTTAGCAGGAAGTCCAGAATGATCAACGACATTAAAATCGAAGAGGAAATCATAAGAGACTTGGAGCGACTAGCCATCGAGATCAAGGTACGTGGACAGCATGGTTACTGGGCTAATCTTAGAGTAGAACCCGAGTTACTCTCTAAGATCAAGGAAGCTCAGAAAGATGATGGAGAAATATGGGCGATAGTACAGAATTTGGAGAAACAGACGGAGTTCAGAGTAGATGTAGATGGTATCGTATGGCAGGGCACGAGACTTTGTGTTCTTGATGACCAAGAACTCCGAGAAGCCTTGTTAGCTGAAGCTCATAGCTCCCCATTCTCTATACATCCTGGTTCGACTAAGATGTACCATGACATCAAGCAGTACATTTGGTGGAGTGGTATGAAACAGGATGTGGCCACTTACGTCTCCAAATGTCTTACCTGCCAGCAGGTTAAGATCGAGCATCAGCGATCTGGCGGTCTCCTTCAACCGTTAGATATTCCAGAGTGGAAGTGGGACAAAATCACCATGGATTTTGTTACTGGTCTTCCGCCTACCAAGAGGAAGCACGATGCAATTTGGGTTATCGTAGATCGACTTACCAAATCAGCTCATTTCTTACCGATCCGCAAGGAAGATCCGGTAAGTAAACTCGCCGATACATACAGAAGAGAGATCATGAGACTCCACGGTGCACCATCCAGCATCGTCTCAGACAGAGATCCTCGTTTCACTTCGCGATTTTGGAAGAGTCTGCAGAAAGCTTGGGATACACAACTTAAGCTTAGCACGGCTTTTCATCCTCAAACGGACGGACAGTCGGAGCGAACTATTCGGACAATGGAAGACATGTTGAGGTCATGTGCGTTGGAATGGACGGGTGATTGGGAGGATTACATCTGTTTGGTGGAGTTTGCATACAACAACAGTTGGCACGCAAGTATCAAGTGTTCTCCTTTCGAGATGTTGTATGGCAGGAAGTGTCGCGCCCCAATCTGCTGGGATCAGGTTGGCGAGTGAACACTTGAAGGACCAGTAATCATAGAAATGACCAATGAAAAGATTGCAGTAGCTAAGCAGAAACTTCAGGAAGCACGGTCACGTCAGAAGAGTTACGCCGATAAGCATCGTAGGGACATACATTTTAACGTAGGAGATCACGTCTTCCTTAAGGTTTCGCCGGCACGTGGTGTTAGACGCTTCGGGATTAAAGGGAAGCTCAGTCCTCGTTTCATCAGACTGTTTGATATCATTGAACGAGTCGGTGAAGTATCTTACCGGTTGGCGTTACCTCCGCAGCTTTCGCATGTACACAATGTGTTTCATGTGTCCTTACTCATAGGGTACCAGTATCATCCCCTTCACATGGTTCAGTATCCACTGGAACAGATACGTGAAGATCTCACTTTTATAGAAGAGCCCGAACGAGTTCTTGACAGACAAGAACGAGTCATGAGAAGGAAGACGACTCCATTCGCCAAAATCCTATGGAGGGATCATACCGAGCGGGAAGCCACTTGGGAAACAGAGGAGTCTATCCGGGCTTCTTACCCTCATTTCATATTTTGAATTCGGGTATGTTCTTCTTTTTCAGTTTACTTTATCTATAATTCGGGGACGAATTATTCTTTTTAGGGGGGAAGAGTTGTAAAACCCGCATGCTTTTACCATGAATAGTACCCTTAAAATCGTACGTACTAGATTAAAACTTTCCTATTATAGCATGATTACGATTACGATTACGTGTTAGGATTTTACGTATTACGTACGTGTTAGAACACGATAAGTATTTACTACGCACAAACACGCAATAATTATTTGACAATAATTAATCACGAACATGCGATCATGAAATCATGAACGTAATTAAATCACGATCTATTATTAATTACGTATATATATTTATTACGAGCGTAAATAAATATATTAGGTCACGGTAACTATTTAACGAGAACACATAAAACGCGAACACAAATAAACACGAACGAATAATTAAACAACGAGACACGGAAAACGGCACTGGTACCCCATGTGGGGCCCCTACCCGCGACAACAATAAGGAGATGGGCCAAGCCCATCTCAAAATTTACTAAGAGGGGTTATGGTAAAAGTTTACTAGTCACTTTTCACTTTACAGAAGATTAAACAAAAACCTAAAAAGTTTTCTCCTTCTCCTCTTTTCTTTTTTTGGCCGCCGCATATTAAACACACCAAGGGGGTGTTTGTTTGATTTTTGATCTTGGTTTTGGTGCAAGTGTTCGTGTTTGTTCATCCTCGTTTAGATCCACGCATTCGGTATATTCTTTTTATCTTTTTCTTTTTGATTTGATCTAATAATTAATTAAGAACATGATGTTTTTAAAACCTAATTAAAAACATAGATCAAACATGAAAATGGTTATTGGGTAAATCAAAAGGGATGTTTTATGGGTGTTTGTTTGGCCGGCGCCTAAACCGAACCCCAAGGGGGTCTCGGTTTGGCTACTAAACCACCACCGAGACCATATGGTCCCGGTTGAGTGGTGTGGGTCCCACGGCAGCAGCAAAACAAGGAGAACCCCGAAGTGGTTTGGGGTATGGTGTCGATTTCATGTCCGGTTCATGGTTTCTAGTCAAGATCCGGTTCACGGTTTATATTAAGATTATTTTTTTATAATCATATGTTAAATTAATAAATATGACATGATTAATTTAATAAACATGACTTAGGTTATATTAATTATTAAAATCATGAAATTATTAACCTAAGTATTTTATATTTTCTAGACTTATAATTAATTAATTATTTAAAAAGCATGGTTATAATTAATTAATTAACATGACTTAGGTTATATTATTAATAAATAATAATACATGTTTTAACCTAACTATTTAAATATATTTAATTAAAAACATGACATATTTTAATTAAATACTTTTAACCTATAGTTTATTTAAATTACATGAAATAATTAATAAACTATACATTATATCATTATGACCTAGAAAAAATAATCAGGAAAACACTTAGGCTTATATACTTAGCTTATTTAACCAGCTTATATCTAATTATGGAAACTTTCTATTTTTAGAAACTTGTTTAATTAAGGCAGCTAATCTATTTATGGAAACTTTCTATTTTTAGAAACTTATTTAATTCAGGCAGCTAATCTATTTATAGAAACTTATTTAATTAAGGCAGCTAATCTATTTATAGAAACTTTCTATTTTTAGAAACTTAGCTATTTTAAGCTGTAATTCTATTTTTGGAAACTTTCTATTTTTGGAAACTTTCTATTTTTGGTAACTTTCTATTTTTTGAAACTTTCTATTTTTGGAAACTTTCTATTTTAGGAAACCTGATATTTTTGGAAAGTTACTTATTATTACACAGTAATTATAATAATACATGAAATACCAGAAATACTTAACCAGTATAGACAAAATATAAGATAACCACAGTTTAAGGCTTTAAACGGTAAAACATGATATGAACATATAAAATAAGCTAAGACATGACATAGAACCAGTTACGTATTTAGTAAGCAGATATTTATTCATGTATGTATTTATGTAGCATTAGTGATACCGAAGTAGGATTCTCCTCAGTTCATCTTCTTCGTTCACTGGACATAAGGTACGGATTCTCGTCCTTTTAGTATGGACATGCTTTCCTTATTAGGATTCCCCGTATGCAGCCAAATGTTTTCCCGTAGTATAAGTTTATATGTTTGATTTTCTTATGTTTAATTTAGAATACCTATAGCCATATACATGCATGACTAGTTTCACCTAGTTATGGAGGTACCATAACCATAACATTAGAGGCACTGATGTTATGACTTCACCACGGCGGAGTGATTGCTCGTGGCGTCCCTTCAGATTTTGGCCATATTATTATATTTATCATGTGGGCGTATGGGTGCATCCTAGTTACATGTTTTCAGCAGATTACTCAGTGTGAATGTGGTGTGTGCCTTGCATCCTTCACAAGGAGCTGATCCCTCCTACCCAAACCAGTATATTAAATTAGAGGCAGCCCCTCTAATTTGCATGATGAGGTCACCCCTCCAAGTATTCATGCACGGTGGATTTTCATGACCTATATTGGCTAATTGTAGAACATGTTAAACAATTTTTATAAGATAAACATAAGGCTTTTTAAACTATAAAACCAGTTTTACCAAGACTTAACCAGGTTACTCGGGACTTAGTTTCTTCCGCTGTTATATGTTATATGCTTATCCTATTCATGCTTTATTGTACATCCGTGCACTGAGCGTATTGATCAGCCGTTTTCCTTTTCTATGTTTCCAAAACGGCAGGTACTCAGGGACGCTCGTAGACTTTAAGCGTACGTGCATATGGACTGGAAGCTTTCTAGCCTTTCTTTACTTTATGCATTATCTTTACTTTGATACTCTTGCTATGGACATTGTTTAGTCCTTTCCTTTTCAGTACTTATGTTTGTGTGTGATGAGCTTTACTTTTGGACTACCGATGTTTGATTCCGGTATTTTCCTTTTATGGTCATGTAATGTTTAGACATTTTTCCTTGTATGCTTTGATGACACGCCATAATTACGCGTGACATTCCATTATCAAAATGGGGTGTTACACTACACATGGGGGGAGGAGACGTCCCCAATTGATTATATCTACTGATGAGGATGCTTCCAAAGGGGAGGAGGTTCCTACATGTGGATCAACAGAGTGGTTTAATTACCCAGGACCACAGAAGCCTGAAGCAGAGACAATGGGTAGTAGTGAGAAGGTAAGTGCAACAAAAGATTGTATTTCTGAGACTCTTCTAAATCTTGGCCAAACAAATGTTCCCCATGTTACAAAAAATACCCCTGCAGGTACATACTTTTCCCCTTCTAGTGTTGTTACCCCTGCTAGAGCTACAATTTCTCAAACATTCACAAGAAAAAGAAGACAACCAGCACAGAAGGGAGTTGTTATTGGAAGGAATGCACCAAAAGCTTCACCAAAAGTTGATCCAAAAGACAAGGGGAAGAGTATTTTAATTGAGCAGCCAAAGAAGAAGCAAAAGTTCAAAACAACAGAAGAATTAAGAGCAATAGCAGAAGTATTTTAATTGGGCTATTCTTGTTCAACAAATGGTGGAAGAAGAACAGATGGAGGAAATGGAAAGGAAAAGAAGAAGAGAAGAAGAGGCTCAACTGGATGTCTCTAAGGTAACCATTTCTGATGATGAGTAGGTAAAAAGAAATCCCAAGGAAATTAAAAGGGAGATTGAAATTATGCACATGGAGTTAGATGATCATGTGCCAAAGATTGCAGATTTTTTGGAAGCTTGGGAGAAAGAGATTGTGAATGAATGTTTGCATGTAAGGTATGATCTAATGCTTATGACATTCTATTTCCAAAAGAACTACAAGGAAATTGGGGAAAGGTAGATCACAAAGGAAAAGTATTTAAGTTTTGAAGCTGGAAGGAAGGCTCATTACAAGGTTATGCTGAAAAGATTTAAAAAGTACAAAGATTCAGACTTTACAGGCATGACATTTAATGAAATAGAAAGAAAAGCTCTTCCTATGATTAGACAGAATAGTGTAGAGAACATTTTTGAAATGGGCTCAGCAGAAGAAACTAAGTATATAAAAAGAAGAGATGAAATAATGATGAAAAAGGCCAAAGAAAGCAAGAAAAGAATGGCAAAAGATGCAGCTGGTGCAACTTCTACAACATGTGGATCATCCACAACAGTTGAAACTTCATCCCCCGCATATTTTGTTAGAAATAAAAAGAGCTGTAAGGAGAATGAAAAGAATAGAAAAACTTAGGGTGTTCACAAAAGGGGATCAAGGTCTAACAGATGCAGAGATAGACAAATGCTTGGTATTAGAAGAGTCAGATGACTTTGTGCCAGAGCCTTTGAGAATGAAGTTCCCTATTGTGAAGTATGAAGTTTATGAAGAATAGGGGATGAGCTGGTGGAAGTTAACTAGGAATGATGATACTGCTCAGGCCTTTCAGGAGTTGAGTAAGATGTTCTAGACCTTGGATAAAGAATATCTAGATGATTTATGGAGGGTTTTGAAGGCTAAGTTTGGGAGAAATCCTCCAACTCCATGGTCTCTTGTTGAGAAGGACTGGGTGATGTGGGAAAGCATGAAAAGGATGTTTGAAACTAAGGATGATTGGGCTTTCAAATTTTAAAAAGGTGCTACTATATTACATTGGAGGTTGTTTACATCCTCTGGTGTATATGAATTGGTTATGACAGGCTTCATTGACTATCTACTTTGTAACATGTATTACCCACTAACTCAGGAAACTTTAAAGAAGATGATGAAGACTAGTCTACTGGTGGATTGCAAGAATCATGTTCCATATGAGTTTTTCAGATTCATCCACAGTCAAATCTTGCCTAAGAATTTGCAAGCATCCTCATCACTAGCAGTATTTATTCAGAAACTTGTATTTTGGTAAAAGCACAAGTTTAGGGGAGGATTATTGGGAATAAATATTCAAGAGAAGTTTCCCCTGCTATGATGATCAAGTTCCCACTGCTAGTGTACTTTCCCCTGCTGGAATATTAAAGACAGTGGGATCTATTCCCACTGTATGAAGTCAAAGACCCTGCTGCATAGATAAACATGGAAGAGATATTGACGGGTTTCTGTTTCAACTATTTTCTTGTTTATTTCATAGTTATCTTGTACAGGGTTCTTGTACTATAAAAGGACTCTCTAGGGTATTGTATTCAAAATAACTTTCTCTATCATTTCATTTCAGCTTTAAGATTGTGAACCCTAATACCATTAAGGGTATTCGTATATTGTTTCAATATATTATAGCTTAAACTGTCTGTTTCATCATTTGTTCTTGTGCTAAAGATTACTTTCCGCATCTAGTATAGTTACTTTGTCCAACCAAAGTTTCTCTAGTAATAGTTTGAGTTTACTCTTTCTATTACAACCCTTAAACAAGCTAACGCATAAGATCTAAGTTTTGGGATCAACAAATAACCCGTTTTAACCGGGTTTTTAAAAAAACAAACGGTCATATAGCTGTTTTTTATGTTTTTTTATGTTTTTGATAGATTTTTAGGCTTGGTAAGCTAGTATAAATACATGTAATGAGTTGGGGTTGAAAATATATAAAAAATACTTTATTTCTCTAATCTCTCTTAAATAAAAACTATGGTTGTATCATGTATGATTGTACTGTTTAAATAAAAGTTATGGTTGTATAATTGTATTGTTTAAATAAAAATTATAGTTGCATTTTTTATTAAGTTTGTATTATTAACAAGTTTATTAAATAAATGACGAAATTTTAAATTCCGAAAAAAAACCCGATAACGAAAATTTATAACCGAAAAAACCGATTCTGAACATTTATAACCGCAAAAAACAGAACCAGAAAAAAACCGATTACGGAAATTTATATCCGAAAAACCGATTCCGAACATTTATAACCGAAAAACCCGATTTCAAAAAACCGATAAAACCGAAACTAGTTATTAGAAAAAACTGGTTTTTAAACTAGTTTTCTAATAACCGAAAACCAGTTTTAACCGATTTATTTGAACCTAAACATAGAACATAGAACAATGAACATTAGAATAACAAAGAAAAACACCATTGGGTGAGTTGTTGACAAATTTTGTTTCCAATGATGAGTTATATATCTACTTAAAATTCGTTATAACAGAAATTCAAGCCATCAATGATGATTTTAGTTAGCCATTACCTATCACTTGAGCATTTATCAATCGTATATATAGAGTCTAACACAAGTTCCCATTTGCACTTTTTGTCGGCATTTTCACTATTTTTTCCAACTTATATAGATTAGATTACCACTTAACTTTTAAATGTGGTAATTAGTTAAAAAACTATGCTAAAAGAATTAGTATTTCTAAATATATATACGTAATTGACATTTTTTTGTAACTAGATGTGTAACAACATAATCATTATGTTCAAGATATAGTACTATTTCCTTGAAGAAAAGATAAGTTAAGATTTGATAGCTCAAATAATGACATTTTGAGTAAAGAAGCTGTTCTAGAAAACTTCTAAATAAAACTAAATAGTGAATAAGATTATTAGACCTTATACTGTGCCATGCATGCACTTGAACTTTATATTTTCTAGAAAAGTAAGAATTTAATTTATTGATCATCTAAAGATTTACCGCTATGAATATGTTTGGCGCGAGACATTTTGAGACGTTAACATTTAGCATTTTAGCCGAAGAGCTTGTTTGACAGCGAAAATACAGCATGTAGAATGAGTTTTTTTTTTTTAAATACAGCACGTGATATTTCCAAACCAAGTAAAAAGCTATAAGCCTCTTATCATCACACAAAAGTTGATGGTTTTAATCAGATAAAATTGTATTTCAATTATAAAAAAGTTGATTAGTTTTAAAAGAAGAGAGCATCAATCACCTTTAACTGAAAGTGGTGGATGTGAAATGTGAATCATTTGAGAGTAAGAAATTAGAAGCATCTATAACTAACTAACTCAAAGTATAATTTTAAAGTTATAATTTCAAGGTGGTTGTTGTTTCGATAGCGATATGGTGACCGATTGTTTACGTAAGTCTCTGGTAAAATTTTCAACTATATGTATATGATGTTTTATTTCATTTTACTCCTTTTATTTATCTTCTTCTTTCTACCTTGATACCTTAAACTTGTCAACCACGTTTCAATAATAATGTTTGATAAACCACCCCTTTGTGGCAAAGCAAAAACGATCTCAATCTTTATCTTAGGATCTTACGATTTTACGATATTGTAAAGGAAAAACGATCCAGATCTTACATAGGATCTTTGCATGCTTAAGATCTTATAGGATCCCGATCTTGAACATAGGATCTTAGGATCTATTATAATCCGATCTTAGTTTTTCTCGAAAGACAAACTAAAAAACTAAAAATTTACAGGTTTTATTTATATAATCTAAAAAACAACGTGTTAATCTTCTTATACATTTCGTAATCATAATTTAGGACTACTTTTTTATGAATTGTTCGTAGAATTTTGTGTTTATGATGTATATTAATTTGTAGATTTGTAACAAATTGCAAAGATTTTGTAAGAAAATTATATTATAAGGATCTTACGATCCCGATCCTACTTTACGATATCGATCTTACAAAAACGAAAACGATCATAGGTAAGATCCCGATCTTGAAAACCTATACCATGAATGGAATCAAGACACAAAAAGATCATGTGCATTTATAGTAAAGTAAATAATAATATAAACACAATTTATAAAAACAAAATACAATTAACACAAATCTAATAATTATTTTTTTTAACATATTTAGCTACAAAAATTCATAGTTGTCCTGAGTCCTCTCAAAACTCACCCTAATTTCTTCTCTGGTTGAGACCTGTAGAAAAACATGATTCAAGGGATCTCAAAATGATTTTACTTATATTAACCAAGATATTAAAACGAACAATAGATAAAATTAAAGAGACTACCACTGCTAATCAGGTGTAGTCCAATTATCTACATGATAATAGTTTTACAAGATCAAAACATAAAAAGATTGAAAGATAAATTAGGGTTACAGAGATCAAGTTTAGAGAGGGGGGGGGAGATAGCTAAAAACACACAGATAGAAACTATCACAACTAACTCCAAATTAGTTGCTAGGGTAATATAAGGGAGACAAAGAGTCGTTGGGTTATTGGGCTTCAGGTCTTGGTCTTGGTCTTGGGCTAAAACCGGGCTTGAGACACTTTAGCAAACCAACACCTTTAGTTCCTCACTTCTAAGAGTGCTTCCATAGCAAGTCCAATTGGGGTTGAACTGAAACATTAAACAAACAATATAAGTCCCTTAAGTTAGTATAGGTTAGCAGATCCGGTCATATAATATAACGTCCCCCTTAATCTGATAACCTGTACAAATTTATCATTCCCAATCTTTCAACAAGGTTTTCACGTTGATTTGTATCCAACCCTTTTGTTAGGATGTGTGCAATTTGATTTTCAGAATCCACTTTAATAGTTTTACCAACACCATTTAAGATTTTTTCCCTCACAAAGTGAAGATCAATTTCAAGATGTTTGGTTCTCTCATGAAGCATAGGGTTGGCTGCTATCTTAATAGCAGAGTTACTATCACAATAGAGGTCAACATGTAAAAGATTATTATAATGCAAGTCTTTCAATATTTTTATAATCCATATGACCTCACTGGTCACAGAAGCAAGAGCCTTATACTCTGCTTTTATGGATGATTTGGAGAGAGTATTCTGCTTTTTACTCTTTCAAGAGACAAGATTATCATTAATAAAAACACAATAACTAATCACAGATCTTATAGTGACAATGCATTTAGCCCAGTCAGCATCAGAATAAGCTTTAAGAGATATACCAGAGGTCCTCTTAAAATGAATGCCCAAACCTAGATAGCTCTTAAGATATCTTAATATCTTGAAAGCAATTTTGAGATGAGAGTTCTAATGAGAATGCATAAACTAACATAAACAATGCACAACGTAAGAAATGTCAGGTTTTGTGTTAGTCAAGTAGATAAGCTTGCCCATGAGCTTCTGATAGCCAACAATGTTCTCTAGTAAAGGATCACTATTATTGGGCTCATTAGATATAGTAAGCTTAGACACCAAAGGAGTGTTAATAGGTTTAATAGCAAACACATCATACTCAGATAACAAGTCTAGCACATACTTTCTCTGATTCAAACAAATACCAGAATAAGTATAACAACTTCAATACCCAAAAAATACTTCAACTGCCTAAGTGCTTAATCATGAACTTGGTTCTCGAAAAAGTTTTATACCTCTCAATTTCAACAATGTTTTTACCAGTGATAATAATATCATCAACATATACAAGCAAAGAAAGAAAGATATCACCAGTAGACTTGGTATAAAGAGTAATCAGATTTACTTTGAGTTAAGCCATTTTCATTTAGAACAGAGGTGAGCTTGACATTCCACTGACTAGGTGCCTGCTTATGGCCATATAGGGACTTTTTAAGTTTGCACACTGATATGAGCAAAATCTCATATCAATAATATCACAAATTACCCTAAAACACAAAGCAAATACCTAACTTTTATACATAAAAGTATTATTATGGGGTATGTTTTGTGTTTGTGCTTGTTTAGGTAACTAAGATACAAATTTAGAGCAAACAAGTGAAATCAAGCTTTAAGATGAAGAAAAGACAAGAGAAGGATCAAAAGTGACAAGCCTTGCAAAGAAAAGGACCTATCTTGACAACATTCAAAAGATGAAGGACTAAAGTGAAATTTTGAGAAAGTCAAGATCAAAGTCAAATCTGGTCAACATTCAAGTTAAAAAAGTCAAAGGATGATTTTTGAGCAAGATTGAAGTTGGAAGGATAAAAAATGCCAAAGAAATAAATTTTGGAGCTCAAGTGAATAATCTGCTAAAGTGGAAGAGCTTAACTTGACAAAAATGGGCAAAAGTTTGGTTGATCCAAGTGATAGTTATATGGACCAATGAGAGAGTAGTATGGAGGTCACACGGATTGCCACATCCATGCCACCTCACCCACTAGCTGCAGCCAAAATTAAATGCAACCAATCATAGCAGTACCTCCACTCAGTTTAAATAAACCAATCATATTTTAACATTTTAGATAATGATCCGTAACACCCTTTATCCTCTAATAAAACAATGCCACATGTCACTCTTATATTCAAACGAACCCGGCACTGAGATCAAGCTACACTGCATTTTAGAGAAAGATAACAATATGAAAGTTGCTCATTTTTAAGAGAGGAACACAACGGAAGCAGCCAATTAGCCTGAAACTAACTCAATCAAAAAACCCCAATTGGAGCTTTTCAACGGCTATGAACAATTAACAAGATCAAGCCATGTGTAAGGAATCTATTGGTTGCAACACATCACCAGACTCCAACTCACAGATTATGGTGTTGATATGATGGTGATTGGTTGTTAATTCATGGTGTTTGTTGATCTTAATAAGCTCAGCACTTATTACTCCATCAAAGGAGGCTTCTAAAGCTAAAAGAAACACAATTTTCTTGTTTAAATTCCACTCAATTGTCTTGCATGCTAATTTCCTAGTATAACTCTTAATTGTTGAACTGAAAGTGTGATTAGCTTAATTATAGTGTGATCTTGTTGATTTGATAGCTTGCTTGTAGTTTAACAGCTTTTCATTTAGTTTTACTTGTTAAAAATTGATCTTTCACCAGTCTTAGTTCTTTAGCTACTCATTTTGTGGTTTAACTAGTAAACTAGTTGGATTTTGCTCTTAAACCAGTTCATTTGAGTCAACTTACAAAGTTTGATAAGTCTCATAAGCTGTCATTCACTTGTGCTTAAAAAGCTTTTGAAGAAAGTTCATTATCAGATTTTTAAGTGGTGTTTGGTTTTAAATCAAACTTATGATTTAGATTGTAAAACTTCTTCTTTTAAGCTCACCTCACACTCAATCAGTTAGTGTGAGTATTTTGGTTAAGTTTTGTAGTCAAGTAGTTGGTCGAACAGGCAATTGACCTTGAAAAAGTTTGGGTCAAGTCTTTAAAAAGGATTTCAGTCAAAACTTGCTCTTTTTGATTCCATGCCATTACTTTGTTTCTTGATGATTTTAGCTGAAACCTGTTTCTACATGTAGCTTAACATATAAACTTTTAGTCTTTATAAGGAAATTCTACAGTTTTAGCTTTTGAGTGAGTTTTCAGCTTAATAATAAGCACTTAGACCATTTGCAAGTTTCTGTGATAATTAGCTCGCTGTTTTCCTAGTTCTCACAATTTACTTCATAAATCACTTGATTTTCTTTCACAAAACCATTTGCAAACATGTCTTGAGTGAATCCTGAAATTTTCAGCTTTTTGATATTTTTGGTCAAACCTTGGTCAAATAAGCATTTTTGGCTTATTGAGGATTCCAGCTTATTCTGTTGAAGACTTTCAAAACCGAAAGACATTCCAAGATTCTTTAGACTTTATTAATCAGTTTTAGCAAAAAACTCACATAGTGGATGTCTGGATTCATTTTGAGCTTATTGTGATAAGCTAAATCGAGTTTTACTAGCTTTTAGACAAAATCCTTTTACAAGTCTAGTTAAATTTCAGTTTTAAGCATTTTAAAAAAAGCAGAACAAATTTGGTTGTGAAATAAGCTCAATCTAGCTTATTCGAGTTCATTTGCCCGTTTTTGGGAAAAAATTCATTTTAATTGCTTTTTGGTCCTTGGCTTTTCTAGCTTTATTAATCTGTCGCTTAACTTCCAAGTTTTAGGTTTTGCAATTGTTAGTCCCTGAATTTCTGTTTGTTACATATTTGGTTAGTTAATTTTGAAGTTTGTTAGTTTGTTTGATTAGTTTGTTATATTTTTCACATTTGGTCCCTATAGATCTGAATTTACATTTCTAGTCCTTATATTTTCGTTTTCTTTACATTTCAAGCACTTTTACCTTTTATGCATTGAATACTTGTACTTTGTTAATATTATGTGGTAATTGCACTTTGTTTTACGGTTATTATAGAGCTATAATATTTTCTCTTTTTACGTGCTTGTTTGAATTAGACCTAGAATCCAAATAATCCTTTAACAACCAAAAACAATTTCAACTTGATATTAGTGGGCCTTTCAATTTGTATTGAGTCGAGAAAAAACGAACTTGCAAAATACTAAATATTAAATGGCGCCGCTGCCGGTTCATGACATTACGAGAGACTATTAATTGACGGTTTCGATTGGATTTTGGGATCCGTTCCCCGAGTGGACGTTATTTTTACGTATCATAAATCCAAAAGATAAAAAAAATCAAAAATATAAAAATATAAAAAAACTAAAAAATAACAAAATCAATTCTTTTCCTAAAAAATTGAACCAAAAAAAAAATTCAAAAAGTAATTTTTTTCCTAAAAGATTACACCCAAAAATATATATTATATCGGTTTTCATCGTTTTTACGTACATATAGTATTTTTCTTAAAAAACCCAATAAATACAAAAAAATTTTTGATATATTATTATATGTAGATGCGTATACGTATACGAACACTCAATACACATACTTCCATAAGTATTGCTTTTGCAATACACCGTGTTCGGGAGCGTTTCGGTCCTTGACACGTGTCTCGATCAAATTTAATTAAAGCAAGAATAGATAAATACTTCCAATAGGCAAGAATTCGAAGAATACAAACTACAAAGTGAATAGAAAGGCGACGTGCTATAAGATGCCGTCTAAGGGTTAATAGGTACTTAAGTGCTCGCGCCACCTAACCCCCCGTTCACTAGTGAGTATTCTAAAAAGGAAAGCTTGATTGGTAGTCTTGCACCCAAGTATTACTTACATATACTATACTTTCTTGTGGATATTACTTATTGAACCTCGGAAAGGATAATCCCTTCTTTTCCAAAGTCGAACGACAGCTTCTCTCTCACTCCTTGATTTGAGTTGCATGTTCACCCGAGGGCGTGCACAAATACCTTTTGGTGTACAATCCCTTCCTCCCAAAAGGAAGAAAAAGAGAAAGAATAAGAACAACACCGTCCATCAAGCCGATCCTTAGAATCGTGCTTTGATCAACACACAAGAAGCCATGGCCGCCGTTGACAATAGACCTTTGATGGAGCACCTACAATCAAATGTGCAAGGATATGCCGATGCTATTGTTATACCCGAGATACCCGCAAACACCTTTGAGCTTAAGACATCCATGATTACCTTGGTTTCAAACACACCATTTTTCGGGAGACCTAATGATGATCCACATGATCATATCAAGAAGTTTCTATCCATTTGCAATACACATAAGTACAATGGAGTTCCTCATGATGCCATTAAGTTGATCCTAGTTCCATTCTCCTTAGAGGGCAATGGTAAGTATTGGCTAGATAAACAACCACCTAAGAGCATTACCACTTGGGATGACTTTACTAAGAAGTTTTTGAACAAGTTCTTTCCTTCATCTAAGACCACGGCTTTGAGAAACTTAATTATTGGATTTCAACAAAAACATAATCAAACCTTTAGTGATGCTTGGGAAGAGTACAAGGAGTTATTAAGAAAATGCCCCAATCATAGATTCAATGAAGTTCACCAAATCAATACCTTTTACAATGGATTAAGACCACATCATCAAGATTCTCTCAACTCCTCCGCGGGTGGGAATATTCTTTCCAAATCTATTCACGAGGCATGGGACATTATTGAAACTAAATCCATGGTGCAAACAAATACCCAAAATGATAAAAGGGTCCATGTTGTGCAAGATAGTTCTCACATATCCTTTGATAATCAAATCCTCAAGAGTCACCAAGAGATACTTAAAGCAATGGAAATAAATCAAGAGATGAATCAAAAGACAAATCAAGACATAGCCCAAGCCCTTAAGAACCCTTTCCTTGAACAACATTTCCAATGATGTGAATGCCATTGATATTTCATGTGAGACTTGTGGAGGTCCTCATTCTTACCTACAATGTGATAAGTTCACAATTACCAAGGTGAATGTTATGCTTATCAAGATGAACATAGAGAGCACTTCAGACCTAACATCAACCCAAACAATCTCTCTTACAAGTCAAATAACTACCTTGCTCCACCCGGCTTTCCACCCCATCCACCCACCCAAAATCAACCCAACCCTCCTTAATTGCTTCAAAGAAATCAAGGGCCTAGGCCAAACTACCAAGGAAACAACTATAGAGCACCCAACAACTTTCAACATCAAGGAAATAACTTTCATACAAACAATCAAGGATTTAACCAACCACCTCCACCCTTTCAGAATAAAGGCTACCATCAAGGTTATAATCAAGGATATGGGCAAAATGATACCTTTGAGCTACTTCAAAAGATGAACCAAGAAAACGAAAGAAGAACTCGTGAAAGTGAAAAGAGAACACAAGATCAAATGAGAGCCATGAATGAGGAGACTACCAAGAGGATTTTGATGATGATTAATCAAAGGCCACAAGGGTCTCTACCTTCAAACACACAAACAAATCCAAGGGATAATGTCAATTCTATCACAACAAGGAGTGGAAAGAAAACTCATGATCCTTCACCACCTAAACCTACTTTGGTTAAGCCTACTATGGTTCCACCTTGTGATAAGACATCAACATCAACACCTTCAAGCTCTACAACCTCAACACCTACACCTTCCATTCCTTCAACTTCCACACCTTACATGGAAGAACCCAACAAAGAAAATCCTTCATCAACCACTCAACCTCAACCAAAACCAAGTCTCCCATACCCATCAAGAATGAGAAAGGAAAAGCTTAAGAATAAAGATGATATTCAAGTGTCAAACTTTTTGAGAATGTTCAAGCAACTAAACATTAACATCTCTTTTGCATAAGCCTTAGCCAATATGCCTAAATTTGATACGATGATCAAGGACCTTCTTTCTAACAAGAAGAATTTGGTGGATTTGCCTAATGCTTCCTTAAATGAAAATTTCTCCGCGGTTTTGCTTAAGAAATTGCCTACTAAGCTTGGAGACCCGGGGAGGTATTTGATTCCTTGCAATTTTCAAATTGCATGGCACTAGCGGATCTTGGGGCAAGCATAAATCTCATGCCATTATCGATTTGAAAAAGACTTTCACTTCCCGAGCTCACACCTACAAAAATGACACTTGAATTAGCCAATCGTTCAATAGCCTATCCGGTGGGAATTGCGGAGGATGTTTTTGTTAGGGTGGATAGATTTACCTTTCCCGCGGATTTTGTGGTGGTTGATTATGATATGGATCCGAGAGTTCCTCTTATTGTTGGTAGGCCATTTTTTAGAATGGGTCGTACTCTTATAGATGTGGCGGAAGGTGAACTTACAATGAGGGTAGGAGATGAAAGAGTTGTGTTTAACATGGAAAAGTTGTCTAAGAAATCCAATGAGCCCGAAACGGTGAAGCATATTGATGTTGTTAATGAGGAGGAAACTCAAGATGATATCCTTGATGAAGTTTGTGATGAATATTTTTATGAAGCTTGCACAAGTGGAAATTATGATCCTCCTTATGTTGAGACCATAGCCTCCATTACCTCATCTTTGGATTTTCATGAACCTCAAGAGTTTAACTTTGGTGATTTTTTTGTGATTTATTCCAATCCTCTCTTTGAAACATCATTTGACAACCCACTTTTCCACCATGATGAAGAAAACAATGAGGATTGTAGTGATGATGAACTTTCACTTTGTGATACACCAATATATGATGATTATAGTGATGATGAGTTTTCCACTTGTGAATCTCCATTCTTTGATGATCACGCTTCCTTGAGTTTTGAGGAGTCACCAATCTTTGACATACCAATTTATGACGATTATGGTGATGAGGAGGATTTTATCATGGATGAGAGTGATGAGTTTTTAGAGGTTGATATACCTTTTGAGTACACTATTGGATATGTTGACAAGGAGGGAGACATACTATTTCTAGATTCTCTATTGCATGAAGATCCTTTACCTTCTCTCCTTTCCACATAGTGGATGTCTGTATTCATTTTGAGCTTATTGTGAGCTTATTATGATAAGCTAAATCGAGTTTTACTAGCTTTTAGACAAAATCCTTTTACAAGTCTAGTTAAATTTCAGTTTTAAGCATTTTAAAAAAAGGTAGAACAAATTTGGTTGTGAAATAAGCTCAATCTAGCTTATTCGAGTTCATTTGCCTGTTTTTGGGAAAATTTCATTTTAATTGCTTTTTGGTCCTTGGCTTTTCTAGCTTTATTAATCTGTTGCTTAACTTCCAAGTTTTTAGGTTTTGTAATTGTTAGTCCCTGAATTTCTGTTTGTTACATATTTGGTTAGTTAGTTTTGAATTTTGTTAGTTTATTTGATTAGTTTGTTATATTTTTCACATTTGGTCCCGAATTCTAAATTTACATTTCTAATCCTTATATTTTCATTTTCTTTACATTTCAAGCACTTTTACCTTTTATCCATTGAATACTTGTACTTTGTGAATATTATGTGGTGATTGCACTTTGTTATACGGTTATTATAGAGCTATAATATTTTCTCTTTTTACGTGCTTGTTTGAATTAGACCTAGAATCCAAATAATCCTTTAACAACCAAAAACAATTTCAACTTGATATTAGTGGGCCTTTCAATTTGTCTTGAGTCGAGAAAAAACGAACTTGCAAAATACTAAATATTACACACCATGTTTCACCTCCAGGAAGATATCCTTAAGGTGGTTTCATATACACAGTCTCATCAAGGTCACCATATAATAAGGAATTATTAATGTTAAGATAAAACATAGGCCAAGACTGCATAATAGCTAAATTAAGGAGACATCTAACAGTAACCATCTTAACAACAGGGGCAAAGGTCTCCTCATAATCTATTACTTCCTTTTGACCAAACCCTTGAGTAATAACCCTAGCCTTGTATCTTTATATCTCCCCACTAGACTTAAATTTAAGTTTCCATATCCATTTGCAACCTAAGGCTTTCCTACCTTTAGGAAGCTCAACAATTTCCCAAGTATCATTTTCAAGAAGAGCAGCAAGCTCAGTATTCATAGCATCAACCCAAAGAGGGTTCTGAGATGCTTTAAAAAACTTTTGGGTTCACTGATTTTATTAAGTTGAGTGACAAAACATAAATTTTCTTGATTAAGCTTGGAATAACCAACAAACTTCTCAAGACCATACTTGACCTTAGAGTTAACAACAAAATCATTGTAATTTTTTGGAAAAATAGAAGGTCTAGTAGACCTTCTCAAATTTTGAGTTCCCTAAGCTGAAATGTTTGAATTTTGATCCAAATTTCCTTCAGACTCATCGTTTTCATCAAGTTTAGCAGCCACATCTTCTAACCCAACATTAGTGTGTTTATCAACAATGTACACTCTAAGGTGTTACTCTCTCATCATCATTAGGAAGCTCAGGGTTATCATGATCAAAGAAGGTTAATAGGTTTAAATCTTGAAAAACATTTGAATTCTTATCTTTATTGGATTTAGAAGCAGAATCTTTTAAAGGAAATATGGTCTCAAAATATTTAACATCTCTAGAAACAAGAAATTGATGTCCATCAATATTATAAACCCTATAACCCTTCTGAGAACTAGAATAACCTATCATAACATTTTCTGATCTATTAGTGAGTTTATCATGACTATTAAGAATAGTAGCAAAACAAAGATAACCAAACATTCTGATATGAGATAGATTAGGGCAAGTATTGTAAATCATTTCAAAGGTAGATTTTCTATTTAGCACATAAAAGGACAATCTGTTAATAAGATACCAATATTTAAGAGGGGATCCCCCTGAAACATAAGACATCTAGCAACATTAAGCAGATGTCTATGTTTCCTTTCAACAACACCATTTTGTTGAGGGGTGTATACACAGGATGTTTGGTGTATAATTCCTCTTTCATTGCAAAACTTGGTGAAGTTTTGATTCACAAATTATGTTCTATTGTCACTTATAAAAGTCTTGATAATTCTTTTAAATTGATTATTACTCAAATTATAAAAGATGTCAATAGAAGACATGACTTCATCTTTAGTTTTGATAAGATTCACTTAAACAGCCTTTGTATAGTCATCCACAATAGTAAGAAAATAATTATGACCAAAATAGTTGGCTACCTTATAAGGACCCCACAAATCTAAATGCACAACATAACCAAGAAACTTAGTCTTGTGTTTTCTTAAAGGAAAATGTTTCCTAGTTTTCTTAGCTCTTTGACAGATCTCACAAAAATCCTTTTTATCATCTTTATCTAATTTTAAGGACTGCTTTAGCTCATTAAGTATAGGGTCATCAGGGTGACCTAGTCTACAATGCCAATCATAATGGGAAAGAGAGCAAGCAATCACATTGTTACAACAATTATTCTTAGTACCTTAAGTGTCTAAATAGTATAAACTACCACACTCTTTACCAATCCCCATAACATTTTTAGATTCAAATCTTGATTCACAAAGAAACACTTACCCTCATCAAACACAAGAATGATTTTATTGTCTTTAGCCAATTTATGATTAGAGATTAAGGTGACACAATATTCTGGTATAACAAGCACATCAAACAAACTCAGTCCATTAGGAAGTCTAAGGTTTCCAATTTTAGTTATGATAGCCTCAGTCCCATTAGGATGAGCAAATTTGATATTAAGGTGAGAAATGTCATAAACATTATCTATCTCTTTATCATTATTGGTCATATGCTGGTTAGCCCCAGAATCTATCATCTTCCCATTATAATTCATACCACTTTTAGCAAGAACAATAAAATCTTTTGAAATTATCATTAAAAAGCTTGCTAGAATTAAAATAGGCACCTGCCATATTGGCCTGCACATTCTTTCCATTTACATTGTTATCCTTAAAAAGAAAGAGCAAAGTAGCCATTTGTTCATACGTGAAACCAGTAGCACAAGTAGACCCAACATAGTATTTGAAACATTTTTCCCTTTAAAATTTTGACCAGGTTTTTTCTTCCCAAAATCAGTAGGGTATCCAATGATCTTAAAACATTTGTTCAATGGTGTGACCATTGTACCCATAATTCTCACAAACCAACTCAGAAGTATAGGTAATATTAGGTCAAACAAAATTAGGATTATTAGGTCTAAATCTAGTGGTGCTATTGGTAGGTCTGAAATTGTTAGTAGTAGGTCTCAACACATTAACATTAGGGTTATGATTTCTCTGAAAGATTGTTTCTAGTAGGCCCATTAGACAAAAAGGCAGAGGTTTGGGCTCTGTGGGAGGACCCATGCCTAATACCAGATGTCACTCTGTGAGACACCTTCTAGAAATAATGGCATAAGCACCCTTCATATCAGGAAGGTTTCCCTAGACAAGATAGATATCCTAATACTCATGTAAGATTCATCAAGACCCATTAAAAATTGCATTAGTTTCAACAGTTGATTATGCTTTTTAAACTCACAAGAAGCAGAGCACACACAATTAGGCAACTCAATCATGTCATCATATTGTTTCCACAAAGCGTTCAACTTTTGATAATAATCAGATAAATCAGAACCATTTTGTTTCAAAGTATTAATATTATGATGAAAATTAAACATAACTGAACCATCAACCTTATGATAAGTCTCTTTTAATTCTTTCTAAAAATGTTTAACCTTTTTTGAAAAAATCTGACCAAGGAACAATTCCTCATATATAGAATTAAGAATCCACTCTAAGACAACAACATTAACCCAGTCCCATTGTTTCCCCAAAACTTCATCAGTTATGGACCTCTTGCAAATACCATCAATAAAATCACTTTTATTAGCCCAAACTTGATAACTTTTAGTTCCTTTTATATTAATAGACACAACAGTCAACACTGCTGAATCATTTGGGTGTAAGTTCAAAGGGTTGCTCACATAAAGTTTGTTGATAAGTATGATTGGATCTGTCACACTCTCAGTATCATATTCACCATGCTCAGACATGGTGAAGGTCAATAAGGTCAAAAAATGAACTCAACCAGAGCCAACTAAGTTTATTGGCTTCCAAACCACTCAAGGTGGTAGGTCAAGGGCAAGGCCAAGGTTGAGGGTCCAGATAAAGGGTAGAACAAAACAAAATAAACAACCAACCGCATCAATAAGCAACAAAAGCACACAAGAAACACATATGATCAAACAATCAACAATAATTAAAACAACTCATAGCAAATAAAGAGAGAGATAGAGATAGAATGAAGAGAGGTGTTACAGTGCACGTAGATAAGCACAATCGAACTGTTACTCCTAGATTCACTTAGTCTAGGATGTAACAGAACCTTCCACGAACAAACCCTAATTTTTCTTCTTGGGAAAAATTAGGGCAAACCACAAATAAGGGTAGATCAACCAACCAAAAAACAAAATAGTCACAAGAACTAGGGGTGAGCAGAACCCGCACCGCAAACCGTAAAACCGTAAAACCGCTGAAACCGCACAAAGTCGCACCGCAGAAACCGCACCACGATAAAAATCGGTGGAGCGGTTTTAAGAAAAAAGAAAAACCGCAAATGCGGTGCGGTTGCGGATTTACCCGTAAAACCGCACCACAAAATCCACACCGCACCGCATATTAATTATATAAAACTAAAAAACGACACATCAATTATATAACGTGTGTTATAAGGGTTTTAATGCATATTATCATTAACATTCTAAGTAATATGTGTGTTTACATGATAGGTGTGTAAACACCCATCCTTTTTACCACTTAATTACAATAATAACCGAGCCAAAACGTGTATTTTATGTCATTTATATCGGAATTATGCGTGGTTTGTGTTTTTGTTGTGATTTAGGACGAAAAGGTGGAAAGTGGAGAAAACACGTGCATTCAAGGGATTTTATCGAAGTAAAAGACGAAAGACGAAGTCAAGAAGTCAAGAGTGCAAAAAGAACGGAAGTCCAAGACCAATTCTGAAGATTTATCGAAGAAAAAGTCAAAAGACGGAAGTTTACTAAAGCCGAAGAACTCGAGTCTTATTTATGAAGAAAATTCACGACGAGTTTAACGAAATCCCAAGACAAAGTCCAAGTATTAAGAAGATTAACAAAGGATTAAGAAGATCAAGGACTAAAGCATGCAATTAAGGAAAAGATGAAAGAGGGGAGGAAGCTTCCTAAGCACTCCCTAATCCTCCCCTATAAATAGAACTTTAGGATTAGCATTTCAGTGTTGTTGGGTGGTTTGACAAACCACCACTTCCACCATTTAAATTCTTGCACCTTAAATTCATGTATTGCACTTTTAATTCATTTAATTTCCATGTAAGTTTTATTTTATTGTTCTTGAATCTTTACCTTTATTGTTAATCTCCTTCTACCTTTCTTGTTTGATTTGTTCTTCATCTTTATTGTTCATGTTCTTGATTTTTCATAGTTTTAATTAAGTGGGTTTTGATCATTTTGGTTATGATTGTTAGTTTTGTTGATTTGTTTTGATTGATTATTGTTAGTTGATGGTTATTGGTTGTTTTGGTTTAATCTTTTGGTTAATCTTGGTTAGTTTTGGTTAAATTCGTGTTTGGTTTTTATCCCCTGTTCTTCTCTTCTTTACTGTTCTTTATACTTGCCCAGATATTCCAGATCAATTGCTTTCTTTGTTCTTCATTCGGAATATTCTTTTATTCCCGATCAAAGTCCTTCATGCGGAATATTTAATATTCCGGATAAACCACTTCATTCGGAATATCTATTATTCCGGATCAAGTCTTTCATCCGGAATATTTGATTATTCCGGATCAAGTCTTTCATCCGGAATAATATTCCGGATCAAGGGCCGTATTCCGAATGAACCATTTTTTTCCTTTTTTTTCCGGATCAAACTTTTTATTCCGGATCAACTTCTTTTCTTTTTTATATTCCGGATCAACTTCTTTTCCCTTTTTATTCCGGATCAACACTTTATTCTGGATCAACTGGTTTATTCCGGATAAGTGACATATTCTGGATGAACTGATTTATTCCGAATGAATGTTTTCCACTTTTAAGTTTTAAGCTTTACTTTTCCCGCCTTTTTCCTTATTTGCATTTTTACTTGCTTTCCTTTTAGTTTAAGTTTAAGTTTGCGTCATTTACCTTTATTGCTTTTAATTTCTCGTGATTTACTTTTCGTCAAGTTTTAATCTTTCATTGTTGTTTCATTTTACCGTTTTTATTTTATTTGTTCCAAGTCTTTATTTTTCATTAGTTTTAGACAACGACCCTCTTTTATTTGATTCACCAAGAACAATTAATCTCTTGCACTTAACCGGAAATCAATTCGAGAAGATACCGAGAAAACGAACTTTTCAACTAGTAAAATCTTTACATTAAAATTAATTTACTGAGTCGCACAATTAACCGGAAATCAATTCTACTTTACTGTTTAATTTTAATTCTAGTTTTATTTTCAGTAATTGCTTTTAGTTTAACTTTACTACTTCTCGCATTTATCGTTTTAGTAGATATAGACCAAAGCTCCCCCTTTTTAGTTACCAAGTACAACAATTCCACTTTGAACCGTGATCGATTCGAGAAGATACCGAGAACGAAACAACGACATATACAATTGGGTACGAGCAACACGAACAAAGATCTTGCAAAAGCAACATTTTTAATCAACTAAAACAACGGTTATTAAAATGGCGCCGCTGCCGGCTCTTTTCGTGAGGATTAACGGTTTTTTGTGAGAGACGCGTTGGCTTTTGAGATCCGTTCACTCGTGAACGTTATTTTTCGTGTCAAAAATTTTTAAAAATCCCAAACACATTTCAAAAATCATAAAAAGCATTTCTTTTTCAAAGTTTTGCACCAAAAATATTCTTCTTGCTTATCTATCTTTCTTTATGGATTCTTATGTCCACTGCGTCGGGTGTGGGAGACGATTATACGGGAACGACTCATGTCGATGGTGTACATGTGAGCGGTGCGGAAATGATATCGACAACACACAATTCGGATTTTGTCCCTTGTGCAACTCGACTAATTCGTCCTTTTTGAATCCACCTCCTGTTCCCCCGTGCATCTATTGTGGAAGCGATTCTCATTGGCATGTTTCGTGCCTGGTTCGATACCTGTATGGTCACGAGCAAGAACCGGGTTACAATTATGACAATGGTAATAGCTATCTACAAGAAGGAACAGATTTTTCTCCTTACCCTTGTTGCCAAAATCGTGGGGGTCCTCACGATACTTCTTATTGTCAACCAATGAATTATTATGAGCAAAATCCGTGTCCTCAGTTTTCTTCACCAATGGATTATTATGAACCAAACCCGTGTTCTAGTTCTTCTCAATCGATGAACTACTATGAGCCACACCCATGCTATAATTCAGGTTTTCAACATTTTGAGCCCCCACAACACATCATCAATCATCAACCTTCCTTCGAACATTTGAGCTCCCACGAACAATGGGCAACTCTTGTTAAGCAAGGTCAACAACTTCAAGAAGCTTTCAACAAGATCATCAAAAAATGTCAAGAGGATCAACGACAAGAGCAAATATCGAATATCGAGACTTATACTCCTCCTCCTATGTATCCATACTACTATGATGATGATGACGATGAGCCTACTATTTCTTGGAATGATCTTACTGCTCAATGTCCTAGTGCAATTGTCATCCCTTCTCTCGATATCCCAAACGTGTCTAAGGATTGTGATACATTGAGTGAGCTGAGTGATTTTGGTCTCGATAATTTATTTGATGAGGAGGTTTGTGAAATACCGACTCCTATGGAGTCTGAGGACGACGTTGCTTTCACGCAAGCGGTCAACCCAAATGATGACGATTCTTCTCCCCGCTATGAGAATTTCACTTTTGAAATTTCTCAATCTCCAACGGGAGATACGGGCGATGACGATTTATTCTCTCCGGCTTACGAGAAGTTCACCGATGAACTTGATCCTGTGGATGAGGTGGAAGACGTGATTCTCCGTGACAGATTACGGAAAGTGCATCTTCTTATTGCTCAAATCGAAGAGTTGACTTCTCCTCCTTTCTCCGATACTTTGCCTCCATCTATTCCTCCCGTTGAAGATAATGACCCATTGCTGGAAGAAATCGACATTCACTCCATACCTCCAGGTATTGATGATGATGACACGGAGGGGGATATTATTCTTGATAATTTGCTGCGGGAAGGTATTGACCTAAGTCCCCCTCCCGAGCACCTTTCATCCTCCCCCTTAGCCACTATTATGGAGGATGAGTGCTTTGACCTGGGAGGTGACATTGATTATGCTATGACTGATAACAATACGGCTTTGCCGCTTGCTCAGCATCCATTGTCTTTGGGGGAGGATAATGTGCTTACTTTACCCACCCCACCTCGCGTGGATCTTGATTTCACATACTTTTCGTATGTTGAAAGAACCTTTCTCCCATTCAAGACTTATTCCCCCGCCTCTCCTTCTTTGATGTCCACCGGGAACGAGGAAAAGGTCTTTGATCCCGGTATTACATTCGAGGCTTCCCCATGGACCATTTAATTCGGGGACGAGTCAGGCTCGTGACTCGGTTAATATAAACAAGCGCTCTTCGGGAGGCAACCCAATTATCTATCTATCTTTCCCTGTTTTCACCATAAGTGTAGGGGGAGCCCCGTAGTGTTTCTTGCTTTCTTTCTTATCATGTGTAGGGATTAGAGCTTCAAAGACACACTCTTGATGACTTTTAACGAACCGTGATTCCGTGTTCCCGTCTTCCCGGTTCTATCCTAAACTCTTTTCGATTCACTATTTTATATTTCTCAATATTAAAATAGGAATCTCTTTAGTTGTCTCTTTCTTAGCGAGATTTAAGCAAAATGCACTGTTGGAAATACGTTTTACGTATTAAGAAGGATCGGTCACTCCAACGATAGTCCATGTAATAGCTCGTAGTTTAGTTAACTTTCTTTATTTATCAAACAAATCCAAGCCTAGCCTAAAACATGTGTAGGCCGGCCCAAACATGTAAGGCCAAGCCCATTACAAGGCTTGGGTATATAAACCCTCTCCTTTGTTGGAGAGGGTGTGTGGTTAATCATTTTTCACATAGTTTACTCTTGTTTCTCTCTCTAGAATTGTGTTTAATCCACCATCTCTCTATCTCTTTCTCTCTCTAAAAACATAAGCAAGAATTACATTTCTACAAATGGTATCAAGAGCCATGGGATGAGTGTATTGTTTTTGTGTTTGTGTTCATAAAATTCGTGTGTTTTTGCTTTCTAAATCCCACGTCCAAATTTTTTTTGTGTTTTTTGTGGTTTGATCTTCACCAATATCATCTACATACACGTATTAGTGATTTGGGTTACTTGGATCGCTCAAAAACGCAAAATTTTTGAGTGTTTGGATTCACTTTTGGCTTCAAGATTCGTATTTCTTAAAGTACAAACGAATTCCTTGTTTTTCTCCAAATTTCGCAACATTTGGTATAATTTCGCAATCGTGGAATTGCGAAATTGTTGAGAATTGCGAAATCTTTGCAAAGTTGCGGATTTGTATATTGCGGAATCTTGGATTTAGAAATTGCGACATCTTGTTTCTCTGCCTATTGCGGAATTGCTCTCCTCAGATTATTGTGAAATCTTGTCATAATTTCGCAATTGGTATTACGGATTTAAGTGCAACAGGGATTGCGAAATTGTTTTGCCTCAGCAATTGCGGAATTGAATCCAAACTTAATTGCGGAATTGTCACTTGTATTGCGAATTTGTTCCATTGCGAATTGTTGGTTTCATTGCGGATTTGACTGCAACAACATTGCGGAATTATCTGTTTATTGCGAATTTTGCAATTGGGTATTGCGAATTCCTATGTTTTGAGTGATTGCGAAATCCATCAAGTTTAGGGTTGCGAATTTGAATCAAATCCACAAAGGGATTGAGAAATCATTGAACCTTATTGAGGAATCTTCACACATTGCGAAATCTTTGGAATTTTTCAAGATTTTTCAAGATTTTCGAATCGTGTGTAATTTTGCAGTGGAATTTTTGGTTTCTCAAGAAGACAATTTTAGGGGATTTTAACATAGTTTCTCGACTTCAACACACGACAACAAGCACATTTACTTTCTCTCATTGTTCGATCATTTTTTGTAAATCTTAACTTATCGAAATGGAGTACACATCTCTTACGAATAAGTCCATCCTCTCGGGTACGGATAATCGTCCACCAATGTTGGAGAAGTCTATGTACGAGGATTAGACTTCCCGAATGGAACTTTATATGTTGAACAAGGAGAACGGACATCTTATTTGGGCATCGATGCTCAATGGACCATTAGATTATGGTACAGTGACGGAAGGTACGACCACTCGTCCTCGCACAACGGATGAATTGACTGGAGATATGAAGATTCAAGATAAATGTGATAAGTATGCTACAAACATCATTCTCCAAGCCCTTCCTCCAGATGTCTACAAACTCGTTAGCAAACATAAAGTTGCCAAAGAGTTATGGGATAGAATTCGGGTTCTAATGCAAGGCACCTCGTTAACTAAACAAGAACGAGAGTGTAAGCTTTATAATGCGTTTGATAAGTTTGCCTATGTGCCAGGGGAGACTCTCAATGACTACTATCTGAGATTTACCCTATTGTTGAATGAGCTAAATATCTATGGCATGGCAATTCCTACCTTTCAATTGAACACCAAGTATTTGAACACTCTTCCTCGAGAATGGAAAAAATACGTGACGATGTTAAATTGGCAAAGGACTTGCATAACACCAATGTGGATCAACTTCAAGCTTTTCTTCAACAACACGAATGCCATGTGATCGAGGCTCGGTTGTCTACATCTCAAGTTCATGATCCACTTGCAATGTATGCTTCTCAACAAAACATGGCTTATACTTATCAACAACCATTATACTTGCAGCAGCCACCACCACACACCTATCAGCAACCACATCAACCATCTTTTCAACCACTAATGATGCCACAGCAAGCATATCAACAAAGTGTTCATCAACAATCTTTTCCACATCAACCACCATATCAGACATCACCATCACAAGCCAGCACTTCTACAATGGGCTATACTCCTCAGCAAGGATATTTTCCAATAGAAGCACAACCAACACAAGCTTTCTACTCTAATGAACTTCCACCAATCCAAGCACCGTCTTTACTCCAAATGATACGCCAGCTGATGTTCTAAACCATCTTACTGCCTACTTGTCAAAACTTGTTGCAACTAGAGGATTTCCACCAACGAACAATCAGCTCCGCACCTCATCAAATCCTCGACAACAAGCCACTGTTCAAGATGGTCAAGTGATGGTGCAACCTATTCAGGGAAGGCAAAATTCATATGGACCTCCTACAAGGACTGGGAACAATCAAGCTGTGAATTATCAAGCTAATGGAAATGGAAGCCACAATGGTCCTAAAAAGGTTGTGACTTGCTACAATTGTCGAGGACAAGGTCATATGGCTAGGGAATGCACTCAGCCGAAAAGGAGGAGGGATGATGCATGGTTTCGTGAGAAGATGTATTTGGTTGATGCTCAGTCTAAGGGGAAGATTTTGGATTCAGAGGAGTTAGCATTTCTTACAGACCCAGGGGCAGCAGATATTGAAGGCATTGCAGTCGTTTCTACTTCTAATGCAGCTTATCAAGCAGATGACCTTGACGCATATGATTCTTATTGTGATGACATTCACTCTGTCCAAGCTGCTCTCGTTGCTAATCTCTCTCACTACGGTTCTGATGTCGTCAGTGAGGTACCAACCACATCTAATAATATTGATGATAACCAACATCAAGTTGGGCATGAAAATGACAACCTCGAACAGCATTCGAGGACTAGTAACTCGAATGATGTGGTACCCAATCCTACACATTTGAGTGAACCTTAACCAAATGCTACGACGGGTATGGAATCTTATGCTCAACATGATTTGGTCATGGTGCCTAAACATATTATTGATCAAATGCATATGGCCCTCAGACAATCCGTAGATACGAATTCCACCCTAACAGCTGAGCTTGCGTTGCATAAAGAAAAGGTCAAAACTTTTGAAATGGTCCCTCAAGCAGAGAAAATAACATGTTCTGAATTTGACCAATTTCGTTTTGAAAAGATTGAACACTTGAAAGAAATAGAATCATTAAAAGCTAATCTTTCCAACGAATTAAAAGCAAAATAGTCGGTTGTCAATGATTTTCAGAAACTTAAAATGGATTTCGAAACTCTCGAGTCTAAAAAGGTTGAATCAGAAATTAATGCTACCAAACTTCTCAAATTTAAAGAACAACAGCTTTTAAAACAATACGCTTCCACAGAAAATGTTCATCTTTTAACTAAATCATTTAAAGAACTCGAACTTAAGCGTCTTCAAGATTTACCACCTAATCCCGGTTATGCAAAACAAGCTCAGGAATATATTCCCGGTCTTTATGATATGACCATAATTGGAAAATCGAAGGACGCACCTTTTGTTCGTAGTACTGAGGAGACACAATCACTTGCGGATGAAACTCATTCTAAAATGCTTTCAAAATTCCATACAATTGATTATGATCAACATAACAAAGATCAATTTTCGAAAAAGACACGCATTCGCTTACAAAAGGAATTAGCAGAGTTGACAGTTCTTGTGCCCCAAAGTTTGTCAAATGAAAACCTTCCTAGTACGTCTCCTACACTTGTCAAAACAGATTTAACAAAGTTAAGTCCACCGGTAAGCAAGGCGTCCGTTAACTTAAATGCGGTACACCAACACTTAGCCGATTTTGACAAGGTCATTTTGGAACGTACGACGGCCTCGGCCATAACGGAAGGTGAATGGAACTTTGAGCACACTAGAGCTGCGTTTCGAGACGAAATTGTTCCGTTTATAGACAATGTTAAGGCTTATCTTCGTAATCTTGATCAAGATTTACTTTTGGAAATAGAAGAAGTTAGACATGTTTTCAATGAAATGGATAATGCTTATGAAAACAGTTTACTTGAAATAGAACGGGTTTCACGCCATAATGATCTGCTTCTGAATCAAGTGATGTCTCATGATATAGTTTCCGTCTGTGTGAATACAAGTGTTGATAATGATTCTATTGTGCATAATGTTGAATCTGTAGATAATGTGTTAGATGGTAATTGTCACGAATCTGACGCTGAATTTTTAAAGCTTCGAGATTCATATTCTTCACTTTCAAAACGTTTTGATAAGATTCAAACACATTGTATTTCCCTTTAATGCAAGCAACAATTTATTCAAGAAATCTTTGAAACGTCATTCGAAGGTGTTAATATCAATGATGCAAACTTTGAAAAGAATTTTCGATTGAATTTGCAATCAAAACAGCGTCAGCCAAGTGACAAAGTTGCTACATCGTTGCCGATAGAAATAGAGAAATCTAAGGAGCTTAACTGTGTGAACGTACTTGAGGCCGCTGAGAATCTTAAACTTGATCTAGATAATCGAGTTTCCAAGATTTTGTCCAAAGTTGATAACTTAAAACAGAAACATACACGACTCTTCGATTCAGTAAAGCCCGCATGTGCTAATACCACTACACAGAATCAATCATTGATTGAACAATTGAATCGAAAGTCGGTGGAAATATCTGATTTGAGGGAAAAAATTTGTGATAAGAATCTGGTCTTGGCTGAGTTAAAGGAAACACTTCGTACTCTAAAAGGTAAGAATGTTGTGGATAACGCAGCCACTGTCTCAGCTTCGTCCTCTAGTGCAATCAAAAGGAACCTAATAGCCGTCACACCACTTAACAAGGGCCCTAGGACTAAACCATCCCACACTTTGGTCACTAAAGATAAGGCAGAATCAAAACCATCTTCTAATATTCCCGTGTTGCCTTCTACAAGAGTAAGCACCACTACAAAGGCTCAAAGATCTAAGCTTAAGCGAAACAAGAAGAATGATAGGATCTTGCCCCCATCTAGTAGTCAAGTGAAGAAGAAAGTAGAAGCCCATCCTAGGAATGTTATTTCTGTTTTGAATAAAAAGAATCATGTAGCTAAACCTAAAGGCTCTGCGGTTGTGCATAGTTCTAAGCCTACTGTGAATTCTAATTTAAAATGTTGGAATTGCAATGAATGTATGTTTTCTAGTCGTCATGATTCTTGCCTTATTGACCATGTGAATGAGATGCATGCCCGGAAAAATGAAATAGAATGGAAACCGACTGGGAAAGTGTTAACCCGAGTTGGTTGGATGTGGCGCCCCACTGGTAGAACTTTCACTATAGTAGGAAATATGTGCCCTTTGACTAGGATCACTCACAATACAGCGAAGAAAGCGTGCCCTTTAACTAGGAGTACCAAGGCTACCAAAACACAAGCGTGTCCTTTAACTATGAACACCGACACTACCGTAGGAACCAAGTGCCTTTTAAATAGGTCTACTCCCACTGTAGTGCCCGCAAATAATCCAAAACCTAAGCAAGTTGGAACAGTAAAACCTGTCAGTGCTAAAACTCACATTAGAAAACGCAGGAAATCTAAGGGTCTCAAAAATGTTAGCAATTCTGATAATTCTATATCTGTATCTGCTAACACTCCGGAACCAATAGTTTCCAATGCATTGTCTACTGTTGTTATTGAAAACAGGTGGTCCAAATTGTTCTCTGGTATTTGGACTCTGGTTGCTCCAAGCATATGACCGAAGATCGCTCTCAGCTCAGAAATTTCGTCAGCAAGTTTCTTGGTACGGTTTGATTTGGAAATGATCATACTGTAAAGTTAATGGGTTACGGTGAATATCATATTGAGAATGTTATAATTTCAAGAGTGTATTACGTGGAAGGTCTAGGTCACAACTTATTTTCTGTGGGACAATTTTGTGATGCAAACCTAGAAGTTGCTTTTCGAGAGCATACCTGCTTCATTCGTAATTTGGAAGGGGTTGATTTATTGAAAGGTACTCGAGGGAATAATTTGTATACTTTGTCTCTACAAGACATGATGGCCGCTTCTCCCGTATGTCTTCTCTCCAAAGCATCGAAGACTAAGTCATGGTTATGGCATCGACGGTTATCTCATCTTAACTTTGACGCTATTAATCACTTGGCGAAAAACGAACTTGTTCGTGGTCTTCCTAAACTATCATTTCACAAGGATCATTTGTGTTCCGCGTGTACAATGGGGAAAAGCACTAAGAAATCATATAAACCCAAGACTGAAGACACCAACCAAGAGAAACTTTATCTTTTGCATATGGATCTTTGTGGGCCAATGCGTGTTGAAAGTCTTAGTGGCAAAAAGTACATGCTCGTCATTGTCGATGATTACTCTCGGTTTACATGGGTGAAATTTCTTAAAGCAAAAAATGAGGCACCTAAATTCATCATCGGATTTCTCAAGATGATTCAAGTGCGTCTCAAAACTACTGTCCGACGCATTCGTACAGATAATGGAACCGAATTTGTGAATCAAATCTTGCGTGATTATTATGAAGAAGTTGGTATATCTCATGAAACATCCGTTGCACGCACTCCACAACAAAACGGTGTCGTTGAACGGAGAAATCGCACACTTATGGAAGTTGCTCGAACGATGTTAATTTACGCAAAGGCTCCATTGTTTTTATGGGCAGAAGCAGTATCTACAGCAGTGTACACCCAAAACCGGTCACTAATTCGTAAACGCCATGGTAAAACACCTTATGAGCTTCTCCATGGAAAAGTACCAGATTTATCATATCTTCATGTATTTGGTTCTCTTTGCTATCCAAATAATGATGGTGACAATTTGGGAAAACTTCAACCAAAGGCTGATATTGGTATTTTCATTGGTTATGCACCCGCAAAGAAGGCATACCGAATCTACAACCGTAACTCTCGCAAGATCATCGAAACTATGAATGTTGATTTTGATGAGCTGACAGCAATGGCTTCTGAGCAAAGCAGCTCTGAACCCGCACTTCATGAAATGGGACCCAGTAATATTAGTTCTGGTCTTGTCCCAAACAACCCTACTTCATCATCATTTACACCACCTACTAGGAAGGAATGGGATACGTTGTTTCAACCGTTCTTTGATGAATTCTTTACTCCTTCAAGTATTGTTGCTCCAGAACCTGCGGTAATAGCTCCGGTAACCGAAGTTGTAGCTCCAGCCACCGTAGCACAATCAGACACATCTGCACCTACAATTGGTCAAGATATACCTTCAACGAGTAATTCTCAACCAACACATGTAACAACTACCCACGTCATGCCTATTGATGATGAAGAGGATGATGATGATCACGATTTGGAATTCGCTCAAATGCATGAACTTCCATTCTTTGGTGTACCAATTCCCGACCCTAATCAAGTCGGGTCGTCCACCTCAGAGGAATCTCCTACTACGGTTTACTCCAATCCACGGATTCGTGAACATGACAGCAAGTGGACAAAGGATCATCCTATAGATTCTATTATTGGTGACCCTAATCGTCCGGTATCCACACGAAGTCAGCTACAAGAAAGTGCAATGTTTTGTCACTTTGATGCTTTTCTCACTGAAGTTGAACCTAAGACATGGCAATAAGCTTTTACTCAATCCTGTTGGATATAAGCTATGCAAGAAACTTAATGAATTTATACGTCTTGAAGTATGGGAACTTGTCCCATGCCCGGATCAAGTGCAGTTACTCACTTTGAAATGGGTTTACAAGGTGAAACTCGACGAGTTGGGCGGAATATTGAAGAACAAAGCTAGACTAGTAGCTCGTGGATACAAGCAATTATTAGGCATCGACTTTATGGAATCCTTTGCACCTGTTGCCCGTTTGGAAGCTATTCGACTATTCCTCGCTTATGCAGCCCATATGAATATGATCGTCTATCAGATGGATGTGAAGACAGCATTTCTTAATGGTGAACTCAAGGAAGAGGTCTATGTTCAACAACCGGATGGGTTTGTGAATCCTAATTATCCTAATCATGTATACAAGCTTAAGAAGGCTCTCTATGGGTTGAAGCAAGCTCCTCGCGCATGGTACGATCTATTGTCACAATTCCTCATTACACAAGGCTTCGCAAAAGGCAAGGTGGATCCTACGCTGTTCATTCAGAAACGAGGTAAAGATATGATTATGGTACAAATATATGTTGATGATATTATATTTGCATCCTCGACCCAAACCTTATCCGACGAGTTTGGGACACTTATGTCTTCCAAGTTTAAGATGTCAATGATGGGCAAGGTATCATTCTTCTTAGGTCTTCAGATATCTCAGAGTCCCAGAGGCATCTTTATCAATCAATCCAAGTATGCCCTTGAATCGCTTAAGAAATATAAGATGGAATCTTGTGATCCCGTGGATACTCCAATGGTGGAACGAACTAAGCTTGATGCAGATCCACATGGAGTTGCCGTTGATCCGACACTGTATCGTGGAATGATCGGTACTCTTCTGTATATCACAGCTAGTCGACCAGATCTTCAGTTTGCTATATGTATGTGTGCTCGGTATCAAACTCGACCTACTGAGTTACACTTGTCTACTGTGAAACGGATCTTTCGATATCTTAAAGGAACCATTAATTGGGGACTTCGGTATTCGAAGGACTCTTCGATTGCACTCATGGCATATGCAGATGCGGATCACGCGGGTTGTCAAGATACAAGGCGTAGCACGAGTGGAACTTTGCAACTACTAGGAGATCGACTAACCAGTTGGGCATCGAAAAGGCAGAAAAGCGCTGCAATTTCAAGTACGGAAGCAGAATACATAGCTATGTCCGGTTGTTGTGCCCAAATTCTTTGGATGAGATCGCAATTAACCGACTATGGTCTAGGTTTCAATAAGATTCCGATGTACTGTGACAAAAAAAGTGCAATTGCCTTATGCTGCAACAATGTTCAATTTTCCCGGTCGAAGCATATTGACATTCGCTACCACTTCATCAAGGAGCAAGTGGAAAATGGAGTAATAGAGCTTTACTTTGTCCGATCTGAGTATCAATTGGCGGATATTTTCACGAAGGCTTTAGATCGCGCTCGCATTGAATTTTTAGCCGACAAGCTAGGAATGAGAACTTTCTCGCCTGAGACTCTAAAGGAACTGGCAGATGAAGCGAAAGAATAGTGGTGGTAAAACTATTCTCCGTATCCTTGGTGATCATTTGTATATATTGTTTATATTCTTATCCACAAAAGCAAAATACAAAAATACAAAACCATATAAAAACCATAAAAATTGAAAAATTCATAAACATCCAAAAATATTTTTACTTTATTTTTCAAAGGCATGTCTTTTGGTACGATAATATTTACGGCCTTAGAAATGTTGATTAATATTGACACAGCGCCATAAATAGAGTTCGTACAAAAGTTGTAAATATCTCATAAAACATGCCTATATGGCTTGTAGTTATTTCTGACTACAACCCGGTTTTCATATTAAAGTCAAGTATTTCTTATGAAAGCTTTGGCTCACAACGGGAATTAATTTTCTCGGGCAAGGTTTACTTTAAAACCTTGTAAGGGATCAAGTTTACTTGATAACTTGGTCTAACACAAATATATGTACGTTTCAGTGCATTTATTTGTTAAAACAAGAGAAGTCTTGTTTTTATGAAGCTATCATCTCTACAACCATAGCAATCTCCAATTGGTTTCTACATACTCGACGATGCAACTACTCAACCGATGACTACAGCTCTTTCAATAGAATACGGGTCAACAATTGAGGGGGAGCAATTGTCAAGCATTCAGAATCTTCGATGCCGAAAGTGCCAAGTTCACAATTGGTGTCAAGAGTACATTACCAATCGTACATGTGGTGTCAAGAGATGACTTCAGACGTGACGAGGTGACCACCATATACTGACAAGAACCATTTGATCTTATCATATGATGTTCTCATCTATCAGGTCCAACCTTGTCAATGCTTTTCTAACATGGTGAATATGTGATCATGTTACAAATCGGTATCATATCTCATACGTTTGATATCATGAAGATAAAACGGACTTGCATCTTTCTTCCCAAAACCTTTGTTAAAACTTCATTAAATCAATTGATATTAAAAACATCGATTGGGTTAATATTTTTAATATGGGGGAGAAAATGTGATTTAATATGGGATATTATCACAAATGGTTTGACTTAATGTGGTGCCTCATCCCGACATGTGCGAAATGTTTTCGAATATCGTGGCATATGTTAAGGGGGAGCAAAACGGATTTGTATATCAAAATGGATTTTCATGGTGACATATACTTACCCAAAACCCATTTATTTCACGACGATGAAGATTGTGGTGACATAAGGATGGTAGGATAGGTTAAGTCCTATGATTCTTCGAGAACCGGAGGAATCTTCCCAATGACATTCCATAGCTAGAAATAGTAGTCCTTAGGAAAGGTGGAGAAAGATTATGAACGCAGCTGAATGCCGACCAAGTACTTAAGCTAGCACTGGAACAATCACAACAAGGTGCTAGTTATGACGTATTGGTAAGCATTGAAGGGGTTGAAGAATGAAAAAGAATTGTAAAGATAAAGGGTGTAAAGAAAGAAGCCCTCCTTACAACTTTAGGCAGAAACCGGGTCAATACATACGCTATTGAGATCATTTTTTTAATGATTCTTGATATTGAAGACAGACATCATGGACCCAGTGATGCAATGCACAACCCATCCCAGCTAACTCAGATATCTCTCAAAAGGTATTTGTTTTAATCACACGGAGACAACACGTTATCTATCGATTTATTCACTCTGAATAATTTGGTATTGAAAAGGTGGCACTCCTCTCCAGCCTCCGATCACTAAAATCCAAAGTGCACGATCGAGTCTAGAGCCATTTGAGATCATCAAATATCTCATTAGGACACACTTTCATATTTCCTTGCTTTTTCACACACTGTGAAAAGTAAGAAAGATTTTAAGAGTCCTACGCAAAATCTTCATGATCTTGCCTGAACATCCGAGTAATACGAAAGTATTTACAATGAAGATGGAAATCCTTCTTGAGCGAATATCAAAAAGCTCATGGTAGGTGACTTGTGCGATTCTTTATGAATCAAACTTGTGATAACTGGAAAGCAACAGCTGATTAATTCTTAACTGAATTTAAACACGTTCCAGACCTCTACGCAATATCTTAGTGATCTTGCCAGAACACTCAGAGTGATACCTTAGTGTTCACGGTGATGAGTGGAAATCCTTCTAGTGTTAACCTCAAACAGCACTTGGTAGGTAACTTGCAAGATTCTATACGAATCAAGCTCGTGACAACTGGAAAGCAACGATGGTGCGGTTCTTAATTTAATTTCACTTATTCCAGGAACATGAATTGACGGCTTCAAATCATGTGGATATTATTATCCAAATGATTCACTCTTTATGTTCGCAGTCAGCTTTGGACGGTCGAATAAAGAGAACGGGTTTACCCGTGAAATCCTGTCAGGAAGTTACTTAATTGAAACTATCCGTCACGGGTATGATATCTAATATCGTCCAACGGTCTTCACCGACCGGAGGTAAAATGCTACCGATTTAGAATGAAATGTTCAAAGCCATTTCGTTCGTGTCTACTTATGTTGCGTCATTTGAAGACGGTGGCGTTGCGGAATCCAAGAAGAAGCCGTCCCCGCATGCTTATACTTTATGCACTTAATATCTCATTTAATTCAAGAAAGCCTAAAAGTTAAGTCTTCCGCTGTATCAAACTCTGAAGCTTTCAAGAATTACGAAGGTATAAGTATGTGGGACATGGTGTCACGAAGAGGCGAAGATCACAAGTGATGGATGCACGAGATCAAGGCAAGAGATTAATTCTCAAGATTGATATCAAAGATCATATCAGCATGTTCACCAGAAAAGAAAAAGAAAAGAAAGACGAAGACTACGAGCTCAAGACAAGCATAGTATGCTAGGTTTATTTAATTATTGTAATTTGGGTAATGCCCTTGTTTGGAGTGACCTCCCTTAGGGGGAGATTGTTGGAAATACGTTTTACGTATTAAGAAGGATCGGTCACTCCAACGATAGTCCATGTAATAGCTCGTAGTTTAGTTAACTTTCTTTATTTATCAAACAAATCCAAGCCTAGCCTACAACATGTGTAGGCCGGCCCAAACATGAATCCCAAGCCCATTACAAGGCTTGGGTATATAAACCCTCTTCTTTGTTGGAGAGGGTGTGTGGTTAATCATTTTTCATATAGTTTACTCTTGTTTCTCTCTCTAGAATTATGTTTAATCCACCATCTCTCTATCTCTTTCTCTCTCTAAAAACATAAGCAAGATTTACACTTCTACACTTCTAGAATTGATGTACACAGTTTGACATTGCGGAATCATGCCATTGTTACCAAGACCGAGACATATTAAGAATATATTCAAGACCAGATCTAAATCAACAATGTTATAACTCATCAACATAACAACCAACATAATCACCACTCAAGCAACACCGACTCGGTCTATATCCCTCCGTCTCTTATCCTGTCTAGACTCGAAACATAGAAGATCTCAGTTATTTTTTCGTGAGATGCTTTTGCATATCAAGATCTTTCAAAGAGCTTTTCACGAAATAAATTCATCATCATAGATCTTGTGTAAAACAGTAAAGGTCTATACCTTCGTTAATATTCGAAATCATAATGAACGAATCCGAACAAGAGTGTTCGATTCATTTCTTTGTTTCGATTCAGTGAACACGAAAGCAATGAAAAACAGGAACAAACCCCATCACAGATATAAGATGGTATATACCATAAATTGATATACGAAGATTAAGAACGAATTTTAACAACTTTGTTAAATTCGATCTTGGATTCATTGTAATTAAACAGTAATCGACATGCAACCTTACCCGATAACATCTAACTGATTTTGAAGCCACACCTTTCGTTCTTCATGGATAATTATACGGGTTGAAGATTTAATTGGGTTGTATATGATCAGATGAGAGTGATTCATTTGATTGTGAGGGGATTAATTAGATTTCGTGTACTGATATGACTAAGTATGAAATGGGGATCGAAGTTTAGATAAGATGGGATGAAAGGTTGAGAGGTGATATTGTAAGAGATGGAGAAAGCGGCTGAATATTATGAGTGATTAGGGTTAAGTTGTGGGTGAGTTTAGGGTTTGGTGGCCTTTTATGTCACTAATTTTTTAATGGATTGGGTATTACCAAACACAGCCGGGTTTTGCAAAGAGATGGTGGGCCGAATGTGGTGATACAAAAAATTTGGTTGGCTGAGTTTGATTATGGGTTGCAAAATGATGGGCCGAGTATCAAAATTAATATGGTACAATTTTATGTCAAAATTTATTTTGGATAAAATTTGTATTATTACTTTTATACTTTGGTTATAATCGGGTCGTGTCGATGTGTCGGGACAATGTAATGTGACAAAGTGACGAGAAAAAAGTGACAAACTTTATTTGACGAGACCGGGGAAAAATTTGGGCGATTTTTTAGTGGCTACAGATTTTGTTTGATCGGGTATTAATTACGTGACATTGAAGACGGAGTTTTTTGAAGGCGTGTACTTATTTTATCTTTCATATATAACTTGCTCGTGCTTAATCTTAGAATGACGACTTGTTTATCTGGTTTCCGGGTTCGGAGTGGATGGTTGATGACTCGGATAACTATCACTTAAAGGGGTTACATTGTTGTACTCAGTGTCACGCGCTTAGTCGACGTGGATAATTTCAAGAGGTGTTGTGCTTATAGACTTCTTCAGTGATGCATTGAGTACTTAGAGATTTCTCCACCGTTCCTCATTCGACAATAGTGCAAGCTTAAGTCACAAGATCGAAGGATTCTTATTCAGTTTCACGTTTGATGTATCTGGTTCATTCAATCAGTGGTCACTTCAAATTGCTTTCACGTGGGTTGGTAAAGGTGGCCATGGAGAGTTTATGAGAAGAGATTTTCGATCAACAGCTGATTCTCACAAAATATATAATTAAGCTTCTTTATTATTCTCTCGAGATTTTCAGGGTCATGTACTTACGATTTATTGATGGTTCCGAGTTTTGAAACCATCAAGGGGGAAGAAGAAGAAGACACATTGAACGCACAACGAGTACACGTGATAAACTTCATACCTTCTTTTGATTTGAAGACATTCCGGGATGACATTTGTCATAGCCGCAGAGAAAATAAGTGTTTTAACTCGTGGCGTTATCAATCTCTAAACGGTACACTACTGATTCGAGGTTTAATTGTTTGATTGTTGCAATTAAACATCATCATTATCCTATATGCATTCCCGGGACTTACTGGTGCATCTCCGGAAGAAGATATGTGTATTTCCGGGACTTAACTGACTCTGGTATTACGATGTGAACTTCATGAATGGGATAAAGTGTCCACTTCAGTATTTGAGCTTCATAATTGGGATTGATTTACTTTCTTCAACTATGTGGGGGAAGAAATGTCTTGATTCTTTCTGGTATGCATTACTTGAACTCTCAGGGGGAAGAAAAATTCAGAAGAATTATTCAAGCGTGAGAAGAAAAGTTGTTGATCTACTTGGTGTACCCCTTACTTTCAATCCCTCTTAGCAATGTTATCATGTTATATGATGGGATTTGCTTGTTAGATTCCGCTGTGCGCTTAATCATTCTAAGCTTTATTGAAAGCTTTGAAGTTGCTTACGAGGATTGTCGGTTTAGGGGGAAGCTATCCAAAAGCTTCTACATCAAGTTTATGTGGCATGAATTAGGGGGAAGTTAATTCAGAAGCTTCTCCTTAACCAGAAGTGTATGAGTTACTTAGCTCGTGCCGTTACAGTATTTCTACTACAAGTTAAAGATGAGTCGTTTTGAAGATGAAGGCCTTAGAAGACTTCATCAGCATTGGACGCTTCATGAAAGCTTTTGTTCTTATCATTATGTACTTGTTAGGAAAAATATTGTAAGGAATTCTACACGTCGTCCCATGGGGGAAGATTGTTGGAAATTAACTTTATGTGACGACATTTAAGAATTCCCATTAGTTATCATAGTCACACACGTTTAGACTAGACTAGGTTCATGTATAGTTAAGTGTATCGTGTGTGACTATATATACCCCTCCTTAGCTTCCAAGGAGGGGTGTTGCGTGTGTTTCTTTTTCACTTTCTATTACATTTTTCCTTTCTTTCATCTTACACACACAACCACTCTCTCTCTCTAAGCTCAACAATGGCTTCCACCACCATTTACCACCATGTTAGACCACCGGATCCATAAATAGCAAATCCTCAATTAATGTCCTAAGTGTAGGGGAGTTTACTCCCACATGCTTAAACATTGAGGACAATGTTTATATTAAGTGTAGGGGGACTTCTATCGAAGTTAAGTGGCCTTTTCCTTGTATTTGTCCTCATTTTAACCGAAAAATTTGATTTTTCGACATTTTTCAAAATTTTTAATCTATTTTGGCCTAGTTGTATAGTTGTTTTTACCTTTGTATAGTTATTTTCTCTCTTTGCTAGAACAAATTTTTAATAAAGTGGTTTTAATTTTCTGACGTTGTGAATCCTTTGACTCAACCCGAGTTTACTTATCTAAGTTTACTCTAGCTAGTATCCTTAACGTGTTTAAGTCAAGTTTTGCTAGGCTTTTATATAGGGAGCTTTAAAACGCGAAAGTCTTAACTCTCACGGGTTAAGAACAAGAACTTTTCGCAAGTTCCTATAATTGATCCTAGAGAGTCGTTTATCAAGGGAACTTTAAAACGCGATTTCTAAACTTGAAAGAGTCTAAGAGTTTGCAAGATCCTATAGACGACTCGAAAACCCAAAACTTTGATTTAATAGGCTAAGCATCCACGAGTCTCATTCTTTGAGATTTTAAACTGTGGAGAACGAGAGATGATAGAGTCAATTATAAGTTTGGTATCCTTTCGTGAATTTATGTGAGTTAATTATAAGCCTATTCTCCCATCGCTTGCTAATAAATTTATCTGCAATAAATAAGGTCGTACGATTTGAAAAGTTACTTAGCTTCTAGCCCAAGATCGTTTAAAAGTTGCTCGGTATAGATTAGAGTTCATAGCCAAGGCATAACTTATTGAAGCGGGATGCGAAGATTGGTGAGTCCAAAAAGGTCCTAACAAGGAGGGCTACATTTTGTTGCTAAAGATCCCAAGTGATGTGAAGAATCATTTATCAAAGATCAATATGAAGGATCGAGACACACGACGAAAAGCAAAAACTCCCCAAAAGTCATGGAGAAGTCTATCCAAAAAGACCCTAACAAGGTATGAGGATAAATAGATCCAAGTCCAAAAAGGAGGCAGATCGTTGTATATCAAAGTCCAAAATAAAGATTGGAGAAAAATGAAGAAGTCGTGGTCCAAATATGAAGAATCACTCAAAACTTCAAGTGAAGAAATTCCTATTATGAAGAGAAGGCCATTATTTCATAACGTCTCTCAAGGTTTGAAGTATGAAGCCGCTGCCAAATATCGGTCCGAGAAAGGTCTCAAATCGCGAAGCGAGTTATGCCAAGATATGAACTTTTTGAGGTCCCGAGAAGCAGTTTTAAAAGATTTTGTCCTTTAGCTAACTATTGATTAAATCTTTCACTTTATTTTTAGCCTTAATAACTATTGAAATAAGTCAACAATGCATCCTCGTGATCATTCAAGACAACAATAAAATATAAGAGATACACCTAGGAATAAGGGAGTCTAAGTGAATAATTGGCCCACATGAGTTCGTGTTAGTTTGCTAACTTATAATAACAATGATCTCGTTTTTAAGCTTGGTTTGGAGAAAGTAAAAACTTGAGGATGATGATTATTCATAACATTTCCAAAACCCAAGGTATGTTTTTGATTTCTTTACTTTGAATGTTTATAATTTTCTATCTCTTTAATAAAGGCCAAGGTGATTGATTTTGATGAAAAATGTAAACGTGCTTTGTAACTAATGCATTGCATGAGGACATTGCAATGGTCAAGTGTAGGGGATTTGATAGGTGTGTAAACACCCATCCTTTTTACCACTTAATTACAATAATAACTGAGCCAGAACGTGTATTTTATGTCATTTATGTCGGAATTATGCGTGGTTTGTGTTTTTGTTGTGATTTAGGACGAAAAGGTGGAAAGTGGAGAAAACACGGGCATTCACGGGCTTTTATCGAAGTAAAAGACGAAAGACGAAGTCAAGAAGTCAAGAGTGCAAAAAGAACGGAAGTCCAAGACCAATTCTGAAGATTTATCGAAGAAAAAGTCAAAAGACGGAAGTTTACTAAAGTCGAAGAACTCGAGTCTTATTTATGAAGAAAATTCAAGACGAGTTTAAAGAAATCCCAAGACAAAGTCCAAGTATTAAGAAGATTAACAAAGGATTAAGAAGATCAAGGACTAAAGCATGCAATTAAGGAAAAGATAAAAGAGGAGAGGAAGCTTCATAAGCACTCCCTAATCCTCCCCTATAAATAGAACTTTAGGATTAGCATTTCAGTGTTGTTGGGTGGTTTGACAAACCACCACTTCCACCATTTAAATTCTTGCGCCTTAAATTCATGTATTGCACTTTTAATTCATTTAATTTCCAAGTAAGTTTTATTTTATTGTTCTTGAATCTTTACCTTTATTGTTAATCTCCTTCTACCTTTCTTGTTTGATTTGTTCTTCATCTTTATTGTTCATGTTCTTGATTTTTCATAGTTTTGATTAAGTGGGTTTTGATCATTTTGGTTATGATTGTTAGTTTTGTTGATTTGTTTTGATTGATTATTGTTAGTTGATGGTTATTGGTTGTTTTGGTTTAATCTTTTGGTTAATCTTGGTTAGTTTTGGTTAAATTCGTGTTTGGTTTTTATCCCCTGTTCTTCTCTTCTTTACTGTTCTTCATACTTGCCCAGATATTCCAGATCAACTGCTTTCTTTGTTCTTCATTCGGAATATTCGTTTATTCCGGATCAAAGTCCTTCATGCGGAATATTTAATATTCCGGATAAACCACTTCATTCGGAATATCTATTATTCCGGATCAAATCTTTCATCCGGAATATTTGATTATTCCGGATCCAGTCTTTCATCCGGAATAATATTCCAGATCAAGGGGCGTATTCCAAATGAACCATTTTTTTCCTTTTTATTCTGGATCAAACTTTTTATTCCGGATCAACTTCTTTTCTTTTTTTTATTCTGGATCAACTTCTTTTCCCTTTTTATTCCGGATCAACACTTTATTCCGGATCAACTGGTTTATTCCGGATAAGTGACATATTTCGGATGAACTGATTTATTCTGAATGAATGTTTTCCACTTTTAAGTTTTAAGCTTTACTTTTCCCGCCTTTTTCCTTATTTTCATTTTTACTTGCTTTCCTTTTAGTTTAAGTTTAAGTTTGCGTCATTTACCTTTATTGCTTTTAATTTCTCGTGATTTACTTTTCGTCAAGTTTTAATGTTTCATTGTTGTTTCTTTTTACCGTTTTTATTTTATTTGTTCCAAGTCTTTATTTTTCATTAGTTTTAGACAACGACCCTCTTTTATTTGATTCACCAAGAACAATTAATCTCTTTCACTTAACCGGAAATCAATTCGAGAAGATACCGAGAAAACGAACTTTTCAACTAGTAAAATCTTTACATTAAAATTAATTTACTGAGTCGCACAATTAACCGGAAATCAATTCTACTTTACTGTTTAATTTTAATTCTAGTTTTATTTTCAGTAATTGCTTTTAGTTTAACTTTATTACTTCTCGCATTTATCGTTTTAGTAGATATAGACCAAAGCTCCCCCTTTTTAGTTACCAAGTACAACAATTCCACTTTGAACCGTGATCGATTCGAGAAGATACCGAGAACGAAACAACGACATATACAATTTGGTACGAGCAACACGAACAAAGATCTTGCAAAAGCAACATTTTTAATCAACTAAAACAACAGTTATTATTACATTAGATATACATTGTTATAACTGAAAATACTTACATTATGAACCAAAAATCACAAAAACCCACATTAATTATATAAATCTTAAGTGGTGGTGCGGTGCGGTTAAAATCCGTAAAACCCGCAAAAACCACAAAAACCACAAAAACCCTCAAAACCAAAACCGCATAAAACCGCGCGGTGCGGATCCGCACTTTTCTAAAAACCGCAATCGCGAATGCGGTTTGATTTTTGCCAATATACGCACCGCACCGCACCATTCTCACCCCTAACAAGAACCATCACAAAGCAACCAATCTTCCAAAAGAGTAAAACCCAAATTTTTTTCTCGAGAAAAACTAGGCAAATCACCTCAATTGAAAGATAAGCCAACCAATCAACAGAATCAGTAACAAAATGATTACCACCACCAAATCTCTAAAACACTAATTTTTTCTCAAAAAAATTAAAGGAATAAAATAGATAGATCTAGTTAAAATATTAACAGATCCATCTATCTCAATAGCTAATCCAATCAAAAAAGTATATATAAACAAAACCCCTAATTTTTATCAAAACCATAAAAGTTTTTCATCGATTTTTAGTAACATGGCTCTGATACCATGCAGAAAAACATGATTCAAGAGACTCAAAATGATTTTACTTATATTAACCAAGATATTAAAACAAACAATACATAAAATTAAAGAGACTACCACTGCTAATCAGGTGTAGTCCTATTATTTACATGATAATAGTTTTACAAGATCAAAACATAAAAAGATTGAAAGATAAATTAGGGTTACAGAGATCAAGTTTAGAGAGAGAGAGAGAGAGAGAGAGAGAGAGAGAGAAAGATAACTCAAAAACACAGATAGAAACTATCACAACTAACTCCAACTAAGTTGCTAGGGTAATATAAGGGAAATAAAGAGCCGTTGGGATATTAGGCTTCAGGTCTTGGGCTTGGGTTAAAACCATGCTTGAGACACTTTAGCAAACCAACAACTTTAGTCCCTCGTTTCTAAGAGTGCTTCCATAGCAAGTCCAACAGGGGGAACTGAAACATTAAACAAACAATATAAGTCCTTTAAGTTAATATAGGTTAGCAGATTAGGTCATATAATTTAACAAGACATTTTGACAAAACACATCAAAAGTTCAACCTCAACTCATGACTAAATATATTGTTCAAACAAGTGTTTGTTGCATAAGATTAGGTTTTTGGAAGAAGGTCACCTGGCACTCAAAAATATTATATGATGCATGATTTATTCAGCGATTTAAATATTTTAAAGAACTTTATTGTTAAATTTAATTAAGAAACATTGTAAAAACCCATTATTCTTTTATTTTTGAACGATAAATACTACTAGTAATGGACACTGCAAAAAGAGTTACGATTAAGTTAGTATGAAACAAGTGATCAAGGTAGGAATCAAATGTCAAGTACTAATAAACGAATATCATTTTGAAGTTTAACACATATACTCTCCATAATCTCTATTATTCATTTTTACATTTGTCATGATCACATTGTGATGATTAGGAAGATTTTAGACAAATAAGTCATTAAAAAATATAAACAACTATTTAATGTATGACTACATAATTACGTATATTAGGTAAAAGAATAATATGTTACTAATGCTCATGGTAACATTACTTGTTTATATATTAATATACCTTTATTAAAGCATCTAGCTTATTTTCCAACTACTTAATCTATAATATAACAAAAGTAAAACATTTTGTGAGAATTTCATACATTTAAAAAATCAATTCATTTCTTAATTAGTAATATTTTCCTAAGAATAAAGTTTTTTTAGATATTTGAATATATTAAAAACCGATTTATTTTCAAATTAAGCTAAAAAACAAAACGTGAAATTCGAGGATTTTGATGGGGAAAAAATGATATAAAAATATAACTGTCAAACTATTAGATGATTAATAAATCAAACTAAAAACCGATTTCTTTTAGAATTTTTTATTTTAAATATCGCCTTTTAGGTTATACTGTATATAATTAGAAAGAAAAAGCATTTGGTAAAAAAAAAAAGGCAAATGACATAAAAAGTTACTCATCTTGTATGAAAATTCAATTAAAAGCACTTAATTTTTTTCTCAATTTAAGGTACCGATCTTTTTTCTTGTTACAATGTTGGGCAATTAACACATTTAAAGTTTATATATTAACGTCCGTTTACTTTATTATTGCATCATTAGTCCTTTACATTAACGACACTTTATAATAAACTCAAAATTTCCTTTTTAACAGTTATAGACTGTTTTCTACCTTTTTTGTCTGATTATTACCATTTTCGTTCGGTTTTAATCGTTTTGGTCTGGTTTTTTCGTTTTTGCCTGTTTTACCGTTTTCGACCTTTTTTAGCGTGTTTAATATCGTTTTCGACCATTTTTACTGTTTTCGTCTATTTCTGGCTGTTATCGCCTATCTTTTACGAACAAAAAAGTCAAAACGAACAAAAACGGTTAGAAATGGTTAAAAAAGGTCGAAAACGATAAAAACGAAAAAAAAGTTAAATGCCGTAAAATGGACAAAAACGGTCAGAATGGCTCGAACACATAAAAAAAATGGACGAAACGGTCGGAAACGGTAAAAGAAGGACGAATGTGTAAACACGGACCAAAACGACTAAAATGCGAACGAGAACGGTAAAAATGAGACGAAAAAGCTAGAAACGGTTTAAAACTGTAAAAAAACGAATTTTAAGTTTATTATAAAGTGTCATTAATATAAAGGATTAACCATGAAATAATAAAGTAAACGATCGTTAATTATAACGTTTAAATTTTTTAATTGTCCAAACATTGCAAAAGAAAAAAAAACGATACCTTAAATTGAGAAAAAAAAATTTAGTAACTTTAATTGAGTTTTAACCTAAGATGAGTACCTTTTTTTATACTATTTACCCTAAAAAAATTGTAATTATTAAAATTAGCATACCTTCCAATTATACTTTTGTTTGTTTGGTTTTTGGGAAGCAATTTTTTTAGATATAAAGTTCAAAAGTACGAACATATACATAGCAAACCGTTACTTTTATCATGTTAACAATGTTTTTAATGCTTAATCATTAACTAACAATTATCAATTAACTTTATATTACATTCTTTTGAAAAGAAAAGTAATTTACTTTAAATAACCTAAAAAGAATCATTATGTTTTAAGCCGGAAAAAAAATCTAACTTTTAGGGTTTTCCAATTTACAGTCAAAAGATGATTTTTGATTTTGCTTTCGAGTGGTCGGAAATATGTTTTAATCATGTTTCAAAATTTATATTTACTAGATTATGAATGCAAAAAGATAGGTTAATCAAGATTTACTTCGACAGTATGGGCTAAAGAGTTACAACTTATTTAATGGTGTCATATTTTTTAAGATAGTTGAGATGCACATGTTATTTCATGCGGCGATGAGTAATAAGTGACGATTTTTTAACAATTGATTTAACGTTAAAATGTAAAAAAAATTAATTAAAACAAATAAAATCACTAAAAATGAAAAAAAAATGAGAAAATTTTTTTGTAAATATATCAAAATGAATTTTGAATTAAAGAGAATTTTCTTTTAAAATTTTTGTGGTGAAATTAGATTATGAAAAAAATAAATAGGTTAAAAATTATTTTAATTTAAAAATAAAAATGATTTTTTAATAAGTTGTTATAAAAGTTTGTTACAAAATAAATAGATAGTCAAGATTTGATGTTAGGCTTGGATTAAAAATGATATAATGATTAAGTTATTAATATGTTTATCTTAATTTTTGGTTTGGAGTTATAATATGTATATACATCATTTATATATTAGTATAGAAGTATAGATATATCAGTGTAAATCAACTATCTTAATAAATATTATACAATTGAAAAAATTGTTATTTTTTACTTTGTATCTATGAAGATCAAGTCATTATAAATGAAAATGGTTTCAAATATAGGAAACTCATTACGCAAAAACTGTTATTTAACGCGAATTTACATTAACGTATCAGTGGTTTTTACGTTTATTTATGAAACTAATTTGAGTAATAAGATAGAAACTAGTTCATTTTTTTTCTGCATATGCATGTTTTTTTTCTACGACGAAGTTTATATTTCTTTTTTGTGTTTGAGATAAAAAGAAAATGGAGAAAATTCTAAAAACAAGAAAACAAAAAATGTTCAAAAACAAAACTTGGCCCACGTTAACAGAAATAACACATAAGTTGGGTTTATGTTTTGGGCCTCTGTTTAAAAATATTTGGACCACATGAGTCCAACAATTTGCATTTTTTGAAAAAGCTAGTGTATTTCTTATATTTTTTATGATTAATCATCTATAATAAGTGTGTACTATAGTTAGAAACTTCAAAGTCGTCTCGTTGATTTTGAGTGCTCTGTGCCATGAAAAAAAGGCCCCTTTCGTTGATATATCCAAGATAACCACTGAATTCAAATATCGACTGTACCGGAAAAGAAGGCGCTGCTCCATTGGTGAAATGCATTTCTGCAATTCGTCAATTGGCATACGATATTGTTCCAGCCTTTTTAGATGTATATATGCAAATCTCTAAAAGAACTTCACGGGAGAGTCTTGATCATTTTTGTTCTGCTATAAGGGCGATTTATGGGCCAGAATATCTGAGAAAACCCACGGTCAGTGATGTTGAATTACTATATCAACATCACGAAAGGAAGCACGGTTTCCTTGGGATGCTAGGAAGTCTAGACTGCACGGATTGGGAGTGGTTTGGTTGTCCGTACGCCCATAAAGGGCAAAATCAAGAGAAAAATCAAAATCAACATTGTCCTTTTGTTGACATTTAGCCCTGGTATGTTCAAAACTGAAGCCAATAGTACTTCTCATTTTCTCTCTTTTTATTTTTCAACTTAGCCGCCGTTTTCTCTCTTGCATTCTCTCTGAAGCAAATAGTACATCCCAAATAGTCAGAGTTTAATAAGTTGTTCTTTATATCTAGATATAGACTAAGTCAGCTTTAAATTGTGATCTATATCTAGATATAAAATAACTTACAGTATTTAAATTGTGATTTATATCTAGATATAAAGTAAGTCAAAGTTTTTAAATTATTAGTTATATCTAGATATAACTTAAATTAGTGTTTTTAATTATGATTTATATATTGATATAAAATAAGTCAATGTTTTTAAAAATGTTCTGAATATCTAGATATAAAAAAAGGAGATTCAGATTTTGGAGAAAAACAAGTTTTTATATCTAGATATAAAGTGTATCTAAATATAAATTCCTATGTAAATCAAGATATATATAAAGTATATCTAGATATATATCAGGCATATCTAGATATACTTTTTAAATCTTTTTATGTTACTTCATATCCAGATATAAGGGTTAATTTAGAAATTATGACCAGATATATATAAAGTATATCTAGATATATATAAAGTATATCTAAATATATATAAAGTATATCTGGATATAGGGGTGTCAATATTTTCGACCCGACCCGACCCGAACCTGACCCGAGCATATTCGGGTCGGGTTACTCGGGTTGAAATTTCAACTCGGGTTAGTCGGGTCAACCCGACTAACCCGAATTCGAAATCGGGTCGGACATCGGGTAAAATATTTATGCCTAATTCGGGTTCGGGTCAACCCGATTGACCCGAATAAGAATTTTTTTTTATTTTTTTTTTTTTAAAATTTAAATTAAATATTAATTCTATTAAAAAAATTAAAAAAAAAGATTTTTTTTATATTTTACCCGTAGTCGGGTTGACCCGAACCCGAATAGACCCGACCCGAGTAGACCCGACCCGAATAGACCCGAACCCGACTAACCCGAGTTCAACTCGGGTCGGGTTCGGGTAAAATATTTTTACCCTCAACCCGAATTCAACCCGACCCGAATAACCCGAACCCGACCAACCCGACCCGATTCCCACCCCTATCTGGATATAAATTGCTATATATATCCAGATATATATAAAGTATATCTAGATATATACAAAGTATATCTGGATATAAAACAGAATCATATTCGTCATTTATAACTGGTAAAACACTATTCGAGACACGAGGAACCCAATACAGTGCTCCATCCAGACCTTCAATCTAACTATTCGTTTTTAAAACGAATAATATATTTTCAATAAGCAATCCTAAACATCCCCTTACTACATACTACAATTTTTAATAGTTTATCTTTATTCTTTAGTAACCATAAATCTGCTAGGGTGGAGACTACATGAGTACTTTTTTGGGCTTGTAGCTCCATAAATATACACAGAAGGAATTCTCATCTAAACGGTTCTTTAACTTATATGCTCAGAGTATCAAACCAACTCCTAACATACCAATACATAAAAATGACTTCAATAAAAGAGCCTAACACACACACATTTCATATAGAACCTATCTACTTAGACCAGACTCAGACTGTGTAAGTGTTCATACCAAGTAATAAAATCTTTTGAATATGTTTCTCTGCCTTCGTTTCTTGTTCAATCCGCCTTTCTATTTCTGTGCCTGAAAATTAATGAGTCGATGTGAAACTGAAGGGTATATGTAGAAACTATAATAACATAATGAAAGAGGAAAACGTCAAAGAAATGAGAGTTTGTGCACATTACATGAGCATTTTATTCTGTGTGGTTACCACGTTTATGTCTGCTACAGAGTAAGCCTGTAACACCCCATTTTGATAAATGGAATGTCACGCGTGATTATGGCGTGTCATCAAAGCATGCAAGGTGATATGTAGTAAAACATACATGACCAAAGGGAAAACCGGAATCAAACATCGGTTCCCAAACATAAGCCCAAAACATAAATAAAGGAAATGAACTGAATAAAGACTAAACAAGCATAACTATATGAAGGCAAAAAGGAAAAGAAGTCTCTGGCAGCTTCCATCCTATGTGCGTCCTCCAAATGCTCGAGTCTTGGGTACCTGCCGTTTTGGGACATGGAAAGGAAAGTAACGGCTGAGCAAGACGCTCAGTGCACGGATGTACAATAAAGCATGAAATAGGATAAGCATGTAACATCTAACAGCGGAAGACTAAGTACTGAGTAAACTGGTTAAGTAACATGAAAACTGGTTTTATAGTTTGAAAAGCCTTATGTTTAACCTGTGAAAACTGTTTTAACATATAAATACCATAGCCCATATAGGTCATGAAAAGGTCACGTGCATGAATACTTGGAGGGGTGACCTCATCATGCTGATTAGAGGGGATGCCTCTAATTAATATACTGGTTTGGGTAGGAGGGATCAACTCCTTGTGAAGGATGCAAGGCACACACCACATTCACCATGATATACTGAATAAAACATGTAACTAGGATGCACCCATACGCCCCGACTGATATAATAATATGGCCAAACTGAAAAGGGACGCCACGAGCAATCACTCCGCCGTGGGGAAGTCATAACATCGGTGCCTCCAATGCTATGGTTATGGTACCTCCATAACTAGGTGAAACTGGTCATGCTTGTATATGGCTATAGTTTATGCTAAATTAACATAAGCAGTTCAAAACAATAAAACAAATGCTGGGGAAAACAGTTGGCTGCATACGGGGAAATCCTAATAAGGAAAGAATGTCCATACTGAAAGGACGGGAATCCGTACCTCAAGTCCAGTGAAATGAACGGAAGAAAGACTCCTACTTCTGGATCACTAATGCTACATGAATACACACGTGTATAAGTATCGATTCACTGATTACGTACTGGGTTCTGTGTCTTGTTATAGCTGATTTGGTATGTTTTAGGTCATGGTTCACTGTTTAAAGCCTTAAACTGTGTTTATCTTGTATTTCTGGTTTATCTGATTAATTATTACTGGTGTTTCATGTATTAATATACTTACTGTATAATAATAAGTAACTTTCCAAAAATAGCAGGTTTCCAAAAATAGAAAGTTTCCAAAAATAGAAAGTTTCCAAAAATAGAAAGTTTCCAAAAATAGAAAGTTACCAAAAATAGAAAGTTTCCAAAAATAGAAAGTTTCCAAAAATAGAAAGTTTCCAAAAATAGAAAGTTTCCAAAAATAGAATTTACTGCCTAAAATAGATTAGTTTCTAAAAATAGAAAGTTTCCAAAAATAGATCAGCTGCCTTAATTAAATAAGTTTCCATATATAGAAAGTTGCCATGATTAGGTTAGCTGCCTGAATTAGATTGATTTCCATATATAGAAGGTTTCCATAATTAGAGTAGTTGCCTTATTTAATTAAGTTTCTATAAATAGAAGTTTCCATAATTAGAATTAAGCTAATTATATAAGCTAACATATAAGTCTAAGTGTTATAAGCTTACTACTTAAGTCATATGATATAGTGTATAGTTTAATTATTATTTCATGTATTTTAATTAAACTATAGGTTAAGCATTTTAATTAAAGTATAACATGTATAATTAAAATGAAATGAAAATACTTAGGTTAACATGTGTATTATTATTAATAATAATATAACCTAAGTCATGTCTAAATTAATTAATTATAGGCATGTTTTAATAATTAATTAATTATAACTTATAACATAAAATACTTAGGTTAAATTAATGTCATGATAAACTAATAATTAAAATAACCTAAGTCATGATTTAATTAATATTTCATGTTATTAATTAATTATAACCTAAGTTCATGATTCATAAAAATTACATGTAACATAGATCATGATTTTAACCAACGAACCGTGAACCGGGTATGAATTCGACACCGTACCCCGGGCCAAACCCGGGGCACACGTGTCCCCTTGCTGCCGTGGGTCCCACATGAGCCAACCAAGACCATTTGTGGTCTTGGTGGTGGCGGCAATAGCAAACCAAACCCCCCTCGGGTTTGTTTTGCTAGGCGGCTAGAAACAACACCCCTTTTTAAATCATTCCTTGATTTTATTTAATACCAAAACATGTTAGATCAATGATTAATTATCTTGTTTTCATAAGAAAAATAATAACATGTTCATGAAAATAATCAAAGATCAAAAGAATTAAAAAGAATTAAAAAGAAGGGTTAGAAAGGTATACCACTATGTAGCTTAGAAAAAGGATGAACAAACACGTATTCTAACACTTGTTTTCAAGATCAAAATCAATCAAACACCCCCTTATGATGGTGTATAGGTGGCGGCACAAAGGAGGCAAAAGGAAGAGGAGAAAACTCTTTTTAGGGTTTTTAGTTTATTTCTTGTAAAATGAAAATGAAAACATGTTTAACACTTTACCCCCCTTAACTTGAAAAGTCCATGGGCTAAGCCCATTATATGCATGTGTGCCGTGGGTATGGGGGCCCCACATGGGGTACCCGTACCTTTCTCGTGTCCCGATGTTTCGTGTTCGTTCGTGGTTAAACGTGCTCGTGTTTAACGTGTTTCTGTTTCATGTAACGTGTCGTTTATCGTAAACTTAACGCTCGTAAATATATTATAAGTATTTACGTAATTATTTTAGTTAGTATTTTAAATGGTGTTCATGATTTAATTGTGTTCACGTGATATATTATTAACTGTTTATCATGAGTTCGTACGTAATCGATACTTGTCATGTCATACACGTATGCACTTGCTTGATTATTAGCACATGAATGTGATCAATACTGAATAAGGTAAGTTTTAATCTAGGACGTACGATCTTAAGGTTACTGTTCATGGTAAAAGCATGCGGGTTTTACAATTCTTCCCCCCTAAAAAGAATAATTCGTCCCCGAATTATAGATAAAGTAACTGGAAGCGAAACATACCCGAGTCAAACTGGAAAGGTATGCAAAATAACGGAAATGAAGGTGACATGGTAGAAGGGAACGTGGAACGTGACATGTCTTGAAAAGACATGGAACGTGACGTGACTGAAAAGACGTATCTAATCGATAAGAGAAAAATGGATAAGAAGTCCGGATGAACTTATCCGTTTCCAAGTGGCCTCCCTCTTGGAACGGTTCCTTCAGAAAATCTTGACACTAATGATAAATCTTGGTCCTCATGACCTTGACTTGGAATACGAAGAAATTCTTGGTTATCAACGGAAGGTAGATCCCCTACATTCGATCGAGGAAAAAGAGTTAACGTGCAAGGGTAGCTGAAACGTTACGATGCAAGACCATCTGACTTAGCTGATACTTGGAAACGATGCGCGAGACATAAAGAAACGTAGTACGTGAAAAATTTTGAACGTGATACGTGAAAACATTTTGAACGTGCTACGTGGAGATATGGCGAGTGTAGTATGAGTAAACATATCGTGATCCATGATACGTGTAACATATCTTGATCATGATATGAGGAACGTGGAATGAACATGACATGTGAGACATATCATGATCATAGAATATAATAGCGGTAACGCCAAACGCTACAAAGTGAGACGTGGAATATGACGTGAAACGTCTATCTGATGATGGAGAGTTATACTAAACTTGGGTCTGGTCTCACAAGTTCTTGCAAACTTCCCAGAATGAGGAAAGAAATGAACGTAAAATCGTAAGCCAAAATACAATCATGAACGTGAATAGTGTCATGAACGTGAGCGCGAAAGCAAGTCGTGGAATTAGAATGAAGACGTAAAGTAAGTTAGGAGTACAATTACGAATCTTTGTCTGACCGATAGCTGAGGGATTGCCAAGTGATCGGATGAGCCTTGGCTGAAACATGTTTGTTCAATCTGTTGGTTCTGAAATCCGTACGGATGTAGGGATTCTGCAGACTTGATCAAACTGTTGACAATAACCCAGATAGCATCATGCTTCTTCTGAGTTTGCTGAAATCTGGTAACTAAAATCCATGGAGATCTTGTCCCTTTTCGATTCACAATTTCATATGATGAAAACATACCCGTCTGTTTGTGTCCTATCTTAGCCTGTTTGTATAACAGGTATGAAGATATGAACGTAACTGTATCCTGCTTCGTAGAAACTTGATACATGGAAGGTTGCGAAACTCTGAGTCTCTGAATCTAGACTTCTCCTAGCGTAGGATTTTATAGAACACCTAATGTAGTGTCGGGTTCTCTTCTTTACTCATAAGCTGAGTCATGGTAAGATTAACCGTAGAATGCCATGTGATTCAGCGTGTCACTGTAATTAAACAGAATTGATATTGGAAAAAAAATATTCAAAGGTAGAATTTCCCTTGTCATAGAATTTGCAACATAGTGCAGATATGGTCTTCCTGTTCTTCTCTAGGCTTAGAGGAAATCAGGTTATCCTCAATGAAAACGCTGATGAATTTGTTTAGGAGTTCATGGAAGCTCAATTTATTAACTCCATAATGCTGTTGGAGCATTGATGATACTGAATCAAAATCATAAATCTAGCATGACCGAGTCGTGCACAAGTAGCAGTCATGGACACGTCCTGCTTTTTTCACTCGTCACTGTTGGCAGCATGATCGTGAGTTCGATCTTGGAAAAGTGATTAACACTATAAGGTTGATTGGACATGTTGTCAATACGTGGAGGAGAATAACGGTCATGAATGGTGATTTGTTTAAGTCAACCGTAGTCGACACATAATCTCATGGTACCATCCTTCTCCTAGAAGGTTCTTCTGGAGTGTAAGGAACAATTTTGGAATAATCCGTTGGTTATGCGTAAAAGGACCTTAGTAGTCGTGGGTTACTGACAACTAGAAAATTTTAGCAATATGGTTAAAAAGCACGTGCTTGAAAAGCATAGATAATTTGTAAAGATTTTCGGATGGAAAATCAAGCTGAATGTATTCAGGAGCCTGGACGTTACTGTACATAATTATGAATCATAACATGGTGTGGTGTTCATAGTACATAATTAGGATATAAATTCATCTCGTGTCTGTCCGAGGAAAATGCGTTAGCAGCTTGGATCTCATCATTTAGCTGACGGAAAATCTTCGTATACGTGGAAACACGAAAGGCGTCCTTCATGGTTATGAATATATGAACTATGGTCAAAGGAATGAAAGTGACATCGGCAACGTGACAGTTCTCACTGATGCGCCGATAATGGTGTTGAAATTCTTGTGGCCTGATTAATACATGGCACAACAACATAGATATACCCTTGGAGGGTACCCTGAGTTTCTTAGAAATGTTCCATAATCAGACGTGAGTCATGTGTCTTGACTCGTGTCTTGAGAAATGTAAGCGTGACATATGTCTTGACTGGTATCTTGACATGTGTCCTCAGAAAGAATACGTGAAACATGTGTCTTGACTGATGTCTTGACATGTGTCTCGAGATGTGAAACAATTAGAACTACAAATATTAGGTTAATATGCCAGAATTGGCGGATCGGTTGGACTACTGATCATTTGTATGTCTGATCACGTCCGTGGTCGGAGCCTCGGTTGCGATTTCTAGGATAGTTGCTGTCATAGTAGTGGTTACTATCATCTTGTCTGTCGGTTCTCTGACGGTCATTCTCATGACCGTGACTCATGTAACTATTTAGCTGAGTGGCCGGCTGGTACTGGTTTGCACTCACATGGCTGAAATGACAGCTGAACGACGTGTGACATGTAACTATGAATTTAGGACAATGATTGATGGGAATTGTTTGATGGTGAAGCATCTTCTCGTCCAATTGCTTTGCTCCGACGCCTTTGCCTTCGTTTTTTAGGATCTCCAAGTTGTGAACAGCATCAGCATCAGCATCTCGTAGCGTCTCCCAACATCAGCAGCATCAACCTTCAGTAACATCTCCAAGCTATGAGCGGCATCGACAATCTTGTAGAATATCAGTAAGTGAACATACGCCTGAGATGATTTAGAATCGACTAGCGAATACTCGTGAAGTATTGCAAGTGGAATACACATGGATTAAGGTACATGTAATACACATGAAATACGGTACGTGGAGTACACATGGAATGCACATGAAATGATCGGTATGGGCTCGATCATTTGTCCTGATTTAAGGAAAGTAAACCGGTTAAACGGTTAGGAAAACCATCATGATAACCTGGCAGTATTAGCATAGACGTCATTCTGGTTGCATAGAGAAACGCTAAAGTGTGGTTACACAAAATTCAACGATGATGTGACTGACAGCATGATCAATGAAAACCAACCATGACTATCATGAAAGCATGTTTCAAGAAATCTAACAATGTCTTGTAGGACAACTTAAATAACAAAAGAGGCGTGAAACATAATCAACATGAAGACGGAATTATCATGAGGAAACATGAAACCATCTATTACGAAGAAGTGTATAACATAATCAGCATGAAACTGAAGTTAACCATGACAGTATGAAGGCATACTTGACATAAGAACATAATAACTTATGATGGGACATGAAAAAAAAAAAAAAAAATTTTTTTTTTGCCAATTTAAATCATGAGAAAAATTTTATGCAAGAAAAACAGTGCATGAATGCGTAATGTAGTTTATAAAACCTTTATATGTGCGAGGGAAACGCCTATGGGTCGGTTCCAAAACAAAAGACATGGCGAGGGGACGCCTATGGGTCGGTCCCAAAGTTAAAAGTTTCGATAAAAGCACATGCGACTAAATAGGGCCAGTCCTGTACCAACCATTACTTAGTCAAAATTCCTGCAACAGATGACATATGATATAAATGCATGAATGCATGAAACATAATAATTAAAAGTCATTGTCAAAACTTAACAGAAAAAATTTTATGTGAAAATTATGAACTACTGGGGTCAGTCCACATCGTCACAGTTCACAAGGAACATCATGCATAGACAATGACACATAACTAAGCATGGATGACGGTTGTTCATTCCATATTAGTAAGACGATACTGGTGAAAACATCATGGTGAAAACAACAAGGTGCTGAAAACGTCATGGCTAAAACAAAAAGGTGCTGAAAACATAATGGTTAAAACAACAACGCGCTGAAACATCAATACGTGGAATAACAATCGTTGGCTTAGGAAGCTCCTGGTGACTACCCACTAGTCACAGGTCGAGTTTTAGAGCCTACAGGTCGAAGCCTTGTCTCTGATACCATAATTGTAACACCCCATTTTGATAAATGGAATGTCACGCGTGATTATGGCGTGTCATCAAAGCATGCAAGGTGATATGTAGTAAAACATACATGACCAAAGGGAAAACCGGAATCAAACATCGGTTCCCAAACATAAGCCCAAAACATAAATAAAGGAAATGAACTGAATAAAGACTAAACAAGCATAACTATATGAAGGCAAAAAGGAAAAGAAGTCTCTGGCAGCTTCCATCCTATGTGCGTCCTCCAAATGCTCGAGTCTTGGGTACCTGCCGTTTTGGGACATGGAAAGGAAAGTAACGGCTGAGCAAGACGCTCAGTGCACGGATGTACAATAAAGCATGAAATAGGATAAGCATGTAACATCTAACATCGGAAGACTAAGTACTGAGTAAACTGGTTAAGTAACATGAAAACTGGTTTTATAGTTTGAAAAGCCTTATGTTTAACCTGTGAAAACTGTTTTAACATATAAATACCATAGCCCATATAGGTCATGAAAAGGTCACGTGCATGAATACTTGGAGGGGTGACCTCATCATGCTGATTAGAGGGGATGCCTCTAATTAATATACTGGTTTGGGTAGGAGGGATCAACTCCTTGTGAAGGATGCAAGGCACACACCACATTCACCATGATATACTGAATAAAACATGTAACTAGGATGCACCCATACGCCCCGACTGATATAATAATATGGCCAAACTGAAAAGGGACGCCACGAGCAATCACTCCGCCGTGGGGAAGTCATAACATCGGTGCCTCCAATGCTATGGTTATGGTACCTCCATAACTAGGTGAAACTGGTCATGCTTGTATATGGCTATAGTTTATGCTAAATTAACATAAGCAGTTCAAAACAATAAAACAAATGCTGGGGAAAACAGTTGGCTGCATACGGGGAAATCCTAATAAGGAAAGAATGTCCATACTGAAAGGACGGGAATCCGTACCTCAAGTCCAGTGAAATGAACGGAAGAAAGACTCCTACTTCTGGATCACTAATGCTACATGAATACACACGTGTATAAGTATCGATTCACTGATTACGTACTGGGTTCTGTGTCTTGTTATAGCTGATTTGGTATGTTTTAGGTCATGGTTCACTGTTTAAAGCCTTAAACTGTGTTTATCTTGTATTTCTGGTTTATCTGATTAATTATTACTGGTGTTTCATGTATTAATATACTTACTGTATAATAATAAGTAACTTTCCAAAAATAGCAGGTTTCCAAAAATAGAAAGTTTCCAAAAATAGAAAGTTTCCAAAAATAGAAAGTTTCCAAAAATAGAAAGTTACCAAAAATAGAAAGTTTCAAAAAATAGAAAGTTTCCAAAAATAGAAAGTTTCCAAAAATAGAAAGTTTCCAAAAATAGAATTTACTGCCTAAAATAGATTAGTTTCTAAAAATAGAAAGTTTCCAAAAATAGATCAGCTGCCTTAATTAAATAAGTTTCCATATATAGAAAGTTGCCATGATTAGGTTAGCTGCCTGAATTAGATTGATTTCCATATATAGAAGGTTTCCATAATTAGAGTAGTTGCCTTATTTAATTAAGTTTCTATAAATAGAAGTTTCCATAATTAGAATTAAGCTGATTATATAAGCTAACATATAAGTCTAAGTGTTATAAGCTTACTACTTAAGTCATATGATATAGTGTATAGTTTAATTATTATTTCATGTATTTTAATTAAACTATAGGTTAAGCATTTTAATTAAAGTATAACATGTATAATTAAAATGAAATGAAAATACTTAGGTTAACATGTGTATTATTATTAATAATAATATAACCTAAGTCATGTCTAAATTAATTAATTATAGGCATGTTTTAATAATTAATTAATTATAACTTATAACATAAAATACTTAGGTTAAATTAATGTCATGATAAACTAATAATTAAAATAACCTAAGTCATGATTTAATTAATATTTCATGTTATTAATTAATTATAACCTAAGTTCATGATTCATAAAAATTACATGTAACATAGATCATGATTTTAACCAACGAACCGTGAACCGGGTATGAATTCGACACCGTACCCCGGGCCAAACCCGGGGCACACGTGTCCCCTTGCTGCCGTGGGTCCCACATGAGCCAACCAAGACCATTTGTGGTCTTGGTGGTGGCGGCAATAGCAAACCAAACCCCCCTCGGGTTTGTTTTGCTAGGCGGCTAGAAACAACACCCCTTTTTAAATCATTCCTTGATTTTATTTAATACCAAAACATGTTAGATCAATGATTAATTATCTTGTTTTCATAAGAAAAATAATAACATGTTCATGAAAATAATCAAAGATCAAAAGAATTAAAAAGAATTAAAAAGAAGGGTTAGAAAGGTATACCACTATGTAGCTTAGAAAAAGGATGAACAAACACGTATTCTAACACTTGTTTTCAAGATCAAAATCAATCAAACACCCCCTTATGATGGTGTATAGGTGGCGGCACAAAGGAGGCAAAAGGAAGAGGAGAAAACTCTTTTTAGGGTTTTTAGTTTATTTCTTGTAAAATGAAAATGAAAACATGTTTAACACTTTACCCCCCTTAACTTGAAAAGTCCATGGGCTAAGCCCATTATATGCATGTGTGCCGTGGGTATGGGGGCCCCACATGGGGTACCCGTACCTTTCTCGTGTCCCGATGTTTCGTGTTCGTTCGTGGTTAAACGTGCTCGTGTTTAACGTGTTTCTGTTTCATGTAACGTGTCGTTTATCGTAAACTTAACGCTCGTAAATATATTATAAGTATTTACGTAATTATTTTAGTTAGTATTTTAAATGGTGTTCATGATTTAATTGTGTTCACGTGATATATTATTAACTGTTTATCATGAGTTCGTACGTAATCGATACTTGTCATGTCATACACGTATGCACTTGCTTGATTATTAGCACATGAATGTGATCAATACTGAATAAGGTAAGTTTTAATCTAGGACGTACGATCTTAAGGTTACTGTTCATGGTAAAAGCATGCGGGTTTTACAATTCTTCCCCCCTAAAAAGAATAATTCGTCCCCGAATTATAGATAAAGTAACTAGAAGCGAAACATACCCGAGTCAAACTGGAAAGGTATGCAAAATAACGGAAATGAAGGTGACATGGTAGAAGGGAACGTGGAACGTGACATGTCTTGAAAAGACATGGAACGTGACGTGACTGAAAAGACGTATCTAATCGATAAGAGAAAAATGGATAAGAAGTCCGGATGAACTTATCCGTTTCCAAGTGGCCTCCCTCTTGGAACGGTTCCTTCAGAAAATCTTGACACTAATGATAAATCTTGGTCCTCATGACCTTGACTTGGAATACGAAGAAATTCTTGGTTATCAACGGAAGGTAGATCCCCTACATTCGATCGAGGAAAAAGAGTTAACGTGCAAGGGTAGCTGAAACGTTACGATGCAAGACCATCTGACTATTATGCTATTCGGAAAAACAAGGCTATTCGGAAAATATTCCGAATAAGGAAAAAATGAAATTGCTATTCTGAATATTAAAGCTATTCGGAAAATGTTCTGAATAACAAAACAAAAACACCCCTATTCGGAATATATGGAAAGTTCCGAATAAGACAACAAAAGAATCCCTATGCGGAATATTGGAAAGTTCCGAATAATGAAACAAAGAAACGGCTATGCGGAATATTGAAATATTCCGAGTAACAGAAATGAACACACCCCTATTCGGAATATTTGAAAAGTTCCGAATAAGGGAACACAAAATGGGCTATTCGGAATTTTCTGGGCAGATGAAGAACAGTAACAGCAGCAAGTAAACAGGGTACACGAAATTAACTCAAAATCAACTCCAATACTTAAAAAGGTTTTACCAAACTAACCAATAATCATTAACATACCATAAGGAACAAATCCCACCAATAAAAACACTAAATCAACAACTTTTTAATACCAAACTTGAATCAAATAAAAACTTAAGAACTTGCAAAAAGAGATGATGAAGAACAAGATTAATGAAAAGGTGGAATGGATTGATTTAGGGAAAAGTAACAAGAGTATTGATTAAAGATTACAAGATTAAAAGAAAAAGATGAAAATCACCAAACTCCCTAATGGAGTTGGTGATGAGACGAACTACAAAGCCTGGGAAAAAGGAAAAATGAAGCTAACTCCCTTCAATGTGAAGGGAGTGATCTATTTATAGTCCTAATGGTTGGTTGGTGAGTGGGCTTTCTCCCTTTCTTCTTGTCTTCTCGTCTTTTCAGAAAAGTTGACGTTTTCGATTCTGATTCGGGATTTGTTGTCGATTAAATCCAACTCGTCTTTTAATTTCTTCGTTAAATAGACTTGAGTTTCTTCGACTTATGAAAATCCTCCGTCTTTAGTCCTTTTCTTTGATAAATCTTCGAATAGGCCCAGTGACTTCAAATCTTTTGCACCTCTTGGACAATAGACTTCGTCTTGAGTCTTTTTCCTTGATAAAACCGTGCAATCCCATGTTTTCTTTAATATTCATCCGGTTAGCTCTGAAATCATAATAAATACAAAAACCACGCATAATTCCAAACAAATGATATTAATTACGTGTTTTGGTCTTGTTTTAGCCAGAATTAAGTGGTAAAAGGATGGGTGTTTACACACCTATCAAATCCCCTACACTTAACCATTGCCATGCCCTCATGCAATGCTTAGTGATAAAGCAATTTTACATTTTTCTCATAATTAATCAACCTTGGCCTTATTTAGATTCTACTAAACAAAAATTAAAATACTAAGAGAACTTAAAACTTTAAAGTAAGCAGAAGAATGGAAATAACTTGTAAAGAAATCAAGGACTTACATTAGGGCTTTGGTGTTGCGAAGATTTATCACCCTCAAGTTTCACGTTCCCCACACTAAGCTTAAAAACGAGATCATTGTTATTATAAGTTAGTAAATCAAACACTTACACACATGGCTTAATTAAATGCTTAAACTCCCTTATTCCTAGTTGTATCTCTTATATTTTATTTTTGTCTTAGAATGATCATGAAGATGCATTTTTGGACTTATTTCGATAGTTTATTAAGGCTGAAAGCAAGGTAGGACGATTTGATCAATAGTTAGCTAAAGGACAAAATCTCTTAAAACTGCTTCTCGGGATATCAAAAAGTTCATATCTTGGCATAACTTGGTTCACGATTTGAGACCTTTCTCGGGCCGATATTTGGCATGTACTTCATACTTCATATCTTCGAGAGACGTTCTTGAGATAATGGTCTTCTCATCATAATAGAGTTTCTTCACTTGGAGACTTTTGAGGGGTACTCCAATTTTGTTGACCACGACTTCATGATTATTTCTTCAATCTTTATTTGGGATTTTGAGATACAACGATCCGCCTCCTTTTCGGACTTGGATCTATTTATCCTCATACCTTGTTAGGGTCTTTTCGGATAGACTTCTCCATGATCTTTATGGGAGTTGATTGCTTTTCGTCGTGAGTCTTGATCCTTCATATTGACTTTAGGAATAATGCTTTTCACATCACTTTGGATCTTCAGCAATAAAATTGAATCCTCATGCCTTGTTAGGGCCTTTTCGGACTCGCCAATCTTCGCGCCCCGCTTCATAAGTTATGCCTTGGCTATGAACTCTTATCATTACCGAGCAACTCTTAAACGATCTTGGGCTAGAAGCTAAGTAACTTTTCAAATCGTAAGACCTTACTTATTGCAGATAAATTATTAGCAAGTGATGGGAGAATAGGCGAATAATTACACCAAGTGAGCTTGCGCAAGATTACCGACTTATAATTGACTCTATCATTTCTCGTCCTCCACAATTTAAAATCTCAAATAATGAGACTCGTGGACACTTAGCCTAATAAACCAATTAAGGTCTACATGGTTAAGGATACTAGCTAGACTAAACTTGGATAAGTCTATTCGGGTTGAGTCAAAATAAACGCAACGGGCCTAATATGTCAAAGATATCTAAACTAGCTACACCACTTTATAATATTTTTGATTTTATTGCGGAATATATACATATGAAAACAACGATAAAAATTTAAAAATTACGACTAAATGGCCAAAGTTAATAAAAAATTTGAAAAATGCTGAAAAAGATGATTTTCCGGTTAATTGAAGGCATTTTCATGGAAAAGTCCACTTAAAACTTCGATAGAAGTCTCCCCTACACTTAAGATAAACATTGTCCTCAATGTTTAAGCATGTGGGAAAAGTCTCCCCTACACTTATGACATTGTGCACGTTGGTTAACTCGAGTTAAGGAAGAGACGACTAAAGTGATCAATTTCAAATGTGAGTATGAAGAAAATTGAATCACGATAGTTGAGAGATAGAACCGGATTTCGGATAACACGGGAGCACGGTTCTTCAAAGATTTCCAAGATTGCAGTAATCCCTGTAAGCACATCACCACACAAACACAAACGACCACAAAAGGTCCTCCCCTACACTTAGGGGGTTAAAGGGATAGATATTCGGGCTGCCTCCCGAGGAGCGCTTGTTTTTGATAACCGAGTCACGAGCCTGACTCGACCCAAATTCAGTTTATGGGGAACGTGGTGAGGGATGGAATCACCTCCTGAGAGGTGTTCTCACCAAAGTACAACTTCACTCGTTGGCCATTCACCTTAAAATTTGGTCCATTAGGTTGAGCGAGCTCGAGAGTACCATATGGAAAAATTTGGGCGATGGTGAATGGGCCGGACCAACGAGATTTGAGCTTGCCCGAAAAGATTTTCAACCGAGAGTTAAAAAGTAAGACTTTGTCTCCAACATGGAACTCTCGGTTTTTGATCTTGGAGTCGTGAATGAGCTTAGTTCTTTCCTTATAGATCAAAGAATTTTCATAAGCCTCGTTCCGAAGTTCATTCAGCTCATTGAGTTGGATCTTGCGTAGGTCACCGGCTTTGTTAATATCAAAATTGGCCCACTTCAAGGCCCAATAAGCCTTGTGCTCCAACTCAATGGGGAGGTGGCACGCTTTCCCGTACACAAGACGATAAGGCGTACAGCCGATCGGGGTCTTGTAAGCAGTACGGAAAGCCCACAAAGCATCATCGAGTTTATCAGCCCATGCGGCACGATGCTCTCCCACGGTTCTTTCAAGAATTCGCTTAAGACCTCGGTTGGATATTTCGGCCTGGCCATTAGTTTGTGGGTGGTAGGCTGTGGAAAGACGATGGTTTACACCGTACTTAGCCATGACTCGAGCAAATTGGTCATTGCAGAAATGAGTCCCACGATCACTAATAATGGCACGAGGCACACCGAAGCGAGCGAAAAGAGCTTTCAAAAAGTTACAAACCACCCTTGCGTCATTAGTAGGCAAAGCTTTGGCTTCAACCCACTTTGAAACGTAGTCAACGGCTACAAGGATGTATTTGTTTCCTTTAGAAGAAGGGAAAGGCCCCATAAAGTCGATACCCCAAACATCAAAAATTTCACACTCTTGGATGAAATTCTGAGGCATCTCGTCTTTATGTGTGATTTTGCCTTGCTTTTGGCAAACATCACATCGCTTAACCATATTGTGAGCATCACGATATATGGAGGGCCAATAAAATCCCGAGTCAAACACTTTCTTAGCGGTGTAGTTGGGACCAAAGTGACCACCGGTGGGTCCTTTGTGGCAAGCATCAAGGATGGCTGACGCTGCCGGTCCATCAACACATCGGCGAATTATCAGATCAGCACATTGTTTGAATAGGTAAGGGTCGTCCCAAAAGTAAGTCTTGATGTCGGTAAAGAACTTCTTCTTTTGCTGGGACGTCAACCCTTCCTTGAGAATTCCACCCGCCAAGTAGTTTGCAAAGTCCGCAAACCACGGGGTTTCATTCGGCTTCGAGTTTATAGACATTAAGGTCTCCAAGGGAAAAGAATCATTGATTTCTTTGGTCGGATGATCCCCTTGGTATGGATCCTCAAGTCTGCTGAGATGATCCGCGGCTAGGTTTTCTGCTCCTTTTTTATCGCGGATGTCGATTTTAAATTCTTGGAGCAGCAAAACCCAGCGAAGAAGTCTTGGTTTGGAATCTTGCTTTGTCAACAAGTACTTCAACGCGGAATGATCGGTATACACAATGGTGGTAGAAAGGACAAGATAGGGGCGGAATTTTTCAAAAGCATAGACAACAGCTAAAAGCTCTTTTTCGGTTGTCGTATAATGCAATTGTGCCCCAGTCATTGTCTTGCTAGCGTAATGGATCGGTTGGAAGTGTTTATTCACTCTTTGTCCAAGAACCGCTCCAATAGCAAAATCGCTAGCATCGCACATCAACTCAAAGGGCAGCTCCCAATTAGGGGTAACCAAGACGGGTGCCTTAGTTAGCTTATCCTTAAGTGAGTTAAAGGCTTCAAGGCACTCGTTGGAAAAGATAAAAGGAGTATCTTTTTCCAAGAGGTGGGTCATCGGGCGAGCGATTTGAGAAAAATCTTTAATGAATCGACGATAGAAGCCCGCATGACCCAAGAAACTTCTCACACCCTTCACAGTGGAAGGTGGAGGCAACTTTGCTATAACATCAACTTTAGCACGGTCAACTTCAAGACCGGCTTTCGAGATCTTATGTCCAAGCACGACGCCTTCTTTTACCATGAAATGGCATTTTTCCCAATTTAGAACAAGGCGAGTGTCTTCGCACCGTTTTAGCATACGTTCTAAATTGGCAAGGCAAGTAGAGAAGGAATCCCCAAGGACCGAGAAATCATCCATGAAGACTTCCATGGTTTGTTCAACCATGTCATGGAAGATAGCTAACATACACCTTTGGAATGTCCCTGGCGCATTACATAAGCCAAAAGGCATTCTTTTGTAAGCGAAAGTGCCATAGGGACAAGTGAATGTAGTCTTCTCTTGATCTTGGGGATCGATGGGTATTTGAAAATAACCCGAGAAACCATCCAAAAAGCAGTAATATTCATTACCGGCTAATCGTTCAAGCATTTGGTCCATGAAAGGTAGAGGGAAATGATCCTTTCTCGTGGCATCATTGAGTTTGCGGTAGTCTATACAAACTCTCCACCCAGTAACGAGACGAGTGGGAATCAACTCGTTGTGTTCATTGGGAACAACGGTTATTCCGCCCTTCTTGGGCACACAATGGATTGGACTAACCCATGGGGAATCCGAAATAGGGTAAATCATACCCGCATCAAGAAGTTTAATGACTTCTGTTTTGATGACTTCATGTATTTTTGGATTCACCCTTCGTTGGCTTTGAATAGTGGGCTTGAAGTCGTCCTCCATGAGAATTTTGTGTGTGCAGAAGTGAGGATCAATTCCACGAATATCGGAAATCTTCCAAGCAATAGCCTTCTTATGATCTTTCAACACAGCAACGAGGCGAGTCTTCTCTTCATCGTTCAAATCCTTTGCAATAATGACGGGCGATTTCTTGTTGTCGTCCAGGAACACGTACTCGAGATGAGGCGGCAACTCCTTAAGTTCCAAATCCGGAGGATTTTCGACGGGAGGCGTTTTCAATGTCGGAGTATCGATAGCAATGACCGTGGGAGATGGAGGCGAAGGATTGTCTTCGGTGAGAAGATTGTCAAAGAAACTCATATCTTCATCCCCCTCGGTGGGAGAATCATTAGTAGCTAAATTCGCATCTCCCATGGTATCTTCAAGATTGTTCCAGAATGAATCACTATCTCCAAATAGAGACAACGATGAATCAATAGAGGACACGGTCTCAACATTGGGAAGAGAGGTAGGAATACTTTTGCAAGCATCATTAAAGTGTTCTTCACAAGCCTCATCGAGAACGTCAATACAATTAACACTCTCATATGAGTAAGGCTGTTTAGACAACTTTCCCATGTTGAAGACTACTTTGTCGTCACCCACTCTCATGATAAGCTCACCGGCTTCAACATCAATGAGAGTGCGACCGGTCCTTAAGAATGGACGACCAACAATAAGTGGCACACGGGGGTCCATTTCGTAGTCGACGACAACAAAATCAGCAGGGAAGGTGAATTTGTCGACTCCTACAATAACGTCCTCGGTTATCCCCACTGGATAAGCAACCGTACGGTTGGCCAATTCCAAAGTCATTTTAGTGGGGACTAGCTCTGGGAGAGATAATTGCTTCCAAACACTTAGAGGCATGAGATTTATACTGGCACCTAGATCGGCTAGGGCCATGCAATTCTCTACTCCCGGGAAATTGCAAGGGATAAGAAAACGACCCGGATCACCAAGCTTGGTTGGCAATTTCCTTAAGAGCACTGCAGAGCAGTTCTCATTAAGTTGGGTGTTAGCAATGTCGAGGAGCTTTTCCTTGTCGCTCAGAAGGTCTTTAAACATTTTGGCGTATTTGGGCATGTGAGCGAGAGCCTCAGCGAAGGAGATATTGAAATTCAGTTGTTTAAACATTTTAAGAAAGTTAGAAACCTGAATATCATCCTTGCTCTTTTGCTTCTCTTTCCTCAACCTTGAAGGATAAGGTATATTGGAAGAAGATGAAGGCTTGAGAGGAATAGTGTCACTCACCACCACGGGTGGAGGAGGGGTAGAATGAAGAGGTGGAGAAATTGGGGAAGGAGAAGGAGGAGGAATAGGAGCAGGCGACTCGTTCTCCTGAGTCACAACCACCGGTGGGGGTATAGGAAGCTCGGGTTCCTTTGTACCTTTACCACTTCGAGTGGTGATTGCTTTCATCTCCCCTCTTGGGTTCGCAACGGTGTTACTCGGAAGAGTACCCGAAGAAGAGGGTTGACTACTTTGGAAGAAACTAGCCATCATGTTCCTCAAGTCATTCGTCTGACTATCCAACGTGTTTCGCATATCGGCTCTCAAATCATTTCCTTGCTTTACCAAATCGGCTTTCAGGTTGAGCACTTCTCTCTGAAGATTTCCCACTATCGCATCGTTAGTCCTCATATAAGTTTCCACTTCTTGGTGAAGAGCGGTGGGTTGGTTGGGAGGAGCATTGTATGCAGGTGGTTGGTAAGCAGGTTGTTGGTAGACTTGATTGTTTCTTTGAGGTGGTTGTTGCTGCTTGTGAGGTGGGATGTATGGTTGTCGAGGTTGTTGTTGTTGTTGAGGAGGGCGATTAAGGTTTTGTTGTTGGTTTGGGTTAGAAGGAGGAAAGCCAGGTGGTGAAAGATAGTTGTTGCTGCGATAGCTAAGCAAGTTACGGTCACCTTGGGGTTTTGCTTGATAAGCGGGTTGTTGGTAGGTGCCATATGCCGCATTCACATTCTCAGCAGGGTAATCTTGGGTGGCGGTACAAGTTGTGTATGAGTGGGGACCACCGCATATCTCACAAGGTTGGCTGACAGCGTTGACTTGTGCGTTGTTAGCGTTGTTGCTGTTGTTGTTGCTGACGGTGTGGGTGACAAGCGATTCAAGAAGCGTGGTGATTTTGTCTAATCGCTTGTCGCTGTCATTAGTGCTAGCACTAGCAACATTGGTCCTAACGCTCTTGGTTTGCACACGAGATTTGTTCTCAATGATGTCCCAAGCAGCATTGGAAGTCTTAGCCAATAAATTACCCCCTGAGGCACTATTCAGTGAATCTTGGTCACTCATGCTTAAACCATTGTAAAAAGTATTTATTTGATGTACTTTGGTAAAACCATGTTGTGGGCATTTTCTTAAAAGATCTTTAAAACGATCCCAAGATTCACTGAATGACTCATCGTACTTTTGTTCAAAGTTTATAATCTCATTCCGCAAAGCGGTAGTACGAGAGGGTGGAAAAAAGTAATTGATGAACTTTGTTTCCAAATCCGTCCACGAGAGAATACTCTGTGGCGGTTCCTTAGCAAGCCAATGCCGGGCTTGTCCCTCTAAAGAAAAGGGAAAAAGTTGTAACCTTATAACCTCCTGTGGCACTCCATTGAACTTGACCGTGTTGGTGAGTTGTAGAAATCTCTTGATATGGTCGTGTGGGTCATCAATGGTTCGTCCCAAGAATGGTTGAGCTGAGACCATCTGGATAAAGCCTGATTTTAGCTCAAAATTGTTGGCGGCAATTGGTGGTATAACAATTGGATCCGTATTGCCATCGACATGAGCTTGCAGCAATTCAATCATTGGGCGATTATCCGGAAGGGGCTCATTGTTGTTGTTATTCATGTTGTTGAAAGGCGGGTTGTTGTTGTTATTATTGTTGTTCGGAGGTGGTATGTTATTGTTGTTTTGTACACCAGCCATGTCTAGGTTATCGAGAGGCTCGGGCTCTTGATAAGACGTGGATCGAGTGCGCATACACCTGCAAAAGAACGAACAGACAAAGCAAAAATATTTTTGGTTTTTATGTTTTTTACTTTTTAGGATTTTTGAAAATTTTATATTTTTTAGTGATTTTGAAAATTTTTATGAAAAAGTAACGTTCACGGGTAACGGATCCCAAAATCCAAATTCTTACAAAAAACTTTTGATCTTAACGAGAGGAGCCGGCAGCGGCGCCATTTGATATAAGGGTTTTACTAGGTTCAGGATTTCTCGGAATCCTCTCGAATTGATCTCAGTTAAAAGTGGAATGATTTGTTCTTGGTGACCAAAAGTGGATTGGGTTTTCTAGTCTATTAAACAGATAAGTGAATAAAAGATTAAAGATTAAAGCTGGAAACAGTAGATAAAAGCAGTTAAATGATAAGGCAGAAAAATACTCTTACTGAAAAATGCCCTATGCTGAAAATAACCCTTATGCGGAATGTTGCTCTATGCGGAATAAGTTGTATGATTCGGAAAAAGCTCTATGCGGAAAGTATATCAGTGTAATATTTGGAATATACTAGACAATGTTTGGAAAGTATACTAGAATGCTTTTCATCTTAATCTTATAGACTAGAAAACATACACTAGTTTCGTTATTGTAATTAATCGTAAGTTTATAGTTTCCAAAACACACAATATAATCCGTTCCATATTTAGAACACGCGTTTTTATCACGACTGTTTAAATAGCTGATATACTAAGCCATTTGCTTAATTTCTTAATATTCTCATCTAATAATTAATATTATTTTTGTTTTTTACAGATTTACAGATCTAAAGTGCAGTTTTAAAACATGGATGATGATACCTTATGATGGGTGGTTGGGTAAATATGCAACTACCGCTTTGTTGCTTATCTTCACCTTCTTCATGTTTTAAAATTAGTTTGGCATGTTTGTTTTTTGCAGATGGTCAGGAATTTAGTTGATAATCACGGCTGAAATTGTTCCATACAACATGCAACTTACAAGGTTCGTTACAATCTAATATTCCTTCTTCCATTCACACGCTTGATTTGTGTTTTCTTATAACTTTTAATTGTTAAGGTTGTTGATAAGAAAGATGATGATCATACTGGTGAAGATGTAGATGCCAATTACGAAGATGACCTAGAATATGGTCTTCTAAGGTAGGTCATTATTCGAATGGTTTTAATTATTACTAATTCTTATTTAAGAAGATTTTATCCTCCGACTAAATGAGGTCTACCATGTATATGTCGTATTGCAGGTGCATAAACAAATCAAAGTTATTGGATTTGTAAGTTTTTTTCGGGACCACTGCTCATATTTAACATGCCACTTCTTTTGTCGGGAAACAAAAGCGGGTTGCATCGCCGTATGCTTCGTATTTATATCATGGAGTACTCTTATGCCGATATGTCACGTAACCTATTTTAACAACCTAAACGCTTGGTATCATTCTGTTTAGAGAATGACCCAACATCGGGAAGTCAGTTATACTTTATTTTGTCAACTAGATATGCTGGAGCTTTTGGAATTAAAATACGATGATGATAAAGTTTGTTGCTAACACTCGCATGTGTTATAACGAGTTATTCATTTTTCAACCTTCTACCTGTGTATTAATTTTATCTGCTGTCAAATTCAAGTTGAAAATTAGATAACACAATTGCACTACAAAACTTTAATACATATTATACATGTTTTGTTCTTTATAATACAAAATATTAGTTATGATTGTCGTAACAACATTTTATGTCGCATGATACAACTATTTGCAAGTACAGTATGATATTTTTATGTTGTATTTTCTAGGTTACACAAAACATTTATCTTAATACTAATTTAAAGCTAATGTCTTAAATTCATTTTTTTCATGTTGTATGTTTTGAATCCATTTCTTGCCTATAGAATTGTTGTATATTTAAACAAATGCTGAAAATTATTGAAGGGCCGGTTAGGCGGTTATATAATAGGAAAAGTTGTATTAGTGATCGAGTTAATCCGGTCGAATCAACGGGTTATGTGTTTGACCAATCGGTCAATCCTGTCGAGTCACAGGGCCATGTGTTCGACCATCGATTCAATCCGGTCGAGTCACTGGGTCACTGATTCAGGACGAGTCAATTATCATATCGTTAACAACGCTAAATAATTCCGCTGCTATGCGCGGGTATACGTCTAATAAGTTTGCAAAATAACTTTTGCCATCAAAATAAAAATAAATAATTTAGTTAAAAATCTGTTACACTTACCCGCCAAAAAAACCAACAACTTTTCAAAAAATGGATATCCCTCTATCCTCAACCTTAAAAAAACATCCTTTGATCCCAACACAAACCCATGAATCACAACACTTTAACTCACTAATCAAACACCACGCGATCCGTAAAAATGACCGCGCTATACTCGAAACATACACCCATATGAAATCTCTAAACATTTCACCCGAAAACGCCACTTTACCACTCGTACTCAAGGCGTGTAGCCGGTTACACGCCGTCGAGATTGGTAAAAATTTACATAATGAGGTTTTGGGTATGGAGGGGGTTTACGATGTTCGTGTTCAGACGGCTTTTGTGGATTTTTACGCGAAATGTGGGATGTTGTGGGACGCGCGTAAGGTGTTTGATGAAATGAATGAGAGAGACGTTGTGTCGTGGAATGCGATGATTTCTGGGTGTGTTGGGTGTGGTGAGTATCGGGAAGGGGTGCGTTTGTTTATGGAGATGGGAAAGGGGGGTTTGGAAGCGAATGGGGTTACTGTTGTGGAGTTGCTTAAAGCGTGCGGGGAGATGAAAGAGTGGAAGTGTGGGAAGGAGATACACGCGTATTGTGTGAGAAATGGTTTGTTTGGTTCGAATTTTTATGTGGGCGCGTCTTTGATTGGGTTTTATATGAAATTTGATCCGTCGATTGCGTGGCTTGTTTTTGAAATGCTGGATTTGAGAAATACGATTAGTTGGAATACTATGATAAGTGGGTATGTGAACAATGGGGATTGTTTAAAAGCACTAGAGCTTTTCGTTTTGATGCTTAAGGATGGGTTTGAATGTGATTCCGTCACAATGTTAGTTGTCATACAAGCGTGTACTGAAGTTGGTAATCTTAAACTCGGGATGCAAGTTCATCAACTAGTTGTCAAATTTGGTTACACCAATATGCGTATAGTTAACTCATTAATGAACATGTACACCAAATTCGCAGATTCAAAATCTTCATACGAGCTATTTATCTCGATCGCAACGAAAGATGTTGCTTTGTGGAATTCTATGTTATCTTGTTTCATCGAAAGTGGGTACATTGAAGAATCTATAAATCTGTTAAATGATATGCAGTTAGCTGGATTTCAGTTAAACGAACGGACAATAGTCATTATTCTGCCTATATGTGCTCAACTGTCCGATGGTTTGGTAAATAGTAAAAGCTTACATGCTTATGCTATTAAGATCGGAAAGGAAATGAACAAACATATCGGAAATAGTTTGATTAATATGTACGCATTATTAAACTGTATCGAAGATGCCACGAGGATATTCGTAAAGATGAAGGACTTGGATGTAATATCATATAACGTTTTCATCTCTGCTTTGATCCATAATGAATTAAAGGTACAAGCTTGTGAGATTTTTATCCAGATGCTTCAGTTGGAAATTAAACCAAATTCACAGACGGTAACCTCGGTTCTAGCTGCTTTTGATAGGGATGACTTTTTGAATGCTGGTAGAACCGTTCATGGTTACCTGATGAAAAACGGGGTTCAAGTTGACGCTTCTTTAAACACTGCATTGACAGAAATGTATATAAACTGTGAAGATGAAGAAACTGGTAGGAACTTGTTTGAAAAATTTTCTGATAAAGATTTGATCTCGTGGAACTCGTTGATTTCCACTTATATAAAGAACGGTGAAGAACACAAAGCTTTGCTTCTATTTCACCAGATGATATTAAGGGTAAAACCGACATTCGTCACTATCATAAATGTTCTCTCTTTATATACTCATCTTTCAAATCTTCCTCAAGGTCGATGCTTACATGCTTACACATTAAGAAGGTTTTCATCACTGGATGTTGAATTATCGCTTGCAAATGCATTCATAACTATGTATGCAAGGTGCGGTAGTTTGAAATATGCTAAAAAGATTTTCCGTAGTTTACCAGAAAAAGATATTGTTTCTTGGAATGCTATGATTGCTGGTTTTGGAATGCATGGACGCGGGAATGATGCTATGTTGACTTTCTCAAATATGGTCAAAGAAGGGATTAAACCAACTCGAGTAACATTTGTCTCTGCTTTATCAGCTTGTAGCCATTCGGGTATGGTTCAGAAAGGTTTAAACCTTTTTCATTCAATGGTTCGAGATTATGACATAACCCCTGAACTTGTACATTATGCTTGTTTGGTTGATCTTCTTGCTCGTTGTGGGTTGTTAGATGAAGCAAAGGATGTTATCGACACAATGCCTATGAAACCAGATGCGTCGATTTGGCGGGCTCTGATTGGTGCTTGTCGGATCTATTCTAATACCGACATGGCTAAAACTGCCTTTGAAAAGCTTATAGAATTAGAACCAACAAATGCCGGGAATTACGTGTTATTATCCAACATTTATGCAGCTTCCGGTCTTTGGTCCGAGGTAAAAAACTTGAGATTAATTGTCGAAAACAAGGGTTTAAAGAAGCCAGCTGGTAGAAGTTGGATTGTTATCAAAAGTAAACTCCATTTCTTTGCAGCGGGAGATAAATCACACCCGGAGTCCAAAAATATTTACGAAAAGTTGACTTTTTTGTTGACTTCTGCTAAAGAAATGGGGTATGTTCCTGATTTGAGGTGGGTTCTGCATCATGAAGACAATGAGAGAAAAATGTCGAGGCTTTCAAGTCATAGTGAAAAACTAGCGATCGCTTTCGGATTGATCAGTGTTAGTAGTGGTTCTCCAGTTTTGATTACTAAGAATTTAAGGATCTGTGGTGATTGCCATGAATTCAGTAAGTATATTTCAAAACTTTCGAGGAGGACAATAATTATCAGAGATGCGAGTCGGTTTCACCATTTTGTAGATGGATCTTGCTCTTGTAAGGACTACTGGTGAGGTTTGTTACTGTTTTACCATGTTGTAATTTACTACATATGTAAGTTTTCTAATTTAGTATACATATGTTTATATAATGCATGCACTTGTTAATTATATATTATCCGTGTTTATGTATCACTTATAGTAGATAGTAACTTCTTCAATCTTCCCCACATGGCTTAGAGTAGCAAAAGAAACAAGTAAAACAGATGCACTGTCCAAATATTAGATAGCAATATGCGTGGGTAGGACACACGTAGTTTTAAGTGCATGTTGATTCGGGTGGGGTTGACTTGTACTTATTTTGTAGGGGTGGCAATCGTTGCCGAGTTTGGTTTGGCAGGTCTGGATAACCAAACCCAAACGCGACGTGTTTAAGTAATTGGAACATACATGAGAAGTGTAAATGCTACCCGCTTACACAAAATACGACCCGCCCATGTTGTAACCCGACTATCTTAACCCCGTGGATAGTCGGCCAATGAGTCGGAAATCGCGGTTACCAAAAAAAAAAAAAAGACTATCTTAACGGGTTGGTGGGTACACCCGTTTATCCCTTTTTTAAGTCTAGATTTTAGTTTTTTTTTTTGCTAAGCATAATAAGTTGTGTTTTTGAAGCTAAATGGTTTGGCGAATCGACTATAACACATGACATGTTCAATAAACGGATTCATTGGTAAGAATCTTGACATCAGAGAGGTAACATCGATAAATAACGAAATACTGGTGGAACTAAACGTTGCTATTGCTGGATAATGGATTAAGATCTGATCACCCATTAATCATCGCGTAAAACAGCTATGTAAATATGCGACTTTTACAAACAGCATCAGAAATCCATGAAGAATATCGTATACTAAATGACATAAATGGCATAGCAAAACTTATCAGATTCATTTAGGATGAAGAAACACTACAAAGACCAAATGCTGAGAGATCACAACAAAAGGCGATAGTCTGCCCAAAAAAGCCGAAACAACTAATTCTATAAATTTAGAGGTTTTGTGAAACTGTGAAGTGTGAAACTAAGAATGATTCGTCTGAGAGCTAAAAAGTCTAAGGCAGTTGACAGTTTCGAGAAATTATGGGATGTAAAATGCAGAGAGTAGTAACAGGTGTGTTTGGATACTGGTTTATAGCAGATGGCTTATATGTATGCACTCTAACAAATATTTTTATTGCTGATGTGAAGCCGAGCAACAAAAACTAGGTCAGAGAATCCTCTAGACACGACAACAAGCTAAGCTAGCTACTGTTGTGTGCTACTCGACAAACATGTATAACTCAAATATCATTATGGAAAAACCTTCAATGTATTCTGAATGATTCCATAGAGACTTAATGAGATTAGGAAACCTTTTTATTAGGAGACAAAGAAGGAAAAAAATAAAAATTAACCTGCAACAATGATTACATAAACGTAGATAAAACGTCATTTGGCTCTTTATACAACAAAGGAAATCCTGTCAGTTAGATTAGTCTTTCTCTGCAACAAGTTTTCGTGCCTTGGAATCGGCTGAACTTGTGTATGGATTAAGAACATCGACATGAAACTTCATTTTACCATCCCTACAGTGCTGTCCATCTTTAACGCTACAAATGAAATATTTTCTACCTGGGAACCTCATCTCTATATTATCGTTTCCACTAGTGTGAGGTGCTACACCATGAGGCCTAGTACAGTTATTATAGTACTGTTCGTCATAGTAAGAGATTTCAACTACGTTATGTTCTCCAGGAGGATATACAAAATCTACATTCACAACCAAAATCTCATATAATATGTGACAAACCATTATATTTGCAAAACCTGAGTTTCCTAAGATTAAGACACATACGTAGATGATCGCCAGTATAGACTTTATATTTGTGGATGAATGCTTGATGGTCGTAGCCGTAACGCCAACCCGTCTTTCCTCCTATATCATATGTTGCATTTTTGACTCCTTGAGCCGAGACCGAAGTAGCCATTATCGTTGCTAGAACAGCGATGATCATGATGTTAAAGTTGGTCGTAGCCATTATGGTTTACGTCCAACCTTTGAGCAAAATTCATTTAAATATCAAACTTTTGGGCTTTACGTGAAAGAATGAATTTCTATCAACCATAATTCGCCTAATAAATCGCCTAATTATTCTAAATTTGAACATGTACGTCTTCTATTACTCTCGCTTACAATATGGTGAATTCTTCATTTCTTGTGTGGATAGTAGTAAGTACTAAATGGAAGTTTCCTGCTTCGTTTATTGTGCGATTGCTGTTCAAATATAGATATTAGCGAATAAAAATCATTTGGAGTGGTATTTCACAGCGGTCATGCTTTTTGATAGGTGGCTAAGGTCTAATTTGATGAAGCCTTGCTATTTAGAGATTCTTATCTTCATTAGGATTTAGGATTGTAATTAAATTCGCCTGGAATCCTATCTTGGTGGGAGTCTCGTATTCAGACATGGGCAGTTGTATGTAGCGTTATCTATAGAAACATCACCTTGTCGCTTAAAACTACTGATCCATCGAAAAGATGGCCAACCAGAAAATATAGTTTATGAAGACTTTTTACAGAAAGTGAGAACATACAGGTTAATAATTCTTCATTGCTATTGCACCATTCTATTTAGTTTGTATGATCTTATGCGTTAATTAGGTATGAACTCTAAGTCTCTAACTAATATTTTTATTGCTGATGTGAAGCCGAGCAACAAAAAATAGGTCAGAGAATCCTCTAGACGCGACAACAAGCTAGCTACTCGACAAACATGTATAACTCAAATATCATTATGGAAAAACCTTCAATGTATTCTAAATGATTCCATAGAGACCTTAATTAGATTAGGAAACATTTTTATTAGGAGACAAATAACGAAAAAAATAACCTGGAATCGGCCCTTTATACAACCAAGGAAATCCTGTCAGTTAGATTAGTCTTTCTCTGCAACAAGTTTTCGTGCCTTGGAATCGGCTGAATTTGTGTATGGATTAAGAACATCGACATGAAACTTCATTTTACCATCCCTACAGTGATTTCCATCTTTAACGCTACAAATGAAATATTTTCTACCTGGGAACGTCATCTCTATCTTATCGTTTCCACTAGTGCGAGGTAATACACCATGAGGCACAGTACATTTCTTATAGTACTCTTCTTCATAGTAAGGGATTTCAACTACGTTATGTTCTCCACGAGGATATACAAAATCTACATTCACAACCAAAATCTCATATAATATGCATGTGCCAAACCATTATATTTGCAAAACTTGAGTTTCATATGATTTAAGACACATACGTAGATGATCGCCAACATAGACTTTATGTTTGTCGATGAATGCTTGATAGTCGTAGCCGTAACGCCAACCCTTGTCTCCTCCCACATGTATTACGTTTGTGACTCCTTGAGCCGAAACCGAAATAGCCATTATCGTTGCTAGAACAGCGATGATGATCATGTTTAGGTTGGTCGTAGCCATTATGCTTTACGTCCAACCTTTGAGTAAAATATCTTCTAACTTTCGAATTCATTCTAATATCAACCTTCTGGGCTTCGTGAAAGAATGAATATCTATAAACCATAAAAAAACTGACGAAGAACCTAAGTCATTGCCTAATAAATCGCCTAAATATTTTAAATTTGAACATGTACGTCTTCTATTACTCCCTCCGTCATATAATTATATGTCATTATATTATTTTCGGACGTCTTAAAATAATAGTCAATTTAAAATAATAGATAAGGGATGTAGATGAAATTTACCATATTACCTTTAATTGAAAGTATTATTAAAGATAATACAAAATTTGTAAATTGATTGGTTAAGGCGAAATTTGTCATCGTAATGAAAACTGAAAAAAATGATATTTTTATTAAATTGCGTGTTTTTTCTATAGACTAATTATGGAACGCAGGGAGTACTAATTAGTAACTTAAATTAATACTTCCTCCATCCCATTTTAATCGTCCCCCAATAAATTTTGTCTGATTTATGATATATTCAATGAATGTAGATATAATCAGAAAGACAAACTTACCCTTTGAATACATTTGGTTTCCTTATAAGAAAGGGTTAATACATACGGAGATCACTAAAGTTATCAAAAAAGTGCGCCTAAGTTAATAACGTTTCACTTCGTTCACTCAAGTTACTTAAGTATACGGGTTGACTAAGTAGGTTACTAAAGATTGTTAAATTTTACGATACAGTGATTTTATGGAAGAATTATCGGCTAAGTAAGTTACACAAAGAAGTTAATACACAAACTTGGTCCCTTCACGCTCGAGCCTTCACGCTGTAATTTCAAGACAATACAAACTATTATGAGCACATTAAATCAATCATTAACAACTTAAACAGGAACTCATATACATACTGTAACACTATACAATAATACAACGTAGAGAATGTAGAGAAATGGTAAAAATTTATCAATGCATTATAATATGTCACTACAATAAATTAGTTGATTTTTTACACTTATTAATTATTATACCACTTGTTCACACTCTAAAATATGTGAATTTGAAAAGTTTACACTTTCATTAGTGTGGTTGGTGTGAACAAAATGAGTGTAACAAAAAACTTCACACTTTTAAGTGTGAAGATTTTTAATACTTCACACATATATATGTGAACTTTAAAACTTCACACTTTTATGTGTGAACTTTTTAATACTTCACACTTACAAGTGCAAATATTTTACAAATATAGTTCACACTTATTAAAATGCGAAGAAAAAAATGTGAATAAACCTTAAATTTGTTGTAGTGTGTCTACGGTTAACAACATGATGATCATCATCTTGGCTTAAATTAGCTTCTTCTTGACTTGACGAAGATAGGTTCAGCAATCTGAATTGTCTATTCCTACACACATATATAACACTAAAGTTTAGAAGGAACACATGTGCAAAACGTTGATAGAACATAACATTTGTGGTTTATTTCTAACTTGTAGTTTTATGTTGGTAGCACGAAGATCGTAACTTGTAAAAATGACATTATCATAATGAATCGAATTTATCTTTACTGCTATCCTCGATTACTGGTCTAAGGTAAAAGTATCGTGTGTAAACCTGCAAGTGTAAAAATGTAACGAAATTCAACAATATGTAACAATAACGAAAAAACCGTAAGCATATTCCTTTTGCGATTACGAAACATGACATTATCATAATATGAATTCATATACATTCAAAGAAGTAATAGTATCTTTTTTTTTTTTGGTAAAGGGACTCTTCCTGGTAAAATATATTAATAACCTAAAATCCAATAAGTACAATGGAATGCGACTGACATGTCACATTACCTCAAGCTATCGCTTAAACAGCCAAATCGTATGACAAACCATACGAGCTACCTACACATTACAAAACCAATTACACCAATAGGAAAGAACCACCTAATGGTGCATAAACACCCACCTAAACGACAACACATCACTGGTAGATAGTATCAGGAAGCTCCCAAAGTTTAGCAAAAAAACCCACTATCTTTGGACTTTTTGAACCTACTCGATATCAGCTTGAACTGCTATCTTGATACACTCAATCACTTGATTCGACGTCCTCTTGGAAGATTTGAACAATCTCTAGTTACGTTCCTACCAAATATAGTAAGCACAAGCCGCTAAAACCAGCTTAGAAATAACCATGCGGGAGGAGCATCTAGCAGTAGGAGATAAGGACGCGATGGTATTATAAATATCCATCCCAACCGACGAAATCCCAGCCAGCCGCTTAATATGATTCCAAACAACCTGCGAGAATGCACACTGGAAAAACAAATGCTCATGCGAATCCGCTTGAGTTTCACACAACGAACACACCGTCCCAACAAAAGCAACAACTTCCCACTGTCTGATCATATCCTGCGTTTTAAGCTTATGCTTTACAATCAGCCATAGGTTGAAAGCATGCCGAGGAATATTATTAGCAAACCAGACAACATGAAACCACGACACATGTACCCCATGCAGCCTAATGGATGACCAGACCTGAGAAACAGAGAACGTCCTGAAAGTACCGTTAATCGTACGCCAAACTAATTTGTCATACGAACCAACATTAAGAGTCACCATATTCGGAGAGAGCAGCGGATACTTGTCAAGGAGAACATTAGGCCAATTCAGCCGCCCATCCTGCATAACATCAATCACCCTCGACATCATATTAAGCCCTGCCCGGTGAATGTCTCTCGGCGTGACCACTTTTCACAAGGGCTCATTATCACACAATTTGTCAAACCAAATCGATGTAGCAGACCATTACCAAGTTTTGACCAAAAGTATTCGCGAACAACCGGACGAAGACTAAGAAGTTTACGCCAGCTCCAAGACATATTTCCACAAGATGGAATGTCCCAAAAACTCCTACCCTTCAACTTGTATTCATGAATCCACTTAACCCACATAGATTCTTGCAACGTAAGCAACTTCCAAATATGGGACACCATAAGGGCAGAATTAAAAATATCTGACCTTCGTATTCCTAGACCACCCTCTTTTTGGGAAGACAAACAATATCCCACGCAACCTTAGCTTTCCCCCTCGACGAACCTCCCTGAGACCACAAAAAACCTCTCATACTTTGTTTAATATCAAGGAGAACACGAGCCGTGTCACACCCCACCATGACGGAGTATGGGGCGCGACGTATGGATATCATCACAACAATAGTGTGCCTATAGAGATAACTAAATGAATTGGAAATATCATAAATGATGACACAATGTCATGAAGATATCACAAACAATACAGGCGTCTAGGTAAGTAGGTAACATGTCTACCTCTTACCAAGGACATAAAATAACAAATAACAAACATATAGGTGTCTACAAAGTATCACTTATTCAAACATAAGTAAAGACTGAGAGGAAAGGGGGTTCCTCCAATGCAATCCTAAGCCTCCCAGCTAGCCACTCCTATTCTCACGCTTAACCACATTATCACCTGAAAGAGACACTAAAACACGACAACATAAAGTTGGTGAGAGTCATAGGTTTAGACTCCAAACCCAAAATAGATATAAGCTGTGAATAACAACCATCAATAAAAGAACATATGGACAATGTGTTACAATTATGCATTAACAACTACCATTCAAGATTAACCATACAATCACAATTCCAAGGCACCAAGCCTTACCAATAATCATGGTCCCATAGGCGCCCATACACCTATGAAGCAATCCCAAGGCCCCCCTTGTCAACATCCCATTGGTACCAAGTCAAACCACAATAACAATCAAGAATCGCATAGCAGTTAGTCACATAAGTGTACACACAAGTCCATCATAAACCATAAAAACATTCACAGCATTATTTACAAAACCATACAGTGTCTCTTCCATCCCATCTGGAAGTCAAATCATTTATAGCTCATAAAAACATGGGACTATGAAACTCACCTGAACAAGCTTCTCCAAGTACCCGCACTCTAGAAAAATCTAAACACACAAACGTATACAATCAAGACGTGAACCACATACCAAAATGGCTCATCAATATGTGATGGATATCTAACCTTGTCCTACAACTTAACCCCATTTATATGCCATATGCATCTCATGACACCCCTCTATAAAGCCCTTAACTTAGTTTAGTTCATAACTCGCCCCGTTAACATTTAACCCAAAACAGTCCCGTTTTTCATACCTTAAACTATGGGTCGAACACCCCTTAACCAAATCAACTTCCTCTGTAAAAGAAACCCTATGACCTTACATGTGTTAGCTAACTCTCCTCTTTGGCCGCAACCTTGAAGACACTGTTAAGGCCTCCATATATATATATATATATATATATATATATATATATATATATATATATATATATATATATATATATATATATATATATATATATATATATATATATATATATATATATATATATATATATATATATATATATATATATATATATATATATATACATTTACCTATCTAAAATTTACTGATTTTGAACATATGAAAAGTTTGTTATGATCAGAGGGTCTTACCCTAACCCATTTGTTTAGACCTCCTCCAGATCTTTTATTTAATATATAATCTAAGTCTCATGTTCGTTTGAAGGTTCCAATATAACCCTAATACCCCAAACAATTCAAAACATAAAAAGAAAACAGGCTGATCCAAAAACTGTTTTGACACCCGACTGATGTAACCTATTTTTTACCCACTTCCAGACCTCCAATTTAGTTCTCGTTTCTTGCATTTGAAAGACAACTCAATTACCTTTCCAGGGACATAAGATTCGAAAATTAAAAGTTTGTAAAACTCTAGATATGATCAAAACAATGACCCAAAAATTCTGCCCAGTTTTTAAAAACGAATTTAACATAATTAACCAAATTAATTACCCTCACCATGTTTAATCATTAACCCTAGTTATTCTAATCATGTCTATATCATTTTGATAACATTAAACTACATATTTTTCAATAAACACTAACCCAGATCCATCATATAATGATTAAGAAAGAATTAAAAACAATTTAATTAAAAGGGTTTGAAGAGTTTACCTTAGATTTTTGGAAAACAAGATTTTTGATGAAGAACCCTAATTTTTTTCATGGATTTCGAATCACTCATAATATCCAGGGATTTTATGATGTGTTTTTATTAATAAAAGTTTTTGTATAATTTCCTAACAAGTCGTTGGCCCAATACAAAAGCCCGGTTCCTCTTTTTCCCCTTTTTCCTTTTCCATTTCTTTCTTGCATCCCAAAACCGACTATACCCCTTTAATTTCGTTTTTTTTTCTTTTTATTATTAATAATTGTATTAATAACATTACCTTAATTTTCCTTAATTTATTTCAGCTCTTAAAGCCTCCAAAACCTCAAAACCGTAAAACTAGTCAAATTTACGCGTATACCGTAAAAGACGTAAAAATATACAGTTTTATATAAACTCTTGAAATATTAAATAAACTAATTAAATAAGTCCTAAATGACTTAAAACCATCCCAAAAAATACTTCCGTGACTAAATACCTCTTCCGAGACCCCTAAATGCAAAACCCTAAACCGTAAAAATATGATTTTCTATACTACATATACGTATACGTAAAACCACTAAATAACACCATCTCATTTCATTGTCACTACCATATGGGCTCATGAACATGAAATAAACGTTCCTCGATTTACTTATGAGTACCATATACCCATAAACGATATCCAAACCTCACTCCAAACATACAAAATAAACACATAAGCACATATTTGCACAAAACACCTTAAACTATAGTCTAAGTGACGAACCCCAAAAACCATGGTTGTCACATCACTCCCTCCTAATAGAAATCTCGTCCCAAGATTTACCCCTTAGGATCAAACACACAAACAACAAATCACATGAGGATACTTGTTCTAAATGAACTCCTCTCATTTCCATGTGTACTTTAGTTCAAGTCTCAAAGTACCACATATACAAACCAACAATATTTAAATTCATTCCTAAACTCTTGACCTCACAGCCAATAAATCTCACAAATGACCCTTTGATAAAACAAAGACTCTTATTAACACAAATCCCAAATAACCGAACATGAAAATATGCATTCTCAAACAACATTTACTAATCTTAATACATGAAATATATCATGTATACCACTCAATTCTCCCAGGTAATTCCATACTCATAAGGTACTGGTCCGATCTTTCCAAAGATCATAAATGGACCTACAAAACTCTACATCAACTTTTCCATTTTACCAAAACATACCACCCGTTACTATGGGTGAAACTTCCTACATAACTTTGTCACTAAACTTTAGTGGTTTCATCCTTTTCAACATAGCATATCTTGTTGCTCTCATCCTTTCCCACAAACACCATTTCCACATTATTAGTCTCTTTCACGGATTTTAGTCCACCATAAGGAAAACTCACCCTATCCTTCCATATAGTGCCTCAAATGGCATTCATCGACTTCTAGTATGATAACTATCATTATATGAAAACTCAGACATCACTAACGAGTTTCCCACATCCTTCTAAATCAGTCACCTAAGCTCTCAACATTACTCCTATACTTGTAGCAATTTCTCACTTCGTCCATCCTTTTCCAAGTAGTTGGATATACTCATATCCAATCATGTTCATCAACTACCTTCAGTCCATACCACCAAACTACTTAAAAATTCCAATTTCCTTACACAAGTGACCTATGACGGTGTTTCACATATTCATTAGTTCATCATAACAAGGCTCTTCCAATCCAAATCAGCTTATGAACTATACATATCACCAAAAGGAAAGTTACCTCAGTTAGTCTATCAACTGCCATCCAAATCCATGCTACAACTACTTCCATTAAATTTGGATAGCTCACTAGTAGCACCTATACACTTCCTTCTCACTTTTCTCCACGAAAGATTTTTTTTGATACTCAACACTTTCTTTATACTTACACAATGTCTTACCTCCAAGGTCATAGTGCTCCTCATCTTGTCTCAGTTAGTCCAAGCCCTTCGTCCCTCATGACACATCACATCTATAACTCTTCATCCATTCGATTATCGATACTAAGCCTCCAATCAAACAGTATAGGTCAGTTCTATTTCCTTTCCACACTACAGCAATATTAGCAGGCTTAGTGACTTAGTCTACTCATTAGGCTATACCAAAATTTTACCTTCGATTCCTATCTCGACCTATTTCATTTATGATCCGCATCTATCCAGACTTCCTTCTTTTTCCTCAGCTCATGGCATACATCACGATGCTATGCTTCCCGTCTTTCAATTCATCTATACGTCAAAATTATCCAAGTATCTTCACTTGTTTTCCTCGCGACCAGTTCTCCTACTCCATCCTAATAGGGACAGACTAGAGTTTTATGTGATCCCATGCGGATCACACTCTCATCTTATACTCATATTAGTTTCCATTTATCTAAACTAAGCCATATTTTAAATTCTTATTACATTCTCATACTTCTATTTTGATTGCACCCAACATGAGGTACTTTCAATCATCATCTTCTAAGAATACTTGGTCCTCTCCTTCCATTGTTCTACCTAATTCCTACACTATCCCATCCAACCGAAATACCATACTTCATTCATTAAATCTATGGAAATATTTAGTGCATTGGATAATGCATAATTGTCTCTTCTAAAGATCTTTCATAACACCTTCACAAAACCGACTCTCTAATCACTTCTCCACGAACTTATTCAGCTCAGCTTCACTACTCATCCCTCAATATTGATTGACAAAAAAATTCTACCTGTGTAGTCACTCGACTCCCCTTGTTATTTCCACCAGTTCTTAATCCCCCATGTTATGTATTCACTTCATCACGATCCACTGGTTTAGCTCTTTGTAGCTCCACTCCGGTACTCGATCTGTCCTTCTTCGTCACGAACCATACGAAGATTCCCATCATAATGCTTGCTACCTTTCCAGTCCTTACAACTTCTGTGACTCCTTCGAAATCTCTTGCATCCTTCTAGCAGCCGACACGTATTCCTTTCAGCTCTTTGCTTCACAATGTAGCTCTTCACGCACTCCTTCTCGTCTCTATGATGTTACCTAGGAACTTCACACTACCCAGTAGCTTCTAACTTCAACTCATCTACCACAATATTTCTAAAGGTACTTCAACCCCTCAATGGCTCACTCTTCCTTACTTGTTGTACTTCACCATTAATCAGCCTCCTACCAATCATTCTTTCACATCCATGTTTTCCTCCACGTGTCTACTACTACCTTGCCTCCATAACTATACCAATTCCCTTGCGTGTTATTTGCCCCATCTTTCCATTAGTAGAAACTTTCTACTCTACCCTCACATCCGCTAGTACTTTCATCAATCTCCTAATGGTACTTCAACCAACTTCTCATAGCATGACATCTCGTTCCTACGACTAGTCAACTAACATTACTTACTCCCTTATTCCCGTAACCAATCTTAGTTTCAAAACTCCACAAATCTTAATCATTCCTTCAACACAACCTTTAAACCAAAATACATCTGTCCATTCTAATATCTAACCATAAGTAATACTACCCAACTCTATCCTCTCATCCTAACGTTCCCACAACCGCATAACTAAATCAACCATGACGTGTACCAAAAGAATTCCAAACAATCGTGTCCCAAAATAAAATATAGGGTAAAACGAACCCTAGCCAAAACAACTGAAAACAAAACAATGTAATCCGAAAGATCAATGGAGTGTGCCAACAACAAAGATAGACTCATGACGATTTGTATTACCAAATTTCAATATCTTAGAAAATTTTAAATTTTCATCTCAATTAGTTACTTCACATTAGGACCATATTTTAACACCAATAAATGAAATTATAGTCATATTTTACCATCTCCGTTACTATCAAAGGACACAACTCAGTTAGTGTACTAAAACTCACTTTATCTATCATCTCATTTAACAATAAAATCATCTTTTATCTTCATTATTTTATCAAATGTATTCACTAGTTAGTATAGTATAATGTTATTCTAACCATTATCTTGTTTACTCACATTAAACCCATTTCACTTGTTATTATGAAACCAATACCTGTTTATAAAATATGGTGTTTTTATTTATTTTATTCTATATTATAATTATTTTATATAATCCATTTAGGCTTGTTATAACTAACTATTACACGTTTACAAGGTGTTGTGTTATTATTATCATTATTAAAATAAAATCTCTCTTTTTACTCCTTCCGTCCATTTAAATACTTCTAAAATTTTAACTCCACTTAAGAAAATTATTGTAAAATTTCTTTACCCTTTAAAATGTATTATCACATGTTACCTAGAAAACTAATCCAATTATTTTCAAGACAATTTTTTATAACTTACTACCACAAACTTAATAAAAAGATATGTAAGTCACGATATCTTACCATACACTTACAAATTATTTTCAAAATCGTTTTCCTATAATTAGCCAGACTTATTTGCAAGAAAATTTAGTAGTTCTCATTAATTAAAATACATACCCGAATGTAGACACACATCAAAAAGACTCAAAACGTCGTTGGAACTCCATCAAACTCCAGCACTAATAAACTGTTTAAACACGAGAGAACACTAGGTACGTTCAAGTTATAATAACTATTGAACGACCGTATATCATAACATAACATCTACTAGTATATATACATCCGCATATATATACCTATTAAATCTCTCAAAACATACTCGTTATCATACATGTCAAGTCAATCGATCGCGTCATACACTCGTTTTTCCATACGAGTAATCACCATCTCACCATGCCACAACAAGGCATAAAACCAATCACCAAAACCAAACCATATCATGTGACCCCATAATCACACAACACGACTATAACCCAAAACATATAACACAAAAAAAACCATAGCCATATCATAGGCAACCATTACATAAACCCCTATTGTACAAATACCCGAAATACAGATCTCATCATATACAAGCATGTACTAACCCCTTTTTCATGCAACCATACTTGGAAGTCCATTGGTGTTGTGGCACATATATAATTACGTAGGCCTCCATAATTATAGATGTCCCCTTTCACCCAAGTACTCCCTCCTATGACGACACTTATAAGAAATTAGTACTACACGGAACACATTAATCTACCACATATATACCACATAAAAATACACTCTATATATATACCGTATAGGTAAAATAAGAACATCTCATACGTCAACCTAACTTCATTCATAACACGAGGCTCAAACGCCAAAACAAATCAATAACAACAAAATATCCAACATTAAAAAAAATGATCATAACCATTTAAGCGGAAATTCGAATCTACTACTAGTCGCAGACTCAACATCGGTACTATCCTATTATTACCTAGCGCACCTCTTCTTCTACGCGACATGGGTAACACTAAATAGATTCCTACACTTCCGGTTCATACGTCGCATCAATAGAAAATAAATGAATGTACTTACATATATTATATCTCAATAAATAAGTATGAAAGTAAATAAATATCCAAAATGAAATTAACACTTAAGCACTCCATATACTATAATGCACACATACCCCTATGACACCTACATGCATGGACCCTTAAGCTATAGACTAGGCTACTAGACTAGGCAACCTAATTCTCTATAACCATTGTCACTCATACCATTCTGTCACACCTCACCATGACGGAATATGGGGCGCGACGTATGGATATCATCACAACAATAGCGTGTCTATAGAGATAACTAAATGAATTGGAAATATCATAAATGATGACACAATGTCATGAAGATATCACAAACAATGCAGGCGTCTAGTTAAGTAGGTAACATGTCTACCTCTTACCAAAGACATACAATTAACAAATAACAAACATATAGGTGTCTACAAAGTATCACTTATTCAAACATAAGTAAAGACTAAGAGGAAATGAGGTTCCTCCAATGCAATCCTAAGCCTCCCAGCTAGCCACTCCTATTCTCACGCTTAACCACATTATTACCTGAAAGAGACACTAAAACACGTCAACATAAAGTTGGTGAGAGTCATAGGTTTAGACTCCAACCCCAAAATAGTTATAAGCTGTGAATAACAACCATCAATAAAAGAACATATGGATAATGTGTTACAAGTATGCATTAACAACTACCATTAAAGATTAACCATACAATCACAATTCCAAGGCACCAAGCCTTACCAATAACCACAATTTCCAAGGCTCCCAGCCTTACCAATAACCATGGTCCCATATGCGCCCGTACACCTATGAACCAATCCCAAGGCCCCGCCTTGTCAACATCCCCTTGGTACCAAGTCAAATCACAATAACAATCAAGAATCGCATATCAGTTAGTCACATAAGTGTACACACAAGTCCATCACAAACCATAAAAACATTCACAACATTATTTACAAAACCATACAGTGTCTCTTCCATCCCATCTGGAAGTCAAATCATTTATAGCTCATAAAAACATGGGACTATGAAACTCACCTGAACAAGCTTCTCCAAGTACCCGCACTCTAGCAAAATCTAAACACACAAACGTATACAATCAAGACATGAACCACATAACAAAATGGCTCATAAATCTGTGATGGATATCTAACCTTGTCCTACAACTTAACCCCATTTATATGCCATATGCATCTCATGACACCCCTCTATAAAGCCCTTAACTTAGTTTAGTTCATAACTCGCCCCGTTAATATTTAACCCAAAACAGTCCCGTTTTTCATACCTTAAACAATGGGTCGAACACCCCCTTAACCAAATCAACTTCCTATGTTAAAGAAACCCTATGACCTTACATGTGTTAGCTAACTCTCCCCTTTGACCGCAACCTTGAAGACACTGTTAAGGCCTCCATATATATATATATATATATATATATATATACCTATCCAGAATTTACTGATTTTGAACATATGGAAAGTTTGTTATGATCAGAGGGTCTTACCCTAACCCATTTGTTTAGACCTCCTCCATATCTTTTATTTAATATATAATCTAAGTCTCATGTTCGTTTGAAGGTTCCAATATAACCCTAACTACCCCAAACAATTCAAAACATAAAAAGAAACAGGCTGATCCAAAAACTGTTTTGACACCCGACTGATGTAACCTGTTTCGACCCACTTCCAGACCTCCAATTTAGTTCTTGTTTCTAGCATTTGAAAGCCAACTCAATTACCTTTCCAGGGACATAAGATTCGAAAATTAAAAGTTTGTAAAACTCTAGATATGATCAAAACAATAACCCAGAAATTCTGCCCAGTTTTTAAAAACGAATTTAACATAATTAACCAAATTAATTACCCTCATCATGTTTAATCATTACCCTAATTATTCTAATCATGTCTATATCATTATGATAACATTAAATTACAGATTATCTAATAAACACTAACCTAGATCCATCATATAATGATTAAGAAAGAATTAAAAACAATTTAATTAAAAGGGTTTGAAGAGTTTACCTTAGATTTTTGGAAAACAAGATTTTTGATGAAGAATCCTAATTTTTTTCCATGGATTTCGAATCACTCATGATCTCCAGGGATTTTATGATGTGTTTTTATTAATAAAAAGTTTTTGTATATTTTCCTAACAAGTCCTTGGCCCAATACAAAAGCCCGGTTCCCCTTTTTCCCTTTTTTCCCTTTTCTTTTTCTTTCTTGCATCCCAAAACCGACTATACCCCTTTAATTTCGTTTTTTTATTTTTATTATTAATAATTGTGTTAATAATATTACCTTAATTTTCCTTAGTTTATTTCAGCTCTTAAAGCCTCCAAAACCTCAAAACCGTAAAACTAGTCAAATTTACGCGTATACCGTAAAAGACGTAAAAATATACAGTTTTATAAAAACTCTTGAAATATGAAATAAACTAATTAACTAAGTTAAAAATGACTTAAAACCATCCCAAAAAATTCTCCCGTGACTAAATACCTCTTCCGAGACCCCTAAATGCAAAACCCTAAACCGTAAAAATACGATTTTCTATAATACATATACGTATACGTAAAACCACTAAATAACACCATCTCATTTCATAGTCACTACCATGTGGGCTCATGAACATGAAATAACCGTTCCTCGATTTACTTATGAGTACCATATACCCATAAACGATATCCAAACCTCATTCCAAACACACAAATTAAACATATAAGCACATAAAAGCACATATCTGCACAAAACACCTTAAACTATAGTCTAAGTGACGAACCCCAAATACCATGGTTGTCACAAGCCGGGATAATAAAAAGCGAAGCCCAATACACATGCATCGAACCAATAACTGAATTAACAAGTTGAAGTCGGCCCGTAATAGATAAAGCTTTATTCTTCCAGTCTTGAATACGAGCTTGAACTCTTTTAACCATCTCCTTACAGTCACGAACCAATAACCTAGATGAAACCAAAGGGACACCAAGATATTTAACCGGTAATTTACCTTCTTCAAACGGGAGCACGTGAAGAATAGATTGTTTGACATGATTTAAAACATTACAAAAGTAGGCAGTACTCTTGGGTAAACTCGGGTATAAGCCCGAAGCGCTAGCAAAATCATCTAACGTATCCTTAATTAAGGTGGCGGAAGCAAGATCCCCATAGGCAAAAAGAAATAAATCATCCGCAAAGCACAAGTTAATAAGATCTAACTTGGCGCAATACCTATGATAAGAAAAACTACCCGACACCCTAACCCTTATACGTAACATAAGGGTGAGAATCTCCATAACAAGGGTAAAGAGGTAAGGGGATATGGGATCTACTTGGCGAAGCCCACGCTTACCTTGGAAATAGCCGTGCAAGTTACCATTAACAGAAATGGAATAAGAAGTAGTAGACAACACTCCATAATCCAAACGATCATCCGAGAATGGAAACTAAAACCAACCAGAATGCTCCGTAAAAATTCCCAATCAACCGTGTCATATGCTTTTTGAATATCCACTTTTAACGCACATCTTGGGGAACCTCGATCCAAATGATAGTTATGTATGAGCTCCTGCGTAAGTAAGATATTATCTGAGATACACCTACCCGGAATAAAAGCCGACTGATTATCACTAACAAGATACTTCAAACAATGCTTAATACGGTTGGCAATAATATTACTAACACAATTGAATAAGACATTGCAACACGATATATGCCTATAATCATTCACACGCATAGGAGATTTAACTTTCGGAATAAGAGCTATAGTAGTGTGATTAAGCTCTTTCAATAATTTCCCATTAATAAAGAATTCGTTAATCGCAGTCGTTACCTCGTTTTCCACAAAATCCCACGCAGCCTTAAAGAACGCAGTTGTATATCCGTCTGGACCAGGGGATTTATCGTCTCCCATCAAGAACATAGCCTCTTTCACTTCCTGACTGGTAACCGCTGATAAGTGTGAAAACACCCATCCTTTGACCACTTAATTATAACAATAACCAAGCCAAAACGTGTATTTTATGTCGAAAATGTCGAAATTATGCGTAGTTTGTGTTTTTGTTGTGATTGAGGATCAAAATCTGAAAAGGGAAGAAAACGCGGTCTTTCACGGGCTTTTATCGAAGAAAAAGACAAAAGACGAAGTCAAAAGATCAAGAGTGCAAAAAGAACGGAAGTCCAAGGCCTATTCTGAAGATTTATCGAAGAAAAGTCTAAAGATAGAAGTTTAATAAAGCCGAAGAACTCAAGTCTAATTAATGAAGAAATTACAAGACGAGTTTAAATAATCCCGAGACCTAGTCGAAAAAGTCGAAGAATTTAAAAGACGAGAAAGAAAGAAAGAAGGAAGCTTCCAACACATGCTTAGCCTCCATAATCACTATAAATACCCTCCTAATATCACATTAGGAGTTGTTGGCTATTTTGACAAACTAGTCTTCCACTATTTTCATTTCTTGCACATTTATTTTCATGTCATTTACTTAATTGTCAATTTAATTACCTTGTTTTGCACCTTAAATTTCTTGCCTTTAATTCAAGTAAGTCTTTTAATTTTGTTGTTAATCTTTATTTTCCTCTAATCAAGCTTTTTATTATCCATCTTATTCTTCTTTTCTTACTTTTGATTTTGATTATTAATTCGGATTAAGCATTCATTTGCTTAATCTTATTGCTTATTTGATTAAAAAGTTTATCTTTTTATTTCAATCTAGGCTTTTGTACGAATTAAGCTATAAGCTTGACAATCTTATTGGCTTATTTTGTATTTAGCTTATTTGTTTTAAAGTTTTCTTAAAAGTTTTATCTTTTTAAAGTTTATTTTATAAAGTTTGCTAGTTTTGTGTCTTGAAAGTTTTTAAATTTTAGCTTATTTTGTTCGTCTTATTGTTGTTTTAATTAAGTGTTTTGGTATTTGCTTATTAGTCATAGCTTATTTGGCTTTTGCTTTTTACGTATCCACTTCCATCGGAAAGAGGGTCTGGATTCCGACAGCTTTTACTCTTATTCCGATCGTGACAATCGGCTTAGGGTTTTACATTCCGACAGAGGATTGCGATCAGCATTCAGATAGAGTAATTCCCCCTTATTCCGATCGTGATTGCGATCGCTCATTGCGATCGTATTTGCGACGGGTCTTAAGGCATTATTGAGACGAAGTGCTGCCAAAATTTCACTAGCCATATTCCGATAGTTTCCACATTCCGACAAGAGATTCCGATCAAGCATTCCGATTAGGATTCCGACAGGTTTGTTGACATTCCGATAGGTGAGTGTTATTCCGATAGGCTTGGTTTCAGTTATTCTGATAAGGGATTCCGATCACATTCCGACAGGAACACATTCCGATCATCATTCCGATAGAGTGGTAAGCTAGTATTCCGATACCTACATTCCGATAAGTATTCCGACGGCTTGTGGTGACAGCATTCCGACGGGATTCTGACGGATTGGGGTTTTGTTTTAATATTTTGTGTTAGTTTTATTTTTAAGTTTGAATTATTTTAAGTTTTCAAATTTTTTACGCTTCCCGAAATCCTAATTTTTACCAAGTGTTTTTCTAGTAATTTAGTTTAATTTTTTAAAAGTATTTTTCCGCCATTTTACTTTAGTGTTATTTTAATCATTTTTCTTTATTTTAAATTTCAAGTTTATATTTTTATTACATTGTCAAATTTAATTTTCGTCGAGCTTTAATTTTTGTCATTTAATTAATTTACTTTTTAAAGTTTTAATATTGCACCATTTACATTTTAATTAGTTTTAGCTTTAATTACCTTCATTTACTTTAAAGTCTTGCACATTTAATTATACTACAACGACAAATCTATTCTTTTTCACCAAAAGACGACTGAGTCGCACACTTAAACCAATAGTCAATTCGAAGAGACTGGAACAACGATATTTTTATACTTGGCAAAAGATCAACCGCACTCACCATATTTCTCGCAACCTGATCATCCAGCCGCGTACTAGATAAGTCAGAGATATCAACCTGAGAAGTATTTCCGGCCATGCCTAAAGCATGAGGAACCATCTCATTTTCATAAAGAGTTCCTTCCAAATCAACAACCACATCAATCCTACTTCGACTCACATGACTCTTAATTGCCTTATGAAAATAAGCAGAATTTGAATCACCTTCTTTAAGCCAATGGATCTTAGACTTTTGTTTAAGGAAACGTTCCTCCACCATCAACACTTCATTAAAATCCCTAACACAAGATGCTTCAGCTTCACGCAACCGTTCGTTGAAAGGGTCATTGTCCAGCTGTAAAACCCGCTTGCTTTTACCATGAACAGTACACTTAGAAAACGTACGTACTTATTAAAACTTTCCTTTTATAGCATGAACACGTGTCATGATTAGTAATTACAGAAGTTATGTACATATTATTACACGATAAGTATTAAGTACGTGATAGTACACGATAATTATTAACAATAATAATTAATCACGAACATGAAATCATGAACGTAAAAATCACGAACATGTAATTACGTACTTAATTAATATAATACGATTAATATCGTTATGTACAAGTATTTAAATATAACACAAACAAGTATAACACGAATAAACGAACATACGAACACGTAAATTATAACACGGGAAAAACATAGGGTTTTCCCTTGTGGGCTATACATGATGCGGCAACCAAAGAGAAAAGGGCCAAGCCCATGTTGATTTTTATTAAACTAACAAAAGAGGATACACATTTATCATTCACAGAGTTTTAAAAAATAATCAAAACCCTAGCCTCTTGTCCTCTCTTTGGCCGCCGAATATAACAAACACCAAGGAGGTGTTTGATTGAGTTTTGGTTGATTAAATTCAAGTGTTGGGAATAAATTATAGCCAGTCTACTTGAGCGCTGACAAGAGTAAAACAAGCGTTGACAGGAGTAAAACAAACGCTGACAGCTCAAGCGTTGACAAGACAAAGTCAAGCGTTGATACATTGAAGACAAGCACTGATGGGAAGATATACTCTACGCGTTTATTGTATTCTAGATTACTTCTAGTAAAGATAGGAACAACAATGTATTTTCTATATTTATCTTTACCTAGAATAGTTGATACGTAGATTATTGTACAAGGCTTCTTATGTCTATAAAAGAAGACCTTTAGGTTAATGTTCAATATAAGTTTTTCATACGTAAACTACTTTCATTGTAAGCAAGTTTGATATCATTAATCAAAGTGAAAGTTTGTTTATATCGTTGTGTTCTTGTTTAAGTGTTAATTCTGCGTAACACTTAGATTGTCATATACATATACAAAGGTTTCTCTAAGTGTATTACTTGATCTAATCTCGTATACATAAAGCTAAATCGATCTAAGTTTGGGATCAACAAGTGGTATCAGAGCTTGTTGAGGAATTTTTGATCTTAAAGAACACAAGAACCCTAAAAATCACCAAAACCCTAATTTTCTCAAAAACCCTAACAACATCATGTCAAATCCAGAAATAACCTCCTCCTCCTCACCTTTACGAAACATAAAGATTCCCATGCTTGATGCAACCAACTTTGAATTGTGGAAATTCAACTTTGAACAATACTTGGGGATCTATGACTACACACTTTGGGAGATTATTGAATATGGAAACACATTCAATAAGGCTCAAAAGATTGCTAATGCCATTGTTGTAAGAACAGCTGTTGCTGGATGTTCAGAAGCAGATAAAAAGGAAAAACCTGATGATGGTAGAGCTGTTTCCACTGAAGACATAGCAAAGAAAAGGGTTGATATGAAAACCCTAAATATTCTGAAACTCTCTTTGGGACAAGAGAACCAGCATAAATACAAAGGTTATGAGTCTACAAAGGACCTTTGGGCAGCTCTTGAAGTTGCATATGGTGGCAATAAAGATACTAAGGAAGAGAAGAAGAAGCAACTCATGCATGATTATGCTGTCTTCAAGGCTCAACCTAATGAAAAGCTTATTAGTGTGAGAAGCAGATTGCTTGATATTACTAGCAAATTGTCCTTCATGGGGACACAACTTGGTGATGTTGACATTAATGCTACTTTTCTTAAAAGTCTTGGTGAGGCAAGATCTATTCTTGCCAATAATACTCACAAAAGTTCCACGTTTGATGATATCTACAACAAACTGAGGCTGTTGGAAGATGAAACTCTTTTAGAGCATGGAAGCAAGTCCACCAATAGTAACATGGCCTTCTTTTCTCATAGTGAAGGTCAATTCAATCAGAAGGACTCGTACATGCATCCAGTTACTGGATCATCATGTGTCAGTGCTGGAACATGTCTTGTCAACGTCTCCTTTTCAGACGCTGACACATTCAAAAGTGACTCACCAAGAGTTAAACCTGCTGGTTTGGATCTGGATACTGTATGTGCTTATATTGCTTCTTTGCCCAATGGTTCAGTGATTACATATGAGGACCTTGAGCAGATAAGTGATGAGCACTTGGAAGAGATGTACATTAAGTGGAACATGGCTCTTGCTAGTATAAGAGCAAACAGGTGGAACAAAAGGTTTAAGAAGAAGATGACCTGCAATGCAAAGGACACAACTGGATTTGATATATCCAAAGTTGAATGCTACAACTGTCATCGTATGGGGCACTTCATGAGGGAATGCAGATCTCCTAGAAGATCTGATGCTGGTAAACCCTCAAGTCAAATTGTTAAAGCTCAGGATCCTAAGGCCATGGTTGCAGTTCAAGGAATTGATGGAATGGGATGGGATTGGAGCTATTTGGCTAAAGATGTAGAAGAGGATAAAGCCTTGGTTGCTGAAATTGAAGAAGAAGAGCATGTTGAATATGCTCTCATGGCACACTCCTCCTCTTCATCTGATAATGAGGTATACGATGATGCTTTTTATAGTAAAGGTTGTAGGTTAAATACTGAGAGACTTAACAAAGAGGTGTTAAGATTATTAGATGATATGAGTACTGAAAGATGCAAAGTGTCTAATTACCAACTAGCTCTCACTCAAACTGAGAAGACAGTTTCTGAATACAAGAAAATGGAATTAGACTTAAAAGATAAAATAAATATCTTAAAACATGAGTTGAATGCTAGTAATGATATTAGGAGTATCATGGAAAGGGTTAATGGTGAGCTACAGGCTAAGTTAGATGAAGCCATTAAGAATAAATATAATGTTAGCCTTAAAATTCAAAGATTTGATAAGGCCACACAAACCCTAGGAGAATGTGTGAGTAAACAAAGGGATCCTAAGGACATGACTGGGATTGGGATGAAAGATTACTCTGTGGTTCCACCACCAACTGGTGACTTCTATGGTGTCCAACAAAAGGACCTATCTTGGACTGGTTTGCCAGAACTCCAAGAGGAGGAATTCATTCCTCCACCAAGAGTTGTCACCCCAGTTGAAGAGTATCAACAAAAGTTGACTGACCTGAATGAATGGAAGAAAGCTAACCCTACCTTATTTGTTAAGGGTGGCTTGCTATGTGAAAGTCCTAATGAGTCAACTCCCATTAAGGTTACAAACCCAATCACTGGTAAAGCTGTTGACCTTGACTCAAACACTGTTAGAAAACCTAGCATTAAGTATGCAGAGATGTATAGGAATACTACGTCACCTAAGAGCCAAGTTAGCAATGATGGAACAGGCTTCTTCTCTTCTAGACCTAGGGTTGTGTCTAGAAAAGCCTGTTACACATGTGGTAGCTTTTCACACTTAGCATATAAGTGTGTCAACGCTCCCAAAGTCAACGTTGTTAGAAAGTCAAACGTTGTCAGACCCAAACCTTGTGTGCAGCAAAGTCCACAAGTTGTTAGACCTGCCCCATTCTTCACTAGAGGGTCTAACACTCATGGACAAAGACCAATTCAAAAGACAAATACTTTGTTCTAATAGGCAATGGGTTTCTGTAGCAAACCCTAGGTTCAACGCTGACAAGGGAAATTTCAGCGTTGACAAGACCAAATCTAACGCTGACAGAAACGTGACCAGACCTAAATATTTGCAACCACAGGGTAAGGGGTCTAAAGCTTTTTCAAGCTTGACATGGAGACCAAAGAAAGATCAAAACCCTAATGATAATGGGATTTCAGTGATCTGCAACAGATTTAATTACATTTCAAAGGTCATTACAAAACCTATTGGGGTTAACTGGGTATTTCATCCTAAGAAGGATGAAAATGGGATTGTTGTGAGAACTAAGTCTGTTCTTATTAAACAACCAGATGAATCCAAGTCTTCCAAGGCTTGGGTTCCCAAAGAAAACTAACTTGTTTTCTTTATGTGTAGGGCATTCAAAGACAGGTCAATGATTATGGATATTGGGATAGTGGATGCTCAAGGCACATGACAGGGAAGGAAGACTATTTGACCAACTTCACTCCCATTAAGGATGGTGATAAGGTTTACTTTGGAGGCGGATATGGTACTATCACATGCAAAGGAACACTTCTCACCAAGAACTTGCGTTTTGAAAACATATTTTTGGTAAAGGAACTTGATTACAATCTTTTTAGTGTATCACAAGTTTGTGATAACAAAAATAAAGTTCTGTTTACTGATACTGAATGTTTGGTGTTAAGCAAGGATTATAAGATCCCTGATGAGAAATATATTGACTATAGAACACCTAGGCATAAAGACATATACAATGTGAATCTGAATGGGATTAGAATGAATAACAATATGTCTTGTTTTTATGCTAAAGCTTCATTAGATGAAAGTAATTTATGGCACAGGAGACTAGGGCACATAAATTTTAAGAATATAAACAGGCTTGTGAGACTTGGCTTGGTTGATAGTTTGCTTGAGAAGGCCTTCCACAATGACCACTCTTGTGTTGCATGTCTTAAAGGCAAGCAGCACAAGGTCTCATTCAAGTCCTAACAGGTGCATTCTAGTTCTAGACCTCTTCATTTGCTTCATATGGACCTCTTTGGTCCAACCAATATAGAAAGTTTGAATGGTAAGTCTTACTTTGTCATCACAGATGACTTTTCTAGATTTACTTGGACCTTCTTTCTAGCTATGAAGAGTGACACAGCTGACACTTTAATTGATTTTATTACGCAGATTGAGAAGAAAACTGGTAATGAAGTTAAAATACTTAGGAGTGATAATGGTGGTGAATTTAGGAATAAAAAGTTAGATGATTTTTGTGCCAGGAAAGGAATTACTAGGCAATTTAGTGTTGCCAGAACCCCACAGCAAAATGGGGTTGCTGAGAGGAAAAATAGAACCCTAATTGAAGCAGCCAGAACCATGTTGGCTGATGCTCATTTTCCTATAGCCTTTTGGGCTGAGGCTGTTAATACAGCTTGCTATGTTCAAAATAGAGCATTGGTCAACAAAATTCAGAACAAAACACCTTATGAGTTACTTTGGGGAAGAAAACCTAATATTGGTTTTCTCAGACCTTTTGGTTGTCATGTAGTAGTTTTAGATACTAGTGATGCCTTAGGTAAATTTAGTGCAAAAGGTGATGAAGGCTACTTCATGGGGTATTCAGTGCAGAGCAAGGGATATAGGGTTTATCTTAAAGAGGAAAAACGTATTCTTAAAAGAGTACATGTTAGGTTTTTAGAGAATAAACCGAGTGATCCTGAAAGTGGTCCAAATTGGTTGTTTGACTTGGAACCTTTATCTAAGACTTTAAATTATATGCCTGTCACTAATCCAGACATTGTGAAGGTAACTTGAAATGTTGTGGAAGAACAAGTTGTTGATGTTTCAGGTACACAGGTTCATGAAAAGGTTGGATCACAAGCAGAAGAGTCATCTCTTATACAAGAGTATGTCACAATTCCCATATGGACAGATGCTTTTGCTGCTGCTGCTGCTGCTGGAAAATATAATGGTGGTCCCCAAGTACCACCAGATAACAACATGCATGGTCCTTTAGGCGCTGACAAAGGAAAATCTAGCGCTGACCAAGACCAATTCAGACGTTTATGGCTCAGACGTTGACAACAACAGTTCAAGAGTTGTTAGCCCATCCGCTGACAACCAAGGTTCAGGCGTTGACAACACCTTTTCACATCTTTTCTCTTCTACTTTTGAACAGGGTGAACCTTCCAATTTATATGAAGAGGTTCATCCCCATGTTGATGAAAGAGAGTCTGATGAAGAAGATATTGGCAACATGGAGAACGAGGTTGAGGACACCAGACTCTTTGAAGGAGGAGTTCTCACCTCTACTATGAAGAATCACCCCACTTCTCAAATCATTGGTGATATTATGACTCCGGTTAGGACTAGAAGATCTCATCAAGATCTTGGTGGATTTATTGCCAATATTCACAAGAAGGTTGATACCCCTCTTGTGCAAGCATGTTTGTTTGCCTATTTTCTGTCACAACAGGAACCCAAGAAGATATTTGATGCTCTCAAAGAACCAAGTTAGGTGGAAGCAATGCAGGATGAGCTTCACCAATTTGCAATTCAGGATGTTTAGGAGCTGGTTGATTGTCCCAGATATGTCAGACCTATAGGGACAAGATGGGTTCTAAGAAACAAGAGAGATGAAAGAGGTATGTGGTCAGAAACAAGGCAAGATTAGCGGCTCAGGGATATACACAAGAGGAGGGGATATACTATGAGGAGGTCTTTGCACCAGTGGCAAGGATTGAAGCTATTAGGATCTTTTTAGCCTATGCATCCTGCATGGGCTTCATTGTCTATCAAATGGATGTCAAGAGTGCCTTCCTCTATGGAACAATTGTTGAGGAGGTATATGTGATGCAACCTCCTGGTTTTGAGGATCCAGAGAATCCAGACAAGGTGTATAGAGTCAAGAAAGCTATGTATGGACTTCATCAAGCCCCAAGAGCATGGTATGGTACTTTGTCTACTTATTTGGTGGACAATGGATTCAAGAGGGGCACCATAGATCAGACACTATTTACAAAGAAGAAAGGAAAGGATGTGTTGCTTGTTCAGGTCTATGTTGATGACATCATTTTTGGGTCTACTGATCCAAAGATGAGTGAGGATTTCTCCAAGCTTATGACAGACAAATTCAAGATGAGTGCTATAGGGGAGATGAACTTCTTTCTTGGTTTACAAGTCCAGCAGAAAGAAGATGGTATCTTCATCTCCCAGGATAAGTATGTGGCAGAGATCTTGAAGAAGTTTGGCTTTTCTCCACATGAAAAGAGGGCTACTACTCCTATGGATAGAGAACACCCTTGGGGAAAGATTGGAGATGGGAAAGATGCTGATGTCAGGCATTATAGATCCATGATTGGATCATTGATGTATCTTACAGCCTCCAGACCTGACATCATGTTTGATGTGTGTGCTTGTGCACGCCATCAAGTGACTCCCAAAGAATGTCACCTTTATGATGTGAAGAGGATCTTTAGGTACCTAAGATGCTATCCTAGTCTTGGTTTGTGGTACCCAAAGGATTCACCATTGGAGCTGATTGCATATTCAGACAGTGACTATGGAGGTGATAAGTTTGATAGAAAATCCACAACTGGTGGATTTCAGTTTCTTGGGAGTAGGTTGATATCTTAGCAATGCAAGAAACAAACAGTGGTGGCTAATTCTACAACTGAAGCTGAGTATGTGGCTGCAACTGCTTGTTGTGGACAAGTTTTGTGGATTCAGAACCAACTGTTGGACTATGGGTATAATTTCATGCATACCAAGATATTTGTTGACAATAACAGCACTTTATGCATTATTAAGAATCCTGTACATCATTCTAAAACTAAACACATAGAAATTAGACACCATTTTATAAGAGATTGTTTTGAAAAAGGTTTAATACAGCCAGATAGGATTGACACAGAAGAGAATGTGTCAGATTTACTAACTAAACCTTTTGATGCTGGGAGGTTTCAATACTTGGTAACAAGTATTGGAATGATCAATCTCACATAATATGTGTTTTGGAGTCTTTTTGTCAAAGTATGTACAGGATAATGCATTGTTATTGGTCTTTTTGAGGATTTAGATTTTCCACTATATTTTTCTAACACTGACAAAGGTTGCTTGAACGCTGATAAGTGTTTTTGTAACGTTGTCAGCAATATATTTGTCTAACACTGATAAAGCTTCCCTCAATGCTGTCATGTGTTATCGGGGCGTTGTCAGCAACAATGTTAGTTTTGTGGTTTTTAATCTAAGTGTGCAGGTGCTGTTAGCAGTATACCATTGGATACAGAGTTGCTTATGGATCAATGGAGAAGCATTTGGGCATGTTTTTGTTTATGGATGATGGTTGGAATTTTTTTTTAAATTCCTATCTTGACATAAATTTTTTATGTTCATGCATATTTTTAGCAACTTATGTCTCGTAGTTTAAGGGGAGGTTTTAGGAACCTTTAGGATGTTTGGGTATCCATATGATACTCTTATCACAATTCTAGATTGTGTCCATAGGTGAGTATGAGTTAGTTTTACTAAATCATGAGGCACTGTAGCATGCAAAGTTGATATACTATGCATGCTGCCAAGACTTTTTTTTGGCCTAGAATTGGTTGTGGTCTGTTGGGAGACTTGGGAATGATTTTGTCATGGGATTTACCTGGGAGTAACAAGGGATTTTATAAGGTAACTTGGTTTTTAAGAGTTTTGGTTAGCAAGGGACACTAGAGGACTGTTATGTCTATCTTGCATAAGCAAGTGTGCATAACTAGACAGTGCTTGTCGCCCTATAATAATTATCAACTTTTTGGTTATCTTCTCTAGGATAAATTACTTTGTTAAGGTTATTTTTCATTTTTAAACATTTTTATTTTTGGACGCTGACAAGTATTTTTCCAAGCGTTGTTGTGACCAATTTAGACGCTGACATGGCTATGGAAAACGTTGACAAGAATATAGCCGTTGGGTGTTGATAGGTTATTTTTGACCGTTGACACTCAATGGGACCTACCCAGTTGTTACTTTTTTACATATTTTTAGGCCGTAATTTTGGGAGCTGATAACTTTCATTTAATGCATGAGATAAACTTATTCTTTTTCAATATTTTCATGATTACATTTTGAAAATACTTGCCTAATTTTGGGCCAATCACATGCATTTTCTTCTCCTATATATTTGGTTCCTGTTTTTAAACAGGGTACCTATTATTCTTGTCTAACACAATTTTCTCTTATCAACTTCATCTTTATCAATCATTTTAACAGCTTTCAACAATGGCACCAAAGTTTAAACCATCAGATTTGGAATTGGGGTTCAGAAGCCAACACAACATGATCGCGTATCTTGAAGCTAATGATACTTTGTTTCCCCAATACACACAAATGGTGGCGTATTTGAACGCATCTCCTTTTAGGTATGCTCTTTCTCATGCACCACTCATTCCTGTCACACATATTAAAAAGTTTTGGAACAATGTTAGTTCCTCAACAGTTAATAGAGTGATTACATTATCTTCTATTGTTCATGGGAGAACTTGGGTGGTTACTGAAGCTTTGGTACGCCAAGCTTTGCATCTTGATGATGCTGATGGTATAACCACCCTTCCCATTAGTGAAATAGACCAAGGACTAAGGGCTTTGGGTTATCCTTTTCCTGATGAAGGAACTTTAAATAAATATCATAAACAGGAGTTTCCCCCAGCCTGGAAGTACCTAATACATGTCCTCCTACAATGTTTGAGTCCCAAGTGCATTGCACACAATGAGATGAAAATAGATCTATTGCAAGTGCTATTGTGTGCATTGCTACTGGGCAAAAATTTAATTATTCCAAAATGATTTTGGAGGGCATGTGTAAAAATAAAGGGAACAAAATGACTTTAGCTTATCCCAGATTTTTACAAACGGTTTTTGATGTCCAAGGATACTGCACAAGGGATCATAATGATTTTTATGAGATCCCTGTGCAAAAGATTGCAATTTTTATGAAGATAAACTCACCTCCACATCGTGACCTACCCCTAACTCAAGCTATGCTTGCTGTCATTGAAGCAGCACAACCCCAACCAGACCCTCAACCCCAAATTGACCCAATACCTGAACCATTACCTTCACCACAACATATGCAAATTGACCAAGAACCCTTCGACGCTGACACGTTAAATGTTGGTGTTGATGTGCCTATTTCAAACGTTGACACACACCCTTCACAGACCCAAACACCCCATAACCAACCCACATCCACCAAATCCACATCATCATCTCCACCAACACAATATAGGTTACAAAAATGCCAAAGGACTACTGGAGTGTTCTCCTCTGGTGGTCCTAGCCATGTAGCAGAGAGAACCACCACCACATGTGTGGTTGGTGTTATGGATGAGGCTGGGACTATTGGTTCTGGCTTAGAAGCTGGCCAAGACAGTCCCACCATCCTTAAGACCTCATCCATGCCCAATGAATCTAACTTGGGAGGTCAAATACCCATTTTAGAAGAGGGGAGATTGGAACCAATGACCCTAATGGAATTGACGGCTGTCTGCATGAGCTTGCAAAAGCAAAATGCAGACTTGGTACAAGTTGTCAGCACACAAGGCCTTGAACTCAAGCAATTGAGGGAGATGATTGTTCTTTTGGATACTGCTAGTACAAGGAGAGGGGTGGAGGAATCTTCCACAGGGGAGGATGAACAAATAAATGTGAGTGATAAGGGCAGCCATGATGGTCAATCTTTGGATGTTGCTGAGGCCCTAACAAGTTTGAAGAAACAGACAGGTTTTGATACGTCTCTAGTCTCTCCTACACACTTAAATTTGTCATTTACAGCCATGATGGAGGAAATTGCAAGAGGCGCTGAGACAGGTACTTTGGGCGTTGACAAGAAAGATTTGAACGCTGACATGAGTATTTTGGGCGCTGACAAAGCAAAAGTAAGCGTTGACAGACCTGCAAATGAGGTTGATGTATCCGAGTCATCATCCATCATCAAAGAGGTTTCTTCACAGGTATTACCATCTTCCTTACCAACAATTGATCCATTAGATAAGGGTAAGGGTATTATGGTAGAAGAGGTTGTTCCAAAGAATGCAGCACAGATTGAGTTTGATAGAAAGTTGGCTGCACAAATAGTGGAACAAGAAAGAAAGGAGGTGAGAGAGTCACCTTTTGTTATCACTTCAGAAGAGCAAGAAGGAAGTGATGAAGCTAGTTCTGACTCAAGTGTTATGATCATAGAGCAACCAGAAAGGCTTGAGTATGGTGATGAGCTGGCCAAGGAGAAATTGAGAGAGTTGAAATTGCAGGTTGATTTTTATATGCCAGAGGTGGTTCAAATGTATCATGCTTGGGAAGATAGGTGTATGGAGAATCCACACTTGACCATTTCAGATCAGATATGGGGTTTGGAGATTCTTCTCAGAGTACAAAAGGATTGCAAGGTCATTTTGAAACACAAAGCAAGCAATGTTCTCTCAAATTTAAGAAGGGATAGAAAGGAGTTGTACTTCATGCTGCTCAGATGTCATGGAACAGGGTGGACTTACAAGAAATTGACTGGGTTGACATTTGAAGAGTTGGAATGTAGAGCTTATCCCATTTGGGTTAGAGTGCAGGAAGCAAACACTATAAGACTTCTTTCTGATGTAAGAAAAGAAGAACTTGCAGAGGAAATGGAGCTCAAGAAGGCAATGTTTGTTCCCAGACCAGTGAAAAGGAGAGTTCCTCTTGAGTTTCCCAAAGATATGGATCCATTACATCCAAGTGAAGCTGTCATAAGAAAGAGCCTCAAGCTCTCACCATTAGAAGCTTCAGATTTGGTACAAGTGTTACCACTTGATTCCAGAAACCCTATTGTAAGCTATGAAGAAGATGAATGTGGGTTTTGGAAGATTGGCAGGTATGGAAAAGAGGTTCACACTTTCACCACCCTTATATCTTTGTTTGAAAGTTTTGACAGAGAAGACTTGGTAGACCTATGGAGGTTATTAGAGGCCAAGTATGAGACTGAAGCACCAACTTCAGTAAATGGAATAAAACTGTGATCCACATTCAAGAGAATGTGTGGACCAAAAGATGAGGATCCTGCTATTTGGAAGGATCTTGAAGATGATCTCAGTGGTCTTCAATGGAGGTTGTATTCAGCTGTTGGTGTTTATTATTTGAGTTCTACAAAGTTTGCTGAGTATCTACTTGTAGATGATCAGTATTTCATGTCTAAGGAAATCTTGGAGAAGATGAAGAACACTCAGCTGGAAATTGATTATTCAAGTGACGTGGCAAAAGACTTGATTAGATTTATTTATTACCAATATGAGAAGGTTTGTAAGATTCCTCCTAGTTCTTAATGTTTATTCAGAAACTTGATCACTAGAGTAGATATCAAGTTTAGGGGAGGATTGTTGGGAATAAATTATAGCCAGTCTACTTGAGCGCTGACAAGAGTAAAACAAGCGTTGACAGGAGTAAAACAAACGCTGACAGCTCAAGCGTTGACAAGACAAAGTCAAGCGTTGATACATTGAAGACAAGCACTGATGGGAAGATATACTCTACGCGTTTATTGTATTCTAGATTACTTCTAGTAAAGATAGGAACAACAATGTATTTTCTATATTTATCTTTACCTAGAATAGTTGATACGTAGATTATTGTACAAGGCTTTTTATGTCTATAAAAGAAGACCTTTAGGTTAATTTTCAATATAAGTTTTTCATACGTAAACTACTTTCATTGTAAGCAAGTTTGATATCATTAATCAAAGTGAAAGTTTGTTTATATCATTGTGTTCTTGTTTAAGTGTTAATTCCGCATAACACTTAGATTGTCATATACATATAGAAAGGTTTCTCTAAGTGCATTACTTGATCTAATCTCGTATACATAAGCTAAATCGATCTAAGTTTGGGATCAACATCAAGGATCGTGTTCATATTGTTTTCCAATCATTACACGCATTCGGTAATCCGTAAACCCTTTTATTTTTATTCTTTTTATTTAATTATGAACACATGAACATGGATTAAATAAAACAAGAATTAAAAACATGTTAAACTAGTCATGGGGGTAAATTAAGGGTTGTTCGGGTTTGGTTTGCTCGGCCGACACACAAACCGAGAGCCCCAAGGCTCTCGGCGTGTCTTGGTTCACACCACCAACCGAGATCTATGATCACGGTGGTGTTGGGTTCGGTCGGCACTAGGAACAAGGAACCCCGACTCGCGTCGGGGTGTCCTTGTGGTTCGGTTGGGGTCTCGGCAGCAAGCAGCCACACCACCGACACACAACCGGTGGCAGATTGGGTCAAGCAGGGGGAACCACAGGCAGCAAGGGACCACCGGCACACAGCCGGTAGGAACCCACTGTTGGTCAGCGGCTAGTCGAGAGAAAGGAGACCACCGGCAGCCGCCTGTGGTGATGTTACCCTAGCAGTGGCAACCGGCCGAGCCGGTTTGTCACTGTTAAAGGGGTGTTTTTTTGGTCCGGTTCAAGGGTTTATTCGGTCCGGTTCACGACATGTCTAAATTAAATTCATGGGTCCGGTTCATGACTAAAATTGTACAAGTAATTTATTTTTACAAGTATTTATTTTTAACAAGATATTAAATTAATTAAACATGACTTATAATTAATTTAATTAAATCATGGACTTAGGTTAGTTATTATTTATTAAATAATACATGTTTTAACTTAAGTATTTATTTATTTAATTTAGACTATAGTATTAATTAATTATTAAGACATGGAATATAATTAATTAATAATCATGAATTAGGTTATAATTAAAAAGTATTAATACATGTTTTAACCTAAGTATTTTATACACCTTAATTTAATTAAATCATGCTTATATTTAATTAAATCATATAACCTATAGTTTATTTAATTAACATGATATTATTAATAAACTATACAAATAATCACATGACTTATGTTATTTAACCAGTAAACTTAAGCTTATATTATTAGCTTATTAATTCAGCTTAATTCTAAATATAGAAACTTTCTAATTCAGGAAACTTATTATTTTTGGAAACTTTCTATTTTTAGAAACTGATCTATTTTAAGAAGTTAATCTATTTTTGGAAACTTTCTATTTTTGGAAACTTTATGTTTTAGGAAACCTGCTATTTATAGAAAGTTACTTATTATTACACAACAAGTATAATAATAAAAGAGATACAAGTAATACTTAATCAGAATACGTAGAATTCATGATAAACACATCATAACCTTAAAATCAGTAAAACAAGACAAGAACATATAAAACAAGCTAAGACATGATATAATCAGTTACGTACTCAGTAAACAGTATACTTATACATGTACCCTATTTATGTAGCATTAGTGAGATCGGAGTAGGACTTCCTTTCGTTCGTCTTTACCGTTCACTGGACATAAGGTACGGATTTCCCGTCCTTTAAGTATGGACATTCTTTCCTTATTAGGATTTCCCGTTTGAAGCCAATTGTTTTCCCAGTATTGTTTTATATGTTTGATTACTTATGTTAGTTTAAGAGCCTAATCCATATACATGCATGACTAGTGTCACCTAGTTATGGAGGTACCATAACCATAACATTGGAGGCACCAGTGTTATGACTTCCCCACGGCAAAGTGATTGCTCGTGGCGTCCCTTTTCAGTTTTGGCCATTATATTATATTATCATGTGTGGCATATGGGTGCATCCTAGTTACATGTTTACCAGTATTATCAGAGTAAATGCGATGTGTGCCTTGCATCCTTCACTAGGAGCTGATCCCTCCTACCCAGACAATTTAATTAGAGGCAACCCCTCTAATTGCATGATGAGGTCTCCCCTCCAAGTATTCATGCACGGTGGGACCTTATGACCTATATAGGCTATTGGCTAATTAATACAGTTTTTATATTAAAACATAAGTCTTTTCAAACTATAAAACCAGTTTTATAAACATGTTCCAGGTTTTCCAGGACTAATACATTTCCGCGACTATTAATGTTACCTATGTTTCAGCCATTCATACTATGTCATATATCCGTTCACTAAGCGTATTGCTCAGCCGTTACTTTCCTTTCCATGTCCCAAAACGGCGGGTACCCAAGGACAGACTTGAGCATATGGAGGACGTGCATAGGATGGAAGCTGCCTAAGACTTCTTCTCTTTTTGCCTTTTTATACTTATGCTTATTTGGACACTTTTTTAGTCCTTCTCATTTCTTACGCTTTATTTATGTTTTGGGCTTATGTTGGCAACCGATGTTTGATTCCGGTTTTCCCTATGGTCATGTATGTGTTAGTACATATTACCTTGCATGCTTTGATGACACGCCATAATTACGCGTAACGGTCCACTTATCAAAGTGGGGTGTTACACCAACTTAGTTTGCACGTCATCCAACTCGTCCCTCAACCGCACAACATTATCTTGAAGATTTCCCTTCGCGTATAACAGCTTCCTAAGAGGTTTTTCAACAGATTAAGCTTTTTAGTGACTTTTTTCAACAGCTTAAGAAGTACTAGTATCTTGCTATAAGATAATTGTTAAAGCGCTTTATAGCAAACATCAATTACATCTGATTATAGAAGTAAAAATAGCAACTTTATAAATCACTAAGAAAATGCTTGAAGGGTCAAAACTCGTAGTCTCACGTGGGTGCACCGATGTCGGAGTCCTTCTAAACGACACATTTTTACTTGATCTCACAATGGAAAACCCAACATGGAGAGAGATTTCGACTTCACGGGTGCCACCATCTCGACTGGGCCATTCACTCGCAGTTTATGGAAGGAACAAGTTAATCCACAAAGAATTTAATCACAATGGAAAACCAACATGGAGAGAGATTCTGACATGTCGTAGTGTTTTAAGAAGGATTAATACAAAAACAAGTTACTAACATTTACAAAAAAGTGCGCATAAGTTACTAAAACCGGCTAACATAGGTAAATAAAAATGGAGTAACTTAATTAACCGGTAATATATACTTGAGTAACTTGAGTGTGCGAATTGAAAAGTTGGTAACTTAGACGCACTTTTTTGGTAACTTTTGTGACCACCGTATGTATTAAACCTATAAGAAATTAATGACATGGCTAAAATGGAAAATTAATTAATTCAAACTTCTTATGTAAGAAATTGAACAATGTTTTGAGACAATTTAAAATAGTAATGAGGACAATAAAAGTGGTACCGAGAATTAACAACACTGAAATCCTACTCGAAAAAAAGTAATATGAGTAAATCCTACTTATATTACTTTTTTTTGTACCGACTAACAAAATGTATATACTTGTTATGATTATCATTAGAATCAACATTCTTTAACCTCAAAGATTCAAACGTAACTTAATTTCTTTATTATTTATTTTTTTATATTCTAATACGATATACTGCCAATTTTGGAGCAAATCGATTATTGACTCCAAGATTTTGCATTACATATAGGTGACATTTTTTAGATATTTATGAGTAGTTTGTATTGTATGTCATTAATAGTTGATACCTTTTTTTGAAGTTGTAGCCTCTAATATTGAATATGATAAGGTTCATAATTATGTTAAATTTGCACAAAAGCATACAACTCTTCATTTGGCCCTATCACATCTTGCAAGTGATTTTGATCGGGAGAATATGATGTTCTTCCAGTGATTTTTTCACGCAAGAGTGAAACCTATAGTATCCACATGCTTCTAGAATCCAAGATCTTTAGACTCAATGGTGGTTTAGACCATTTATCTAGGATGATCATCATTCATATGAATAACATAGAGGAATAAGAACAATGATCAGAACAAGATGTTTAACAAGATGATTTATCCCAATGTTAGTTGCATTAATCATAAACACAAATAACCTAGGCATGTATACATTGAATCCCATGTCTAGAAAACAAAGACACTATAGGTTACCTTTTGATAGTAGGAACCACTTGTTGATCCCAAACTTAGATCTTAAACCTTACCTTGTAAGGGTTGTAATAGCAAGGATGAATCCAAACTACTACAAGAGAAACCTTGTATGTAACGCACAACTAAACACTATGCGGAAAATAGAGTTTAGCACAAGAACAAAGTATTTAAAACAAATGGAAAGCTTTAATATATTGAAAACAATACATGAACACTCTTAGTAGTGTTAGGGTATACAACCTTAAACCAAATGCAAACCAAAGATAACGAACATAAAACCTAAGGAGTCCTTTTATGCACACAAGGACCCTTGTACAAGATAACTATCAGCTAAACATGGAAGATATACTACAAATGAAACAGAAACACGTCCAAATCTCTTCCAAAGTTATCTTCATAGTAGGGGCTTTATCTTCATACAGTAGGAAAATATCCCACTGTCTTCATCAACCTTAGAAGTGGGAATTATCACTAGCAGGGGGATTTTGTACGAATCAACAGGGGGAAGTCCTTAACCATTTATTCCCAACAATCTATCCTCCCCTAAGCTTGTGCTCACCCTGAACATAAGTTTCTAGAATAAATGTTGCTAGTGACGAGGATGCTTACCAATCATTTTTGAGGCAAAATCTGACTATGAATGAATTTAAGAAATTGACAAGGAGCATGGTTCTTATCATCTACCTTTAAATTAGTTTCCATCATCTTCTCAATGTATTACTGAGTAAGAGGATAGATCCTATCAAACAGTAAGTATGCAATAAACCCTTATGTTGCCAACTCATACACCCCTGATGCAGTAAACAGCCACCAATACAACATTTGAGCACCATGTTGAATACTAAAGATCAAATCACCTTCCTCAGTTTCAAACATCCTCTTCATGTTATCCCATATCAAACGAACCTTTTTAGCATACCCATCAGTAGGAGGACTACTTCCAAAATGAGCCTTCAAGTCTCTCCATAGTGTGTTCAAGTCCTCTCTATCTAATGTCTGAAACATCTTATTTAAATATTGAAAGGCATGTGCAGTATTATCAGCTCTGGTTAAATTTCCACCAGCTTATTCCTCTATCATGATGCACTTCATACTTTACAATAGGAAACTTCTTCCTAAAAGGTTCTGGCATAAAGTCATCATACACCTCTAGCACCATGCATTTTTCCAACTCTTCATCAGTTGGACCTATATTGTCATCCACAAACTTACCAAGGTTTTCCATTTTTTTTCATCCTTTTCGCTATTCTTTGTTGAGCCAAGCTTCGAGTAGATGTTGTGGTCTGTGATGAAGTTCCCACTATACTAGTGTTAGCCTCAAAATATTGAGTCAAACAAGAATGCTCGGTCATATGTTTATTATGTATCGTATAATAGAACGTTCTAATAGGTAGTAGATTAGTCATGTTATACTGGCTTAACTTTAGGCTAAAGTTCATTCATAAGTAACTAAAGCCCAAAAGGAAAGCCCGACCCATTAGACTATAGTCCATAAACAAGCCCGCATGTGGGTGGACTATATATACTCTTCCTAGCATGTTAGGAAGGGTGTTGGTCATTTCATTTTTTCAATCTCTAATCTAATCCTCCAAAAGTTCCAACCATTTTCTCTCTACTTTCGCTCACTACTTTCTCTCTCTTGAATTCATCTATTTTCTACCTTTCTTTCTTGTTTAATCATCACGAATTGATGGGACAAAAATTGGTATCAATCACCATGGGGTAGTTTTGTGATTCGTTGTTGATAAACTATTTGGTTCGTGTGATTTACTCCTAAAATCATCTCGAATTCAAGTATTTTCTTGTTTTTCGTTAATTTTCGTGTTCTAAATCGTACTATAGATCATCTACATACTTGTGGTAAGATTTTGATTATTTTGGTTTGGCTAGAAACACGAATTACAAGGTAAGAATTCTCCATTCTTTGTTTGTTTCAAGTCTCGGAAAGTTTATTGCACATTCTGATCGGAATATTGCGATCGCAAAAACCTGGGGTTTCTATATTGCGATCGAATATTCCGATAGCCATATTACGATCGTATCTTGCGATATGATATTACGATCGTGCATTGCGATCTAATATTATGATCGTACATTGCGATCTAGTATTACGATCAGGTATTACGATCACGACTTAAGATCTAAGTTACGATCAGACTTGCGATCACGACTTGCGATCAGACTTGCGATCATGACTTACGATCAGACTTGCGATCATGACTTGCGATCAGACTTGCCATCACGACTTACGATCAGACTTGCGATCACATCTTACGATCACATCTTACGATCACGTGTTGCGATCTAGCATTGCGATCATACATTGCGATGGGTATTCCGATGGATATTGCGATGAGACATTGAGATCTGCTTGGTTATCTCTAACTCAATTTCAAATTTTTTCCCTACTAGTTTTTGGCTATCTCTAACTCAGTTTCAAAATTTGGCGATACAAATTTTTTTCAGCTTACCGTTTTGTCGGACTAAGAAAAATAGCAATTTTCGGAATTTCAACAACAACTCAATCACAACACATCTACTTAAGATCCATATTCACTTCATCATTTTAAAGAATTTTGATATGTATTCTAATGCCGAATATCGTGTGACGAACAACAACATAATGGTGGCGGGTAACAAAGAGAGACCACCAATGCTTGTGTCGGGTCGATATGATCAATGGCAATCCCGTTTTCTATGTTACCTTGACACAAAACCTAACGGTAATTCTTTAAGGAAATGTATCTTTGGTGGACCCTATAAACTCTCAAGGATTCAAGTTCCTGGAGTACCAGCCACAGACACAACTGAAGAACAACTTGCATGTGAACGTGATGAAAAGAGAAACGACCTCACACCCGAGAACCGTGCTTGGTTTGATGCAGAAAAGGAAGAAATCTTCTTAATTCTCAATGGCATTGGAGATGATATTTATTCCACGGTTGATGCTTGTTCTACTTCTAAAGAAATGTGGACGGCTATTGAAAGATTGCAACAAGGTGAATCACTTAACAAACAAGACATGAAAACTAAGATGTTTTGGGACTTTGGCAAGTTTACATCAAAGGATGGGGAATCAATTGATTCTTATTACTCCCGATTCTACAAAATGATGAATGACATGACTCGAAACAACTTGCAAGTTTCCACCATGCAAGTCAATGTCTAATTTCTATAGCAACTTCAACCAGAGTGGACACGGTTTGTCACCTTGGTGAAATAACAAACAAAGTTAGATGAAGTTTAATATCACACGCTCTTTGATGTTTCACTAGTACAAAAATGGTATCCGTCACGCTCAAAAAGAGTGACCGTGGGCATACAGTCACACACATTTTTTGTCTTTGTGACCAAAGGTCCCGTGACCGTAGGTACACTACGGTCACGATCTGATCTTTGTGACGATAACCAGCAAAAAAATGTGACCAATACTCGAAAATGTGTGACGAACTAGGTACAATATTTGGTGTTTTAGTGAATATGTGTGACGGTAAACACTCTACAGTTACACGAGTTTTGTTTAAAAGTGACTGTTGTTTATAAATTTGTCACATGAATATACAATATGTGTGACATTTACTATGTGATTAGTGTATTTTGTGTGACTATATGCATCAAATAGTCACATGAAGGGTATGTTTGTGTGACCTTTTATGACATTAGTCACACAAATTATGCTAATGACTCTGAGTTTGTCACATACAATTAACCAAAGAGTTACCAATAGTAGTAATAAGTGTGACTGTATGCTTTGTCAAGTCAAGCCAATTGTATTTTGTGTGACTATATGTATCAAATATTCACATGTATTGTATGTTGGTGTTACCTTTTATGACATGTAGTCACACAAATCATTCTAATGGTACTGAGTTTGTCACATACAATTAACCAAAGAGTTACCAATAGTAGAAATAAGTGTGACTGTATGCTTTGTCAAGTCAAGCAAATTGTATTTTGTGTGACTATATGCATCCAATAGTCACATGAATTGTATGTTTGTGTGACCTTTTATGACATGTAGTCACACAAATCATGCTAATGGCACTAAGTTTGTCACATACAATTAACCAAAGAGTTACCAGTAGTAGTAATAAGTGTGACTGTATGCTTTGTCAAGTCAAGCCAATTGTATTTTGTGTGACTATATGCATCTAATAGTTACATGAATTGTATGTTTATGTTACCTTTTATGACATGTAGTCACACAAATCATGCTAATGGTACTGAGTTTTTCACATACAGTTAACCAAAGAGTTACCAATAGTAGAAATAAGTGTGACTGTATGCTTTGTCATGTCAAGCAAATTGTATTTTGTGTGACTATATGCATCAAATAGTCACATGAAGGGTATGTTTGTGTGACCTTTTATGACATTAGTCACACAAATTATGCTAATGACTCTGAGTTTGTCACATACAATTAACCAAAGAGTTACCAATAGTAGTAATAAGTGTGACTGTATGCTTTGTCAAGTCAAGCCAATTGTATTTTGTGTGACTATATGCATCCAATATTCACATGTATTGTATGTTGGTGTTACCTTTTATGACATGTAGTCACACAAATCATTCTAATGGTACTGAGTTTGTCACATACAATTAACCAAAGATTTACCAATAGTAGAAATAAGTGTGACTGTATGCTTTGTCAAGTCAAGCAAATTGTATTTTGTGTGACTATATGCATCCAATAGTCACATGAATTGTATGTTTGTGTGACCTTTTATGACATGTAGTCACACAAATTATGATAACGGCTCTAAGTTTGTCACATACAATTAACCAAAGAGTTACCAATAGTAGTAATAAGTGTGACTGTATGCTTTGTCAAGTCAAGCCAATTGTATTTTGTGTGACTATATGCATCCAATAGTCACATGAATTGTATGTTTGTGTTACCTTTTATGACATGTAGTCACACAAATCATGCTAATGGTAATGAGTTTGTCACATACAGTTAACCAAAGAGTTACCAATAGTGGAAATAAGTGTGACTGTATGCTTTATCAAGTCAAGCAAATTGTATTTTGTGTGACTATATGCATCCAATAGTCACATGAATTGTATGTTTGTGTGACCTTTTATGACATGTAGTCACACAAATCATGCTAATGGCACTACGTTTGTCACATACAATTAACCAAAGAGTTACCAATAGTAGTAATAAGTGTGACTATATACTTTGTCAAGTCAAGCAAATTGTATTTTGTGTGACTATATGAATCCAATAGTCACATAGAATTGTATGTTTGTGTGACTTTTTATGATATGTAGTCACACATTGGAATGTGTATAAGTGTGACTATGTTTCATCTTCTAGTAACCTTTTAGAATTCAATAAAAACAAAAAACAAATCTGGAAATCAAAATTCAATTGCATTAATATATAAAGTTGAATGTACATAAGAAAATCAACAAATGTAATGTCGTATTATTCTCAAGTAACATACTTTTCACATAGAATCACATTTGTAAAGACTTTGAATCACCGTATTGTAAAGTCTTTTGAGCCTTGTATTCCTAGCTTGTTTCTACATATGAGGAATAGTCGTAAATGTACTGCCTGCTGGAACATTTTTCGAGCGCTTAGATCCTATCTTTGGTGCACTTTCAACAACAGCTTTTATGGTATTTGGTGGTGTTGTTTCCTGTAGGAAAAAAACTGTGTATTAAACATTGAACTAAATATGAAAAGCTATGTATATGTAGGATGATAAATCAAGTGTATGTACCTCTTGTAAAAAAATAACCTTTTCCTTTGGCCATGCCACAAAAGTACCTTTTACATCCTTAACAGTTTGTAAACCATTATTTCCGTCATTAGGTATGAATGTTGCATCCACTATGGAATCATCAACTGAAACTTTATAGCAATTTTTTGGTAGTGGTTGGTTATGAATCATTACATTGTCTCCATCCTTAGACTTGTATACCGTACCGTTACCAATGATAATTGTCCTAGATATGTTCCACAGTTTGCACTTAAATGTCTGAAGAAAATATGTTTACATGCGTTAATGAGAAATAAATTAAACAAGTAATTATACGAAAAATGATGAAATACTTACATCTGGTAGTGATGGTGGAGACTGATTTACTTTCGATTTAGAAGGTGTACGCTTCTTTCGTAATGATAAAACAGGTACGTCTTGTTGTGTCGAGGGAGACAGATTTTGTTGTGAACCGGAAGCTGGAGAAATATCTTCTTGAGATTGGGAATTTTGAAGTGGAGACTTCTTTTCTAACGATCTAGTCTTTTTTTTGCTCCCCTAGTTCTACCAGGTCCCTGCATATATACATAAGATAGTAAATAAGTCCTGTATAATACAATTTAGAAACCAAACATGCTTTTCTTATAACTTACCTTGTTCGCAGTTGCAGTTGCAGTTGCAGTATCCAAATCCTTGTTCAAAGTTGTAGTTGACTTAGACATTGGAATTAACACACCCTTCTGAAGACCACCACCACTGATCGATGTCCTTTGTTCTTCACTAGGTTTTGTATTTAATGTATTATTTTCTAGTTGTAATACCTGCAATATATAAGTATGTTAATTGTTATTGGTATTACAGACTGAAAATCATCAAATCAAAATTAGAAAACTAGTCTTACATTTGACTGACTTGACATTAACTCGACTATATTAACCCCTTGTGCAGACATAACTTTCAACATTTTTCCAATAGTTTCCTGTGTTTGTGACATCTTGGTGTTTAATTGAGCGACTGTAATCTCTTTATCTTTACGCGCCTGTCTCTCCTTCTCAAGTTCATTTTCAAGCAATGCAATCCTTACATCAGTTCCTTGTTTCCTTCTAGGCAGATTAAAGAACTTCCTGCACGTAACTCTGCCTCCCACTCCTCGTGCATACCCTCCCTTTTCCTTTCCTAATACATGTGATAATAAATCTGAGCCACTATCAACCTTCAAGGTTCCATCTCTAATCTGTTCCTCTGCTTCCAGCTGCACACAAAAAATGGTAAATAATTTATTATACGAATATAAACATTATATAAAAAATTTGCAATAACACTTACAATCTTAGTGCCAACTTTGATTGTTTCATCATCTGTCTCTTTTCCTTCTTTTCTAACCCTTCCATTAAACCACAATACACCATGGGGGGTTCTTGATCTGGTGTAATTTCTTTTTTTATGATTTTCCAAACATCAAATACATACAGATGAAAAGTTAAACCAACATGGACAACAACGTTAGGATATTACACCAATATAACCTTACCATTTGCTCTTTTATATATACATAACCACCACGTCCCATTGTATGCTGATAAAGAGACTTGGAACACGCCAATTTATTAGCAGCTGATTTCACCTAACAAAAAAGATTACTGGATGAGAAGTTGCTAGTACGTAACAGACTGTGTTTGTCATACAGAGTTTCCAAACAATGCATACATACGGTGTTTATAAATGTAAAACGAAACAGAAATTAACAACCTTAAAATCTTCTGTCGCCGTGTGGTTTACGAAAGCAACCCAGTGTTCGGCATTGATGATTGCTCTGTAATTCTTTGGAACTATATTTAGTTTTTCAGGATTATCTAGGTTGGGAACTATGTGCTTTGCTTCCAATTTACTTCTGAAATTTCTTAGCAGTTCACCTAGCTTATTTATAACCAACTTTTTGTAGGACACATCAAATTCAAAGTATTGCTGCACATATTAACATAATGTTAAAGTAAATGTAGGAATACGACTAATAGTTGGGTAGAAAATTTTGTATTTGTACTGTGGTTTCATTCTAAAGTTTTTCTCTTGCTTCCTCCTTCACATCTTTCCACGATAGAATCTTCAATCCTATCTGCTCCCGAACTGTGTCTCCTAAAAAACTGATAAACAATTATCCGTTTGGCCCTGATATTCTATTCAGTGCATCAAAGTTTACATTTATCTTCATGACATCTGGTTTTCCATATTTTATCCTAGAAACTTGGATAACCTAGTTATACCCCTCTTATTAACAACCTTCTATTTACTGATGTCTTCATCCTCATCTGATTGATCACCATAATCCTCTAATTCATAATCTCCTAGATTATCGTGATTTACATCATGATTATTAACCAAATAATCATCATCATTAACAATATAATCTTGATCATTGTTTTTAGTGTTCATGATTATTGACCACAAATCGATGTGTACAAGAACAATAAGTGGGAATGGTATCAAACTAGTGAAAAAGTAATTGAGATGGAGATGGAGTTATAAAATTATGGTATATTTTGTGATTTTGGAGAAAAATCAGGATTTGAGATGGAGATGGAATTAGAATATTATTGTAACTGTATATGCATTAACTTAGCATGGACATTCAAAATTTTCGTGAAACATTTGGCTCCGAATAAAAAAATTAAACAACAAAATATTTTGAACTCCAATTTGCCTCCAAATTAAATATTCAAACTATGTAAACTTTCCCTTTGAGTTTCCTGGTAAAAATATATTTTGAACAGAATTTTATACTATTTTACACATTTTAACATATCAACCAAAAACCTTTGATAGATAACTGATAATTGCTTGAGTACAGATATTGAATTGTACATGAACTTAAAATACTTATATTAACTAGTTAACAAACCATATTGTTGATTACAGATAATTGATAATTGTTTCATAATGCTAGTAATGCATACAAATCTATTAAATTGTTGCAACATGTAGTTTGATAACACAACAGGTTCCTAGCAATACCAGACCAACAAAACTCAAAAAAATTGTTCATATTAAACAGGGAGAACTGACATCATCCAACCTTCCTTTTGCCTTTGCTGTTGCTCCCCTCTACAACATTCCTTGACCGACCCTTCTCACCAATTTCTTTCCAAGTTTTTTTATTGGCTAGGACAACAACGACATTTGGTCTTGGAGCTTTAGCTTGAGAAGATTGAGCTTTGTGAGTGTGCTTTGATCTGGGAGTGTGCTTTCGTCTTGGAGCATCAGCTTGAGCAACTAATTCTTCATCACTAGAGTCAAAGAAAGGGCTCTTTCTAATCCAATCTATGTTTTCCCATTCCACCTGATATTTGACCACATCATGTGTTTAAAACAATTAATCGATAGTATAAACGTATACAGCTTTATGCATAAACACATAACAACTTAACTATACCTTGTTTTAAATTTTCTTATATCCTTTCGAGTAGGCAGCCGTCTTTGACTTTGAACCTGACATATCATTAAGTTGAATAAATTAAAACTTCCCAATGTTGTACATTAAACCATAAAATTTTAGTTTAAACAGATTTACCTTTAGAATTGCTATTCTTCTTGAGTTCTAACTCATAATCCTCATCACTCGTGTCTTTCTCCTCATCACTTGTATCTTCCTCCACATCACTAGAATCTACCTCGACATCATTAGTGTCTTCATCCTCATCAGATGAATCTAATTCTTCCTCTATAGTAGGTTTGAATAGAATAGGAGTTCATAAACAGGGAGGACGAATAGAGGGAGGACGAACTTTTTTAGAAGATGTTGCGGCATTAGGTACACCTAAAATTTGAGTTTGAAGCAAGGCAGGATAAACATAGTGAGGACGAACTCGAGCGGACGAACTTGTGGCATTAGGAGTTTGAAACAAAGAAGGACGAACAGATGAAGAATTTGTGACATTATGTATGCCTACAATAGGAGTTTGAAACAGTGGAGGACGAAAACAGGGAGTACTTGAAGAACTACTTGGCAAACTACGAATAGGACTTGTATTGCTAGGGGGTGGGCAAAACTTAGCACTTTCAGAAGTAGATGATGAAGTGTTGGATTCTATATGAATTACTTCTGCAAACATGTACATATTAATGTTAGTTATATGTCAATGAAGGGAGTGTTTGGCAGAAGTGTATCATGGTTGTGGATGCCCTAATAACATTTGGATTTGGTTATACATATGTTTGTATAGGGGACCATATCCTTAAACTATAACATACCATGGGACCATATCCAGACACATTAACAAAACCCATATCCTAGATTGAAACATAGACCATATAAACACATTAAGAAGGGTTAATCCTATAAATTGAATCACGTTAATTAAATATGACATAGGTCCACATACATGCATTAAAAGTAAGTGTAAAATCTAATATCAGTAACAAACTTACACTATTCGTATGAACCCTAATATTAAATTAAACAATACTGATTTTTGCATTACCTATTTCCTGATGTTTCATGTTGTTAATGATTCTGTAGATTGGCGACTATTGTTTATGAGGTTTGATTTTTTTGATCGGTTATTAGGTGGTTAATTTAGGGTTCGTTCTTCCTGTGTGATTGTGAAAATGGTGGTGAAAATGGTGGTGGTTACAAGATGGTTACCGGATATTATGTGTGTTTAATGAAAATGTAAATATTAAATTTACTTAATAATAAAAGTATAATTAACATTTAATTTTTAAAAGTTAATAATAAACAAATAATTAAATAACTTAAATATATTAATAATTAAATAACTTAAATATTTTTAAAAGTTAATAATAAATTTAATTTTTAAAAGTTAATAAGTAAATAAAAAAGCATATACGTTTTATTTTTATGAAAAAAAAATTAAAATACTACTTTAATTTTAAACATAAAATTATAGTTAAATAACTTAAATATATTAGGTTATAATAATGCTTGACAACCGTGAGATAAATATCTTTTGGTTTTTAACGGTATGTGGGATTTAGTTGAGCTTTATATCAAGCACCTTGAATAATCATCTCAAGCAATTTATTATGAATAAGGTCGATTTTTAATGGACGGTTTAATAAGGTTAGGGTTTAGGGTTTCGGGTTTAAGGTTTATGGTTTGTGGTTTAAGGGTTAATTAATGGTTTAATGTTTATAGTTTAACGTTAAATGGTTTAAGGTTTATGATTTAGTATTTAGGGTTTTTTGGGATTAAGGTTTAGGGCTTAGGGTTTGCGGTTTAGGATTTAGGGTTTAAGGTTTAGGATTAATGGTTTGCTTAGCTAGGGTTTGTGGTTTATTAATGGTTTAATGTTTATAGTATAAGGTTAAATGGTTTAAGATTTATGATCTAGTGTTTAGGGTTCATTGGTTTAAGGTTCAGGGTTTAGGGTTTAGGGTTTAAGGTTTATGCTTTGTGGTTTAAGGGTTAATTAATGGTTTAATGTTTATATTTTAAGGTTAAATGGTTTAAGGTTTATGATTTAGTATTTAGGGTTTTTTGGGGTTAAGGTTTAGGGCTTAGGGTTTGCGGTTTAGGGATTAGGGTTGAAGGTTTAGGATTAATTGTTTACTTAGCTAGGGTTTGTGGTTTAATGGTTAATTAATGGTTTAATTTTCATAGTATAAGGTTAAATAGTTTAATATTTATGATCTACTGTTTATATATGGTTCATTGGTATAAGGTTCAGGGATTAGGGTTTAGGGTTTAAGGTTTATGGTTTGTGGTTTAAGGGTTAATTAATGGTTTAATGTTTATAATTTAAGGTTAAATGGTTTAAGGCTTATGATTTAGTGTTTAGGGTTTTTTGGGGTTAAGGTTTAGGGCTTAGGGTTTGCGGTTTAGGGTTAGGGTTTAAGGTTTAGGATTAATGGTTTAATTAGCTAGGGTTTGTGGTTTAATTATTAATTAATGATTTAATGTTTATAGTATAAGGTTAAATGGTTTAAGATTTATGATTTAGTGTTTAGTGTTCATTGGTTTAAGGTTAAGGGTTTAGGGTTTATGGTTTATGGTTTAGGGTTTATGGTTATGATTTATGGTTTAATTAAGGTTTATGGTTTAATGGTTTATGGTTTACGGTTAAATGGTTTAAGGTTTAGGATTTAGGTTTTATTATTGGTTTATGGTTTAATTTGTGTTTATGGTTTAATTGGTTAAGGTTTATGATTTAGGGTTAGCATCATTCGAGATAGAAGGGTTTGACATTTCATATCTTTTAAAAACTTTAAGGTTTTAAAATCTATTAGATAACAAATTAATCATCGTTTATGTTACATTCAGACGTGAGCTTGTTGAAATAAGTCATAAAACTGTATAAGCACCCGACTTATATTATATAATTAATAAACAAGATTTATGTTATAATTATTAATATAATTATCATGATAATTAAACATGGCCATTTTAATTATTAATATAATTATTCATGTTAAATTTAATTAATTAAGAAACATAGCTTAATTATGTTATATTAATTTTTAACCAAGGTTTAATTAAATTAATAACGAGCTTTAATTTAATTATCCAATAATCATGTAAGGTAAAGTTCAATTAATAAAATCATGAAAATTTAATAAGATTATACTACTAAACTTGACTTATACTAAAGTGTCTAAAAAGTGAATCATTTAATTTGCATGCAACTTGATATATTGCACCGGTACCCCGTCCACTAATAACTCACTCTCTCTCACACACACACACATTCAATATCCGGAGGTAAAATAATGAATCAACCACCCACCCACCTAGACACAAACAGTAACAAATCTTCAAACCCTGATAAATCAAACCTAAGTGACCAGATGGATATTGATTTTAAGATCACTGTTGAGATGATTGATTATGTGATGGATAAGTATGGAACCAAATGGAGATATGATGATCCTCTTGCTGACACTATTATTGAAGACTTGATGCATTTAGATTTAAAAAAACGGACTAAAGGAAAATCAAAACAAGGTTAGGTTTTTACTTCGTAACAGTATTATTAAAGTTTTGATGATTTGTGTTGTCCCAAATATATGATGATTGTAATACACGAATTAAAGAAAGAAAGGTAGATATGAGAAGAATTCTAGAGAGAGAAAGTAGTGAGAGAAAGTAGAGAGAAAATGGTTGGTGAAACTTGTGGAATATTAGATTAGAAGAAAATGAAATGACCAACACCCTTCCTAACATGCTAGGAAGGGTTTATATAGCCTTTGCTTACATGTAGCTTAATGGGCTATATGATCATGGGCCGGGCTTTCCTTTTGGGTTTTGGTTACTTATTAATGAACCTTAGCTTAAAGTTAAGCCCGTAATAACACGACTAATATACTACCTATTACAACGTTCTAAAATACGATACATAATAAACATATGACCGAGCATTCTTGTTTGGCTCAATATTTTGAGGCTAACAATCTCCCCCAATGAGAGGTCATAAACCTTAGTCATTTAGGAAATTTGTAGAGATTACTAATCTCGCCATAAATGAGTCTTGAACGTGTAATTGTAGCCTTGTTCCTTCATGCTGTGATCTTTGAGCCTTTGTCGTTGTCTTTCGACTTTGTCTTTAAGCTTGAGATCTTCAAATCATCCTTGACTTGTCTTTGCCATCTTGCGATCTTGTGTCTTCATCCACATGCTCACACTATTAATTGATGAATATGTCTTTAGGCATGAGTATGTGGTTTCTGAATAATTGACTTTGCTGTGTACACCGTGACGCCACCTTCTCGAGACAGAACATAGACACGGACTGAATGGCTTTGACATTCGTCCTAAATCGGTAGCGTTTTACCTCCGGTCGGTGAAGACCGTTATATGATATTAAATATCGTACCTGTGATCAGGTAGATTCAATTAAGAATCTCCTTGACAGGGTTTCGCGGTTGTACAAGCCGTTCTCTTTACTCGATCGTCTCAAAGCAAGACTGCGAACATAAAGAGTGAATCAATTGGATAAATATCCGCTTGATTAAAGTCGTCAATTCAAATTCCTGGAACAAGTTTGATTCATTAAGAATCTTACCATTGTTGCTTTCCAGTTGACACAAGCTTGATTCATAAGAATCTCGCAAGTTACCTACCGTAGCGCTGTTTGAGGTTGACGCTAGAAGGATTTCCATTCGTCACTGTGAATATTAATGAATATCACACTGAATGTTCTGGCAAGACCATAAAGATATTGCGTAGAAACCTGAAACGAGTTTGAATCAATTCAGAATCAAACCACTGTTGCTTTTCAGTTTTGCACATGTTCAATTCATAAAGAATCTTGCATATGACCTACCGCAGTGCTGTTTGATGTTAACACTGGAAGGATTTCCACTCATCATTGTGAATACTATGTAGTATCACTCTGAGTGTTCTAGCAATATCACAAGGATATAGCGTAGGACTCTATTGATCTTCATCCGTGTGTCCTAACGAGATTTGATTGATCTCTTGGCTCTAGACTCGATTTGTGCACTTTTAGTGGTCGGAGGCTGGAGCAGATGCCACCTATTCAATATCAACTATCTCGAAGTGAGAAAGTCAATAGTAGTCATGTTGTTCTCCGTGACAATAAAACAAACTTCTTTTGAGAGAAGCCTGAGTAGCTAGGAAAGGGTTGTGCTTCACATCACTGGGTCCATGATGAGTTTGTCTTCATGATGAGTTGACCCGGTTTCTGCCTAAGTTGTATGGAGGGCTTCTTTCTTTAGACCCTTTATCCTTACATTTCTTTTTCATTCTTCAACCCCTTAAATGCTTACCAAGACATCATTACTAGCACCTTGTTGTGATTGTTCCAGTGCTAGCATTAGTACTTAGTCGGCATTCTGCTACGTTCACATTCTACTCCATCTTTCCTAAGGACTTCTAATAATCTATTGGATTGTCCCTGGGAAGATCCCTCCGGTTCTGGTTGGATCATAGGACTTAAACCTAACCACCCTTTTGACACCAATAACGTCGTGAATTAAAGATGTTGTGGGTATTTGATCGTAACCATGAAAACCACTTTAAATTCTAACAAGGTGTTTGAAAAACATTTAACACCTTGCTAGTTTTGTCGTTTTAGAAATGCTCCCCCTTCACATGTGCATCGATAATCGAAAGTGTTTCGCACATGTAGGTAATAGTTAAAGTGCATGAGTCTTATATTAGATCACATTTTAATCACATTTTCTCCCCCTATCTCTAATATATAAAATCTTTTGATATTAGAGATACCAAATTTGATTAAAATATATTTTGAAAAATAGTCTTGAAATCTCCGGGAGAAAGATGTGTTAATCTTTTGCATGAAGTTTAAAATGCTCCCCCTCAAAAATTGATCCAATTGAATTGTCATTATGAGGATATGATCCACATTTCGCTTTTTGAGAATGGGAGTTTGTTGAACACACAATTTTTGAAAGATTTTGAATAATCATTGAAAAATTCTTGAAAAAATTATGTTCAACGCTTTTTGAAAAATCAATTCTTTTTGTCAAAAGGTTTTTCTAAAGCATAAACTTGAGTTCATAGACTTTGAATGTCTTGACGAATCCACTCAAGTGTAAGAAGATTTAACTTCTTTTGCTAAGGGTAAGAGCACGAAATCGTACACTCCCCCGTGAATATAGTTTCGGGTTGCAATCTGAAAGTGATTACAAGCCATTGTGTTGAGCTCAAAACGTTGAATGTTTTGTGACAAGCTCAACCCGTGATAGATTGCTCTACCCGTTGTTTGGAAATGTTTGTCCAAAATAGACAATTTCCTTTATTAAAAGAAGAAATGACATGTTTTGAAAAATATTTACAACTTTCATTCGAGCTTTATGTACACACCCGTGTCGTTATTGAGCGATATTTCTAGGCACGTCCATATTATCGATACTGAAAGACATGTCGAGAAGAATATTTTTGGATTTTGAAAGATTTTTAATTTTGTGTTTTGCTTTTATGTGTTTTATATTTTTGTATTTTGCTTTTTTGTGTTTTATATTTTTGTATTTTGCTTTTTCAAAGATATTTACAAGTTGATGTTTGAAAGATAAATCAAGCAGGCACCTTTGCTAGAATCTCCAGGTCTGCTGGAGTCAAACATCTCATACCAATTTGCCTAACGAGGTACTCAAACCTATCTTTCGACAGAGCTTTCGTAAACAAGTCGGCTAATTGGTAATCCGTTCCAACAAAGTATAATTCAACGATACCTCTTTCAACTTGTTCCTTTATGAAGTGGTATCTGACATCGATGTGCTTCGTGCGGGAATGCTGTAACGGATTGCAGGAGATGGCTATGGCCGACTTTGAGTCACAGTACATAGGTACTTTATCAAAGTGGAAGCCATAATCCGTGAGTTGTGTTCTAATCCAAAGAACTTGAGCACAACACGCAGATAGAGACACATACTCCGCTTCGGCTGATGAAAGTGAAGTGCAATCCTGACACCCTGCATGATCAGAATCTTGACCTAGAAATTGTGCACCACCAGAAGTACTTTTACGTGTATCAAGACACCCTGCATGATCAGAATCTGAATAGGCCGTTAGAAAGAAACCGGTTTCCCTCGGATACCAGAGTCCCATGTGAATGGTATTCTTAAGGTACCGAAAGATCCGTTTAACCTCCTTGAGGTGCTTTTCAGTGGGTCGTGCTTGATATCGTGCACAATAGCATGTAGCATGATGAATATCTGGTCTGCTTGCTGTCAAGTACATGAGGGACCCGATCATGGAACGATATCTCGTTTGATCTATGGGTAATCCCTCCAAGTCAGCATCTAGGGATGCGGTTGATAATGGTGTCCCAACGGGGTCACATGAGGTCATACCATGCTTTTTGATTATCTCTTGACAATACTTAGCTTGGTTTATAAAGATACCACTTGGGGATTGGTGAACTTGAATTCCTAGAAAGAATTTTAGTTCGCCCATCATTGACATTTCAAATTTGCTGTGCATTACTTTTTCAAACCATTTTGAAAGTTTTGGGTTTGTAGACCCGAAAATAATGTCATCAACATAAATTTGCACAAGCAAAATGTCATCCCCATATTTATAAGTGAACAAAGTTAGATCAATGGAACCTTTTGAGAAACCTTTGGATACCAGAAATTTCGAGAGCTCGTCGTACCACTCCCTTGGAGCTTGCTTGAGTCCATATAGTGCCTTGTGGAGACGATACACCTTGTCAGGATAATGAGGATTGACGAATCCTTCCGGCTGCGTGACATAGACTTCTTCCTTCAAAGGACCGTTAAGAAATGCTGTCTTTACGTCCATTTGATAGACAGTGAATCCCTTATGTGCAGCATAAGCAAGAAAAATCCTGACTGCTTCCATTCGAGCTACTGGTGCAAATGATTCTTCAAAATCAATTCCCTCTTTCTGGCCATACCCTTTAGCCACTAGCCTAGCTTTGTTCTTGATGATCGTGTTTTCTTCATCCATCTTGTTTTTCCAGATCCAACGAAGATTTAAAGGAGTCACATCGTATGGTCTGTCAACAAGTTCCCAGACTTTAAGTCTTTCAAATTGGTGAAGTTCATCCGTCATCGATTCAATCCAAGCATGATCAGCCATGGCTTCTTTGATGTTTTTCGGTTCAGCAGTACTCACGGCGAGTGCGAACATACAAACATCGCCATCGGTTGCTAGTTGTCGTCTTGTACGAACAGGCTGTGAAGGGTTTCCAATTACGTGAACCAAAGGATGATCTCGGGTCCAATGATGTGTTGAAGGATGTCGTTGATAGAACGTATGCATATTTGACGGATCAACATGGCGAGTAGAAGACTCTCTAGTTTCGTGTACCGGTGTACCGAATGGGTTGATAAATTCGTCTTCGTCAGATAATGCACCGTCTGCTTGATTTGTGTTCTCTGGAGCAATGACAGTAGTTGTGGATGTTGTAGGATCGATTGTTAAAGTGATATTCTGAGGAGGTAAATCTTCAACAACCCGTGTTGAAGTAGATGAAGTTGTATCCTTTTGTTGACGATGATCGGTATCATCATTCGTATCATGAGTGACAGCGGAAGACTTCGATGCAACTTGTTTCTCCCCCGTGAAATATTCATCATACATTGGTCCATATAACATTTCCAACTCTTCAAGTGTCGTGTCCACTGTCATATCTGCTCTAGGAACATGTTCTGGAACCAGCGTTGAACTTGACGGTTCATTGCTGTGGTCTTGAGTTCCGAGTTCCGTGCGGTTGTGAACGGAAGTCGTTTGTCGTTGTGGATCGGGACTTAAACTGCTTTGTTCAAGTGCCATTTTGTTGAGCTTACATGTGAAACCCCTGAGACACATATTTCTCGGATATTTGTTTCTTCAGCAACCAAACTCTGAGAGTGTCTTTTGTTGAACGGTACGAATAAGGAAAACCTTTATGTTCTTGTTGAACCGTTACTTTATTACCTGCACTTTCATCAGTAGTTTGTATGCTTGCATGTGGGTTAGCGATATCTTGATGAGAACCATGTGGGGGTTTACTTTGAACCTTTTTCGTGCTAGAGGGAAATATCTTTCCAGTAGGAACCCATTTAAGACCAGTTGTTTTGAAAATTCTACCCGTTGGTATCCACTTTAGACAAGGTCTTGGAAACGTGGTTTTCTCATGCATAGCGGACGACTTAATTGGAGAAAATCTTTTTCCTATTGGGTTCCGTCCTTGAGATGCTCTAGCGTTTTGGTTCACCTTGTTCAGGACTTTTGTGATACAATCATCATGAATGGCATTAAACACGCATTTGTTACATTTCGTGCAAACAAAGTGCTTAGCATCTGAGAAAGATCTAGTGTTCCTAGGATAGGCTGATTTGGGCACATCATAGAAGGGTCTAGAATTCCTAGATGTGTGATTAGCGCTCCTAGGTTTCGGTTGGGTCCTATCTCTTGCTTGTGTCTTTATCTTAGCATCCTCTAGATAGCTTTTATGACCCGTGATATTTGAACTTCGCCTAGGCATGTTCTTGTGGCTATTGCTAGAGTTGCTTGAATCATTCATGTGATTGGGTTTTACATAGGCAGAATATCTTAAGGAGTATCTAGATTGTGGAGTGACAGTGTTTGGCAAATTGCTACGCATGTCAACTTGGGATGCAAACCTTGAGTTCGATGTTTTGGGTCGTTCAGATTTAAACGCATTCAATTGTCTAGCAACTGAGCGATTTCTGAATGGTTGAGTAGGAGGTTTCCCCAAGATAGACTGATTTGCTAACTTAGTATCCACACTATTTCCTTTTAGCTTCCTTAATTCATTTTTCACTGCTGTTAATGCAAAAACCTTTTCCTGAATCTGAGCTTTCAATTGCTCATTATGTAGAAGTAATTGAGCGACACGTTGTTCTAACTTAATGTTTATATTATCAAATATGTCGTTACCCGCATTCGTGTCATTACTATCTACAGTGTCGATAGGTTGCACAGATATTTCACTTACTAAAGCAGGCGGAGGACTTGGATTTTGAGAAGCCAACTTTGATTCTAACAAATTTATTTGTTTCACAAAATGTTCTTTTTCCGCATTAGAATCTTGAATCTTACGATCCAGTTTTTGTTCAAGAACAACGTTTGCTTTTTCAAGTTTTTCAAAATAAGATTCAAATTTGTCATTTTTCTTTAAAAGCTCAAGTTTGGCATCCTCAAAATCTTTTGTCTTTTGAGCTAACATAGTTTCAAGCTCATGAATCTTAGAATCAATATATTGATGATCATCATACACAGCATTTAATTGTACCTCAGCCATTGGCTCTTCATCATAAATGGGTCTGATATCTGCATCATCGGCTGTTGGATCATTCCCTGAGCTGTGGATGGTTTGTTGCTGTTCTGATTCTATCCCGCTGATTTCTGTGATAATCGAACAATCATCCAATGTTTGACCATCATCGACATTGATCTCGTTCGTCTGCATCAGTCTTTCATTCACCCGTCTTTCAACTGGTAGTTTATGACGTGTTCTTTCGGCAATTAACTTCCTTATATCTCTCATGTGTTGAAGAAACGTCTCCTTGAATTCTTGAACTTCTAACCGAGTATATTTAAAGAAGTAATTGTTTATGAATTCTCGATCATAGTGTACAGACACCTGTGTACCAATGAATTGCTGAAACTGATTTTCAAGAACCAAAACGGCATCTATGGATTCAACCTCTTGAAATTCATCGTTGGAAAGTTGTTGTTCAAGGTGAGCTGCATTGAGTAACATTGTTCTTGTGAATGTCTCAACATCTTGACCGGTTAGTGACATGAATACTCGTTTGAATCCAAGTTCGACGCGAGTTCCTTTTAAATCGTCATTTGAAATAACTTGAAGGTGTGACTGGAGTGATCTAAAGTGTGTCATGCATCGTTCTTTTACAACCGACATCTTGGATTTGAGTGCATGCACATCTTGTGTTACGGATTCCATAATGGGTGACACAGTTGATGAATTGACTTTGGATCTTAAGTAGATATGGTGTGATTGTTTTGTGGTTGCAATTTCGAAAATTCCGATTTTTTCTCAGTCCGACAATAAATTCCTCAGTCCGACAAAACGGTAAACTGAAAATTTTGTCTCACCAAATTTTGAAATCAAGTCCGAAATAGCCAAAAACTAATAGGGAAAAATTTTGAAAAGTGAAAAATTTTGACAAAAATAAAACCTAAAAATGGCCTAAAAATTTGAATTTTTTTGGTCGAAAAATTTTTGCATCGCCAAAATTTGAAATCGAAGCAAAAATGGCCTAAAAATGGTCTAGGAAAAAATAAATTTTAAAATGGTTTTCCCGCCAAAAAACTCTTTATTTTTTTTATTATTTTTTTAATGTAAACGATATTACGAAACTAGTCTAGATGGTGGCTAAGTCGAAAAAATACTCGAACAAAATTTAGCTAAAAACAAGTCATCGGAATGTTCATCGGAATGTGCCATCGGAATGTGGCTTAGATCGCAATGCACTGTCGGAATCCCAGATCGCAATGTACTGTCGTAATCCCAGATTGCAATGTTCAGATCGGAATATGTTCAGATCGGAATGTCCAGATCGGAATGTGTCTAAAACAAATTTGGCAGAGTAACGACTCAAAAGTCCCTTGAAACCGTCGGAATCCCAGATCGCAATGTACGATCGGAATGTCCAGATCGGAATAAGGTATCGGAATCCTTAGATCGCAAAGTAGAACCTAGTGGTTATTGCGATCTGACCTCAAAATACTTGTACTTTCCGATGGGTACCTTTGCAAGAAATTCGGAAAGATGAAAAACCAAGGATTTTTGAACGTTTGATCCAAGAAAGTTTGTGTTTTTAACCAAAACCAAAACAACAAAATCTCTACAACAAGTATATAGAAGATTTGTAGCAAGATATAGAACACGAAAAACACAAAAAAACTTGAATTCGAGATGATTTATGGATTAAATCATACGAATCAGATATAATAACAACAACCAATCACAAATCTACCCCGTGGCGATTGATACCAATTGTTGTCCCAAATATATGATGATTGTAATACATGAATTAAAGAAAGAAAGGTAGATATGAGAAGAATTCTAGAGAGAGAAAGTAGTGAGAGAAAGTAGAGAGAAAATGGTTGGTGAAACTTGTGGAATATTAGATTAGAAGAAAATGAAATGACCAACACCCTTCCTAACATGCTAGGAAGGGTTTATATAGCCTTTGCTTACATGTAGCTTAATGGGCTATATGATCATGGGCCGGGCTTTCCTTTTGGGCTTTGGTTACTTATTAATGAACCTTAGCTTAAAGTTAAGCCCGTAATAACACGACTAATATACTACCTATTACAACGTTCTAAAATACGATACATGATAAACATATGACCGAGCATTCTTGTTTGGCTCAATATTTTGAGGCTAACAATTTGTCTTTGTTTTGATGATGTTGCATGTTATGAAAATACCAATAATTGATTCTGTTTTAATATTTGTTATATAGATGACAAAGGCAGATGAGGCTACGAAGGTTGATGAAGCTATGAAGGTTGATGAAGCTATGAAGGTTGATGAAGCTACGAAGGCACATATTAAAGGTCAATTTTGTGCTATTTTATGTTTATATGTTTGTCAGAAAGGCGTTAGATGGATCATTAGTTAGTGTTTACTATGTAAAGTTTTAGGAGTAGTGAAAATGATAAATGGTTCAAGTATTCTGTTGGTTATATGATGATGTAGATACAGGAGATAAGGGCGTGTTTGGTTTAGCTTATATAATGGGCTTATAAGCTTATTAGCTTATATAAGGGGTTGGTCATACTTGAAACCTTAAACATTTGAGTTGAGATTAGGTTTGATTATCTTGATGTGAAAACGTATAGACTTCCTGGCCAACTTTTTTGAATCTAAGACGGAATCGATAGAACAACCTACATCTTTTCGTTTATCCTTTTTATGTAAGTAACTCTTACTATGGCCGTGTCATTTCCCTTTTTCATGGTCCTTGTTAACATCAACTACGGTCTTTAATAAACGACCCTTTTCTTTTCTGTTGATTGGTCGAATGTTTTCATTCCCAGATCCCACTTTTGGGGCTTCATGGGGTAGCAAGTTATCCGAGTCACCACTATGAATGCTCTCACTTTTCAATTTCAGTTTGAGTATCCGAATACTCTTTCCAGTTGAGTATCTAGATACAGACTTGTGTGGTTTATATCATGCATTTAGTATTTGGATTGATCCATGTGTGGATTATATTTCTATACTGAAACTCAAAGTGAGAGTGTGCGTGTTCAGAGTGACGACTCGGATAATTTGATGCCGAAATAAGCGCCAAAATATACAAATGGGAAGGAAATCCTTCGACCAATCAACAAAAAGGAAAAGGGTCGCTCAGTAAAGACCTTAGTTGATGGTAGTGATGCCCATGAAAAAAGATAATGCGACGGCCATAGTAAGAGGGGCTTACATAAAAAAGGGTAAACGAAAATATGTAGGTTATTCTGTCGATGCCATCTTAGATTCAAAAATGTTGGCCAGGAAGTCTATACGTTTTCACAGCTGCATTGGTTCATTTACTATGTTGTTTATATGTTGGTTATATGCTGATGCAGATATAAGAGCTAACTTAAAGAAAAAATAAAAAGGCAAGGGATCAACAGAAGCTAATAAAGCATTTGATCCTTTTAATCTGGATAATAGAGTGGAAAAGCTTGAAAGGGAATTCAAACTTCTTAAACAGACACAGTTGCACGGAGGTAAGTAAACTAAATTTTAACCTTTAGAGAAATATAGTTATTCACTAGCTTCGGTATCACATGTATGCTATAAAGTATTACAGCTCCACGTAGACGACATCTCAAGCTCGTTTCCTCTTCGAGGTAAATATTGCCATGATTCCTCTTTCTCGTGAAAATCATCATCTTCATGCCCAGTGTGTGAATTCAATATGCATTAACATCTTTTTGTTTAGCCTTTTTAGTAAAGGACCTCTTACTTTGGCACTCATATTCGCTTTTTCATGGGTATTGATGATATTGATATCAATCGAAGACCGAATGCGAATGTCAAATTTTGAGCTACTTACATAGAAAAAGGATAAACGAAAAAGAAGTAGGTCCATATTGGATTCATATATTGGGCATGAAGATGAACATGTTTACGAGATAGAGGAATCGTGGAGATATCTACCTCGAAGAGAAAACGGGCTTAAGATGTCGTTTATGTGCAGTTGTTATACTTTATAGCAGACATGTGATTATGTATTTGTAGTTAACTTATGCGGTATTATGGTATGTAGATACAGGAGCTGACTTGAAAAACAAAGAAAAAGGAAACAGTTTAATGGAAACTGATACCACAACTGCTCTTTCTAACCTACATAATAGGGTGGAAAAGCTTGAAAGGAAATTCCAACATTTCAAACAAAGACTGTTGTAGGGAGGTTAGTATATTAACTTTTAACCTATAAAAAGTTTGTATATGAATGTTTTATTGTTTTGAGTATCTGGGTGGCTGTTAGTATCTGAATTTATTAAAATTTGTATTGTAATTTACAGATGTTATCATCATTGATTCCTCTAAAAGCTCTAAAGAAGATACGCTATCATCAGATGAAAGCTTTGAAAGCTCTGAGGAAGATTTGTTGTCATTAGATGAAAGCTTTGAACATGTAAACACTAAATACTTCCAGCACCCATTTCATGATGACCAGGATGAACCTTCCAAGTATTCCAGCACCTCTGCAGATGATTGTAGTTCGGCCGATACTTGGGGAGAGACTAATTCACCGTTCAAGAAGAAAGGCAAAGCTATTGGCTCATCCAGTCAGACTACACGCAAGGCGAGTGGATCATCCAAACAGATACTCAGTCCAAGGGTTAGCAAGGGATGCACACCAAAAGTAGAGTCATCTTCTCGGTCTCCATTTTCTTCAACAGAAAGGCCCCCACCTATCAGAAATGCAGTATGTTTCCTGCCTTGTCCAAAAAAATTGAAAAAATTTGAAACAAAGCTAGGAAAAAGGAAGAGGGGGTAGGCTATGGAGGAACCTGTAGGGGGTAGGCTATACAAGAACTTGCTATCTCTGTTTTATGGATGTTTCTGATGAATCCTCTTTAGACTATTTCGGTTAAGTGTAGGTATAGTTTATGTAAACAATTTTAAACACTAATCTGCATGGATGGGTGTATCCATTATTTTTTGGAATGCAAATATGTTGTCATTCACATTTTGTATGAACCTACAATATGATCATCAATATTATGAAATTAGACTTGTATTTCATGGATGTAAACATGGTTCATCTTGTATTTTATTTATTCATGTTGTGAGTTGTATAATCCTAGATGCATAACACATATAACCAAGATTTTTGTGTCAAAGTTACCTATTACACATCCGGTTAAGGCTTTCCACTTCAGTAGATCTTATAACCCAATTTTTTTTCCCTAATTCTCCCGCCAAAACTAATTAAGCTTTTAGCAGTTTATGTTTTCGACTTAGCTTAACTCTAAGGTGCTTTTAAGTTTTTGCTATTACATCTAAAATTATTATCCAATTGGATAGGAAGTTGTTAGGCTCTTGCCTTATTCTTCCGAGCATATGTTTGTAACAATACTGCTAGGCCATTCTTCACTCAGAACTAAGCTAATATTGAGTATTTCCTTGAAAAGCTGCTTGTTTCAGCTTATTTTGTTTTTAATCATTATCTAGTCAAGCACAAGTTAAGATTTTTTTATCTTTTTAATCTATTTTTACTAGTCCTCCTAAGTATTTATTCCAATTCGTGTCTAATTTTCCATAAACAACTAATTTGTTCAAACAATGTGCTTAATTATTAATCAAACTGAAAATGAAAAGTTTGAAATGACTGAATAAAATAAATATAAGACAAGGTGAAAACTAATCAAACATAAATTCAATTTAATAATACTAAAGGATTACATGTTTTAAATAAAACAAACATTTTGTTTCTCTAACTAATCAAACTTTGGAGATTTTTCAGGATCAAAAGCCAAATGAAGTTCATCGTAATCTAAAGCCTATTTGAACTCGTCTTCGTCTTCTTCAATTTCATGCTCAGAAAAATAAACATCATCATCAATGATTTGACCTTCTTCCTCCAGTTGCCTCCTATATGCTTCCTCCCTCTGTCGCTGTTCCTCTTGCCTCCTTCTAAAGGAAGCAACTTCCTCCCTCTCGCGTTGTTCTTGCTCCTGTTGCCTCCTACTTAAGGAAGCAGCTTTCTCCCTCCGGCATTGTTGTTCAAGTCGGTCATTCTCTTCGTCTTGCAGCTTCCATTGTCGTTGTTCGTAAGCTTCCTCAACATAGCAATCGTACTCATCATATTTATCATCGTAAGGACAATCAGCAGGGAACTCTCCATCTGCATTAGCTTTTACTTTAGGCACCACACAAGGTTTCCTGAAAAGAACATAAAAGATTATTAGTACTAAATGATAACAAAGATACAACGTTAATAAAATAAATAATGATACAAACTTGTTAGGAACTGCACTGGTATCTTCAAAAGCAGCAGAAAGTGTTCTTTTTGATGAATAAGCCATTTTTTATTCTTAAAATACTGATAATTAAGTGTTTGTTGTGTTTTTGTTATGATTAATTTCATTACTTAATCCTTGTTTATATAACCAAGAATGGAATACAAAGGGTCAGCAAATGAACAAGAGCCCAAGTCAAAAAAATTATTTGTGACTACACGAAATTCGGTATGTGTGACCGAAGCCCATTTTTGTACTAGTGTTTTGAAACAGTTTCAAAATGAAGCAAATGAACTTCGAGCTGAACGTGCTGCCAAGGTCTCAAATCCACTTGCTTTGGTGTCTACCACTCAACATTACCCAGATTATCGTTCTCGTGTTCCATAGACCTACTCCACTCAATCATCATCACCACGATCATCCACTGTCTCTAAGTCACATGCTCCAACAAGATCCCGAGGCAAAGATGTTGCAAGAGCACCATCACCCATAACTGAGCAATCATCCGAAGAAGACAGTGATGAAGAACTTGCTCAGAATTCAAGCAACAAATGGCTTTTATTATGAAACAATACAGAAAAATCTACAAACCTACCAACAACAACCTCAGAACATCATCTAACACGAGGAACAACTATGCTCAAAGTCCTCCAAGGTATGACACATGAAGACGTGCTGAGAGTCCTCCAAAGTATGATCGACAACCCGTAAAGTATGATAATCATAGGGTTGCTACTGTTGTTGGAAATAGGGAAACTGTTGGTACTCAAGTTGTGCAACAAACTGGGATTCAGTATTTTAACTACCGAGGTTATGGGCATGTGGCTAGGGAATGCAGGCAGCCAAAGAGGGTCAAAGATTATGGTTATCATAAGGAAAAGATGTTGCTATGCAAGAAAATGGAAGCTGGGATCAAGTTATTAGCTGAGGAAGGAGAAATGCTTGACGACACAGATGATGAACTCTCCGACCAAGAACTCGAGGCACATTATTCATACATGGCTAAAATTCATGAGGTCCTTAACGTCACTGAAGATGACAATGGTCCTATCTTTGATACCGAGCCAATTGATAAGGTACAACATGATGATGAATATAATGTGTTTGGTGATACACATGAGCATAGTGATCTACCAACAACAATTACTGACACGTGTATGATGGAAACGGTTGATAGCAATACCGCACCCGATTCATCAGACATGTGCAATTATGAGTTTGAGGATGATCAAACATGCAAATGAGTGTGATGATGAGGAGCGTGTCGCGCTTGCTAATTTAATTTCTAGTTTACAAAAAGATGTCAATGAAAATAGAAAGAGTCAAAAGCAATTAAGGAAGGCAAACACAACGCTCACTCAAAACTTTGAAGAAAGCAAAGCCGCTCTTATAAAATCTAGTGAGACTATTGATAGTAATAGGGCTGAGCTTCTTCAAATGACCAAAGAGATTGAGGGGTACAAAAGTCGTGTTCTCAACGTTAAAAAGGACGATTTTGAAAATAAATACAACGAAGATCTTGCTTTGTTAACAAAAGAAAAACGTCAATTTAATGTCTTATTAAGTGATGAACGTCAAAAACTTACCTTGCCACAACAAAAGTTAATGAACTTGAACAGAGGCTTTCTATAAATACCACAGATTCTGCTAAAATTCTTGACGAAAAGAAACAAGAGGTTGAAAAATTAAAACAAGATTTCAAAAATAGATAAGGCAAAGATACTAAAAAAGTAAAGGATCTCAAAGAACAAGTCGATTTTTTGAAAAAAGTTGTTTATAAAACGCATGACTCTATTCAAACCGTTAGAATGATAGCACCTCGGTCGTTTTTCAAAGGTCAACCTAGTTTTGCAAGCCCCAAGTACCTCGAACAAGCTCAAGCTGCTAACCCTCACTTATATCCTGATGAGTCCGAATGGACCGATCATGATTGCCCAGTAGCTAGCCTCGATAGTGAAGAGACGTCCCTTTGGGATGAGGAGAGTAGATCACCGGTCAACAAAGACTTTGTGACACCATATAATTATGCTTATGAAAACAATCTTTATGGTCTTTTCACTCCACAAAAACAGAAGTCTTGTGAGGAATTGTTTTTAGAATGCAAACAAAGACGAATTCAATGGAAGAAAGCTTTTGCCACTAAGAGGAAAACTAATGTTTTTAAGTATATTAACTATTTGCCTCTTGATGCTTCTAAAAGCAAAAGTAGAAAAACACTTGTTTTTCTTAAACAATATATTGATAATGTTCAATCAATTGTTGAAAGCGATTGGGAAAAACGTCAAAAAGATAAGTGGAAAAAAAAGATTCCTCATGACATAATTGTTCTTGTGAAAGAACTTTTAATACCAAATACTAACATAATCAAAGAAAATGTTCTTAAGTTCAAAAAATTGATTCGGTCTGAAATGTACGATGAATTGAAATATGTTGAGTCTCTTGAAAAAGCAATTGATGAACTTCAAAATGACAAATCTGATTTTTGAAACGAATATGATCTACTCTTAGAAGAATGTCTCTCCAAAGATATTTTGTGTGTTACTCTTCAATCTTGTGCTGATATCGATGAATATTCTGATGTTGCATGTAAGTATCTTGATAAGATCAAAGAATGTGAGCGTCTTGAACTTGAGCTTTCGAAACATAAAGAAAATGTTGATAAAAAGGCTTTTGAGTTACTTCAACACAAAACTGATTTCCTTCAAAAACATTCTCATTCTCTTGAACTTGCTTTGCAAAAAGTCATAGGAATTTTTCCACATGATAATAAATTGCAAGAAAACTTTCCCAAATATGTAGAGAAATGAATGAAAAGAGTTTGGAAATTAAAGAGTTGAAAGCTCAGTTACAAGACTAGGAAATAGCGATAACAGAGTTGAAGAAACTCGTTGCTAAGATGGGTGGGAAAATAGTGGAACCTAGTGTTAAGAAACTTGTTGTAAGACAACCCAATGCGCACAAAGTGACTAGACCCTCTGTCTTGGGAAAAGCATATGTTTTCTCTAATTTTGCATTTGCAAAACCTGGGTTTTCCCCCAAGACGGATGGGAAGGATAGGTTACCACAAAACACTCCCAAAACACATATTCAATCACAAAGCATTAAGAACACAAATGTGGTTAAACCATGGATGTACAGATTGGCCACTAAACCCACACACAACAAAGAAAGTCAATCACCTCAGACTTCTAGAAACACTAATAGACGTGTGTCTTTTACTACAGGATTAGTCCCCACTGATAGTGTTATCCGGCCTCAACTTAAGAGCACTCACATGCATGAAAAGGTTTGGCAAAACAAAAGTCAAGGGAAGATGAAGACAGTAGAAGACCACCCTAGGATTTTCAATGTTTCTAAGAATAAAACGTCTATAATCGCGTGTAATGACGATTTGAATGATTCGAATTTGAATGCTTTGAATGTTAAGTTTGTTTGTGTGAAATGTGGAAAGTGTGATAATGCCAATCATGATTTATGTGTTTCTAATAATGTCAAAAGCGTAGCTACTAGAAATAAGAAGCAAACTGCGATGCCTATTAGTGTTAGAAAACTCAAATGCAAAGTGAACCATCCTGGTGTAACCCCCCCTGAGAAAACTATTGCATCAGACTTCACCACTAAGACCACTAGAAGCAGAATTAGAGAATTATATGAGTCTGCTAGCAAGTCTTGGAAATGGTGGTTTGCTAATCAATGTCCTCCAGGATATAAATGGATGCTTAAGGTTAGGACAGAAAATGTGACTACGTGCGTTAGTGTGCCACTGAGTGATGAAACTAGGGAAACTAATGAATCGGACATCACAACTAACATGGAATCCAATTTAGAAAATGCTCCATCGTGTTCTAATTCTTCTGCAGGTGCTCGAAAAAATTCTCTTCATACTGGACTCCGGATGCACGAAGCACATGACGGGGAATCTCAAGCTTCTAATTAACTTCGTGGAGAAGTTCCTGGGTACGGTCTGATTCGGAAATGATCAATTTGCACCGATCCTAGGATATGGAGACTTGGTTCAGGGGAATATCACAATAAAAAGGGTTTACTATGTTGAAGGGCTCAATCACAATCTTTTCTCGGTTGGTCAATTTTGTGATGCAGATTTGGAGGTTGCTTTCAGAAAGAAGACATGTTTTGTTCGTGATTATGATGGGAATGACTTACTTACCAGTTCACGGGGTACTGCTCTCTACACCATATCACTACAAGACTCCACATCTTCAACTCCAATCTGTTTCATGGCTAAAGCTTCAACGACTCAAGCTTTCCTACGGCATCAACGTTCATCTCATCTTAACTTTGATACCATCAACTTGCTTTCCAAGAAAGATATTGTGTGAGGCCTTTCTAACTTGAAACTCATCAAAGATCATCTTTGTTCTTCTTGTGAGATTTGTAAAGCTAAACGGAGTAGTTTCAAGACAAAGACTACACCAAGCTCTAAAGGACAGTTAGATCTTCTTCATATAGATCTGTGTGGCCCCATGCGTGTTCAAACCATCAATGGGAAGAAATATGTTATGGTAATTGTCGATGACTACTTAAGGTACACATGGACCCTCTTCTTAAGGTCTAAGGATGAAACACCTGAGGTTCTCATTAACTTCCTTAAGCTGATACAACGCGGTCTTCAACTCAAGTAAAAGTGGTACGTACTGACAGAGGCACAGAATTCTTGAATTCAACTCTGAAGAAATATTTTGAAGCCGAAGGGATTGAACATGAAACATCTATTGCTCGAACACCCTGAACAAAACGGAGTCGTTGAAAGAAGAAATCGTACTTTAGTGGAGGCCGCTCGAACATTATTATCTGCTTCAAAACTACCTCTATTCTTTCGGGCCGAAGCCATATCAACCACATGCTACACACAAAACCGTTCCTTATTTTTCCCAAGACACGAAAAGACACCATATCACATAATTAATGATCGCAAACCTTCACTCAAACACCTTCATGTTTTCGGATGTACGTGTTACATTATTCGAGATGGTGAAAATCTGGATAAGATGAAGGAGAAAGGTGATGCATGCATTTTAGTGGGATATGCAACTCTGTCTAAGGGATACAAAGTGTGTAACAAGAGAACAAATTGATAGTCGAGACTATTCATATCAGATTTGATGAACTGCAAGAGATGACACTTAAACAAAACAGATTAAGTCCCGATCCACAAAGACAAAAGACTTCTGTGCACAACCGCACGGAACTCGGAACTCAAGACCACATCAATGAACCGTCAACTTCAAAGCTGGTTCCTGAACATGTTCCTAGAGCAGATATAACAGTGGACACGACACTTGAAGAGTTGGAAATGTTATATGGACCAATGTTTGATGAATATTTCACGGGGGAGAAACATGTTGTATCAAAGTCTTCCGCTGTCACTCATGATAAGCATGATGATATCGATCATCGTCAACAAAAGGATACAACCTCATCTACTTCAACACGGGTTGCTGCAAATTTACCTCCTCTGAATATCACTTCAACAATCGATCCCACAACATCCACAACTACTGTCAGTGCTCCAGAGAACACAAATCAAGCAGACGATGCATTATCTGACGATGACGATTTTCACAACCCATTCGGTACATCAGTACACGAAATTGGAGAGTCTTCTACTCGCCATGTTGATCCGTCTAATATGCATACGTTCTATCAACGAAATCCTTCAACACATCATTGGACCCGAGAACATCCTTTGGTTCAAGTAATTGGAAACCCTTCACAGCCTGTTTGTACAAGACGACAACTAGCCACCGTTGGCGATGTTTGTATATTCGCACTCGCCGTGAGTACAGCTGAACCGAAAAACATCAAAGAAGCCATGGATGATCATGCTTGGATTGAATCAATGACGGATGAACTTCACTAATTTGAAAGACTTAAAGTCTGGGAACTTGTTGACAGACCATACGATGTGATTCCTTTAAATCTTCGTTGGATTTAGAAAAACAAGATGGATGAAGAAAACACGATCATCAAGAACAAAGCTAGGCTAGTGGCTAAGGGGTATGGCCAGAAAGAGGGAATTGACTTTGACGAATCATTTGCACCAGTTGCTCGTATAGAAGCGGTCAGGATTTTCCTTGCTTATGTTGCACATAAGGGATTCACTGTTTATCAAATGGACGTGAAGACAACATTTCTTAACGGTCCTTTGAAGGAAGAAGTCTATGTTACGCAGCCGGAAGGATTCGTTAATCCTCATTATCATGACCAGGTGTATCGTCTCCACAAAGCACTTTATGGACTCAAGCAAGCTCCAAGGGCGTGGTACGATGAGCTCTCGAAATTTTGGTATCCAAAGGTTTCTCAAAAGGTTCCATTGATCTAACTCTGTTAACTTATAAATATGGGGATGACATTTTGCTCGTGCAAATATATGTTGATGACATTATTTTCGGGTCCATAAACCCAAAACTTTCAAAATGGTTTGAAAAAGTAATGCACAGCAAATTTGAAATGTCAATGATGGGCGAACTAAAATTCTTTCTAGGAATTCAAGTTCACCAATCCCCAAGTGGTATCTTTATAAACCAAGCTATGTATTGTCAAGAGATAATCAAAAAGCATGGTATAACTTCATGTGACCCTGTTGGGACACCATTATCAACCACATCGCTAGATGCTGACTTGGAGGGAAATGCCATAGATCAAACGAGATATCGTTCAATGATCGGTTCCCTCATGTACTTGACAGCAAGAAGACCAGATATTTCACATGCTACGTGTTATTGTGCACGATATCAAGCACGACCTACTGAAAAGCACCTCAAGGAGGTTAAACAGATATTTCGGTACCTCAATAATGCCATTTACTTGGGACTCTGGTATCCGAGGGAAACTGGTTTCTTTCTAACGGCCTATTCAGATTCTGATCATGCAGGGTGTCTTGATACACGAAAAAGTACTTCTGGTGGTGCACAATTTATAGGTCAAGATAAGCCTATGGGATGGTCTTCCAAGAAGTAGGATTGCACGTCACTGTCATCAGCCGAAGCGGAGTATGTGTCTCTATCTGTGTGTTGTGCTCAAATTCTTTGGATGAGAACACAACTCACGAATTATTGCTTCCACTTTGATAAAGTACCTATGTACTGTGACTCAAAGTCGGCCATAGCCATCTCCTGCAATGCGGTACAGCATTCCCGCACGAAGCACATCGATGTCAGATACCACTTCAAAAAGGAACAAGTTGAACGAGGCATCGTTGAACTATACTTTATTGGAACGGATTACCAATTAGCTGACTTGTTTATGAAAGCTCTGTCGAAAGATAGGTTTGAGTACCTCGTTAGGAAAATTGGTATGAGATGTTTGACTCCAGCAGACCTGGAGATTCTGGAAAAGTTTCCTGCTTGATTTATATATCAAACATCAACCTGTAAATATCTTTGAAAAAGCAAAATACAAAATTATAAAACATATAAAAACAAAACACAAAATAAAAAATCTTTTAAAATCCAAAAATATTCTTCTCGACATGTCTTTGAGTATCGATAATATGGACGTGCCTAGAAATGTCGCTCAATAGCGACACGGGTGTGTACATAAAGCTCGAATGAACGTTGTAAATATTTTTCAAAACATGTCATTTCTTCTATTAATAAAGAAAATTGTCTATTTTGGACAATATTTCCAAACAACGGGTAGAGCAATCTATCACGGGTTGAGCTTGCCACAAAACATTCAACGTTTTGAGCTCAACACGATGGCTTGTAATCACTTTCAGATTGCAAACAGGACCTATATTCACGGGGGAGTGTACGATTTCGTGCTCTTACCCTCAGCAAAAGAAGATAAATCTTCTTACACTTGAATGGATTCGTCAAGACATTCAAAGTCTATGAACTCAAGTTTATGCTTTACAAAAACCTCTTCGCCAAAAGAAATAGGATTTTTCAAAAAGCGTTGAAACAATTTTTTCAATAATTTCTCAATGATTATTCAAAATCTTTCAAAAAAAGTTGTGTGTTCAACAACTCCCATCCTCAAAAAGCGGAATGTGGATCATATCCTCACAATGACAATTCAAGTGGATCAATTTTTGAGGGGGAGCATTTCAACTTCATGCAAAGATTGACACATCTTTCTCCCGAAGATTTTCAAGACTATTTTCCAAAATATATTTTAATCAAATTTGGTATCTCTAATATCAAAAGATCTTATATATTAGAGATTGGGGGAGAAAATGTGATTAAAATGTGATCTTTTTTAAAACTCAATCACTTTAACTCTTACCTACATGTGTGAAAATACTTTCGATTATCGATGCACATGTAAAGTGGGAGCATTTCTGAAACGACAAAACTATCAAGGTGTTAATAGTTTTTCAAAAACTTTGATAGACTTTTTTAAAAGTGGTTTTATGGTTATGATCAAATACCTACAACATCTTTAATCCACGACGTTATTGGTGTCAAAAGGATGGTTAGGCTTAAGTCATATGATCCAACAAGATCCGGAGGGATCTTCCCAGGGACAATCCAATAGATTATTAGAAGTCCTTAGGAAAGATGGAGTAGAATGTGAACGTAGCAGAATACCGACTAAGTACTGATGTTAGCACTGGAACAATCACAACAAGGTGCTAGTATTGATGTCTTGGTAAACATTAAAGGGGTTGAAGAATGAAAAAGAAATGTAAGGATAAAGGGTGTAAACAAAGAAGCCCTTCATATAACTTAGGCAGAAACCGAGTCAACACATCATGAAGACAAACTCTTCATAGACCCAATGATGAAGTGCACAACCCTTACCTAGCTACTCAGGCTTCTCTCAAAAGAAGTTTGTTTTATTGTCACGGAGAATAACATGACTTCTATTATCTTTCTCACTCCGAGTTAGTTGATATTGAATAGGTGGCATCTGCTCCAGCCTCCGACCACTAAAAGTGCACAAATGGAGTCTAGAACCTAGAGATCAATCAAATCTCATTAGGACACACGGAATGACGAAAAAGAGAGTCATACGCCATATCCTTGTGATATTGCTAGAACACTCAGAGTGATACTACTCAGTATTTACAATGATGAGTGGAAATCCTTCCAGTGTTAACATCAAACAGTACTGCGGTAGGTCATATGTAAGATTCTTTATGAATTAAACATGTGTAAAACTGAAAAGCAACAGTGGTTTGATTATGAATTGATTCAAACTCATTTCAGGTTTCTACGCAATATCTTTATGGTCTTGCCAGAACATTCAGAGTGATATTCATTAATATTCACAGTGACGAATGGAAATCCTTCTAGCGTCAACCTCAAACAGCGCTACGGTAGGTGACTTGTGAGATTCTTATGCATCAAGCTTGTGTCAACGGGAAAGCAACAATGGTAAGATTCTTTATGAATCACACTTGTTCCAGGAATTTGAATTGACGACTTTAATCAAGCGGATATTTATCCAATTGATTCACTCTTTATGTTCACAGTCTTGCTTTGAGACGGTCGAGTAAAGAGAACGGCTAGTACGGCCGCGAAACCCTGTCAAGGAGATTCTTAATTGAATCTACCTAATCACAGGTACGGTATTTAATATCGTATAACGGTCTTCACCAACCGGAGGTAAAACGTTACCGATTTAGGACGAATGTCAAAGCCATTCAGTCCGTGTCTATGTTTTGTCTCAATAAGGTGGCGTCACGGTGTACTCAGCAAAGTCAAAGATTCAAAACCACATACTCATGCCTAAAGAAATATTCAACAATTAATAGTGTGAGCATATGGATGAAGACACAAGATCAAAAGATGGCAAAGACAAGTCAAGGATGATTTGAAGATCTCAAGATTAAAGACAAAGTCGAAAGACAATGACAAAGGCTCAAAGATCACAGCATGAAGAAACAAGACTACTATTACACGTTCGAGACTCATTTATGGCGAGATTAGTAATCTTTACAAATCTCCAAATGACAAAGGGTAATGACCTCTCATAAAGGGTAATGACCTCTCATTGGGGGAGATTGTTAGCCTCAAAATATTGAGTCAAACAAGAATGCTCGGTCATATGTTTATTATATATCGTATATTAGAACGTTGTAATAGGTAGTAGATTAGTCGTGTTATATGGGCTTAACTTTAGGCTAAAGTTCATTCATAAGTAACTAAAGCCCAAAAGGAAATCCCGACCCATTAGACTATAGTCCATAAACAAGCCCGTAAGTGGGTGGACTATATATACTCTTCCTAGCATGTTAGGAAGGGTGTTGTTCATTTCATTTATTCACTCTCTAATCTAATCCTCCAAAAGTTCCAACCATTTTCTCTCTACTTTCTCTCACTACTTTCTCTCTCTAGAATTCATCTATTTTCTACCTTTCTTTCTTGTTTAATCATCACGAATTAATGGGAAAACAACTAGCCTCTGCCTTCCTTTTCACACTTTCTCTACACTTTTGCATGAAGGCATCTCTTTCCTTTATATCTCCTTCTCCTTAGCTGAACCTATCTCTAGAAAGTTATCGGCACTATAGGCCTACGTAATACTTGGATTATCCTAACCTCGAAATCATTACAAGAGAGATAGAGAGATGAAGAAATAGAGAGAGAAAGCAGAGACAGGGAGTGTTTCTTTTAACAATCGTCAGGATGCTTGGTCTTGGAAAATTTCGGACGATGATAGCTTCTCGGTCCAAGCCACAAGATCTCATTTAGACAACTGCCTGTTTCCTTCGCTATCTCCTAGCTCTAGATGGTGTAGGCTTCTTCCATGTAAGGTAAATGTTTTCATTTGGCGGCTCATTTTGGATAGACTTCCGACGCGTTTAAATTTGTCTTTGCGGGGGATCGAAATTTCAAGTATACCTAGCTCGTGGTGCAATGTTGGCATGGAATCTAATAGTCACGTTTTCTTCGAATGTGATACGGCTTTTAATATTTGGCGTCTTGTTCGCTCACGGATAGACACTAATATGTCGTCTTTCTCCTCTAGTTCCGATTGGTTGCAGTGGTTCGAAAATTGGAGAGCTTCTAAAGAATCTAAAGACCGTATGTACGTCATTTCGGCGACATCTTTGTGGATTCTATGAAGGTATCGTAATAACGTTATTCTTAATGATCACCCTATGAGGAGAAGTAATCTTTTTGATAATATTCGTATGTTTTCATTTTCTTGGCTTAAAAGTGAGGTAGTATATTAAATTGTTGGAACTCTTGGCTTAATTCTCCTTTGTAATTTTCTTCTAGCTCTTTGCTAGAGTTTTATTTTTTAATACAACCATTGTTCAAAAAAAAAAATTAGAAAAGTGAGAATCAGCCCCTCCTAACATGCTAGGAGGGGGTATATATAGCTCACCCTACATATGGGCTTTATGGGTTATATTGTAACTTACTAGATCACGAGCCCACACTAGATGTATCACGTTGGAGTGACCGATCCTTCCTAAATACGTAAAAACATATTTCCAACAATCTCCTCATAAGGGAGGTCACTCCAAGTGACAAAGTCATAAATATTCTATAGCCCGTGATCTTTAGCTAGTTATGCTAGCTATGATGTGACCGAGACTTTCTTAGGAATTTCGTATTCCCAACAATCTCCCCCTAAGGGAGGTCACACCTTTTTATAAAATCTTAAGCCTAGCATACTATGCTTGAGTCTTTGATCTTGTTCTTGTGAATATGCTGATGTGATCTTTGACTTTAGTCTTGAGCATGTTTCCTTGCCTTGACCTTGTGCATTCATCACTTGTGATATTTGCCTCCTCGTGACTTCATGTTCCACATACTTATACCTTTATAAATTTTTGAAAGCTTCAGAGTTTGATACAGTGGAAGACTTGAATTTTAGACTTTCTTGAATTTGTTGAAGTATTAAGTGCATAAAGTATAACCATGCGGGGACGACTTCTTTTCGGACACCGCAATGCAACCGTCTTGTTTACGCTCCATAAGACAGTTAGCAACAAAACATATACACAGATGAAATGGCTTTGAACATTTCAACCTAATTATGTAGCATTTTACCTCCGGTCGGTGAAGACCGTTGGACGATATTAAATATCCTACTTGTGGCAGGTAGTTTCAATTAAGAACCTCCTTTACAAGATTTCGCGGGTAAACCCGTTCTCTTTATTTGACCATCCAAAGATGAATGCGAACATAAAGAGTGAATAATTTGGATAATATTATCTGCATGATTGAAGCCGTCACTTCCGTTCCTGTAACAAGTTTGATTCATTTAAGAATCGCACCATCGTTTCTTTCCAATTTTCATGAGATTGATTCGTATAGAATCTTACAAGTTAACTACTAAGTACAGTTTGATGTTAACACTAGAAGGATTTCTACTCATCACTGTAAACACCTAAGAGTGTCACTCTGGGTGTTCTGACAAGATCACTAAGATATTGCGTAGAGGCCTGGAACGTGTTTAAATTCACATAGGAATTAAACCATTGTTGCTTTCCAGTTATCACAAGTTTGATTCATAAAGAATCACACAAGTCGCCTACCATGAGCTTTTTGATGTTTGCTCAAGAAGGATTTCATTGTAAATACTTTCGTATTGCTCAGATGTTCAGGCAAGATCATGAAGATACGTTACGTAGGTTTCTTAAGATCTTTCTTACTTTTCATAGTGTGTGAAGAAGCAAGTAAATACGGAAATGTGTCCTAATGATATATTTGATGATCTCAAATGGCTCTAGACTCGATCGTTCATTTTGGATTTTAGTGATCGAAGGCTAGAGAGGAGTGCCACCATTTCAATACCAAATTATTCGGAGTGAATAAATTGATAGATAACATGTTGATCTCTGTGTGATTAAAACAAATAACTTTTAAGATATATCTAAGTTAGCTGGGATGGGTTGTGCATTGCATCACTGGGTCCATGATGTCTTATCTTCAATATCAAACATCATTAATATAATCTTAATAGCTAATGAGTTGACCCGAATTTTGCCTAAGTTGTAAGAAGGGCTAATTACTTTACACCCTTTATCTTTACAATTCTTTTTAATTCTTCAACCCTTCAATGCTTACCAATACGTCATCATTAGCACCATGTTGTGATTGTTCCAGTTCTAATTTAAGTATTTTGTCGGCATTCACCTACGTTCACAATCTTTCTACATCTTTCCTTCGGACTACTATTTCTAGCTATGGAATGTCCTTGGGAAGATCCCTCCGGTTTTGGAAGAATCATTGGACTCAACCTATCCTACGATCCTTATTGTTGATCCCAAACTTAGATCGATTTAGCTTGTGCAAACGAGATTAGATCAAGTTATACACGTAGAGAAACTTTGTTTATGTATAAAGTAATTTAAATGTTATGCGGAATTAACACTTAAACAAGAACACACAAAGGATGTAAAACAAACTTTCACTTGATTGATAATAATGAACTTGCTTACAATGAAAGTGTTTAATGTATGAAAACTTATTTGAAACATAACCTAAAGGTCTTCTTTTATAGACATAAGAAGCCTTGTACAAGAGTCTACGTATCAACTCTTCTAGGTAAAGATAATTATAGAAAATACAATGTTAATCCTATCTTTACTAGAAACAAACTAGAAACATAATACGCGTAGACCATATCTTTCTGTCAGTGCTTGTCTTTAACCTATCAACGCTTGACTTCTTCTTGTCAACGCTTGATCTGTCAGCGTTTGTTTTCTTCTTATCAACGCTTGTTTCCTTCTTGTCAACGCTCAAGTGGACTGGCTACATTTTATTCCCAACAATCCTCCCCTAAACTTGATATCTACTCTAGTAATCAAGTTTCTGAATAAATATTAAGAACCAAGAGGAATCTTACAAATCTTATCATATTGGTAATAAACATGCCTAATCAAATCTTTGGCCACGCCACTTGAATAGTCAATCTCCAGCTGTGTTGTCTTCATCTTTTCCAAAACTTCTTTGGACATGGGATACTGACCATCTACAAGAAGATACTCAGCAAACTTTGTAGAGCTCAAATAATACACACCAGCAGCTGAATACAAACGCCATTGAAGACCACTGATATCATCCTCAAGATCCTTCCAAACAGTAGGATCTTCTTCTTTTGGTCCACACATTCTCTTGAATGTTGACCAAAGTTTTATTACATTGACTGAAGTAGGAGCTTCAGTCTCATACTTGGCCTCCAACAACCACCAAAGGTCTACCAAGTCTTCTCTATCCATACTTGCAAAGAGAGACACAAGAGTAGTAAATGTGTGCACCTCTTTCCCATACCTGCCAATCTTCCAAAACCCACTTGCATCTTCTTCATAGCTTATGATAGGGTTTCTGGCATCAAGAGGTAACACTTGTACCATATCTGAAGCTTCCATGGGTGAGAGCTTGATGCTCCTTCTAAGAACAGTTTTACTGGGAACCATTTTATTTAGATCTTTAGGAAACTAAAATGGAACTCCCTTCTTCAAAGGCCTTGGAACAATCATTTCCTTCTGAATCTCCATCTCTTCTACAAGTTCTTCTTTCCTTTCATCTGAAAGAAGTCTTAGAGTGTTCATTTCCTGCACTTTTGCCCAAATGGGATAAGCCTTGTACTCCAATTCTTGAAAAGATAATCCCTGCAATTTCTTGAAGGTCCATCCAGTTCCATGACATCTGAGTAGCGTGTAATAAAGCTCTCTTCTATCCCTCTTCAGCAGTGAGAAACCATTGCTAGCCTTGTGTTTTAGAATTACCTTGCAGTCACTTTGAACTCTTAGAAGAATCTCCAAACCCCAAATCTGGTCTGAAATTGTCAAATCTGGATTCTCCATAATCCTATTCTCCCAAGCATGGTACATCTGAACTACTTCTGGCATATCAAAGTCTACTTGCAATTTCAACTCTCTAAGCTTCTCCCTTGCCAAGTCATCACCATATTCAAGTCTTTCTGGTTGTTCAATTATCATCACACTTGAATCTGAACTTTCTTCATCACTTCCTTCTTGTTCCTCAGAAGTGACAACAAATGGTGATTCACCAACCTTCTTCATCTCTTAGTTGTACAGCCAACCTTGAATCAAACTCTACTTATGCTGCATCCTTTGGAACTTCTACTTCTACCATGATTCCCTTACCCTTATCTAATGGATTAATGATGGGTAAGGGTGCTGGTAATACCTGTGACGACACTTCTTTGATGATAGCTGATGACTGGAATACATCAACCATATCTGCAGGTCTGTCAACGCTCAAATTCCTTGTGTCAGCGCCCAATTTGCTCATGTCTGCGCTTGGTGTTCCAGTGTTCAAATTTTGCTTGTCAACGCCCAAATTACTTATCTCAGTGCCTCTTGTAAATTGCTGCAACATAGCTGTAAAAGACAAGTTTAAATTGGTAGGAGTAACCAGAGATGTGTCAAAACCTGGTTGCTTCTTCAATTCAGTAAGGGCTTCAGCAACACCCAAAGATTCTCCATCATGTGAGCCTTTATCACTCACATTAATCTGCTCATCCTCCCCTTTGGAAGATTCCTCCATCCCCCGCCTAGTGCTAGCATTCTCCAAAATGACAATCCTCTCCCTCAATTGGTTGAGTTTAAGGCCTTGTGTACTGACAATTTGTACCAAGTCTGCATTTTGCTTTTGCAAGCTAATGCAGACAGCCGTAAATTCCATAAATGTGTATGGTTCCAATCTTCCCTCCTCTAGAATGGGTATTTGACCTCCCAAAGTAGAGTCATGGGGCATGGATGAGGTCTTAAAGATGTTAGGACTGTCTTGACCTGCATCTAACCCAGAACTAATAGTCCCAGCCTCATCCATAGCACCAACCACACTTGTGGTGGTGGTTCTCTCTGCTACATGGCTAGGACCACTAGAGGAGAACACGTCAGTAGTCCTTGGGCGTTTTTGCAACCTATATTGAGGTGGGGTAGAAGATGATGTGGATTGGGTGGATGTAGAAAGGTTAAGGGGTGTTTGGGTTTGTGAAGGAAAGGTGTCAACGTTTGGATTACTTGTGTCAACGCCAACATTTAAGGTGTCAGCGTTGAAGGGTTCTTGGTCAATTTCCATGTGTTGAGGTGAAGGCAAAGGTTCTCGTATTGGGTCTGGTTGGGGTTGTGCTGCTGCAATAACATCAAGCATAGCTTGGGTGAGGGGTAATTCACGGTGAGGGGGTGAATTCATCTTGGTAAAAATAGCTTTCTTTTGCACAGGGATCTCATAAAAATCATCATGATCCCTTGTGCAGTAATTTTGCACATCAAAACCCATTTGCAAAAATCTGGGATAAGCCAAAGTCATCTTATTCCCTTTGTTTTTACACATGCCATCAAAAATCAGTTTTGAATAATTAAACTTTTGCCCATTTGCAATGCACACAATTGCACTAGCAATTGATCTATTAATTTCATTGTGTGTAGTACACTTGGGACTCAAACATTGTAGGATGACATGTATGAGGTACTTCCAGGCTGGGGGAAACTCTTGTTTATGATATTTGTTTAAAGTGCCCTCATCAGGGAAAGGATAACCCAAAGCCCGAAGTCCTTGTTCTATTTCATTTATGGGAAGGGTGGTTATACCATCTGCATCATCAAGATGCAAAGCCTGGCGAACCAAGGCTTCAGTAACCACCCATGTACGCCCATGAACAATAGCTGATAATGTAGTCACATTATTAACTGTTGAGGAACTAACAGTGTTCCAAAACTGTTTAATATGAGTGACAGAGATGAGAGGAGCATGAGAAAGAGCATACCTAATAGGGGATGCATTCAAATACGCCACCATCTGGGTGTATTGTGGAAACAGAGTATCATCAGCGTCCAAATAAGCAATCATGTTGTGTTGACTCCTCAATCCCAATACCAAGTCACTTGGTTTAAACTTTGGTGCCATTGTTCTAGAAAGCTGTTTGTGAATTATTGAGAAAGATGAATTATAGGAGAAAATTTGTTAAACAAGAATATCAGATACCCTGTTTAAAAATAGGAGCCAAATATATAGGAGAGATAGGCACATGTGATTGGTCAAAAGTTAGGCAACTATTTTCAAAATTTAATGATGAAAATATTGAAAAGAAAATAAGTTATCTTGTGCATTAATTAAAAGTTATCTACTCCCAAAATTACGGCCCCAAAATTCGTCAAAAATAACAACTGGGTATGTCCCAATGAGTGTAAACGGTCAAAAATAACCTATCAACGCCCAACGGCTATATTCTTGTCAACGTTTGCAAAAGCCATGTCAGCGTCTAAATTGGTCACAACAACGCTTGGAAAAATATTTGTCGGCGTCCAAAAATAAAAGCAATAAAAATGAAAAAGGACCTTAACAAAGTAATTTATCCTAGTGAAGATAACCTATAAACTGAAAATTATAATAGGGCGGAAAGCATTGTCCAGTTATGCACACTTGCTTATGCAAGATAGACATAACAGTCCTCTAGTGTCCCTTGCTAACCAAAATTCTTAACAATTAAGTTATCTCATAAAATCCCTTGTAACTCCCAGGTAAACCCAATATAAATCATCCCCAAGTCTCCCAACAGACCACATCCAATTCTAGGCCAAAAAGGTCTTGGCAACATGCATAGTATATCAACTTTGCATGCTATAGTGCCTCATGAGATAGAAAACTAACTCATACTCACCTGTGGACACAATCTAGCATTGTGATAAGAGTACTATAAGAATACCCAAAAGTCCTAAAGGTTTCTAAAACCTCCCCTTAAACTGTGATACACAAGTTGCCAAATAATATGCATGTAAATAAAAATTTATGTCAAGATAGGAATATAAATATTCCAACCATCATCCATGTTACCAATATCTTCTTCAGACTCTCTTCCATCAATATCTGTATGAACCTCTTCATTTCTGTTTGAAGGTTCACCTTGTTCAAAATTCGAAGAGAAAATATGCTCAAAAGAGTTGTCAACGCCTGAACCAAGGTTGTCAGCGTTTGACCCATCCATGCCTGAAATGGTGTTGTCAACGTTTGAGCCATCAACGCCTGAATTTGTCCTGTCAGCGCCAGATTTTCCTTGTCAGCGCCTGAAGGACCATGCATGTTGTTAACTAATGATACTTGGGGACCACCATTTTCCTTTCCAGCAGCAGCAACAGCAGCAAAAGCATCTGTCCATATGGGAATAGTGACATACTCAAGTATGGGAGATGACTTGTCTGCTTGTGATCCAACCTCTTCATTAACCTGTGTACCTGAAACATCAACAACTGGTTCTTCCACAACATTTGAAGTTACCTTCACAATATCTGGATTAGTAACAGGCATATAATTCAAAGTCCTAGATAGAGGTTCCAAGTCAAACAACCAATTTGGACCACTTTCAGGATCACTAGGTTTACTCTCTAAAAACCTAACATGTACTTTTTCAAGTATACGTTTTTCCTTCTTAAGGTAAACCCTATATCCCTTACTCTGCACTGAATAAACTATGAAATAGCCTTCATCACCTTTAGCACTAAATTTACCTAAGGCATCACTAGTATCCAACACAACTACATGACAGCCAAAAGGTTTAAGAAAACCAATATTAGGTTTCCTTCCCCAAAGTAACTCATAAGGTGTTTTGTTATGTATCTTTTTGACCAATGCTCTATTCTGAACATAACAAGCTGTATTCAAAGCCTCAGCCCAAAAAGCTATGGGAAAGTGAGTGTTAATGCAAGTGATGCCTAAAAATATTATTAGTGTTAACTAATCTTTCTTAGTTTTGATCACAACAAACCATACAACACATTTAGTGTAAAACACAAAATGAATTATTTAACTAACACTATCATCAAGGTAATAATCATATCACTAACCTTTCTTAATCATACTTAGTGATCATCAAAATGATTATCCTTAAAACTCACTTTTGTTAATATGACAAAAGACTTTTTAATAAACTTTCTTTTTTAGAAAATGTTTTATTATAATGGAAAATGAAAATTTGAAAATAGCATATTCCAAATGTTGTTAGAATATCCTTTGAAGGTTTCAAATACCTTAGATATTCCCACCCCACTAAAAGACAAAAAACGGAGCGGAGTCTAGTGGCGGTACCTTAAGTACCTACGCGGTTCCTTAGCGATAAGGTACCGCGGGGTGAGATAAGGTACCGCGCACAGCTAGCCGTTATAGATCCGTTATACTTTGTCTCCTTTAAATAGTGGGTCAAATATCATTTTCCAGTAAGCCTCTTGGACGTTTTTCTCAGCCCTCTTTCTATTTTCTATAGCATAATCATTAGTAAATGATCACTTAAATTGTTAAGGATGTTTACATATGATTATCCTCTTAATCCCCTCCTTTACCTTGTCCAATGAGAAGATCACTCACTCACTAGTGTTGTGATAAAGATGAATCTATGAGCTAGTCATATTCATCATGATACCCTTTTTGTTTTAGGTCAATCCAATGTATTTATGAATACTTGGACTAATTGTGTTCATCCAAGTTATTTGTGGATACTTGGATTTGTTGTGTACATCCATTGCATATGTGTTTGCTTGGATTTGTGTTGTGTAAATCCAAGCTACATGTGTGTACTTGGATAAGTCTAGTTGAGTTGTATAAGATTTGATTAGGAGTTCTCACTAAACTATAAAGTGATGTGGTTGTGTCTTGTGAGTTCTCACTAAACTATAAAGTGACTAGTAGTTGTGTTGTGTGAAGTTCTCACTTAGCTTCAAAGTGAAGAGTCGTGAAGATTGGTTCTAGCTTTCGATTAGAACTCGACATCTAGCCTTGTGTCATAAAATGATGAAGTAGGCAACGTCGTGAAGATTGGTTCTACCTTAAGATTAGAACTCGACATCTAGCCTTGTGTCGTAAAATGGTGAAGTAGGCAACTTCGTGAAGATTGGTTCTACCTTAAGATTAGAACTCGACATCTAGCCTTGTGTCGTTAAATTGTGAAGTAGGCAACGTTGTGTAGATTGGTCCTAGCTAAAGATTAGGTCTCGACATTTAGCTTAGTGTCAGAAAATAATGTAAGCAACGATGTAAGGTTTTCTCCGCCGAGAAGGGAGCTTGTGGATATAGTGGAAATCTCGAGTAGGTGTACTCGAGGAGTGGAGTAGAAACGAGGATAGAGCAGGGTTGTCGAACCACTATAAATCTTGGTGTCTTCCCACTAGGTTGTCTCCTTCCTTACTATTTACTTATTTCATTATCATTACACTTGCCTATTATCTTTGCTAGTGCATTTGAATTGAACCTAATCATTATGCAACTTAGCCTCAAGTAAAAGATAGTTTTGATACAAACCAAACTGAAAGTAATTTTAATTTGGTCACCAATCGAAGAGAAACTATTCAACCCCCCCCCCCCCCCCCCCCTTCTAGTTTCTACAATTGGTATCAGAGCGATGGTCACTCAAGATCTTTGAAGTATATTGTACTTTGAAACTTGGATCGATCCATTGTCTCCTCAAATTAGAAGGTCAAGTTATACTAAAGTTTCTTTTTGGTCAAAACTATGTTTTCTTTGAAAATAGGTCTTTTAATTGATAATATTGCATCTCACTTAAGATTAGTAGCCTTTATTCATTTTAGATATACTCTTGAAATGTATCTACTAGTTTGCATCTTGCTTTGTGTAGGTACTCATGAAGATCAATCACTTAATTGGTTGTGGATTGAGTTACTTGCACTTGTAGAAGACTCATCTTCATTGATCTTTAACATCTTTGAATGATGATACCAAGATGATTGGGAATGATACTAGTCCTTGAAGACTTAGTACTCATCATAGTCATTGATTGGGCATAGCACTTATTCCTTCATGGATTATTCTTTGTGGCCAAGGTACGCTTTCGTTCTTCCACACACCCTCTGATCATTCTTTTGATCATTACTTGACTATGTGCTTGTTCTCGGCATCCTTGCCTTGACATTTATTTGTGGTTTGTGTTTCTTTTCCTTTATCCTCTCAAACCTTCATTGCTTGGATACTTGACTCACTATGGTGATGTAGAGTGAGTTAGTATAAGCTTAAAGTATCAAGCATGATTTCCATGGTTTGCACCCATACGGTTAGTAGGCCCTTTGTGGGAGAGAAAGTGAATTAATACCTTGCTCATATTTTGGTTTAGACTAAGACTATTATTGAAAGTGATCTTAGTCTATACTTGAATAATTTATTCGTGCTTATTCATTACCAAAGCCGTTTAACGTTTCGCCGGAAAGGCACGTCTTAAACCATTATATATGACACAAGCTCTTCGTTAACACTATTTGAAGAATGTCATTAATCCCTTGAGCATTGGTCCTAGTCTTGATTCCCTTCCCTTGTCTTCTCTCCACTTAGTCGTTTTGCTACGAGTAGTCGTTTGTCCGTTTCGGTTCTTTTCGATCTTGATTTAACTCGTAATCCTTCGTTAAGGCATATTGCTTAGTGTTATGATGATCCAATGATATTCTAAAAGGCTCATGATTTAATCTTAAGTATTTTAGAAAAACTTGGTTTTCAAAATTTGGCCTTTTTCATAGATAAAAACCTGCCTCTGTAGGCGGTTCCTTATCTCAGCGGCTCAAAGGCGCGGTTCCTTATCGATAAGGAACCGCGGGCAGAAACTTGAGTCAGAGCGCCAGTTTGATTATTTTATTCATTTTTCAAACCACTATCTCTCTCTCCCAAAAACACACAGCCGACGGGTTTTACCTTTTCCACCATTGTTAAAGCTTCCAAAACCTTCAATCACTCAAATTAATTGATTCCAAGTTGTGGGTTTCACTCATCCATCATCTAACATCAATTAATTGTAAGTATTTTCTTTCAATTTCATCTATTTTGTTCTAGGGTTCATCCTTTCATAATTGGGGATTTTTTAAATTGAAATTGAATTAAAACCTTAATAGGAATGTGGGTTGACATGGTTATTTTACTATGATTCCTTAAGTTGATATTCATTAAGATTTCACTAAAACCCACTTATAGAACAAATCTGAATTTAGGCTAAATTATTTTGGTTAAAAGATGGATTTGAGATGAACCCATGAACAAGTAGGTAATGACATTGTTAATGCTTACCTAAAAACCTTGTTTTGAAAAACCAATGTTCTAATCCATTATTGATCTAACATAGACCATGTGTTCTTGGTTAATGATGGAATAGACACATTGTGAACATGAAAATGATATGAATTCAATCCTATGTTTGTCAAGAAATTGATATAACACATTTTCATTTTTCGTTTTGTTTTTAATTTTCATAAGAGTGATTGGAAATATTTTTGTTTGTATTTAGGTACTTAATCATGCCTTCTCAATATCAAAAAGATCATCAATTCACTAGAGATTATATGCCCGACATTTCTCAAACCGTTGTTTCCCCTCAACTCCAAAACTCTTACCCATCCCTTTCCTCTCGTAATTTCCATGAGGGTAGGATTGTAGATTCAAGAATAGCGGGAGATAATTATATCAACTCTATGTTCGAGCTTATTGGGTTTGATTGTTTGCTCTACATAGACGAGGTAATTTATCCCTTGTTTCTTCTTGAGTTCTTTAGCACTTACTCCATGCTTGAAATCAACGACCAAATCTTTATTCGTTTCTTGTTGAATGGTCAAATCATTCAATATTCCCTCGGTGAATTTGGTGATATTCTTGGTGTGCCATTTGAAGGCACTTGTCGTTTTATGGATAAGTGGAGACTAGATGCTCTCTTGGAGTCTAACGATAAACCTCCAAATGACACCACCGAAGTTGATCTAAATTTCATCCTTGAAATCATCACGAAAGAGCATAGTGGAAACGTTGTGAGAATCCTTCATAAAAATGTGCGAAATGTGAATAGGTATGAAGTGCTCTCAAGCGGCCTTAAGGATTACATGCTCCAATGGGCAAACATCCTTAGGGAAAATGTGTTTTGTCTTGGTGGGAACCGAGATCATATCCCGGCTTGCATGGGGCATATGTTGTTTGCCTTTTTACTTCCACCAAGTACAATCTTGCATATTACATCGCTCGACGTATAAATTATGCTCTTTCCAAACCCAAAACAAACCTCCCTTATGCTATGCTTCTTACTCGCCTCTTTAGAAGGGTTGGTCAAGATTTTCCTCAACTCGATCTTTCTCGCTTTCACCCGGTTCAATGGGTTATGATGCCTATTCAAGAGGCGTATGAACGAAAGCCAAGAAGTGACCGTGGTTCGAGAAAATCCGACCATCAAGAGCCGGATGATGAGGACACCGATATGCCACCAAGTGATGGTGGTGGCATCGGTCCTAGTTCTCATTTTGACTCTTCGAGTAGCTCCCATCCATCCTCAAATCAATTCGAGGATGATTTTGAAGACTTAGCTCCTCCTCCTCACCCTTCTAATGATGTTCCGGAAGATCTCAATATGGAGCATCTTTATCGTGAGAATCTTAGAACTCGGGGAGAATTACATGAACACCGAGTGGAGACAAGAAAAGGATTCAAGTATTTGGGAAAGATGATCAAAGGTTTAGGAAAGAAAAGGAGGTGAAGACTTTGAAGTTGTGTCAAAGTTTGGATTTGATGGTTAAACATTTGGTTATTAACACTTTGGTTTAGTTGTTTATTAACTTTTGTTGCATGTATTTATTTTGATTCTTAATGTTGCTTATGCAATGATGTTTGTGATTTACATAGCTTTGTGCATGCCTTATGATAGTTAGCTTATTAGATTATGATCTGTAGTTAACTTTGGCTTGTGAATCCTTTGGGAAAAATCTGGGTTAACCAAAATTTGGGAGGTGGAAATTTTGAAAGCCCTCTGGTCGCGGTTCCATATCGACCCGCGGATCCTTATCGATAAGGTACCGCCGGTCCTAGATAAGGAACCGCCGGCCACTGTTCACGACAGCATCTTTGGTTTACACTATTTTCTTAATTCTGTGTAAACACTGCATGATTTTCTATAATAAACTGCACATTTCCTAAACTAGGTTACCTAAATTCATTATTCACCTAAAATGATTTTTAACCCATTACTAGTTTGGATCATCCCCTCACCCATTTAAACCCACCTTGTTTGCTATGTTCTTCACACATCAAACATACTTCCCTAAACCTTAAACCACCCTTGTCAACCATGGTGTGTACCAAAACCTCAAACACTTCCAAGACCTCCACCCCAAGGAAAACACTCAAAATAAGGATTAAGGTAGCCAAGCCTAACTCCTCACCTTTACACACACCTAAGAATGATATGGCTCCTATCCTCATTTCTTCATCACCTTCCCTACCTCTTGCACCATGCAAGACATCATCCATCCATGGTACTAACTACTCCATTGGTTCTACCTCCTCTTCATTCAACTCAAGAATGAATGAGCTCTCTTCACCCTTCACTCCAAGTGCACCCTTGGATGTGACCACACAACCCCAACCAATCCAAAGCATTCCTTTTGTGAATGACTTTGATGACACTTTGGTGACTTCACCATTTACCCCCCATAACTCACCCATTTCACCAACCTTGGAGAATTTACCTCCACACTCACCCATTTCCCCTTTAGGGAACATGCCTCCACTCTCACCCACATCACCCTTGGAGAACATGCCTCCTCCACCTCCACCCAACTCAAACATTCCAATTTTAGGTGTTCCACTTTCCCTTCTTTTGGGTGATCCATACTATGGGTTTCAACATACTCATGGTCCTAGTTGTCCATGTTGTCTTTACAACCACTACATCATCCATAACCTTAGGATGGATATGTATGGACTACATAGGAGGTTGAAAGAGTTCTTGCTTGCCTTGTTCTCCATGCCTCCTCCTAGGAGATGAATGATGGAGTTTTCTAAATAAGAGTTCTCAACAAAACCAAGCCAGAGAAAACTACTTATCTAGATTTAATGCTAAGCTAGCTATGTATTAGTTAGTTTTATTTGTCATTGTACTTGCTTCCTTAATGAATGTTTCATGTTGTTGATCTTTGGATTTAGCTTTGTGTGTTTCTATCCTTATGTGCACACTAATCAACTTTAATTTGAAATTAAAATTGAACCTAAATCTATCACAACCTCTAAAAACTTGACTGAAATTAGTTCAAAATGATATCTAAATTATTTTGTCACCCTTTGTCAAGACATTCTTTGTGAATGTGTTGCTTTATGCAACCCTAGCATAATTTGGTGCTAATAGAGGTAAAATTTCAAGATTTTCAATTTTTTGAAAAAGTCTTAGTTTTTCCCAAAACCCAAGAAAAACATGGTTTCAAGTCCACTGGACGCGGTTCCTTAAAGTCCCGCGGTTCCCTGGCGATATGGAACTGCCGGTCCCTATAAGGTACCGCGGACAGTAAGTGGCTTTTGACGAATTTTTGGTCAAAACTTTTAAAACCCTATACCCTGTCAAGATTCCTTGTTTACTCAAATTGACTAAACATTCCTTGACACTACACATTTTATATTCAAATTCTTACCTTGATTACATTTTACTTATACCCCAACCTTGAGATTTCATTCTCACACCTTCCCAACCTTGAGATTTCATTCTCACACCTTCCCAACCTTGAGAATTCATTCTCACATAACCTTGAGATTTCATTCTCACACTCTCACAATGCCTAACTCCTACATTCCTAACCTTGACATTTCTTTGTCACAACCCCACTCACCCAAAGCTTCCTCATCCAAGCTTTCAAAGAAACCGAAAATCTCGGTTCGACCTATTTGGGTTAAGAAGAATGAACCATCTTCGTCCAAACCACCCAAAAACCCTACCTTCTCTCCAATCAAGTATTGGAATGAGACTTATACCATCAACCCCATCACCGGAGCTAAAGAAAATGTTCCCCCACCACCACAATCCTTTAACACCCCTCAACTCAATGACCTTTCAACCTTCCCAAACCTCACAAGGCATTTTGAAAACATTCCTAAACCCATTACCCCACCACCACCTAACCCTAAGTTTGATGCCATACCCCCATCAAACGATTTTGTGTTGCATCATGGATCCTCGTGTGCTTGTTGTCGATTTCAACAAATTGAACTTTCTCATGTGTATGAGAAGTTAAATTTTCTTGAATTCCTCCTCACTCGACCTCCTATTCAAGTTTTCGTTCCGGTGGACAAAACTTCGAATGATGCATCGTCGTCTTTTTAGTCTTTTATTTTTTAAGCACTCTTGGAAAATATCACTATTAGACTAGCTTATGCTTAGTGGTTTATTTTCCATACTTATTGCTTTTAGATACTCATATTGTGTGTATGACTATCTTCTTTGTTGTGTCTTTTTCTTTTATGTAACCTTTGTGTTGTTTGTGTGTTATTTCATTAGTTCTATTTTGAGTTGATCATGGTTAATTTTTACAATTGCTTATGGGTGATTCCATCAATTCTAAACTTTAACCCATTGACAAGCTTATCATCTTCATCGGATTGAAGCTTGATTTTGTCAATTACCTCTTTGGACATACTTAGCAAAATACTTGCTTCTAATTTGAGATTTCTTCTCTCTCTCCCTCTCAAGTTACTTAGTAGGTAGTGATCATATGTACATTGGTGTTTCTTTCCTCTCTACTAACCTTTGTGTAGCATGTCACCTTAGCTCACAAACTTGGTGCCCCAAGCAAGGGGGAGCAACCACCAAGGGGGAGCTACTAGCAAATTTCGATGTTCTTCAAAGATTTGTGCTAACCTTTTTGCTACGACAAAGGGGGAGAAATGATAGTGATAAACTAGTTAATAATTCCATATTTTGTGTTTCTACGTAAATGAGTTTATCGTTTGTCGTAATCAAAAAGGGGGAGATTTTTAATGCAAGTGATGCCTAAAAACATTATTAGTGTTAACTAATCTTTCTTAGTTTTGATCACAACAAACCATACAACACATTTAGTGTAAAACACAAAATGAATTATTTAACTAACACTATCATCAAGGTAATAATCATATCACAAACCTTTCTTAATCATACTTAGCGATCATCAAAATGATTATCCTTAAAACTCACTTTTGTTAATATGACAAAAGACTTTTTAATAAACTTTCTTTTTTAGAAAATGTTTTATTAAAATGGAAAATGAAAATTTGAAAATAGCATATTCCAAATGCTGTTAGAATATCCTTTGAAGGTTTCAAATACCTCAGATATTCCCACCCCACTAAAAGGCAAAAAACGGAGCGGAGTCTAGTGGCGGTACCTTAAGTACCTACGCGGTTCCTTAGCGATAAGGTACCACGGGGTGAGATAAGGTATCGCGCACAGCTAGCCGTTATAGATCCGTTATACTTTGTCTCCTTTAAATAGTGGGTCAAATCTCATTTTCCAGTAAGCCTCTTGGACGTTTTTCTCAGCCCTCTTTCTATTTTCTATAGCATAATCATTAGTAAATGATCACTTAAATTGTTAAGGATGTTTACATATGATTATCCTCTTGATCCCCTCCTTTACCTTGTCCAGTGAGAAGATCACTCACTCACTAGTGTTGTGATAAAGATGAATCTATGAGCTAGTCATATTCATCATGATACCCTTTTTGTTTTAGGTCAATCCAATGTATTTATGAATACTTGGACTAGTTGTGTTCATCCAAGTTATTTGTGGATACTTGGATTTGTTGTGTACATCCATTGCATATGTGTTTGCTTGGATTTGTGTTGTGTAAATCCAAGCTACATGTGTGTACTTAGATAAGTCTAGTTGAGTTGTAATAGATTTGATTAGGAGTTCTCACTAAACTATAAAGTGATGTGGTTGTGTCTTGTGAGTTCTCACTAAACTATAAAGTGACTAGTAGTTGTATTGTGTGAAGTTCTCACTTAGCTTCAAAGTGAAGAGTCGTGAAGATTTGTTCTAGCTTTTGATTAGAACTCGACATCTAGCCTTGTGTCGTAAAATGGTGAAGTAGGCAACGTCGTGAAGATTGGTTCTACCTTAAGATTAGAACTCGACATCTAGCCTTGTGTCGTAAAATGGTGAAGTAGGCAACGTCGTGAAGATTGGTTCTACCTTAAGATTAGAACTCGACATCTAGCCTTGTGTCGTTAAATTGTGAAGTAGGCAACGTTGTGTAGATTGGTCCTAGCTAAAGATTAGGTCTCGACATTTAGCTTAGTGTCGGAAAATAATGTAAGCAACGATGTAAGGTTTTCTCCTCCGAGAAGGGAGCTTGTGGATATAGTGGAAATCTCGAGTAGGTGTACTCGAGTAGTGGAGTAGAAACGAGGATAGAGCCTCGTTGTCGAACCACTATAAATCTTGGTGTCTTCCCACTAGGTTGTCTCCTTCCTTACTCTTTACTTATTTCATTATCATTACACTTACCTATTATCTTTGCTAGTGCATTTGAATTGAACCTAATCATTATGCAACTTAGCCTCAAGTAAAAGATAGTTTTGATACAAACCAAATTGAAAGTAATTTTAGTTTGGTCACCATTCGAAGAGAAACTATTCAACCCCCCCTTCTAGTTTCTACAGTGAGCATCAGCCAACATAGTCCTGGATGCTTCAATTAGGGTTCTATTCTTTCTCTCAGCAACCCCATTTTGCTGTGGGGTTCTGACAATACTAAACTGCCTAGTAATCCCTTTCTTGGCACAAAAATCATCCAACAATTTATTTCTAAACTCACCACCATTATCACTTCTAAGCATTTTAACTTCATTACCAGTCTTTTTCTCAATTTGGTTAATAAAGTTAATTAAAGTATCAGTAGTGTCACTTTTCATGGCTAAAAAGAAAGTCCAAGTAAACCTAGAAAAGTCAACTATGATGACAAAGCAGTATGATTTACCATTCAAGTTTTCTATATTAGTTGGACCAAACAGGTCCATATGCAGCAAGTGAAGTGGTTTAGAACCAGAGTGCACCTGTTTAGACTTAAATGAGACCTTGTGATGTTTGCCTTTAAGGCATGCAACACAAAAGTGGTCATTGTGGAAAGCCTTTTCAGGCAAACCATCAACCAAACCAAGTCTCACAAGTCTGTTTATATTTTTAAAGTTAATGTGCCCTAGTCTCATGTGCCATAGATTACTCTCATCAACTGAAGCTTTAGCATAAAAACATGACATATTATTATTCATCCTAATACCATTAAGATTCACATTATAAATTTCCTTATGCCTAGGTGTTCTATAGTCAATAAATTTCTCATCTGGCATTTTAAAATCCTTGCTCAACACCAAGCATTCAGTATCAGTAAAAAGAACCTTATTTTTGTTATCACAGACTTGTGATACACTAAAAAGATTGTAATCAAGTTCTTTTACTAGAAACACGTTTTCAAAACGTAAGTTTTTGGTGAGAAGAGTTCCTTTGCCTGTGATAGTTCCATATCCGCCTCCAAAGTAAACTTTATCACCATCCTTAATGGGAGTGAAGTTTGTTAGATAATCTTCCTTCCCAGTCATGTGCCTAGAGCATCCACTATCCCAATATCCATAATCATTCACCTGTTTTTGAATGGCCTGCACATAAAGAAAACAAATTAGTTTTCTTTGGGAACCCAAGCCTGAGCAGACTTGGATTCATCTGGTTGTTCAACAAGAACAGACTTAGTTCTCATAACAACCCCTTGTTCATCCCTTTTTGGATGAAACACCCAATTAACCCCAATTGGTTTTGTGATGACCTTTGAAATATAATTAAATCTGTTCCATGTCATAGAAATCCCATTAGAATTAGGGTTTTGATCTTGCTTAGGTCTCCATGTTAAGCTAGAAGAAGCTTTAGACCTTTTTCCCTGTGGTTGCAAATACTTAGGTCTGGCAACGTTTCTGTCAGCGTTAGATTTGATCTTGTCAACGCTGAAATTACCCTTATCAGCATTGAACCTAGGGTTTGCTATAGAAACCCATTGCCTATTAGACCATGTATTGGTCTTCTGAAATGGTCTTTTTCCATGAGTGTTAGACCCTTTAGTGAAGAATGGGGTTGGTCTAACAACTTGTGGACTTTACTCCACAATGGTTTTGGGTCTGACAGTGTTTGACCTTGTGTCAGCGTTGACCTTGGAAGCGTTGACACACTTATAAGCTAAATGTGAAAAGCTACCACAAGTGTAACAGGCTTTTCTAGACACAACTCTAGGTCTAGAAGAAAAGAAACCTGTTCCATTATCACTAACTTGGCTTTCTTGTGACCTAGTATTCCTATACATTTCTGCATACTTAATGCTAGGTTTTCTAATAGTGTTTGAGCCAAGGTCAACAGTCTTGCCTGTGATTGGGTTTGTTACTTTGATAGGGGTCGACTCATTTGGACTATCACAAAGCATGCCACCCTTGACAAACAAGGTAGGGTTGGCTTTCTTCCATTCATTCAAATCAGTCAACTTTTGCCTATATTCCTCTACTGGGGTAAGGACTCTTGGTGGAGGAATAAATTCCTCTTCTTGGAGTTCTAGTAAACCAGTCCAAGATAAGTCCTTTCTTTGGACACAATAGAAGTCCCCAGGTGGTGGTGGAACACCAGAATACTCTTTCATCCCAATCCCAGTCATGTCCCTAGAATCCCTCTTTTTACTAACACATTCTCCTAGGGTTTGTGAGGCCTTATCAAATCTCTGAATTTTAAGGTCAACATTATCCTTATTCTTGATAGCCTCATCTAACTTAGCCTGTAATTTAGCATTGACCCTTTCCATGATGTTTCTAATATCATTACTAACATTTAAATCATGTTTTAAGATATTTATTTTATCTTTTAGGTCAAGCTCCATTTTCTTATACTCAGAAACTGTCTTTTCAGTTTGAGTGAGAGCAAGTTGATAGTTAGACAACTTGCATCTCTCAGTACTCATATCTCCTAACAATCTTAAAACCTCTTTATTAAGTCTTTCAGTATTTAAACGACAACCCTTACTACAAAAAGCATCATCATATACCTCATTGTCTGATGAAGATGAGGAGTGTGCCATGAGAGCATATTGAACATGCTCTTCTTCTTCTATCTCAGCAACCAAAGCTTTATCCTCTTCCTCATCCTTAGCCAAATAGCTCTAGTCTCATCCAATACCATCAATTTCTTATACTGCCACCATGGCCTTAGGATCTTGAGCCTTAACAATTTGGCTTGAGGGTTTTCCAGCATCAGATCTTCTTGGAGATCTGCATTCTCTCATAAAGTGCCCCATACGATGACAATTGTAACACTCAACCTTGGATTTATCAAATCCAGCAGTGTCCTTAGCATTAAAAGTCATCTTCTTCTTGAATCTTCTATTCCACCTGTTTTCTCTTATACTAGCAAGAGCCATGTTCCACTTTATATCCATCTCCTCCAAATGCTCATCACTTATTTGCTCAAGGTCCTCATATGTAATCACTGAACCATTGGGCAATGAAGCAATGTATGCACACACAGTATCCAGATCCAAACCAGCAGGCTTAACTCTTGGTGAGTCAATTTTGTACGTATCAGCGTCTGAATGTGAGGCGTTGACAGGATATGATCCAGCGTTGACACATGTTGATCCAGTAATGTATGAATCCTTCTGATCAAATTGGCCTTCACTATGTGATAAGAAGGCCATGTTACTATTGGTAGACTTACTTCCATGATCCAAAAGAGTTTCATTCTCCAACAGCCTCAGTTTGTTGTAAACATCATCAAAAGTAGAACTTTTGTGAGTGTTGTTGGCAATTATAGATCTTGCCTCAATCTTCCACGCATCACCAAGGCTTTTAAGAAAAGTGGCAATAATGTCAACATCACCAATTACTGTCCCCATGAAGGACAGCTTGCTTGTAATGTCAAGAAGTCTGCTTCTCACACTACTTAGCTTCTCATTAGTTTGAGCCTTAAAAACAGCATACTCATGTAGGAGTTGCTTCCTTTTCTCTTCCACAGTATCAGCATTACCACCATATGCAACTTCAACGGCTGCCCAAAGATCTTTTGCAGACTCATAACCTCTGTATTTGTGCTGATTTTCTTGTCCCAAAGAAAGTTTCAGAATGCTTAGGGTTTTCATATCAACCCTTTTCTTTGCTATGTCATCAGCAGACACAGCTCTACCATCTTCAGGTTTTTCTTTCTTATCTGCTTCAGAACATCCTTGAACAGCTGATCTTGTAGTAATGGCATCTACAATCTTTTGAGCTTTATTGAATGTGTTTCCATATTCAATAATCTCCCAAAGAGTATAGTCATGGATTTGCAGATATTGCTCAAAGTTGAACTTCCACAGCTCAAAATTGTCTGCATCTAGCATGGGAATCTTGATGTTGTAGTTTGAGGAGGAGGAGGTTACTTCTGGAGTGGACATGATATTTTTAGGGTTTTGGTGATTTGGGGTTCTTGTGTTCTTTTAGATCAAAGTTTCTCAACAAGCTCTGATACCACTTGTTGATCCCAAACTTAGATCGATTTAGCTTGTGCAAACGAGATTAGATCAAGTTATTCACGTAGAGAAACTTTGTTTATGTATAAAGTAATTTAAATGTTATGCGGAATTAACACTTAAACAAGAACACATAAAGGATGTAAAACAAACTTTCACTTGATTGATAATAACGAACTTGCTTACAATGAAAGTGTTTAATGTATGAAAACTTATTTGAAACATAACCTAAAGGTCTTCTTTTATAGACATAAGAAGCCTTGTACAAGAGTCTACGTATCAACTATTCTAGGTAAAGATAATTATAGAAAATACAATGTTGATCCTATCTTTACTAGAAACAAACTAGAAACATAATACGCGTAGACCATATCTTTCTGTCAGTGCTTGTCTTAAACCTATCAACGCTTGACTTCTTCCTGTCAACGCTTGATCTGTCAGCGTTTGTTTTCTTCTTATCAACGCTTTTTTCCTTCTTGTCAACGCTCAAGTGGACTGGCTACATTTTATTCCCAACACTTATGTCACCCCAATCGTCACCGTCGTGAAATAAATGGGCTGTGGGTAAATATATGTCACCATGAAATCCATTTTGATATCCAAATCCATTTTTCTCCCCCTTAACATATATCACGATACTCGAAAACATTTCACATATGTTGGGATGAGCCAGCACATTAAGTCAAACCACTGAATTAATTGATCTCAATATTAAATCACATTTTCTCCCTCATATTAAAAATATTAACCCAACCGATGTTTTTAATATCAAGTGATTTAATGAAATTTTAAGAAAATTTGGGAAGAAAAATGCAAATCGAGTTATCTCCATGATTTTCACAAGCTCCCTCTCAAACTAATGAGGGTGTACTTTGTTGGGACAAAAAGTTGATGTAGCAGAAACTCAAAAACGAAGAAAACATGAAGACATTTGTCTAAGCGTTGACAAGTGTATTCCAGGCGTTGTCAAGAACAAATCAGGCGTTGACAGAACCAAGCATTGTCAAGAGCAATCTAAGAGTTGTCACATGCAATCCAAGCATTGACAGAAACGTAGACAAGAAGCCTTTGGAAGCTTCTATTTAGATAAACATGCAGGATATATTCTGTATAAGTTTATTTGAATAAAAGATTTACATGTTTATTTGATATTATCTCTTGTAAACCCTAATCCTTACACTATAAAAGGAACCAAGGGTATTATATTTATTCACAACTTTCATTCACAATGTAAACCTATAGCGTGTGTTGTTCTAGACGTGGGATTAATATATACACGTCTAGTGGTTGTTTATTTTAATATAATGAGCAACCCTTTTGATTAATTCATGTGTTTTTGTGCCTAAACACCTTGTTAATGTGTCGTGTTCTAATTCCGCTTTGATTATCTAATCATATGAACATGATGCATTCCTAGTAGCTAAAAGATCCGTGAATCTTAGGATTCCTCAATTGGTATCAGAGCCTCGTGGCTCGTGATGCTAGGACCAACAAGCTGTTCGTGTATCGTGAAGAAAAGAAAAATCCGTCTACGGTTTTTCTAGATGTTTTTGTGTGCGCAGCAGTATTTAGAAGGTCGTAACTTTTTATTGAACCGTTGGATCGTCACAAAATTACTTGTGTGTGTTTTATACACATATATCTAGACATCCACTGGAGGGATTGTCGAGTTTTATCCCCAGGAAAAAGTTATTAAGCGTCAAAGTCAGCAGCAGGATATGTGTAGTTTTCTGTAAACAGCCATGTTCAAAACACGTTTTCTCCTTTGTTAACCGTTGGATCTTCGTGATTTTTGAACTGTAGATTCTTGACACTTGTGTCTAGAATCTCACCGAAGGGATCTTTGATTTAAGCTCTCATGAAGAAGTTATTCGAGGTCAAAGTTAACTGCATAATGAGGTATTCAGTTTTCTGCTTTTACATAAAATCATGAACTAGGGTTTCTATAAACCCTAGATCAAATTAAAGCAGAAAAGTTTGATGTTTTTGGTTGTTATGACACATCATGGTTCATAAAATTCAGATCCTAGTATGGTGTGATTCGTTCATGGCTGTTGTATTGTTGGATGGTATAAGAGGATGTGTTACAAACCCTAATTAGGGTTTCGATACATAATATTATTGAATCCTAGATCTGGTATTGATCGAACAGCAGGTGTTTGTATTATGGCTGCATGTTTTTGCAAAGGTTTGTGCGTACAAAGATGAAGCACACGTGATAACAGCAGCAAATACATCACGTGGTAGTAAACATAAGGTTAAGGTTATGTCTGTTGTCTGACGAAGGATTGAAGGGTAGAAGCTATGTTTACGTCATGTGTAATATTCTTTGTAAGACTTGACATGGGCCATACTTCTGATGTGAGTAAATATTGTAGTTGCTATATTATTTTGTACGTGTAGTAAAATCATCACATCAGGAGTCACAAGGAAACGAAGAAGGATTAAATCACGTGGGGTGAGAATACGTGAACGCTGACAGAACATGCGTTGACATGAGTTGTCCGAGAAACGCTTGCTCAAGCATTGATAGGTTTTGTCCGATATCTGACAATGCATGCGTCTAAGATATTGGACAATGATGGTTCTCGGATGACAAAAGAATAGCTGCTGTTTGAGAAAATTGGTACGTTTTTAGCACACAAAAAGGAAGTATTTACACGTAAAGGTACATGGAATCTCCGTTTTTATTTAGAATATCAAGTTGATATTTATGGCTCGGATATTTTTGAAAGGGATTAATGATTTTAATGCGAGTTAGCAACTATTCATGGGAATTTGATGGATATTTAGATTATGTAATCGGGGTAGCCTTGCGAAAGAGTTATCCAATCTAACACTTTTACATATGGTATGAAGATGTTATTTCATTAAATTCGTCATGAAGAGGTGTTGGCTTAAGGGGAAGAATTCTTATGGTAAGTTTGATGCTTGAAGAAGATTTTCGCGAGTTTGTGTTCTATCATATCTTAAAGTCGTGGATCCATACACTGACTTTAAAGATAACTTTTTTATGCTTACATTGTTACTGATGAAGTGATACAAGATCTAGGAATATGTGATTTTTCTTATGGTACTCTATGCACATATTTTCTATCACTTGAAGGAGTTACATTATTGTGCTCAGTGTCTCACAAAGGATGAGGATTTTTGTATCTACATCACACTTCATCACATCGTACAAGACATGGAACATAGGTTTGGGTTACTCTACTTCTACATCAAGAATATTATATTTGTTTTTCTTCAAAATCATTACATAGAGCCTACATTTGGAGAATCTTCAATATTGCATACATTGTTTACTTCCCTATTGATGTGACAAAAAGGGGAATAAATACATGCTACAATTGAGGGGAAGCAATTTGAAGATGATGTACAACTTACAAGAGATACACACGACATCAACTAGGGGAAGATTGTTGGGTCAAAAAGTTGATGTGGCAGAAACTCAAAAACGAAGAAAACATGAAGACATTTGTCTAAGCGTTGACAAGTGTATTCCAGGCGTTGACAAGAACAAATCAGGCGTTGACAGAATCAAGCACTGTGAAGAGAAATCTAAGAGTTGTCACATGAAATCCAAGCATTGACAGAAACGTAGACAGGAAGCCTTTGGAAGCTTCTATTTAGATAAACATGCAGGGTATATTCTGTATAAGTTTATTTGAATAGAAGATTTACATGTTTATTTGATATTATCTCTTGTAAACCCTAATCCTTACACTATAAAAGGAACCAAGGGTATTAGGTTTATTCACAAATTTCATTCACAATGTAAACCTAAAGCGTGTGTTGCACCAGACGTGGGATTAATGTTTACACGTCTAGTGGTTGTTTATTATTAATATAATGAGCAACCCTTTTGATTAATTCATGTATTTTTGTGCCTAAACACCTTGTTAATGTGTCGTGTTCTAATTCCGCTTTGATTATCTAATCATATGAACATGATGCATTCCTAGTAGCTAAAAGATCCGTGAATCTTAGGATTCCTCATACTTGATACGTAAATAAGTACCTTTAAAACACAAGTGTAAGGTACTTATCACGTGAAAAGATCATATATGATAATGTATTCACAAGATTATAATTTACGAGGTTAGACCTGAATGATGAGAACATCATATGATAGAATCACGTGGTTTTTGTTGGCGAATGTTGGTCTCCCCCGTAACATCTGAAGTTAGCTCGTGTCACCACATATACGATTGGTATCGTTGTCTTGATATCAATTATGAACTTGGTGATGACGTCTTGACACTAAGTGAAAGATGAATACTTCGTCTTAGCACCAATAGTTAACACCTGTAATTCACACAGAATCGACATCGAAGAATCTGAATGCTTGACAATTGCTCCCCATCAATTGTTGAACCGTTTTCTATCTAAAGAGTTGTATTCGCCGTTTGAGTATTCGCGTCGTCGAGTATGTAGATACCAAATCATAAAGAACTTCGATTCGTAGAGATGATAACTTCATAAAAACAAGATTTCTCTCGTTTTAACAAATAAATGCACTAACGCGTACATATATCCGTGTTACATTGTGTTATTACATAAACACAATCCCTTACATGGTTATAAAGTAAACCATGCCCGAGAAAATTAATTCTTGTTGTTGAGTCAAAGATTTCCGATGAAATGCTTGACTTGAATACGAAAAACGGGTTACTCTATGAAATAACAGCAAGCCATATTGAGCATGTTTTAAATCATTTAAGCTTATGCTCGAACTTTATTTACAACCTCGTGTCATTATTGAACGACATTTCTAGGATTGTAAATATTATCGATTCTAGAAGACATGCTCTTTTTATCATAACATTTGACAATCCTCAAATTTCACATATGTGTTATAAGTTATAATTGCCTCAATATGAATATTTGGCTATAAATTTTTGCTTTTTGTACCTTACTTGGTAAGATGAACTGCTTCTCACAACCTGAACCGCCACTACAACATATTCCTATATGTTGTATACACAATGTATATGTCAAGTCTGTTAAATCATAATTTATACGATTCATTGATCCTTATTAAGACTCATCTGGGATTATATAACAATGAACATTAAACATGCATAGCGGAATTAGCACAATGAATAATTGTTACTATTAAGGTTTTCTTTATTCCACATAAATAAACCTAACTACTACACTATAACACACACGTGTGTTTACTATTCTAGACTCTCATGGGAGTTCTGGCTATGCTGGATATCTAAAACATATACCCCTCTTTATATACTAGAGGGTGCTAGGGTTTACAAGGAGATAAAGATAATAAAGCAAGTATAACTTCTAAGTATAAAGAATATCTTCACAATATTCTTCATACTTATCTTTATTCTCTAGAATCTTCTGAAGATCTCTACGTCTTCAATAACACTAAAGGTACTTGCGTAGGCTAGGGGTACTTGGATTTACCCTAGTGGTACATGGACTGCACTAGCGGTACTTACTTTGTACTAGCGGTACATGGAATGTGATAACGGTACTTATTACACTCTAGTGGTACTTCCAAGTACCTTTGTAAGTAATTTTGGTTTTGTCTCATCAAATCTTTTGGACCAACAATCTTTCCCTATTTGATGATGACAAAACATCCATATATCTCCTTTAAACACACGCCACATATATCTTCTTACCCTTTTTGTAATCTCTTCAAATAGGGGTCCTCTAAAGATAAGCAATGAATAATAACTTTCACTTGAGTAATTACTTCCCCTTGAGTGGTGCATGTAGATGATTAAATAAGCTTCCCCTGAAACTTAGATCCATCATCTCCTGAATCACGAACTCTGTATACTTTTCATTGATGATTACTGATGAAGAAAAATGAATATCATCCATTTGTTGAAGAAGTGGAATCTCTCAAACTTGTATCTTATGTCTTGTACTATCCATGTGACGTCGAAATTTATACGATTACATCCAAAAGTATAAGTAGAACCAATCTCTTACAAAAATCCTCATTTGCCTTAGAAACGAGACACTGCGCACGATAATGTAACTCCTTCAAGTGATAGGATATCACACATTCCTAGATCTTGCAAGTCTTCGTCAACACCATATAAGCACGAACAAGTTATCGTCGAACGTAGGCAGCCATTTGAGATATAATACGAAAACAAACCTGTGAAAATCAACTCCAACATCAAATAAGTAATAATCGATCGTCTTCATAGAAACCTCCAATAATCTAGCCATAAAAAATGATGTACTTTTAGTTCTGTCAAGATCTGTAGCTGTACCAAAAGTATATGTCATCCGATATCGAACAAAGAAAGCGGTCCTTAACCAATTGTCGGATAACACTGAATGGTACTTTATCCAGCAATCCATCGGTACTTCAAAAATAAACCAAGCAGCGACTATTTTTCTGTCACTATTGTGTAGCAAAACAGCTTTCTCCTTCCTCCCATAGGTATTTGCGACACTTTTTTCTGTCGCAGAGCTGTTGCGAATCCGAAGTATCATGTGCTCCAACATAATTTGTGACACTCCAGCTGTCACGTGTTGTTGTTGCTGTTTTAATCATAAAACTGGCGGGACTTTAAAATATAAGAACAATACTTGTGTTATAAGCCCTATAAGCCCGTCTAAGTAAAGTGTCCAGCCCATAAAAACAATGCAATTTCCAAAGTGTGAAATAACAGAATTCCTCAAAGTCAGCAATCATATGTCCATATGGTTGTATATATTATATAATATTCTATTTCCATAATATATGAATATTTTGTCACTTTACCCCACGATTCATCATTCATGTGAATCACAGTTTCACACGTTTATTCAATCCTAGGTGTGTTCATCGGTTCAGTTTTCGAATTTGTGGGTTGTATGGTTTGGGTTAATCGGTTTGAAATTTTACAAAGTAAAAACCAAAACCAAACCAAACCAATTATAATACTAATAAAACCAAACCATAAACCAAATTCAAATTCGGTTTGGTTTCGGTTTAAACCAAGAAAACCAAATTCAAGTAAATTCCAAAATATAAACTAGAAGTCAGAAGCAAAAACCTACATTTTCAAGTAAAATAACAAATTATAAGCTCTTAAAAGTGCTCAAGTAAATCGACAAACTTTTTTAAAAAACCGTAAAAGGTTTAAAACTTACTATTAACAAATGAAAGCAAAAAAAAGGTAAACTAATTTTCTTTGAAAAAAGTATTCAAAATTCTTATTAACTTGAATAGTACATCTTTACACATCCGAACACACGTATAGTTCAAACTTACTTCATATATAATTCATATATAAGAATGTATATGAATCAAGTAGGCAAACTCTCTCTCAATTTCTTGGAATATACATCAATATTTTATCCGGTTAGTGATTAGTTTAAAATTTAACTATTTAGGATAATAAGATATAATATAATCATATATACTTAAAACTTAAAAATTTCATGTGTATAGAGTTATTCAGTTTTTTCGGTTTGGTTTGGTTTTATTTTTGTCAAACCATAGCCAAACCAAACACCAACTAAATACTTCGGTTCGGATTCAAACCAAACCATACACCAATTAATAGTTTCAGTCTGGTTTTATTCAGATTCGGTCCAGTTTACTTTTTGATTTATTCAGTGTCAAATAAGATTCTACTAGGGTTCATCGTTGATCATTGATCAACTCACCAAAGCTAGCAAAATCACCATGGAACACCAACTTCAGCAGTAATACGAACGAATTACCTAGGGTTTGTTGGGAGAAACCCTAGATTAGCAACTTTTGGAGCATATATTTTCTTGAATTTCCATAGATCATACTAGGGCTCATCACTGATTCTAAAATCAACTCCCCAAAACTAGTATAATCAACATCAAAAACATATTTTTCTATTTTGAATGATTCTAGGGTTTATAGAAACCCTAAGTTAACGACAATATCAAATACAGAATATCGAAAAACCTTTTCTGCAGCCTACTTTGACCAGCTGTAACTTTTTCTTGACAGCTCAGATCGACAATCCCTCCGGTTAGATTGTAGTCACGTGTATAAAGAACCTCCAGTTCGAATTTCATTACGATCCAATAGTTAATGACTGAGTTATCACCGTTTGAATATGGCTGTGTAGAAACATACGAATCTGAAAACCCTAGACAAAGTTTTTTTAGATACGTTCTTCGTTATTCGACCCGAAAACCTTAATGAGTCAACCAGATCGAGAGCCATGAGGCTCTGACACCATATGTTGAATCATAATATATACGATTCACTGATCGTTATTAAGACTCATCTGGGATTATATAACAATGAACATTAAACATGCATAACGAAATAAGCACAATGAACAATTGTTACTATTAAGGTTTTCTTTATTCCACATAAATAAACCTAACTATTACACTATAACACACACGTGTGTTTACTATTCTAGACTCTCATGGGAGTTTTGGCTATGCTGGATATCTAAAACATACGCCCCACTTTATATACTAGAGGGTGCTAGGGTTTACAAGGAGATAAACATAATAAAGCAAGTATATCTTCTAAGTATAAAGAATATCTTCACAATATTCTTCATACTTATCTTTATTCTCTATAATCTTTTAAAGATCTCTATGTCTTCAATAACACTAAAGGTACTTGCGTAGGCTAGGGGTACTTGGATTTACCCTAGCGGTACATGGATTGCACTAGTGGTACATACTTTGTACTAGCGGTATATGGAATGTGCTAGCGATACTTATTACACTCTAGCGGTACTTCCAAGTACCTTTGTAAGTACTTTTGGTTTTGTCTCATCAAATCTATTGGACCAACAGATACACATGGAAAAGCAATTTTAGTCAAGTGATTCTTTTGAAGTTGTACCAGAGCACGAGGAAAAAGAAACAACCGAGTCTCAAGCTCCAGCGACTCGTACTCTTAATCAGGAATGAAAACGTCCGACGTGGCACTCAGATTATTTTATGGAGAGAAATGTTACATATTGTCTTCTAACAGAGGAAGGACAACCGTCAACTCTTCAAGAAGCACTAAATAATCCAGATTCGTCGTTATGAAAGGAAGCAATGCAAGAAGAAATTGAAGCTCTTCATAAGAACAAAACCTGGGAACTGGTGCCCCTACCGATAGGTAGAAAACCCATTGTAAACAAATGGGTGTATAAGATTAAAAGAAACAGTGACGATCAGGTGGAGACGTATCGTGCATGATTCGTGGTTAAAGGATATGCTCAGAAAGAGGGAATCGACTTTATTTATATTTTTCCCCTATTGTCCGAATGACAACTGTTTGGGTGGTTATAGCAATGTGTGCTACATATATGATTTACATTTAGAGCAGTTAGACATGAAAACTGCATTTCTTCATGGAAATCTTGAAGAAATTTATATGCTCCAACCAGAATGTATCAAACAAAACGAAAAATAGAACTTGGTTTGCAGGTTAAATAAATCTTTGTACGGTTTAAAGCATGTGTCTCGGTGTTGGTACAAGATATTTTATTCTTTCACCAGGAACCTTGAATATAACAGACTATATGGAGACCCTTGTGCATATTCCAAGAGGTTTAGAAATGATGATTTTATCATTTTGTTGTTATATGTTGAGGACATGTTGGTAGCAGGCCCCAACAAAGATTGTATAAGTTTACTGAAGGCTCAACTGGCTAGGGAATTAGAGATGAAATACTTGGGACCCGCAAACAAGATTCTAGGGATGTAAATTCACCGAGATAGAGTTACTCCTAAAGTTTGGCATTCACATAAAAGCTATGTGAAGAAAATCTTGTAAAGGTTTAATCTACCACCCCAATTTGATAAAATAGACCGTTACATGATAATTATGGCGTGGCATCAAAGCATGCAAGGTAATATGTCATAAAACATACATGACCAAAAAGGGAAAACCGGAATCAAACATTGATTCCCAAACATAAGCCCAAAATATGCATAAAGTAAATGAAGTGAAAAAGGAACAGAAGTATAAGGTAGCTCCCATCCTATGCACGTCCGCTAAATGCTCAAGTCTGTCCATGGGTACCTGTCGTTTGGATCATGGAAAGAAAACACGGCTGAGCAATACACTCAGTGAACGGATATAATGACATGATAAGAATAACTGAGATATAAATAAAAGATATGAAATGCAGCGGAATCTGTGTATGTCCTGGAAAACCTGGAAGTTGTTGTGAAAAGGATAATAACTGAAATGTCATAATTTATGCATGGAATGACATGTATATTCTGGAAAAACCTGGAATCTATTTTATAAACTGGTTTTTAACTGAAAAGACATCTGATAAGTCTGAAGTCATGCATGAATTATAATTTAAATGCCAACAGCTCATATAGGTCATGATAATATCAACGTGTGCATGAAAACATAGAGGGGTGACCTCATCATGCTGTTAGAGGGGTGACCTCTAAAAAATAATCTGGGTGGAGGGATCAGCTCTAATGTGAAGGATGTAGAGCACACACCATATTCACCTGATAACTGTAAACATGTAAACTAGGATGCATCCATACGCCCCACTGATAATACTGATAATGGCCAAACTGAAACTAATGGGACGCTGCGAGAAATCTCTCCCATCGCAGAGGAGTCATGACACCGGTTCCTCAAGTGTCATGGTTATGCTACCTCCATAACTAGGAGAAACATGGTCATGCATGTATATAGCTCAAGTAATTTAAAAATGATAACATGGCAAATCATGAAAAGTTTTATAACATGTAAACTGGGGAAAACAGATGGCAGGAAACGGGAAATCCTAATCATGCATAGAAAGAGATGTCCTTACTGAAGGACGGAATATCCGTACCTTATGTCCAGTAAACGAATGAAGATTAAAAGACGGAAATCCTACTCCGACTTCACGTGAGCTACATAATAAAGGACATGTATGAGTTGTTTGTGCATGGCATGAGTTACTTGTCCTTATTTAAGTTACTTGTTTTTTACTTGATTTACTTGTTCTTGCCTTGTTTTACTTGTTCATGTCTTATTATCTCTTTCCTGAATCTTACATGTTCAAGCGTTCTTGATTAATGTATTACATGTTTCATGTGTTATTATACTTGATATTTCTATAATTAGTAACTTTATAAAAATAGCAGGTTTCTAAATATAATAAGTTCCAAAATAGAAAGTTTCCATAAATAGTAAGTTTCCAAAAATAGCAAGTTTCCATAAATAGTATGTTTCCAAAAATAGAAAGTTTCCATAAATAGTAAGTTTCTAAAATAAGTAATAAGCTTGTTTAATAATCATAGGATATAAGTCGAAGCTTAATGAATATTTCTTATAAGTCATGATTTATTAAATGATATATTAAATAAGCTATTCATTATAAGTCATGGTTAGGCGTAATTATTAAATTAATAAGTCCATTCAATATTTCTTGTCATATATTATAGTTCATAATTAATTAATAATTAATAATATATCATGCCTTATACTTTAATTATTAATTAATAATATCATATGGATTAAAATACATTATCTTATAATATTACATCATGAGTCATAATTAATTATAAATAATAATAGATTCAGGATTATAATTAATTATATCCTAAGTCTTGAATCTTAATCCATGATTTCCATATAGGTTAAATAAATAAGCCTATGTCGATTAGGTTTAATTAATAGGTTGTCAACAACCGGTTAAATAAGCCTTGAGTTATTCATATCCGTGTTTAATAAGTTCATGTAATTTAGTTGAGTCGAATTCAATAAGCCGTTTCTTAATAAGCCAATTTCTTAATAAGCACATTTTACTAAGCCATGTTAATAAGCCCGTATTAATTAAGTCTAAACTTAATATGCCAATTTTTAATAAACCAAAATTAATTAAGCAAATTGGTTAAATAAGACGACTGGTCAAATAAGCCCGAACAGTAAAATAAGTCTGAAACAGTAAATTAAGCCGGAATATTAATTTAAGCCGGAACACTAAATAAGCACCGAACAGTAGTTTAAGCCGAACAGTAATTTAAGCCAGAACAGTAAATAAGCCCAGAACAGTATTTTATGCCCGGAACAGTAATTTAAGTCGAACAGTATTTTAAGCCGAACAGTAAATAAGCCCCGATGTTCAACAATAACATGGTTTTATACTTTTTTGATCATCCAAAACATCATTTCATTTCATCTTTATATAGATCACATAGATGATTCTTGAAAAAAATAAAATATTTAAGGTTTGAGGATTACCGAATGATGTAGGATTAATGGATGAACAACCACGAACACCACTATAAGAATTAAGATCAAAAATCCATTTTTCCTCTTTGTTTTTATTTTTAGGCCGACGGCTAGTAGCTCTCCATTAGGGTTTCTAGTTGTTTTCTTAGCTTGTCAATAATGAAAGAAATGAAAAGGGTTTGCTAGGTTATTTTCAAATGGGTCGGGCCTTTGGGCCTTTATTATTCTTGTAGGTTTAAGTTTAAATAAAGCCCATTTTATTTATTTGAGTCTTAACTTGTATTCCCCGTGTGTGTCGTGAATTATTACTTTCGTAATTCAACTGGTCATGTCGTAATAATTATAGGAAATCACATGTCGTGAATTAATTATATACTTTTCGTGTTGTAATTAATATATACGTTATTACTTGTTGTGAATTCATGATTTTTAATTCCGTGTCATATCTTGTTGTGTCGTAATTAATATACGTACCTACTCGTCGTGATTTAATTAACTTGGATGCTGTTTTGAGGCATCTCATCTCTTCATGAGAGGCTACCAGTACGTTGGCAAGCATCACAATTTTCGACTAGAGTATGATCCTCCTTAAAAATTGGTGGCTAAAAGAAACCAGTATCAAAGACATTTTTAGCGCTGGTGGAAGGACCATAATGTCCCCCAATAGGGCCATGATGACATTCATCAAGGATCTTTCTTGTTTCCGCACCATAAACACATCTCTTAATCATGCCATTGGGGCATACCTTGAAAAGATAGGGACTTCCAAGAAATAGTCTTTAAGATCGGAAAAGAATTTACATCGTTGGTGATAGGTTAAACCCTTTCTTATAATTCTTCCAACGAGGTAATTTGCAAAATCTACAAACCACAGAGATTCATCCGTAGAGATTTTCATAAGAGATTTTCATGCCTTATACTTTAATTATTAATTAATAATATCATATGGATTAAAATACATTATCTTATAATATTATATCATGAGTCATAATTAATTATAAATAATAATAGATTCAGGATTATAATTAATTATATCCTAAGTCTTGAATCTTAATCCATGATTTCCATATAGGTTAAATAAATAAGCCTATGTCGATTAGGTTTAATTAACAGGTTGTCAACAACCGGTTAAATAAGCCTTGAGTTATTCATATCCGTGTTTAATAAGTTCATGTAATTTAGTTGAGTCGAATTCAATAAGCCGTTTCTTAATAAGCCAATTTATTAATAAGCACATTTTACTAAGCCATGTTAATAAGCCCATATTAATTAAGTCTAAACTTAATATGCCAATTTTTGATAAACCAAAATTAATTAAGCAAATTGGTTAAATAAGACGACTGGTCAAATAAGCCCGAACAATAAAATAAGTCCGAAACAGTAAATTAAGCCGGAATATTAATTTAAGCCGGAACACTAAATAAGCACCTAACAGTAGTTTAAGCCGAACAGTAATTTAAGCCAGAATAGTAAATAAGCCCAGAACAGTATTTTATGCCCGGAACAGTAATTTAAGTCGAACAGTATTTTAAGCCGAACAGTAAATAAGCCCCGATGTTCAACAATAATATGGTTTTATACTTTTTTGATCATCCAAAACATCATTTCATTTCATCTTTATATAGATCACATAGATGATTCTTGAAAAAAATAAAATATTTAAGGTTTGAGGATTACCGAATGATGTAGGATTAATGGATGAACAACCACGAACACCACTTTAAGAATTAAGATCAAAAATCCATTTTTCCTCTTTGTTTTTATTTTTAGGCCGACGGCTAGTAGCTCTCCATTAGGGTTTCTAGTTGCTTTCTTAGCTTGTCAATAATGAAAGAAATGAAAAGGGTTTGCTAGGTTATTTTCAAATGGGTCGGGCCTTTGGGCCTTTATTATTCTTGTAGGTTTAAGTTTAAATAAAGCCCATTTTATTTATTTGAGTCTTAACTTGTATTCCCCGTGTGTGTCGTGAATTATTACTTTCGTAATTCAACTGGTCATGTCGTAATAATTATAGGAAATCACATGTCGTGAATTAATTATATACTTTTCGTGTTGTAATTAATATATACGTTATTACTTGTTGTGAATTCATGATTTTTAATTCCGTGTCATATCTTTTTGTGTCGTAATTAATATACGTACCTACTCGTCGTGATTTAATTAACTTGGATGCTGTTTTGAGGCATCTCATCTCTTCATGAGAGGCTACCAGTACGTTGGCAAGCATCACAATTTTCGACTAGAGTATGATCCTCCTTTAAAATTGGTGGCCAAAAGAAACCAGTATCAAAGACATTTTTAGCGCTGGTGGAAGGACCATAATGTCCCCCAATAGGGCCATGATGACATTCATCAAGGATCTTTCTTGTTTCCGCACCATAAACACATCTCATAATCATGCCATTGGGGCATACCTTGAAAAGATAGGGACTTCCAAGAAATAGTCTTTAAGATCGGAAAAGAATTTACATCGTTGGTGATAGGTTAAACCCTTTCTTATAATTCTTCCAACGAGGTAATTTGCAAAATCTACAAACCACGGAGATTCATCCGTAGAGATTTTCATAAGAGATTTTCATGCCTTATACTTTAATTATTAATTAATAATATCATATGGATTAGAATACATTATCTTATAATATTATATCATGAGTCATAATTAATTATAAATAATAATAGATTCAGGATTATAATTAATTATATCCTAAGTCTTGAATCTTAATCCATGATTTCCATATAGGTTAAATAAATAAGCCTATGTCGATTAGGTTTAATTAATAGGTTGTCAACAACCGGTTAAATAAGCCTTGAGTTATTCATATCCGTGTTTAATAAGTTCATGTAATTTAGTTGAGTCGAATTCAATAAGCCGTTTCTTAATAAGCCAATTTATTAATAAGCACATTTTACTAAGCCATGTTAATAAGCCCATATTAACTAAGTCTAAACTTAATATGCCAATTTTTAATAAACCAAAATTAATTAAGCAAATTGGTTAAATAAGACGACTGGTCAAATAAGCTCGAACAATAAAATAAGTCTGAAACAGTAAATTAAGCCGGAATATTAATTTAAGCCGGAACACTAAATAAGCACCGAACAGTAGTTTAAGCCGAACAGTAATTTAAGCCAGAACAGTAAATAAGCCCAGAACAGTATTTTATGCCCGGAACAGTAATTTAAGTCGAACAGTATTTTAAGCCGAACAGTAAATAAGCCCCGATGTTCAACAATAACATGGTTTTATACTTTTTTGATCATCCAAAACATCATTTCATTTCATCTTTATATAGATCACATAGATGATTCTTGAAAAAAATAAAATATTTAAGGTTTGAGGATTACTGAATGATGTAGGATTAATGGATGAACAACCACGAACACCACTTTAAGAATTAAGATCAAAAATCCATTTTTCCTCTTTGTTTTTATTTTTAGGCCGACGGCTAGTAGCTCTCCATTAGGGTTTCTAGTTGTTTTCTTAGCTTGTCAATAATGAAAGAAATGAAAAGGGTTTGCTAGGTTATTTTCAAATGAGTCGGGCCTTTGGGCCTTTATTATTCTTGTAGGTTTAAGTTTAAATAAAGCCCATTTTATTTATTTGAGTCTTAACTTGTATTCCCCGTGTGTGTCATGAATTATTACTTTCGTAATTCAACTGGTCATGTCGTAATAATTATATGAAATCACATGTCGTGAATTAATTATATACTTTTCGTGTTGTAATTAATATATACGTTATTACTTGTTGTGAATTCATGATTTTTAATTCCGTGTCATATCTTGTTGTGTCATAATTAATATACGTACCTACTCGTCGTGATTTAATTAACTTGGATGCTGTTTTGAGGCATCTCATCTCTTCATGAGAGGCTACCAGTACGTTGGTAAGCATCACAATTTTCGACTAGAGTATGATCCTCCTTAAAAATTGGTGGCCAATAGAAACCAGTATCAAAGACATTTTTAGCGCTGGTGGAAGGACCATAATGTCCCCCAATAGGGCCATGATGACATTCATCAAGGATCTTTCTTGTTTCCGCACCATAAACACATCTCATAATCATGCCATTGGGGCATACCTTGAAAAGATAGGGACTTCCAAGAAATAGTCTTTAAGATCGGAAAAGAATTTACATCGTTGGTGATAGGTTAAACCCTTTCTTATAATTCTTCCAACGAGGTAATTTGCAAAATCTACAAACCACGGAGATTCATCCGTAGAGATTTTCATAAGAGTTTCATCGGGAAAATAATCATCGGTATCTTCATCCCTTAACTCTTCCATGTTTGGATTTTCAAGTCGCGACAAATGATCAGCTGCGACGTTTTCTGCTCCTTTCTTATTTTGAATTTCAATGTCAAATTCTTGGAGTAGTAAAATCCATCTAATAAGACGCGGCTTAGCATCTTGTTTAGAAAATAAGTATTTCAACGCGGAATGATCGGTGAATACAATCGTTTTTGACAATACGAGATAGGATCGAAATTTATCGAAAGCAAAAACTACGACAAGTAGTTCTTTCTTGGTGATTGTGTAGTTGAGTTGCGCTATTTAGAGTTTTGCTCGCAAAGTGTATAGGACAGAAATGTTTCCCTTCACGTTGTCCTAACACGGCTCCTACCGTGAAATCGCTTGCATCACACATAAGTTCAAACGACCGCGACCAATCCGGTGAAACCATGATCGATGCGTTCGTTAACTTGTCTTTAAGCTTGTCGAATGCCTTCATGCATTCTTCGTCGAAATCAAAGACTATGTCTTTTTCAAGGAGTTTGGTCATCGTTCTAGCGATTTTGGAAAAGTCTTTTATAAATCGTCGGTAGAATCCCTATGACCTAGAAAACTTCTAACGGCTTTAACGTTAGTGGGCGGTGGTAATTTGGATATCACTTCGATCTTGTCCTTGTCTACCTCCAATCCGGCTCTGGAGACTTTGTGTCCAAGCACAATTCCTTCAGTATCCATAAAGTGACATTTCTCCCAATTGAGCACGAGATGAGCTTGTTTGTATCGGATGAGCATGTTCTCTAGATTAAAAAGGCAAGACATGAATGAGTTTTTGAAGACTGAGAAATTATCCATGAAAACTTACATGGATACTTCAAGCATGTCTTGAAAGATCGCGATCATACACCTTTGAAAAGTCGCTGGTGCATTGCAAAGACCGAATGGCATACACTTATAAGAAAATGTTCCAAAAGGATACATAAATGTGGTCTTGTCTTGATCGGATGGTTCGATAGGTATTTGGAAATATCCGGAAAATCCATCGAGAAAACAAAAGAATTTGTTCCGCGCAAGTCTTTCCAACATTTGGTCCATGAAAGGTAAAGGAAAATGATCTTTTCGTGTGGCATCATTCAATTTGTGGTAATCAATACATACACGCCAACCGGTAACGGTTCTTGTAGGAACAAGTTCGTTATGTTCGTTGGTCACAACAGTCATTCCTCCTTTCTTAGGAACGCAATGGATAGGACTCACCCAAGGACTATCTTCTATGGCATAGATGATTCCTGCCTCAAGAAGTTTGAGTATTTCGGTTTTGAAAACCTCCTTCATGTTTGGGTTAAGTCGACGTTGCCTCTCAACAACAGGCTTGGCATCGTCTTCAAGATTGATTTTGTGTTTGCAAAAATTCGGGCTAATGCCCAGTATATCGGATGTTTTCCAAGCAAACGCTTCTTTGTGGTTTTTGAGCATAGAAACGAGGCGTTTCTTCTCATCTTCCTCGAGTGAGGCTGAGATAATCACTGGAAGGAGTGAATCCTTCTCTAGATAAGCGTACTCGAGATGTTCGGGAAGAGGTTTCAATTCAAGATCCGTCGGTGGGTCTTGAATAGATTTAGGAACTACAAAGTTCGATTTCGAAGGCAATACTTCGAAGGTTTTGTTTGTAACTTCCTCTTCTTCAAGAGTTACTTCAGAATCAAGGGCCATGAATTCTTCAAATTCACGATCACGATCGGTATCGCTATTTATTTCTGAAGTTGTTTGGAATGGTGCATCGTCATCTAGCAATGCATCCAATTCTTCTTCCGTTACTTCATCGATAACATCCACGCGGAAGCATGTGCCATCATTAGAATGGGAATGTTGCATAGCTTTGTCGACTAAAAATGTGACTCGATCATCACCAACTCCAAGGTTGAGTTCTTTATTCTTCACACGAATGATAGCATCGGTGGTGTGCAAGAATGGTCATCCTAAAATGAGAGGGACTTGACAGTCTTCCTCCATTTCAAGGATTACGAAGTCGGCAGGAAATATGAATTTGCCAACTTGAACAAGCATGTTCTCGGATATCCCAATAGGATATTGGTATGTATGGTTAGCCAAACGTATACTCATACTTGTAGGTTTTAAAGTATTATTTGAAAGATTCTTGTATAATGAGTATGGCATAAGATTGATACTCGCGCCTAGATCGGCCAAGGCGTGACATTCAACATTGTTAGCTAGCGTGCATGGTATGAGAAAGCTTCCCGGATCTCCGTGATTTGATGGAAGTTTACTTTGCAAGGCTAAAGAACATTCTTCATTTAGAAATGCAGCAGAGATTTGCTCTATTTTGCTATGATTGCTCACAAGATCTTTGAGGAATTTCCCATAGTTGGGCATGACGGTTAAGATATTAACAAGGGGGACATTGATCTTAACTTCTTTGATCATATTTAAGAATTTGGCATTACGATCCTCCATCTTTTCTTTTCTTAGGCGTTGAGGATATGGAATTTTGGGTGTGTACGCCTTTGGTGTTGGTGTTGGTCTGGGTGTGGTTTATTTTGGTTTGGGTTTGGAAGGATAAACAGCTTCTTCGTTCTCGAGCTCATCGGCTTCATCTTCACTTTCATTGGCGAAAGTGGAAGTATTGGCGTTTGGTTTTGGTGGTGGATCATAACTCAACCCACTCCTTATGAATACGACATTCACATGTTCAGTACGGGAGGAGGGTGGGCTGTATGGTTTATACATGGATGGTTTTGGGTTTGTTTGAGTGTTGCTTGGCAGCGAACCACTCGGTCGATTGGCTAGTTGGTCGGAGATTCGACCAAACTTGTTTTCGAGATCATTGATAGAGGCGGTATGGTGTCTTTGTCCTCTTTCAACGTTGGTTTTAAGATCAAATAATTGGTTCTTAATGAACGTGTTTGTTGCTTTTTGAGATTCTATAAAAGCTAGCAACGTTTTCTCTAAGCTTGATTCTTCGGGTTTCTTTTCGTTTCATGGAACGGAATTATCGTTCTCACGAGGTTGTGAGTTACGATTTTCGTTTTTGGGGTACTCACGCCAAATGCCAGAGTTTCTACCGTAGTGGTTACCTCGATAACCACCTCCTCGGTATACTCCTTCGGTGTATTTTGCTTCTTGTGGTGGTTCCCTTATTTTTGTGTCGTCACACTCCGTAGATGGGTGTGGTCCTCTACAAAGAGTACATTCGCCTCGCATCTCTTTCATTTCATCTTTGATAGTTTTGAATTGCGAGTCAAATTTAGATGTGAGAGCGCCCATCTTTTCCATGAGTTTGGAATTTTCCCTACCCTCAACGAAAGCAACGGTTTTCTTGAAGGGTTTGGAACGATTATCTTTGGACCAATCGAGTTTCAAGAGAACTCGGTCCTCAAGCAATTGGTATACTTCGTTGGGAGTCTTATAAAGAAAGAGTCCACCGGCGGCAAGGATTGCTTGCGACGGTTCATTGAGACCATGATAAAAGATTATGATGATGGTTCCTTTTAATAAACTATGTCTATGACAACTACGAAGTAGGTATTTCATTCGGTTCCATGCATCAATGAGTGTCTCATTTGGAATTTGGGTGAAACCTCGGATTTCTCCCATGAGTCTTTCGTACATCGCCGGTGGAAAGAAACGGCTAACGAAAGCGGTTCTCATTTGTTCCCATGTTTCAATGGTACCAGGTGTCAACTCATTATACCAAACTCTTACATCTCCGGATAGAGATGATGGGAAGAGTTTGAGTTTAATAGCGTCTACATTGGCATCAGCTCCATATCGAAACATGCCACATATCTCTACAAATTCGGCCATGTGCTTATGCAAATTGGCCCGCGCACGGCCGTCAGATTGGCGGTCTTTGATCATTGAAAGGTGATGACCTTTCACCGTGAAGTTGTCTCCAAGATCAACTTGAACAATAGCAGCCTCGGGGGTAGGTGCTACTACTCGGTTGGCGGCCCACATGGATTGATCGTCGGCCATTGGAAATGGTAGATCGTTAAACGGGTTATAGACAACAAGTGCGTCTAAGATATTATCAAATGGTGGGTTTTTGGTTCTGGGAATTCGGTTTTCGAAAGAAACAAAGGATTGCTTCTTACGGTTTTTCTTTCGAGATTGATGAATAAAACGTTCGGGATTGGTGTACGGACTAAGTGGTTCTTGAGCGGAAGAACTTGTGTTCATTCAAGTTTAGAAAAACTTTTGAAAAAGATCACAAGTAACAAAAAATAAAAACATACAAAATATTATTAATAGGAAATAAGAAATTAAATAAACTAAACAAAATAAAAACATAATTTTTTTAACAGATCACGTTTTGTCGGTCGGCAAAAGGGGTTTGCCGGTCGTCAAAATGGATTATGTGAAAAAGTTGGAACACTTTCCGGCGGGAAGATTTTTCTGCCGGCGGAAAATGAGGGTACGGTGGACTCTGCCGGTCGGCAAATGCACTTGCCAGGGGGCAAAAATGGTTATGTGGTGACCTCGTCGGTCGGCAAAAAGGTATTACCGGTCGGCAAATAGGTTCTGTTAGAATTTTTTTTTGAGTTTTGGCAACAAGAAACGCTACAATGGGTTTGATTATAGGATGATTTTAGAACTAAGAACACAATCAAATCCCCGGTAGCGGCGCCAAAAACTTGATGCGTCCGGTGTGGTTGGATTGAAACAGGTTTTAAATTTATAAACACGAAATACCGGATTGACTAAAAACGCACGAGCAAGTATGACCCCTTCGTTTATGTATAGCTTTTATGTGGTAATACCACATCGTTCACGGAGATTTGGAAAACCTATGATCATTCAAAAATCTACTATATAATCTTTTTTATTGTAGCAATTGTAGACAAATAAAAACAAGTAATATGATGAGATTAACAATAAGATTAAAGGAAACACTTGGTAAAGACTAGTTTGGGCATCCATTATGGTATGATTGTGATGACACATTTAACATATATATGATTATGATAATTAGATGGTTAATCCAATTTATTGTTTCAAAAGCTTCAACCATCGTCAAGACTTTGGTTAAAGAAAACAAGTATTAAACTTAATCACTCAATTCAAGACAATCCAATTTCAACTCATTCGATTCACGGTCGTTTCACGAATTTGCTAACACTTATAATTATGTTTCTTGATAATCAAAACTTCTTAAGAAATGATCACTACAAAAGATAGCCAATGATAGACAAACCGGATATGACTTGTTGATAGAAAATAACCCTTCGACCTATGAAATCTTTATCAACAAATTAAGTTTTGACAACAATTATCACATGAAACATAATTACCAATGGTTCAAAAGAAAGCTTGAAATTGAAATAAACATAAATCACAATCACAACCACTACTTCATACCACTAGCATTATCCTACCAAGTGTAGAATGAGATTTAGCTACTCATAATGAACAATGAAATAAACTCAGAAATAATAGTCTTATAAGTCATAATCAAGAGTCTTACAAAGTGAAATATAGTGCTAATGATTATGGTAATGATCCCTAAGAGTTTCGTGATGTTAACTTTGTTTTTCGAACTCCAAAAGTGACTTTTCTTACACCACCTTGCTCAAATCCGGTAATGGTATTTTAGACAAGGTTGAGAGAGTTTATGTGATGGTATAATTACCAAAGTGATGGTTATGAAAGTGGGATATAATGATATATGAAAGTTGTGACCCCATGGGTCTTATTTATTGACAAAATTGAAGGCTAGGAGTGAATGCATGGCTTGTTGGCAAAGGCTTATGCTAGGAGCCAAAAGAAGTCTAGAATCTTCTTGTGTATTCTTGTATGATCATTTAGAAGCCTCAATATTGCATGTATGTAGTCAAGAATCTGCCAACATGAAAGTAGGTGGAAATTTGGATTCTGCTAGTGACAACTTTCAGAAATGTTGGTGTTAACTTTGGATTCTGCCGGTGGCAACTTCCATGATAAGTGAATTGTACACTTCTTGAAAACACTTGTTCTTACACCCGAAAATAGATCTTCAAAGGCTTGTAAACTCGTACACGGGTCTTGAACTTGACTAGGATTCTTCGTATTCGTACTAATCTTCACATTTGCATTGCTTTATGCTTCATTCCTGCAATTGGCTACACAAAGACTTGCAAACACATTTTGGCACAAATATGCCCAAAATAATTATAGAAATAACCAATATACATGTACAGTAGTACGGATAACACTCCCAAAAAAATGTTGGATTTGGGCGTTATCAAATGACATGTATATTCAGGAAAAACCTGGAATTTGTTTTATAAACTTGTTTTTAACTAACAAGATATCTGATAAGTCTGAAGTCATGCATGAAATATAATTTAAATGCCAAAAGCTCATATAGGTCATGATGATATCAACACGTGCATGAATACATAGAAGGGTGACCTCGTCATGCTGTTAGAGGGATGACCTCTAAATAATAATCTCAGTGGAGGGATCAGATCCAATGTGAAGGATGTAGAGCACACATCACATTCACCTAATAACCGTAAACATGTAAACTAGGATGCACCTATACGCCCCACTGATAATACTGATAATGGCCAAACTGAAACTGAAGGGACGCCGCAAGAAATCACTCTCATCGTGGAGGAGTCATGACACCGGTGCCTCAAGTGTCATGGTTATGGTACCTCCATAATTAGGTGAAACATAATCATGCATGTATATAGCTCAGGCAATTTAAAAATGATAACATGGCAAATCATGAAAAGTTTTATAACATGTAAACTGGGGAAAACAGATGGCAGCAATCGAGGAATCCTAATCATGCATTGAAAGAGATGTCCTTACTAAAGGATGGAATATCCGTACCTTATGTCCTGTAAACGAATGGAAGATGAAAAGACGAAAATCCTACTCCCACTTCACGTGAGCTACATAATAAAGCACATGTATGAGTTGTTTGTGCATGACATGAGTTACTTGTTCTTATTTAAGTTACTTATTCTTGATTTAATTTACTTGTTCTTGCCTTGTTTTACTTGTTCATGTCTTATTATGTCTTTCCTGAATCTTACATGTTTCATGCGTTCTTGATTAATGTATTACATGTTTCATGTGTCATTATACTTGATATTTCTATAATTAGTAACTTTCTAAAAATAGTAGGTTTCTAAATATATTAAGTTTCCAAAAATAGAAAGTTTTCATAAATAGTAAGTTTCCATAAATAGTAAGTTTCCAAAAATAGAAAGTTTCCATAAATAGTAAGTTTCTAAAATAAGTAATTAGCGTGTTTAATAATCATAGGATATAAGTCGCAGCTTAATGAACATTTCTTATAAGTCATAATTTATTAAATGATATATTAAATAAGCTAGTCATTATAAGTCATGGTTAGGCATAATTATTAAATTAATAAGTCTATTTAATAATTTTTGTCGTATACTATAGTTCATAATTAATTATTAATTAATAATATATCATGCCTTATACTTTAATTATTAATTAATAATATACTATGGATTAAAATAAATTATCTTATAATATTATATCATGAGTCATACTTATTTATAAATAATAATAGTTTCTAGATTATAATTAATTATATCCTAAGTCTTGAATCTTAATCCATGATTTCCATATAGGTTAAATAAATAAGCCCATGTCGATTTAATTTAATTAATAAGTTGTCAACAACCGGTTAAATAAGCGGTGAGTTATTCATGTCCGTGTTTAATAAGTTCATGTAATTTAATTGAGTCGAATTCAATAAGCTGTTTCTTAATAAGCCGATTTCTTGATAAGCACATTTTACTAAGCCATGTTAATAAGCCCATATTAATTAAGTGTAAACTTAATAAGCCAATTTTTAATAAACCAAAATTAATTAAGCAAATTGGTTAAATAAGCCGACTGGTCAAATAAGCCCGAACAGTAAAATAAGCCCGAACAGCAAAATAAGCCCGAAACAGTAAATTAAGACGGACTAGTAATTCAAGCCGGAACAGTAAATAAGCCTGGAACAGTTATTTAAGCCGAACAGTAATTTAAGCCAGAACAGTAAATAAGCCCGAAACATTATTTTAAGGCCGAAACAGTAATTTAAGCCGAACAGTATTTTAAGTCGAAAAGTAAATTAGCACCGAGGTTCAACACTAACATGGTTTTATACTTGTTTGATCATCCAAAACATCATTTCATTTCATCTTTATATACATCACATAGATGATTCTTGAAAAAAAAGGATTTAAGGTTTGAGGATTACCGAATGATGTTGGATTAATGGATGAACAACCACGAACACCACTTTAAGAATTAAGATCAAAAATCCATTTTTCCTCCTTGTTTTTCTTTTTTGGCCGGCACCTACTAGCTCACCATTAGGGTTTCTAGTTGTTTTCTTAGCTTGTCAATAATGAAAGAAATGAAAAGGGTTTGCTAGTTTATTTGCAAATGGGCCGGGCCTTTGGGCCTTTATTATTCTTGTAGGTTTAAGTTTACATAAAGCCCATTTTATTTATTTGATTCTTAACTTGTATTCCCCGTGTCTGTCGTGAATTAGTACTTTCATAATTTAACTGGTCATGTCGAAATAATTATATGAAATCACATGTCGTGAATTAATTATATACTTTTCGTGTTGTAATTAATATATACATTATTACTTGTCATGAATTCATGATTTTTAATTATGTGTCGTAATTAATATACGTACCTACTCGTCGTGATTTTATTAATTATTAAAATTTTAAATTCATGGTATTTTTAAGCGGGTTTTAGATTTAACATGCAAGATTGTAAGCCAATAATGTCAGGTTATCCTTCAAGATGAATCCTAGCGTTGAAGAAGAGAGGATTGAGATATCTCGAGTACCGTATGCATCAGCAGTGAGAAGTTTAATGTTCGCGATGATTTATAAAAGACCGTACATTGCACATGCAGTTAAAGTAGTGGTCGGTACATGGTGGAACCTGGTAGAGAGCCTTGGGAAGCTGTGAAGAGGATCCTTAGAAATCTTAAAGGAACCTCAAATGTTGCATTATGTTTTGGGGAATCAAATCTAATTGGCAAAGGATATGTTGATTAAGTATATGCAGGTGATGTTGATGGAAGCAAATCAACCACCGGGTATGTGTTCACGGTTTGTGGTAGAACAGTAAGATGGGCTTCAAAACTGCAGTCGGTTGTGGCTCTATAAACAGCAGAAGCAGAATATGTTGCAGTTGCTCAAGCCAACAAAGAAGCAGTGTGGTTGAAGATGTTGTTGGAGGAGCTCGGGCACAAACAAGAGATAATTACTCTATTTTGTGACAACCAGAGTGCCTTGTATTTGGCAGGAAATCTAGCATTTCATTCAAGGACAAAACATATACGAGTTCAGTATCACTTCGTTCGTGAGAAAGTGGAGGAAGGAACCGTGGATATGCGGAAAATCATACTGATGATAACGTGGCAAATTATCTTACGAAAGCAATCAATGGTGACAAGCTTATATGGTATCGATCCTCATGCGACCTAGCAGAAACGTAAGCAACATGGAAGTGCTTTGGCTGAAGAGGCAAATGGCCTTTAGAATGATTAGAAGAATCTTGGCCTTTTATTATTTAGCTCGTCAAGTAGTTGCTTGGGTCATTTGTGTGCCTATAAAAGGACTGCTCATTTCCTCCATTCATCATCCCATTTGAAAGAAGCAATACATAGTGCAGTGTTTTATTCTCTTTTCTCCTAGTAGTATTTGTGAGGTTATTAGAGAGTTTGGTATATCTCCTAATTACAAGACATAATTGTTAATCTTTGTAATTAGAGAGACGGTGTAATTCCTAATTTCTATCATAGTGAAAACGTATCTTTCCTTGCTCGTGGTTTTAACCCTTTTGGGGTTTTCCACGTTAAATCCGTGTGTCATATTTTATTGCATTTCATATTTTAGTTGTGGATTTTCTTAAGTCTGGTGTCTCTTTTCTCAACAGGCATTTGTATGTGGTGTTATCTAGAGCAGCATCACTTTATGGCTTAAGACTACTGATCAATCGCCAAGATGGCCAACTGGAAAATACTACCAAAAATATAGTTTAGGAATATTTTTTAACAGAAATTGAGAACATACAGGTTATAATTATGTATGCACTATGTCTAATAGTTTTATTCTGAATAATTCTATAGAGACTTAGGGTGTGTTTGGTTTGTTGATGTGAATCACACTAGAAATGAGACTAAATTAATGATGGAATGATAATTGGTATGGCTAAATGTGATATTGCAATAATTATTGTTTGGATGGATGAAAACAACGTTTTTACATATACCTTCATTTTTGCAAGATAGAGTTGGGAAAAATAAATCGTCACATTTTTTCTTTGTAAAGCAAAACATAAAGTAGAGGTATTTTTTCAAATAAATATTACTTTAATAAGAAATATTTATTTAATTTATTCTTTTTTATTATTAAAGTTTTTATTTAAAACACTCAATATTCCTAAATTTAGTAAAAAAAATATTAAAAATTCGTTATTATATAACATAAGGATAGAAAAAAAAACAAAAAAGTATAAATGTAAAAAACATAAGAAAAAAAATTCAAAAAAGCGGGCAAACGTTTGTTAAAACAGAGGGTTCTATTAGTAAAAGAAAGATATGTGAGTGTTGATCGGTAAAAAAAGAATATAGGGTGTCTATATACAAAAGGCATCGATGAACATTTACATGGTATAAAACATAAACGCATTGGGTGTCTATATGTAAAAGGCATCGATAAACATTTACATGGTATAAAACATAAAAGTTTTTTCACTAGGTGCAAACAACCTTGAAGTGGCCACGCCGACCTCTTGAAAAGGGAAGGCTTTATCTGGTTTGAGTCTGTGTGGCGGTGGGCTCAAACCCCGTGGATTAGTCGGCCAATGAGTCGGAAATCACGGTTACCTAAAAAAAACATAAAAGTTTTTTTTTAGGTTTTTCAGTTAATCTACTTTCAACAAATTAAAGTGTATTTTTTCGATTAATCGATACTTTCATCAGATTCATGTGTTATTTACGGTCAATTTAACACTTTATTTTTCCTACTAAACTTATTTTGGACATAATAACTGTAGAGCACGATGGCTGCTTGGAAGGGCCTTGGGAACTTGATTTTGCTGTATTTTTCAGGTAATTAATTATGCCACTAAATTTTGTGATTTACATGCCTACACACGCGACCTGTACATACCAGACAACTATCTTCCAAATGGATTATGGTTGGCAGTTATTTACATAAATTTTTGCCCCAATTCAGCTAGGTTCCCCTGTTCAAAAATTGTCCTTTACAATATCATTTTGAACCTAAAATATAAGTTTTTATATAAATTAGAATGTACTTCACCACTAGTGTATGTTCATAACAAGCGCATTTGGAACAAGTTGAACGAGCACCCATGTTTTATTTCTGAGTATTTGAAGCCCGAAACTGTTATCTTTGTTTTGTGGCAACAATGTGAGAGAACTTCCATCCAAATGAGGGCTTATGCCCATCATAAGATCAAGCTTGAGACATGAAGGGTAGTAGTTCACCTTAAATGAATGTACATCGATCCGACCCTAGACATCCCTTTAAAAATATTATCACTAAGCCTCGGTTTCAGCACTACAAAACATCAAATTTCTTTAAATAGTTTCCTTATGCCTAATGAGTAAATATCCAAAGTGTTGCTGCAAGAGATAAGTTGAGTTTTTCGAAAACCCACGTCGATCAGTCACGAAGAAAACATATATAATAAGAGACATCAACTAATTACGTAGTAATAATTTTAGGAAAAAACCCGTACATACACGGGTCTTATAATTTGTTTACCATATACAAATATATGAAAACTAAAAGTAAGCTATAAATAAATAATAATTAAAGACATAAAAGGATCCTAAATTATCTCCGACATATTCAACGCCATTTTTAGCTTTGTAATCCTGGATTTTAGTAATATTGGTTAAAAATATTTATGTCATTTGCAAAAGATAAATAACAACTTGAATTGAAAAAAAACAACAGGTAAATGAAATCTGCAAGTCGAAAATGAAGAATAAGGAAGAAGATAATCATGGGAAAGAGAGTAGGTGAGTATAAAAGTACATATAGTCACTGTTACCTCACGTGGGATGTAAATAAAATATAACTTGTTTTCTTTTAAGAAAGTAAATACGTACAAGGTACAACAAATAAATGGGTTTTGTAGTACAGCATTGTTTTATAATCGGGAAAATTTTTGAAATGCCCTAAAATTGCACCCACTTTATTAAAATGTACCAACTAAATGGGAATTTCCTAAAATGTCTTATGCAACTTATACTTATGCGACTTTTCCAAAAATGGCAAAATGTTGGGAAAATTTTTGAACTTTTTTTTATATTTTTTGAAAAGTCGAATAAGTCGTATAAGTTGCATAAGTTGCATAGGGTATTTTGAGAAAATTTCATTTTATTGGTGCATTTTTTGAAAATGAATACAACTTTATGGCATTTCAAGAATTTCCCCTTTATAACTTGCTACCTACGTGCTAACTTGCTTTGTTTTATGTTTTGAACAATTTCTTACAATATTTTGTAGAATCTAGCAGGTTATAACAAACTAGTGAGAAGTTAATTAAAACAAATATTGGATTAATACGTGAGTTTGATCTTGTTATATTTGTACCGTAACAATTTTCTAACTAATTAAGTAACTGTCGGGGTGTGTTGCCTAATGTAAGTATGATACACCGACAGCGTTTTATCTTCTTCGGATGCCCAATTTTACGTATCATTTAAAGAAACGTTTGCTAATTTTATTTGTTTTCTCAGTTAATCAAGTAATTATATGTTACTATCGAAAAAAAGCAGTAAGTTTATTTATTGAACGATTCAAAATTCAATCGAGGTTTCAATATTAGAAATGACGCGTTATTATCGGGGTAAAAACTCGAGCGCGCCCCCCTTAATGCAAATTTCTGGCTCTGTCCCTGCAAGGAAGATGGGCTGAAAAGCTCGGCTATCAAAGTTCGTGCTTTTTTTTAAGAAAGTTTTTTTAGAGGTCTTGGGTTCAAGACCTGCTAAAGGCTGTAAGGCGAAGCGGATAAGAAGTTTAACATAACTAGGCTAAGATTCGAATAAGACATTTTTCCGCTTGGATGACATTGTACGACTCGACCCACTCACTATCGTTTAAAAAAACAATACTACGAGGAAATGAAATATATGTGGCTAAAAATAAATAGTTGAAACTTGAAAGGTGTCACAGGAATCACAAAAAGTCACCATCCACCCTGATTTCATTCTATAAGAGCCCAGGATATGGAAGACCATGGCTTGAGCTATGGCCATAACGCGAGAGCTATGGCGCCATATACCACACCCTTAGCTGTGTTTTACCTGTTGGCGCCGTACCCACCAGCAAAAAATGATAGCTATAACGCGAGCCTACGGCGCGAGACTGCACCATGGGTCGCGTTATAGCTCGCGTTACAGATTTTTTTTTTTAATTAAAAGTGAGACCATTATAACACCACAATTTTGTGTTAACCATACCTTCACTTTTCTGATGTTATAGAAATTCTGATGTTATGAGAGAATGCTGACGTGGCAGCCACTTTTTCCATAACACCACTCCACAACACGAAACCACACCCTAGGCTCTAAGTACGAAATACGAATTTTAATACTAATATTTTATTAACATAATTTCAACCAAACATTGAGAATCACTATCATTCTCATATCAGATAGTCAAAACCACTAAACCTAACGTGAGATTAGGAAACAAATAAGGAAAAAAAATATAGCCTGCAATTTACATGAATGAAAAATAATAACAATCACATGAAAGTAGAGAAAACGTCATTTTACAACCAAGGAAATCCTCACAGCTCGCTTAATTACACCTTCTCTGCAACTAGTTTTCGTGTTCCCTGTAGTCCATTAGGACCCGTTGAATCGGCTGAACTGTAGTATGAGTTGGGAACATCGTAAAACATCTTCATGTTTCCCTCCCTACAGTGACGTCCATTTTCAACGCTACAAATGAAATATTTTCTACCCGGGGATTCAAATTTTATCACATCTGCTCCACTAGTGTGAACTTTTGCACCAGGAGGCACAGTACATTTATAATAGTTCTCTTCATCGACTTCGACCACGTTATGTTTTCCAGGAGGATAATTAAAAACTACATCCACAACCACATTTTTTTGTAAAGTTAAGCTTAATATCGCGCGGTATTTAATTTCTTTATACTTCGATCAGTTATATGTTTTATGTGTATCTTGGAGTTTAATTGTAGAAAATTTACGAGAAGTGTGTATATATACATAATCATTCTTTAAAACCGCAAAAGTATTACCACTTATAATACAACATTAAAATCCTTAATGATATCTATGCATTATCTTAAATTCATAAAAGTTGTAGATTGGCGGGAATACTTTCATCCGGGTGTTTTTTTACACCAACCATTGTCCACCCCACAAAGAATAGCTAATATGCAATCGTTCCATATCAAAATGTAGATAAAGAAACAGGTATGCATAAGATTGAAGAAGACACATACCTAGACTATCGCCTACAATAAGGTCCGTCATTTGGGCAGCTGGATAATCGTAGCCGTAATACCAACCCTTAGTTCCTCCGACAACACCAGTATGTGGACCACTTTGATGAGCCGCAGCCAAAACAACTAGAGCCATGATCGTTGCTATAACAACTTTGATCTTGTTTAAGTTAGTCGTAGCCATTTGCTTAATACGTCCAACCTTTGAGTAAAATATCTTTAACTTTCGTATTGATTCTAATATCAAACTTGGGCTTTTTAAATCGTGCAAGAATATCTATTAGCCACAAAAAACTGATGAAGAGCCTAAGTCATTGCCGAATTACTCGATCAATTATTCAAATTTTGAACAAAATGTACGTCTTCTATTATTAGCAACTTGACTTGAATATGTTTATGATGTCATTTCAAGTTTTTTGTATATTTCATAGGTTGTAAGTATCTTTTTTAGGATTCTTGTCAGTAACTCTCTAGTTGAATTGGATGGTTTTTAGTAACTTATGCTTGCCGACATGACTGTGGTGCTTTTGAAATTCTGTGTTATCTGTGTTGTGTATCTAACGCAGCATTGTCAATTAGAAATTTAGCCGTGGAAGCTTTAACTCTAAAACTGGCCTAGGAAGGAAATTGTTAGTTCTTTTGATACGCAGTCGTAGTCTGAATTATGGTCTAAAGGTTTGTGGGTTGTATGGATCACGTACACATCCAAAAACCCCTGAATACACATAAAACTGGACAAAGCTCGTTAGCTCAAAGTTGTCGGTCTTTTCTTGGTGAAAAAAGCTGGCGCATAAATATCAAAATTTAACAGGACAGATAAATAGCAAGTGAATCATTAAACCAATCTAAAATGATTATATGTACAATGTCATATACATATAAAGAGATTTACCTATAATTTTCCCTTAGTAACCACACAATCTACCTAAGACGAGATTGAAATAACACTGATAAAACATTAACTTTCATCCATAGTTATCCCAGTTTGCATCATCAGACGGCCATATAACTGTCTCCATGAGCCTCTCACGCATCAACTCTAAGTTCTGATCCGATAGATCTTTGTACATTTCCGCATGATCCACTTTCTAGTATAGAAAATAACCCCAATTATGAATTATCAAAGGTATAAAAAAAAAAAGGCGACACAACAACATTGTACTCATTTGATACCTTAATCCATTTTCCATAGAGGTGAAGGCGAGTCACCATTACTCTTTCTGCAAGTTCATGTTTTTCCTGTTGAAAGTTAAATAACTTTAGTCTTAGTCTTATGTTGCTAAGAAATTGGACGAAACGGATGTCTTTTATATGATATTGAATTGATATATTGTTCCACAAGCTATGAAAGTTCATTGAAATGTACTTCAGGTGTTTCAAAGAGGTTTCTAATACCTTTTGGAGGACACGGAGAAAGCGCTTTCCATCGTTAGGTTTGTTTACCACCACAAAACTGTTACCATGTATCAAAAATGATTGAGAAAAGTATATTATTAGTTTAAAGAACCTGAAATAACTAGAAAATATGGAAGAAACGTGAGAGTAGACTTACTCATAGAACCAACGATATTCTGTTGGGTTCATTTCATAAAGTTGGTTCATAACAGTCCTCACTGCCTTGTAAGTGAACAGATTAAAGAGTTGCTGCATAGAAAAGCCTTTTGGTCAGCAAAAGAGCAATCTGGCATTCACGAATGTGTTCTAGATCTATAAACTCAAGTTTCTTGGAATAGCGAAACATTAACTATAAAAATCCGGCATTAGCGAAGGTGTTCTAGATCTATAAGCTCATGACTTGCAAAGATACATCAGATCCTTGTTTGAAGTTGTAATAGACTAATAGTCCACCATTTACGCCCAATTCTACCATACATTATTGTCCTATTATGATAATCACTATCCGAACACCTTCTATAACCGTTATTAAGAGTGAATGTGTCTTGGCTTTATGTATTGTAAACAATTTCATCAAAAATTCGAATTAGAACTAGTTTAGCTTCAACTTCGACTAGAATGGTATAGTTTGAGGTCTTTCTAATGGTTTTTAATTTTATCAATTAAGTCATAAAACAGAAGTCCTAAAGATGAACTTAGAACAAAGTCAACAAAATTTGTACAATTGGAAGTAAAACATAATAATACAAGTGATCATAACCTAAAGATGTTACCTCAAAATGCTCAAAACTCATTCAATAATTCAGCATAAAAAAAACAGAGAAAGAAATTAGCAAATTCTTACTGCTTGAACATCGCGAAAACTATCCTCATATTGACCACCAAGCTCATTAACAACCACAAGTCCTTTACCTTTCCTCTGCTTCTTAGAACAAGGAGTTTTCGCAACATAATTCGAGTGCACAAAAGAGCTTCTTAACTCCAACGAACCGGGTCGAAACAAGTGCTTTTTACCCTCACTTTTTGTATTACTCATATGAGTCTTTGATGTCATTGAATCCACACACAAACATGGTGAGCTATGTGAATCCATAACTGATGAACCCACCATAGATATACCACCCACCATCCTATTATCACCTCAACCAGCAATAACAAACAAAATATAACTTTCTTTTTATAGTAAGAAAAACTGTATGACCAAGAATCTTTATGAAAATTTAAGAGATACCCAAATGAAAATTTACAGAAATATTTTGAGGGTATTTAAGAAGATCTAGAACCAGTGACTATAAATCAAAGATTCATGCACATGGATGAAGAAAATGGGTGGGTAGAAACTAACACATATAAAAGTTTGAAAAAAAATGCAAATATGAAACTTTGAATAAGAACCAATGACCAGAAATAAATAAGAGGTCACAAATTGTCCAACCAAAATGAGTCTATTTTTTGGAATGCTTATATCATCAAAAATCAAATAACGTGTATGGTTATGTTTTTTTTATGTGGACAAGTGTAGGGTCTTGTGTATAGTCTAAATTGTGTTTTTTGTAATTAGAACATGTTTCTTGTGGGAAAGTTGTTACCAAATTTCTTGTTAGTTTAACTACTTGCATGTTGGATTTTGCTTTTTTCACAAGCTGACCATCTTTATAACGATTACGTATAACGACTTTTCAACGTAAAGTATGGTTCATCGACGTATCACTTTCATTATTGAGAAGTTATTTGTTCGTGTATATGTTCGAAAAGGCCTTGTCCGAATAGCATATATGCTCGGGATTCGAGACGCGTGACCTGATCCGAAGAGCGGGGTTCAAGTTAAGTCTATAAGCTCCGGAACAACTATCTCCATATTTTAAAAAAATTTAACAGTGTAAATACCCTTCAATATCCATAATTAAGGTAACATTTTCTTTATTATTATATTTACATTAATATATATCATTTATTATGCTTTTTAGCATAGGCATCATACTTAGGTGTTGTTTGTGATGGTTTATGATTATCATAACAATTATAAAAACCCTAACATAGATCAAAGAGCATACAGCGGAAGCAGATTAACAAGATCTTTATATAACACAATTATAATTAATCAAGGCTAGGGTTACACACCTTTATCCTAGCAGAACGATCACCGGTAAAGATAGATCACAAACACCACCAGGATAATCTAAAATAAGATCACACCACGATCTTGTACACACGTGATACGATGAGCTAAGCGTGAGTCTAGCACGAACAAAACCGAGTCTTCCAAGCCTATGGAAGATCTACCCAACAACCCTAGAGAGGGGCTAGGACTAGATCTAGAATAGCTTATAGAAAATCAAAGATGAACCCTAAAAGGGTGTATATGGCCGGCGGTATAAGGCAAAGAAAGAAGAATATGGAGTGAAAAATTATGAGGCCTTAAGGTTTGTTTATATACACCTTGGAAACTTATCTTCCAAGGTTTAAACAAGATAAAGCCAAAATCTTTTTCCTCCTTATCTCCTCCCTTTGAAATCCGGATATCATCAAGCTCAAAAGGGGGTTTCCGGAACTTTCCGACACCTTCTTTTAGCTTCTTTAATATTCTATAACGATCGTTTAAAACTTAACTTTTAATTACTTAACGATCGTTAGCTACAGTTTGATTTAATAAATATAATAAATATATTTAATAAATAAATTAACTCTTCACGTAATATGTGCAATCCCGTGATCTCGAGTTCGATCCTATCACACGACTATCGATTTTAAAGTCCATAAACTTTCAGCTCCCACTTGGACAAAATTCGAATGTCGTGATCACATTGATTAGCGTCTAGTTACACTAACAATGTCACTAGTACAACTCGAGTAAGGCTTCCTGGACAAAACCTTTTAATGATATATAATCATTATTATTATCCTCTCATTTCAAATACATTGTTAATAAGGATATGGATCTTAGTCATTCCTTCATTAACTATTCTGTTTCTCGTTTACGGATATAGCAAGATTACCAAAACACATTTGGGTGTGGCCACACAAACATCTTACTATTCCCCCGAGGGGCCCAGTTGTATTTATACTTCAAATAATAATTTGAAGGAAACGAATCCCATTTCGACTACAAGCAAAACACATGAATTTCGCAACACTTCTGAAAATAACCCTTATGACTACCAGTTATGTTTAGCGTTAGGTTACCTTACAGAAATGCACTATATTCAATGCAGTTTTCTGGCATCTCAGGTCTAAGGATAACTATTTATGATTTACTTAATGACAAAGATCCATAAAGTAAAATCACATAGTTGGGATAAGTCCAATATTTGATCCATCAAATATCATCCAAAATTGACCAATATACTTTCAAGTATACTCTGTCACTATTTTGAATTGTCTTAGTTTAATAATACTCCCATATTATTAATTGACAACAAACATTTAGAAACATCATAATGCTCACGGATTAAAACATGTAAAATAGGATACAAAATCAAATAACAGAAAAAATAAACGAAATCCAATCTTTATTTCATCAATTCAATAATGTCTTACATCCTTTATCCAAATACTAATCAACAGATTTATTGCATGAATTCGCTAGCTAGTTGCAGCCCAATTGCCTTGGCATGCTTAACTACCTTTGGCCTAGACAAAGCCTTAGTAAAAGTATCAGCTACGTTATCATCTGTGTGAACTTTTATTAATTTTATTTCTCGAGCTTCCACTTGTTCTCGAACGTAGTGATATCTACGTTTAAAGTGTCTGGCGCCCTTCATGACTCCAGGGTCATTGGCGAATATTATTGCCGCAGAGTTGTCGCAATATATATCAATAGGTTCTTTAATTGAAGGCATCACTCCAAGATCTCCAATAAACTTCCTAATCCAAACAGCTTCCATTGCAGCTTCTGAAGCGGCCATGTACTCAGATTGAGTCGCATGCATAGCAATGGTTTTCTGCTTACTGCTCTTCCAGTCAACTGCTCCTCCATTGATGACAAACACGTAACCCGTCTGAGACTTCGTATCGTCTTTATCACATTGCCAGGACGCATCACAGAATCCTGTTACATTCAATTCTGTGTCTGGTTTACCCCCGAATACCAAAAACATATCTTTCGTACTTCTTAAATACTTTAGAATATGCTTAACAGCAGTCCAGTGGGACTTTCCTGGATTCTGTTGGTATCTACTGACCAAGTTCTGAGCAAACGCCACATCGGGCCTTGTGCATCTTACAGCATACATAATAGATCCTACAGCCGAAGCATAAGGTACCTTCTTCATGTAAGCCACCTCTTCAGGTGATGATGCATATTTCTCATGACTTAACTCATGCTTAACCTCCATCGGTAAGAAACCTTTCTTAGAGTTATGCATGTTAATTTTTCTTCAATATCTTATCAATATAAGCATCTTGGCTAAGACCAATTAACAGTCTACTCCTATCTCGATAGATCTTAATTCCCAGAATATATGAAGCATCTCCCAAATATTTCATAGAAAAACATTTACCAAGATAATCCTTAACTTCCTTAAGTCTTGGAATGTTACTTCCCATGATCAATATGTCATCGACATATAGAATTAGGAACACTGCATTACTCCCACTAGCTTTGCGGTATACACATGGCTGATCACGATTTTGAATAAATCCAAACTTTTTGATTTCTTCATCAAATCGCTTATTCCATTGACGTGATGCTTGCTTCAAGCCATAAATAGACCTTTGAAGTTTGCACACACGTTTTGGATATTTAGGATCAACATACCCTTCCGGTTGTTGCATATAGATGTCTTCATCTAAGCGACCGTTCAAGAAGGCAGTTTTAACATCCATTTGCCATATCTCATAGTCATAGTATGCTGCTATAGCTATGAGAATCCTAATAGCTCGTAAGTCTGCTACAGGAGAGAATGTCTCCTCGTAGTCTATGCCAAAAGTTTGAGTAAAACCTTTAGCCACTAAACGTGCTTTATAGGATTGTACATCACCATCCATGTCAGTTTTCTTCTTATAGATCCACCTATTTTTCACTACTTTAGCATTTTTAGGTGCGTCTACAAGACTCCAAACATCATTGATTTCCATGGATTTCATTTCCTCATTCATCGCAACTATCCATTTTGACTTTTCTGGATCAGACATTGCGGATCGATAGTTAGCAGGTTCACCAAGATCCCCTACTTCCTCCTCGTCATCCTCTATGTATAGACATAGTTTGTCCGGCGCACGTATAGCCCTTTGAGACCTACGTGGAGGAATTAATTCCGGTGGAACACTCAGACTTTCTGGTTCTACAGGAATTTCATCGCTAGTATTTTCAGAAGGCAATGTATCTTCTTGAATTTCTTCAAGATCATAATTTCTCCCACTGAATTCTTGATTTACAAGATCATTTTCAAGGAAGTCTCCATACCGAGCCACAACTATCTTGTTCTCAGCCGGATAATAAAAGTAGTAACCCATAGTTTCCTTAGGGTAACCTACAAAGATACATTTTACTGAGCGTTGTTGGAGTTTATCTCCAGAGTCACGTTTCACATACGCCTCACAACCCTAGACTTTCAAATAAGACAAATATGGCTTCTTGCCATGCCATAGTTCATATGGTGTCTTATCAACCTTCTTTGTGGGAACCATATTCAGAATACGAACAGCAGTTTCAAGAGCATAATCCCAAAAAGATAATGGTAAAGTTGTAAGATTAAACATAGATCGTACCATATCCAATAATGTACGATTTCTCCTTTCAGATACACCATTTTGTTGTGGAGTATATGGAGAAGTAAGTTTCTGAACAATTCCATTCTTACTTAAATAATCTTTAAACTCTTGACTTAAATATTCACCACCACGATCAGAACGAAGAGCTTTAATCTTCTTTCCTAGTTGTAACTCTACTTCGGCTTTAAACGTTTTGAATGTTTCAAATACCTCATGTTTATGTTTAAGTAAATAAACATAACCATAACGGCTATAATCATCCGTAAACGTCAATAAGTAGCTAGCACCTTTCCTTGACACATGTCTAAGTGGTCCACACACATCAGTGTGTATTAAACCAAGTAGTTCAGTAGCCCTTTAAATATTGCTATTAAAAGGTTTCTTGGTCATCTTCCCAGAGATACAAGATTCACATTTATCAAATGATTCATCATTGATACTTTCCAAAAGCCCATCACGTTGAAGCTTTTGTATGCGAGTCTTCCCAATGTGGGCAAGCCTACAATGCCAAAGATAAGAAGAGTTCTTGTCTAACTTACTCTTCTTATTCATGCTAAAAACAGAATTATTTTTCCTCTTGGGATTTTATCATGCATGTTAATTTCAAAAACACCATTCACAGAAATTGCATCAAAATAGAATAAACCATCTTTGAAAACAGAAATTCTATTATTATCAATCGTGTGAGTAAATCCAAGATCCAACATACTAGAAAAGGAAATAACACCCCTAACAATTGTAGGTGCATAATGACAATTATTTAAAGACAGTACTAAACCCGAAGGTAAAACTAATTTAAATATTCCTATAGCTTCAACTGCTGCTTGTGCGCCATTGCCCACTTGCAGAAATTGTTCCCCATAGGTAAGTCTCCTCTTCAACTCAAATCCCTACAGGGTATTACAAATATTAATACCACATCTCGTATCATATACCCAGGAGTTTGATTTGTATGAAAGATTAAATAACTCTATCATAAATAAGTTACCTGAAGATGGTGCTGCAGCAACTTGCTCAGCCTTCTTCTTATGTTCTGCCATTTCATAGAGATATAGAGAGCAATTCCTCTTCCAGTGTCCAGTCATCTTGCAGTAGTGACAGGTCTCATCTTTCAGAGATTTCTTAGCAAAGTTTTGCTTTGGTTTTGATGTAGTCACAACTTGCTTGCTCTTATCAACCTTGCCTTTGCCTTTCTGCTTCTTATTCACTTGCGGTTTTGGTTTCGACACTCTACCCTTTTGTACATAAAGTACTTGAGGAGTAGCAGTGGGTGCCTTATCTTTCAAACCCTTTTCAAAATCAATGAGCATTGCATGCAAATCATTAATTGTCTTCCCCGTGCAATGCATATTATAGTTACGAACGAAATCATTGAAGTCCTTATTAAGGGACCTATTGATCAAGTTAATAGCCATATTATTATCAAAGGGTTGTCCTAGTGAGATGAGTTGTTCCATATAACCCCTCATCTCCATATAATGGTCACTTACGGACTTTCCAGGAGCTTGCTTGCAACTATGTAGAGCATCAACCAGATCATAGATCTCTACAGCTTGCGGTGTTTCATACACAGCCTTGAGTTCATTAAGCATTTGCTGAGGAGAAGCTAGCTCATACTTCCTTTGAAGTGATGGAGCCATTCTCCCTAACATTACAGCAGCCACCACATGGTGCTTCTTAACGTTAGCAGCGTGTTGAAGCCTTTCCGCATCAGTTGCTCCTTCAGCAAGATCCTCCGGAAAAGGAGTTTCCAAGATATTGATGGTACCCGCTGCTCTCAGAACAATTCTTAGTTAATCATTGAAATTAGGGCCAGTAAGTTCAGGCCGTTCAAAAAATGCTTTGAACGCCGAGCTTATTGTCAGATTGTTTTCGGGTTGAGCCATTTCTACAGAAATAAGTTCAAACATTAGTATTTTCGATAATAAAAATTCAAGAAAATAAAATTACCCCGGTAATAAAACCATAGTATTTTCCTTGAAAAACTAGAATCCATATTGACATAGATTTATCACATCAGTTGATCTGCTAGTGACAAATGTATTCAACACAGTAACTTGTCGAACAATAATTGCCGAATCATATTTCAATTTCTAGATATGTCAGGGATTTACATTGCCAAAAACTTTTGCATTGTAAACATGTTTTATCCCTTCTTTATGCCTTAAGTTTCCAGTTCTCACTGAGTAACTCAATTAAGTCGACTAATCTAAAGAACGTAAAACCTTCATGTGCAATCTTATTCAGTCATGAAGTTTTCTCTCCATTACAACATCGTCCGATATCTTATATGACGACAATTGTAACTTCAAGTGTTCGTCAATTAGAGGGCATATGACTTAAATTTTAGGGTATAGATTTTGGTGTCAAAATCATGTATGGAGAAGCATGCATACATCTTCATAGCATAAGTTTAATAAAACGTTTAGTAAACTTTTTGGTGAGACTAAAAGTTCATCATATATTTGCAAGTTGAGGTATTGGTTAAACCAAACAACCTTAAAGAATTATACCAATAACAACCGTAGGTAATTCCAATTTTGACGCACAGGCGAGCCGGGAATTTGGTCAGCGCTGAAGCATAACACCTCCTTCCTTAACTGGGTACTTGATCAGCGGTGCGTTATACCCACTTTATAGTTTGTCAAAATTGAGTAGGCCGTTAAGTTGCTATTGCAATTCTAATCAACACAAATCATATGTAATTTAGATCTCAAAACAATTCATTAATTTTGATAAGATTTAGTCCATATTATTTTTTCTAGAAAAAATTACCCTTGTTTACAACATACAATGTTAAAAATGCATGAAAACAAGTAGTACAAAAAAAAACTAAATCAAATAGCCACATGCATAACAATTTATTCAAAGAACATCAAATCTAGGGTTTTTATGAACATAAAAAGTCTTCCCTAATTTTAAAACTTTGAATCAAATAAAGCAAATAGCAATCAAAATTATATGATCCGTAAAAACATGCATGTTTATTACGGGTCTTCCATATTCTCTTAACAATTAAAAAACTACTACGGATCGTAACCACACATGACATAACAATTAATTCATGCATACATCTAAAGTTAATTACCATGTAATTTTAGGGTTTACAAAAAAAATTATAAAATTTGGCTATAGCCGATTCTTAAAAAACAATAAAAAAACAAAACCCTAATTTTTTATAAAACCTAAAAAACAACATGTAATTTTTAACACAAATCAATATTAGTTAAAAAAAACTTTAGATCTTGATAATTAAAATCATGTTAAAACGGCTCTCGATGCCACTGATGGTTTATGATTATCATAACAATTATAAAAACCCTAACATAGATCAAAGAGCATACAGCGGAAGCAGATTAACAAGATCTTTATATAACACAATTATAATTAATCAAGGCTAGGGTTACATACCTTTATCCTAGCAGAACGATCACCGGTAAAGATAGATCACAAACACCACCAGGATGTAATCTAAAATAAGATCACACCACGATCTTGTACACACGTGATACGATGAGCTAACCGTGAGTCTAGCACGAACAAAACCGAGCCTTCCAAGCCTATGGAAGATCTACCCAACAACCCTAGAGAGGGGCTAGGAATAGATCTAGAATAGCTTATAGAAAATCAAAGATGAACCCTAAAAGGGTGTATATGGCCGGCGGTATAAGGCAAAGAAAGAAGAATATGGAGTGAAAAATTATGAGGCCTTAAGCTTTGTTTATATACACCTTGGAAACTTATCTTCCAAGGTTTAAACAAGATAAAGCCAAAATCTTTTTCCTCCTTATCTCCTCCCTTTGAAATCCGGATATCATCAAGCTCGAAAGGGGGTTTCCGGAACTTTCCGACACCTTCTTTTAGCTTCTTTAATATTCTATAACGATCGTTTAAAACTTAACTTTTAATTACTTAACGATCGTTAGCTACAGTTTGATTTAATAAATATAATAAATATATTTAATAAATAAATTAACTCTTCACGTAATGTGTGCAATCCCGTGATCTCGAGTTCGATCCTATCACACGACTATCGATTTTAAAGTCCATAAACTTTCAGTTTGTTTATTAAGAGGCTCTGAATCTGAATCTGGTTCACACATCTGAATCTGAATATTCGATAGAAAAGTCTGAATCTGATTTCCATCTAAGTCTGAATAAGTGGTTGAGAAATCTGAATCTGAATCAACTATATTTTTTACAATTTAAATATAATACGAGTGCATTCAGGCAAGAAATAAACTTTATTATATATAAGATATCAAAATTTATAATACAATCGTTTTAAAGCTAACCGTCTTTTAAACAAAATATGCAATCTCATGTTTTTTTTACTAAAATCAGTGTGTCGCAGTTTAGATCTAACTTGAAAACGATAAACTGAATCGATCACATTATAGTTAAGATACATGAGTCCGAAAAACCTTCAATTTGAACAAAATATGAATCGTCACAAATAATTTTATAAACTCTTTATATAACAAAACAAATGCAACGATTCTAAAAGATAAAAATGAAAAAAAAGGCAAATAAAACCAAAATAGAAAAATTATAACAACATAAATAATAAAACAAAAAAAGTAACAAATATTAAGAAAAAAAATTACATTAAGAGGTGTTAAGACAACCTCTCTACATCTAGTTCAGTCAGACGTTTATGTTTCTTACTGCCTCTTAATGATCAGAAAAAAACAAACGCTCTTAACACTGGTTGTCTCTTACTACCTCTGAATGAAATGAAAAAAACAAACACTCTTAATGACCCAAGTGTCTGACTGCATCTGGATGAGTCATATTAAGATGCTATTAAGAAGCATTTCTGAAAAAACAAACACTACCTTACTCTCACATCGGAGTTTGGTTTGAGTTCAACACCTGGACGAGACTAACGTGTTAACTTTGGTTTTAGGATATCCGAAGGACAAGCCCACTTTGAAGTGCGAAGGATCAGCTTATCCTGACCTTAGCAGGAAATTACTTAAACATATTGGCGCCATCTGTGGGACCTAACATTCTATCTATCGCTTGCTAAGAACGACATGTCATATCACCCCAATTATAAAAACACTCCGCTCAAACTACAAGAGAGCAGATTGAGGGACATATTTTGGCCCTAAATTTATTGGTGAATAACACAACAAAACCGCAATTGAGCCCATTCGTCTGAATTTCAATAAAGAAGATGAAGGAATTACAAGTACTAAAATCGGTAGAGGTAAAGTGGTGGTCATTGCAGACTTAGAGAAACATTTCAAGGAAACCATAAAAAACTCATCTTACACAAATAATTATAGACTTCTTCGGACCAGAGTACAAGCTCCCTTCCAACATCAAGGTGTATGACGGGACAGGTGAAACGGAAGATTATCTTAATCTCTTCGTAAGTGCGACGAACTCGGCCGATGCCAGTTTGGTGCCGAATGTTTCAGAAGACATTGGATGGAGGCACTAGAGGTTGGTTCAAATGTCTAGAGCCGAATAGCATCAATGGTCAAGATAACAAAAGAATTTACCATAAGATACTCTATCAGAAAGGCATGTCACAAAGGCCCGCATGAGATCAAAAAATAGTCTAAAAGGAAAATGAGACACTCATGGATTTTAAAGAGAGATGGACGGTGGAGGCAGATTTCATAAATGGCATTCCGATTCATGAAAATATATGCGTTCATGGATTCAGTCAAGAGCCATGAGTTGGCTAAAAGATACTCTGACAAGGCACCCAAAACTGTTGACGAAATGATGGTTAGGTTAGATGACTTTGTCCGATCTGAGGAGCTATTTGCTAGCACAGAGCTTTCGAGATGAGAGGGTACTGAGACACCTAGAAAACCCAACCCACCTAACCACTAGAGGGATGATCGTAATCAAAGGTATAATCAATGGGGAGGTAGTAGACGAAATGAAGGAAGAGAGATGCATAAGGGAAGAGATTTTTATCGCCAGAACAGGAATCGAGATCGGGATTATTGAGCACCTTATTCCCCACCTCGGAATGATCATCAGAACAGTGTCGCTCCTGTATTAAGCATAAACTCGTTAACCAAGCCTATTAAGGAAATTCTACCAACGGAGACACAAATCCGTCCCCCTCCTCCCCGTCCTATGAATAACCAGCTATAGGAGGAAATATGGACCGGCATTGCGACTATCACCAAGATAAAGGTGATTTTACGAATTATTACATATAGTTGAAGAAACAAATCGAAATGGCTTTAGAATCAAGGAAATTGAATCACCTGGTCAAAGATCTCTAACAAAGGGGAAGGGGAAATCAAAGGGATGAGGTTCCTCAACAAGCTAGGATAATTAACATGGTGTGAACCATTACGTAGAGGGAAAAGAGGAAGTCAAGAAGCAAGATGGAGGATTGGATAAAGGTTCCTATTGTTTTTTCCCCAATTGAAGAAGACGAAATGTCTGACGACCCACTCATTTTTTAGGCCGAACTAGGAGGTATTCTGATTAGAAGATTGCATGGACGAAGGAGCTTCGGTAGAAATCATGTTTGAACACTGCTTTGAGAAGTTACCTTCGGAAATTAAGGACAAGCTCAAGAAAACTTAAATGAATTTGGTAGGATTCATCAGAGAAGTCGTGAAACCACTAGGAAAAATCAAGCTAGAATAATGTTTCGGATCACAAGGCTTACTCTAAAGAACACACATGAAATTCGTAGTTATAAGGGCTCTATTGCCGTGTAATGCAATCATCGGAAGAACATGTATTCAGATTTTAAGATCCATCCCATCAACCATACATGTTATGATGAAGTTCTCCACGCCAAGGGGGGTCACGACTTTAGTCTCTCGTTCTGTCATAGTCTCGGAATGAAGGCAATTGGAAAAAAAAGAAAATTCAAAGGCCTTTGGAGAAGGAAGCAGACACAGAATCCCCATGTATTAGTGTAACCGAAAGCGTGATGATCAATCCGACATTTCTGGACCAATTAACGACCATTGGAGGAGGTTTAACGAAGGAATGTCAGGCATCATTGAAACAGCTGCTAAAAGACAACATGGAGATATTTGCATGGGAGCCATCCGACATGATAGGAGTTGTGAGACGCCTCATCCAACATAATCTGAATGTAAACGAAAGTTTAAACTCTATATGTCAAAAACGAAGAATGTTGGGGGCATAGAAAAGCTAAGCGGTAACAAAGGAAGTCGCAAAACTAGTGAAAGCCGAAATAACCAGACCCGTAAAGTATCTGACATACATCTCTAACCTGGTCTTAGTAAAGAAAAGTGATGGGTCCTGGAGGATGTGTGTGGATTCAAGAACTTAAACTCGGCATGTACAAAGTACTATTACTCGCCTCTAAATATTGATGAGAAAATAGAATCAGTCATAGGGTCCCGGTACAAATGCTTTTTAGACGGCTACAAAGGGTACCACCAAATACAAATGGATCCAGTAAAATGAGAAAAATACAAATTTTTACACATATCAATGGACTTTCTGTTACACAAAAATTCCATTCGAACTAAAGAATGTCGGGCTACGTACGAGAGATTGGTTTATTCGATGTTTCGAACTTAATTAAGAGGAATTCGAAGGCGTACGTGGATGATCTGGTAATCATAAAAAACGATGAAAAGATGCTTTTATCTGTTATAGTAGAAACTTTTGATAATCTACGAAAGGTGAACATGAAGCTAAACCTAGTCAAATGTTCATTCGAAGTGGAGAAGAGAAGTCATTGGGTTACATGATCACATCGGAGGGAATCCGGGAAAATCCAAAGAAGACACGATCTATTTTGGAGATACAATCCCCCAAAACTTGGAAGGACATGCAATATGTTAATGGGAAGTTAGCCGCTCTGAATCGATTTTTGGCCCGGCCAACAGAGAGAGCTTTACCGTTCTTCAACATATTAAAGAATATCACTAAGGAAATAAGGATGATATAAGTGGACATACGAAGTCGTGGCAACTTTTTAGGAAATGAAGATACTCATCATTGACTTACCGACGTTAACAATATCATTGCCAAAGGAAACTTTGTATATTTATCTAGCAGTATTGTTAAAATTAGTAAGTGTTGTCTTGTTGATGGAAATGAGAGGAAGACAATACCCGGTGCATTACGTTAGTCAGACACTAAATGAAGCCAAGAGAAACAATTCCCCTTCGGAGAAGTTGGCTTTAGCATTACTCAATGCATCAAGGCGCTTGAGAAAGTACTTTGAAGGGCATCTGATAAGGGTGATAATTGATCAACCCATCAAGCAAGTACAATACTTAATAAGGTCGACACCTGGGGGAAACTAGCAAAGTATACGATAGAGTTAGGAGCATACAACATAGAATATCAGCCTCGGAATGCTATAAAAGGCTAAGTTTTGGCCGATTTCCTCACTAAAGCACCTATCAGGTATTCTTTGGAGCAATTTTTTAAACCTCATCCAAAAGCCATAGAAAGACGAGTCCGAAGGTTGGATCTTGTTCAGTAATAGAGCATCCAGTTCTCGAGGATCTAGAGTAGTATTAGTGTTAATTAGTCCATCGAGAACTGAATTCACATACACTATTCGTATAAACTTTGAAAGCATAAACAATGGGGTAGAATATAAGGCGTTATTAGCAGGATTAAAGATAGCTAGGCAGAGGAAGGTAAGGAAACTTGATGTCCGGGTAGATTTAAAGTTAGTGGCCAATAAGATAAACGAAATATATGTGGCAAGTTGTGACCGGATGATCAAATACTTAGCCGATGCAAAGATTAGCATCGTACAATTTGACAAGTTTACTATTCAGAACATACCACGAGGACAAAACCAAAAGGCATATGGGTTAACCCAAGTTAGAATCAGTTGCTTTTGATCATTTAACTAGGCAAGTATTGGTGGAGGTGCTTAATGAAAGATCCATTTACCGCAAGGAAATTAACACAGTAGTTGAAGAGGAGGAAGACAATTGGATGACCCTATCATTAAATGCTTGAAGGAAGGTATATGGTCAGAAGACAAGAAGGAGGCATGATGTTTAAGACTCAAAATACATCAATATGAGTTGGTAGATGATGTTTTGTTCAAAAGAGGGTACTTAGTTTTCTAAGCTACGATGGGTAGATCCGCTACAAGCTAACTATGTCCTTCGGGAAATCCACATGGGGTCGTGTAGCATGTATTTGAAGCCAAGATCCGTTGTGGTTCAGGCAATGAGAGAAGGGTACTACTGTCCTAGCATGCATTAGGACGCAATGGAGGAGATTAGAAAGTGTGATTCATGTCAAATCCATGCTCTGGCTCCAAAGCTCCCAAAAACACCAATGAAATCGATCATGTCCCTATGGTCATTCTTCTAGTGATAATGGACATTTTGGGTCCCCTGCTTGAAGCTGCTAGTAAATTCAAGTACGTAATGCTGGCCATTGATTACTCTACAAAATGGATTGAAGTGAAGCCCTTGGCAAAGATTACAAGAAAGGATGTGAAAAAAATTTGTTTGGAACAATATTATATGACGATTTAGACTCCCTAAGATCATCGTCACGAAAAACAAAATGCAATTTGTTAATGATCCTTTCAAAAGTTGGCATCCAAATCTAGATATTTAACAAATCAGTAACGTTGTGGCACATCCTCAGGCTAACGGGCTAGTAGAAAGGGACAACAAGAGTCTCATAAAAGTAATTAAGACAAGGTTAGGCTGGGAGAAGGACGGATGGGCTGATGAGCTCCACCATGTTCTATGGGCCCACCAGACATCGTTGAAGCAAAGCAATGGAGAAACCCCTTTTAGCTTGCATACGAAATAAAGGTCGCAATACCGGCCGAAATATGAACACCGACACACAAAACTATGATGATAGAGAGAAAGAGAACAAAGAGAAACTTCGCCTTAACCTTGATCTAATCCAGGAACGAAGAGAGATGGCGGTTATCCGGGAGGCAAGTTACAAGAGGAAAATGAAGCAATACTATAACAAGAGTGTCAGGCCTAGCACATTTCGTTTAAGATATTTTGTTTTCTGTAGAAATAAAGCAAGTAAAGCGGAAGATCAGGGGAAGCAAGAACCAACATGGGAACGACCATACAAGGTCGAGGAGGCATATCAGAATGGGTCATACAAGCTGTTGACAATGAAAGACAAGGAGGTCCCTCAAACTTGGCATGAAATTAACCTTTAGAAGTGTTACTTGTAAATTTATCTTTTCCTAGATTAACTATAAGTTCGCAAATATACTGGCTTTCTCTCCCTTCCACAAGGAAAATTTGTTTTATGATTGAATAAAAAGCTTTCTTTCCCCTATGTACGAGGGAAAAGCAGTTTGTTACTTAGAAATTTAATTTTATGTTTGCAAATTCTTATTTCCAAATAAATGAATGCACCTTTCAGGAACGCTCGTAACCTTCAAAAAGAGGCTTAACTACTAATCATCCTTAATATCAGGGATGCCACGAACATCAGGGATGTCCCAAAAATCAGGGATGAACCAAACATTAGGGATGCCCCGGACATCATGGATGCCTCGAACATCAGGGATGCCCCAAACATCAAGGACACCCCCGAACATCAAGGATGTCTCAAACATCATGGATGCCCCTGAACATTAGAGGGTACAAAACATTAACATGATTACATATTTGAAGGACACGATCCTTTCGGTCACATTCAAAAGTAAAAAGAGGAGGATAAAAACAGTTATATATTACATTTGAAAATATACATCAAACACAAAAGATTATTACAAACACATGTTATCAAAGTTGTGAATTACATTTGAGGAGAAAATAATTAATACATAAACTTGGTCTAAAATAAGGGGGTACAATTGTTTATTACAAACTTCTAAAACTATTACACAAAGCAATTAGACTTCATGGATAGAGTTGGAATCTGAATGCTCCTTCTTAGCAGTAGTTTTGGTCTCGGGCAAAGGAGGTGTAGAGGCCAGAGAGATATCCATAAGTTGATCCATCGTGAGATAGTAGGAGGCAACTACTGTGACACTCGGGGTCGGGTCAATTGCAGCAGAAATTATATTTGGAATGTCACACGGGTGGATCGATAGCAAATAGTACATAGAGCATAGGATAAGAGATTATCCAACATATATTACATGAACAGTGTTACAAATTTATAAAAATTGTCTTAACCTGATAAAAATAAATTGTTTGTTTTTCCCAAGTAGAAACCCCTGATAAGTCATACAATGTAGATTATTATGATGCTTGAGTCCATGCACACACCACGTACTAGCTTCATTTTCCTGAGAAAAACATGCCTAGAGGGTCAACATAAAGTTGGTGAATTTACAGGTTTAATAAAATAAGTTTGGACATTAAACGATCATAGTAGTAGCAATGCACAAAGCATTTATACTAAAAAGGTAATTACATTCCATATTGCCCAAAACTGAGGCTTAACTTCCATAGTTCTCAACAGATGTAAACCTGATGCCTTACAAAAAGGCTCCCAATCCCAGTTCCAACATGGTATACATTTGTTGTCCCGGCCAAGGCACAGTGAGCGCTACTCACCCAGATAGGGATCGTCAATCCCAAATAGATCTATTTATAACATTTGGGCAATTACAATAATTTAACAGTTTCTACAATAGGCAATCGTAATCAAAGTTTATACAATTCAGTTTATGTCCAATAAAATAAGTTGCATGTTTTCTCCCCCGTAGAGGAAAAGTTTATCAATATTTTGTGTGTGGCTGTAAACTCACCTTAGAGTTTGTAATAGTTGTGCAATACAAAAAATCCAATTAATGCTCACGTCATAGTCAATTGCCTAATTAAATAGTACAGTCTCAGTAAATAATGCAGGAAACGTATGTGCATGCTTATACAGTTTTTAATCAGTTTATTAATGCTACAGTGTTTATTTAAGTAATTGTAGTACAAGTATTAATAACGTTCATTTAAACTTGTTTATAAATTTTATGTTTAAGTAAAAAAATGTTTTACTTACAATTTATCTATACTTGTATTTAATTTATATATGAATATTTTATATAAATTATTTTATAAAGTAAATTATAAATATTTCATTTAATTTAAAGTCCCCAAAAGTTTCCAACATTTACAAAATAATTTATAAGTTACAAGTTTAAGAAATTACAGTTTTAGTCCTTATGGTTTAGGTTTTATTCAAGTTTTACTAATTAAAAGAGAATAAGGGTTTAGGGCTTGTTTAAGTTTCGGATAAGTGCAAAACTAGTCCCTCCATATTTTTATTAAGTAAAACTTTCTGATTTTACACTTTTGGTACCTAGGGCTTGTAATACTTTCGGGTTATGGTAACAATAGTCCCTCTAGTTATAATTAGATTTTATAACTTTCATTAAATGTCAAAAACAGTCCCTAGGGCTCCTATATGTTTTGGCTTATTACAAAAATGGTCCTTAGGGTTATAAAATGTCAAAATAACTTTAGGAAACTTACAAAAATGGTCCTTAGGGTTTAATATGTCACGGATGACATTTATTAAGCCCTAGGCTTTTGGATATTTACAATATTAGTCCTTGTGCTTAATGGTTTATCAAAACAAGTTTCGAAAGTCACGGTTGTAGTCCCTAAGTTTTATAAATTGACAATTTTAGTCCAAAAGTTTTTATAAGTTATATTTTTAATAAAAACTTTATATAAGTATTAAAATATTAAATGGGCTCACAAAATAGACCAAGAGAGTTAATGGGCTATCTAATGGGCCTAAACATATTTTAAGTCCACTATTTAACTAAGATTAGTTAAGTGGGCTTTCAAAACATTAAATGGGCCTAATGGGCCCTTGCAAATATACGGCTATAATGTATTGGGCCTATTTAAGTCTTGGGCTAATGTTGCATGGGCGTGTTTAGTCCATTAATATTACTTAACAATTTATTAAGGTATAAAATGTATGTATTTTTACAAGCTTAATATTGGTTTATAAAATTAAGTCATGATCTCTAGTTAAAAGTAAAAACCCACAGCATGTTTTATTTGGTGAGATTCAAATAAGATCTAAATTAGTTTCAAGTTTGCATGCAAGTCATAAGCCATAATATAAGCTCATAACTCACGGCTATAATTACTTATAGCATTTCAAGTTTAGGAGTCAATCATAAGTCCACAAAGGACTATATAGCCCACGGCTATATTAAGTCTTGGTATTCCAAGATGAGATTTAAGCTTGTCTTATGTTTATTTTAATTTACAAAGTCCAATAATAAGATCTAGACTTATTACATGGTTACAAGTTTAACACAAGTTCAATATGAACTTATATAGCCACGGCTATATATATTTCCCATGTGTTCCCATTATTAGATCTATATTTATTACATAATTATATGTTAAGTTAAAGTCTATACATAAAATCTAGGTTCATCATAAGCTTGCATGTTTATTAAAAATCCATCCATGGGGTTATAGCATACGGCTATTATTTAAACACATGAAATGTCTTTATGATTTTTAGTAGGTCATTATACATAGATGGTTACATGTTCCATTATGAAAATATTGTTACACAACTTCTTGGTGTATGCAAAAATAAGCCGTGACCTTTATGGTCATGCGTTTTCTTATTTGTGAGTTTATACATGATTACACATAAGATTTACGTTTATAAGTTAACCAAAATCCCAAAAATAGGACTTATAGCTCACGACAATAAATAAATCCATAAAAGGGTTTTTATGATTTTTACCAAGTTTAATATTAGTAAATAATCATAGGTTTCTTATCAAAAAGTTTTAGGCATGTCTTATGACAAAAAGAAAATATGTCGTGACCTATATGGTCATGGTTTTACCAAATCTTGATTTTTAAACAAGTTTATCATTTGTGATTTTCAAGTGGATGATTATGCATGCAAGTAAATAAATAAAGAAAGTATAAATAAGTGATACCTTCTAGTTAATGTTACCAAGGAAATATCAAAAGAACAAAGGAAATTAGTGTTCTAATCTTGATGACGATGAAACCCTAAAACCAATCCAATCCGTGACCTATATGGTTCGGCTAGGGTTTATATGGGTTGTTATGGAGATCAACTTGGTAAAGATAATACCAAATGATTAGTAGTAATGGGGATGAGGACAAGATCTTGAAGTTAATGTGTTTCTTGGATGTATATGGCTTCAAGCCATATGATTGAGAGTGAAAGAGATAGAGAGAGAGAGAGAGTTTGAGATTGGTTTTTGCATGAGAATGTATGTGTTAATGTGTGTTTTGGCTTAAAGATGAGATAAGGAGAGAATAAAATCTCCTTGGTAAGGCAATCTTTTCCAAGTGTTGTGTATTCACCAAGATCTAGACACCTTTTCCCCTTCTCTAGGTGTGTCGTGTGATGGTGATCAAAAGGGAGGCAAAAAAGAGTTTGCCAAGTGTTGTGAGGATAAACATACAGGGCAATGAGTACATGTATGTTTTCAAGGAATGTGTTGCATGTATGATGGGCATACACGGCTAGAACACATAGGGTAGTAATGTGTTTAAATTTTGTTAAGTGTTAAGTTTAATCACAAGTGCATGCATTTTATTATTAGGACACATTTACTTACAAGGTATAATGTTATGTAATTATTTGCAACAAAATAAAATGCAAGAGTATAAGTACAAAATGGACATGTTCACATATTTTATAGGAATATAACACATAAGAAAATGTTCTAGCATTATTGGGTACAAATTTATTATATTTTATAAATGTAAAATCATGGATTTTACAACTACCTCTTAAACAAATGCATACTCCTTCTCGGGAATTTTGTTGAACATGACATACATATTCTTGTCAGAATACAAGTCAAACTCTTTAGTTGCCATCAGAACCTCTATCTGCTCCGCTTCGAACATCCAAACTTTTACTCCCTCACCCCCACCCAGCTTGAATCGCCATATTAAAAGTTTTAGAGATGTGCTCCTAATGCTCATGACTATAGAGAAGCTTGGAAACCACCAAGGGAAGAAACTTCCAAACGAAATCAAAGCGACCCATTTCAGAAGAGTTTACCTTCTCACACAACTCTGTTTTCTCTTTAGCTCACATTTCAGCCTAGGTCTTGTAGTTTTCTAACTTTGCATCCTTACGGGCAACCTCAGATTTAAGTTCTTCTATCCGTACGGCTTTAACGTTTAGATCCTCAAATGCAACCTTTTTATCTTTTTGAATACTTTTCAGTTCAACATCCTTCCCGGAGCACAACTTCTTAGAATCAGCCAGACGGTGGGCAAGCCCCACTATGGCGTTAGTTTGATAGGCTAAGTTTTTCTCTACGACCTACAACTTTGCACCGCACTCCTCATGAGTTTCAATTAACATCTCATGGACCTCATGAGTGGCTTCTAATATCAGTAAAGCATCTGACATACCCATTACGCTTTGGTCTAAGATTAACCAGAAACAATCAAAGGTCAGGGGGAGGGTATGAGTTGTTCTCTTCTTGTACGACCAGAGGTGCAAGATGTATCATCATATTTCAGCACTCATGGGGTGTCCACCCTACTCCTATTCTTGAGTTCCCTCCTTATAACATACTCATCCCTCGACCCGAAAGTCCCCTCATCCACAACATGAATGCCTAAGAAATGAAAAAAGTTATAACTCAAGACAAAATATTCAAAAAAACAGGAAGCAAGCATACCTTTAGAATCCACCTTGTTTGGAGTCAAATGCGTCTTCCTGGATAGACCACCAACCACAAGGGCGAGAAATGAACAAGGGAAGACTTCTCCTAATTGGTTTCATCAATAACATTCATATGAGGCTCGTAACTCGTACTAGAACCATATAAAACATGAATGGCCTTGTTGTCATCATGTGGTGGTGAGTGATGAGGTGTAGAGCGACTCTCTTGGGATTCAGCTTAAGAACCTCTCTCTAGGATAGTAGTAGCATCATTCATATTGAAGGTATAAAGAGGTTTTGGTGAGAGTGTCGAGGGTGAAGTATCATCACCTCCCTCATCGGTCTTCTCAATGGCTGCACGGATCTTACGTACTTTCCAGGGAGGAATAGACCCATTTGGGTGGTCATCAACATTTCTCATCTTCATCTTCTTCAAGAGAGATCCTGACCTACATGCTTTGGACTTCTTCTATTTTGGTACCATATCACCATCTTTCTCTTTATCTTTCTTGATTGCAGTTGCACGGGCCGCATGCACCCTCTTCTTCTCATTTTTCACTCTCTTTCTCAACGACTTACTGATTTGAGCTAAGTGCAAGAATTTTCTTTCAAGAAGATAAGGGGACGGCTACATTGGGATCCACCTAGATAGCGTTAGTTAGTTTTCCCCTGTAACAATACAAGCTCCTTCAGTGTTAGGGAAACAAAGGTATCTCGATATACTGATAGCTGCACATGAAAAGAAAAAGATAATTAGTCTATGATAAGTAAAAATGAACATGCAGACGGAGACAAAAAATTTGGGGGGTCTTAAATGGGCTTATCCGTTCCTTCAGCATCCACGAAACCAGGCAATCGATGAGGGTACTCCCATATGGAAAATACGCCAACTACGAAGAGAAGAGATACCAGTATGGAATACAAATCTACTACTCCCTCTTCCAATGGTCAAATGCCTTGATCTCGAAACCCGCTAAAGGGATAAGGGTCATGAATATCGGAGTTCGGATGCCTCCAAGGCCTGGCATCCGGAATAGTTCGCATGCCAATAGAAAAGAAGTCCCATACCTTCATACAAGTTAGGATTTCATTAAAAATCTTCTTCCCAACATTCCTTCTAGTACGTTTCTCAAAGGAAAACCAATGACCTTTCTTACTCAGTTTATAGAAGACTCGAAAGAGTGGTACGGAGGGCACTATGTGGAGGCTTTGGCTATACACTTCAAAAGCAATTACACGGTTTACCCTTAACGAAAATAATTGCGAAATAGTACGCAAAAATGTTTAATTACACAAAACATAAAAATGGAAAAAGGAACCCTAAGGCCGAAGAAATCAGAAAATTGTTCGTATATGCCTATAGCTGTGGGAGTAAGACGGTCTATCATCATGTCAGGAGGAGGTGCGCGAGGTTTAGATCCCTCATATTCTCAAAATATTATGCTTATCTGTAATACCTAGAGCCGAGGTCACTTACCTTACCCTAAATTACGCTTATTTTTGAAATTTTTAATAAATTTTATTTGCTATATATTTTATCATTTTGATTGAAACCGATATTTGAGGTCATAATTTTGACGATTGACGATTTAAGAAGAACGATGACGACTACGATCCCGATGGATGCCCAAATTTCTATGTTTATTGTCGTTTTATCGATATTATAATTTTTCGAGAATTTTACTTTCGGTTCGTGTTAAGTTGAGTCAGGTGAGTTTTATTGCTTTCCGGGTACATTTAAATTGTCCTAAAAATATTTTGGAGTGTTCGGGATGATCCCCGACTCCCGTAAAATTTTCCAAAATGACTAGTGAGTCATTCCCGTAAACTTTTAAGGTCGTTTTCACTTAAGGACAAAAGAAAGCCAATATTGCACATAAGGGCCTCCAAAAATTACAAAATGGAAGTGTAAACACACACAACACATAACTTCACTAAAAAAAATTTCACCATCCCTCTCTTTTCTCTCTTTAGGTCGACGGCCAAAACCACCCACCACCACCATTTATTTTTTTTCTAGCTTGTTTTGATCAAAAATGAGTTTAGACCACATCTAGTTTTATCATTACCATTGTTTTCATGTACTTTAATCCTTCATGCATCCATAAAAAATTTTCCAAGAATCAATAGATTTTTCAAAAATTGTTTTGATGTTAATTGGATGTATGCATGTTTAATTCATGTGTAGTGGATGTGTAATCACTCAACAAACCAACCAAAATCAATTTGGTTAGGGGGTTTTGATCACCCACACCCCACGGCACAAGGGGGTGTTTGGTGGATCTTGGTGATTGTTGTTTTTGCTTATGGATTATGTATTATTACTTGTGTTTAGATGTTTTTGAGTGGGTAAAACCCATTGCATGTTTGATTTAGTGTTTGGGTTTTATGATGGATTTGATAATTAGTGGGTTTAGGACTGATTAGTATGATTAGATATGGTTAGGAGTGATTAGGTTGAGGTCTAGTATCGATAAATTGGTTTAGAAACAAGTGTTGGATTGATTTTGGGATAGGTAATTTTAGGCAGAATGTTTGGGATGTTTTCATAAAAATTATTTTGTAAAAAGGTCATGGGATTAGGATATAGTTGTAGAGCGTCTTCTTAGCTTCTATTTGGTATAAGATAGAGCTTACGACTCCTAACGAGTCAAAAGTTATGATGTTTTGAAAATCGTGTACCGGGAGATGAGAACCTACATAATCCGAAATTATGTTTGGTTTTAGGTCAAATCCCGGGGACCATAGATATAGTTTGGTAAATGGTTAAAGGTTGATTTTTGGTCTCAAACCTGCATATGTGAGTCTATTATTAGACTTAGGTGTCAAATGGGTCAATGGTATATTTTAAATGGGTCAAATGAGTCCGACTTGGTTAATGTGCAAATTCAGTCCGAAAAAACGTAGGTTTAGTAATATGTTGAGTAACGGGTCGTAAAAGTGAAAACTTTTAATGGGATTAAAAATGTGTTTTCTACAGGTCTTAAGGTATTTTTGAGAATTTTTCCAATTTTTATTAAAAGGTTTAAGTCTAGTAAAACAGCCCATACTTTTGGTAAGTATCGGCGAAAAACGTGAAAAGGGTAATAACGTTAATAACATGGGCGAATAGTATAAAACGAGTAACACTTATTTGTTTGGTTTTGGCGTGAGTTGTAATTATCACAATTGACTAATATGTATGTATTATATACAGTACTTAAGTTTTATGAATGAGATTACTCATTACGCGTTATTGGTTTGATAGGTGTTGATTTTCCCGGACATCCTCATCATCGTCAGTGATCGTCACTCGAATCGTCGACTACTTTATATATAAGGTGTGAATTTATAGCCTCGCTTACTATTGTTTTAAATTGTTTTACCCGCGAGGGAAATGCATGCTAGTTTTCTAAAATGAACATATGTCATGAATGATTGTTGGACCCGAATGTTGCCTTAGAAATTGTGTTGAGTACCTAGTTGCAAAAGGCCCTAAATTCATGAACTATTAACTATTTTTTAATCCTAGCGTGGATTGAAAATAGCCGCTTATACAATTGGTAGTACTATGGGGTTGACGACCCTATCCGAGACGAGGACTAGTGCGTTGAGTACCCCCTTGCGGACGGATAACTTGTGATAAGAGATAAGGTATAATTGCAACTGATGCCTTTAGAAGGGGCACTGGTATCATCTGAATCACGCCGGTAATTATTACGCGGGTGATTGAGTTAACGGATTAGTGTCATGAGCTTAAACACAATTGTCATAACCTTGAAAATAGATTGTTTGATCGACAAGTCTATGAATGATCGTGAATGATTTTTATAACACATATGTTCAAAATAAGATTATAAAACCTATGGATTCCACTCAACATTATTTGTTGACCAAATTTAGCATGTGTTTCAGGTAACCGATGAAGTGTAGCATGGAGCATGCATTGGATGGGAGTTGTGTGTGGCTTGGCGTCTACTTGTTTTTCCACCCATTCTTAACTTGAATACTGTAAACTTTATGTCATGTTGTGAAAATTGTATCTTTTGGGGGTTGAGATTCATGGGGACCGAAACGCTAACTGATACATACGTTTTCATAGGGTTCAGATAAGTTCTCGGTATCTTCTCGAATTGATCACGGCTCAAAGTAGAATGATTGTTCTTGGTGACAAACAAAATGGTTTGGTTATCTATTCTACTTAAAAGGTAAATACACGAAATAAAAACAATAAACTAAAAGCGATTAGTTAATAAAAACAACACAATATGAATAATAAAATGTGAATTTAAGCGAAATAATTAATAAAAATAAAACTAAAAGACGAAATTAACTATCGACTCGAAAATAAAGTTTACTAAATGAAAAAGGAGAGAATAAAACTAAAATGGTACTTTAAAGCTAAACGAGGAAAAACCTAAAGCGGGTACTAAATAAAAGATAAAACTTGAACTTTACGTAAAAATATTAATTTTAAAATTGGAAGAAAAATTCAACTAAAAATACGTAACTTTCAAAAATAAAATCGGAACAACTTTCAGATAAAACTAAACAATTACGGAACAATACTATTAAATAAACAAGCTAGCAGGCTAGCTGCTGGAAGCAGCCAGGCAGCCTGCTTAATTTGGCGGGAAAAAAAAGGTAAGCTAGCAAGCTAGCTGGTGAAACATATAATTTGTTCGGAACTTTTCAAAAGTTCCGGTTCGGAACTTTTTGCCACAAACTCTGTTCGGAAGTTTTTCTATAAATTGGTTCGGAAGTTTCATAAAAATCCGGTTCGGAACTTTTCAAAAAAAAACTGGTTCGGAAGTTTTCAAAAATCCGGATCGGAACTTTTCAAAAAAACAGGTTCGGAACTTTTTCTAAAAATCTGGATCGGAACTTTTTGCATAAAAAACTGGTTCGGAACTTTTAAATCTGGGTCGGAACTTTTTGGCAAGAAATTTGGTTCGGAACTTTGGGAAACAAAGAACAGTAGGTAACAGAAGAAAAACAGGGGAACACGATTTAAGCCAAAATCCACCAAGTTTTTTACCAAAACTTAAACAAAACTAACCACGAATCATCTACTAACCATAAACAACAAATCCCATCAATAAAAACATAAAACCCAATAACTTTTAAAGATCAAAATCAACCAAATAAGAACTTTAACTTTGAATCAAAGAACAAGATGAACAAGATGAAATGAAAGGATTAAATTGATAGATTAATGTAGAGTAAAAAAAGGAAAGATTAAACACTTACAAAATCAAAGATTCAACAAAATGAAAATCACCAACACCTTAATGGTGTTGGCTTCCTACGAAAGAAAAGAAAATATGACTGGGAATGAAAAACTTGTCAAAAAGTGTGAAGGAGTGGTCCTTATATAGTCCTTGTCTTTGGTTGGTGAGTGGACTTTCTCCCGTTCTTCTTGTCTTCTCGTCTTTTCAGAAAAGTTGACGTTTTCGATTCTGATTCGGGATTTGTCGTCGATTAAATTCAACTCGTCCTTTAATTTCTTTGTTTAATAGACTTGAGTTTCTTCGACATATGTAAATCTTCCATCTTTGGTCCTTTTCTTCGATAAATCTTCAAATAGGCCCAGTGACTTCAAATCTTTTGCATCTCTTGGACAATAGACTTCGTCTTGAGTCTTTTTCTTCCATAAAACCCGTGCAATCCCATGTTTTCTCCAATATCCATCCGGTTGGCTCTGAAAACACAATAAACACAAAAACCACGCATAATTCCAAACAAATGATATTAAATACGCGTTTCGGTCTCGTTTTAGCCAGAATTAAGTGGTAAAAGGATGGGTGTTTTCACACCTATCAAATCCCCTACACTTAACCATTGCCATGCTCTCATGCAATGCTTAGTGATAAAGCAATTTTACACTTTTCTCATAATCAATCAACCTTGGCCTTATTAACATTCTACTAAACAAAAATTAAAGTACTAAGAGAATTAAAACTTTAAAGTAAACAAAAGGATAGAAAACCATTTTCACTTGAAAATAGCTATATGGAAATAACTTGCAAAGAGATCAAGGACTTACATTAGGGCTTCGGTGCTGCGAAAATTTATCACCCTCAAGTTTCACGTTCCCCAAACTAAGCTTAAAAACGAGATCATTGTTATTATAAGTTAGCAAATCAAACACTTACACACATGGCTTAATTATATGCTTAAACTCCCTTATTCCTAGGGGTATCTCTTATATTTTATTTTTGTCTTAGAATGATCATGAAGATGCATTTTGGACTTATTGCGATAGTTTATTTAGGCTGAAAGCAAAGTAGGACGATTTGATCAATAGTTAGCTAAAGGACAAAATCTCTTAAAACTGCTTCTCGGGATATCAAAAAGTTCATATCTTGGCATAACTCGGTTCACGATTTGAGACCTTTCTCGGGCCGATATTTGGCATTGATAGTTGTGATTTTGTATACAAGTCTTAGGAAAGACGAGTATAAATGCGGTAAGTATTAATCGACACGATTTAGGAAAACCGTGAAGACGAATAAATTCCAAGTTCGTTCTCGAAGGAGGTGTGTGTATTAATGTGCCAATATATAAAATCAAGTTTGGATTAGTGTCGTTTTTGGTTTAGAAGAGAAAAAAGTAAAGACGAGCTACGACTACGATTACACTACGACGTAATGACGTAAAACGCGAACGTAAATACGTAAAACGTGACGAAATTAAAAATTAAACCTAAAAATTAATTAAAAGATTAAACTAACTCTAAAATAATATAAATAAGAATAAAAATCCAACAAATATATTTTAAAACCTTTTATTAATTAAATATTCAATTTTAAATGCTAATTAAAGCCCTAAAATTAAATATGATTAACAAAATGTCCAAAATATTATTTTATTGAGCTACTAACTCACTTATATTATTTAAAGACAAAAAAGTATTTTTCCTAAATTTTAAAAACTATTTTTCTATTTTTAAAACACTTAAAACTATTTCTTTTTCAGTAGATGAGATTAGGATGAAAGGTATTATCTCAACGATGCTTTTCTCTGGCTTGCTTTTCAAAATTTCATTTTGGCCTGCGGTAATGTAATCGGGATTTTCAAAAAATTTTGGACTTCTTTCAAAGGGGAATGAAGACCTTCCTTAGAAGTTGATCGAAAGGTTTAAATTAAAATAATCATAAAAAATAATAAAATAATGCCAAAATTAATTTGACAATTTTAAAAACCCTAAAGTACACTAATGAATAGTAGAAAATTGAAAAAGTTTGAAAAATGTAAAATTTTTCACTAAAAGACAAAACTGATTAATAATTAAACCCTAATTAAACTAATTTAACTCTAAAAATTAATTAAAACAGTGAATAGTAAATATTTTTTTAAACTAAAAATCTTAAATTAATTTTCTGAATCTAAGAAAATTTTTAAAACTGAAAAATAATAATTTTTACACTAAATGCCAAAAACAGTAATTAAAAAGTTAATTAAATTAGCTATTTAATCTAAAAATTACTTAATGAACAGTAACAGAAAATTAAATTATACTGAAAAATCAGAAATTAAATAAGAAAAATTACAAAATTAAAATGAAGATCTAATTCCTAAAAAACACCACTAAAGACAAAAAAAAGTAAGAACATGATAGTGACACTTGGAGTGTTTCTGTCTTTTAGTGTAGCATTACAAACAAATACACTAGCAGGGGTAATGGTGTTCCCACTGCTAGTGTAAAAAAAAGGTCTGGGCACGTTTTGAGCTTAGGAAAGCTCTTGCTTTGGTTTTGCTTGGATACAAGGGCACCCCCACACTCATGGAAGTGTGGGGAGTCAGTTTTGCAAGAAAACACACAACTCCAAAACAAAAATCACACTCAAATGCTCTAAATAGTTACTGTATATCAGAAAAAATAGGCCTGTGTTGTTTTGCTGGTGCAATTGGCAAAAGAGTGAATTTCCAGGGATCAAGGACTTGCACAAAGGTTATCCAAATGACTTTAAACTAATCTAAAACCCTAGATCGCCTTATCTTCTAACAATCAACACAAGTTCAAGGGAAATTTTACACTAAAATGGACAGAAAAGAGGATTTGCTGATTTTTATGATATGTTACCAATATTGAGTATGCAAATCTGATTTTATCCTACAAAACCTAAGGCAAATGACTAATTTTAATTACCACTAACAAATGGAGTCTGTGCAGATTACTTTTAGGCCAAATATTTGTCAAACACTTAATCTAAAAAGTAGATCCAAACACCCCCTTAAAATCAGAAATCTAATTTTTACCAACCAAATGCTTACCAAATGGGCTTAAACTGATTCAAAACTACTCTAACATGCATATAAAGCATTTACAAGCAATATGCAAACAAAGAATTAAACAACTAAGCAGGCAACACCTAATCACATAAATCTCAAAGAAAGCTCAAAAAAACTTAACCAATTGGGGTTCAAAGCCCTAACCTGGCTGACTGCCTTCCAAATGGTTTGTGAGAGAGCTATTTCTTGGCTTATGGACAAGTGTTGATGTAAAGAAAAGCCAGGTGGGGACTACTGCAGTCCCAAACACCCCTATATATCTTCAAAAACTTGAAGAATCCTTGAACCTGCCAAGAGATATCCAACACAAAAGAAAGTGACCTGAGATTCAAGCTTATAGGCTATAAGCTTGACTTATGGACAAGTCAGCTTATAGCTTATAGCTATAAAAATAAAACTTGGAAACTGAATTTTTGAAATCCTTGAAAACACCAATTTTTGAAATCTTTGAAACACACTTTCTGAAACCCTTTTAAAAAAAATAAAAAAAGACTTATACAAACTTACAGGGCTTGTTTGGTTGTCAATCAAACAAGTCTTATAAGCTTCTATAAGCTGCTAAGAGAAACGGTCTTATGGCTTAAGTTTCCTTTCACCAAAAGTCAGTTTCCTTATGAGGACTTAACACGAATCCAAAATATTAAACTAAGTTTTATACTAAAACAAGAATTAAAAAAGGAACACAGTGATTATCAATGCAAGGTTTTCTGAAAATTACTCTAAATATTCAATTTCTAAAAAGAAGTTACAATTGATAAAAACTGGAACAAAAGCCCTATCCACAGGTTAGAAGGTGCTTATATAGCATCTAAAAGAAGATTCTAGGCCTAGAAACCCTAACAATGAAAATTCCAAGAAAGCCCTTGGTCAATGGTCAAGAAAATGGCATGTGATGCTAGCTGGATTGGAAGTTGTTGTTTTGTGATCATAGTCGTTGATAGTCCCTTGGGACCAAGTTATGATATGTAGCCGTTGATTTCCTGCCAAGATTCCCATTTTACCATTTTTGAACAAGCAGGGGACTTTGAGGGGGCCATTTGAGGTCACGGGAATGGTAGTTTGTAGGTGGGTTGGGTTAAGGGTAAGGTGGATTAGGGATCTGGAAAGAATCAAAGGATAACCCTTTGATTTTAAGTGAAACAAGGATTAGGGTTTATGGTGTTGTATGGTGATGAACATGTGTTTTAATCTTGTTTTAGGGGGGATTAATTTAAAAAATCTGTTTCCCTCATAAATTAAAAACTGATTATTAATAATTAGTTTAAAAAATCAAGTGGAAAGCTGACGTGTGGGCTAGGATGAAGTGGAGTAGTGTGATTGGTGGTGGAGGGTGATGTGGTGAAACGATTGGCTGGGGAAAATTGTGTTGTTTTGGCAGATTTGACCCCCCATGAACCCAATACTTGCTATATCAAGTTTTCAGCTGCAAAGTTGTACTTCCCTTTGTAAATGAAGTTTGCAACTTCATACTTTGGCCACAAAGGTTTATCAAACATGTTCACAAGGGCATTTTATGCAATAAAAGCATTCTTCAAGGACCAATCTTGTACAACCTTGACATTTTAGGGACCCCAATGTAATTTTGAGGATTTACAGGGGTATAAATGACAAGTCTTCAATTCTTGAGGGACCATTCTTGCCAATTCTTCAAACTTCAAGGACTTGAATAGAAATTCATGATTCGGGCCCGGTTCTTTGTGCGGCTTCGTTTCCCGTGTTCGTTTTTGCTTGATTCCTTTGATCTTTTGGTGAATTCACGATATCCGTACCTGAAATACACAATGAACAAACACAGGCATATTTTTGGGTATTTTGACGATATTTTAAGCATTTTAAGCCCGATTTGGACGATGAGACTATGTATAAATACAGTCTCATCACTCCCCCATACTAAACCATTGCCGTGTCCCCACGCAATGCTAGAATTAAGTATCGTAGCACTTCCAAAATTAATTTTATGATGACTTTTATTGAAGACATAAATTTAAATAAACTACTACACGCGTTTTAGACATAATGTAATGTTTTCATCACGAGAACGTGACTTTTGGGATCATAGAACAAGAACACGTGAATGCTTCGTTAGAAATAATTTCGTCGTCCTCGATTTTCACCCAATTCTATGCTAAGCGTGTAACGAGATCATTGTTATTATAAGTTAGCAACACGATCACATCTCATGAGTGTTAATTACGAACCTAAACTCCCTTATTCCTACTTGGTATCTCTTATATTTTATTTTGTCTTAATGATCACGAGGATACATCATTGACTTATGCGTGAATAGAGATTAAGTCTAAAAATAGAAACTTAACGGTGTAACCAAAATCATTAAATTAATAATTCACCCTAATAGACAACGATGTCAAAAAATTAAGTTAACAAGAAGGATCGATAAACACGGTTTTATAACGGTTTTGAACATGAGACTTATTACCAAGACTTTTATACGCCCCCTAACGGAAGGGCCTTATTATCTTTGGTTTACCTCCATCTTTTATTCAACTTCGCCATGAAGCTTTTATTATTACTTCGGTCTTGCCTTGCCTTTTATTATCCGCCTCATCGGTGGTTTTATTAGCCAAAGACGTATATCCTCACGCTAAAGCGAATTTTGGATCTTTAAAGCTTCGAAGATTAAGGCTTGATTCACTTTTAATTTGGGCATAGATTTTTCGGCCTTGTGAGCTTCAAATTTTTGCTTAATTTAGGTGAGCACTTGAAATCTTATTATTAGGTGAAGCTTTCGATTATTCGGGTGCCAATACTTCAAAACCGTGACGCTGGCGATACCTTAATGTTTTCCCAATTTAATTACATGGAAGCTACCAAAACAAATTAGAAACCAACAATAGTGACTAAACCGCTAAATCAATATTTATTAACAATTTATTATGCAAAAGCATTGGGAGAATAAGCTAATAATTACTACACATAAGATCGTGACGATTACGAGACTTATAAATAACTCTATCATTTCTCGTCCTCATTTAAGAGACTTAGCCTAAAAAGTAAAGGAATCGAAGCTAAGTGCTCAACACGCACGGTCGAGTCAAAAATTACTCTTATTCTCACCATCGGAAAACCTACATTCGTGTCTTAAACACTTATGGAAAACTAGAAAAATTTTAAAATTTGGCCATTTTTAGCCTTATTTGCAACAAAACGATAGCAAAAAGATGAATATTGGATTGCGTGGTGACATAAGCAAGGTGAAGTATCTACTCACCCCCATACTAAAACTAAACATTGTCCTCAATGTTTCGAGTCTAGGGGTGAAAACACCCCCATACTAGAGACGAAGTCGAATGCTTAATCTCGAGCATGGAAAGGGTAAAACGAATAACCTAAAAGCCGTTTATGAATTATGCTAATAAGATAAACGTTAGAACATAAATGGATATCATCGGATATCGGAATCTCCAAAGGCAACGATCGAAGCTCGAGTGATCCGTAAAACGAACACGAGAGGCTTCAATGATGACGATGAACCTAATAAATCACAATCACAAACAACCACGGAATAAAGGTAGGAAGAGCACAAGTCCCCTCGTTACATTAACTAAGAAAGCGATAATATTTACAAGGATAAGCATGAGAATCCCCCACGAGGCACCTTGTTTTTGATAATCGGGTCAAAATCTCGACTCGAATTCCCATAAATGTGATCATTTAGGGATAATCATGGTATGGTCATTTTTGGTGGGGCTTACATGATAAACAAGGCCCAAAAGCACATGGAGTACTTTAAAAACCCGATATACGTATACCGGGGTCAAAGATAGCGTCTTCGGTTTCGGATGAAAGACGAAACAATGCTACTTCAACACAAACCCCAATGGGGTAGAAGAAAAGAGATAAGAAGTAGAAAGGTGGGGCAATGGGTAAGTCACTAAAAGGAGCTACTCGAGGTAGACTCACACCAAGCAAATAGATACGATTTCCATTTATTGCATCGGTGGAAGACCGAGATTTCCCTTTACAAGAAATTCCAGGATCGTAAATCTCGTCCTCGGTGGTAAAGTGTGAGGGAACATTTGGGGCTTCCCCCATACTAAGACCACACACACCATCGTCAAAAGGAGTAGACGAGGTGGTAGCACTCATATAACGCGGTGATGACGGAGTTAAACATGTAGAAAAATCTTTTAAAACATTTTTAAAATCTTTTCCTTTTTCATCGTTCAAAAACTCTTTATGAAAACCCAATTGAATAATGTCGAAAATATTTGGCGTGTCAAATTCAAAATTAGTCGCGCTAAAAATCCTCTCATTTAAGTCATTGGTGGGAGGGGGTGGCGGATTATATAAGTTCTCAAAACGTTTGTCAATAAAGAACACCGCCCCCTCGTGGTCAACATACTCGTCATCCTCATGAACGTCGATCTCATCGAATTCTTCATCAAGATAGGCTTGTCAAACCAAGGTTTGTCATTCCCCTCCTTGAGTATCTTAGAAACTCTCTCGAAAAGATCACGATCAAGCACGAAACCATCATTCTTTTGTGGGGATCGTTGATAAGTTAGATCCTCACGAATGTGGTAAACGTCATTCTCAAATGAGGAGTGTTGATTAGGTAAATCCTCGAAAATTGGATTCTTAGTGGTCACATTAGTTGGTTCATCATCGAAAATAAGACGTTCCAACTCATTAAGTTCATCCTCGATTTTGGAAAGATCAACCTCACTTGTAGGTGGAAGTGAAGGCATAAGAGCTAGCTCTCGTTCAATGATTTCCTCAATCTCGGGATCAAACTCGTAATCATCGTACTTCACATGTTTCTTTTTAGGAGAATCAAAAATTGCACGTGGATTTCGAAGTACGTGATCAAGCTCGGCAAAATCGCCATCGTCATCGTCAAAGAAAGAGTCGATGTGAGCACTCACAACCATGGACTTACAAGTCGAATGACTATGCTTAGGTGACTTTTCTAAGACGAGAGGATCGATGTCGATAAACCCTTTAGCCTCAACGGGTGTTGGGCTAGGCAAAGGAGGCACTTCAATGGAGTTAGAAGTTGAAGCCTCAAAGACGTGGTCCTTCGAAGGTGGTGAAGACGAGCCCATATTGGTCTTTGTCGTGATGGCACTAACGTCGCCCTTCGGAATTGGTGTTTCACTCGTTTCGCTAAAAACATCCCAAAGTGAGTTTCATCCATAAATTTACACATACCCTTTTGAATTAGGTACACGTATTCTTTATCATTAAAATCATCATCTTTAAAACCGTTTTTCTTAATTCTTTCAAAACATGCATTAAGCTTCATTCTTTCCGCTAAAGTGAACATTTTAAAATCATTAGGATTTGAATCATTAGGTTTTGAAACCTCGGTTTTTTCATTCTTATTAAACCCTTGGGATTTTCTAGCGAAAAAGTCTATTTTCTCATCCCCATATCTCATAGTAAGTCTCCCCTCGTGAACGTCGATTACGGTTCTAGCCGTCGATAAGAATGGTCGACCTAAAATAATGGGACATTTAGGGTCACACTCGTAATCGGATATAACGAAATCCGCGAGAAAAACAAACTTTCCAACTTTGACATAGACATCCTCGGCTATTCCAATTGGTATTAAAGGCGTACAATTTGCTATCTCGATTGTCATGTTTGTGGGGGTGAGCGAAGGCAATCTCATTAATTTCCAAAGAGAGTGAGGCATGAGATTGATGCTAGCACCTAAATCGGCAAGGGCTAAACATCCCTCAATCTCGGAAAAATCACAAGGTAGAAGAAATTGGCCCGGATCCTTTTCCTTTCTCGGCATACGCCTTTTGGGTTTTTTAAGAAGGATCGAAGCACAAGTTTCTTCAAGGGTTACTTTGGTAAGGTCGACAAAGCTCTCTTTTTGAACCGTGGATGGAATTTGAGGTACACGAGGGTGTGCACTCCTTTCCTTGGTCGCCACGTTCACCCCATCGACTTTAGAACAAGAAGACGTCTTAGAAGTCGAGGGTTGAGATGAATAAACAACACGGAATCCTTCAAGGTTAGGGGTAATCACACGACCTTTCTCACGAGACGAGGCGGCTTTACATTGCTCCTTCGGATTTGCTACGGTGTCACTAGGTAACAAACTCGATGACGCACCCGAGGACTTGTTCATTATGGCCGAAAACATCTTTTTTATATCAATTTGCCCTTGCTCAATCTTCGTGTTTTGCAATTTCAATGTATTAGAAAAGTCGTTTTTCAAAGTACCAACTTCTCCCTTTAATCGTCTCATATTAGCCTCATTCGTTTTCATGTAATTTTGAAAATCTTTTGACGAACTATTTTGATTTGAATTAAAGTTCCCTTGGTTTTGATTGTTTCTTTGAAAATTTCCTTGATTCCCACTTGAAAAATTGTTTCCTTGATTGTTGTTGTTTGAAAAATTCGAGTTTTGATTATTGTCTCGATTTTGCCAAGTTATATTACGACCTTGATTATAACCTCCTTGATTTTGATTCGAAAAATTTCCTTGTTGATTGTTTCCTTGAAAATTGTTTCGATTTTGAAAATTGTTGCCTTGGTTATAATTGCCTTGTTGTGATGGACCCGCGTTATTTTGATTTTGAAAATTGTTGTTTCCATTTAATGCACTCACATTCGACGTTTGGCCATCCGTAGCCGCACACTCGTAATAATTATGAGGTCCACCACAAAACGTACACGAAACCTCAACCGCTTTCACCGTAGCGGGAGCGTCTTTCTTTTGCATCTCAACGAGAAAAGACGTGAACACATTCGTCAACTTGTCGACTTTCGCATCAACTCTCTCAATGTCGCGATTAGAATTACTAACATTGGCGACATTGGCAACACTCGGTGCGTTACGGAGTTGGTAAACCTTGGATCGGTTTTCGATAATTATCAAAGCATCTTTCGGAGTCTTACACAAAAAGTTGCCACCGGCGGCGGAATTCAACGAGTCTTGTTCGTGAAAATTAAGACCGTTGTAAAACGTATCGATTTGGTGCAACTCGGAAAAACCATGGTGAGGACATTGCCTAAGCAATTCCTTAAAGCGATCCCACGCGTCTCTAAAAGATTCATTCGGTTTTTGCTCAAATTTCGTAATTTCATTTTTGAAAAACGTTGTCTTAGACGGTGGGAAAAAATAATTAACGAACTTGGAAACGAGATCCTTCCACGTAACTATCGAATTAGGTGGCTCTTTCTCGTACCAATCCTTGGCGGCACCATCGAGCGAGTACGGAAAAAGCATAAGCTTGACGACATCGGTGTCAACGTTCTTAAACTTGCTCGTGGCTAAAAGACGATCAAAATTCCGAATATGGTCGTGAGGATTATCGGCTTCACGACCTCGAAACTTCGTAGCTTGGATTAACGAAAGCATTCCGTTCTTAATCTCAAAATTCTCCGCTTCGATAGCGGGAATTACGATCGCGTCTCCATAACCCTCGGTGGGCGCTTGGAGCAATTCCATCATCGAACGATTGTCAGCCATCTCCTCTACGGTTTCTTCAACAACGATATTAGGAACGTCGGTTTCTAATTCTCGTCTACGTCGTCGATTCCTTCGATTACGATTGCGTCGATTCGAAGCTTCGCTAGAATTGGAATAATCCTTCGATCGAGTGCGCATGCACTAAGCGTAGAATGGGTGGTAGCAAAGAATATTCTTTTTGCGGTTTTTCGATTTTTTCAATTTTTTTTTGCTTTTGATTGTTTTTTAATTTTTTTGGATTTTTGAATGTATTACGTAGACACAAATCTACAAATCTCCCCTCGAATCGACTTTCTCGATTAAAGGAGCCTCAAAGAATGAAAACGATCACGTGGAGTGAACGTTCTCGATGACTTTAGAACGTTGGTGGAACACCAAAACGTCCAAGAGGGTTTAATCTTGCAAACACAAGCAAATATAATATACGTAGATAATACTTGGGCGGCAAACCCTCGATTAGCTCTCTTTCTCAAAACACGCACAAGCAAGCGGAGGAAACGAGGCGGCGCGAAGCACTTAAGAGCCTTTTTTCTTTATGTCGTGAAATACAACCGCCTTATACCCACCTTATAGTTTGTGTTAATTGAAATTAAGCCTCACGAAAGTATTTATCTATTTTGCCTTTAAACTTTTGCTTTAGATTCGAATACAATGATCGAGTGATGAAATCCCGAATCAAGGTTGCGTTTTCACGCTTTTGGAGTACTTGTATTTTTATTGTTCTTACGTAGATACAATATAGTAATAATATATTCACAAGAAAAACGAAAACCAATATATCTACAATATAGTAAAAGATTGATTTGTGTTTAATTTAGGAAAATTAAACACGATTTATTTGGATATTATAATATAATAGAGAAAAATAACAAAAATGAGTATGTACGATATTCACGCTTTCCAAAAAATGAAAAGCTAAAACGCACAACTCACACAAACACGATACTAATAATGGCAACACTAAACACCTCCCCGGCAGCGGCACCAAAATGATAGTTGTGATTTTGTATACAAGTCTTAGGAAAGACGAGTATAAATGCGGTAAGTATTAATCGACACGATTTAGGGTAACCGTGAAGACGAATAAATTCCAAGTTCGTTCTCGAAGGAGGTGTGTGTATTAATGTGCCAATATATAAAATCAAGTTTGGATTAGTGTCGTTTTTGATTTAGAAGAGAAAAAAGTAAAGACGAGCTACGACTACGATTACACTACGACTTAATGACGTAAAACGCGAACGTAAATACGTAAAACGTGATGAAATTAAAAATTAAACCTAAAAATTAATTAAAAGATTAAACTAAGTCTAAAATAATATAAATAAGAATAAAAATCCAACAAATATATTTTAAAACCTTTTATTAATTAAATATTCAATTTTAAATGCTAATTAAAGCCCTAAAATTAAATATAATTAACAAAATGTCCAAAATATTATTTTATTGAGCTAATAACTCACTTATATTATTTAAAGACTAAAAAGTCTTTTTCCTAAATTTTAAAAACTATTTTTCTATTTTTAAAACACTTAAAACTATTTTTAAATTAAAATAATCATAAAAAATAATAAAATAATGCCAAAATTAATTTGACAATTTTAAAAACCCTAAAGTACACTAATGAATAGTATAAAATTGAAAAAGTTTGAAAAATGTAAAATTTTTCACTAAAAGACAAAACTGATTAATAATTAAACCCTAATTAAACTAATTTAACTCTAAAAATTAATTAAAACAGTGAACAGTAAATATTTTTTAAACTAAAAATCTTAAATTAATTTTCTGAATCTAAGAAAATTTTTAAAACTGAAAAATAATAATTTTTTACACTAAATGCCAAAAACAGTAATTAAAAAGTTAATTAAATTAGCTATTTAGTCTAAAAATTACTTAATCAACAGTAACAGAAAATTAAATTATACTGAAAAATCAGAAATTAAATAAGAAAAATTACAAAATTAAAATGAAGATCTAATTCCTAAAAAACACCACTAAAGACAAAAAAAAAGTAAGAACATGATAGTGACACTTGGAGTGTTTCTGTCTTTTAGTGTAGCAGTACAAACAAATACACTAGCAGGGGTAATGGTGTTCCCACTGCTAGTGTAAAAAAAAGGTCTGGGCACGTTTTGAGCTTAGGAAAGCTCTTGCTTTGGTTTTGCTTGGATACAAGGGCACCCCCACACTCATGGAAGTGGGGGGGGGGGGTCAGTTTATGCAAGAAAACACACAACTCCAAAACAAAAATCACACTCAAATGCTCTAAATAGTTACTGTATATCAGAAAAAAGAGGCCTGTGTTGTTTTGCTGGTGCAATTGGCAAAAGAGTGAATTTCCAGGGCTCAAGGACTTGCACAAAGGTTATCCAAATGACTTTAAACTAATCTAAAACCCTAGATCACCCTATCTTCTAACAATCAACACAAGTTCAAGGGAAATTTTACACTAAAATGGACAGAAAAGAGGATTTGCTGATTTTTATGATATGTTACCAATATTGAGCATGCAAATTTGATTTTATCCTACAAAACCTAAGGCAAATGACTGATTTTAACTACCACTAACAAATGGAGTCTGTGCAGATTACTTTAGGCCAAATATTTGTCAAACACTTAATCTAAAAAGTAGATCCAAACACCCCCTTAAAATCAGAAATCTAATTTTTACCAACCAAATGCTTACCAAATGGGCTTAAACGGATTCAAAACTACTCTAACATGCATATAAAGCATTTACAAGCAATATGCAAACAAAGAATTAAACAACTAAGCAGGCAACACCTAATCACATAAATCTCAAAGAAAGCTCAAAAAAACTTAACCAATTGGGGTTCAAAGCCCTAACCTGGCTGACTGCCTTCCAAATGGTTTGTGAGAGAGCTATTTCTTGGCTTATGGACAAGTGTTGATGTAAAGAAAAGCCAGGTGGGGACTACTGTAGTCCCAAACACCCCTATATATCTTCAAAAACTTGAAGAATCCTTGAACCTGCCAAGAGATATCCAACACAAAAGAAAGTGACCTAAGATTCAAGCTTATAGGCTATAAGCTTGACTTATGGACAAGTCAGCTTATAGCTTATAGCTATAAAAATAAAACTTGGAAACTGAATTTTTGAAATCCTTGAAAACACCAATTTTTGAAATCTTTGAAACACACTTTCTGAAACCCTTTTAAAACAAATAAAGAAAGACTTATACAAACTTACAGGGCTTGTTTGGTTGTAAATCAAACAAGTCTTATAAGCTTCTATAAGCTGCTAAGAGAAACGGTCTTATGGCTTAAGTTTCCTTTCACCAAAAGTCAGTTTCCTTAAAGGGACTTAACACGAATCCAAAATATTAAACTAAGTTTTATACTCAAACAAGAATTAAAAAAGGAACACAGTGATTATCAATGCAAGGTTTTCTGAAAATTACTCTAAATATTCAATTTCTAAAAAGAAGTTACAATTGATAAAAACTGGAAAAAAGCCCTATCCACAGGTTAGAAGGTGCTTATATAGCATCAAAAAGAAGAATCTAGGCCTAGAAAAACTAATAATGAAAATTCCAAGAAAGCCCTTGGTCAATGGTCAAGAAAATGGCATGTGATGCTAGCTGGATTGGAAGTTGTTGTTTTGTGATCATAGTCGTTGATAGAGTCCTTTGGGACCAAGTTATGATATGTAGCCGTTGATTTCCTGCCAAGATTCCCATTTTACCATTTTTGAACAAGCAGGGGACTTTGGGGGGGCATTTGAGGTCACGGGAATGGTAGTTTGTTGGTGGGTTGGGTTAAGGGTAAGGTGGATTAGGGATCTGGAAAGAATCAAAGGATAACCCTTTGATTTTAAGGGAAACAAGGATTAGGGTTTATGGTGTTGTATGGTGATGAACATGTGTTTTAATCTCGTTTTAGGGGGGATTAATTTAAAAAATCTGTTTCCCTCATAAATTAAAAACTGATTATTAATAATTAGTTTAAAAAATCAAGTGGAAAGCTGACGTGTGGGCTAGGATGAAGTGGAGTAGTGTGATTGGTGGTGGAGGGTGATGTGGTGAAACGATTGGCTGGGGAAAATTGTGTTGTTTTGGCAGATTTGACCCCCCATGAACCCAATACTTGCTATATCAAGTTTTCAGTTGTAAATGAAGTTTGCAACTTCATACTTTGGCCACAAAGGTTTATCAAACATGTTCACAAGGGCATTTTATGCAATAAAAGCATTCTTCAAGGACCAATCTTGTACAACCTTGACATTTTAGGGACCCCAATGTAATTTTGAGGATTTACAGGGGTATAAATGACAAGTATTCAATTCTTAAGGGACCATTCTTGCCAATTCTTCAAACTTCAAGGACTTAAATAGAAATTCATGATTCGGGCCCGGTTCTTTGTGCGGCTTCGTTTCCCGTGTTCGTTTTTGCTTGATTCCTTTGATCTTTTGGTGAATTCACGATATCCATACCTGAAATACACAATGAACAAACACAGGCATACTTTTGGGTATTTTGACGATATTTTAAGCATTTTAAGACCGATTTGGACGATGAGACTATGTATAAATACAGTCTCATCAGGCATGTACTTCATACTTCATATCTTGAGAGACGTGCTTGAGATAATGGTCTTCTCATCGTTAATAGAGTTTCTTCACTTGGAGACTTTTGAGGGGTACTCCAACTTGTTGACCACGACTTCATGATTATTTCTTCAATCGCTAATTGGGATTTTGAGATACGACGATCCGCCTCCTTTTCGGACTTGGATCTATTTATCCTCATACCTTGTTAGGGTCTTTTCGGATAGACTTCTCCATGATCTTTACGGGAGTTGATTGCTTTTCGTCGTGAGTCTTGATCCTTCATATTGATTTTGGGAATAATGCTTTTCACATCACCTTGGATCTTTAGCAATAAGATTGAATCCTCATGCCTCGTTAGGGCCTTTTGGACTCGCCAATCTTCGCGCCCCGCTTCATAATTTATGCCTTGGCTATGAACTCTTATCATTACCGAGCAACTTTTAAACGATCTTGGGCTAGAAGCTAAGTAACTTTTCAAATCGTACGACCTTACTTATTGTAGATAATTTATTAGCAAGTGATGGGAGAATAGGCAAATAATTACACCAAGTGAGCTTGTGCAAGAATATCGACTTATAATTGACTCTATCATTTCTCGTCCTCCACAATTTAAAATCTCAAGTAATGAGACTCGTGGATGCTTAGCCTAATAAACCAATTAAGGTCTACATGGTTAAGGATACTAGCTAGAATAAACTTGGATAAGTCTATTCGGGTTGAGTCAAAATAATCGCAACGGGCCTAATATGTCAAAGACTTCAAAACTAGCTACACCACTTTATTAAAAAAATTTACTTTATTGCGGGATATATACATATGAAAGCAACGGTAAAAATTTAAAAATTACGACTATATGGCCAAAGTTAATAAAAAAATTGAAAAATACTGAAAAAGATGATTTTCCGGTTAAATAAAGGCATTTTCATGGAAAAGTCCACTTAAAACTTCGATAGAAGTCCCCCCTACACTTAAGATAAACATTGTCCTCAATGTTTAAGCATGTGGGAAAAATCTCCCCTACACTTAAGATAAACATTGTCCTCAAAAGTGCACTTATCCCTGTAATCACATCACCATACAAACACAAATAACCTAAAGAGGCCCCCCTACACTTAGGAGGTTAAAACATAAAAGGATAGATACTCGGGTTGCCTCCCGAGGAGCGCTTGTTTTTTATAACCGAGTCACGAGCCTGACTCGACCCAAAATTAGTTAATGGGAAACGTGGTGAGGGATGGAATCATCTCATGAGAGATGTCCTCACCAAAGTACAACTTCACTCGTTGGCCATTCACCTTAAAATTAGGTCCATTAGGTTGAGCGAGCTCGAGAGTACCATATGGAAAATTTTGGGCAATGGTGAATGGGCCAGACCAATGAGATTTCAGCTTGCCCGAAAAGATTTTCAACCGAGAGTTGAAGAGTAAAACTTTGTCTCCAACTTGTAACTCTCGGTTTTTAATCTTAGAGTCGTGAATGAGCTTAGTCTTTTCCTTATAGATCAAAGAATTTTCATAAGCCTCATTCCGGAGTTCATTCAGCTCATTGAGTTGGATCTTGCGTAGGTCACCGGCTTTGTTGATGTCGAAATTAGCCCACTTCAAGGCCCAGTAAGCCTTGTGCTCCAACTCAATGGGTAGGTGGCATGCTTTCCCGTACACGAGACGATATGGTGTACAACCAATCGGAGTCTTGTATGCGGTACGAAAAGCCCACAAAGCATCATCAAGTTTATCGGCCCATGAGGCACGATGCTCTCCCACGGTTCGTTCAAGAATTCACTTTAATCCACGGTTAGAGATTTCAGCCTGGCCATTAGTTTGTGGGTGGTATGCGGTGGAAAGACGATGATTTACACCATACTTAGCCATGACTCTTGCAAATTGATCATTGCAAAAATGAGTCCCGCGATCACTAATAATGGCACGAGGCACACCGAATCTAGCGAATAGCGATTTCAAAAAGTTACAAACCACCCTTGCGTCATTAGTGGGTAAAGCTTTGGCTTCAACCCATTTAGAAACGTAGTCAACGGATACAAGGATGTATTTGTTTCCTTTAGAGGAAGGGAATGGCCCCATAAAGTCGATACCCCTGTAGATTTGTAAATCTATGCTTATGTTTTTAGAGAGAGAAAGAGATAGAAAGATGGTGGATTAAACACACTTTTAGAGAGAGAAACATAAGAGAACTATGTGAAAAATATGATTAACCACACCCTCTCCATCAAAGGAGAGGGTTTATATACCCAAGCCTTGTAATGGGCTTGGGCTTACACTTTTGGGCCGGCCTACACATGTTGTAGGCTAGGCTTGGACTTGTTTGATAAGTAATAAAGATTAACTAAACTACGAGCTATTACATGGACTATTAATGGAGTGACCGATCCTTCTTAATACGTAAAACGTATTTCCAACAATCTCCCCCTAAGGGAGGTCACTCCAAACAAGGGCGTTACCCAAGTTACAATAATAAAATAAACCTAGCATACTATGCTTGTCTTGAGCTCGTAGTCTTCGTCTTTCTTTTTTCTTTTTCTTTTCTGGTGAACATGCTGATGTGATCTTTGATATCAATCTTTGTGCATTAATCTCTTGCCTTGATCTCGTGCATCCATCATTTGTGATCTTCGCCTCTTCGTGACCTCACGTCCTACATACTTATACCTTAGTAATTCTTGAAAGCTTCAGAGTTTGATACAGCGGAAGACATAACTTTTAGGCTTTCTTGAATTAGATGAGATATTAAGTGCATAAAGTATAAGCATGCGGGGACGACTTCTTCTCGGATTCCGCAACGCCACCGTCTTCAAATGCCGCAACATAAGTAGACACGAACGAAATGGCTTTGAACATTTCATTCTAAATCGGTAGCATTTTACCTCCGGTCGGTGAAGACCGTTGGACGATATTAGATATCGTACCCGTGACGGATAGTTTCAATTAAGTAACTTCCTGACAGGATTTCGCGGGTAAACCCGTTCTCTTTATTCGACCGTCCAAAGCTGACTGCGAACATAAAGAGTGAATCATTTGGATAATAATATCCTCATGATTGGAAGCCGTCAATTCATGTTCCTGGAACAAGTGAAATTCAATTAAGAACCGCACCATCGTTGCTTTCCAGTTGTCACTAGCATGATTCGTATAGAATCTTGCAAGTTACCTACCAAGTGCTGTTTGAGGTTAACACTAGAAGGATTTCCACTCATCACTGTGAACACTAAGGTATCACTCTGAGTGTTCTGGCAAGATCACAAAGATATTGCGTAGAGGCCTGGAACGTGTTTAAATTCAATTAAGAATTAAACAGCTGTTGCTTTCCAGTTATCACAAGTTTGATTCATAAAGAATCGCACAAGTCACCTACCATGAGCTTTTTGATGTTCGCTCAAGAAGGATTTCCATCTTCATTGTAAATACTTTCGTATTACTCGGATGTTCAGGCAAGATCATGAAGATTTTGCGTAGGACTCTTAAAATCTTTCTTACTTTTCACAGTGTGTGAAGAAGCAAGGAAATATGAAAGTGTGTCCTAATGAGATATTTGATGATCCCAAATGGCTCTAGACTCGATCGTGCATTTTAGATTTTAGTGATCGGAGGCTGGAGAGGAGTGCCACCTTTTCAATACCAATTTATTCGGAGTGAATAAATCAATAGATAACGTGTTGTCTCCGTGTGATTAAAACAAATATCTTTTAAGAGATATCTGAGTTAGCTGGGATGGGTTGTGCATTGCATCACTGGGTCCATGATGTCTGTCTTCAATATCAAGAATCATTAAAATGATCTCAATAGCATATGTATTGACCCGGTTTCTGCCTAAAGTTGTAAGGAGGGCTTCTTTCTTTACACCCTTTATCATTACAATTCTTTTTCATTCTTCAACCCCTTCAATGCTTACCAATACGTCATAACTAGCACCTTGTTGTGATTGTTCCAGTGCTAACTTAAGTACTTGGTCGGCATTCAGCTACGTTCACAATCTTTCTCCATCTTTCCTAAGGACTACTATTTCTAGCTATGGAATGTCCTTGGGAAGATTCCTCCGGTTCTAGAAGAATCATTGGACTTAACCTATCCTACCATCCTTATGTCACCACAATCTTCATCGTCGTGAATTAAATGAGGTTTGGGTAAGTATATGTCACCATGAAAATCCATTTTGATATGCAAATCTGTTTTGCTCCCCCTTAACATATGCCACGATATTCGAAAACATTTCGCATATGTCGGGATGAGCCAGCACATTAAGTTAAACCATTTGTGATAATATCCCATATTAAATCACATTTTCTCCCCCATATTAAAAATATTAACCCAATCGATGTTTTTAATATCAATTGATTTAATGAAGTTTTAACAAAGGTTTTGGGAAGAAAAATGCAAGTCCATTTTATCTTCATGATATCAAACGTATGAGATATGATACCGATTTGTAACATGATCACATATTCACCATATTAGAAAAGAATTGACAAGGTTGGACCTGATAGATGAGAACATCATATGATAAGATCAAATGGTTCTTGTCAGCATATGTTGGTCGCCTCGTCATGTCTGAAGTCATCTCTTGACACCACATGTACGATTGGTATTGTTGTCTTGACACCAACTTGTGAGCTTGGCATGTTCGGCATCGAAGATTCTGAATGCTTGACAATTGCTCCCCCTCAATTGTTGACCCGTGTTCTATCGAAAGAGCTGTAGTCGTCAGTTGAGTAGTCGCATCGTCGAGTATGTAGATACCAATTGTAGATAGCAATGGTTGTAGAGATGATAGCTTCATAAAAACAAGACTTCTCTTGTTTTAACAAATAAATGCACTGAAACGTACATAGATTTGTGTTAGACCAAGTTATAAAGTAAACTTGATCCCTTACAAGGTTTTAAAGTAAACCTTGCCCGAGAAAATTAATTCCCGTTGTGAGCCAAAGCTTTCATAAGAAATACTTGACTTTAATGTGAAAACCGGGTTGCAGTCAGAGATAACTACAAGCCATTTAGGCATGTTTTATGAGATATTTACAACTTTTGTACGAACTCTATTTATGGCGCCGTGTCGATATTAATCAACATTTCTAAGGCCGTAAATATTATCGTACCAAAAGACATGCCTTTGAAAAATAAAGTAAAAATATTTTTGGATTTTTCTGAATTTTTCAATTTTTATGGTTTTTATATGGTTTTAAATTTTTGTATTTTGCTTTTGAGGATAAAAATATAAACAATATATACAAATGATCACCAAGGATACGGAGAATAGTTTTACCACCACTATTCTTTCGCTTCATCTGCTAGCTCCTTAAGAGTCTCAGGCGAGAAGGTTCTCATTCCTAGCTTGTCGGCCAAAAATTCAATTCGAGCGCGATCTAAAGCCTTCGTGAAAATATCCGCCAATTGATACTCAGATCGGACAAAGTAAAGCTCTATTACTCCATTTTCCACTTGCTCCTTGATGAAATGGTAGCGAATGTCAATATGCTTCGACCGGGAGAATTGAACGTTGTTGCAGCATAAGGCAATTGCACTCTTGTTGTCACAGTACATCGGAATCTTGTTGAAACCTAGACCATAGTCGGTTAATTGCGATCTCATCCAAAAAATTTGAGCACAGCAACCGGACATAGCTATGTATTCTGCTTCCGTACTTGAAATTGCAGCGCTTTTCTGCCTTTTCGATGCCCAACTGATTAGTCGATCTCCTAATAGTTGCAAAGTTCCACTCGTGCTACGCCTTGTATCTTGACAACCCGCGTGATCCGCATCTGCATATGCCATTAATGCAATAGAAGAGTCCTTCGAATACCAAAGTCCCCGATTAATGGTTCCTTTAAGATATCGAAAGATCCTTTTAACAGTAGCTAAGTGTAACTCAGTAGGCCTAGTTTGATACCTGGCACACATACATATAGCAAACTGAAGATCAGGTCGACTGGCTGTGATATACAGAAGAGTCCCGATCATTCCACGATAAAGTGTCGGATCAACAGCAACTCCATGTGGATCTGCATCAAGCTTAGTTTTCTCCACCATTGGAGTGTCCACGGGGTCGCAAGATTCCATCTTATATTTCTTAAGCGATTCAAGGGCATACTTTGATTGATTGATAAAGATGCCTCTGGGACTCTGAGATATCTGAAGACCTAAGAAGAATGATACCTTGCCCATCATTGACATCTTAAACTTGGAAGACATGAGTGTCCCAAACTCATCCGATAAGGTTTGGGTCGAGGCTGCAAATATAATATCATCAACATATATTTGTACCATAATCATATCTTTACCTTGTTTCTGAATGAACAGCGTAGGATCCACCTTGCCTTTAGCGAAGCCTTGCGTAATGAGGAATTGTGACAAAAGATCATACCATGCGCGAGGAGCTTGCTTCAACCCATAGAGAGCCTTCTTAAGCTTGTACACATGATTAGGATAATTAGGATTCACAAAACCATCCGGCTGTTGAACATAGACTTCTTCCTTGATTTCACCATTAAGAAATGCCGTCTTCACATCCATCTGATAGACGATCATATTCATATGGGCTGCATAAGCGAGGAATAGTCTAATGGCTTCCAAACGGGCAACAGGTGCAAAGGATTCCATAAAGTCGACGCCCAATAATTGCTTGTATCCACGAGCTACTAGTCGAGCTTTGTTTTTCAATATTCCGCCTAACTCATCGAGTTTCACCTTGTAAACCCATTTCAAAGTGAGTAACTGCACTTGATCCGGGCATGGGACAAGTTCCCAGACATCAAGACGTATGAATTCGTTAAGTTCTTCTTGCATAGCTTCTATCCAACAGGATTGACTAAAAGCTTGTTGCCATGTCTTAGGTTCAACTTCAGTGAGAAAAGCATCAAAGTGACAAAACATTGCACTTTCTTGTAACTGACTTCGTGTGGATACCGGACGATTAGGGTCACCAATAATAGAATCTATAGGATGATCCTTTGTCCACTTGCTGTCATGTTCACGAATCCGTGGATTGGAGTAAACTGTAGAAGGAGCTTCCTCTGAGGTGGACGACCCGGCTTGATTAGGGTCGGGAATAGATACACCAAAGAATGGAAGTTCACGCATTTGAGCGAATTCCAAATCGTGATCATCGTCATCCTCTTCATCATCAATAGGCATGACATGGGTAGTTGTTACTTGTGTTGGTTGAGAATTACTCGTTGTTGGTATATCTTGACCAATTGGTGGTGCAGATGTGTCTGATTGTGCTTCGGTTGCTGGAGCGACAACTTCGGTTACCGGAGCTATTACCTCAGGTTCTGGAGCAACAATAGTTGGAGGAGTAAAGAATTCATCAAAGAACGGTTGAAACAACGTATCCCATTCATTCCTAGTAGGTGGTATAAATGATGATGAAGTAGGGTTGTTTGGGACAAGACCAGAACTAATATTACTGGGTCCCATTTCATGAAGTGCGGGTTCAGAGCTGCTTTGCTCAGAAGCCATTGCTGTCAGCTCATCAAAATCAACATTCATAGTTTCGAGGATCTTGCGAGAGTTACGGTTGTAGATTCGGTATGCCTTCTTTGCGGGGGCGTAACCAATGAAAATACCAATATCAGCCTTTGGTTGAAGTTTTCCCAAATTGTCACCATCATTATTTGGATAGCAAAGAGAACCAAATACATGAAGATATGATAAATCTGGTACTTTTCCATGGAGAAGCTCATAAGGTGTTTTACCATGGCGTTTACGAATTAGTGACCGGTTTTGGGTGTACACTGCTGTAGATACTGCTTCTGCCCATAAAAACAATGGAGCCTTTGCGTAAATTAACATCGTTCGAGCAGCTTCCATAAGTGTGCGATTTCGCCTTTCAACGACACCGTTTTGCTGTGGAGTGCGAGCAACGGATGTTTCATGAGAAATGCCAACTTCTTCATAATAATCACGCAAAATTTGATTCACAAATTCGGTTCCATTATCTGTACGAATGCGTCGGACAGTAGTGTTGAGTCGCACTTGAATCATCTTGAGAAATCTGATGATGAATTTAGGTGCCTCATTTTTTGCTTTAAGAAATTTCACCCATGTAAACCGAGAGTAATCATCCACAATAACGAGGATGTACTTTTTGCCACTAAGACTTTCAACACGCATTGGCCCACAAAGATCCATATGCAAAAGATAAAGTTTCTCTTGGTTGGTGTCTTCAGTCTTGGGTTTGTAAGACTTCTTAGTGCTTTTCCCCATTGTACACGCGGAACACAAATGATCCTTGTGAAATGATAGTTTAGGAAGACCACGAACAAGTTCGTTTTTCGCCAAGTGATTAATAGCGTCAAAGTTAAGATGAGATAACCGTCGATGCCATAACCATGACTTAGTCTTCGATGCTTTGGAGAGAAGGCATACGGGAGAAGCGGCCATCATGTCTTGTAGAGACAAAGTATACAAATTATTCCCTCGAGTACCTTTCAATAAATCAACCCCTTCCAAATTACGAATGAAGCAGGTATGCTCTCGAAAAGCAACTTCTAGGTTTGCATCACAAAATTGTCCCACAGAAAATAAGTTGTGACCGAGACCTTCCACGTAATACACTCTTGAAATTATAACATTCCCAATATGATATTCACCATAACCCATTATTTTTGCAATATGATCATTTCCAAATCGAACCGTACCAAGAAACTTGCTGACGAAATTTCTGAGCTGAGAGCGATCTCCGGTCATATGCTTGGAGCAACCAGAGTCCAAATACCAGAGAACAATTTGGACCACCTGTTTTCAATAACAACAGTAGACAATGCATTGGAAACTATTGGTTCCGGAGTGTTAGCAGATACAGATATAGAATTATCAGAATTACTAACATTTTTGAGATCCTTAGATTTCCTGCGTTTTCTAATGTGAGTTTTAGCACTAACAGGTTTTACTGTTCCAACTTTCTTAGGTTTTGGATTATTCGCGGGCACTACAGTGGGAGTAGACCTATTTAAAGGGCACTTGGTTCCTACAGTAGTGTCGGTGTTCCTAGTTAAAGGACACGCTTGTGTCTTGGTAGCCTTGGTACTCCTAGTTAAAGGGCACGCTTTCTTCGCTGTAGTGGGAGTGATCCTAGTCAAAGGACACATATTTCCTACTATAGTGAAAGTTCTACCAGTGGGGCGCCACATCCAGCCAACTTGGGTTAACACTTTCCCAGTCGGTTTCCATTCTAATCCATTTTTCCGGGCATGCATCTCATTCACATGGTCAATAAGGCAAGAATCATGACGACTAGAAAACATACATTCATTGCAATTCCAACATTTTAAATTAGAATTCACAGTAGGCTTAGAACGCTGCACAACCGCAGAGCCTTTAGGTTTAGCTACATGATTCTTTTTATTCAAAACAGAAATAACATTCCTAGGATGGGCTTCTACTTTCTTCTTCACTTGACTACTAGATGGGGGCAAGATCCTATCATTCTTCTTGTTTCTTTTAAGCTTAGATCTTTGAGCCTTAGTAGTGGTGCTTACTCCTGTAGAAGGCAACACGGGAATATTAGAAGCTAGTTTTGATTCCGCCTTATCTTTAGTGACCAAAGTTTGAGATGGTTTAGTCCTAGGGCCCCTGTTAAGTGGTGTGACGGCTATAAGGTTCCTTTTGATTGCACTAGAGGACGATGCTGAGATAGTGGCTGCGTTATCCACAACATTCTTACCTTTTAGAGTACGAAGTGTTTCCTTTAACTCAGCCAAGACCAGATTTTTATCACAAATTTGTTTCCTCAAATCAGATATTTCCACCGACTTTCGATTCAATTGATCAATCAATGATTGATTCTGTGCAGTGGTATCAACACATGCTGGCTGTACTGAATCGAAAAGTCGTGTATTTTTCTGTTTTAAGTTATCAACTTTGGACAACATCTTGGAAACTCGATTATCTAGATCAAGTTTAAAATTCTCAGCGGCCTCAAGTACGTTCACACAGTTAAGCTCCTTAGATTTCTCTAATTCTATCGGCAAAGAGTTAGCAACTTTGTCACTTGGCTGACGCTGTTTTGATTGTAAATTCAATCGAAAATTCTTTTCAAAGTTTGCATCATCGATATTAACACCTTCGAATGACGTTTCAAAGATTTCTTGAATAAATTGTTGCTTGCATTCAAGCGAAATACAATGCGTTTGAATCTCATCAAAACGTTTTGAAAGCGATGAATATGAATCTTGAAGCTTTAAAAATTCAGCGTCAGATTCGTGACAAGTACTATCTACCACATTATCCACAGATTCAACATTATGCACAATAGAATCATTATCAACACTTGTATTCACACAGACAGAAACTATATCATGAGACATCACTTGCTTCAGAAGCAGATCATTTTGGCGTGAAACCCGTTCTATTTCAAGTAAACTGTTTTCGTAAGCATCATCCATTTCATTGAAAACACGTCTAACTTCGTCTAATTCCAAAGACAAATCTTGATCAAGATTACTAAGACAAGCCTTAACATTCTTTACAAACGGAACAATTTCATCTCGAAACGCAGCTCTAGTGTGCTCAAAGTTCCATTCACCTTCCGTTATGGCTGTGGCCGTCGTACGTTCCAAAATGACCTTGTCAAAATCGGCTAAGTGTTGGTGAACCGCATTTAAGTTAACGGACGCCTTACTTACCGGTGGAATTAACTTCGTTAAATCCTTTTTGACGAGTGTAGGAGACGTACTAGGAAGGTTTTCATTTGACAAACTTTGGGGCACAAGAACTGTTAATTCTGCTAATTCCTTTTGTAAGCGAATGCGTGTCTTTTTCGAAAATTGATCTTTGTTATGTTGATCATAATCAATTGTATGGAATTTTGAAAGCATTTTAGAATGAGTTTCATCCCCAAGTGATTGTGTCTCTGCAGTACTACGAACAAAAGGTGCTTCTTTCGATTTGCCAATTATGGTCATGTCATAAAGGCCGGGAATATATTCCTGAGCTTGTTTTGCATAACCGGGATTAGGTGGTAAATCTTGAAGACGCTTAAGTTCGAATTCTTTAAATGATTTAGTTAAAAGATGAACCTTTTCTGTGGAAGCGTATTGTTTTAAAAGCTGTTGTTCTTTGAATTTAAGAAGTTTGGTAGCATTAATTTCCGATTCAACCTTTTTAGACTCGAGAGTTTCGAAATCCATTTTAAGTTTCTGAAAATCATTGACAACCGACTCTTTTTCTTTTAATTCATTGGAAAGATTAGCTTTTAATGATTCTATTTCTTTCAAGTGTTCAATCTTTTCAAAACGAAATTGGTCAAATTCAGAACATGTTATTTTCTCTTCTTGAGGGACCATTTCAAAAGTTTTGACCTTTTCTTTATGCAACGCAAGCTCAGCAGTTAGGGTGGAATTCGTATCTACGGATTGTCTGAGGGCCATATGCATTTGATCAATAATATGTTTAGGCACCATGACCAAATCATGTGGAGCATAAGATTTCATACCCGTCGTAGCATTTGGTTGAGGTTCACTCAAATGTGTAGGATTGAGTACCACATCATTTGAGTTACTAGTCCCCGAATGCTGTTCGAGGTTGTCATTTTCATGCCCAACTTGATGTTGGTTATCATCAATATTATTAGATGTGGTTGGTACCTCACTGATGACATCAGAACCGTAGTGAGAGAGATTAGCAACGAGAGCAGCTTGGGCAGAGTAAATGTCATCACAATCCGAATCGTATGCATCAAGATCGTCCGCTTGATAAGCTGCATTAGAAGTGGAAACGACTGCAATGCCTTCAGTATCTGCTGCCCCTGGGTCTGCAAGAAATGCTAACTCCTCTGAATCCAAAATCTTCCCCTTAGATTGAGCATCAACCAAATATATCTTCTCACGAAACCATGCATCATCCCTCCTCCTTTTCGGCTGAGTGCATTCCCTAGCCATATGACCTTGTCCTCGGCAATTGTAGCAAGTCACAACCTTTTTAGGACCACTAGGACTTCCATTTCCATTAGCTTGAGAATTCACAGCTTGATTGTTCCCAGTCCTTGTAGGAGGTCCATATGAATTTTGCCTTCCCTGAATAGGTTGCACCATCACTTGACCATCTTGAACAGTGGCTTGTTGTCGAGGATTTGATGAGGTGCGGAGCTGATTGTTTGTTGGTGGAAATCCTCTAGTTGCAACAAGTTTTGACAAGTAGGCGGTGAGATGGTTTAAAACATCAGCTGGCGTATCATTTGGAGTAAAGACCGGTGCTTGGATTGGTGGAAGTTCATTAGAGTAGAAAGCTTGTGCTGGTTGTGCTTCAATTGGAAAATATCCTTGTTGAGGAGTATAGCCCAATGGAGAAGTGTTGGCTTGTGATGGTGTTGATTGATATGGTGGTTGCTGTTGAAAAGATTGTTGATGAACACTTTGTTGATATTCTTGCTGTGGCATCATTGGTGGTTGATAAGATGGTTGTTGTGGTTGCTGATAGATGTGTGGTGGTGGCTGCTGCAAGTATGATGGTTGTTGATAAGTAAAAGCCATGTTTTGTTGAGAAGCATACATTGCAAGTGGATCATGAACTTGAGGTGTAGACAACCGAGCCTCGATCACATGGCATTCGTGTTGTTGAAGAAAAGCTTGAAGTTGATCCACATTGGTGTTATGCAAGTCCTTAGCCAATTTAACATCCGTCACGTATTTTTTCCATTCGGGAGGAAGAGTGTTCAAATACTTGGTGTTCAATTGAAAAGTAGGAATTTCCATGCCATAAATATTTAGCTCATTCAACAATAGGGTAAATCTCAGATAGTAATCATTGAGAGTCTCCCCTGGCACATAGGCAAACTTATCAAAAGTATCATAAAGCTTACACTCTCGTTCTTGTTTAGTTAACGAGGTCCCTTGCATTAGAACCCGAATTCTATCCCATAACTCTTTGGCAACTTTATGTTTGCTGACGAGTTTGTAGACATCTGGAGGAAGAGCTTGGAGAATGATGTTTGTAGCATACTTATCACATTTATCTTGAATCTTCATATCTCCAGTCAACTCACCCGTTGTGCGAGGACGAGTGGTTGTACCTTCCGTCACAGTACCATAATCTAATGGTCCATTGAGCACCGATGCCCAAATTAGATGTCCATTCTCCTTGTTCAACATATAAAGTTCCATACGAGAAGCCCATTCCTCATACATAGTCTTCACCAACATTGGTGGACGATTATCCGTACCCGAGAGGATGGACTTATCCGTAAGAGATGTATACTCCATTTCAATAAGTTAAGATTTACAAAGTTGATCGAACAATGAAATAAGGTTAAGTGTTTTTGTGTTGTTGTGAGTTATAATCGAGAAACAATGTTAAAATCCCCTAAAATATGTTCTCGATAAACCAAAAATTCCAAGTCAAAATTACACACGATGTTCGAAATTTTTTATGGAAAAAAATTGTGATTATCGGAATGCCAGATCAGAATGTCAGATCGTAATACTTGATCGGAATGTCAGATCGTAAAACCAGATCGGAATGTCAGATCGTAACACCAGATCGGAATGTCAAATCGTAATACCAGATCGGAATATAGCCCTGTCGAAATGTTGTTGGTATCGGAATGTCAGATCGCAAAGCCCTATCGGAATGTTCAGATCGCAAAGTGGCTGACAAAATTCGAGCAGAGTAACGACTTAAAATACTACCTTATACCCGTCGGAATCTCAGATCGCAATAGCTTATCGGAATGATTCAGATCGGAATAAGTGATAAAAATCCCACGATCGCAATGTAGAAACCAATCCCTTTCCGATGGACGGTTATTGCGATGGAAGCCCAAGTACAATTGTACTTTCCGATGGATGCTTCTGCTGAAATTTCGGAATGAAGAACACCCAACTTTTTTGCACTTTTGATCCAAGAAAGATGATGTTTTAACGAAAACCAAGATACCAAGAACAGTTAACACGAATCCCTATGTTATACTACTTTAAACTCCGATCCAACACCAAAAAAATTTTTGAAGATTCGGCTAAAAACAAACCACAATCTACGAAATGTTTAGAACACAATACTCAACACAAAAACAAACCTATATTTCATCCCAAGCTCTGATACCATTTGTAGATTTGTAAATCTATGCTTATGTTTTTAGAGAGAGAAAGAGATAGAAAGATGGTGGATTAAACACACTTTTAGAGAGAGAAACATAAGAGAACTATGTGAAAAATATGATTAACCACACCCTCTCCATCAAAGGAGAGGGTTTATATACCCAAGCCTTGTAATGGGCTTGGGCTTACACTTTTGGGTCGGCCTACACATGTTGTAGGCTAGGCTTGGACTTGTTTGATAAGTAATAAAGATTAACTAAACTACGAGCTATTACATGGACTATTAATGGAGTGACCGATCCTTCTTAATACGTAAAACGTATTTCCAACAATCCCAAACATCAAAGATTTCACATTCTTGTATGAAATTCTGAGGCATCTCGTCTTTATGTGTGATCTTGCCTTGTTTTTGGCAAGCATCACAATGTTTAACCATCTCGTGAGCATCACGATAAATGGTGGGCCAATAAAATCCCGAGTCAAACACTTTTTTGGCGGTGTAGTTGGGACCAAAGTGACCACCGGTGGGTCCTTTGTGGCAAGCTTCGAGAATGTCTAAAGCTGCCGGTCCATCAACACATCGGCGAATAATCAAATCAGCACATTGTTTGAATAGATACGGGTCATCCCAAAAGTAAGTCTTAATGTCTTTGAAGAACTTCTTCTTTTGCTGGGATGTTAACCCGTCGATGAGAATTCCACCCGCTAAGTAGTTTGCAATGTCCGCAAACCACGGGGTTTCATCAGAATTCGAGTTGATAGACATTAAGGTCTCTAGGGGAAAAGAGTCATTGATCTCTTTGTTCGGATGATCCCCTTGATAAGGATCCTCAAGTCTACTGAGATTATCCGCGGCTAGATTTTCAGCTCCCTTCTTATCACGAATTTCGATTTTAAATTCTTGAAGTAGCAAAACCCAGCGAAGAAGTCTTGGTTTGGAATCTTGTTTAGTTAACAAGTACTTCAACGCGGAATGATCGGTATAAACGACTGTGGTGGAAAGGACAAGGTAGGGGCGAAATTTTTCAAAAGCATAGACAACAGCTAAAAGCTCTTTTTCGGTTGTCGTGTAATGCAATTGAGCCCCAGTCATAGTCTTGCTAGCGTAATGGATCGGTTGGAGTGTTTGTTCACTCTTTGGCCCAAAACCGCTCCAATAGCATTGTCGCTAGCATCGCACATCAACTCGAAAGGCAGCTCCCAATTAGGGGTAACCAAGACCGATGCTTTAGTAAGCTTATCCTTAAGCAAGTTGAAGGCTTCAATACACTCGTTGGAAAAGATAAAAGGAGTATCTTTTTCCAAGAGGTGGGTCATCGGGCGAGCGATTTTAGAAAAATCTTTGATAAAGCGACGGTAGAAGCCCGCATGACCGAGGAAACTTCTCACACCCTTCACGGTTGAAGGTGGAGGCAACTTAGAAATAACATCGACTTTAGCACGGTCCACTTCAAGACCGGCTTTGGAGATTGTGTCCTAGCACGATGTCCTCTTTTACCATGAAATGGCATTTTTCCCAATTAAGAACAAGGCGAGTGTCTTCACACCGCTTAAGCATACGTTCTAAATTAGCAAGGCAAGCAGAGAAAGAATCGCCATAAACCGAGAAATCATCCATGAATACTTCCATAGTTTCTTCAACCATGTCATGGAAGATAGCCATCATACACCTTTGGAACGTCCTAGGAGCATTGCATAAACCAAAAGGCATGCGTTTGTAAGCAAATGTTCCATAGGGACAAGTGAATGTGGTCTTATCTTGGTCTTTGGGATCGATGGGAATTTGAAAGTACCCGGAGAAACCGTCTAAGAAGCAGTAATAGTCATTACCCGCTAGACGTTCAAGCATTTGATCCATGAAAGGAAGAGGAAAGTGATCTTTTCTCGTGGCATCATTGAGTTTGCGATAGTCGATACAAACTCTCCACCCAGTAACGAGACGAGTGGGAATCAACTCGTTGTGTTCATTGGGAACAACGGTTATTCCGCCCTTCTTGGGCACACAATGGACGGTACTTACCCAAGGCGAATCCGAAATAGGGTAAATCAAGCCGGCATCTAGAAGTTTGATAACCTCTTGTTTGATGACGTCATGAATGCGAGGATTAACCCTTCTTTGGCTCTGGATTGCGGGTTTAAAGTCATCTTCCATGAGAATCTTGTGAGTACAAAAGTTCGGATCAATTCCGCGGATATCGGAAATTTTCCAAGCAATTGCCTTCTTATGATCTTTGAGCACGGCGATGAGGCGAGATTTCTCTTCTTCTTTCAAGTCCTTCGCGATGATGACGGGCGACTTCTTCTGATCTTCAAGGAACACGTACTCGAGATGGGGCGGCAACTCCTTAAGTTCTAAATCCGGAGGATTTTCGATTGGAGGCGTATTCAAAGTCGGAGCATCGATAGCAATAACCTTGGGAGATGGTAGAGGAATATGATCTTCTTTGAGAAGGTTCTCGATGAGACGCATATCTTCATCCCAATCGATTGTAGAATCGTCATTTGCTAAGTTCACATCTCCCATGGTGGCTTCCAAATCTTTCCAAAGGAAGTCACTTTCTCCAAATAGAGATAGTGATGAGTCAATAGAGGAAACGGTCTCAACATTGGGAAGAGAGGTAGGAATACTTTTACAAGCATCTTTAAAGTGTTCTTCACAAGCCTCATCAAGAACGTCGATACAATTAACACTCTCGTAGGAATAAGGCTGTTTAGAAAGCTTTCCCATGTTGAAGACAATTTTATCGTCACCCACTCTCATGATAAGCTCACCCGCTTCAACATCGATGAGAGTGCGACCGGTCCTCAAGAATGGACGACCAACGATCAATGGCACACGAGGGTCCATGTCGTAGTCAACGACAACGAAATCGACAGGAAAAGTGAATTTGTCGACGCCTACAAAGACGTCTTTGGCTATCCCCACTGGATAAGCAACCGTACGGTTAGCTAATTCCAAAGTCATTTTGGTGGGGACTAGCTCAGGGAGAGATAATTGCTTCCAGACACCTAAAGGCATTAAGTTAATACTGGCACCTAGATCGGCTAGGGCCATGCAATTCTCTACTCCCGGGAAGTTGCAAGGGATTAAGAAACGACCCGGATCACCAAGCTTGGTTGGCAATTTCCTTAAGAGCACTGCATAGCAATTCTCATTAAGTTGGGTGTTAACAATATCAAGAAGCTTCTCCTTGTCGCTAAGAAGATCTTTGAACATTTTCGCGTATTTGGGCATGTAAGCGAGAGCCTCAGCGAAGGAGATGTTAAAATTCAATTCTTTAAACATTTTAAGAAAGTTCGAAACCTAAATATCATCCTTGCTTTTGAGCTTCTCTTTCCTCAACCTTGAGGGGTAAGGTATATCGGAAGAAGAGGAAGGCTTTGGGAGAATAGGATCACTCACATCCTTGGGTGGAGGAGGGGTAGAAGTAAGAGGTGGAGAAATTGGGGAAGTAGAATGTTGAGGAATAGGAGCAGGTGACTCGTTTTCCTTAGTCACAATCACCGGTGGAGGTATAGGAAGCTCGGGTTCCTTGGTACCTTTGCCACTGCGAGTGGTGATTGCTTTCATCTCCCCTCTTGGATTCGCAACGGTGTTACTCGGAAGAGTACCCGAAGAAGAGGATTGATTACCTTGGGAGAAACCAGCCATCATGTTCCTTAAGTCATTCGTTTGACTTGCCAAAGTGTTTCGCATATCAGCTCGAAGATCGTTTCCTTGTTTCACCATGTCTGCTTTCAAGTTGAGCACTTCCCGCTGGAGATTTTCCACGATCACATCATTGGTCCTCGTGTAGGTTTCAACATCTTGGTGTAATGCGGTGGGTTGGTTGGGAGGAGGAGCATGGTAGGCGGGTTGTTGATAAGCAGGTTGTTGGTAAACTTGGTTGTTTCTTTGAGGTGGATATGGTTGTCTTTGAGGTGGTTGGTATGGTGCACGAGGTTGTTGTTGTTGTTGAGTAGGGCGAGTGAGGTTTTGTTGTTGGTTTGGGTTGTTAGGAGGAAAACCGGGTGGGGAAAGAAAGTTGTTAGAGCGGTAGCTAAGCAAGTTGCGGTCACCTTGAGGACGAGCTTGATAAGCGGCCGGAGGATAGGTACGGTATGCTGCATTAACATTCTCAGAAGGATAGTATTGGGTGGCGGTACAAGTGGTGTAAGAGTGAGGACCCCCGCATATCTCACATGGTTGGCTGACAGCATTGACTTGAGCGTTTTTAGCGTTGATGCTGTTGGTGTTGCTGGCGGTTTGGGTAGCAAGCGATTCAAGAAGCGTAGTAATTTTGTCAAGTCGCTTGTCGTGGTCACTAGTACTAGCACTAGCGGCATTGGTCCGCACACTCTTGGTTTGCACACGAGACTTATTTTCAATAATATCCCAAGCGGCATTAGAAGTCTTAACCAAAATATTACCCCCCGAGACACTATTTAGTGAATCTTGGTCATTCATGCTTAAACCATTATAAAAAGTGTTAATTTGGTGCACTTTGGTAAAACCATGTTGTGGGCATTTTCTTAAAAGATCTTTGAAACGATCCCAAGATTCACTAAAAGACTCATCGTACTTTTGTTCAAAATTGATAATTTCATTCCGCAAAGCGGTAGTACGAGAGGGTGGGAAAAAGTAGTTTATAAACTTGGTCTCCAAATCCGTCCACGCCAGAATACTTTGTGGCGGTTCCTTAGCAAGCCAATGCCGGGCTTGTCCCTCTAAGGAGAAAGGAAAAAGTTGCAAACAGATTACCTCTTGTGGAACACCATTGAATTTGACCGTATTTGTGAGTTGCAAGAACCTTTTGATGTGGTCATGAGGATCATCAATGGTACGCCCCAAGAATGGTTGAGCAGAGACCATCTGAATAAAGCCGGATTTGAGCTCAAAGTTGTTGGCTGCAATCGCGGGTATGACAATTGGATCATTGTTGCCCTCCACATGTGCTTGTAACAGTTCAATCATAGGGCGATTGTCCGGTAGAGGTTCATTGTTGTTGTTATTATTTTTGTTGAGAGGTGGATTGTTATTGTTGTTATTGTTTTGAGGTGGGTTATTGTTGTTGTTGTTGTGTACACCGGCCATGTCTAAGTCTTCGAGAGGCTCGGGCTCTTGATAAGACGTTGATCGTTTACGCATGCACCTGCAAAAGAACTAACAAAGCAAACAAGAAATATTTTTGTCTTTTTTATGTTTTTTACTTTTTAGGATTTTTTGAAAATTTTATATTTTTTAGGGTTTTTGAAAGTTTTTATGAAAAAGTAACGTTCACGGTGAACGGATCCCAAAATCCAAGTTCTCACAAAAAACTGTTAATCTTAACGAGAAGAGCCGGCAGCGGAGCCATTTGATACATACGTTTTCATAGGGTTCAGATAAGTTCTCGGTATCTTCTCGAATTGATCACGGCTCAAAGTGGAATGATTGTTCTTGGTGACAAACAAAATGGTTTGGTTATCTATTCTACTTAAAAGGTAAATACACGAAATAAAAACAATAAACTAAAAGCGATTAGTTAATAAAAACAACACAATATGAATAATAAAATGTGAATTTAAAGCGAAATAATTAATAAAAATAAAACTAAAAGACGAAATTAACTATCGACTCGAAAATAAAGTTTACTAAATGAAAAAAGAGAGAATAAAACTAAAATGGTACTTTAAAGCTAAACGAGGAAAAACCTAAAGCGGGTACTAAATAAAATATAAAACTTGAACTTTACGTAAAAATATTAATTTTAAAATTGGAAGAAAAATTCAACTAAAAATACGTAACTTTCAAAAATAAAATCGGAACAACTTTCAGATAAAACTAAACAATTACGGAACAATACTATTAAATAAACAAGCTAGCAGGCTAGCTGCTGGAAGCAGCCAGGCAGCCTGCTTAATTTGGCGGGAAAAAAAGGTAAGCTAGCAAGCTAGCTGGTGAAACATATAATTTGTTCGGAACTTTTTATCTGGTTCGGAAGATTTCTTTTCGGAAGTTTTCTTTGTTCGGAACTTTTCAAAAGTTCCGGTTCGGAACTTTTTGCCACAAACTCTGTTCGGAAGTTTTTCTATAAATTGGTTCGGAAGTTTCATAAAAATCCGGTTCGGAACTTAAAAAAAAAAACTGGTTCGGAAGTTTTCAAACATCCGGATCGGAACTTTTCAAAAAAACTGGTTCGGAACTTTTTCTAAAAATCTGGATCGGAACTTTTTGCATAAAAAACTGGTTCGGAACTTTTAAATCTGGGTCGGAACTTTTTGGCAAGAAATTTGGTTCGGAACTTTGGGAAACAAAGAACAGTAGGTAATAAAAGAAAAACAGGGGAACACGATTTAAGCCAAAATCCACCAAGTTTTTTACCAAAACTTAAACAAAACTAACCACGAATCATCTACTAACCATAAACAACAAATCCCATCAATAAAAACATAAAACCCAATAACTTTTAAAGATCAAAATCAACCAAATAAGAACTTTAACTTTGAATCAAAGAACAAGATGAAATGGAAGGATTAAACTGATATATTAATGTAGAGTAAACAAAAGGAAAGATTAAACACTTACAAAATCAAAGATTCAACAAAATGAAAATCACCAACACCTTAATGGTGTTGGCTTCCTACGAAAGAAAAGAAAATATGACTGGGAATGAAAAACTTGTCAAAAAGTGTGAAGGAGTGGTCCTTATATAGTCCTTGTCTTTGGTTGGTGAGTGGGCTTTCTCCCGTTCTTCTTGTCTTCTCGTCTTTTCAGAAAAGTTGACGTTTTCGATTCTGATTCGGGATTTGTCGTCGATTAAATTCAACTCGTCCTTTAATTTCTTCGTTTAATAGACTTGAGTTTCTTCGACATATGTAAATCTTCCATCTTTGGTCCTTTTCTTCGATAAATCTTCAAATAGGCCCAGTGACTTCAAATCTTTTGCATCTCTTGGACAATAGACTTCGTCTTGAGTCTTTTTCTTCCATAAAACCCGTGCAATCCCATGTTTTCTCCAATATCCATCCGGTTGGCTCTGAAAACACAATAAACAAAAAAACCACGCATAATTCCAAACAAATGATATTAAATACGCGTTTCGGTCTCGTTTTAGCCAGAATTAAGTGGTAAAAGGATGTGTGTTTTCACACCTATCACTAACTCTGTGTTGTATCATTTGGGTTTGGAAAACCGTAGACATGTATGTTTTTAACAATGCGTAATTTAAGTTAAAACTTTTACGTCTCTTTGAAGTCGTTTGATATATCTTGTGTGCGATGATAACTGCCTAGCACCCAAATGTTGTAGTTCCGCTGCACATAGCATTTGGTGGGGTGTTGGAGATTGATAATCAGAGCCATGAGTTATAGAGAACTAGGTCGTTTTGAAAAATTCCTAAACTATAACTTTTGGTGTCGTAAGAAATTGTCCAAGCACACAACTATCCTGCATGGCTCCGGTAAGGTTTATTTTTGTATTCATGGTATTGATGTATACTTTTGAGTTGAAGTATATATGTGGGTATTTATTACGTAGATATTGAACTACTATATGTAAACGTTGGAATTGTACGTGGAGTACTCGATACCGTAATTCTTGTATTACATATGCATGAGCATCATATTATCGCATTTTGGGCATGTGTACCATCTTTGCATTGCATTTGCATGCATGTATTTATAAATATTGAATAGTAATCTTACGTACCCTCCAAAATTCTCTGCTATTGCAGGAATGGACGAGGTACCGCCTAACGGAAATAGAGACGAATATGTCGTAGGACACGAAGGGGGACCGTTTCCTCCGAACCCGCCGAATGATGACAATGGATGGATCGCTCCAAAAGAAACGATAGAGCCGGAAAATGACAATAATGAAAGTGACGTGGACAACTTCAGTATTAGTAACGATGGTAGTGAGGATTCCGAGGAAGAGGATCCGGTGGATGATGGAATTCCCGAGAATGCTGTCGGTCAGACCGAACCTGAATTATTTCAATCTCCAAATTCTCCGAAGGGTTATGAAGTGCCTCCGACCGGCCGATATGATCAGCAACCCGTTCGTCCCCCGATGGACAATTGTAAGGACTACCTGATGGTGCCAGGGTTTATTCGAGTAAGTAATGAGAGTGGTGTGGAATCCAGCAATGCATCTAGATCGTAATCTATTCATGAGAATATCGCGAAGGTCTATTTTCCGAGGCCAAGAAACTATTGGGATCCCGAGGATCGTTTGAGGAGAATGGAAAGATTGATGTACGAGCGGTACGTGGTGGAAACCAGGGTAATCAGAAGGTTCGATAAGAATGAGAGGGCACACCAGAGGTTGTTGGCAAGAACTGCAAGGATTGAATTTGATGGAGTGGCAAACAAGAGTGATATCAACAGTATGAGATCGATGATAGCGAACCTGAGTGCTAGTCTTGAGCAAGTTAGGGAGGATCAGGCGAGGTTGACTAGGATGCAAAGTTGGGAGCATCGAGTTAGAGCATCCCTGCCACCAGATTGGAGATTTGTAGATGACTTGGAAATGGAGGCTAATGATTTTATGGTCCAGCCACCTGCCAAAGGTGTGTGTATCACTGTAGGAAATCAAGTAGCAGTGGAGTGTGGATCTACTTCTGGGACGAAGAAGGCGACTGAGTGTGGGCCAAATGACAAAGGAAAAAGGAAGATGGACGAAGAGCCCGAGGAAGACAATGACGAAGAGCCCGAGGAGGATGAAGATGAACCGCAATCCAAGAGGTCGTGTGGATCACCACATGACTAGTTGCTTGTATTTTACTTTATCTTTGATCGTTATAATCGAACTATTTTAGACTTTTGTATGATGGTATTGTGACAAAAAACTTGATGACTTAAGTTTTATGGTGAATGGTTGTAGTGGTAATACTTGTCACAATTTTGGTTGATTTATCAATAAAATCCATGTTTACCTTTCATGATCTGTGATATGTCTTTAATTTGCTCTTTTGTGATGTGAATTGATGAATATTGGTAACCTTGTAGTGATGTGTCGTTGTACTTATATTATGTCTTGAAAGAGAAATCCATCTTAATCTTGATGTGTATACTTACATTGTTTTTCTATTTTCCCTGTCTTTGCAGAGAGGTGTACTTGAGAACTCACCATGCCTCCAAAGCTAACAGCTAACCGTGTGAACACAATGATTCAAGAAGCAATTGCAAATGCACTCGAAGCGGATCGTGCAAACCGAAACCCAGATCAAGGTGGAAATGCAGGAAGACAGCAAGCCCCGAGGCAGTGTACTTATGCTGGTTTTATAAAATGCGGTCCCACGCAGTTTCGTGGAACAGGCGGAGCCCTAGAACTCCGAAGTTGGTTAGAGAAGATCGAGAGTACTTTTGAGATTAGCGGATGTTCAGAGGCAAATAAGGTCAAGTTTGTAGCTGCCACTTTTCTTGATGACGCCTTGAGTTGGTGAACAATCAAGTAGCCACTGTTTTTTTTTTAACGGCGATAATCAAGTAGCCACTGTTGGGTTAGCAGTAGCAAATGCGAGGACTTGGACTGCTACTAAGGCTCTTTTGACCAAAAAGTTTTGTCCCGAAGAGGAACTGGGTCAACTGGAAGATGAGTTAAGGCATTTGACTTTGAGGAACAATGATATTACAGCGTATATAAGGAGGTTTAATGAATTGAGCCTTTTGTGTCCCGATGCCTTTGTTGATGATAACAAGAAGATGAAGCAGTACATCAAGGGTTTGTCAAGTAATATCAAGGGTGAGACAACTTCATCTAAGCCTGGGTCATTCGATGAAGCAGTCCAAATGGCTCACGCACTAATGGATGTCAAACTGCAAGATAAGAAGGACTTCATTGCTGAAGGAAACAAGAGAAAGTGGGAGGCAACTCAGAGTAATCAATCCCAAGGTCAAAATCGTGGAGGAAACCGTAATAACTAAGGTCAGAACCGCAATCAGCAGTTCAACCAGAGAAGAAATGATGGGATGAGGGCTGTTACTAACCCTAGAGGAGCGAAGGTGAATCCCCACTGTGGTCGATGTAATTTGTACCATGTAGGGAGTTGCCCACCTGCGTGTGGCAAGTGAAGAAAAGCGGGTCATAGAATGTCAGATTGCCGAGCTAAAGGGGTAGCTACTGGGGCAAATGCTACAAAGGTGATGGTTTGCTTCGGATGTGGAGAAAGAGGGCATAAGCAAAGGAATTGCCCGAAGGCTAGAAATAGGCAAGGAGGAAATAATGCTGCTGCTGTGTATCGAGTAGGGATTGCTGATAAACCACAAGGCCCTAACGTGGTTACCGGTACGTTTCTGCTAGACGCTTGTTATGCTAGTATATTGTTTGATTCTGGTTCCGACAAGAGCTTCGTAGATGTTAAATTTAGTCGTCATATCGATAGAGAACCGGTATTGTTAACGACTAGTTATAACGTGGAATTAGCCGATGGGAAGATCGTTAGTACAAATTCTATACTGAAGGGGTGTACCTTGAAGTTAGGAAATTACGCTTTTGAAATCGACTTAATGCCCATATAGCTAGGATCGTTCGATGTGATCGTTGGAATGGATTGGTTGATGGCGCATAGTGCCGTGATCGTCTGTGGAGAAAGATTAGTTCAGATCCCGTTGAGGAATAGAGTCTTGACTGTGAAGGGAGATGAATGCACTTCTCGTTTGAAAGTGATATCTTGCTTGAAAATGATGAGATATGTAGAAGGTGGATGTGATGTGTTTTTGGCACAAGTTTCTAGTGATGGTGACTTAGAGGCGAAGTTAGATGAGGTACCTGTAATTCGCGAATATCCGGAAGTTTTTCCAGACGAGTTGTCGGGTTTACCACCCACCCGTGAAGTCAAATTTCGAATCGATTTGATGCCGGGAGCTGCACCAGTTGCTCGTGCACCCTATCGATTAGCACCATCAGAGTTAAAGGAGTTATCGGATCAACTGAAGGAGTTGATGGATAAGGGATTTATTCGACCGAGCTCATCACCATGGGGAGCGCCAGTGTTGTTTGTGAAGAAGAAATATGGGTCATTTCGGATGTGTATTGACTATAGAGAGCTCAACAAGCTGACGGTTAAGAATCGGTATCCATTGCTGAGGATTGACGATTTGTTTGATCAATTACAAGGTTCATGTGTATACTCAAAGATCGACTTGAGGTCAGGGTATCATCAACTGCGTGTGAGAGAGGAGGATATCCCTATAACTGCCTTTCGTACGCGGTATGGACACTTCGAATTTCGAGTGATGCCTTTTGGGTTGACAAACGCGCCTGCAGTATTCATGGACCTTATGAACCGAGTATGCAAGCCGTATCTAGATAAGTTTGTCATTGTATTCATCGATGATATTCTTAATTACTCTAAGAGTAAGGAAGAGCACGAGAAGCACCTGAGAAAGATATTGGATCTGCTGAAGAAAGAGAAGCTGTATGCGAAGTTCTCGAAGTGTGAGTTTTGGTTAGAGTCTGTGCAATTCCTTGGTCACGTAATTGATAGCAAAGGAGTTCACGTGGATCCTGCCAAAGTCGAAGCAATCAGGGAATGGTCGGCACCGACAACGCCGACTGAAGTTCGACAATTCGTTGGTTTGGCTGGGTATTATCGGAGATTCATTGAAGGATTTTCGTTGATTGCGAAGCCATTGACAAAGCTTACAGAGAAGAATAGGGTGTATGAATGGGGAGATGAGGAAGAATTCGCTTTCAAAGCACTCAAGGATAAGTTATGTTCTGCACCGATATTGTCATTATCAGAAGGAACCGAAGACTTTGTAGTGTATTGTGACGCGTCTCGTAAGGGTTATGGAGTTGTGTTGATGCAGCGTGAGAAGGTGATTGCTTACGCGTCGAGACAATTGAGGAAGAATGAAGAAAACTACACGACGCATGATTTGGAATTAGGAGCTGTGGTTTTGCGCTGAAATTGTGAAGACATTACTTGTATGGGACGAAGTGTGTTGTATTCACTGACCACAAGAGTTTGCAGCACATTTTAGACCAAAAGGAGTTGAACATGAGACAGAGGCGATGGGTAGAATTATTGAGCGACTATGACTATGAGATTCGCTACCATCCTGGCAAGGCGAATGTCGTAGCGGATGCACTTAGTAGGAAGGATCGAGAGAAACCTTTGAGAGTCATAGCTTTAGTGATGACTGAGGGTGTTGATTTAACCGAAACAATACGGAAGGCTCAAGAGAAGGGATTAATGAAAGAGAATGTTGATGCTGAGAACTTGGGAAGAATGTTGAAACCTCTTTTTGTGGATAGGTCAGACGGGCTGAGATATTTCGAGAATCGGATTTGGTTACCGTTGTGTCCATCCGAGGAAGGAAAGCCTGGAGTACGAGATTTGGTTATGAACGAGTCTCATAAGTCGAAGTACTCAATACATCCTGGATCGGATAAGATGTATCATGACCTGAAGAAAATTTATTGGTGGCCGAATATGAAGGCGGATATTGCTCGTTACGTTAATAAGTGTTTGACTTGTGCAAAGGTTAAAGCCGAACATAAGAAGCCGTCTGGGCTGTTGGTACAACCAGAGATCCCAAAATGGAAATGAGAGAGAATCGCTATGGATTTCGTGACGGGTTTACCCAGAACTCCTAGTGGATGCGATATGATTTGGGTAATAGTGGATAGATTGACGAAATCTGCTCACTTCTTACCTATGAAGAAGACGGACAGTATGGAGAAGCTGGCCAGTGTGTACGTGAAGGAGATTGTTTGCAGACATGGAGTACCTTTATCGATCATTTCGGATCGCGATAGTAGGTTTACTTCGGAATTTTGGAAATCACTTCAACGTGCGATGGGCACTGAATTGAGTTTGAGCACGGCTTATCACCCAGAGACTGATGGTTAGAGCGAACGAACTATTCAGACGGTGGAGGACATGCTCCGAGCATGCGTGATTGATTTTGGATGAAGTTGGGAACGCCACTTGCTTTTAGTGGAGTTTTCGTATAATAATAGTTATCATGCGAGCATCAAGGCTGCACCATTTGAAGCGTTGTATGGAAGGAAGTGTAGATCACCTGTGTGTTGGAGTGAAGTAGGGGAAAGTCAGTTGACTGGACCCGAAATGGTTTTGGAGACGACAGAGAAGATTGTGCAAATCAAGAACCGATTACTTGCTGCAAGAAGCCGACAGAAGAGTTATGCCGATAACAGAAGAAAACTGTTGGAATTTGAAGTCGGAGATATGGTTATGCTTAAGGTTTCGCCGTGGAAGGGTGTGATTCGTTTTGGGAAGAAAGGAAAGTTGAGTCCGAGGTATATTGGACCATTTAAGATCGTTAAACGAATTGGACCAGTAGCGTCTAAGTTAGAGTTGCCGAGCGAGCTTAGTGCTATTCACGACACGTTTCACGTATCAAATTTGAAGAAGAGTTTGGCGGATAAGGAATTGGTGATTCCTTTGGATGAGATTCAACTGGACGACAAAATGAATTTTGTGGAAGAACCCGTGGAAATTATGGACCGAGAGGTCAAGAGGCTGAAGCATAGTAGAATTCCCATTGTGAAGGTTCGATGGAATTCTAGGCGTGGACCGGAATACACTTGGGAACGTGAGGACTTTTTCAGGGAAAGGTATCCTCATCTGTTCCAGCGGCACGAAATGTGAGTATAAGAAGAGGCGAGCGCCGGGACGTCGCTCTCTTTAATGAGGGGTGGATGTAATACCTAGAGCCGAGGTCACTTACCTTACCCTAAATTACGCTTATTTTTGAAATTTTTAATAAATTTTATTTGCTATATATTTTATCATTTTGATTGAAACCGATATTTGAGGTCATAATTTTGACGATTGACGATTTAAGAAGAACGATGACGACTACGATCCCGATGGATGCCCACATTTCTATGTTTATTGTCGTTTTATCGATATTATAATTTTTCGAGAATTTTACTTTCGGTTCGTGTTAAGTTGAGTCGGGTGAGTTTTATTGCTTTCCGGGTACATTTAAATTGTCCTAAAAGTATTTTGGAGTGTTCGGGATGATCCCCGACTCCCGTAAAATTTTCCAAAATGACTAGTGAGTCATTTCCGTAAACTTTTGAGGTCGTTTTCACTTAAGGACAAAAGAAAACCAATATTTCACATTAGGGCCTCCAAAAATTACAAAATGGAAGTGAAACACACACAACACATAACTTCACTAAAAAAATTTCACCATCCCTCTCTTTTCTCTCTTTAGGCCGACGGCCAAAACCACCCACCACCACCATTTATTTTTTTTCTAGCTTGTTTTGATCAAAAGTAAGTTTAGACCACATCTAGTTTTATCACTACCATTGTTTTCATGTACTTTAATCCTTCATGCATCCATAAAATTTTTCCAAGAATCAATGGATTTTTCAAAAATTGTTTTGATGTTAATTGGATGTATGCATGTTTAATTCATGTGTAGTGGATGTGTAATCACTCAACAAACCAACCAAAATCAATTTGGTTGGGGGGTTTTGATCACCCACACCCCACGGCACAAGGGGGTGTTTGGTGGATCTTGGTGATTGTTGTTTTTGCTTATGGATTATGTATTATTACTTGTGTTTAGATGTTTTTGAGTGGGTAAAACCCATTGCATGTTTGATTTAGTGTTTGGGTTTTATGATGGATTTGATAATTAGTGGGTTTAGGACTGATTAGTATGATTAGACATGGTTAGGAGTGATTAGGTTGAGGTCTAGTATCGATAAATTGGTTTGGAAACGAGTGTTGGATTGATTTTGGGATAGGTAATTTTAGGCAGAATGTTTGGGATGTTTTCATAAAAATTATTTTGTAAACAGGTCATGGGATTAGGATATAGTTGTAGAGCGTCTACTTAGCTTCGATTTGGTATAAGATAGAGCTTACGACTCCTAACGAATCAAAAGTTGTGATGTTTTGAAAATCGTGTACCGGGAGATGAGAACCTACATAATCCGAAATTATGTTTGGTTTTAGGTCAAATCCCGGGGACCATAGATATAGTTTGGTAAATGGTTAAAGGTTGATTTTTGGTCTCAAACCTGCATATTTGAGTCTATTATTAGACTTAGGTGTCAAATGGGTCAATGGTATATTTTAAATGGGTCAAATGAGTCCGACTTGGTCAATGTGCAAATTCAGTCCGAAAAAACGTAGGTTTAGTAATATGTTGAGTAACGGGTCGTAAAAGTGAAAACTTTTAATGGGATTAAAAATGTGTTTTCTACAGGTCTTAAGGTATTTTTGAGAATTTTCCCAATTTTTATTAAAAGGTTTAAGTCTAGTAAAACAGCCCATACTTTTGGTAAGTATCGGCGAAAAACGTGAAAAGGGTAATAACGTTAATAACATGGGCGAATAGTATAAAACGAGTAACACTTATTTGTTTGGTTTTGGCATGAGTTGTAATTATCACAATTGACTAATATGTATGTATTATATACAGTACTTAAGTTTTATGAATGAGATTACTCATTACGCGTTATTTGTTTGATAGGTGTTGATTTTCTCGGGCATCCTCATCATCGTCAGTGATCGTCACTCGAATCGTCGACTACTTTATATATAAGGTGTGAATTTATAGCCTCGCTTACCATTGTTTTAAATAGTTTTACCCGCGAGGGAAATGCATGCTAGTTTTCTAAAATGAACATATGTCATGAATGATTGTTGGACCCGAATGTTGCCTTAGAAATTGTGTTGAGTACCTAGTTGCAAAAGGCCCTAAATTCATGAACTATTAACTATTGTTTAATCCTAGCGTGGATTGAAAATAGCCGCTTATACAATTGGTAGTACTATGGGGTTGACGACCCTATCCGAGACGAGGGCTAGTGCGTTGAGTACCCCCTGCGGACGGATAACTTGTGATAAGAGATAAGGTATAATTGCAACTGATACCTTTAGAAGGGGCACTGGTTTCATCTGAATCATGCCGGTAATTATTACGCGGGTGATTGAGTTAACGGATTAGTGTCATGAGCTTAAACACAATTGTCATAACCTTGAAAATAGATTGTTTGGTCGACAAGTCTATGAATGATCGTGAATGATTTTTATAACACATATGTTCAAAATAAGATTGTAAAACCTATGAATTCCACTCAACATTATTTGTTGACCAAATTTAGCATGTGTGTCAGGTAACCGATGAAGTGTAGCATGGATCATGCATTGGATGGAAGTTGTGTGTGGCTTGGCGTCTACTTGTTTTTCCACCCATTCTTAACTTGAATACTTTAAACTTTATGTGATGTTGTGAAAATTATATCTTTTGGGGGTTGAGATTCATGGGGACCGAAACGCTAACTCTGTGTTGTATCATTTGGGTTTGGAAAACCGTAGACATGTATGTTTTTAACAATGCGTAATTTAAGTTAAAACTTTTACGTCTCTTTGGAGTCGTTTGATATATCTTGTGTGCGATGATAACTGCCTAGCACCCAAATGTTGTAGTTCCGCTGCGCATAGCATTTGGTGGGGTGTTAGATTATCGACTAAGGCCAACACATACTCTTCGGATAATTTAGAGGTGTATTTTGGCATATCGTATTTAGGTACGGTATCTTCGAGGGCCCAAGTTAATATCCGGTTGCGATAATTTTTTAATGCCAAATGGTATTAACAAAAACAAAAGGAGATAAGTATACCTGAGAATGTCCGAAGAGAGAGAGAGATACGTCCGAAACGAAGAGAGAAAATGTCACTTTTAAAGGGAAGTGAAAACAAAAACACGCAGTAAAAAATGCGTATGCAAGGGTATTTATAGGGGTTAAGGAGAGAAGCTAGGGAGTTGCATCGTGTCAGGAGAGGAAACGTAGAGGCATCTTGAGCGGTGATAGACACGTTGCGACTAGGGCAAGATTAAGCGATATTGGGCCTCATAAGTCTTCCAATGGACTTTCAACATGCCAACATCTAGAACCTTCACGAAGAACGGAACGTTGAAGAACGGGGACACGATTTTAAAACGGAGCTTTACGAAATGTTATCTTATCCACCTTAGAGGGTGAATAACACAACACTAGGGGGATATGTTCGTGAATATCTCTTAACATGACTTGTCCGAATAGCAGATAGGCAGAGGATCCGAGACGCGTGGCCTAGTCCAAAGAGCATGGCCCAAGTCAAGTCTATAAGCCCAGGAACAACTATCCCGCTATTTTAGGAACTCGGTGCCCCACATGGCCTACAATCAACAAACAAAGGCCCATAGGCCCAGCGGCATTTTAGGATATTTGAGTAGTATAAATACCCCCTCAATAGCCATAGCTAAGGTAACATTTTCTCCATTATTATATTCACACTAATATATCATTTATTTCGCCTTTTGGCACACACATCATACTTACTCTGACGCTGGAGCTTGGTCTGGGTTCAACACTCGAACGAGGCTAACATGTTTACTTTGGTTTCAAAATATTTGAAGGACAACCCACCTCGAAGTCCGAATGATCAACTTATCTGAACCTTAGCAGGAAATTACTTAAACATTATTGATCTATGTTTAGGGAAGCATCATCTATTTATTGCTTAATCATAGTTTTCGACAGATTGGTCGAGGTTTGAATCCACCACCATACATACTCGATTAAATAAAGCACTCACTTTTCAGGAAGTTGACCTCACCACTTAATAAGCGTTATCTCATTTAGTATAAGTCTAAGTGTAATACTTTGATAACAAGGGTGATAATTGATTATAACACATTGATGAAAACCTAGTTGTAGAAACTAGAAAGGAGGGGGGGTTGAATAGTTTCTCTAGTTAAAATGATCAAATATCGGTTTTCAAAAATCCTTTTCAAAAACTAGACTTAAGTGATTTATGTGAAATCTTCCTATGCACGATATGAACAATTGATAATGGTTATAAACTAATAATCATAGGTATATGCAATAAAGAATAATGAATGGAAAGAGATAAGGAATAGAAAGATCAAACCGAACATCAAGGATTTATAGTGTTTCGGCAACGAAGCTCACTCTTCATTCCTACTCCACTCCTCGAGTACTCCTTACTCGAGAGTTCACTAATCAACAAGCTACTTAAGGTGAAGAAACCGTACACGTCGCTTAACCAATTTCCGACTCTAAGCTAAAAGTCGAGACCTAATCTTAGCTAGGACCGATCTACACCAATATACTTTCAGGACTAAGTATTAACCATAATACTTACACAACTTCCAAATATACACAACAATTTGGAACTTCACAATGACATAAGAATGAAATAGTGTTTTGATCTTCAATGAATCTTGAGTTAGACGCAACACTTCAATGATGAAAGTGTTCTTCTCATTGCACTTGAGAGGATGAGATGAGAGGAGAAAAAATCACTTCTAAACAAGTATAATCAACCAAATAACCAAGGATTTGTGTTATTAAAGAAGGTGGATTGAATCTGATAATTTGTAAGCAAAAGAGGCGAAAGGGAAATCTGGAAATGGTCCACTATTTATAGGACAAAGGCCCAACGACTCTATCTAGATGCGGCTCATTAAATAGGCCCGCGGCTCAATATCGATATTGAGCCGCAACTACCTATTTTGAGCCGCTGGCTGTAGACTCCGCTCCTTATTATCCTTTAGTGGGGAAATCCTATTTGGTGAAGTTTATACCTCAAGAAGATATTCCTAGACTATTTGGAATATGCCAAGTTCAAATTTCCATTATCTATTATAATAAAACATTTTCTAAAAAATAAAGTTTATTAAAAACATTTGTCACTTTTAAATAAAAGTTAATTTTAAGAAAATATAAATCCTTGATCACTTAGTTAGGTTAAGAACTTATTTATTCATACCTTAAGTGATATTAGATGAAATGAAAAATACTTGAACTCAAGAATTCGATTTTCGTTATTTTCGTAAATGCTTGTTTTTATATATTGTCGTAATCAAAACAAAGCGAGACCGAAAAATGCAAGTAATGTTTTTCGGCATAATTGCATTAACAATCTCCTTCTTTTTTATTTCGACAACATAGAAACTCAATCAAGTATTAAAACAAGATTTTTTAAGACGAGTTTATTTCATTCTCCCTTTTTGTCGAAGCAAAAAGGTAGCAAAAGTCTTTGAAGAAGAGAAGAAAACAATTTTGCTAATGATCCCCCTTGCTTGGGGCTTACTCCCCCTTGCTTAGGGCACCAAAAGATCGAGATATGGTGACAAGCTACATAGAAAGGTTAGAAGAAGAAAACAAACACCCAACAAGATATATGAATAACATGATCCTTTCTAAGGATTTCTAATATTAAAAATGAGAAATGAAATGGTGAAAGGTGTGTCTAACCCTTCACTCGTGGGTTCCTTTTATACTACAAGGAAACCCTAATAAGCATTAACACTCAGACGTGTAACTCGTGATATGCATATCCATTCCTAAGATATCTCATGCATATCCTAATTAACTACTACTAATAATACGGTTTGACTTTCTTACAAACTAGGGGTAACGTATTACTCCTACCAGGAGTAACTACTCCTGCTACTACTATGACCAGGAGGAACTACATACCTCCTATAATACAATAAATAAATGTCTATTGCAATAGTCCTAACACTGCTTGTTATACATCTCTCATTCATTCACTTAGTTTCCATTGTACTTTCTAGTCTAAATCATGGGAGGATGTTGTGTGAAACCAAGAACTCAAACTCCACGACGACAATCTCCTCGAAACCTACCACCACAACCTCCTCGAAACCCACCACCACCACAACCTTCTCAAAACCCACCACCACCACAACCTCCTCAAAATCAACATAGGGGTGGTTGCGGCTGCTCTGAATGTGTTGGCCTTCCTTTACATGGCCCCTTGGGAGAACCGCAAGCTCATCGCTTAAGTGATGTGGATTTTAGGTATAGGTTCTGACAAAATACCCCGAAGGAGTTCAGATATATAGAATGTTTATGAATTTGATAGCACTTGGGGTGTTGAATCTTAATTTTTATTCCCAAGGTGTCTACCATTATGCCGACATTTCGGGTCGGGTTCACATTGACAACTATGGTATCGTTATGGCACCACTAGCTGACTATCTGGATGTCGTCCATGCATAAAATTGTCACATCATGAATCACTGAATGAATGAAGAAAAGGTTTTTTTAAGAATTTTAATATTTTTATTTACTAGTAGTATTTTACTTATGTTATGAATGTGAACTAGAACTTGGTTTAAGGGTTTTAAGGTAATCAAAGTGTAACAGCAGCACATCCTCTATCTATCTAATCAGGAGCGGACACAGAACAGTACGTTATCAGGTGCAGATAATTTTTTTACAAGTATCGAGGGTTTTAGTTATGGGTAAGCATGAGGTGGTTTCGAACAGTTTTTGTATAGAACGAAAAGTTCGGCTATAAGTTTTTTAAAACCAAATCTGGAAACAAACGTTTTGCTTGGTTGGTTTGGTTATTGGTTTTTTGCTACTATGTTTTATGTTTTTCATTGAATGTCATATCTTCTACAAGTTTGAAATCTCTTTCACAAACACAATGTCGCATGAATTTAGAGAGATATTATAAAAGTAATCTCATGAATGTTTGTGGCTAAAATGTAAATATGAAATGGGAAAAGAGCATCCCGCAGAAAGAGGATCCCGCGGAAAGTTTCCACTTTTCTGTCCAGCTCAAAAATGGTTTTCGACGATAATTTTTAGTTGTTAATATAAATCATTTAAGGGACTTGTAAATAACAAGATATATCATGAATTTGGATAACTGAAACTTGCGATGACAGATCGCTGAAATTTTTAATAAAATTTGTGTATTTACGAGTACCCAAAATTTTGATTAAGAAGTATTAACGTAACACAAAATTTAGGACTAGGTTCATTTAGAAAAAATATTAGTTAAGTTTATGTTATATACATTATATTAGCTAAGTGTTTACATTTCAGATATTCGAAACTTATATTGCGAGACAAACATCCATCGGGTTCCCGTAAACCCTAAGGAACCCCCTAGGTCCACCCCTGAATGCATCCAAACAAAACACGATATCACTTCATTGGGCAGTAGTAGTCTAACGCTCTAGCGAGGTCATACTTTATGTACTGAAATCGTGATATATGTACTAAAATAATTAAACTAGCACAAAAGTTAAAGGTGTGTTTGAGATTACTAAGTTGAAACTGATTAAGGCTTATTGCTTTTCAATGACAATTTCAAAACCACACACGACTACTATTTTGCATGCATAAATATTATTTTTTGGGTGCAAACCGCAAAGTGTTCTCACATAAACCGGTATATCATAAGTGCTCTGAAGTGTTGGCCTAGACATAAGTTTTAGCAATTTGAAATCCAGTATTTGCCATAAAAGTATGGTTACAAAAATATTTTTTGGGTCAAAAGTTGATGTTGCAGAACATGAAGATATAAATGTGAAGCTATAAAAGTTAAGAGAATCCTAAAATAGTAATAATTATTTGTTTGTTATTTTTCATTTATGGGTACAAATAATGCAACATATTGTGAAGAATTTATTTATCTGTTTTGGTGTAAACTCGTAAATTGTAGTAAACTCAACATCATATCTTGTCTAACTTTTTGGGAAGATAATACCCCTTTTGAACTCTTTCAAATTAATATGCATGACGTATCTATTATCTTAACTTCATGCCATAAGGCCATTATTAACCTTATAAGATGTTTATGGATTTGATAGCACTTGGGGGTTGAATCTTATTTTTTTCCCAAGGTGTCTACGATTGTGCCGATGTTTTGGGCCGGGTTGACATTGACAACTACGGTATCGGTATGGCACCACTGGCTGACTATCTGGTTTTTGTCCATGCATGAAAGCGTCACATCATGAATCATTGAATGTATGAAGAGGTTTTTAATAATTTTAATGTTTTATTTACTAGTAGTATTTTATTTATGTTATTAATGTGAACTAGAACTTGGTTTAAGGGTTTTTAGGTAATAAAAGTGTAGCAACAGTAGATCCACTGTCTAATCTAATCTAAGTATTAATGTTTTCTTTCATATGTGATTTTTTTTTCTTATTTTCTTATTGAGGTGATGAGGGTGGTTAATTATTTTACTTACTTTTATTTGCACTTAAGATGATTTAGCACTTGAAAAATGTGATAATAAAACAAGGTTAATAATGGTCCCATTGACATGACCATAACCAGATCATGACATATGAGATACGACTACAATGTTGCATTATTTGGAACATAAAAGGAAACGAAGTATATGTTCCTTGTACAAACCTTGCTTGTGATGTTGCCAGCTTGTTTGTACAAGGAACAAATATTTCGTTTCCTTTTATGTTCCAAAAATGCAACATTATAATCATATATCATATGTCATGATCTGGTCATAGTCATGGTCATGTCAATGGGACCCATTATTAACCTTGTTTGATTATCATATTTTTCAAGTGCTAAATCATCTTAAGTGCAAATCAAAGTAAGTAAAACAATTAACCATCCTCATCACATCAGTAAGAAAAGAAGAAAAAAAATCACAATGAAAGAAAATATTAATAGTTGGATTAGATTAGATACAAGGGTGGACGTAGGGGGTTCCTGAGGGTTCACGGGAACTTGGTGGATGTTTGTCTCGCAATATAAGTTTCGGATATCTGAAATGTAAAAACTTAGCTAAAATAATGGGTACAACATAAACTTAACTAATATTTTTTCCAAGGTTACAAAAATCGCGAATCGTTAGCTGGTCGGTCGAGCACCTTGTAGCTTGTAATCGTTCTAGGTGGGATTAATCGGTGATTAATCGGATTGGCATTTTAAGCAATTTTATGGTATTTTGGCAAATTTTGAGTAGTTCAAGCGAGTTTTAGGTATTTTTATCAACATTATTCTTAAAATACAAATAAAAATAGTTAATATAAGTGATAAACACAAGTTTTATGATGTATTTTCGGCAAAATTTGCAGGTTTTCGGCAAGTTTGACCTCGCTTGACCATCGTTGACTACAGTTGACCGCTATTAATCATTTTTCATTAATCGGCAAGGTTGAAGACCTTGTAGCGATTAATCGGCGATTAATCGGCGATTAATCGGGCTTGTAGACCTTGTTTTTCAACATTTTCCAAATGAACCCGGTCCTAAAGTTTTTGTTACATAAATACTTCTTAATCCGAAATTTTGGTACTCGTAAATACAAAAAATTTATTCAAAATTTTGGATATCTATCATCGCAAGTTTCAGATACCCAAATTCATGATATATCTTGTTATTGACAAGTCTCTTAAATGATTTGTATTAACAACTAAAACTTATCGTCGAAAATTTCCCATTTCATATTTAAATTAACCCACAAACATTCATGAGATTGCTCTTATAATATCTGTCTAAATTAACGCGACAATTGTTTGTGAAAGAGATTTCAAACTTGTAGAAGATATGACATTCAATGAAAAACAGAAAACATAGTAGCAGAAAACCAAGAACCAGAAAAACCAAGAAAAACTTTTGGTTCCAGATTTTGTTTTAAAAAACTTTAGTCGCGAACTTTTTGTTCTCTACAAAAACTGTCTGAAACCGCCTCATGCTTACCCATAATCAAAACCCTCGATACTCGTAAAAAATTATGTGCACCTGATAACGTATTGTTCTAGGTCCGCTCCTGGTTCTTTTCCTAGCAATTATGCAATGATACAATGAGGGGTTTTGGAGTAAAAAGAATTGAAAATGATTGTTTGCGACGAAGAAGGAAACATCACGAGTAGTACAAGGAATATGGTTCAAAAAAGTTCTACAAAGAATTTGATCACAAGTAACCAAAATTACCCAATATTTACATACATTAAGTTGTTTTACAATTATATGTATTGGGATTAGTCTTTTTAATCCAATATATAAATATGGTTAATAGATTGCAAAGCACTTCATGTATATGTCTGATTATTAATGAAGCTAGAGTGACGTCCCCAAAAGGATGATGGGAAATGCGCACACGATGCATGAAAACAAGTTCGCCATATGTGCATACTCAAGAAACTATGATGTTATTGTGTATGTGTAATGAATTGCAGGAACTTCGTGTAAACATATGTTTAATAAAACGAATGTTAAGTAGTACAATTATCTATATATAATTGTGAATACCGTTGCAATAAATCATTATATATGTTTGTATCATCTTTTTATAATATAATACATGTGCATTCTACGGGTCTTTTAGCTACTCACAAAATATTGAAATTAGCTATTGGTGGATTTGTGTTTGCGTTAGTTCAAGGGTAAAAGTCATAGATACACAACATACTATATAAAGTGGTCCATTATACCCACTGGACTTTTTTTATGTACGAAATACATACTTGATCATACAAATTACCTTTGACTTAACGGAACAACCAGTTACCGTTAGTACTTTTGTTAACTTGGTCACACTTTTCATCATTTCGTTAATTTGGCCACACTTTTCATCCAATACTTAACATCATCATCATCTTCTTCTTCTTCATCATAAAAAAACCCAGATCCATAACAGTTAAGAACAAGAACAATAATCTAGTGTTACTAGATTATACCAAGTTAAATCATTTTTATTTCTTCCTTCAGCTTCCTATCACATCCTTCACATGGATAACAATGATCCCCAACTTGTTTCAATATATTACCCAATCCAACTGATGAAGATGATGATGTGATTTGAATGAGATGGGTGATTGTGTTTTCAGCATAGTGATTTCACTTGAAGGAAGGAAGCTTTACATTGGCGGGTTTCTATGTTTACATCGTGTCTCAATTACACACACAATCTCCATAACCTTCCTTAAAGTGAAATCACTATGATTGAAACATCATGATGGTATCGTCTTCGATCCCCTTGTGGTATTTCCAGTAACTCATGAAAATCCAAGCCTGTAAAAAACAAAGGCTCAATAAGATATATGAGTATGTTTAAACTAAGTATAATGGTTTAAAGTCATAGAATTTTGTTGAAGATATGAGATTATTACCAACTTTTTTGGCAGCACGAAGCAATTCAACTAAACGTTGGGTTGGATCACCCTCAGGATACATTTGAATGAAAGTCTCGACATTAGAAACAGCCTCCTCATTCGTGAAGTATTGATAAAGCCCGTCTGACGATAATATCAAGAACCGGTCTCTCGGACCCAATCTATGATGGTGAAGGTATGGGAGACAGTTTATCTATGAAGCATTTCCAGTGTAATCGATCCTTGAAGCTTAATCCGTACACTTGAAGCTTGTACAAATGCTCTAAACGGTGGATACGATTTGAATGAGATGGGTGATGTTTCTGGGTTTTTAGCATTATGGGTTTCTGGGTTTCAGTTTATGAAGATGATGATGATGATGTAAAAGACTAAAAACGTGAAACCAAAATCTAATTTAACGGAGGTAGTAACGGTAACCTGTTAGTAATGTTAAGTCAAAGGTAATTTGTATGGTCAAGTATGCATTTCGTACATAAAAAAGTCCAGTGGGTATAATGAACCACTTTATACAGTATGTTGTGTATTTATGACTTTTACCATTAGTTCAAGATCAAATGAAAAAATAGGATTTTTTTTATTGTGTGTTTATTATAGAATCTATAACTGTAGGAGTGTGTTTAAGTTGGTTTAAAGATTAAATTTATTTCTAATTGTGATCTTTTTTCTTCCTACATAGATTTGTTGTTTCGGGAGTAATGGTAAGGCTGTGTATAGATGGAAATAGATGTAGTTTTTTTATTTAGAGTATAATTCGAAAAAGAATAATTATATGAAAATCTAATCGGTCATGCTAGTAAGTGGCAACATTGTCACGGAATAAACAAGTATGTTGTAAAAGTTATTGAATAATGAATGGAATGAGATAAGAAAAGAAAAGATCAACCGAACAAAGGATTTATAGTGGTTCGGCAACGAAGCTCGCTCTTCGTTCCTACTCCACTCCTTGAGTACTCCTTACTAGAGAGTTCATTAATCAACAACCTCCTTAAGGTGGAGAAACTATACACGCTGCTTAACCAATTTCCGACTCTAAGCTAAAAGTCGATACCTAATCTTAGCTATGACCAATCTACACCAATTTACTTTGAGGACTATGTATCAACCATAATACATACACAACTTCCATATATACACAATAATTTAGAATTTCATAATAACACAAGAATGTAATAGAGTTTTGATCTTTAATCGATCTTGAGTTAGACACAACACTTTAAGAATGAAAGTGTTATTCTCTTTGCACTTGAGAGGATGAAATGGGAGGAGAAAGATTCACTTCTAAACAAGTATAATCAACCAAATAACTAAGGATTTGTGTGATTAAAGAAGGTGGATTGAATCTGATAATTTGTGTGCAAAAGAGGTGAGAGGAAAACCTGAAAATGGTCCAATATTTATAGGACAAATGCCCAAAGGCTCTATCGGGTCGCGGCTCATTAAATAGGCACGCGGATCAATATCGATATTGAGCCACAGCTACCTATTTTGAGTCGCCGGCTGTAGACTCCGCTCCTTTTTGTCCTTTAGTGGGAAAATCCTATCTGGTGAAGTTTATACCTCAAGAGGATATTCCCAGACCATTTGGAATATGCCAAATTCAAATCTCTATTTTCTATTTTAATAAAATATTTTCTTAAAAATAAAGTTTATTATAAACATTTGTCACTTTTAAATAAAAGTGATTTTTAAGAAAATATAAATCCTGGATCACTTAGTTAGGTTAAGAATTTGTTTATTCATACCTTAAGTGATAATTGATGAAATGAAAAATACTTGAACTTAAGAATTCGATTTTCGTTGTTCTCTTAAATGCTTGTTTTTATATATTGTCATAATAAAAAAAACGAGACCAAAAAGTACAAGTAACGTGTTTAGGCATCATTGCATTAACACCGTTTCTACATACAAAAAAGTCTATTATTGCCGGTAAACATATGTCGATCACCTCAAAACGGTAGACCAAGTTAACTTTTTTTTGTTCTTTTTTGTTCATCATCATCGTTTTGTTGGACTGTTAAATCTAAAGTTTATGTATTTTTTATGAAGAGGTTTAAGAATTTTTTATTCATACGAGGAATCATTTCATACTTAACGGGTATGAGAATATCAAAAATTTTATAGAGATCCAATAAATGTCATTATGTATTTTTTATTTATGTTGGAACAATTAATAAACCTTAAAAGCGTGATCTATTAGTTTTATCTAAAGTAAAAATAGGTGTATAACATAAAAAGTTTTATGAATTATTGATGTTATAAAAAGTGAGAATTAAGTTCATTTGGATACCAAACTTATCTAAGATATGAGGGGACTCATCTCCACCTTCCATCTCTCTTTCATCTAATGGCTGAGATTAAATCCCCATTTTACACTGCAAAGGTATTTCGGTCATTTCACCGCTTACTATATAAGCCTTTTTTTACTCCTCCCCTCATAATAAACACACACATCGTCTCATGTTTTCTCTTTAATAAGTGTGTAAACACTTATCCTTTTGCCACTAAAATCAAGGAAAAACAAGACCTAATCATGTGTTTTATTTCATAAAAGTCGGAATTACGCGTGGTTTTGTGTCTTTGTGTTTAAATAGGTACAAATGATCAAAAGAAGAGAAAACACGTGATTTCACGGTCAAATGTCGAAGAAAAGTCCAAGAAAGAGACAAAGACAATGTCAAAGCCCAAAAGTGTGCCAAGTTCACGAAACCGGCTAAACCGACACGAGTTTGAAGAAAATAATCAACAAAGCCAAATCGAGATCAATTTTTAGCGGATTAAATCTTTTTAAGATAATCAAGCTTTGTGGGTCCCACATTCGAAATAATGGGCTTAAAAGCCCATTAAGTACTTACTTGATAAAGAGTTACTAGCCTAAAAGCCCAAATCACGGCCCAATTTGACAAAAATAAGGACGGATTGTTATTTGAGTCCAAAATGTGATCAAAGCCCATTTGGTGTTTATAACAAAAAAACGGAGTGAAGAAAAAAATGCAAATGGGCCAAAGCCCATAATGGGACGGTTATGTTGCTAGTTTTTGGTCAATAAACACACGCTTGTCAAACACAATTTACATACAACAAACGAATCTTTGGTCAACCCACACTCCACAAACATATTACACGTATCACTTTTTTTACCCCACGTTACACACTCACACACAAATTAATAAAAATCACCCCACATTTTCGATACAAATTAAAACACATTTACTGAACATTCCATCTCTTTCTTCTCCCCAAACTTAACAGCCACCTTTTTCCTCCATTTTTACCTAAACCCTAATCACCCATCACAAAAAAATAACCCACGAAAATTGGGGCTTTTACCCTCAAAGGTTAATTCACATTAATCTAATTAAATCCCCTAATTTTCGGGGAAGAACACCCACTGGTGGTCCTCTACTCCAATCCGACGTGGATTAATCCTTTATTTTGATTGGAGGATACAAATCACTCCTCAAATCCTCCAATCACAATATCCCATGTTGGCAATCCGTGTCTCAATGGTTAATTTCAACCGTTTGATCAAAAGTAAAGAGAGAGAAGAAAAGAAGAGCGGTCAAGATCTTATTCCTTGGGCACCAAGAAGAACCAAGAAGTTTTTGAGGGTTTTCTCCTATAAAAACCCCCCATTTTCACATGTAATGGGATAGCACTTTCTTTATTTTTAATTTTCAGTAACTTAGATTTAGGGTTATTGTATTTTCTTTAAATTTCCAGTAATTGTAATTTTGATTTTAATTAATGAAAAGTTGAATTTAATTATTTCCGTCTCATTTTACTTTAAGTTTCTGTCAATTTTTTTTACTGTTTGTTTATTAAACTGCTTCTTATAAATCTGTCTTATATATTACTGTTCCTCGAATTGATTTATTATTATTATAAGGAAAAAAAAAGAGATAAAGGAAAGTGAAAGTATTTTTCCCTACTGGAAAAATCAAAAGCTACTGTTCAAGTTCCTGTTCGGATGATTTTTGTTTGGTTCGAGGGTTTTGGTCCGAGAGAAGGACGATGGTGTTGATGACTTAAGGTGTTTGTTTCGGTTCAAAAGGTGACTCAGCGCCAACCTTCTACTCAAAGGAATCATCACAAGGTGTCAATCTTCTTTTTATTGTTTTTATTTTTTTTTAAGTTTATGCTTATGTTTTACTTATGTTTATTTGATTTTGAGTTTGAGTTGATGATTATTTAAATCTGCTTATTAAGGTTCAGTTTGTTTGTGTTGATTTAAATTTGTTAGGATATTAGTCGTTTGGATCTGCTTACTGTTTAAATGATTTATGTTGATTTTTTGATTTAATTGAATTTGCTAGTAATATTAGTATCTATTATAAATCTGCTTTTTATTTGATTTTCAGCTTTATCTGTGTTTGGGGTTTGAATCGGTTAATATCTGCTTATCTGATTTGCTTATTTTATTTGTTTCAGCTTATTATTTATCTGCTTAAGTGTCTAATCTGATTTTGCTTATTGTTATTGCTTATTTAGTTTAAGCTTTTTAATCATTCTATTTGCTTATCTTGATTACGGTTATAGCTTATTTGTTTTTTTTTGTAACTGCCTTAGCTTATTTTAGTTGATTATTGCTGATATTATTGCTGTGTAAACACAGATCTTTTTGATCTGTGTCAAAAAAAATTCCAAAAAAAAAATATATATATATATATAAATAGCATAAATTTGGTCAGGGTGGGATTCGAACCCTCGACCCCTCGCATAGCTACCAATCGCCCCAACCATCTCATCTAAACCTTTATTTGTGTTTAACTTGACAGAATTAAATTAATATAGGCTTAGTTAATCTTGGCAGTTATTTTACTTAGTTTAATTAAAGTTTTTAGTTTATTTAATCGAAAGTTTTATTCAAAGTTTTATTTAAAATAGTTTTTATTTAAAGGTCTTTATTTTAATTTTACATAAAAGTCTTTAAAATAGTTTTAATTAAGTTTTATTTTAAAATATATTTTTCATTTAAAGTTTTTAAAAGTTTCTTTTATCTAGTTTTCAATTTTATTTAAGTTTTAAATTAGATAATTAAATATTTTTCTTTTAAATAGATTTTAGCTTAAAAATACAAATATATCATTACCAAAAACAAATTAAGTCATCACGTTAATTGGAAATCAAATTCGAGTCGAGTCAAAGAACGATAAATAGAACATTAATTGACATACAAAAACCTAGTTTCACTCTCTCTACCCCCGATCTATTTTCTCTCTCTACAAATCCATCATTACAGATCCATAAACATATCACGAATCCACCATCACGAATCCATTATGAAGCGATCATCACGAATCCATCACGAATTGATCATCACGAATTGATTGATCTATCACCAGGTTAGATCTTACATGTCTCCTTATGTTAGCTTATTTCATTTGAATAAGCTTATTAATTTATCATCATTCGAATTTATAAGTTTTTAGCTAGCTTATTTTGAATAAACTTTCTGAATCTATTGTTTTTAATTATAAACTAGCTTATTAGTTGATTCATGGGAGTAATTAGATTATTGTGAATAAGCTCATTCATGTGAATATGAGAGGTATGAATAAGCTTATTTTGGTTAATTATCTTATTTTGGTTAATTATCAGGTTTTATAAGTATGAGATGTATGAATAAGCTTATGCTAGTATGAATTATTAGGCTTTGTAATTAAGTTGCTGATGTAAGCTGTAAGTTTGATGTATTATATATGATACCTCATATATCATATATGATAGTTATATGATATGTGATATATGATAGATTTATCATATATGATACATGAAGTATCATATATGATGTATTATTTTACAAACCACAGAAAAATCAGACTTTGTAACTAATTTTGTAAAAAATCTCTTTAAGCTCTTCAAATCTGCCTTATATAATATATGATACAATTGATGATAACATGGTGCCTAATATGTTCTCTTCTTCCTTTATAATTACAGAATGTGCTAACAAAAACAACGAAGGGATGTTTCAATTGCCCGGGTTGAAGCAAAATCAAGAGGACGCGCACGCGCATGTGTGGAGTTGTGGTTAACAACATGTAGGGATGAAGAAACATTTGATGGTTTTTATTGAAGAAGTTTTGTGATTTATGTTTTTTTAGAAACCATGTATGTTTTAGTAATTTAGCATATATGATATTTGTAGTTAAGATTTTTACTTAATGTATCATATATGATATGTTATTTTAGTTATATCAAATATGATGTATTATGTACTTGTTACATGTATATATGATAATCTATGAACCTTTCTTTTTGAGTAACATATATGATAACACATTATCATATATGATAGTTCAATGTCATATATGACAGAATTTTAGAGTTACATGGATTATCATATATGATATTTCATTATCATATATGATACTAAATAAAGGTAAAAAAACAACTATGCTTCAAATGATAAAAATATCAACAAAATAGGCATTTATCTAAAAGGTACATCCGTAGATGTTTCGCCATTTTCATATTCAACAAAAAAACTCAATGATTTAGTAGCATTACAAAGTTAATGCATGACAACGCTATACACAAATTACTAAAAGATAAACAAGTCAAATGGCTAAAACAATGGATCTTGATTTCATGCATCAACATTTTGGTTGCAAACTCGACACTCGTCTTTTGTCATCTCATGCACATGCCGTCGTTTGTTCTTTTGTCACTTGTCTTATGTTCACTTCTTTTGCCCTTGAGATGCTTGAGTTCTTCAAAATGCATCGAAAACAACCTTTACTACACAAATAAAAAGATTTGCTTTTAGTTTCAAACAGATTATCAAATATGATATTTTACATAAGCTGAATTTCAATCAGGTTATCAAATATGATATATTAAACAAGTTGAATTTCAACTAGATTATCAAATATGATATATTACAAAAGCTGACTTTCAACCAGATTATCATATATGATAAAATATACACAACTAACTTTAAATTACCCACCAGTAGATCGCATACTTGGTTGTATTTGTTTTCAAGCATATTAGCATATTATCATATATGATACCTCCATGTATCATATATGATATATTTATCATATATGATGCACAGAAGTATCATATATGATACATCTGTTAAGTGTAGCCTATAGTTTCAGCATAAGTATACTAATAAGCTTATTCACAAAACTCACCTTATTCTTATCCTATAGCTTAAACAAAATATATATATAAGCTTATTCACATAACTCGATTCAAGTTCATATGCTTATTCATATAACTCTCCTAATAAGCTTATTCACATTAAACTAAATTATAACACATCAAATAAGCTAACACATCCATAATCACATCAAAATAAGCTGAAAAAGAATAAATTCATAAGCTAAAAAAGCTATCATCTTATTCACATCAAATCTGAACTAGTGTATAAATTCGAATCGAATAAGCTTAAAAATAAGCTTATTTACATCAAATAATCAAAAAAATATAGATCTTGATGATATTACCTAATATTAATAGATTTAGATGGGGATGATTCAATTACGAAAGAGATTATGATATAATAGATCGATGATGAATCAATTTGTGATTTAAATCGAGGATTTGATCGAGTATGTGTTTTTGTGTGTTTTCTATGTGTGTTTTACAGAGAAGAAGAAAAAGACGATGTATGATAATGTGAGGTGGGAGGTGGTGTTAGGTGGGAGGGGTGAAATTACTAAATTGCCCCTCCGCTTTTTTTATTAATAAAAATGGGGTTTCATCTCAACCCTTGATTTATATTAGATGGAAGGTGAGGATTGGTCCCCTTGTATCCAAAGGATATAAGGTATCCAAAATAACCGGACTCAAAAAGTGACGATGTATAAGCATCCTAAAAGGATGCTTTTATGTTGACGTTATGACTTTCTTGCGTAGCTATACTCATTTGCTCTTTTGATTTTTCGCTTTTTTTAGTGTAATATGAAATGAAAATAAAAAAAAAGGAAAAAAGGTTGTATTTTTTGTAGGGTAAAAGTTATAAAATATCATCTTACATATTGATTTGTGCCGACTTTAAACACTTACTAATTAATCTCGTGACTTTATCATTGTACTTTCAAATTCGTTCCGATTACACCAATATAAACTCAAAATGACTATATTACCCTTGTTTTATTGTACATATTTACATTTATTACCACTCCTCCACTTTAACTTCAGAATTTCTGATTTTTACAAAACATTCTTTTATTTTGACTTTTTCTTTCCATATTAATTTTTTAAAATTATGAATCTATTTATATCTTGCTCTTTCTTTCTCTTCTTCGATCTCTACCAAAACCCATTTTGCTTGCTTTTTTCTCATAGTAAACCACTGGCAAAATAAAACATATTTAAGAATATAATCTTAAATCAAAGAACAGATCCAATAAATCCACTTTAGAAACAAAACCATTCATAAAAAAACTTAAATAAACAATATCTTAAAAGCTGACTATCCGGTGAGATTGACGATCGTGGTTGGGCAGTAGTAGAAGGCCACGGTGGTAGATGGGTTGGTGGTTAAAAGGATTTGAGTAACAGGTCTTAGATGAAAATGAAGGATCGTTGGGAGAAGTTATCTACTTTCTTCTCAAAGTCAACACAAAAGGAAGACTGATGTTATTATAGGGCGGAATTGTTTGATGTTACTTTATGTGAATGATAATTAAAGCGGAGTCATTTGATGTTACTTCATGTGAATGATAATTACACTTTAATTTGCCCAGAATGATAGACTTCATATTTCGATCAGTATATGTTTTTTTTATTATGATAAAATGACAAATAAAGATAAAATTTCATATGATGGGTTGGAGAATATCAATGAGCAGTCAAATAAGTAGGCATTTACCATTTTCAGTAACTGCAAGTCAAATGAGTAGGCATTTACTATGGTGGTGTTTCTAGTCAAAAGGGTATATTAGTCATTTACAAGGGTAATATGGTCATTTCAGGCTTATATTCGTATATTCGGATTAAATTTTAAAGTACAATGATAAAGTCACGAGATTAATTAGTAAGTGTTCAATGTCGACACATATCAATAAGTAAGATGGTATTTTATAACTTTTACCCTTTTTTGTATGTGAACCCATTTTAGAAAGAAAAGTATCAAATTTACAACATTATTTTAAAAACTTTTTTGCGCAAAAATAGAGCAAGTCTTTTTGTGATATGTTATTGAGGTTTGAGTTTTTTCGATTTATGTTATAAGAGTTTTATAAGAGCATCGTGTGCATTTGAGTCATCTGAGTGGTAGGAACAATTGATATCACATCATCATTTTTTTATAACATCAAAATCACCACAATATCAAAAACACACCCTCTCATAATTTGGTTCCATAGGACATCCTCTGATAAAGGTAGACAAACTGGATTTTTTTAAAACCTGGTTTGGTTTGTGTCCATTTTATTAAATCGCTTGTGAAAGCGCTGGTTTGGTTTGAAGAAAACCAGTTTCAAAAAAATCAGTTTTTTCAAAAATTGATTTTCTTTTTTTTTCCATTTCAATTTATGAATCGTTTTTTCCCACCTATATCCTCTGGCTCACACATACGCTACTAAAACACAAATACAATAAAAAAAGGAATACAAATACAACCGAAAAGGATAAGGAGTGGGAAAAGATCATTTGGGACGACAACGACGAGACAAGACTAGAAAACGTGAGGGCCTTAGAACATTGGGTACAGTTGAGCATTGGGGAAAAAACAATACATAAAAATTTACAATAACTTTCATATCATCTTGATTGTAACTTTAGTTGTTTCCAATATTGAAGATATCGTGCTTAATCTTCCATATCATCTTAATCGTAACTTTCATAAATCGTCGAACGAATCTTAAAATTCGGCCTTCATATTGAGAAACTAGTGTACGAATATATCGTAGAATATGGTATATATTTTTGTTATTTAAATGGGTTATTTATATTGAATTTTTTTGGAAAAAGGGGTAATAAATCCTCTCAAACCGTCAAAAGATTAAACCAAAAAAAAGTAGTCGTTTGGCAACGGTGTGATTTTTTTAAATAAATAAAAAAATTAAAAACGCAGCTGACAACGCGACCCATGGTACAATGTCGCGCCGTGGGTTCGCGCCGTCAGCCACGACGTCGTTTGTATAACTCGGCATAACTCACCAAAACGCAGGGACGGTATGGCCGCTCACGCTGTCGTCTCGCGTCGTGAGGAAAACGCGACCCACGGCGTACCGTACCCCCACTCTCTCGTAGAGTTTATGAAAAAAAAAAAAAAGTGGTGTTCGTTTGGTGTTATAATTAGAGAAGTTGATGTTGGTTTGATGTTATGCTAATATGGTGTTGATGTAGTTGTACTTTTTGACTGACGTGATGTTGTTTTGGTGTTACGACACCTGGTCCTCTCTAAGCTTTCTAGATATGTTATGGACCCTTTAACCTTCTTGGCCCAACCCAATCCTAACCTCCAAACGGCCCAAGAAGCCCGTTGACTCGACCAACCTCATCATCATCAACCAATATATCGATAACAAACAAACAAACAAACACCTTCCTTAAAAAAAAAAAAAAAACAATCAATCAAAGGTTATATAAACCCTAATAACCAAAAAGGGTATTTTTTTAATATACCTTAAAACATGTTTTACAGAGGGTAAGATCTCTTTGTATTTGATTTAGTTTTTTTATTGTATGTTTGATTTGTGTTAATCTTGATTGTTAATGCTAGTTTTTAGATTTATGGGTTAATAAGTTGGAAATTGGTTTTTGATTTTTGGGTATTATGGCGATAAGTGAGATTTGTTGCGCGTTTTTAAGGCGTGTAGATGTTAGCGTATTTAGGGGCTGTTTGTTTTAGCTTATATAACGTAAGCTTATTTCGGCTTATATAAGATAAGCCTCAATTTTGTGGCTTATTTGGAGACTTATGGGCTTATCTAAGTTTGTTATGATATAATATACTTATATAAGCCCATAAGTCACCAATAAGCTTAAAAATTTAGGCTTTATGAAATATAAGCCGAAATATGGCTTATATAATGTAAGCCCAATTTTGTTTCGCTATTTTGAGACTTAGGGGCTTATGTAAGTTTATCATGATATAATAAACCTATATAAGCCCATAAACCTCCAAATAAGCCACAAATTTGTGGCTTATGTTACATAAGCCACAAAATTGTGGCTTATGTTACATAAGCCGAAACGAGCTTACATTATATAAGCCAAACCAAACATCCCCTTAGATGAGCTAGGGACGCGTTGTCGGGTGTCGGTTTATAAGGGGGTGTTTGGTAGTGCATTTTGAAAGTGAGTTTATGATTATTTAGATGAGCTAGATACGAGTTTTCGGTTTAAATGGGTAGTCGCCCTGGGATTAGTCGGCTTGCAATGTCGAGTCGCAAACCCAGGTATACCCAAAAAGTCGCGTGTTCGGGTGTTTAGTAAGTAATTTGGAAGATGTAGCTCTGAGCTGAAATAATGAGTATTAGCGAGTGCCTTCATTAGTTCTCAACGCACTCTTGTGTTGTTTTTTCAAAATCATACGATCTCCATCTTGTAGCACTTTCTCCTAACTGCGCTTGTCACTTTGCGGTCTTCTATTGTTGTATCTTGTTGCAAACTTTGCATGTTAGCATTCTTTTAAATTTTCAAATTCCGTTCCAGTTACTGGTTAATCCTTTGTGTTTGTTTTCCTTCTTTTTATTGGTTAGTGGTCACAAAATATTGTTTTGGTTTTGAACCAAGAAAACTGAATTCAAAAACAAAATGCCGTGAATGACTGAATCTTACTTGATCAAAATAGACACTGAATTGAAGAATTTGGAAAGTGACACTTTTAATTTTTAACCAGAATATCGAGGACTGAACTGAAATAGAAAGTGTAAAGATTGCGAGTTTGTGGTAAGTGACAACCATAGACGATTGTGACTTCACAAGTGCGATTAGGAGGTGGTTTACCAGAGGGGATAGGTCATTATGGGGAAACAAACGTTAGGGGGGTTTCTAGAGAGCTAGTGAGAGTTTACATATATTCATTGTTCATCAAGTTATACAAAAATTGTACAAACTGTCTCTCGACTTTAAAAGTTGAATGGATAGTCCCTAACTCGAAACTGTGCATGTGGATGGTCCCTGTCGTCATGAATAAATAGGGACCGTGTGTCGGCGTAGATTCCCAGTATGGGACTATGCATGCAAATTTAAATATAAGGGACTACGGGTTTAATTTAGGTAGAACCACATGAACCATTTGTGTAACTTACTCCATGGTAAATAATAAATTTTTAGTCTGTATAACAGTCAACTAAATAGATCTGAGCTCAACATAGGTAAAAAGTAGTGGGTCAACAAGACAGTTATAAGTAACCCTTACCTGTTTCCGCTCGGGGGTGTCTAGTGGAAACAGATTGGGGTTACTATAAATTGCGCCCGGGTCGTGACATTGTTTTCTCATGATTTTTGTTGTGATTGCCCAGTAATAGACTCTTACGTATCTGTAGTCTTTTCTTTTATTCATTACGATGTTATAATACTTGAAGCTAAACTTTTGTAAAATGATGCGCTGACATGACTATTTTTTTGTAATCGAAGTAAATATGTTGATGCTGGTGATGGGCGTGAAATGGGCCTAAAAAGGCAACGAGTAGTTGATCAAGGCTCTCAATATTATAATGCCCCTCAGGCTTCAAGCTTTATCTACACCCCGCCAGCTTACTCGTACGCTAACCAAGCTCCAACATTTCCTGTTGTAAGACTGCGCGGCTTACCTTACGATGTTTCAGAAGCTGACATTACTGAGTTCCTTCACGGTCTGGACATAGTTGATGTTCTGTTTGCTAACCGACATGGGAAATTCCAAGGCGAAGTTTACTGTGTGCTCGGTTATGCATTTCAGGTTGAATATGCTCTGCAAAAAAACCACCAAAATATGGGAAGAAGATATATTGAAGTTTTTAGAAGCAATAGGCAAGAATATTATAAGGCGATTTCCAATTTGGTTACGGATTCACGTGGTAGTAGTGGCAGCTACAGCGGCAGTCGTGCTCGTTCCCGTTCGCCTCGCCGTGGGCCCCCAAAACCGCGAGCTCATGATCCAGCAAAGGACAGTATGGAACATTCAGGTGTACTTAGGTTAAGGGGTTTGCCATTTACGGCTGATAGGGATGATCTTGTGGATTTTTTTGAAGACTGGTATTTAGCAGACGATTCAACTTGTTTTATGGTTAATTCGGAGGGACGAGTTACCGGTGAAGCTTATGTGAAATTCGGAAGTCCTGAAGTGTCAAAAGCAGCCATGGTGAAAGATGGGATGTCTCTTGGAAATCGTTATGTCGAGTTATTCCCGGCAACAATGGAGGAGTGGGAGGAGGCAATTACTAAGGGCCGGTGAGTGTTTCTCTTTTTTTGTTGCTTATTTACATGTGATTTTACTTTTCTTGATGGTTATGGCTATAGGTAGCAGTTTTGATTTATATATCATTATTTACGAATGGGTCAATTTAGGTTAGTCTAATCTCGAATGGGTCAAATAAAGAAAGTTTAGCTAAAAGCGCGCAGGTCAATATCAAACAGACTTATGTACTCCAGTAGAGATGCATACAAAAGCTATGAGGTTGAGTAGGTACCAAGTATGAATATGTGGTTAGCATTCATGACAAGCTATAGACAGATTAGATGCCTAAAAAAGATAACCCGTGTTTTATCCACGCATCTTAGAAACAGTCATGATTTAGGCTGGGCTTGTTACCCATTGCACCAAGTACCATTTTTTCCTCTTTTTTAGTGTGGATATATGTTGCATAACAACTTCTTTAAACAATTTAACTGCTGCCTTTTCTTTGTAAAATGAGATTGGACGAGAAAAAACCGTGACTTGTGGATTCCTGCTTGTTATGGGTTGGGAGTTCTTACTCGCGTAAATAGTCATGCGGGTTAAAGATTATGCTCGTTGACTGTTAGCGGGTATTTTATATCCAGCGTGTGCAGCTTAGTTTTGTGCCCGCAATACATTTTTTAGTACCTTAGTGCCCTGGGTATCCTCGTTTAGAACACTGATCAACTTCATACTCATGTTTAGTAATAATACCTACAACTGGTAAAGTGGTATTAAAAACAAAGACGGAAACTAAACGGGTATTGCGGGGCTGCGTGCACACAGCTTGCATAATCTGTTATCCGTGTGACCATTACTGCGGGGTAAAATTTATCGGGTTCACCAAGCCATAACGAGCCGGCTTTCACGGGTTGTCATTTTCTTCTTCGACAGTTTGTATCCCCATGCCAATACGTTGTACAAATATTGAGTTTTTTGTCTTGAAATTTAGATTTTTGTGTTTGATATTTTTATCTTTTCATTTTCTGAGTTAAATGTTCTGATTTTTGTATGGCAAGTCGGGTTTCAATTCTGTGGTTTTGACATCTGATTTACTGGTCTGTTCCCTTTTTTTGGTGTGTTGGTGTCTTCGTGTTTATGGTTGTCCAAACAGACCCAAACATTAAGAGAAATTACCCATTCGACCCACCATTATGCATATGGGCCTATATGCCATCCTATACCATTGTTTCTTAAAATCTTAGAAGCAGGGTTATAGATTCCATTTAAATCGAGAGTGGTTCTTTTTTGTAGTAAGGTTTCAATTAAGTTGGGAGGGGTTCTGTTTTGTGCGCTTATAGTTTTATAAAAATCATGTCTTTTAAATTTGTAAATATCATATTTAATTGATGAACTTTTTTATATCAGAACAAATGTCCTAAAACCATCTGGGGAAGATACACCAGTATTGCGGATGAGGGGATTACCATATTCAGCTGGAAAAGACGATATAGTTGATTTCTTTAAAGAATTCAAATTAACCGAAGACGCGATTCATATAACATATAATTCAGAAGGAAGAGCAACAGGAGAAGCGTTTGTTGAATTTGCAAATCTTGAAGACTCAAAAGCTGCATTAGCTAAAGATCGAATGACACTTGGAAGTCGTTACATAGAACTGTTCATGTCATCACCTGAGGAGTTAGCAGATGCGGTTTCAAGAGGCCGATGAGTTATTCTGATATGTGTTTTTCCCTTCCATATTTTACTCGACTTCAGCTGTACTCTGTAATAAGTGATATTTGAACTGGTTTTCGGTGTATGATGAGGAAAGATGGCTGTTCTTGTGTGACGGGATACAAGTTTCTTTGTCTGCATTATTGGGTTACTCTATAGGTTTGTGCGTGTGCTTTTGTAATAGAACATTAATAGACGATTGGACGGTCATTGTCTTGAATATCTACATGCTCCAGTATATAACTAAGACTACTAAAATAGAGGCGGGAACATAACCGCCATAATCTCAAATGGGTTGATTTTGGTTGTTATTTTAGTACTTTCAACCAACCAGAGCTTTGTTCATGTCTTTTGCAGAAGTGCTCTTGACATTACGTAAACACACGCGAACAAAGCTCTACTCATGAATCCTCTTTTTACAAATCTACATTAAGACTCTTTTGTTTAAATCTTCTTAATATGGAAAAGGCAGCCAAAGTAAACTTATAACGACGATCTTCATTCAAAACGCGCAGCTGACATGATAATCGAAAACCTATTAGAAAAAATTACCTAGGTTCAATATCAACTCTCACCCAAAAGGTCATTACGACTTTCACAACTGAACATGGGGTATGTTTGAGGAAAGGCTCATTGGGGCTTGAGCAAATAAGCCGGCTTAGGATAAGTTTTGTTTGTCACGCAAGCTTATGAAAGGACTTATAAGTCGTAGGTCTCTATAAGCTCTAATTCCATAAAAAGGGCTAAAAACTTTAGTGTGAAACATAACTAATGGCGACATGGTGCGCAGATAATGCTATTATGTAGAGTATAGAACGAGAATCTGTTATCGTATTTTGTTTATCTTTGAGAAACTATATTTTATCTTTGAGAAACTATATTTACAACTTTTAGTTGTAAATATAAACGCGACGATTAATATACTTAGTGAGTTCATTGTTGTTAAAGATTAGCGTTTAATCCAAAATAAACCAGTGTATATGACAATGTGAACTTAAGCTAGCGATATTAAGTAAAAAGTTACTTATATAATTAGAAACTTGTCCAAACTTAAAAAACAAAGTTCTGAACGCCTTTATTTGAAAAATTATAAAATTTTCAAGCAAAGAAATCCGGCCTTTTATTTAAAAAATTTGAATAAGTATACATTCTACTACACCCACCTCTTCCTATTTATAAAGGATTTCAAGTACCCAACTTTTCTTCTTGTTCGATGTGGGATACCAACCAAACTCCATTTTAAAACTATTTCCCCTGAGACTTGAATTAGCTCTTGGCTCTTTTTAATTCCTTCGTCACAATCTTAGATTTGCTTGTCACACAGCTGTGATTCTCTGATCATATGAGTTTCTTTGAAACCATAATCAACCAGGTTTATCAGTCCGATACAAAAACAAGAGATTGTTACGCGAATTTATAACTTCATCTAGTGAAACTTGGTAACCACAGGACTTGTCTCGAGTGTGACTGTAGATTTTTGCATGTTTGATATGAATTTTTTGAGTTTTTGAATTGATTTGATGATGATCTTGACGTTAATGCGTTGAGACCTTAACGTGAGACATATAGAAAAGTTTAGGGAGTTTTCTGATGTACCGGCTTAAAGAAAGAACATACGTGCAACTGTGCAAGTAGTATATATACAAGTCACGGGAGATCTGCTTCACTATGTTACTAATTCAACTTAACTAGTCTAACTGACACCGAGCTTGTTGTTACGTATAGTTACAGTATGTAAAGTAACTAAGATGAAATAATTACGAGGGTAGGGGCTTCACTTGCTGATGTACCATTTGTATCTTATAAGTTTTTGGTTATGACCAAGTTGGAGTGCTAGTAGTACCATTAGAACTCGCAACAATGTCCTTAACCATAGTCCTCCACTTCTTATAAACACCAGCAGCCGAAACAACGTTCCTCCTCTCTGGCAACGTGGATTCAGACACCTCAATCCTAGCCAACACATCTCTCAACAGCTCTAAGATTTTAAGAAACCATGGTTTGGCAAATAGGCCCAAATGTATAATGGTGGGTCAAAATGGGTAATTTCTGTTAATGTTTGGGTCTGTTTGGACAACCGTAATCATCAAGAACTAATACTAAAACCAAAAACATAATCACCATCACCGAGACACCAACATACCAAAAGATGGAAAGAACCAGTAAACTTAAAACCCAACACTGAGGCTAACACTTTAACTTTTTTATATCAGAACAAATGTGCTAAAACCATATGGGGAAGATACACCGGTATTGCGGATGAGGGGGCTACTATTTTCAGCTGGAAAAGACGATATAGTTGATTTATTCGAAGAATTTAAATTAACCGAAGACGCGATTCATATAACATATAATTCAGAAGGAAGAGCAACAGGAGAAGCGTTTGTTGAATTTGCAAATCTGGAAGACTCAAAAGCTGCATTAGCTAAAGATCGGATGACACTTGGAAGTCGTTACATAGAACTGTTCATGTCATCGCCTGAAGAGTTAGCAGATGCAGTTTCAAGAGGCCGATGAGTTATTCTGATATGTGTTTTTCCCTTGCATATTTTACTCGACTTCAGTTGTACTCTGTAATAAGTGATATTTGAACTGGTTTTCGGTGTATGATGAGGAAAGATGGCTGTTTTTTAGTGGACATGATACAAGTTTCGTTGTCTGCATTATTGGGTCACTCCGTAGGATTGTGTGTGTTTTTGTAAGAGAACATTTAATATGCAGTCATTTCTTGAATATTTGCATGCTCCGGTATATAACTAAGACTGCTAGAATAGAGGCAGCGGCAACATAACCGCCATAATCACAAATGGGTTTATTTTGGTTATATATTTTAGTACTTTCAACCCACCAGAGCTTTGTTCATGTGTTTACCGAAGCACCCTTGACGTTTCGTAAACGGGCAAAGTTCTACTCACACAGATCCTCTTGTTTTGAATAAATCTTCTTTATATGGATTCATCAAGGCAGTCCACAAGTAAACTTATTCGTCATTACATTGTTTTGTCGATACCAATCTTCATCCAGAACGCGTGGTTGACCTGATAAACTATCTATTTTGGTCACTTGGTTGTCAACTCAACATTAACTTGTAAAAGTTTTGCGGTGTTGGGTTGTTTTAAACGTCTGAGACACTGTAATCTATTTCTTAAACCTTTGCACGACTTTTACTTTGAAGGGCGCGACAAAAACAAGTAATATAGATTTGGTTTTCGAACAACTTGTTTCCTTAGATATCAGAGAAAACTCATAAACAGACAGATTTATACATAAAATGAACATCTAAGATTATATTATTTTAAGACTGATATCAATGGAAAACACATAAGGAAGAAGGATTCTGTGTGAATCTGAAGTCGGAAAAGTATTGCATAGAATAAGCTTGTACAAGATTATGACTATCAGCTTTTAGTGGCCAAGCCAAGTTAAACACATCAATCTTTTGAAGACAACATGAACTTAAGATAGAGATATTAAATAAAAAGTTGTTTATACAATTAGAAACTTGTTCAAACATAAAAAACAAAGTTATGAACATGAAAAATTATAAATTATACATTCTACTCACCCACCTCTTCCTATTTATAAAGGATTTCATGTACCCAACTTTTCTTCCTGGTCGATGTGGGATACCAACCAAACTCCATTTTAAAACTACTTCCCCTGAGATTTGGATTAGCTCTTGGCTCTTTTCAATTCCTTCGTAACAAATTCACAATCTTAGATTTGCTAGTCGCACAGCTGTGGTTCTCATCATATGAGTTTCTTTGAAACCATAATCAACTGAACATGGGGTATGTTTGACGAAAGGCTTATTGGGGCTTGAGCAAATAAGCCGGCTTAGGATAAGTTTTGTTTGTCAAGCAAGCTTATGAAAGGGCTTATAAGTCGTAGGTCTCAGATATGATCCCACATCGGCCAAATATGGGAATGGTTGATGGTTTATAATGTCCAGGTATCCCCTCCTCAAACAAGCTAGCTTTTTGATTGAGTTCTACGCTTGGGACATATAAACCGATTACGAGCCTAGTATGGGATATGTTCGTATCAGTCTCTATAAGCTCTAATCCCATAAAAGGGGCTAAAACTTTAGTAATGGCGACATGGTGCGCATATAATGCTATTATGTAGAGTATAGAACTAGAATCTATTATCGTATTTTGTTTATCTTTGAGAAACAATATGTTACGCATACGATGGATGAGTAGATATTTGAGTATTTTATTTCAATCTTACTAGTGTTTTAGTTGTAAATATAAACACGGCGATTAATATACTTGATTGTTGCTAAAGATTAGTGTTTAATCCAAAATAAGACAATATATGACAACATGAACTTAAGCTAGAGATATTAAAAATAAAAAGTTGCTTATTTTATTAGAAACTTGTCCAAACTTAAAAAACAAATTTATGAATGTCTGTGGTTAAAAAATTATAAAAATTTTAACGACAGAAATGCAAAAGTTTATTTAAAAAATTTGAATAAGTATACATTCTATTACACCCCCCTCTTCCTATTTATAAAGGATTTCATATACCCAACTTTTCTTCTTGGCCGATGTGGGATACCAACCAAACTCAATTTTAAAACTATTTCCCTGAGATTTGAATTAGCTCTTGGCTCTTTTTAATTCCTTAGTCACAATCTTAGATTTGCTTGTCGCACAGCTGTGGTTCTCTGATCATATGAGTTTCTTTGAAACCATAATCTACCAGGTTGATCAGTCTGACACAAATACAAGAGACTGTTACGCGAATTTATAACTTCATCTAGTGAAACTTTGTAATCATAGGACTTGTCTCGAGTGTGACTGTAGATTTTTGCATGTTTGATATGAAAATTTTGAGTTAGGGTATTCATTTGATGATGATCTTAAAGTTAATGCGTTGATCCCTTAACGTGAGAGACGAATAGAAAAAATTGGGGAGCTTTCTGATGTTGACTTTAAGAAACATAGACGTGCAAGTAGTATGCACAGGTCACGGGAGAAGATATCTTACTAATTCAACTTAACTAGTCTAACTGACACCGAGCTTGTTGTTACGTATAGTTACAGTATGTAAAGTAACTAAGATGAAATAATTACGAGTGTAGGGGCTTCACTTGCTGATGTACCATTTGTATCTTATAAGATTTTGGTTATGACCAAGTCGGAGTGCTAGTAGTACCATTAGAACTCGCAACAATTTCCTTAACCATAGTCCTCCACTTCCTACAAACACCAACAGCCGGAACAACGTTCCTCCTCTCTGGCCACGTGGATTCAGACACCTCAATCCTAGTCAACACATCAGCTCTAAGATTTTAAGGAACAATGGTATGGCAAATAGGCCGAAATGCATAATAGTGGGTCAAAATGGGTAATTTATGTTAATGTTTGGGTCTGTTTGGACAACCATAATCATCGAGAACTAATACTTAAACCAAAAACATAATCACCATCACCGAGACACCAACATACCAAAAGATGGAAAGAACCAGTAAACTTAAAACCCAACACTGAGGCTAACACTTTAACTTTTTTATATCAGAACAAATGTGCTAAAAACCATATGGGGAAGATACACCGGTATTGCGGATGAGGGGACTACCATTTTCAGCTGGAAAAGACGATATAGTTGATTTATTCAAAGAATTCAAATTAACCGAGACGCGATTCATATAACATATAATTCAGAAGGAAGAGCAACAGGAGAAGCGTTTGTTGAATTTCCAAATTTGGAAGACCCAAAAGCTGCATTAGCTAAAGTTGTATCAGGACTTTAAGGTACGGGCCTTTTTGATCAACCATTGACCCCATCCAGGTAAGTGCCTAAACCAATAGCATAGTTTTTGTTTTATCCTTTCACTTATCCCTTTCATCCGATGCGGGATCTCATTAAATTGCTTCTTTTTTCCATATACTTTCATACATCTAAGTGAGTAAACTGTAAAAAGGCCACAAATTCTCACATGGAGTATGAACTTGAGCATCTTGAAAACTCATTTGGATTGTCGGCTATTCAGTTCAATGTTGTTTGGAACTTAGAATACATATGGCTTATTCCATATTTTACACTAATCTATCCAAATTTTTGGATCTGCATTTTGTGTTCAGAAAGCTCGAAAACACGTGGATGAAAAACGGACCCAGCAATCATACCAGAAACAATTGAAGATATTGAATGTTGCCGATCACGGCTACCAATGATTGTATGAGGTTTGAGGAGTATATGTGGCAGGATTACAGAAATTTGCTTACTACAACATAATAAAATGCAGTTTTCCTCTCTTGGTATCACAAATCAGTAGCTTACAAAAGCCGAAATTAGAACTTGGTTAGGCGCTTAATGTCTCTATGGAGGACTAGGACTTACTACGTATATTCAAAACACACCTTCTTAAATAGTGTCCATGAGCTTATGATGGTGAAAGGACCAAGGACAGGTCATTTGAGCTTATGTATGAGTTTATATGTATCTTCTTATATATCATAAGCCCATATTTTGTGGATTATTTTCTAGCGTGTGAAGTTATTATAACTTAAGAAGTTAAAGAAGTTCGTAAACTATAAAATAAGCACAAACAACAAGTGAGCTTATGAGATATAAATCATATAAGCTCATATATGAACTTGGACAAACACCCCTATATAAGCTGATGTGAAGAGTATGATAAACAGCTTTCCGGGATTGAACGTCCTTATGAGCTTATTGAGAAATTTGATATATTTATAAGCTCATCCTTATGGCTTATAAGCACAAAGTTGACAAACTAATAATCCATTTAAAACGAGCTTATGGGCTTATGAGATTTTCAATAAGCTCATAAGTCCATCAAATAAGCTAGAACAAAGACCTCCTTTTAGTACCTTAGTATCCAAACTGTCAAAGGAAATTATCACAATTTTAAAACGCAGCAAGCCAATACTCCGTAGACTTATATGAAGCGGTCCAAAAAAAACCTCGGACCATAGTTTAGAGCTCTCGTGAAGCATGAAAACGGTTAAGAAAAAAAGTTGGACCATTTCTCGATTTGTGCGTGTCATCCTTGCGCAGGGGCCATGCTAATCTTCTCTGTATTGTTCCAATTTTATCGGATGTCCCCGAAGGGACGATGTTAGCTATTTTAGAGGCGCGATATAGACTCAATTGAAACTCTAGTAACCTTATTTAAGTAAGTTTTGCAAGTTATCACGAAAGAAAGAATTTATAGCTGGTAGGAAATGCATTTGCGTAAACTATTCTTGATTTCATGGCATTTGTATAAATTTGCAGCCAGGTTCAGCAGGATCCGTAACAAAATGTTTTATAAAGAGGAATCTCCGTACCCAATAGTATGGACTCTTTCTCTGCTTAAACGAAGGTAGCATGTTTATCGTTTATCATCTTTATCTTTATTATGAATTTCATATTGCAGGCTGGCATTATAAGGTCATAAGTTGCGAAAAAAAGGTTTTTATCTTTTTTGTTTTGTGTAGCAAGTTTGGTTTTAAGTTTATTGGTTCTTTCCTTCTTTTGGTATGTTGGTGTCTCAGTGATGCTGATTATGTTTTTGGTTTAAGTATTAGTTCTCGATGATTATGGTTGTCCAAACAGATCCAAACATTAACAAAAATTACCCATTATGACCGACCATTATGCATTTGGGCCTATTTGCCATACCACTGTTTCCTAAAATCTTAGAAGCAGGATTATAGGTTTCATTTACATCGAGAGGGGCTCTTAAATCGGGAGAAGGTCCTTTTCGGTAGTAGTTTATAGTTTTTTATAAATCATATCTTTTACATTTGTAAAATCGTTTTGATGCTAACTCTTTAACTTTTTTATATCAGAATAAATGTGCTAAAACCATCCGTAGAAGATACACTAGTATTGCGGATGAGGGGATTACCATTTTCAGCTGGAAAAGACGATATAGTTGATTTCTTTAAAGAATTCAAATTAACCGAAGACGCGATTCATATAACATATAATTCAGAAGGAAGAGCAACAGGAGAAGCCTTTGTGGAATTTGCAAACCTAGAAGACTCACAAGCTGCATTAGCTAAAGATCGGATGACACTTGGAAGTCGTTACATAGAACTGTTCATGTCATCGCCTGAGGAGTTAGCAGATGCAGTTTCAAGAGGCCGATGAGTTATTCTGATATGTGTTTTTCCCTTCCATATTTTACTCGACTTCAGCTGTACTCTGTAATAAGTGATATTTGAACTGGTTTTCGGTGTATGATGAGGAAAGATGGCTGTTCTTGAGTGACAGGATACAAGTTTCGTTGTCTGCATTATTGGGTCACTCTGTAGGATTGTGTGTGTTTTTGTAAGAGAACATTTAATATGCAGTCATTTCTTGAATATCTGCATGCTCCGATATATAACTAAGACTGCTAGAATTGAGGCAGCGGCAACATAACCGCCATAATCACAGATAGGTTTATTTTGGTTATATATTTTAGTACTTTCAACCCACCTGAGCTTTGTTCATGTGTTTATCGAAGCACCCTTGACGTTACGTAAACGGGCAAAGTTCTACTCACACAGATCCTCTTGTTTTGAATAAATCTTCTTTATATGGATTCATCAAGGCAGTCCACAAGTAAACTTATTCGGCATTACATTGTTTTGATGATACCAATCTTCATCCAAAACGCGCGGTTGACCTGATAAGCGAAGCGCGAGTTCAAAACTTGTTACTAAACGATTTGCAAAAGTTAACCAAAACATATAAAATTTTAACTCACATTTATATATCTCTCTAAAAGTTTATTAATACTAATTTATCTTAAATAGTTCTTTCATTTAAAAAGGAAAATTTGAGATATTAAACTTGATTTACCAAGTCAATAGGGTCACTAATCGATCTGATTGAGTCACCAGTTCAACTACTGAGTTAGCATGGTCTTCTACAACAATAAAAATAAAAAAATATTCGCAATTATACAAAAAAAAACTATGAAGTATTCCATAATATTCAATATTGAGCCTAACACCATCTACTCACAAATGAGTATAACATGTAAAAATAAAAGTATGTGGCAAATGTATACAGTTAACGCGCTTTAACCAAAACCTAATCGAGTCTCGAGAACCATGTTGACCATGGTCACTTCAGACCTTACGAGTCTAACCGGGTTTCGAAAGTAAAATACCCTATTTAATTTACCATTATTTTTTTGATCAAAATCGGTTCAACCCATTGAACAAACCAGTTAGAAACGGGTTCAAAAGCATTGGTCAAGACAATTGTCAATTTGCATATTCAAAAAATAATGACAAGTAGCTTATTTTATATAAAAGCCTCAACTTCGTATATAACCAACCTCACAGTCAATGTAGGATAATAAGCTCTATATGCATCCATGTTGTCATATGAACTTAAGCTAGGGGTATTAAATAAAAAGTTAGCTTATATGATTAGAAACTTGTCCAAACTTAAAGAACAAAGTTATGAATGTAGAAACACAGATGCGTATGTAGGAATAAACTTCCTGTATATTTTTTCATATATCTCATTGAATGAGGAGGATCATATATACACAAAGAATGAAACAAACTTCCCTAATTACAGCCTGAAATGATGGGAGTAAATAAGGAAAATACAACAAACATATAATTTCCATAAAGCTCTCGTCAACACTCCCCCTCAAGGTGGAGAATGTATGTCTATCATTCCCAGCTTGTCAAGAGAGCTATGAAAAATTCTCCCACATACGGCCTTCGTTAGCATATCTGCAAGTTGTTCCTTGGTGTTAACATGAGGGAGTTCTATAGTTTTCCTTTCTAAGTGATCTTTGATGAAATGTCTGTCGATTTCCACATGTTTAGTTCTATCATGTTGTACTGGGTTGTTTGCTATCTTCACAGCAGATTCGTTGTCACAGTGTAACTCCATCGGTGACATTAAAGAGATCCCTAAATCTCTTAAGATTCGTTTTATCCACAAGAGTTCACACACTCCATGAACCATTCCTCTAAACTCCGCCTCAGCACTCGATCGTGAAACAACCTTTTGCTTCTTACTTCTCCATGTGACTAAGTTACCTCCAACAAATGTAAAATACCCAGACGTGGATTTTCCATCAGATCGATCTCCGGCCCAGTCTGCATCAGTGAAGCCGCTTACTTGATTGTCTTGATTCTTCCCAAAAAACAAACCTTTACCTGGTGATGACTTGAGATACCTAAGAATTCGATATACAGCATTCATATGTCGCTTACTTGGTGCATGCATGAATCTACTCACCACACTCACAGCATAGGCTATGTCTGGTCTTGTGTGAGATAAATAAAAAAGTTTACCAACTAGCTTTTGGTACCGATCTCTATTTGCAGGGGGTTGATTCGGGGAAACTTCTAGATGATGGTCTGTTTCGATTGGAGTATCCACGGGTCTACAATTCAACATTCCCGTTTCTGCTAATAGATCCAATACATACTTCCTTTGGCTCATGGATATTCCCTGTTTTGACCTTGCCACTTCAATTCCTAAGAAGTACTTCAAACTTCCCAGGTCCTTTAGTTCAAATTCGGTAGACAACACTCTTTGAAGTTCTGCCATTTCGTCTTTGTCATTCCCCGTCACCACCATGTCGTCTACGTACACAATCAGTGCTGTTATTTTCCCTTTCTTTGAATTCACGAACAAGGTGTGATCAGCATCTGATTGTTTGTATCCGATTTTCTTCATAAATGCTGAAAATCTGCCAAACCACGCTCGTGGAGACTGTTTTAAACCATATAATGACTTCCGTAATTTACATACCTTTCCTTCACACTTGATGCCGGGTGGAGGATCCATGTACACCTCTTCTTCAAGATATCCGTTCAGGAAGGCATTCTTTACATCAAATTGCTTAAGTGGCCAATCCTCATTTGCTGCAATAGAGATTAAAATACGAATGGTGTTGATCTTTGCTACCGGTGCAAACGTGTCTCCATAATCAATCCCATATTTTTGTGTATAACCCTTGGCTACTAATCTCGCTTTGAATCTATCTATTTTTCCACTTGAATCCAACTTTATAGTATAGATCCACCTACACCCAACTGTTTTCTTCCCATTTGGGAGGTTGACCAACTCCCATGTTTGATTCTTTTGAAGTGCCTCCATCTCCTCATTCATTGCGTTCTTCCATCGGTCATCGTTTAGGGCCGATTGCACATCACCGGGAATAGTGACAGTAGTAAGTTCTTCCACCATTAGAGCATGCGATTTTGCAAGCCGGTGTTGTGATACGTAGTTACTGATCGAGTACCTCCCTTTTGCTTTTAATTCTGGGTTGTACTTCCTCTTAGGCTTTCCCCGGTTGCTTCTTATCGGGTATCTTCGATTACCATCATCTTCAAGCTCTACTTCTTCGTCTATATCTGTTGTCTCTTGGACTTCATGATTGTTGGGTTCTTGTACAGTAGGCATATCTTCATGTTCCTGAAAAACAGAAGATGAAGTATTGTTTTCTGTGTTAGTTTCAACACTGTTCTCAACACTAGCACTTTCAACATTAACATTTTCATTCTCTTGTACACTTTCAACATTGACACTTTCACTTTGTTGATGAGGCTCAGCGACACTTTGAGGTTCAACTTCAGGACCATCAGAGAAGTCAGACGGACCGTTTTGGTCATTGAGACCATCTTGTTCATTGAGGTTCACTTGACACAGTTTCTCCCCCTGAAGTGGACCCTCATTGAAGTAAGGTACTGTTTCATGGAAAGTGACGTTACGAGTGACGTATACCTTCTCATTCGTGGGGTCAAGGCAGCGGTACCCTTTTTTAAAAACTGCATAGCCTATAAAGACACATCGAGTGGCACGTGGTTCTAGCTTACCCATATCTTTATGGACATAGGCAGTGCAGCCAAATACTCGAGGTTCAAGATTCTGATGTGGTGCAGGTCCTATGAGTTCATGAAGCTTTTGAAGTGGAGTTAGGAAATCAATAACCCTTGAGGGAGTTCGGTTCATAATGTACGCAGCGGATCGAACCGCCTCTCCCCAGTACTTGCGAGGTACCGTCATATCAAATAGAGAGGCTCTAACCACTTCAAGAATCATTCTATTTCGTCGCTCGGCTAGCCCATTTTGTTGAGGTGTTCGGGCACAAGACGTTTGATGCCGGATAGATTTTTCCTTGCAGAAGTTTGCCATTTCAAAATTGACATATTCACCCCCATTATCGGATTGGAGAGTGTGAATGTCCCTCCTATATTCAGTTTTCACAAGTTGATGTAATTCTTTGAATGCTTTCACAAGTTTGGTTTTGAGGAGAGATATCCATATCATACGTGTACATTCATCAATAAAAGTGACAAAGTAACGAGCACCACTAGGAGTTGGAATCGGGGCCGGACCCCATACATCGGAATGAATTGTCATGAATGGTATCATAGTTTTGTTATTACTAGGAACATAAGAAATTCTTTTATTTTTTGCTAACTCACAAATTCCACAATAAAAATTACTATCTGATACATTCAAAAATAAATTTGGTTTCAACTTCCTAAGATAACTAAAGGATAAGTGTCCAAGTCGCCGATGCCACAACATGGCCATGGACTTATTTGCTCGAGTCATCCCCACATGATTAACTTGACTACGATAGTTCTCTTCAAGGTAGTATAATCTTCCCCTTCTAGTACCATAACCACGAATCTGATGTGTTACTATGTCCTGAAACACACAATCGTTTGGCCAGAATGTCACATAACAGTTAAGTGCCTGAGTAATCTGACTAACAGATAACAAGTTTGATGATAATGATGGTACTACTAAAACTGAATCGAGTTCCATCGTATTCGACATTTTCACATTTCCTTCTGCTACGACTGGTTCTAACTCACCACTAGCTGTATAAATGTTCATTTGTTTTGGCTTATGTGATGTAGTTAAGAAACCAGGATTGTTTGTCATATGATCTGTGGCTCCTGTGTCGATTATCCAATCATTACTAAGAGTAGAGTCACAACAAGACTTACCTGCATTCGTGGAGGTGTGAGCTGCTACGGGTTGCCCAATCTTCTTCCTTGGCTTTTTCGAAAAATCCCACCAATCTGGGTACCCTATGATCTCATAGCACCTAGTTTTTGAGTGTCCTTCTTCCCCACAGTGGGTGCAAGTGAGGGTGTTTCCTCCTCCTCCCCTTCCAGCAGGTCCTTTTCCTTTCATAGGGCGGTTTCGTGTCGCTGCATGAACCATACTGTCTGGTTCAACATGTGCATCCTCCATAGCCTGTCGTTGGTTCATATCCTTCCGGATGTAGGCGTAACACAACTCGAGACTGAGAGGAGGGTCCTTTCGCAAACATTCACTCCTAGCTTGATTGAAATCAGAGTCTAAACCTGCCAGAAAAATGTGGACTCGGAATCGAGACATGGCTTTGTTTGCTGCAACTGTTGCTTCGACGGTGTCTCCATCGTCAGCCATTCGAGTGTCAATTTCTTGGAAAAGGCTAACCAATTCATTGTAGTAAGTGGGAAGAGGTCGTCCGTTCTGTCGAATGTTGAAGGATTTCCGATTCAACTCGAAAAGTTGAGTTTCATCAGTTCCATCATAAAAGGTTTTTGAAACAGCGCTCCAGATCTCAGCCGCCGTTTTAAGGCGGATAAAACGACGCATTAGGGTTGGAGTCATTGAATCAATCAACCAACTCTTCACCCTATTGTTATCCGTCGTCCATGTTTCGATTGCTTTCTCATTCGATGTGGGTTTCACCGATGTGCCGGTGAGGAACCCTAATTTATTTCGAGCTCCTATGCGCATCTCCATTAATTGAGACCACAATGGGAAGTTTGTGTCATCAAGAATGACTCCGGTGGGAAACGGTGTGTCCTGGACATTCTGGACAATAACAGGGGTGGATGTTCCTCCTGCTTCACCAGCCATAATGCTTCAGTGGTTTCGATGGATCAGATTTTGAGGAGCTCTGATACCATGTAGAAACACAGATGCGTATGTAGGAATAAACTTCCTGTATATTTTTTCATATATCTCATTGAATGAGGAGGATCATATATACACAAAGAATGAAACAAACTTCCCTAATTACAGCCTGAAATGATGGGAGTAAATAAGGAAAATACAACAAACATATAATTTCCATAAAGCTCTCGTCAACAATGAACGCCTTTGCTTAAAAATTATAAACATTTTAAGCAAAGAAATTCACGATTTTATTTAGAAAATTTGAATAAGTATACATTCTACTACACCCACATTTTTCTATTTATAAAGGATTTCATGTACCCAACTTTTCTTCTTGGTCGATGTGGGATACCAACCAAACTCCATTTTATAACTATTTCCCCTGAGATTTGAATTAGCTCTTGGCTCTTTTTAATTCCTTCGTCACAAACTCACGATCTTAGATTTGCTAGTCACACGGCTGTGATTCTCTGATCATATGAGTTTCTTTGAAACCATAATCTATCAGGTTGATCAGTCTGATACAAATACAAGAGATTGTTACGCGAATTTATAACTTCATCTAGTGAAACTTTGAATCACTGGACTTGTCTCGAGTGTGACTGTAGATTTTTGCATGTTTGATATGAAAATTTTGAGTTAGCGTATTCATTTGATGATGATTTTGAAGTTAATGTGTTGATCCCCTAACGTGAGAGACAAATAGAAAATTTTGGGGAGCTTTCTGATGTTGACTTTAAGAAAATAAGAAACATAGACCTGCAAGTAGTATGCCACAAGTCACAGGAGCTTGTCTAACTGACACTGAACTTGATGTACCATTTGTAACTTATAAGTTTTTGGTGATGACCGAGCTGTAGTGCTAGACTGCTAGTAGTACCATTTGATATGAAACCATTAATTTGCGTGATCAACTTCATATATAATTTATATATCTGCCTTTTTTGCTGTTACCACAAAAGAAAGAAGTTGTAGCTCGTGCCTGGTAGGAAATGCATTTGTGTAAATTGTTCTTGATTTCATGGTATTTGTATAAATTTGCAGCCAGGTTCAGCGGGAGAGGAATCGCTGTACCCAATTCTCTAATTGAACGAAGGTACCAGGCATGTCATAAGTTGCGAAAAAAAGGTTTTTATCTTTTTTGTTTTGTATTGCAAGTTTGGTTTTAAGTTTATTGGTTCTTTCCTTCTTTTGGTGTGTCTCAGTGATGCTGATTATGTTTTTGGTTTAAGTTCTCGATGATTATGGTTGTCCAAACAGATCCAAACATTAACAGAAATTACCCATTTTGACCGACCATTATGCATTTGGGCCTATTTGCCATACCATTGTTTCTTAAAATCTTAGTAGCAGGGTTATAGGTTTCATTTACATCGAGAGGGGCTCTTTTTAGTAGTAAGGTTTCATTTAAATCGGGAGAAGGTCCTTTTCAGTAGTAGTTTATAGTTTTTTATAAATCATATCTTTTACATTTGTAAAATCGTTTTGATGCTAACTCTTAAAAAATTTTATATCAGAACAAATGTGCTAAAACCATCTGGGGAAGATACACCAATACACCAGTATTGCGGATGAGGGGATTACCATTTTCAGCTGGAAAAGACGATATAGTTGATTTCTTTAAAGAATTCAAATTAACCAAAGACGCGATTCATATAACATATAATTCAGAAGGAAGAGCAACAGGAGAAGCGTTTGTTGAATTTGCAAATCTTGAAGACTCAAAAGCTGCATTAGCTAAAGATCGGATGACACTTGGAAGTCGTTACATAGAACTGTTCATGTCATCGCCTGAGGAGTTAGCAGATGCAGTTTCAAGAGGCCGATGAGTTATTCTGATATGTGTTTTTCCCTTCCATATTTTACTCGACTTCAGCTGTACTCTGTAATAAGTTATATTGGAACTTGTTTTCCTTAAGACTCTATTGTTTAAATCTTCTTAATATGGAAAAGGCAGCCAAAGTAAACTTATAACATTGTTTTGACGATCTTCATTCAAAACGCGCAGCTGACATGATAATCGAAAACCTATTAGAAAAAATTACCTAGGTTCAATATCAACTCTCACCCAAAAGGTCATTATATTTCACAACTGAACATGGGGTATGTTTGACGAAAGGCTAATTGGGGCTTGAGCAAATAAGCCGGCTTAGGATAAGTTTTGTTTGTCACGCAAGCTTATGAAAGGGCTTATAAGTCGTAGGTCTTTATAAGCTCTAATCTCATAAAAGGGGCTAAAAACTTTAGTCTGAAACATAACTAATGGCGACATGGTGCGCAGATAATGCTATTATGTAGAGTATAGAACGAGAATTTGTCATCGTATCTTGTTTATCGTTGAGAAACCATATTTTTTTTTTGAAAGGCAACAAATTTTTATTAAGACAACACAAAAATTACATCAAAAAGACATCCCAACTCCTCAATCAAGTAGATTGAGCAAGCTAAGACCCAAAACACAAACCAACAAGAAACCCGAACACCTGGGCACTACTACAACTCATCACTAACGCTACACCATGACCACTTTATTCTATCACTGAATTTTGCAGTTTGAAGGATCGATGAACCATTTCTGCCACTCGAAGGAAGCTTTCTTTGATCTCCTCGAAACCCAGTCAAAGCTTTTAACTTGAATTTCATGAAAAATTTTATTAACACTGGCCACTTTTGCTTTGAAAACGCGAGAATTACGCTCTTTCCAGATGAAATACCCTGCTGTCCATGTTACTAGTTGCCACAAAGCTCTCGAGTACGATTTAACCTCGACATTCCCACTAAAGCGAAACAAATCATTTGCCGAAAACACATTAAAAGAACCAAGCTTCCACCATTCAAAAATTTTGTTCCACACACTTTTCGCCGCATTGCACGTCACTAAGCTATGATCACACGATTCTACGCTATCGTCACAACATGGACATAATATAGAGTCCAACTCAATTCCTCTTTTGTCGAGCTCTACGCGCACCGGTATTCTCCCATGTAAAACTCTCCATATAAACACGTTAACTTTCTTTGGAGCAAGTCTATTCCATAGTGTATCTTGGGTCGTATTGCCCACGTGCAAGTATATGTCATCCACCATAAAAGCTAAGTCTTTAACCTTGAAATTGCCATCTTCATTGAGATTCCAACGCCACGAGTCCCTGCAATTAAGAGAGAAAGTAACAGTTTGTAATAGGCCCGTAAGCTCTGCTACATCGCCACACGCTCTCCCTCTAGGTTCCCTCACCCACTCCCATTCCCACCTCCACACCCCCTCACACCAGTTCCCTCTATCAACCACCCGAGCCTCCTTACGCCTATCTAACTGAAATAGCCTAGGAAATCTTTCACGAAGACTTAAGTCACCAACCCACCTATCTTCCCAAAACCGTGTATCCCTCCCGTCCCCCAACTTTTTTGAGAACGAAGAAGAAAATTCAATCCCGATTTTATCCATATCTAGACCTACCTTAACAATATCAGACCAAACTCCACTTCGCCCCACCCTCGAACCTACATCAGCCTCTAGACCTCCACTCGCTCCATAAATACTCTTAATCACCCTCACCCATTAAGCATCAGTTTCTAACTTAAATCGCCACCACCACTTTCCCACTAACGCCCAATTTTTAGCCCGAAGAGACCCAATGTTTAACCCCCCAACCCCATAAGAAGATAAAACCTTATCCCACTTAACCCACGATAGTTTTTTATTTTCACCTACCCCGCCCCAAAAGAACTCCCTCCTAATTCCCTCAAGCTTTTTTATCACACATAAAGGCACACGGAACATTGAAAAATAATACAATGGCAAACTTCCAAGAACCGATTTAACTAATGTCAATCGTCCCCCAAAGGACATCGTTTTTGCTTTCCACTCGGATAATCTTTTTTTAAATTTATCAACCACATATTTCCATGCACTTTCCCGACGTATACAATCCCCAATGGGAAGTCCCAAGTAAGTAAATGGGAATTCACCCACACTACATTGCATCCAACTCGCCATATTGCTCACTTCACTAGAATTGACCCCAATGCCATACAATCTACTTTTATTTAGGTTTACTTTAAGTCCCGACACCATTTCAAAACACTTCAATATACACATTAGATTCTTTGCATTTTCCTTATCCCATTCACCAAAGAATATTGTGTCATCCGCGTATTGTAGATGTGACACAACCACTCTCTCGGATCCCACATTAATTCCTTTAAATATGCCTTTGTTAACCGCCTCTTTAACCATCAAATTCAACCCTTCCGCCGCAAGAATGAACAAGAACGGCGACAAAGGGTCACCTTGCCTCACCCCTCGTTCCAAACCAAATTCGATTGTCGGGGACCCATTAACCAAAACCGACACTGACGATGACTCTAAACAAGCGTCAATCCATGAACACCACTTTTCCCCAAACCCCATGCTCTTCAAAATATTGCACAAATACCCCCAATTAATACTATCATAAGCCTTTTCAAAGTCGACTTTAAAAATTAGTCCTTTCCTTTTATTTTTCTTCACAAAATCCACCGTCTCATTTGCTATAAGGATGCCGTCAAGAATAAACCTCCCACCAATGAAAGCATTCTGAACCTCACCAACAAGTTTCCCGATCACCAATTTCATTCTCTCTGCCAGTATCTTCGCTATAATTTTATAGTAACAACCGATTAAACTAATGGGTCTATACTCAGCGAGACCAATCGGATCCGCCACCTTAGGAACCAATGCCACAAATGATGGATTACAGCCCTTGGAGATTTCCTTCCTATCCCAAAACCATTTAATTGCATCTACCAAATCCTTTTTGACAACATCCCAAAACCTTTTTATATAAGTAAAATTAAACCCATCAGGCCCCGGAGCCTTATCCCCACCACAACTGTTTACAGCATCCCATATCTCTTTCTCCTCAAATGGTTTTTCCAGCTTGTTTGCATCATCTCTTGATATTTGAGCTAAACCGTTACAAGATAATTGAGGTCTTGAATCAACATGTTCCGAAAACATCGTTTTATAAAATCTATACGTCTGTTCTTTAATTTTATCAGGGTCTTCGCACCATAAACCATCAATCATTAGTCCTCTAATATTATTCTTATTATTCCTCCTCTTCACAAAGGAATGAAAGAATTTGGAATTTTCATCCCCGTCTATGTCCCATCTCACTCTCGCCTTTTGTCTAAGCATGCAAGTCTTTTCCCTCTCTTTATCGATCCATAAACGCCTTGCTTCCAACCACTTGAACCTTTCTTCTTCATTAAGAGACCTCGACTCTGCTTCTAGTTCCCATATCATTGCTTCCCTGCTGTATTCACTTATTTTCTCATTCAATTCGCCAAACCTCTTTCGACTCCACTCCTTTAGTTCTACCTTAACATTTTTAAGTTTGTCCCTAAATCGACAATCTGGCCTGGTACTCTTCACATCTTTATTCCAGCCTCTTAAAACAACATTCTGAATGTCCGCTTCCTTTAACCATATGTCAAAAACGCGGAACGGTTTTGGACCAAAATTAACATCCATATCCTTAAGGACAATAGGACAGTGATCGGAAAGCTTCCTGTCTAGTGCAACCATAGCAAGATTACCCCATTTATTCTTAAATCCCACGGACACCAGAAATCTATCAAGCTTACTAAACTTTAAACCATCGTCACTAATCCGTGTAAATTTTCGACCACCCAACGGTATCTCAACAAGCTGAGTTCTGTCAATAAAGTTATTGAAATCGTCCATCTCCTTGACATTAATTTGTGAATTCAATCTATCCTCTTGTCTTCTGACCACGTTAAAGTCGCCAAAGATGCACCAATCTTCAGTACTGCTGTTCATTAATGTAGCTAATCTATCCCACAAAGAGGCCTTTTCCCTACTAACATGCGGACCATAAAGACACACCAAAACTATGTCCCCTGACCTGCCCTTCCATCCACCTTTAACAGCTATAAATCTATCATCACCTGTAACATCTAAGCAATTGAAGACATTAGTGTCCCATATCACCAACATCCCACCTGATCTTCCTTTTGCCTCCATTTGTGTAAACCCAAAATTCCTATTACCCCATACTTCTTCCACCCACGAATCGTCAACTAGCCCACTTTTAGTTTCTTGCAAAGCGATTACATCTGGTTTCTCACCTCTGATAATTGACATTAGCCACCCTTTTTTACCCTCCACACCTAAACCCCTGATATTTATAGATATAATCTTCATTAAAACACAATAGCGACCGATACCGACTCACCTGACTATGACTATTGACCATTAGCAGCGGCGTCTTCTGCTGCAACACTAGATACCTTAGTTTGTTTTATGTCATTCCAAACCACACCAATCCGCTCCCCCACTTTCTTCAAACGATCTTCACTAATAGAACATGTAGGCCCCATGACGTCTGCTTTGAATGACCCTTCACCATTTTGAATTGTATCACCATTCATCAAATTTTTGTTACCACCCATACCATTAGTCGACGAGTGACTTCTTTTTCGTCTAGTACCCGCTTTCGCAAGATTAAACCTACGTCTCCTGTACTTATGCATATGACGGATCTGTAGATATTTGAAACAATATATATGACAACATGAACTTAAGCTAGAGATATTAAATAATAAGTTGCTTATATAATTAGAAACTTGTCCAAACTTAAAAAACAAAGTTATGAACCTTTACTTAGAAAATTATAAAATTTTCAAACAAAAATTAACAACTTTTGTTTAAAAAATTTGAATAAGTATACATTCTACTACGCCCACCTCTTCCTATTTATAAAGGATTTCATGTACCCAACTTTTCTTCTTGGCCGATGTGGGATACTAACCAAACTCCATTTTAAAACTACTTCCCCGGAGATTCGAATTAACTCTTGGCTCTTTTTAATTCCTTCTTCACAATCTTAGATTTGCTTGTCACACATATGTGATTCTCTGATCATATGAGTTTCTTTGAAACCATAATCTACCAGGTTGATCAGTCTGATACAAATACAAGAGATTGTTACGCGAATTTATAACTTCATCTAGTGAAACTTTGTAATCACAGGACTTGTCTCGAGTGTGACTGTAGATTTTGTATGTTTGATATGAAAGTTTTGAGTTAGGGTATTGATTTGATGATGATCTTGACGTTAATGCGTTGATACCTTAACATGAGACACATAGAAAAGTTTTGGGAGTTTTCTGATGTACCGACTTTAAGAAAGAACATACGTGCAACTGTGCAAGTAGTATATATACAAGTCACGGGAGAAGATCTGCTTCACTATGTTACTAATTCAACTTAACTAGTCTAACTGACACCGAGCTTGTTGTTACGTATAGTTACAGTATGTAAAGTAACTAGGATGAAATAATTACGACGGTAGGGGCTTCACTTGCTGATATACCATTTGTATCTTATAAGTTTTTGGTTATGACCAAGTTGGAGTGCTAGTAGTACCATTAGAACTCGCAACAATGTCCTTAACCATAGTCCTCCACTTGTTACAAACACCAGCAGCCGAAAAAACGTTCCTCTTCTCTGGCAACGTGGATTCAGACACCTCAATCCTAGTCAACACATCTCTCAACAGCTATGGCAAATAGGCCCAAATGCATAATGGTGGGTCAAAATGGGAAATTTCTGTTAAAGTTTGGGTCTGTTTGGACAACCATAATCATCGAGAACTAATACTAAAACCAAAAACATAATCACCATCACCGAGACGGCGAGACACCAACATACCAAAAAAGATGCAAAGAACCAGTAAACTTAAAACCCAACACTGAGGCTAACACTTTAACTTTTTTATATCAGAACAAATGTGCTAAAAACCATATGGGGAAGATACACCGGTATTGCGGATGAGGGGACTACCATTTTCAGCTGGAAAAGACGATATAGTTGATTTATTCAAAGAATTCAAATTAACCGAGACGCGATTCATATAAACATATAATTCAGAAGGAAGAGCAACAGGAGAAGCGTTTGTGGAATTTCCAAATTTGGAAGACCCAAAAGCTGCATTAACTAAAGTTGTATCAGGACTTTAAGGTACGGGCCTTTTAAGCAGCATCACATAATTGAAAAAGTATCAAGTAGGGGCCCCCTCAGCAACAAATTATGATGTAGACTCGACCACGGGCCGATCTTAGGATAGCACCCCTCCAAAGTGCAATGGAAGCCACTAACCCAGGAACTAACCCAGGAACCCCTCAATAAGCTCATAAGTCCATCAAATAAGCTAGAACAAAGACCTCCTTTTAGTACGTTAATATCCAAACTGCCAAAGGAACTTATCACAATGTTAAAACGCAGTAAGCCAATACTATGAAGCTGTCCAAAAAACAACCTCGGACCATAGTTTAGAGCTCTCGTGAAGCATGAAAACGGTTAAGAAAAAAAGTTGGACCATTTCTCGATTTGTGCGTGTCATCCTTGCGCAGGGGCCATGCTAATCTTCTCTGTATTGTTCCAATTTTATCGGATGTCCCCGAAGGGACGATGTTAGCTATTTTAGAGGCGCGATATAGACTCAATTGAAACTCTAGTAACCTTATTTAAGTAAGTTTTGCAAGTTATCACGAAAGAAAGAATTTATAGCTGGTAGGAAATGCATTTGCGTAAACTATTCTTGATTTCATGGCATTTGTATAAATTTGCAGCCAGGTTCAGCAGGATCCGTAACAAAATGTTTTATAAAGAGGAATCTCCGTACCCAATAGTATGGACTCTTTCTCTTCTTAAACGAAGGTAGCATGTTTATCGTTTATCATCTTTATCTTTATTATGAATTTCATATTGCAGGCTGGCATTATAAGGTCATAAGTTGCGAAAAAAAGGTTTTTATCTTTTTTGTTTTGTGTAGCAAGTTTGGTTTTAAGTTTATTGGTTCTTTCCTTCTTTTGGTATGTTGGTGTCTCAGTGATGCTGATTATGTTTTTGGTTTAAGTATTAGTTCTCGATGATTATGGTTGTCCAAACAGATCCAAACATTAACAAAAATTACCCATTATGACCGACCATTATGCATTTGGGCCTATTTGCCATACCACTGTTTCCTAAAATCTTAGAAGCAGGATTATAGGTTTCATTTACATCGAGAGGGGCTCTTAAATCGGGAGAAGGTCCTTTTCGGTAGTAGTTTATAGTTTTTTATAAATCATATCTTTTACATTTGTAAAACGTTTTGATGCTAACTCTTTAAATTTTTTATATCAGAACAAATGTGCTAAAACCATCCGTAGAAGATACACCAGTAAGGGGATTACCATTTTCAGCTGGAAAAGACTATATAGTTGATTTCTTCAAATAATTCAAATTAACCGAAGACTCTATTCATAACATATAATTCAGAAGGAAAAGCAACAGGAGAAGCGTTTGTGGAATTTGCAAATCTGGAAGACTCAAAAGCTGCATTAGCTAAAGATCGGATGACACTTGGAAGTCGTTAAATAGAACTGTTCATGTCTTCGCCTGAGGAGTTAGCAAATGCAGTTTCAAGAGGCCGATGAGTTATTCTGATATGTGTTTTTCCCTTGCATATTTTACTTGACTTTAGTTGCTTCTATTCTGCTACCCATGAAAAAGACAACCAATAGCAAAATATCTTTTCTCTATCCCTCATTTATTAGTTTTATCTATTATTTGTGTGGAAAAAATTTTGATGTTTAGATTTATAAGATTGTTGGTTTCTGCTTACGAGCATCAACAATACTACTCCATTTAAGAGTGGCTTTATGTTTTTTTATTTGATACGCATTTAAAAAAAAAAAAGTTATGTTTACTGTTTTTCTTTTTTTTTTGGCTTGTTTGTACTGTTTTTTTTTTCGATCCAAATCCTAAAGTCTTCGATCTACCGTTCAACTCTACAAAATAACTAAACTCGTTTGTTTCATCTTCGTGTGTTGGTGATTTGTGCTAAGGTCACAAATCCACATAGTTGTCTATTTGGTTGGATAAATGTGCAAAGGTCACAATCCACGATTGACGTTTATGAAGATGGAATCGGATCTAGTGTAGGGCTTTGTGCATGTTGTGTTGGTATGGTTAAAGTTTAAGATAAGGAATCGGACTGCTATGTCGATGTCAAGATGATGTTTCGGTACGTTATGTTTTTTTTTTTTCCTTTCTTCTTTCTTCTTGTAATCTACTCTAGTTCGAGCTTTCGCGATTTCGCCGCTCGAACTACGGGGGAGTATTAGGAGATAAATATGGTCCGGCCCGGTTTGTGGGTTAGGCCCATTAGAGTTTGATGTATTGTACTCTATATATTTGATTGATCAATAATATCACAGATATGGGGTTTTCATTCTAACAGTACTGTACTGTAATAAGTTATATTGGAACTTGTTTTACTTAAGACTCTATTGTTTAAATCTTCTTAATATGGATAAGGCAGCCAAAGTAAACTTATAACATTGTTTTGACATACTATCTTCATTCAAAACGTGCAGCTGACCTGATAATCGAAAACCTATTAGAAAAAATGACCTAGGTTCAATATCAACTCTCACCCAAAAGATCATTATGATTTTCATAACTGAACATGGGGTATGTTTGACGAAAGGCTTATTGGGGCTTGAGCAAATAAGCCGGCTTAGGATAAGTTTTGTTTGTCACGCAAGCTTATGAAAGAACTTATAAGTCGTAGGTCTCTATAAGCTCTAATTCCATATAAGGGGCTAAAAACTTTAGTCTGAAACATAACAATTGCGACATGGTGCGCATATAATGCTATTATGTAGAGTATAGAACGAGAATCTGTTATCGTATCTTGTTTATCGTTGAGAAACCATATATATTATGCATATGACGGATCTCTAGATATTTGAAACAATATATATGACAACATGAACTTAAGCTAGAGATATTAAATAATAAGTTGCTTATATAATTAGAAACTTGTCCAAACTAAAAAAACAAAGTTCTGAAAGCCTTGAAAAATTATAAAATTTCCGAGTAGAGAATTTCAGTCTTTTGTTTAAACATTTTGAATTAGTATACATTCTACAAACTCCAATTTAAAACTACTTCCCCTGAGATTCGAATTAGCTCTTGGCTCTTTTTAATTCCTTCTTCACAATCTTAGATTTGCTTGTCGCACAGCTGTGATTCTCTGATCATATGTGATTCTTTGAAACCATAATCAACCAGGTTGACCAGTCTGATACAAATACAAGAGATTGTTACACGAAACTTCATCTAGTGAAACTTTGTAACCACAAGACTTGTCTCGAGTATGACTGTAGATTTTTGCATGTTTGCTATGAAAATTTTGAGTTAGGGTATTGATTTGATGATGATCTTGACGTTAATGCGTTGATACCTTAACGTGAGACACATAGAAAAGTTTTGGGAGTTTTCTGATGTCGACTTTAAGAAACATAGACGTGCAAGTAGTATGCACAAGTCACAGGGGAAGAACTGCTTCACTATCTTACTAATTCAACTTAACCAGTCTAACTGACACTGAACTTGTTGTTACGTGAATAGTTACAGTATGTAAATTAAGTATGATGAAATAATTACGACGGTAGGGGCTTCACTTGCTGATGTACCATTTGTATCTTATAAGTTTTTGGTTATGACCAAGTTGGAGTGCTAGTAGTACCATTAGAACTCGCAACAATGTCCTTAACCATAGTCCTCCACTTCCTACAAACACCAGCAGCCGAAACAACGTTCCTCCTCTCTGGCCACGTGGATTCAGACACCTCAATCACTCTAAGATTTTAAGATACAATGGTATGCAAATAGGCCCAAATGCATAATGGTGGGTCAAAATGGGTAATTTCTATTAAAGTTTGGGTCTGTTTGGACAACCATAATAATCGAGAACTAATACTTAAACCAAAAACATAATCACCATCACTGAGACACCAACATACCAAAAGATGGAAAGAACCAATAAACTTAAAACCCAACATTGAGGCTTATTGGGGCTTGAGCAAATAAGCCGGCTTAGGATAAGTTTTGTTTGTCACGCAAGCTTATGAAAGGGCTTATAAGTCGTAGGTCTTTATAAGCTCTAATCCCATAAAAGGGGATAAAAACTTTAGTCTGAAACATAACTAATGGCGACATGGTGCGTATATAATGCTAGTATGTAGAGTATAAAACGAGAATTTGTTATCGTATTTTGTTTATCTTTAAAAAACCATATATATTATGCATATGACGGATTAGTAGATATTTGAGTATTTTATTTCAATCTTACTAGTGTTTTAGTTGTAAATATAAACACGGCGATTAATATACTAGTGAGTTCATTGTTGTTAAAGATTAGTGTTTAATCCACAAAATAAAACAGTGTATATGACGACATAAACTTAAGCTAGCGATATTAAATAAAAAGTTACTTATATAATTAGAAACTTGTCCAAACTTAAAAAACAAAGTTCTGAAAGCCTTTACTTGAAAAATTATAAAATTTTCGAGTAGAGAATTCTAGTCTTTTGTTTAAAAAATTTGAATTAGTATAAATTCTACTACTCCCACCTCTTCCTATTTATAGAGTATTTCATGTACCCAACTTTTCTTCTTGGTCGATGTGGGATACCAACCAAACTGCATTTTAAAACTATTTCCCCCGAGACTTGAATTAGCTCTTGGCTCTTTTTAATTCCTTCGTCACAATCTTAGATTTTCTTGTCGCGAAGCTGTGATTCTCTGATCATATGAGTTTCTTTGAAACCATAATCAACCAGGTTTATCAGTCTGATACAAAGACAAGAGATTGTTACGCGAAACTTCATCTAGTGAAACTTCGTAATCACAGGACTTGTCTCGAGTGTGACTGAACTTGTTGTTACGTATAGTTACAGTATGTAAAGTAACTATGACGAAATAAATACGAGGATTGGGGTTTCACTTATAAGTTTTTGGTGATGACCAAGTTGTAGCGCTAGTAGTAGCATTAGATATGAAACCATTAACTTGCGTGATTAACTTCATATATAATTTATATATCTGCCTTTTTGCTGTTACCACGAAAGAAAGAAATTGTTCTTGATTTAATGGTTTTTGTATAAATTTGCAGCCAGATTTAGCAGGATCCGTGACAAAATGTTTTATAATGAGGAATTGCCGTACCCAACTGTGTGGACTCTGTCTCTGCTTGAACGAAAGTAGCATGTTTATTGTTTATCATGTTGGTTTTTATTATGAATTTTATATTGCAGTCTGGCATTATAAGGTCATAAGTTGCGAAAAGAGGTTTTTATCTTTTTTGTTTTGTATTGCAAGTTTGGTTTTAAGTTTATTGGTTCTTTCCTTCTTTTGGTATGTTGGTGTCTCGGTGATGGTGATTATGGTTTTGGTTTAAGTATTAGTTCTCGACTTATCGATGATTATGGTTGTCCAAACAAACCCAAACATTAACAGAAATTACCCATTTTGACCCACCATTATGCAGGGTCATAGGTTTCATTTACATCGAGAGGGGCTCTTTTTAGTAGTAAGGTTTCGTTTAAATCGGGAGAAGGTCCTTTTCGGTAGTAGTTTATAGTTTTTTATAAATCATATCTTTTACATTTGTAAAACCGTTTTGATGCTAACTCTTAAAATTTTTTATATCAGAACAAATGTGCTAAAACCATCCGTGGAAGATACACCAGTATTGCGGATGAGGGGATTACCATTTTCAGCTGGAAAAGACTATATAGTTGATTTCTTCAAAGAATTCAAGTTAACCGAAGACTCTATTCATATAACATATAATTCAGAAGGAAGAGCAACAGGAGAAGCGTTTGTGGAATTTGCAAATCTGGAAGACTCAAAAGCTGCATTAGCTAAAGATCGGATGACACTTGGAAGTCGTTAAATAGAACTGTTCATGTCTTCGCCTGAGGAGTTAGCAAATGCAGTTTCAAGAGGCCGATGAGTTATTCTGATATGTGTTTTTCCCTTGACTTTAGTTGTAGTGTACTGTAATAAGTTATATTGGAACTTGTTTTCCTTGAGACTCTATTGTTTAAATCTTCTTAATATGGATAAGGCAGCCAAAGTAAGCTTATAACATTGTTTTGACGATACTATCTTCATTCAAAACGCGCAGCTGACCTAATAATTGAAAACCTATTAGAAAAAATGACCTAGGTTCAATATCAACGCTCACCCAAAAGGTCATTATGATTTTCACAACTGAACATTGGGTATGTTTGACGAAAGGCTTATTGGGGCTTGAGCAAATAAGCCGGCTTAGGATAAGTTTTGTTTGTCACGCAAGCTTATGAAAGGACTTATAGAACGAGAATCTGTTATCGTATCTAGATATTTGAAACAATACATATGACAACATGAACTTAAGCTAGAAACTTGTCCAAATGTTAAAAAACAAAGTTATGAACACCTTTACTTGAAAAATTATAAAATTTTCAAGCAAAAATTAAAACAACTTATGTTTAAAAAATTTGAATAAGTATACATTCTACTATGCCCACCTCTTCCTATTTATAAAGGATTTCATGTACCCAACTTTTCTTCTTCGCCGATGTGGGATACTAACCAAACTCCATTTTAAAACTACTTCCCCGGAGATTCGAATTAACTCTTCTTTTTAATTCCTTTTTCACAATCTTAGATTTGCTTGTCACACATATGTGATTCTCTGATCATATGAGTTTCTTTGAAACCATAATCTACCAGGTTGATCAGTCTGATACAAATACAAGAGATTGTTACGCGAAACATCATCTAGTGAAACTTTGTAATCACAGGACTTGTCTCGAGTGTCACTGTAGATTTTTGCATGTTTGATATGAAAATTTTGAGTTAGGGTATTCATTTGATGATGATCTGGACGTTAATGCGTTGATACCTTAACGTGAGATACATAGAAAACTTTTGGGAGTTTTCTGATGTACCGGCTTAAAGAAAGAATATACGTGCAACTGTGCAAGTAGTATATATACAAGTCACGAGAGATCTGCTTCACTATGTTACTAATTCAACTTAACTAGTCTAACTGACACCGAGCTTGTTGTTACGTATAGTTACAGTATGTAAAGTAACTAAGATGAAATAATTACGAGGGTAGGGGCTTCACTTGCTGATGTACCATTTGTATCTTATAAGTTTTGGGTTATGACCAAGTTGGAGTGCTAGTAGTACCATTAGAACTCGCAACAATGTCCTTAACCATAGTCTCCACTTCCTACAAACACCAGCAGCCGGAACAACGTCCCTCCTCTCTGGCCACGTGGATTCAGACACCTCAATCCTAGTCAACACATCAGCTCTAAGATTTGAAGGAACAATGGTATGGCAAATAGGCCCAAATGCATAATGGTGGGTCAAAATGGGTAATTTATGTTAATGTTTGGGTCTGTTTGGACAACCATAAGCATCGAGAACTTATACTTAAAAGAAAAACATAATCACCATCACCGAGACAATACCAAAAGATGGAAAGAACCAATAAACTTAAAACCCAAGACTGAGGCTAACACGTGAACTTTTTTATATCAGAACAAATGTGCTAAAACCATATGGGGAAGATACACCAGTATTGCGCATGAGGGGATTACCATTTTCAGCTGGAAAAGACGATATAGTTGATTTCTTTAAAGAATTCAAATTAACCGAAGACGCGATTCATATAACATATAATTCAGAAGGAAGAGTAACAGGAGAAGCCTTTGTGGAATTTGCAAACCTGGAAGACTCACAAGCTGCATTAGCTAAAGATCGGATGACACTTGGAAGTCGTTACATAGAACTGTTCATGTCATCGCCTAAGGAGTTAGCAGATGCAGTTTCAAGAGGCCGATGAGTTATTATGATATGTGTTTTTCCCTTGCATATTTTACTTGACTTTATTGTATTGTAAGTCTGTAATAAACTGGTAATGACCAAGTAACTCGGTCGATGCAGTGACTCACCGAGTGCGACACTTGGTCTGCACAACCTAACCATTTATTTGTAAACTAAAATTTTAACTAAAAGCTCCTGATAACTAAGATCAGGTGTTATGATGTCCAATCACCACATAAGAAGGATTCCTTTCACACGCCAAGACCATGTGAAACTCTATTTTGGCGAGCAAAGATGTGTTTTTTGTGTTGGTTAGGTTGTGCAGACCATCTAAATGAAACGCGGGTTTTATTTTTTGTGAATGCTTGGAGTAAGTCTTAATAATTAGAACCTCGCCTAAAATACGTTGATAGTCAGAATAGATGTCTTTAGGGGAGTGCAAGAGGTGTCGTCGCTCAGTGCCACCAAATTTCATGTCGTTCTACTATATACATATAGATAATCTGAGGCTCCAGTTTAATTAGTTCATGCATTACTCATTTATGTGTATTTTGTGTATGCGTTTAAGAGCCTCTTAATAAAGATGGCATGGGGCCACTAAAATCAATGAGACGGAATTCAGAGACTAGGTCTCCGTTTCCAATTTTGAAAAATTATGCTAAGTCCTTTATATCTGTTTTAGGCTTCCCGCAGTTATGGGGTTGTTTAACTTGGTCGACCAAGTGTCGCATTCGGTGAGTCAGTGCGACGACCGAGTTACTTGGTCACTATGTTGCACGGAGACGGAGACGGATACGGAAACGGGGACGGGTACGGGTACGGGTACTTAGAAACGCCAATGCCCCAAAATCCATGAAACGGGTACGGCCGGAAACGTTTTTGTATTTCATATATATTTATTAATAAATTAAATAAACATGAATTTTTAACCGATAAAGCAAGAAAAAATAAATAATGATAGTAAGACATAACATATATTTAACATTAAACAAATACTGATAGTCAAATTTTAAAGGTTTATTAAAAGATATGACGACCTACCATATGCATATACAAAATAAATGGAAAAAAAAATGTTTATGGCCCAAAACTAGCTCAGAAACGTGTTAAAATCCCAAGAAACGTTTCCTTTCGCGTTTCTGCTAGAGCCTCGGCGTTTCCTATCTTCATGAAACGTTTCCCTTTTTGGGGAAACGTTTCCGCCGCGTTTCCGGGCGTTTCCAGCCATTTCCCGTTTCCGAAACGTTTCCGGGACGGGCACGGCACCCAAGAGACATTTCCGTGCAACATAGCTTGGTCATTGAAAGAGGAAAGTGGTCGCATGCACGAACGACTGTCTTCTCCTTTGAAAAGCTCAAAACCTTCTATTTTTCTTTAGTTTTAATTCATTTTTGTACAAACAACAAAAAAAGATTTAGCAAGTTATGCGATTTTTTGTTTTTGCATGAAACAAAATGAAAAAAAAAAGTGAGATAAGGCGACTTTATATGTGTGGTTTAATTGCAAAAATGATCTAGGTAGTCATTCAGGTTTAACATAAATAATCCTTTTATTTTTTTTTACTTTTTTTTTCGGGTTTAGTCTCTATGGTTTTGACTTATAACAGGTTTGGTCTTTGAATCAAATTTTTTGTTAGTTTGACAGTTAAGTAATGGTTTAAAATGTTAAAATGACATAAATACCCTTTTACATATGGTCCCGGTGGTTTATAGGATATAACAGATTTAGTTAAAAAAAATAACTTTTTAATTAATAAAAGTGGTATTTTTTAAATAAATAATCAAAAAATTAAAAAAAAATTCTTTAAAATAATCGAAAATCAAAAAAAAAAATTAAAACATTCAAAATTTATATAATAAAAGAAATTTCTTTTGAAATTCTTTTAATATTCTAAAGATATGTTTTTTGTAATTTTTTAAATATTTTTATTTTTTAAAACATTAAAAATTTTACAAAAAATCGATTAAAACATTCGAAATTTATATTATAAAAGAACTTTTCTATAATTCTTTTAACATTTGAAATTTCAAATAAAATAATCAAAATTTTCAAGAAAACAAATCTGAACTTTTTTCAAATTTTTGAGTGATAACTTTTTATTTTTATTTTTTTAATCAATATGAGTGGTAGCTTTTCATTTTTAACCTTTTCAAAAAAAATTCTTAATTCGAGATATATATATTTTTAATGTTTTAAAAAGATTTTTTGTAAATTTTCAATTTAAAGAATTTTTCTTTTTATATTTTAAGCATTTGAAAGAGATAGGTTTTTAATATTTTCGAATATTTGTAAACGAATTTCAAATATTTTTTTCCTGAAAAGTCTCGTGTATTCCTTAACTCAAAAACTTTTACAACTTTTTTTATTTTTATTTTTTAAAAATTTATTCAAAATATATTTTGAATGATTATTAATTAAAAAAACATCATTCATATTAATTAAAATGTTAAAAAAAATAGGGATTATACTCATAAATCACAGGGATAGTTTGTAAAAAGGTATTTGTGTTATTTCAACCTTTAAAACCATTGTATATTAAATTAACAAGAAATTTGGTCAAAGGACCAAACTCGTTATAAGTCAAAACCATGAAGATTAAACCCGATAAAAAAAAGTATAAAGACTATTTCTGTTAAACCCGCGTAACAACAGGGACCAATTTTGCAATTAACTCTTGTCGATATATATACATAGTATAATTAAGGTGTTGAAAATTGGATTTGGCCATTAAACCAATAATTATGAACGGGTTAAAAAAATTAAGCTAAAATAAAGTTTTTTTTTAATTATTATATATAATGTTTTTAAATTACTTTTTACGTTTTATAATTAAAGTCTACCGGAAAAAATACGCAGTTTAATAAAAACATAATTTTTTCAGTTTTTTTCTTTTACTTTTTACATAATGACAATTTTACTCATAATCTATTAATTTATAACTTTTTTATTATTTATAATAATAATTTTAAGTGAAGGCAATATAGTTAGCTTAATATACATTATTTATCTATTTTTTAAAGTATACTATTAATTTGGGACGTTTAAAAATAGCGACCAACTTTAGAGCATTTTCAGTGCATAATACGATACATAGTTTAATACAACTATACGCATCGCACATCAATATATCAACTTTTATACAAAATTTCATTATGCATTGAATTTAGCGTAGTATAATTGTTAGCCACATCATTATATTATACTTATTATAAATGAAGTTTGAAAAACAAATAAAGCCATTTAAAAAAAATCTTTACATTTTATAAAAACACGCAACAATAAAAGAAAAATAATGTAAGAAATTTACAAAAGGTGAAAAAAAATTGTGTTTAATAACCAGTATATGTCACCAAAAGCTTTCTGATCTAGCGCTATGGAGGTTTTATCCTCCTATGCAAAATTTTAAGTTCGAGTCTTGTCTAGGGCGATAAGAATTTCTTTCTGCGTGTGTAAAAAAAATAGTGTCATTGACTTCCGAACTAGATCCAACCTGATTATGTGAGCTTGCTACGTCATCTGAGCTAAAGGCCATATAGCCACAATTGCCATATCTACATTGAAAAGAATATGATTTGCTTGGGCTTTAAAAGAAACTAAATAAAATGGCTCATCAACCGATTATGCAGAAAAACGCCCTAATTGAATATGTATGATGCATTGAACTGTTAATGAAACTAATATGCGTTTGTCACTTTGGCCCATTGTGGATGGCCTTACACCCATCTAAATTGTAAGGCTTAGCATTATGGTGGTCGTGATCATCACGCGCCAAGACCATAGCACGGGTCGCCGAACATTGGGTTAGAGGTGAGAATTAGATCGGTTATTTAAGTTGAGTTTAATTTGGGTCGAGAATAAAAATAATTTACACGAATTCGATTCTATTTCAACTCGAGTTAGTCTGATTTAAGTTTACTTAGGTTGAATCAATTCGAGTTCGAATCAACCGCAATATAAGTTAAAAGTTTAAAAAGAAAAATCTAAATTTTTTAAATAGAAATTTTATTAAATTTATTTAAAAAAGATAAAAAAATATCTTATTCGAATCTACTTGAATTCGAATTAGACAAAACTTTTATACCCTATACTTGATTCGGTTTACAATTTGTTAGAGATATTGTGGATCACACTGAGAGTCGTGTTACACACTTTTACATCAAAATATTTAATCGGATAAAACTCAGATTTAGAACTGTATGTGTGTTATTGTTGTTATGATATTAGAATCAAAAGATGAAGAATATAAATGACCAAACAACTCTTGAGAGTTTGTAACTGCTATTGTTTTTAGCAGTTAAAAACACCAGTTTAAAAACCAGGCAAAAACAGTTCGACCTCAGCCAGGGGCGCTGCCCCTTTTGATCCTGCTAGGGGCTGCTGCCCCTTGGACCCTGCTATCAGGGGCGTTGCTCCCGGACCCCTTCACCCCCCGTATGATAATCGCAACGCCATACAAGTGTACACTCCGTACAACTCTGACTTGATAAACATTTATCACGATTAGACACTGATCGATTAAATCCATCCATTACACTTAGCACTGGGTTTTTTTATTTTATTCTTTTTAATTTTTACTAGCATAGACCCGCGCAATGCGGCGGCGAGTACTCATAATCATTTTTTAGACTAACAAATATTAATCTCTTATTATTAAGTTCGTATTGTTTAAATTGTAAAAAATCTGGAAAAAAAAAACTCTAAATTTTAAAAAAATTAATAGTTAATAAAAATATAGCAAAATGGATATTGAATTGAAGAGCATAAAATTTTAGAAAATATGGTGAAATTAGATTATAAAGATAACAAATAAATAAAAAGATTTTCCAATTTAAAAGAAAAAATGTTATTTAAGTAGGTTGTTACAAAAGTTTGTTACAAAAGGTTGTTACAAAGGGTTATAGTATATATAATGTTGATGAAAATATCACAACTTGCTTTATTTATTTAGTAGGAAAAAAAGTCTGAGAAGGTCCCAAATGCTTTATATAGTAGTATAGATATAGATATATAATTCCATGAAACCGGCAAATTGGGGAAAACAAAACATAACTTGCCCAACACGTTATTCATTACATCTAAAAAACACAAACCCTAAAAAAAACATGACACTCAAAACCTTGTTTCATTACATCCAACACAAATCATCAAAACACTCACCACGCATTGTTGTTAATGATTACAGTAATGACAGTACTAGTAGTAGTAGTAGTTGTTGGGATAAGTTACCATTAGAGCTCTTGAGAGACGTGCTGACTAGGATTCAAGTGTCTGAATCCACGTGGCCAGACAGGCGGAACGTTGTTTCGGCTGCTGGTGTTTGTAGGAAGTGGAGGGGTATGGTTAAGGACATTGTTTCGACTTCGGATGGGTCCGGGGTGTTTACGTTTCTTAACGACCTCAAACAGGTTCAAATTTACGATATTATTGTTGTTTTTTGGACTTTTTGATATATTAGACGGCCGTAGGCGGTAGCAGTGAGTAGTAAGTGGTACCGTTTTTTTCTTTCTTCTATAATGGTGTTTGGTAACGTAGTTGTAGGCCGTATGTAGGCATAACCATAGTTGTATAGGTGAGTGCTGGAAAATAAGCATTCCGGAAACATAGATTAAGCTACTTGCTACTTGCCAAACGAGCATAAGAGGTCACAACGGTCACCACTCTTATGATGGGTCAGGGGTGGTCACATTTCCTAACGAGCTGAAACAGGTTCAAATTTAGCATAAGTAGCAGTAGGTGGTAGTAGTGAATAGCAGCTCTGTAAGCGGCGTTTTTTTCTTCTATAGGGGCTGTTTGTTTTAGCTTATATAACGTAAGTCTATTTCGGCTTATATAACATAAGCCTCAATTTGGTGGCTTATTTGGAGACTTATGGGCCTATATAAGTTTATTATATCATCATAAACTTATATAAGCCCATAAGTCACCAATAAGCTTAAAAAGTTAGGGTTTATGAAATATAAGCCGAAATATGGCTTATATAACGTAAGCCCCAAATTTGTGGCTTATTTTGAGACTTAGGGGCTTATATAAGTTTATCATGGTATATTAAGCTTATATAAGCCCATAAACCTCCAAATAAGCCACAAAGTTTGGGGCTTATGTTATATAAGCCAAAATGGGCTTACATTATATAAGCCAAACCAAACACCCCCTTAATGGGTGTGTTTAGCAAAAGTAGCAGTAGGTGGTACTAGTGAGTAGTAGTAGCTATGTAAGCGGTAGCGTTTTTTCCTTCTATAATACTGTTTGGTAACCGTAGTTTGTAGGCGAGTGTTGGAAAATAAGCATTCTGGAAAAATAGATAAAGCTACTCGCTACTTGCCAAACGAGCATAAGAGATCACAACGCTCACCGCTCTTATGATGTTTTGGTGTTTTTTGAATTTTTATATCGGGTGTATTTGGAAAAAAGTAGCGGTAAGCATTAGCATAGCAATGAGTAGGAGTTGTAAGTAGCTATGAGCAGTAGCAGTTTTTTTTTTGTGTGTGTGTGGCTATAAAAGCGTTTGGTGACACAGTTGCAGGTGTATTCCTAATGTGAAACAGATCCCGAATGCTCAACGCAATTAAATGCTACTTCAGAACGAGCCTAAACGCTACTTCAATGAGCGTCGGAATATGAGCATTCCAAAAAAATAACGCTCACCACTCTAAGATGCTTTTAAATGCTCTGCACCAAACACACCCTAAGAGTTGCCACATGTAAGTTTGATAGTAATTAAAGTGGATAAAAAATGGTTTTAAAGCACATTCATATATTATGACATTGACCGTATGGATTTTAATGGTATGTGGAATGTAGTTGGTCTAGTGTTTTATATAATATTAATACTTAGATTGAATGAATTTGGGAAAAAAGCAAATTATCGAGATAATAAGCTAAGTAAAGATTGAAATGACCACGGTTGGTGCAAACAAACCACAAGTGGACATGGGAAGGGGTTTAAGCAGTTTGAGTTGGACTAAAACGTCAGAACCATGGTTACAAAACAATTGTTTTTTGGAAAAGACGGGATGTGTTGGTTGTATGTTTTGGTTTGGAGGTAAACTGCAAAACTATCGCATCTATTAGGCGACATGGGTGTTTGGGATTGTATATTAAGAACAGATTATGCGTTTAAGCAAGCTTGCTTTCCCTAGCTCACCACAAGAAGTTAAAAATAGTGATACTATGTTGTACTGAACGTCTGCAGTTCAACTGTATCTACAACTGCAGATAAGCACGTATATTAAGTAATCTCAGACACCCTCTAAAACTGTATCTACAAGTTGCAGATACAGTTTTAGAGGGTGTCTGAGATTATTTAATATACGTGCTTATCTGTTAAATGTTTATAAGCAATATGAAGTGAGTGTTTGGACTTTGGGACAGTCCAAAATGCATTCTGCTTATTGCTTGTTTGAGGTATAATGTTTATCGGCTTATTTTGGGATAAAAATTGCGGCTACCTGCATATTACGGAGTAACTGGTTTTGGATAACAAGAATTAAGCTAGTCCAGGCATTATTTTTGAACTGCTTATTATTCCTTTTTAAGTTGCATATCTGCTTCCACTTATAAGCATAAGTAGGAAAAACTAAGCAATCCCAACGCCCTTAGTTATGGATTTATGCGATGTGCAATGTAGCTGGTCTAATTTTCCATATTTTGCCTGTAAGAATTGAGACATGCAAATAAACTGATTTAGCTTGGAGAACCGAACACTGTGTGCTTTTCAAAGGCAACAATCTGAGTTTCTCTGCTGTTTGTTTTCTTATTTTGAGTCAATAAGAATGAATGAGAAAACATTAGGCTGACCCGTGAGTTTGTTTACCGAGATAAGGTTGTAAGTGAATGATGGAATGTAGAAAGCGTTGTGATTTGTGAATAGTTCAGATGGGACTCAAAGTAACAGAACCAGTGAGTGTGACTTTTGTGTTTTGTCAAAGTAACGGGGAAGTGTCAGTTTCGGATCTTGTGCATTTTTCCATTAGGATCGGTAGCACCACTGCGTTTGACCCAACCCCCAGTCATCTTTTAGATTTGATGTGATCTGTCTTATACTTGCGGTTAGAACGTTTATTTGACATTGGTTGCCTTGCATTAGCATCATTACTTGGTTTGGCTAGTTCTCAAGCTGATCTATCTGCAATCATAAACTGGTGTGTCATTACTTCCTGATACAGTCGGTGTTTTACTTATTTCTCTTGTTTAACCAATCCATATGCTTTGGTAATGGCTGGAAGAGGTATGTAAAGTAACCTGTGATGAAATAAATACGAGGATAGGGGCTTCACTTTCTGATGTACCATTTGTATCTTATAAGTATTTGGTGATAACCAAGTTGTAGTGCTAGTAGTACCATTAGATATGAAGCCATTAATTTGCGTGATTAACTTTATATATAATTTATATATCTGCCTGCCTTTTATTGCCGTTATCACAAAAGAAAGAATTTGTAGCTGGTAGGAAATGCATTTGTGTAAATTGTTCTTGATTTCATGGTATTTGTATAAATTTGCAGCCAGGTTCAGCAGGATCCGTGACAAAATGTTATATACTGAGGAATCGCCATACCCAATTGTATGGACTCTTTCTCATGGACGAAGGTAGCATGTTTATCGTTTATCATCTTGGTGTCAGTTTTATTATGAATTTTATATTGCAGGCTGGCATTATAATGTCATATGTTTCCAAATTGTTTTTTAAGAACTTGCTTTTTAAATTCATATACCTAGTGATTTTATTTTTTCGTTTTAAACAAACCAATATTCTTGCCTATATGTACAAAACGACTATTATACTTTGCAAGGATGAGATATTGTGCACAAAAGAAGTGCTAAATAGAAGTGTTTGTTGCATGAGCATTTTCTAAAATGGTCCAAAGTCGGTCATCATGCAAACTGTATTTGTTTCCTGTCGTAATTGCAAGAACGATGGGTAATTTGCAACAATTTTCCGAGTACAAAGGTCTAGAAAAACAAAGTTCTTTCTTTCTTTTCTGCTGTTTTGCAAGGTAAAACCTTTATTTGGTTTTTTGAATTCCTGGCAGCTTCAAATGATGACACGATAATACCTGGGAAATTCCTTCTTGCTGCAAAGAGATTCAGGCGTGCTAAATGCACGAATTTTGTAATTTCCTCCAGTATAAAAGATATATCAGAAGAAAGCAGCACTTACATGGGAAAGTTGAGGCAAGTTGACTATGAATGGCCGAATGAAATGACTGTCTTTTACCAATATTATTGATTATAAGAGTTTTTATTCTTGCGTGTGTGTGACAGATCGAAGTTTCTTGGGACCGAGTTCACAGTTTATGATTCTTCTGCTGGCGGTTACCCAGTTTCCAGCATTTCATATGATGTAAATGCCGAGGGACCCAGGTATCTCCTCTGTGAACCCCTTTACTCGTAAGGAAGAGTATATATACTTGGTCTTCTGTTAACTAGCCGCCGTCATTCTTGCAAAAATGGAAATAGAACCACTCATTATCGTAAGATGTTGCGTATTTTAATCTATATTATCAATAGCATTGCTATATCTGCTACAAAAAGTCCTTATACGATATTAAAAAAGTTATATAAAACGTCGTATTTGATAACTTCCCAAAATGGGCCAGCTGAGTAATGGGTCAGGTTGCGTTGCGCTGACCGGATTGCTATTTGCCTAAAATTTTCTAACTTTTCCATTTACAGTTAGTTTGTCAAAATGATTACGGGAGCTGCATTATTTCAACTTTTGGAATAAAGCGAGTTTAAGAGGTTTTACGCATTAAAAGTATGCTTTGGGCGACTTTCACTCATTTGACCCGTTTTCTTTCATAATTTTATATCTTTACGCGTTTGACAATAGAGAGACAATATAACCTGAATTAACCCATTTGTAACTTTGTACGTATAGTAGTTGAATTGCATCCTCTAGTTTATAGTCTAGAAAGATAAACGAGATCATGTTTGATAGTCTTGAATATATAGCCAAGCATGTGATGAACTTGATTACTTTGTTCATCAACCTTTATTATCGCTGACAAAACCCCATATGTTTCAAGTATCGAAATTCCAGGAAGGATGCAGTGTGTCTTAAATTCGATACCTGGAAATGCTATAGAGACAGGATTGGGCCCCACACCAACTGAGTTCCACCTCAGCAATGTCGATCACTTTCAATCACACTCGATAGTATCGTGCGGGGCGTGCATGAACTTTAGTGTGGCTACCTCTTCTCTGAAGAAATTACAGCTCGTTACTTCTTTGGAGAGTGAAAGCGGTATGCTGGAAAACAAAAACGTTATTCTCCGGTATGGAAGAGTTCAAGAAAATGTATTCAGAGTGGATTATCAGTACCCCATATCAGCTTTTCAGGCATTTGCAATTTGTCTAAGCAGCTTCGATACCAAGCTTGCGTGGAGCGACTATCAGCATCAGGTATGTTGTACACAGATATACCAATATTTCAACCATTTTGTTCTCGAGGTGGCGGATTGGGTGGGTTAAAAACAGGTAATTTCTTAACACGGATAGATCCACGTCGTTGGTGGGATTGAGTTGACCCACAAAACTTGTACAGTATTAGACTAGCGATCTGAATTTTTTTCATAAAGCTATATATCAAAGGTTGCATTCAATAAAATATAATTTCGGCTATCTTTTACTTGTTTCGTCATCTATAGGTAAATGGGTCAAGATTTGCCATCGCTAGTCATATGTATATATATGGTTAACGCTTCTTCTGCGTAAGTTTAGCAATTATCCAATAGATCACTTATTGGCTCGAAACTGCATGCAGATTCAGTAAGCTGACGTGACTGGTTTTCCTAATGAAACATTTCAGCATTCTACCGTTTTCTGAGCTACAATCGAACTTCAACTAGTTGGGACGGACCCGTTTCTTCTTATTATCTGATTTAGACATCCACTACTACTAAATCTTCTTAGTTCTGTAAATTCATTATGCTGATTCTCTATCTAAGATGATTTGTCATGCGTACGTTCCGTTGGTTGTCTGTTCTAAGTAACTAGATTGGTATTCTGATATGTTTTCGTAAGTATGTCGATTTGTTGCTTTTTGGTTCCGGAAACTCAACCGTGTGTCGTGTGTGGCAGACTTGCAGGACCAGCATGAAGGCTGGGTAACGGGTAAAAAAATCAAAACAATGAAGTAAAATACAATTTTTTGTTCTGCAATTTCTTATACATTTTTTTTTAACGGCAGTTTGGTGCAGCGGAGTATCTTGCGTACCACTGAGGCACCAAGTCTCTCGACCCGAGTTCGAACCATCCCACGAAGAGAATATCAACCCCATGCTAGCCATCCAGTTTCCCATTAAGGGGCTTCAAGGCATTGCGATGGATTCAAACCCGGCTGTCAACTCTAGGAAAATCCCCCACAAGGGGAATGACAGGAGTCGAACCCCTGACCTCCCCACATGAAGACTATAATAAAATGCATTCATCCAACTGAGCTAGACTTCATTTGCAGAAGTACGTATTATACATAAGTGACTTCTTTGGCAAATGAAGTCTAGCTTAGTTGGATGGATGCATCCGGTTATAGTCTCCATGTGTGGGAGGTCAGAGGTTCGACTCCTGCAATTCCCCATGTGGGGGATTTTCCCAGAATTGGCAGTCGCATTCGAATCTCGGCGCAATGCCTTGAAGCCCTTTAAGGGAAACTGGATTGCTAGTATGGGGTTGATATTCTCTTCGTGGGATGATTCGAACTCGGGTCGAGACACTTGGTGCCTCGGTGGCACGCAAGATATTCCGCTGTACCAGACTGCCGTTAAAAAAAAAACAAGTGATAGGTAAAAATACGGTAACCTTGTATCAAGGTGTCTATCAAGGCGCTGATTTAGCAAGTGGTAGGTGAAAAAGTTCCTGGGTGCGAGTCTCGACCCGTTTCAATTTTGATGTTCCGTTGAGCCAGTTGTCGGAGCTATTTTTTGCAAAATGGACAATGATTGATGCCAAAAGTCACTCGAAAAGCAATGGTATACCCAAAGAGGTTACACCCATATCAAGAGACCAGGAATGGTTCTGGCCCTTCTAGAGACAAGCCTGTTAACTTAAAGCCCAATAAGAAATGGGCTGCTCACAACTTAAAAGCCCAATAATAAATGGGCTGCTCACAACTTAAAAGCCCGATATTTTGTTTCTAAAAACCCCTCAAAAATGTAATAAGCTAACTGAGGAAATGTGAAAAAAGCATCCGTCATCAATAGATAAAATTTTTGGTAAATATTTAGATTAATTTCATATATCACCCTACTTTCAACATTAATTTCATATATACCCAAAGTACAGGGGCGGAGTCAGGAATCCGCGTTAAGGAGAGCCTATAAGTACGACCGGTGTTAAGAACATAAGCTCCAAACTATAAGTTCAACACCAAAAAAACAATGTTGTAATGGATCTTTTAAGCAAAAAACACTAGTTATTAACTAGTCGGCATTTGCCAAACAATTGCTCTTTTTTTTTCAAAATTAATAATGCATCCTCTACTTAAATTAAACTGTGACTTTGATATTCTATATGCTATGACTATAAATTAAACTGTGGCATGTAGTATAAATACAAATTCGTTTACATAATTTAATTTGAAGCCGTTAACTAAATTGTACAGTGACACCTTTTTAACTCATTGTTGTATTTTATTGCTTAGAAACACAACCACGTAAGTGCCATACGTCCTCTTCTAGTAAGTATTGCTATATAATAATAGAAATAATTTACATTAGTTTTTATTACTTACCCAAAACGTCACATTCAAAGGAAAAAAGAAAAATATCTTTTTCTAAAGCAAAATCTAAAGTAGAGACTTTTTTAAAAGATTCTTTCCTTATTAGGATATAATTCTTTTATTTATTCCTTTGTTATCAACAAAAAATCATAAATATTTCTTAATTTAGGAAAAAATATACTTAAATTCGTTTTTAGTGAATATTAAGCAAAAAAAAGTATACGTGTCAAAAGTATAAGTAACAAAATTTCACAAAAACGGATCTAATTTACCAAAACTTAAAGCATAAAACGAAAACATTGAAACATATACTAAAATTCGGCTAAAAAAAATGAAAAGCACAATCCAACTAAAACACCAATTCCAGACCCACATATTCCTCTCTTTTACCCCATAAAAACCTAAACATTCATTCTTTAGATTCATGATACATAACAATCCCATCGTTATTCTATAACCTAAATCAAACCCTACCTTCCTTCTTAAGAACTTCAAAACATAATGATTGGAAACCCCAAATCGAATATTAAAATCCAAGTATATGGCTTTATCGTCAAACAAAGGGGACAATTTTATTCAAGGTACGGTTTTTCTTTGTTTGATAGTTGGATTAATTAAGGTGTGATTTAATTTTGATTATTTATTTACTGTTTTGAATGCACTATATTATGTATTTTCTTAAATCATCCAGTTATAGTTAAGGCATTAAGTTTCTTTCAGTTTTATCCTACAACTTCAAGTCTTCAATGACATTGGAAACCCAAAAACCTTTTGTCCACCCTCCTGATCGGAGTAGTGCGACTTACTGCGCATTCCCGGCTTAACTCCATTTCAAAGAAAAAAAATAACGACTCCACCTTTAAGAAAAAAAATACATGATCGATTTAAAAAGCTCATGATTGTACACTTATTAATTTTGATACCCGCAAACCTTTTTGTTGATTGAACACTCATATTAATTTTGATAAGATAGGTGAAAGCTTGGTTTCAATTTGCAACTTAATATTTACATTTTCTAATTATATCAAAAGCCGACCTTTGAGCTTGTGCATAAGTAAAAGTTTATCAATCTAAATTGCTTCAACTATATTTCAGTTACCAGCAGATAATTGGGGATACAAACCTCATTTCCTGTGTCTCAGATTCAACGAGTTAGAATTAGCGCATAATGCTCTAAAAGTAAGTTCTTAATGGTATTAATTACAACTCAAGTGCATGAAAATTAGAGATTGAAAATTGGAGAGCGAAATAATATAGTGGTAAGTTTCCAAATTGTTTACTTTGTTAAAATTCAGTAAACTAATTAGGCTTAAAAGTAATCAGGAAAGACCAAATAATATGTTGTAGTAGGTGATGTTGGGCCTTCATATGTCCCATTAATCTTTAGGCTAAAGTACAAGTGTGTATCCTCTATTCAAGTATCTTTTGCATTATATGTTAATTCTCCCTTTTTTTAGCAACTTAAATATTTGTAGGTAAAAGTGTACTTTCTTTTTAATTCTCAGAATACCCAAATATCAATTTTTATGTGTATAAAAAATAGGTGATGATCAGTTATTTATGTACATCAAAATATTAGCACGAGACATAATATGTTCGCTTGGTAGGCCAAGCCCAAACGCAATCAAAGATTAGTTGCAGAACCCACAGGAAAACAACATCAAGCTGTTGTGACATGATTTGTTTACATGTGATCAATAAAATACTTAGAAAAATATATACACCTACAATGCCTGCAATAGATCTTTTTTTTTGGGTAAAAAGTGCCTGCAATAGGTCTCACTTGCCACTTCTGAATGTTGATTCTAGAACCCACTACATCAGAAAATTTGGAACAAAACAATCAATTCACTTTGATCATCTCAACAAAAAAAGTGCAAGTAGTTTTTTTTAATAGAAGAAAAGTAATTTACTTCAACTCAAAAGGGATGCACCCATTGACCATCAGTCGACTGTAATTTTTTGTTAAATTAGGTGTTTTTAATTTGATTGTAGTGAACTTATGTCATTTGGCATATGATCACGGATGTGTCCTGCATTCAGACAAAATAGCTGCAGGTAAATATGTGGGTTTAAGTTTTTGTCGTTATATGAGCGGTCTTTAATCCTAAGTCTAACTCTTAGCTAACAACATGACGTTTATATTGTCTTAATGTGTCTATTAGAACGTTGCATAACTGATTGGTCATATAATGTAATATCGAACTAATATGAAGGTATCGTTGACTAAGTAGCATTTATTTTGTTTATGTTTTGAAAAACTAGTCATGAAAAGACGTTATAAAGGTGTAAGACAATGGGAAAATAGGTCGCTGAGATAAGATATCCCACTAAAGTTGCAACAATTTGGTTGGACGTGTTTGAAATAACTGAGGGTGCAACCCTTGCATCTCATCAGGCTACACTATGGTTCAAAGAGTCCAAATAAAAACTAAAATTTCCAGAAAGTGTCTAAGGATACAATAAGCTTCATTACATAACAACCACGACCACAACAAGCACTAGCCCACAATCACGAGCAGCTGAGACTACATCACAGCCTCAAAATATACGTCGCAACAAACCGATATATGCATATCCAAAATGAAACTATATCCATACCTTCTCCATCATCACCTGCATCAACAGATATTGAATATCTTCACAATATATGTTTTAGAAGCAGATATTGAGGTGACCGAAGAAGAGACTCATGATATAGATACCTTACACGCATCAATATGCATGCTGATGAGGTACATAGATTCTCTTCATTTGATAATATGTCAAGAATGTTAAAACTTTTTAACTCAGGTGGATGCATTAATATCCATTCTCAAACAATTCCAGACAAAATCCATTATGACATAGCCTCGTCATAGCCTACTGTCGAGGCGTGAATGTTATTGATTCAGTAATTATATGTACGTGAAAGTGGGATAGGATGAAATAAAACACACGTTTTACAATATAACTGAAGTTCAAAATTTACAATTTAGTTGTTTAAAATGTGGTATAAAAGATTCGACAAAAATACTAATAGTGAGTTGTGTGCATAAGACTTTGTTTTTAGGGAAAATTCGTGATGGACATACAGAGAGTTTATTAAATGTGTGTTGAAGTTCATCCAGGGTTGCTTGATAAACTGTTGAACGGGTACAGGTATACAATGGTTGGAGTATGATTAATGTCCACGAGCGATCAGAAGATTGACAAGTGATTGAACAACCTGAGGAAGGTGTATGGGAAGAAAAAAATATATGAATATGCTCTAAGCTTTGCTATTTGTTCCAGAAAAACAAAATTTATCGTAATTACATATATTTTGTAATAATGTGTATATTCAGAGTGATATATTTTTTGGTGTAGTTTAATGAAATTGTTTGACGACTTCTTTTTCTATTATAAACGTGGTATCTACACATTTATAGAAAATGACATAAAAAAGATCAACAAAATCTTGTAATTAAGCGCGACCACCGACCATCGAATATATCAGGTTATGTGTAGAAAAAAAACATATATGCCAAATCAGATACATGAATGGTTAGAGGCTTAAATGTAGTTTTCATTGATATAATCTTTACCAAGTATTATATAACATGAACAAAAATATTTAAATAATTATGGGACGGAGGTACGCTAAATCAGAATATTAGAAAAAAAACCGTGCGTACACGGGTATTATAACTAGTATTATTGTATCACATTTTATTGAAAACCACCCAAGTTAAAAAGCAAATGAGCTTTACTATTAAAAAATCACTCTTTCCTTCTTCTTCTATCTTCTCTCTCCCTCATTTTTTTCAATTTTTTCTTCAACTATATCATTCAGTACGTTAGATAACTTATAAGAAACCTCTAGCAAAGAGCAACTAAAATCAACGAATCCAACGCATAATTTTCATCAGATGAGCATTATAACCATGTTATCCCGTTAGCAGGGGCTTGACTGGAGAGTTTACAGGAATGTGTACTGAACACCAAGCCACAAGCTGGGGTAGTTGGGCTGGTTGGGGGTGGCTGAGCACCCGCTAGCTACCCCACTGGCTCCGCCTCTGCCAAAGTGCAACTATTAAATGCACAATGTACAATTATTTTTAAGCATGATTGTGTATTTTTGAAATTGAAGTAGGGTGAAATATAATTTGAATCGTTTCGATCCTTCTATGAGAAACTTTCAAGCTCCGTCACTGGTTACACCTTGCGATAGGTTGCCATAGATGTTGATTTATTTACTGTTAACACCTTAATGCACAGGGACGGAACCAGGGTGGGTTTCGGGGTTCCGAGACACCTATAGATTTTTGTTACATAATGTTAAATTTGTTAAAAAACTTTTATTTTTGTTAGATTTGCACTAACTACACATTGTATTTAAAAATTGTGTTTGTAATATTCTTTAGTTTAATTTAAGTGTACCTGGTCGTTTTGTTTTCTGTTAATGCATATAATGTACTCCCTCCGTCTCAAAATGTCATCAAACAAGAATCACACAGTTTAAGAAAATTACATTTATTACACCTTTCTCTCTTTTACTTTTTAGCATAATGACAGTTTTACCTTTAACTAATCAATTAATTCTTTTTTAAAGTTTGTAATAACAATTTCAAGCAAAGATAATATAGTATATTTATCAAAATTTCTAATCTATTTTTAGTATTGGAAAACAATTTTGGGACAACAAAAAATAGAAAGATGTATAATAATTTTGGACGGAGTGATTACATTTTTTTTAACTCTTCACACAAAACAATGTTTTTACGGGCAGTAAAAAATTTGAAAACACGAAAAAACAGAAAACAAATCCCCAAAAAATAAAGAGCATGTGCACGTGTGTATTAAAACCTGTCCTTAAAAAGATTGGGGTATCCTAAGTTTTTAACGTGTCTAAATACCTAGAAATTGCTTAACTATAAATATGCTTCCTATATTCTTTTTTTTAACTTTGCTTTTCGATAAAAAGTGAATTTTTTTACGAGTCCCAAAATGTGTTGCAAACTTATTTCGAGGATAATAAAACACAACAAAAATCAGTTCTATACTTACACCAACTATGTTTTTATGTATTATCACTTTAAATCCAAACCGTTTGTTTTGTCACTTGTGGTGATCTTGTGTATAAGATGATTTATAAAAAGCTTTTATAAAAGAATTTAGCATTTCGTGATCTTGTGTATAAGACGATTTATAAAAAGCTTTTATAAAAAATTTTAGCATTTTTTGTTGGACTAAATGTCAAAAACAAAAACAAAAAAGTTACAAAACACGGACCAAATAAAATAAAATCATAATACTAGAAGTACGTCGACTTAAATTCGACGTATCTATTATTTTGAATGCTTCTTAACATATTTTCTAGCTCAAAATTAAATGCATATACAAATATGCCTTTCATCAGATTAAACGATCTTGTGTATTACTCGTCAAATGCAATTACAGGTGTTGTTTTCTTTAACGGTAATTGTGGTTTCAGAAAACGTAGCGAGTTCATATAATCAGGTTGGTTGAGTTTAGCTTAAAAAACAATGACACCCTTTTTTTTACATATGCGAAAAAAACTTTTATTGTTTTAGACAAAACTTAAACATAAGACTTTGCTTAGAAAGGTAAAACCTTTATATGGCTAAATCAAAAGACTTTTGATAATTAATTACAGGTGTTGTTAACAGTAATTTACCCATGATATGACACAAGTGAGAGGTTGTCGAATCGGTTTATCTACCTATAATCTTAGATGGAAAATATCTTAGGGCTTGTTTACTTTTTTAAATACTACTATATTAGCCTCTTAATTAGGCTCTTAGTAGAAAGAGAGTGACTTTTATGTGAGTGTGCAAGTAGATGTTCAAAAGGATTAGGGCCCATAATTTTTTTCACTAAGAGGCACAAAAAGAAAAAGAAACACCCCTTAGTATAAGATGGTCAAACAATCTATTCCATAAACTATGTGTTGAATATGATATCACAAATTTAAAATTAACATGTTTAGCACAGGCTTTTAGTTAATTAGAAGTAAATGATCTCATATAAAACTACCGTTAATTTAGCAAAATAATATAAAAAAAAGAATCTTAGATAAATATTTTTTTTTAAATGTCATTTAAATCGTGTTTAATCTTTTCAGGGTAAACATCAATCTATGGTTATTAATTTTTCAGTATCTTCACTTGATTTAGAGTCTGATTTCCTAACCATAAGAAGTAATATTAATTTGAAAAAAAGTGTATTTGCATCTTTATTTTTGCTCGCATGATAAGAGAATAATCTAACGATAGAGATTAATCTAAAATTTAAAATAAATACGAAAGAATATTTTTGTCAAAATATTTAAAAGTTACAAAAAAGACTGAATTTGTAAATATCACTCAAAATATTACATTATTTTAGCAATATTAATATTTTACTACTTTATCATTAGTAAAATATCATTAGTGATAACCAGCCCTCCCAGTCCTTTTACAACTTTTGAATTTTTTTGATAAAATTTGATTTTAAATAGTGAATTGCTTAGATTAGTGTTTTAGGATGTTAAAAAAAGTAATCCAAAAATAACTCAATTCATACTAATTTTGAAGTTAAATTGTTTTCTCAAGTTATAAAATGTGTCATTTTCTTTAAATTTATTACTAGTACCATGTCATAGGGTTATGTGCCCTAACCAAGGGCAGTGGTATCCAATAATTTCCAATTTGTCTCTGCCCATGTGATCCTAACTAAAATCGAACACACCTCAATTAATTAGACTTAATTAGCTAGATTATTGGTGCTAAAATTTTCAAATATTTTTAGAATATAAATTTGGCGTTAAAGCAGGCAGAGCGCAGACTTGTCTCAAGATACTCCAAATTTGTACAAATTAATATTCTTTCCAAAAATAATTATTGATTTTCACTGTTTGTCTCTTTGCATATTTCTGACCAAATACACTTGATTTACAACGACACGTCTTTTTTTCAACTCATACCATAAATATGGATGAGATCTTTACGTGTCTATTTGTGTGCATACAAATCCAATTAGCTTGTTTTTTTTCTTTTTTTTTTATAAAATGAAGATTGTATAAATCTCTTAAAATATTGTCACAAAACATGACATGCAATACTCGAGTTGAGTTACTTATTTTAGCAATTTATTATTTAAGATTAAACTTTATAAAAAAAATATGAAAAATATTATTTTACAAAAATGTTCAAAAATTGTAAAAAATGATATATGGACTAAAGTTGTAAATATATTACTTAGTAATAAAAATATCATAAGTTTGATATTTCATTGTTTTTATTATTAGTAATAACGAGGTGTTTTTTTTAATCTTAAATAATATTATCACTAATTCAAACCTAAATAAATGATAAATATTTGTTTCTAAATATGTGAGAAAAATAAAAATGCGTTTTTTTGTGATACCGTAACTTTTTAGGATGTATTAAGTTGTCTATGTTTGAATTTATAAAAGTGAGATTAACAAAGAATTTCTGTATTAGACAAGTTCATCCATTTTGTACCCATCAAGTATTTTTATGTGGGAAACTAAAGTTTGAGTCCCTTTTTTGTTGAATCATTTAGTGGTCTGTGGTCATCATAAATCATACTGTTTGAATGGAAAGGGAACGTTCTATTTGAATGATATAATCATACTAAGAGATATCTAGCAAATCATAAAATAGGCCTTATCAAATAATTAAGCAATCTTAAACATCTCATATCTTTTGTAAAAGTTTTTCTTAAAACGACGATTTTTAAAACTAACAAGAAGCTAAAAAGAGATGAAACAAATTTAAACAAGTATTACCGGCATAAATATGGTCATTTAGCCAATCGAGTCATAAAAATCAAGAGATTTGACATGTTAACAATTAGAAAAGAAAAGAACAAATTTTTGATGTCATTCATAAGGCTTTATTTTCGTGATGGTTTTTCGCCGAAGCAAATATTGTTGTGGTAGCATCAGATTACCTAAATTGTAGTTAGAAACGTCAACTGCAAATTTTGCCTTTGAACTTTTCCATTTACGAAAAAACCCTAGGATTAGAAAGGTCTTGCTAAAACGCCATTGAAATTTGTATTTTGATGAAAAAACCCGTGAGACGTTAACTCTAACATTTGGCTTGTTATCTCCCTCGCGTGCCTGCACGTGAGGGTATTCTCTTCCTTTACATCTCTTTAAAGAAACCAAAGAACTTCTATATGCCAAAAAAAACTTGAAAGGGTAACTCCCGCTTAACGAATGGAATAATTCATTCAAGGACTATTTATGCAACGTCAACGTTTCAAATCTCACTTCTATTTACCAATAACTCGGAACATTAAATACAGAACTGTGCCAATTAATACCCTAGTATCAACCAAAAAATCAATTCATTATCGATTCCAGTAGTTCTAAAAGGTTTGTTTATATATGTAGTTAAATTTTAGGATTATTAACATTCAATTATACGGTTGTTGATGTTTCTTGTGTTATTTGTGGCAGGTCTAACGATGTATAAGTAAGAATTCGATTTCAAAATGCATAATAATGGTTTTTTTGTACATGATTCGTTGAGGTATGTAAATGGTTGTGTTAAACAACTTTTTGCCTTTACTTCCTAAAAACAAATATTTAGTATTGGGCGAAATCATATGCTGGGAAAGATTAATGTGGAAAATTAGGCATTTTTCTTTTGTTTGCCTAATAAACCTTTAAAAGGAGGTTTAAAGTTGATTTACATAGACAATGATGTGCACGTGATGTTGAAACTAGCTTGTAGAAATGGTTTAATTTATTTGTTTGTTGCTTACAAGAAATATAGGCTAGCTCAATGTTCCTTCATAAACTAAGATTTAGAGGATACATGGGGGGGGGGGTGTTGGGGATAGGTAGAAGATGATGCTAGACTCCTTTGGACTACACACCATTTTAAAAAAAGAGGAACGATATCAACCAAACTCACCATAGAATAAACAAAAGATTGAATACAAAAGGTTGAAAGAGTGATGTAAATGGTAAAGGCAGGGAGAATAGGGCTATGGAAAGGCATAATGGAGATATGTAATTAGAGAGGGGAAACAAAAGAGTAATAAAAATGGAAAATGTTAATGCAAGTGATGCCTAAAAACATTATTAGTGTTAACTAATATTTCTTAGTTTTGATCACAACAAACTATACAATACATTTAGTGTAAAACACAAAACGAATTATTTAACTAACACTATCATCAAGGTAATAATCATATCACTAACTTTTCTTAATCATACTTAGTGATCATCAAAGTGATTATCCTCAAAACTCACTTTTGTTAATATGACAAAAGATTTTTTAATAAACTTTCATTTTAAGAAAATGTTTTATTAAAATAGAAAATGTAAATTTGAAAATGGCATATTTTATATGCCATAAGAATATCCTTTGAAGGTTTAAAAAACATCAGATATTCCTGCCCCACTACAAGACAAAAAAGGGAGCGGACTCTACTGGGCGGTACCTTAAATAGCTAGGCGGTTCCTTATCGATAAGGTACCGCCGGCTAGATAAGGATCCGCGCCCAGCTAGCCGTTGGACTTTGTCTTTTATAAATAGTGGATCAAATCTCATTTTCCAATAAGCCTCTTGGACGTTTTTCTCAGCCCCCTTTCTCTTTCTATAGCATAATCATTAGTAAATGATCACTTAAAGTGTTAAGGATGTTTACATATGATTATCCTCCTGATCCCCTCATTTACCTTGTCCAATGAGAAGATCACTCACTCACTAGTGTTGTGATAAAGATGAATCCATGAATTAGTCATGTTCATCATGTTAGCCTTTTTATTTTTGTTGATCCATTTGTATTTATGAAATAATTGGACTAGTTGTGTTCATCCAAGCTATTTGTAAATACTTGGATTTGTTGTGTACATCCATTGCATATGTGTTTGCTTGGATTTGTGTTGTGTAGATCCAAGCTACATGTGTGTACTTGGATATGTCTAGTTGAGTTGTAATAGATTTGTGTAGTAGTTCTCACTAAACTATAAAGTGATGTGGGTGTGTCTTGTAAGTTCTCACTAAACTTGAAAGTGATTAGTAGTTGTGTTGTGTGAAGTTCTCACTTAGCTTCAAAGTGAAGAGTCGTGAAGATTGGTTCTAGCTTTGGATTAGAACTCGACATCTAGCCTTGTGTCGTTAAATGGTGAAGTAGGAAACGTCGTGAAGATTGTTTCTACCTTGAGATTAAAACTCGACATCTAGCCTTATGTCGTTAAATTGTGAAGTAGGCAACGTTGTGTAGATTGGTCCTAGCTAATGATTAGGTCTCGACATTTAGCTTAGTGTCGGAAAATAATGTAAGCGACGATGTAATGCTTTCTCCGCCAAGAAGGGAGCTTGTGGATATAGTAGAAATCTCGAGTAGGTGTACTCGAGGAGTGGAGTAGAAACGAGGATAGAGCCTCGTTGTCGAACCACTATAAATCTTGGTGTCTTGTCACTAGGTTGTCTCTTTCCTTACTCTTTACTTATTTCATTATCATTATACTTACCTATTACCATTGCTAATGCATTTGAATTGAACCTAATCATTATGCAACTTAGCTTTAAGTAAAAGATAGTTTTGCTACACACTTTATTTAAAGTAATTTAAATTAGGTAACTAATTGAAGAGAAACTATTCAACCCCCCCTTCTAGTTTCTACAATTGGTATCAGAGCGATGGTCACTCAAGATCTTTGAAGTATATTGCACTTTAAAACTTGGATCGATCCATTGTCTCCTCAAATTAGAAGGTCAAGTTGTACTAAAGTTTCTCTTTGGTTAAAACTATTTTTTTTGAAAATAGGTCTTTTAATTGGTAATATTGCATGCCTCTTAGATTAGTAGCCCTTATGCATTTTAGATCTACTCTTGAAATGTATCTACTAGTTTGCATCTTGTTTTGTGTAGGTACTCATGAAGATCAATCATTTAATTGGTTGTGGATTGAGTTACTTGCACTTGTAGAAGACTGATACACTGATTTTGTATAGGGGTTCATATTAAGTCTCGGAGTCTCCTCGAATTGATTCACAGCTCAAACTGGAATAATTTGTTCTTGGTTAATAAAAAGGTGATGGTTTGTTTATCTATTTGAAACTAATAACAAATAATTAAGTGTCGAAGAGTAAAATTAAAGCTTTAAAAGATTAAACTAAATTGACAAGTTAAAACTAAATGCTTGAAAACTTAAAGGCAAAATTAGAAAAAATACTTGAACACTTAATAAAACTAACACTTCAAGGCTTTGTAAAAACATGAACTCATCCAATCGGAATGTCTAAAAAAAGTACTGATCGGAATGTTAGACAAGAAGTCTAATCGGAATATCTCTCAAAACCAACACAATCAGAATATGAAACCCTCTAATCGGAATCCACTAAAATGTAACTGATCGGAATGTGCAAATGTCACCTCGTCGGAATGCTTAAATCGGAAAGGTCAATCGGAATAACTAAAAAGGAGGTAATCGGAATAATCAAAAATCCCCAATCGGAATAATTCCAATCGGAATATCCACAAAATCAACACAATCGGAATGTTTAATAAAATTCCAAATCGGAATGTCACAAAACACCCTAATCGGAATAATCGTAAACCCTTTTCCGATCTAACGATCGGAATAAGGGGGGTGTGCTCGTCGGAATAAACCAATCGGAAAAGGATTTTACCCTTTCCGATTTACGCCTATGATCCGAAATATAAGCTAAGGCAAAAAGCTATTTTGATAAGCTATTCACCAAAACTAGAACGAATCTAATATGAAACGGATTAAATAAGCACAAATACAACTTATCTAAACTTAAAATAAGCAAACTTTTGAATCAAATCATAAAAAGATAAAGTTTTAAGAAATCTTTTTAAAAAGTAAATAAGCTAAACATAAAAATAAGCCAATAAGCACAAAGATCTTAAAGCTTATTCGTATAGAAACTTAAGTAAACATAAAAAGATTAACTTTTTAAGCACGAAAACATTGATGAACAACACGGATCATAAGTAATTCGCACCAAAAGTGAACCAAAATCAAAGAAAGGTAGAAAGAGATGAAAGATTAAAAGCTTAAACTTGCACTTGATTAATGAAATCAACAATACAAAAGTTAAATCTTGAAAGATTAAAAGAAAGAAAGATGAAAACTTAGTGAGAGAAAGTTGAGAACTTTCTCTCTCTAAAACTAGAGAAAATGAAAAACTAAAACTAACTTAAAAAATAACTCGTCTCCAAAAATGTGAAGTGAAGTCCTATTTATAGGCGTTTGCTTGTGGGCTTGTGAATGGGCTTTGTTTTTGGGCTTCTTTTCTTCTTTAGTCTTTATGTTTCTTTAAATAAACGTTTTCGACTTTGGATTTTGAGAAGTGTCGATGAATACTTCCAACTCGTCTTATAATCTTTTGTTTAATAGACTCGAGTTCTTCGACATATATGAATCTTCCATCTTTGGCCCTTTTCTTCGATAAATCTTCAAATAGGCACCATGACTTCAAATCTTTTGCATCTCTTGGACAATAGACTTCGTCTTGAGTCTTTTTTTTCGATAAAACCCGTGCAATCCCATGTTTTCTTCAATATTCATCCGATTGACTCTAAAAACACAATAAACACAAAAACCACGCATAATTCCAAACAAATGATATTAAATACGTGTTTTGGTCTTGTTTTAGCCAGAAATAAGTGGTAAAAGGATGGGTGTTTTCACACCTATCAAATCCCCTACACTTAACCATTGCCATGCCCTCATGCAATGTGATAGGTGTGTAAACACCCATCTTTTCTACCACTTAATTACAATAATAACCGAGCCAAAACGTGTATTTTATGTCTTTTATGTCGGAATTATGCGTGGTTTGTGTTTTTGTTGTGATTTAGGACGAAAAGGTGAAAAGTGGAGAAAACACGGGCATTTACGGGCTTTTATTGAAGAAAAAGATGAAAAGACGAAGTCAAGAAGTCAAGAGTGCAAAAAGAACGGAAGTCCAAGACCAATTCTGAAGATTTATCGAAGAAAAAGTTAAAAGACAGAAGTTTACTAAAAGCCGAGGAACTCAAGTCTATTTTATTGAAGAATTAAAAGACGAGTTCAAAAGAAATCCCGAGCCACAAGTCATTAGAGTCCAAGTTTAAAGAAGATTAAAAGGAAAAAGGACTAATGGTGAAATTAATGAAGATTAAAGGCTTAAGGACCTAATGACGCAATTAAGAAGAAATGAAGGAGGGGAGGAAGCTTCCTAATCCTCCCCTATAAATAGATTAGATCTTAATTACTTTCATTTTTGTTGGCTAATAGTGACAATTAGTTCTTCCACTTTTAATTAGCTTGTCATTTAAATACTTGTCAAATTTAAATTCTTGTCTTGCACCTTAATTACCATTTAATTTCAAGTAAGTTTTTCTTTTAATTCTTGTTAATCTTTATCTTTATCTTTATCTTGTTAATCTCATTCTACCTTTCTTTAATCTTTATGTTGATTTGTTTATGTTCATGTTCTTGATTTTTGTTGATTTATTTAAGTGGGTTTTGGTTAATTTGATTAAGTTTTGTGAGTTTGATTGTTTTGGATTGATTGTTTATGCTTAATAGTTGTTTTGTTATTAGTTTGATTTAATCTTGTATTTGATTTAGCTTCGTTTTGATTAGATTCGGTTATATATTGTTCCTTGTTCTTCGGTCCTATCTGTTACTGTATTCCTGCTTCTGAGCTTTCCCAGTATTCCGAGTATAGGAATTTAAGCGTGCTCTATTCGGAATCCTCTTTATTCCGTATAAAGGTTTTAAGAGGTAGTCCATGCGGAATATTCGATATTCCGCATAAAGGGACATATTCCGGGTAGTCCTACTTTTCCGAATTGGGTTCTTATTCCGCATAAGTGAACATTCCGAGTAGGGATATTCCGCATAGGGGTATTCAGCATAAGGCACTTTATTCCGAATAGGATCCAGTATTCCGGATAGGGAAAGATTCCGAATAGGTTATACTATTCCGCATAGGACAGTTTTTTCCGCATAGGGACTTATTCCGGGTAGATGACAATATTCCGGGTAAGGTACTATTCCGAATAGGGGATATATTCCGCATAGGAATTATTCCGAGTTGCCATTATTCCGAATAGGCTGCATTGTTCCGAATAGAGGGTTTTATTCCGGATAGGTGACATATTCCGAGTAAGCTTAATATTCCGAATAGGGTTTATTCCGAATAGGGTTATTTTCAGTTTCTTTAATTTTAGTTTTTAATTTTCTGCCTTTTTATTTCAAGCTTTATTTTACCCGCCTTTTTCTTTAGTCGCACTTTAAGTTTAATTGCCTTAGATTTATTTTAGCCTTGCCTTAGTTTAAGGTTTAGTTTTAGTTGCGTTTTAAGTTTGCCTTAGTTAGATTTAAGTTTGCGTTGTTTACATTTAGTGCCTTTTAATTTCCGTCTTGTTTTTAAATACTTGCACCATTTATTTTAATTAGATTTAGATTTACTTTATCTGCACTTTTACTTTAATTGCTTTGCACCTTTATTTAAAAAACAACCAAAAATATTTGTTTCACCAAGATCAACTGAGTCGTACTTTAAGCCGGAAATCAATTCGTTAAGACTGGAACAACGAACTTTTCAACTAGTAAAATTTAAAACATTAAAATGGCGCCGCTGCCGGCTCTTTTCGTAAAGATTAACGGTTTTCTGTGAGAGACGCGTTGCTTTTTGGGATCCGTTCACTTGTGAGCGTTATTTTTCTTGCATAAAAAATTCAAAAAATCATAAAAATTAAAAAATTGCTAAAAATCCATAAAAACTAAAAATTTCAATAATCCAAAAAGATTTTATCTTTATTGTGTATATATTTTCTCTGTGTTTGGTTTCTTTTTCTTTTGCATTTTCAGGTGTATGCGTACTAGATCTTCTAATTATCAAGAGCCCGAGACTCAAGAAGATTTAAGTATGTCAGGTGTTAACAACAATAATCCACCGCACCTCAACAATAACAACAATGTTCTTCCACAGCCCGATCTTCGGACAATGGAGGAGCTTTGTCAACCTACCATGTTTAGACGGGGAGGACCGATTGCGCCGATGCAAATCAACGCTCCTGAGTTTTCGTTGAAGCACCATATGATTCAGCAAGTGCAAACAAACCCATTCGGTGGATTGCCTGATGATGATGCCAACAAACACCTCGACAACTTCATTACAATCACCCAAAGCATGAAGTTGGCTGGTGCCACAATGGATAAACTTCGCCTACAACTCTTTCCACATACTTTATTACATCATGCCGAGAAATGGTTTGATCGTCTCCCAAAGAATTCTATTCACACTTGGGATGACATGACTCAACGCTTTTTGTCGCGCTACTTTCCACCATCCATGGTCACGAGCCTTCGTAATCAAATTAGCGGTTTCATGCAAGATCCCGATGAATCTCTTTTTGATGCTTGGGAGAGATATAATGTCTTGATTGATCGTTGTTCAAACCACAACATGCTTCCAGTTACCTTAATTGATACTTTCTACAACGGTTTGACTTTTCGAGATCGTGATACGATTAATGCAGCCGCCGATGGCACATTCATGAAAAGGAGACCCGAGGAGTGTAGAGAGCTAATTGAGAACATGACTACTCACCACAAAAACTGGGATTCCTCTGCTTCCTCTAGGAACAACCCGAGAGTCAATGTTTCTTCCACCTCAGCAAACCCTGATATGACCGAACTCACCCGTGTGCTGACTGAAATGAACAGAAGTATGCAACTTTTGGCTTCAAACCAACAACAACAACAAGTTAAAGCTGTTGCTACTCCTTGTGAAACATGCGGCGGTCCTCACTCATACACCGATTATCCTTCTACACAAGGAAATCCGGAAAATTTGTATGCAGCTTATGGTAATTATTCACCAGAAAATTACCAAGCTCGACCTCAAGGGGATAGAAATCTGCTGAGTTACCGATCCAACAACTACCTTTCACCCGGTTTTTCTCCTCAAAACCAAAACCCCGCCAACAACTACAATAGAAGCAACCAAATCCCACCAAGAGCTTCTAATCCTAATCACCCACCTACTCAACAAACCCCACCCATTAATCCCGATGTTGAAGCCATAATGAGCAACCAAGGTGAGCAAATCAAGAATCTGTAGAGCCAAATTATCAATCTTAAAGGAGATATCACAAAGCAAGGAAATGAGATTAGATCCGAGCTTCGAGATAATATTCAATCCTTCTTTAGCAATCAAACGACTGATTTGAAGAATATGCTTGCTAATTTCTTGCCCGCCGCTCAACCTTCTACTTCGAGTTCTCTACCTTCAAACACCGTCACCAATCCGCGAGCAAATGTGAGTGCTATTACTACCCGTAGTGGAGTCACCATCGTAGGACCACCAATCCCACCCCCATCATCTACATCTCCTCCACCACCATTTATCCCTACTCCTCCTACACCTAGTATTAGTGCACCATTACCGTCTCCGCCTCGTCATGACGATGTCTCTAGGAAGGACCCTTCAACATCTCAACCTCTACCTGCTACACCTACACCTGCACCCTCACCACCCAAACCCAATATCCCTTATCCTTCTCGTTTAGGCAAGAACAAAATGCTAACCAAAGAGGACTCTCAAGTGACGAGCTATATCAAGATGATTTCTCAAATGAACTTCAACATTAGCTTTCTTGAAGCACTTGTCCACATGCCCAAATTTGTCAAAGCATTTAAGGAATTGCTTAACAAGAAAGAGAAGTTGCTTGAACTCGCCAACACACGCTTGAATGAAAACTGCTCTGCAGTTATTCTTAAAGAACTTCCGGAAAAGCTTGGAGATCCCGGTCGTTTTGTGTTGCCTTGCGTGTTCAACAAAACTGAGGAATTTACTGCCCTTGCTGATCTCGGGGCTAGTATTAATTTGATGCCTTTGAGTGTTTGGAAAACACTATCATTACCCGACCTCACTCCAACAAAGATGACTCTTGAACTTGCAAATCGCACTCTCGCTTACCCTGTTGGTATAGCCGAAGACGTGTTCATCAAAGTTGGCACCTTTACTTTCCCAGTCGACTTTGTGGTTGTTGATTATGAAATGGACCCTCGTATTCCCTTAATACTTGGTCATCCATTCTTGAGAACCGGACGAGCTTTAGTGGATGTGGCCGAAGGTGAGTTAATCTTAAGAGTCGGGGATGATGCACAAGTTTTCAAAATGGGGAAGCTTACAGGCAAATCCTTTGGAGGCTGAGAATCAGTGAATATGATTAATGTGCATGATGACTTTGTTGTCTACAACAATCCGCTATTCGATTCTTCTATTGATAACCCACTTTTTCAAGATAATGTGGATGATTCTCTCTCTACTTTGGAAGCTTCTCCCATTTATGATTCTCCACCGGTCTTTGTTGCTTATGATGATGATGATTCTAGCTCAGATTCGGATGATTTTGATGACCTTACTTCTGAGTATCCCGAGCTGCCCACATATGATGATTTTGATGAGGTCGATACTCTTTCGAGCGATTCTTCACATGATGAAGATCCTCCGCCATCACTCGATCCTACTTTGGACGATTACTCATTTGAGGAAGATTTCTCTGAATTTCTCAACTCTTACTTCCCTTATGAGAGTGATGCTTCTCCTTATGACTTTGAAGATTATTGTCTTGATCCTACTTTGGATTTGAAGCACATTCTTTCTAAGGAGAATAAATCGGTCGACACCGAAATCCGCAGCACGTATGAGTTAACACCTCTTTGTCCATCATCTGAGGACGAGGTTGTGCTTCTTCGCGGATCTTCTTCCCATTCTGCTGAGCCTGAGTGCTATTTTCCCTTAAAGGAAAAGGTGTTCGACCCCGGTATTGAAATCTTTAAGCCATCTCAGTATCCACCTGATGAAATAAAAGGAATTATCTTTGGAACTTATGGAAATCTGCTTGCACCACTTCACCCTTGCTTCCACCGTGCCCCATCGTTGCTTAAGGGAACCTTGCCTACTCTTCTTTGGCTTGCCTTTTAAGCCTTAAGCTTGTGTTATTTGCTCGATGAAAACTACGTCTTTGATCCTGGTGGATATGTTTCATGCTTCTTCCGTTGATGATCAAGGTCGAGTCAGGCTAATGACTCGGTTAACAAAAATCAAGCGCTTCTTGGGAGGCAACCCATGCATCTATCTTTTCGCTTTCTTTATCATAAGTGTAGGGGAGACCCTTTGGTTTGCTATTTCCTCTCCTCCCTTCTTGTAATCAGGGATTCGAGCTTCAATGATCCACTCTTGATGATTCTTGACGACCCGTGATTCCGTGTTCCACTTCTTCCCGGTTCTATCCTAAACTCTTTTCGATTCACTATTTTATGTTTTCTCAATATTAAAATAGGAATCTCGTTAGTTGTCTTTTCCTTAGCGAGATTTAAACAAAGTGCACAATGTCCTAAGTGTAGGGGAGTTTACTCCAACATGCTTAAACATTGAGGACAATGTTTATGCTAAGTGTAGGGGACTTCTATTGAAGTTAAGTGGCCTTTTCCTTGTATTTGTCCTCATTTTAACCGGAAAATCAATTTTTCGACATTTTTCAAAATTTTTGATCTATTTTGGCCTATTAGTTTTTCCCTTTGTATAGTTATTTTCTTTCTTTGTTAGAATAAATGTTTAATAAAGTGGTTTTAATTTTCAAACGTTGTGAATCTTTTGACTCAACCCGAGTTTACTTATCTAAGTTACTCTAGCTAGTATCCTTAACATGTTTAAGTCAGGTTTTGCTAGGCTTTTATATAGGGAGCTATAAAACGCGAAAGTCTTAACTCTCACGGGTTAAGAACAAGAACTTTTCGCAAGTTCCTATAATTGATCCTAGAGAGTCGTTTATCAAGGGAACTTTAAAATGCGATTTCTAAACTTGAAAAAGTCTAAGAGTTTGCAAGATCCTATAGGCGACTCGAAAACCCAAAACTTTGATTTAATAGGCTAAGCATCCACGAGTCTCATTCCTTGATATTTTAAACTGTGGAGAACGAGAGATGATAGAGCCAATTATAAGTTTAGTATTATTTCGTGAATTTATGTGAGTTAATTATAAGCCTATTCTCCCATCGCTTGCTAATAAATTTATCTGCTAATAAATAAGGTTGTACGATTTGAAAAGTTACTTAGCTTCTAGCCCAAGATCGTTTAAAAGTTGCTCGGTATGGATTAGAGTTCATAGCCAAGGCATAACTTACTGAAGCGGGATGCGAAGATTGGCGAGTCCGAAAAGGCCCTAACAAGGCATGAGGGCTATATTTTGTTGCTAAAGATCCAAAGTGATGTGAAGAATCATTTATCGAAAATCAATATGAAGGATCGAGACACACGACATAAAGCAAAAACTCCCCAAAAGTCATGGAGAAGTGTATCCGAAAAGACCCTAACAAGGTATGAGGATAAATAGATCCAAGTCATAAAAGGAGGCGGATCGTTGTATATTAAAGTCCAAAATAATGATTGGAGAAAAATGAAGAAGTCGTGGTCCAAGTATGAATCTCTCAAAACTTCAAGTGAAGAATTCCATTGTGAAGAGAAGACCATAATTTCATGAACGTCTCTCAAGGTTTGAAGTATGAAGTCGCTGCCAAATATCGGTCCGAGAAAGGTCTCAAATCGCGAAGCGAGTTATGCCAAGATATGAACTTTATGAGGTCCCGAGAAGCAGTTTTAAAAGATTTTGTCCTTTAGCTAACTATTGATTAAATCGTTCACTTTATTTTCAGACTAAATAACTATCGAAATAAGTCAACAATGCATCTTCGTGATCATTCAAGACAAAAATAAAATATAAGAGATACACCTAGGAATAAGGGAGTCTAAGTGAATAATTGGCCCACATGAGTTCGTGTTAGTCTGCTAACTTATAATAACAATGATCTCGTTTTAAGCTTGGTTTGGAGAAAGTGAAAACTTAAGGATGATGATTATTCATGAAATTTCCAAAACCCAAGGTATGCTTTTGGTTTCTTTACTTTGAATGTTTATAATTTTCTACCTCATTAATAAAGGCCAACGAGGATTGATTATGATGAAAAATGTAAACGTGCTTTGTAACTAATGCATTGCATGAGGACATTGCAATGGTCAAGTGTAGGGGATTTGATAGGTGTGTAAACACCCATCTTTTCTACCACTTAATTACAATAATAACCGAGCCAAAACGTGTATTTTATGTCTTTTATGTCGGAATTATGCGTGGTTTGTGTTTTTGTTGTGATTTAGGACGAAAAGGTGAAAAGTGGAGAAAACACGGGCATTTACGGGCTTTTATTGAAGAAAAAGATGAAAAGACGAAGTCAAGAAGTCAAGAGTGCAAAAAGAACGGAAGTCCAAGACCAATTCTGAAGATTTATCGAAGAAAAAGTTAAAAAGACGGAAGTTTACTAAAAGCCGAGGAACTCAAGTCTATTTTATTGAAGAATTAAAAGACGAGTTCAAAAGAAATCCCGAGCCACAAGTCATTAGAGTTCAAGTTTAAAGAAGATTAGAAGGAAAAAGGACTAATGGTGAAATTAATGAAGATTAAAGGCTTAAGGACCTAATGACGCAATTAAGAAGAAATGAAGGAGGGGAGGAAGCTTCCTAATCCTCCCCTATAAATAGATTAGATCTTAATTACTTTCATTTTTGTTGGCTAATAGTGACAATTAGTTCTTCCACTTTTAATTACCTTGTCATTTAAATACTTGTCAAATTTAAATTCTTGTCTTGCACCTTAATTACCATTTAATTTCAAGTAAGTTTTTCTTTTAATTCTTGTTAATCTTTATCTTTATCTTGTTAATCACATTCTACCTTTCTTTAATCTTTATGTTGATTTGTTTATGTTCATGTTCTTGATTTTTGTTGATTTATTTAAGTGGGTTTTGGTTAATTTGATTAAGTTTTGTGAGTTTGATTGTTTTGGATTGATTGTTTATGCTTAATAGTTGTTTTGTTATTAGTTTGATTTAATCTTTTATTTGATTTAGCTTCGTTTTGATTAGATTCGGTTATATATTGTTCCTTGTTCTTCGGTCCTATCTGTTACTGTATTCCTGCTTCTGAGCTTTCCCAGTATTCTGAATATAGGAATTTAAGCGTGCTCTATTCGGAATCCTCTTTATTCCGTATAAAGGTTTTAAGAGGTAGTCCAAGCGGAATATTCGATATTCCGCATAAAGGGACATATTCCAGGTAGTCCTACTTTTCCGAATTGGGTTCTTATTCCGCATAAGTGAACATTCCGAGTAGGGATATTCCGCATAGGGGTATTCAGCATAAGGCACTTTATTCCGAATAGGATCCAGTATTCCGGATAGGGAAAGATTCCGAATAGGTTATACTATTCCGCATAGGACAGTTTTTTCCGCATAGGGACTTATTCCGGGTAGATGACAATATTCTGGGTAAGGTACTATTCCGAATAGGGGATATATTCCGCATAGGAATTATTCCGAGTTGCCATTATTCCGAATAGGCTGCATTGTTCCGAATAGAGGGTTTTATTCCGGATAGGTGACATATTCCGAGTAAGCTTAATATTCCGAATAGGGTTTATTCCGAATAGGGTTATTTTCAGTTTCTTTAATTTTAGTTTTTAATTTTCTGCCTTTTTATTTCAAGCTTTATTTTACCCGCCTTTTTCTTTAGTCGCACTTTAAGTTTAATTGCCTTAGATTTATTTTAGCCTTGCCTTAGTTTAAGGTTTAGTTTTAGTTGCGTTTTAAGTTTGCCTTAGTTAGATTTAAGTTTGCGTTGTTTACATTTAGTGCCTTTTAATTTCCGTCTTGTTTTCAAATACTTGCACCTTTTATTTTAATTAGATTTAGATTTACTTTATCTGCACTTTTACTTTAATTGCTTTGCACCTTTATTTAAAAAACAACCAAAAATATTTGTTTCACCAAGATCAACTGAGTCGTACTTTAAGCCGGAAATCAATTCGTTAAGACTGGAACAACGAACTTTTCAACTAGTAAAATTTAAAACATTACAATGCTTAGTGATAAAGCAACTTTACACTCTTCTCATAATCAATCAACCTTGGCCTTATTAAAATACTACTAAACAAAAATTAAAGTACTAAGAGAAATTAAAACTTTAAAGTAATCAAAAGGATAGAAAACCATTTTCACTTGAAAATGGCTATATGGAAATAACTTGCAAAGAGATCAAGGACTTACATTAGGGCTATGGTGCTGCGAAGATTTATCACCCTCAAGTTTCACGTTCCCCAAACTAAGCTTAAAAACAAGATCATTGTTATTATAAGTTAGCAAATCAAACACTTACACACATGGCTAAACTATATGCTTAAACTCCCTTATTCCTAGGTGTATCTCTTATATTTTATTTTTGTCTTAGAATGATCATGAAGATGCATTTTTGGACTTATTTCGATAGTTTATTTAGGCTGAAAGCAAAGTAGGACGATTTGATCAATACTTAGCTAAAGGACAAAATCTCTTAAAACTGCTTCTTGGGATATCAAAAAGTTCATATCTTGGCATAACTAGGTTCACGATTTGAGACCTTTCTCGGGCCGATATTTGGCATGTACTTCATACTTCATATCTTGAGAGACGTTCTTGAGATAATGGTCTTCTCTTCGTAATAGAGTTTCTTCACTTGGAGACTTTTGAGGGGTACTCCAACTTTGTTGACCACGACTTCATGATTATTTCTTCAATCTCTAATTGGGATTTTGAGATACAACGATCCGCCTCCTTTTCGGACTTGGATCTATTTATCCTCATACCTTGTTAGGGTCTTTTCGGATAGACTTCTCCATGATCTTTATGGGAGTTGATTTCTTTTCGTCGTGAGTCTTGATCCTTCATATTGATTTTGGGAATAATGCTTTTCACATCACTTTGGATCTTCAGCAATAAAATTGGATCCTCATGCCTTGTTAGGGCCTTTTCGGACTCGCCAATCTTCGCGCCCCGCTTCATAAGTTATGCCTTGGCTATGAACTCTTATCATTACCGAGCAACTTTTAAACGATCTTAGGCTAGAAGCTAAGTAACTTTTCAAATCGTACGACCTTACTTATTGCAGATAATTTATTAGCAAGTGATGGGAGAATAGGCAAATAATTACACCAAGTGAGCTTGTGCAAGAATACCGACTTATAATTGACTTTATCATTTCTCGTTCTCCACAATTTAAAACTCAAGTAATGAGACTCGTAGATGCTTAGCCTAATAAACCAATTAAGGTCTACATGGTTAAGGATACTAGCTAGAATAAACTTGGATAAGTCTATTCGGGTTGAGTCAAAATAATCGCAACGGGCCTAATATGTCAAAGATTTCAAAACTAGCTACACCACTTTATTAATATTTTTGACTTTATTGCGGGATATATACATATGAAAGCAACGGTAAAAATTTAAAAAATGTTGAAAAAGATGATTTTCCGGTTAAATGAAGGCATTTTCATGGAAAAGTTCACTTAAAACTTCGATAGAAGTCCCCCTACACTTAGATAAATATTGTCCTCAATGTTTAAGCATGTGGGAAAAGTCTCCCCTACACTTATGACATTGTGCACGTTGGTTAACTCAAGTTAAGGAAGAGACGACTAACGTGATCAATTTCAAATGTGAGTATGAAGAAAATTGAATCACGATAGTTGAGAGATAGAACCGGATTTCGGATAACACGGGAGCACGGTTCTTCAAAGGTTCCAAAAGTGCATTCATCCCTGTAATCACATCACCACACAAACACAAAGAACCTATAGAGGCCCCCCTACACTTAGGAGGTTAAAACAGAAAATGATAGATACTCGGGCTGCCTCCCGAGGAGCGCTTGTTTTTGTTAACCGAGTCACGAGCCTGACTCGACCCAAAATTAGTTCATGGGAAACGTGGTGAGGGATGGAATCATCTCATGAGAGATGTCCTCACCAAAGTACAACTTCACTCATTGGCCATTCACCTTAAAATTCGGTCCATTAGGTTGAGCGAGCTCGAGAGTACCATATGGAAAAATTTGGGCAATGGTGAATGGGCCGGACCAACGAGATTTCAGCTTGCCCGAAAAGATTTTCAACCAAGAGTTAAAGAGTAAAACTTTGTCTCCAACTTGGAACTCTCGGTTTTTAATCTTAGAGTCGTGAATGAGCTTAGTCTTCTCCTTATAGATCAAAGAATTTTCATAAGCCTCATTCCGGAGTTCATTCAGCTCATTGAGTTGGATCTTACGTAGGTCACCGACTTTGTTGATATCAAAATTAGCCCACTTCAAGGCCTAGTAAGCCTTGTGCTCCAACTCAATGGGGAGGTGGCATGCTTTCCCGTACACGAGACGATATGGTGTACAACCAATCGGAGTCTTGTAAGCGGTACGAAAAGCCCACAAAGCATCATCAAGTTTATCAGCCCATGAGGCACGATGCTCTCCCACGGTTCTTTCAAGAATTCGCTTTAATCCTCGGTTAGAGATTTCAGCCTGGCCATTAGTTTGTGGGTGGTATGTGGTGGAAAGACGTTGATTTACACCATACTTAGCCATAACTCTAGCAAATTGATCATTGCAAAAATGAGTCCCGCGATCACTAATAATGGCACGAGGCACACCGAATCTAGCGAACAACGATTTCAAAAAGTTACAAACCACCCTTGCATCATTAGTAGGTAAAACTTTGGCTTCAACCCACTTTGAAACGTAGTCAACGGCTACAAGGATGTATTTGTTTCCTTTAGAGGAAGTGAATGGCCCCATAAAGTCGATACCCCAAACATCAAAGATTTCACATTGTTGTATGAAATTTTGAGGCATCTCGTCTTTATGTGTGATCTTGCCTTGTTTTTGGCAAGCATCACAACGTTTAACCATCTCGTGAGCATCACGATAAATGGTGGGCCAATAAAATCCCGAGTCAAACACTTTTTTGGCGGTGTAGTTGGGACCAAAGTGACCACCGGTGGGTCCTTTGTGGCAAGCGTCAAGGATATCTAAAGCTGCCAGTCCATCAACACATCGACGAATAATCAAATTAGCACATTGTTTGAATAGATACGGGTCATCCCAAAAGTAAGTCTTAATGTCTTTGAAGAACTTCTTCTTTTATTGGGATGTTAACCCGTCAACGAGAATTCCACCCGCCAAGTAGTTTGCAATGTCCGCAAACCACGGGGTTTCATCAGAAGTCGAGTTGATAGACATTAAGGTCTCCAGGGGAAAAGAGTCTATGATCTCTTTGTTCGGATGTTCCCCTTGATAAGTATCTCAAGTCTACTGAGATGATCCGCAGCTAGGTTTTCAGCTCCTTTCTTATCGCGAATTTCGATTTTAAATTCTTGGAGTAGCAAAACCCAGCGAAGAAGTCTTGGTTTGGAATCTTGCTTAGTTAACAAGTACTTCAACGCGGAATGATCGGTATAAACGATTGTGGTGGAATGGACAAGATAGGGGCGGAACTTTTCAAAGGCATAGACAACAACTAAAAGCTCTTTTTCGGTTGTCGTGTAATGCAATTGAGCCCCCGTCATTGTCTTGCTAGCGTAATGGATCGGTTGGAAGTGTTTATTCACTCTTTGGCCCAAAACCGCTCCAATAGCATAGTCGCTAGCATCGCACATCAACTCAAAGGGAAGCTCCCAATTAGGGGTAACCAAGACGGGTGCCTTAGTAAGCTTATCCTTAAGTAAGTTGAAGGCTTCAATACACTCGTTGGAAAAGATAAAAGGAGTATCTTTTTCCAAGAGGTGGGTCATCGGGCGAGCGATTTTAGAAAAATCTTTGATGAAACGACGGTAGAAGCCCGCATGACCCAGGAAACTTCTCACACCCTTCACGGTTGAAGGTGGAGGCAACTTAGAAATAACATCGACTTTAGCACGGTCTACTTCAAGACTGGCTTTGGAGATCTTGTGTCCTAGCACGATGCCCTCTTTTACCATGAAATGACATTTTTCCCAATTAAGAACAAGGCGAGTGTCTTCACACCGTTGAAGCATACGTTCTAAATTGGCAAGGCAAGAAGAGAAAGATTCGCCATAAATCGAGAAATCATCCATGAATACTTCCATAGTGTCTTCCACCATGTCATGGAAGATAGCCATCATACACCTTTGGAACGTCCCAGGAGCATTGCATAAACCAAAAGGCATGCGTTTGTAAGCAAATGTTCCGTAGGGACAAGTGAATGTGGTCTTTTCTTGGTCCTTGGGATCGATGGGAATTTGAAAATACCCGGAGAAACCGTCTAAGAAGCAGTAATAGTCATTACCCGCAAGACGTTCGAGCATTTGATCCATGAAAGGAAGAGGAAAGTGATCTTTTCTCGTGGCATCTGAGTTTGCGATAGTCGATACAAACTCTCCACCCAGTAATGAGACGAGTGGGAATCAACTCGTTGTGTTCATTGGGAACAACGGTTATTCCGCCCTTCTTGGGCACACAATGGACGAGACTTACCCATGGCGAATCCGAGATAGGGTAAATCAAGCCGGCATCAAGAAGTTTGATAACCTCTTGTTTGATGACGTCATGAATGCGAGGATTAACCCTTCTTTGGCTCTGGATTGCGGGTTTAAAGTCATCTTCCATGAGAATCTTGTGAGTACAAAAGTTCAGATCAATTCCACGGATATCGGAAATTTTCCAAGCAATTGCCTTCTTATGATCTTTAAGCACGCCGATGAGGCGAGATTTCTCTTCTTCTTTCAAGTCCTTAGAAATGATGACGGGTGACTTCTTATCTTCAAGGAAAACGTACTCGAGATGGGGCGGCAACTCCTTAAGTTCTAAATCCGGAGGATTTTCGATGGGAGGCGTATTCAAAGTCGGAGCATCGATAGCAATAACCGTGGGAGATGGTGGGGAAATATTGTCTTCTTTAAGAAGGTTCTCAATGAGGCGAAGATCTTCATCCCAATTGGTGGGAGAATCGTCATTTGCTAAGTTCACATCTCCCATGGTAGCTTCCAAATCTTTCCAAAGGAAATCACTCTCTCCAAAGAGATATAGTGATGAATCAATAGAGGAAACGGTCTCAACATTGGGAAGAGAGGTAGGAATACTTTTACACGCATCTTTGAAGTGTTCTTCACAAGCCTCATCAAGAACGTCAATACAATTAACACTCTCGTATGAATAAGGCTGTTTAGAAAGCTTTCCCATGTTGAAAACGATTTAATCATCACCCAGTCTCATGATAAGCTCACCGGCTTCAACATCGATGAGAGTGCGACCGGTCCTCAAGAATGGACGACCAACGATCAGCGGCACACGAGGGTCCATGTCGTAGTCGACTACGACGAAATCGGCAGGAAAAGTGAATTTGTCGACTCCTACAAAAACGTCTTCGGCTATCCCCACTGGATAAGCAACCGTACGGTTAGCTAATTCCAAAGTCATTTTGGTGGGGACTAGCTCAGGGAGAGATAATTGCTTCCACACACTTAAAGGAATTAAGTTAATACTGGCACCTAGATCAGCTAGGGCCATGCAATTCTCTACTCCCGGGAAGTTGCAAGGGATTAAGAAGCGGCCCGAATCACCAAGCTTGGTTGGCAATTTCCTTAAGAGCACTGCAGAGCAATTCTCATTAAGTTGGGTGTTAGCAATATCAAGAAGCTTCTCCTTGTCGCTAAGAAGATCTTTGAACATTTTCGCGTACTTAGGCATGTGAGCGAGAGCCTCAGCGAAGGAGATGTTAAAATTTAATTGTTTAAACATTTTGAGAAAGTTCGAAACCTGAATATCATCCTTGCTTTTGAGCTTCTCTTTCCTCAACCTTGAGGGATAAGGTATATCGGAAGAAGAGGAAGTCTTTGGGAGAATAGGATCACTCACATCCTTGGGTGGAGGAGGGGTAGAAGTAAGAGGTGGAGAAATTAGGGAAGTAGAAGGATGAGGAATCGGAGCAGGTGACTCGTTTTCCTTAGTCACAATCACCGGTGGAGGTATAGGAAGCTCGGTTTCCTTGGTACCTTTGCCACTACGAGTGGTGATTGCTTTCATCTCCCCTCTTGGATTCGCAACGGTGTTACTCGGAAGAGCACCCGAAGAAGAGGATTGATTACCTTGGAAGAAACCAGCCATCATGTTCCTTAAGTCATTCGTTTGACTTGCCAAAGTGTTTCTCATATCAGCTTGCAGATCGTTCCCTTGTTTCACCATGTCTGCTTTCAAGTTGAGCACTTCCCGCTGAAGATTTTCCACAATCACATCATTGGTCCTCATGTAGGTTTCAACATCTTGATGCAATGCGGTGGGTTGGTTGGGAGGAGGAGCATGGTAGGCGGGTGGTTGATAAGCAGGTTGTTGGTAAACTTGGTTGTTTCTTTGAGGTGGATATGGTTGTTTGTGAGGTGGTATGTATGGTGCACGAGGTTGTTGTTGTTGTTGAGGAGGGCGATTTGGGTTTTGTTGTTGGTTTGGGTTGTTAGGAGGAAAACCGGGTGGTGAGAGAAAGTTGTTCGAGCGGTAGCTAAGCAAGTTGCGGTCACCTTGAGGACGAGCTTGATAAGCGGCCGGAGGATAGGTGTCGTATGCTGCATTCACATTCTCAGAAGGGTAGTCTTGGGTGGCGGTAAAAGTGGTGTAAGAGTGAGGACCCCCGCAGATTTCACATGGTTGGTTGACAGCATTGACTTGAGCATTTTTAGCGTTGATGCTGTTGGTGTTGCTGGCGGTTTGGGTAGCAAGCGATTCAAGAAGCGCAGTGATTTTGTCAAGTCGTTTGTCGCTGTCACTAGTACTAGCACTAGCGGCATTGGTCCGCACACTCTTGGTTTGCACACGAGACTTATTCTCAATGATATCCCAAGCGGCATTGGAAGTCTTAACCAAATTATTACCCCCCGAGGCACTGTTTAGTGAATCTTGGTCATTCATGCTTAAACCATTATAAAAAGTGTTAATTTGGTGCACTTTGGTAAAACCATGTTGTGGGCATTTTCTTAAAAGATCTTTGAAACGATCCCAAGATTCACTAAAAGACTCATCGTACTTTTGTTCAAAATTAATGATTTCATTCCGCAAAGCGGTAGTACAAGAGGGTGGGAAAAAGTAGTTGATAAATTTGGTCTCCAAATCCGTCCACGTAAGAATACTTTGTGGCGGTTCCTTAGCAAGCCAATGTCGGGCTTGTCCCTCTAGGGAGAAAGGAAAAAGTTGTAAACGGATTACCTCTTGTGGAACACCATTGAATTTGACCGTATTCGTGAGTTGCAAGAATCTCTTGATGTGGTCATGAGGATCATCAATGGTACGCCCCAAGAATGGTTGAGCAGAGACCATCTGGATAAAACCGGATTTGAGCTCAAAGTTGTTGGCTGTAATCGCGGGTATGACAATTGGATCATTGTTACTGTCTACATGTGCTTGCAGAAGTTCAATCATCGGGCGATTGTCCGGTAGATGCTCATTGTTGTTGTTATTATTGTTATTGAGAGGTGGATTGTTATTGTTTTGAGGTGGGTTATTGTTGTTGTTTTGTACACCGACCATGTCTAAGTCTTCGAGAGGCTCGGGCTCTTGATAAGACGTTGATCGTGTACGCATGCACCTGCAAAAGAACTAACAAGGCAAAAACAAAGCAGAAATATTTTTGGTTTTTATGTTTTTTAATTTTTAGGATTTTTTTGAAAATTTTATATTTTTTTGTGTTTTTGAAAATTTTATATTTTTTTGGGTTTTTGAAATTTTTTATGAAAAATAACGTTCACGGTGAACGGATCCCAAAATCCAAGTTCTCACAAAAAACTGTTGATCTTAACGAGAAGCCCCGGCAGCGGCGCCATTTGATACACTGATTTTGTATAGGGGTTCATATTAAGTCTCGGAGTCTCCTCGAATTGATTCACAGCTCAAAGTGGAATAATTTGTTCTTGGTTAATAAAAAGGTGATGGTTTGTTTATCTATTTTAAACTAATAACAAATAATTAAGTGTCGAAGAGTAAAATTAAAGCTTTAAAAGATTAAACTAAATTGACAAGTTAAAACTAAATGCTTGAAAACTTAAAGGCAAAATTAGAAAAAATACTTGAACACTTAATAAAACTAACACTTCAAGACTTTGTAAAACATGAACTCATCCAATCGGAATGTCTAAAAAAAGTACTGATCGGAATGTTAGACAAGAAGTCTAATCGGAATATCTCTCAAAACCAACACAATCGGAATATGAAACCCTCCAATCGGAATCCACTAAAATGTAACTGATCGGAATGTGCAAATGTCACCTCGTCGGAATGCTTAAATCGAAAAGGTCAATCGGAATAACTAAAAAGGAGGTAATCGGAATAATCAAAAATCCCCAATCGGACTAATTCCCAATCGGAATATCCACAAAATCAACACAATCGGAATGTTTAATACAATTCCAGATCGGAATGTCACAAAACACCCTAATCGGAATAATCGTAAACCCTTTTCCGATCTAACGATCGGAATAAGGGGGTGTGCTCGTCGGAATAAACCAATCGGAAAAGGGTTTTACCCTTTCCGATTTACCCCTATGATCCGAAATATAAGCTAAGGCAAAAAGCTATTTTGATAAGCTATTCACCAAAACTAGAATGAATCTAATATGAAACAGATTAAATAAGCACAAATACAACTTATCTAAACTTAAAATAAGCAAACTTTTGAATCAAATCATAAAAAGATAAACTTTTTAAGAAAACTTTTTAAAAAGTAAATAAGCTAAACATAAAAATAAGCCAATAAGCACAAAGATCTTAAAGCTTATTCGTATAGAAACTTAAGTAAACATAAAAAGATTAACTTTTTAAGCACGAAAACATTGATGAACAACACGGATCATAAGTAATTCGCACCAAAAGTGAACCAAAATCAAAGAAAGGTAGAAAGAGATGAAAGGTTAAAAGCTTAAACTTGCACTTGATTAATGAAATCAACAATACAAAAGTTAAATCTTGAAAGATTAAAAGAAAGAAAGATGAAAACTTAGTGAGAGAAAGTTGAGAACTTTCTCTCTCTAAAACTAGAGAAAATGAAAAACTAAAACTAACTTAAAAAATAAATCGTCTCCAAAAATGTGAAGTGAAGTCCTATTTATAGGTGTTTGCTTGTGGGCTTATGAATGGGCTTTGTTTTTGGGCTTCTTTTCTTCTTTAGTCTTTACGTTTCTTTAAATAAACGTTTCCGACTTTGGATTTTGAGAAGTGTCGGTGAATACTTCCAACTCGTCTTATAATCTTTTGTTTAATAGACTCGAGTTCTTCGACATATATGAATCTTCCATCTTTGGCCCTTTTCTTCGATAAATCTTCAAATAGGCACAATGACATCAAATCTTTTGCATCTCTTGGACAATAGACTTCGTCTTGAGTCTTTTTCTTCGATAAAACCCGTGCAATCCCATGTTTTCTTCAATATTCATCCGGTTGACTCTGAAAACACAATAAACACAAAAACCACGCATAATTCCAAACAAATGATATTAAATACGTGTTTTGGTCTTGTTTTAGCCAGAAATAAGTGGTAAAAGGATGGGTGTTTTCACACCTATCAAAGACTCATCTTCATTGATCTTCAACATCCTTGAATGATGATATCAAGATAATTGGGAATGATACTAGTCCTTGAAGACTTAGTACTCATCACAGTTATTGTTGGGCATTGCATTGATTCCTTGATGGATTGCTCTTTGTGGCCAAGGTACGCTTTCGTTCTTCCACACGCCCTTTGATCATTCTTTTTATCATTACTTGACTATGTGCTTGTTCTTGGCATCCTTGCCTTGACATTTGTTTGTGGTTTGTGATTCTTTTCCTTTATCCTCTCAAACCTTCATTGCTTGGATACTTGACTCACTATGGTGATGTGGAGTGAGTTAGTAGTAGCTTAAAGTATCAAGCATGATTTCCATGGTTTGCACCCATACGGTTAGTAGGCCCTTTATAGGAGAGAAAGTGAATCAATACCTTGCTCATATTTTGGCTTAGACTAAGACTATTATTTAAAGTGATCTTAGTCTATACATGAATAATTGCTTTGTGTTTATTCATTACCAAAACCGTTTAACGTTTCGCCGGAAAGGCACGTCTTAAACCACTATATATGACACAAGCTCTTCGTCTCCATGTTTTGAAGATTGTCATTAATCCCTTGAGCATTGATCTTAGTCTTGATTCACTTCCCTTGACTTCTCTCCACTTTGTCTTTTCGCTACGAGTAGTCGTTTGTCCGTTTCGGTTCTTTTCGATCTCGATTCAACTCGTAATCCTTCATTAAGGCATATTGCTTAGTGTTATGATGATCCAAATGATATTCTAAAAGGTTTAAGATATAATTTTAAGTATTTTAGAAATTTTGGTTTTAAAAAATTTGGCGTGTTTCATTGATAAAAACCAGCCTCTGCAGGCGGTTCTTTATCTCTGGCGGCTCAAACCCGCGGTTCCTTATCGATAAGGTATCGCGGGCAGTAAAGTTTGCCAGAGCGCCAGTTTTATTAAAATAACCTTTTTCAAACCAAATCCTCTCTCTCCCAAAAACACGCAGCCGACAGGTTTCACTTTTTCCACCATTGTTGAAGCTTCAAAAACCTTCAATCACTCAAATTAATTGATTCCAATTTGTGGGTTTCACTCATCCTTCATCAAACATCAATTAATTGTAAGTACTTTCTTTTAATTTCATCTATTTTGTTCTAGGGTTCATCCTTTCACAATTGGGGATTTTTAAAATTAAAATTGAATTAGAACCTTAATAGGAATATTGGTTGACATTGTTATTTTACTATGATTCCTTAGGTTCATATTCATTAAGATTTCACTAAAACCCACTTGTAGAACAAATCCGAATTTTGGCTAAATGATATTGGTTAAAAGATGGAATTGAGATGAACCCATGAACAAATAGGTAGTTGCATTGTTAATGCATGCCTAAAAACCTTGTCTTGAAAAACCAATGTTCTAGTCCATTATTGATCCAACATAGGTCATATGTTCTTGGTTAATAATGGAATAGACACATTGTGAACATGAGAATGTTATGAATTCAATCCTTTGTTTGTCAAGAAATTGATATAACACATTTTCATATTTTTGAGTTTTGATTTTATTTTTCATATGATTGATTGGAAAAATATTTTCTTGTGTTTATTTAGGTTCTAATCATGCCTTCAGAATACCAAAAGGATCATCAACTCACCAAACAGTATATGCCTAACCTTTCCGACTTTTATCACTCATCTCACCTTGCCCATACTTTTTCCTCCCTTCAATCCCGTTGTTTTCATGAGGGTAGAGTTGTCCAAAATGATATTAAGGATTATGTCTACATCAAGTCCATGTTTGAAAATATTGGATTTGACTGTTTGTTGAACATTAAGGAAGACATCTATCCTCGATTCCAATTGGAGTTCTTTAGCACATACTCCGTCATTGAAAACAACGATGGAATATTTGTTAGGTTCATCTTGAAAGGTCAACTCATTCAATACTCTCTCGAAGTCTTCGGTCAAATTCTTGATGTCCTATCTGTAGGCACTTGTCGCTTCACGGATAAATGGAAGCTTATTACTCTCCTTGAATCTTACAATTGTCCTCCAAATGATCATGAGGAAATTGATCTTGACTTCATTGTTGACATTGTCTCCAAAAAGCGTAATCGACCCGTCAAGAGAAGCCTTCATACTAAGGTACGTTCGGGGAAACGTCATGAGGTTCTCTTAAGCGACCTTAATGATAATATGGTCCAATGGACCAATATCCTTTGGGAAAATGTGTTTTGTCTTGGTGGAAACCGGGATCATGTTCCGGCATGTTTAGTACATATGTTATATTGCATCTTTACCAACACCAATTATAATTTGGCATATTTTATCGCTCAACGGATCAATTATGCTATTCACAAGCCTAAAACAAACCTCCCTTACACAATGCTTCTCACTCGCCTTTTTAAAAGGGTTGGCCGTGATTTTCCAAATCTTGATCTTTCTCAGTTTCAACCGGCCAAACGGGTCATGCTACCTATTCAAGAGGTATATAAGAGAAAGACAAGATGTGATCGTAAATCCGACCAACAAGAGTCCAATGATAAGGACATGGACATGCCAACAAGTGATGGTGACATTGGCAGAAGTGCTCCCATTGATTCTTTGAGTACTTCTCACCACTCCACAAACTCATTAGTGGATGGTTTAGATGACATTGCTTCCCCTCCTCATCATTACACTAGTTAAGTTCCTAATAATCTCAATTTGGAGGAACTTTACCGTCAAAATCTTCGAACCCAAGGTGATATGAACACCGGGTTGAGTCAAGAAAGGGAATCAAGTAATTAGGAAACATGATCAAGGGATTGGGAAAGAAGAGAAGACGAAGACTTTGAGTTGTTTCAAAGTATACATGTTGGTAAACATGCAATGTGATGTTGAACATTTGCTTCCTCTTATTTTTATCTTGGATGTGTATTAACTATATTCTACTTGTTTGGATTATTTGTTATTTATCCTAAATGTTTGCCATTGTGATTTGCATAGCTTTGTATATCCTATGTGTTAGTTAGCTTCCTAGATTTTGGTCAGTAGTTAACTTTGGCTTGAAAATCCTTTGGTAAAAATCTGGGCTAACCAAAATTTGAGGAAATACCATTTTTGAACACCACTGGTCGCGGTTACTTATAGACCCGCAGTACCTTATTGATAAGGAACCGCCGCCCCTAGATAAGGAACCGCCGGCTACTGTGTCCGACAGAATCTTTGCTTTACAATATTTTCCTTAATCTGTGTAAACCTTGCTTGATTCTTTGTAAAAACCTGCACATTTCCTAAACTAGGTTAGCTAAATTCATTGTTCACATAAAATGTTTTTAACCCATTACTAGTTTGGATCATCCCTTAACCCTTTTAAACCCACCTTGTTAGCCATGTTCTTCACACATCAAACCATTCTTCCTTAAACCTTAAACCCTTCATTTCAACCATGGTTTCTACAAGAAGCTCAAACTCATCCAAAACCTCCACCACAAAGAAAAATCTTAAGATTAAGATTAAAATGGCTAAACCCAACTCCTCACCCTTTCACACTCCCTAGAATGAGATTGTCCCAATTCTCATTTCTTCATCAAACTCGCCACCTCTTGCTCCATGCAAGACTTCATCAACCCATGGAACCAACCATTCTCATGGTTCTACCTCATCTTCATTCCAATCTAGGATGAATGAGCTTTCCTCACCCTTCACTCCAAGTAATCTCTTGGATGTGACTACCCAACCCATCCAAAGCATTTCCATTGTGAATGACTTTGATGATACCTTGGTGACTTCACCATTTACCCCTCCTAACTCACCGTTTTCACCCTTGGAGAGCATGCCTCCACACTCACCCACATCACCCTTGGAGAACATACCTCCTCCACCTCCACCTCACTCAAACACTCCAAACTTGGGTGATCTTAGCTTTTATGGGTATTTCATGCACAATGGCACTAATTGCCCTTGTTGCCTCAACAACTTCTATCTCCTTGATATCCTAAGAATGGAGATGATTGGGGCTCACATAGAGTTGCAAAGCTTTTTGTTGAGTCTCTTTGCCAATCATCCTCCTAGGAGATAAATGATGATTTTCCCTAATAAGTTTTTTTCTTTAAACCAAGCTAAGGAATACTTCTAATCCAGACCTAGTTTTTATCTTTCTTTAGTTTAGTTAATTGTTTTTCTTTATTTCCTTTATGTATCTCTTTCATGAGTGTTTTATGAGAATGAATTATGGACTTGGAATTATGTGCTTCTATCTCTATGTGGACATTAATCAACTTTAATTCCAAATTAAAATTGAACCTAAATCTATCACAACCTCTAAAACTTGACTAAAATTGGTTCAAAATGTTATCCAAAATTTTGTCACCTTTCTTGGTGAATGTGTTGCTTTTATGCAACCCTAGCAAAATTTAGTGCTGATAGAGGTAAAATTCCAAGATTTGCATTTTTTTGAAAAAGTCTTAGTTTTTCTCAAAACCCTGGAAAATCTAGGTTTCAAAGTCCACTGCACGCGGTTCCTTAAAGACGCACGATTCCTTAAGTGATAAGGAACCGCCGGTCCCTATAAGGTACCACAGACAGAAAGCCATCTTATGGCTCGTTTTTTTGTCTTTCTTCATCTCCCTATTCCCAGTCAAGATTCCATGTTTACTCAATTTGGCTAAACATTCCTTGACACTTTACATTTGATTTTCAAACCTTTGCCTTGTATCCTTTCTTCTTATACCCCCACCTTGAGATTTCATTCTCACACCTCAACAATGCCTAACTCTCCCTTTCATAACCTTGACATTTCTTTGTCACAAACCTCCTCATCCAAAGCTTCCTCATCCAAGCTATCCAAGAAACCGAAAATCTCGGTTAAACCTATTTGGATCAAGAAAAATGAACCCTCTTCATCCAAACCACCCAAGAACCCCACCTTCTCTCCAATCAAGTATTGGAATGAGACCTACTCCATTAACCCCATCACCGGAGAAAAGGAGAATCTCCACCCACCACCAAAACCCTTTGACACCCCTCAACTCAATGATCTTTCAATGTTCCCAAACCTCACAAGGCATTGTGAAAACATTACCTACCCACTCTCCTCACCACCATCAAACCCTAGGTGTGATGGCCTTCCCCCATCAACCGAATTTGTGTTGCATCATGGATCCTCGTGTGCTTGTTGTCGATTTCAACAAATTGAACTTGCTCATGTGTATGAGAAGTTAAATTTTCTTAAATTCCTCCTCACTCGACCTCCTCTCAAAGTTTTCGTTCCCGTGGACAAAACTTCGAATGATGCATCGTCGTCTTATTTTTCCAACTAAAGGGCTACACTCCATTGGAGTCAATAAAATTTTAGTTGTTTTAGAGTCATGTTTTTGCAATCTTGGAAAATTGTCACTATTAGACTTGCTTATGCTTTGTGGTTTATTTTCCATATCTTTTGCTTTAGATACTCATATTGTGTGTATGACTATCTACTTTGTTTGTCTTTTTCATATTTATGTAATATGAAATCTTTGTGTTGTGTTTGTTTTCTTTATTTGATCATTCTCTCTTTCTTTTGAGTTGATCGTGGTTAATCTTTACAATTGTTTATGGGCGATTCCATCAATTCTAAATTAAAACCCCTTGACAAATTTGTCATCTTCATTGGTTGGATGTTTTCTTTCTACCTCCATTACACCAATTGAACCTTGATTTTGTCATTTACCTTTTTGAACATACTTAGCAAATACTTGCTTCTAATTTGAGATTTTTCTCCTTCTCCCTCTCAAGTTACTTAGTAGGTAGTGATCATATATACATTGGTGTTTCTTTCCTTTCTACGAACCTTTGTGTAGCATGTCACCTTAGCTCATACACTTGGTGCCCCAAGCAAGGGAGAGCAACCACCAAGGGGGAGCTACTAGCAAAGTCCGGATATCTTCAAAGACTTATGCTTACCTTTTTGCTACGACAAAGGGGGAGAAATGATAGTGATAAACTCGTTAATAATTCGATATCTTGTGTTTCTAAGTAAATGAGTTTATAGTTTGTCGTAATCAAAAAGGGGGAGATTGTTAATGCAAGTGATGCCTAAAAACATTATTAGTGTTAACTAATCTTTCTTAGTTTTGATCACAACAAACTATACAACACATTTAGTGTAAAACACAAAACACATTATTTAACTAACACTATCATCAAGGTAATAATCATATCACTAACTTTTCTTAATCATACTTAGTGATCATCAAAGTGATTATCCTTAAAACTCACTTTTGTTAATATGACAAAAGATTTTTTAATAAACTTTCTTTTTAAGAAAATGTTTTATTAAAATGGAAAATGTAAATTTGAAAATGGCATATTCCATATGCCATAAGAATATCCTTTGAAGGTTTAAAAAACCTCATATATTCCTACCCCATTAAAAGACAAAAAAAGGAGCGGACTCTACTGGGCGGTACCTTAAATAGCTAGGCGGTTCCTTATCGATAAGGTACCGCCGGCTAGATAAGGATCCGCGCCCAGCTAGCCATTGGACTTTGTCTTCTATAAATAGTGGATCAAATCTCATTTTCTAATAAGCCTCTTGGACGTTTTTCTTAGCCCCCTTTCTCTTTCTATATCATAATCATTAGTAAATGATCACTTAAAGTGTTAAGGATGTTTACATATGATTATCCTCTTGATCCCCTCCTTTACCTTGTCCAATGAGAAGATCACTCACTCACTAGTGTTGTGATAAAGATGAATCCATGAATTAGTCATGTTCATCATGTTAGCCTTTTTATTTTTGTTGATCCATTTGTATTTATGAAATACTTGGACTAGTTGTGTTCATCCAAACTATTTGTAAATACTTGGATTTGTTGTGTACATCCATTGCATATGTGTTTACTTGGATTTGTGTTGTGTAGATCCAAGCTACATGTGTGTACTTGGATATGTCTAGTTGAGTTATAATAGATTTGTGTAGTAGTTCTCACTAAACTATAAAGTGATGTGGTTGTGTCTTGTGAGTTCTCACTGAACTTGAAAGTGATTAGTAGTTGTGTTGTGTGAAGTTCTCACTTAGCTTCAAAGTGAAGAGTCGTGAAGATTGGTTCTAGATTTGAATTAGAACTCGACATCTAGCCTTGTGTCGTTAAATGGTGAAGTAGGCAACGTCGTGAAGATTGGTTCTACATTAAGATTAGAACTCGACATCTAGCCTTGTGTCGTTAAATTGTGAAGTAGGCAACGTTGTGTAGATTGGTCCTAGCTAATGATTAGGTCTCGACATTTAGCTTAGTGTCGGAAAATAATGTAAGCGACGATGTAAGGCTTTCCCCACCAAGAAGGGAGCTTGTGGATATAGTGGAAATCTCGAGTAGGTGTACTCGAGGAGTGGAGTAGAAACGAGGATAGAGCCTCGTTGTCGAACCACTATAAATCTTGGTTTCTTGTCACTAGGTTGTCTCTTTCCTTACTCTTTACTTATTTCATTATTATTATACTTACCTATTACCATTGCTAATGCATTTGAATTGAACCTAATCATTATGCAACTTAGCTTTAAGTAAAAGATAGTTTTGATACACACTTTATTTAAAGTAATTTAAATTAGGTAACTAATTGAAGAGAAACTATTCAACCCCCCCCCCCCCCCTTCTAGTTTCTACATAAAAGAAATAGTAACCGAGAGTGAGAGAAAGGTCTACTTCTGTTAGGAATTAAGGCTCTTAGAAGCAGGTTTGTTGATAATATGGGAATAAGGTTTGTTGAACTTGATTTAAGAGCCCGTCACAAGTTACATGAGTAACATTGACCCTTGCCAACATAAATAAAACAAAAAAATGATGTAAATCACTAATTGCATACTAGGTCTTAGAGCATCAAGATTGTGGGAAACTAGTGAAGTCAATGGCACATCTCAAACGGTGTTTCTTTATACAATGTAATGTAATATAAAAACTATGTTTTATTCTATTAGGACTGTAGTTTATATAAGGATTGGAAGTGTTCAATGCCTTTATAATTTTATGATTTATTTCTCTATGTTTTTTGTATTACGAAATTGTTCTCATTAGGCATGGTTTACCCTGAATGAGGTTCAGTACAGTTTATGACATGTTTTAGATAGTCACTGTATGTTATGTGTTGATGATTTTGTGTATCACATTTGGGGATAGTCAAAGCCTGTCAATGTATGTTATGTATTGCTGATGTTGTATGCTACATGTGGGGATACTCAAAGCCTTATTACAAGGAGAGTGTTAAAGGAAGACTGTTAAAGAAAGATTGTATCCATGATTGGGGATTGTCCATTGATGTGATCGTGATAGTATGTGATAATTAGATACGTTATAGGGTAAATTAAAAAATTACCTTTAGAAAAAAGTAATAGTCTAAAATTACCAAAGACGGATTCAATTAAATACGTTGGTGAACCAAGTTCGTTGTACACGAAGATCGAGTGAATTTGAGACGTTTTGATTCGATTTGGACAATTGATTTGAATGGGTTTTCGGTTTTTAATCTAAAATTAATTCTACCAATTTTTAACCTAAAGTGCATGAATCGTTCCCCGTTTAATCTAAAAAAATTATATAAAAAATAACACTACTTAAGAAAATTTAAACTATTTAAAAATCTTATTTAATAAAATCCTATTTAATTAAAATACTTTTACACTATATTAAAATCTATTAAAACTATTTTACTTCGAAAAATTATTAAAATCTAATTTATTTAAAAAAACTTACTTTATTCAAGTCTAATTATTTAAAAACTAATTAAATTTCTAAAATAAAACATTTTTTTATTTTTTTTTTATTTATTATTTTGAAACATTAATAAAGAAAATTTAAAAGATTTAAAATGTAAATTAAAGTAAAATAGAGAATTTAGACTATATAAAAACTGACAGATAATTAATTTCCTATATTAACTCAATTACCAATACTTAAACACAAATAGAGAGTTAGACGAGATGGAAAACGCGTTGGGCCCATGACCAGGAGGTCATGGGTTCGATTCTTGCTGAATACATTTTTTTGGTAATTTCTTTATATATGAAAAAGAAAATTTAACAGTCACAGGGAGGTGACTATTTGCAATGAATAACTTAGACTGATAAGAGTATCAGATTTGAACTATCAAATCAATTGAGTTTGATAGCATTAGTACTCAGCAAATCAAACAACTATCAGATATAACCACTTAAATCAACAAATAACGAAACAATATCAGCAATTCATATGTTACAGTTTATATCAGTAACTAATTATCCATAAAGATCCAATAAGTCACAGCTCAATTTAAGAAACTGCTTAAACACTATCAAATCGACTCTATAAATCAGTCTAAATGCTTCATTCAGGCATATCCAAAATGATCAATATCAGTAGAATTAACCAACCCAAATTCAGGAAATCTAACTGAATAATCAGCAAGGAAAGGAACAAATAAAAACTCGAAAATCAGACATAGCAGTTAAATCATAAAACTAAAAAAGCTAAACAAATCCTATAAACGCTTAAACCCAATCAAAATATCTGATAAATCAGAAGCGTAGTTACAGATTTACTCAAGCACACTACGGATTCATCAACTTAGATTATTAGCTACTCAATTTAATGACATAACATCAACAACTTACAGATAAAAGTAAACATTCATCATATTACTATATCAGAAGTTACTAACCAAAGTTCTATCTAAACCAAATAGGCAACTATCAGCTAAAAACTTGTAAACAAAACTCAGTTATTCAGATTTATCCAAAACCCCTATTTAAAACAGATTTTCACTTATCAAATCCAGATTCTTAAAATCTCAGTTAAAATCATCACCAAAGACATCAAAATAACCAAACAGATTAATCAATATCTTAATTATATCCATACAACCCTAATCCTTTTATCAAGTAATTCATAAAATTAATTAAACAGATTAATCAGCAATGCTTAATCAGATAATATAGTTGACAAAACAAGTAAAATAAGCAGGAAATGAAAAGAACTTAAAACCTATTGATGAAAGCCTTTGGGACGAAGTGCAGCGCTGAGCTGACTTAAGCACTTAAACTAAACCATCGTGCACCAAAATCATCACCATCGAGCTATGACTCGGACCAACAATCCTCGAACCATAAATCATTCGGACAACAACTATTCGAATCACAATCATATAACGAACACCACCAGTGGGTTAGATATTTCCCTATCTCATTTTATTATTCACAACAAGCTATGATTTCAGATTTTGAGAATAACTCTTAGTTATAACAAAAATTTTAGAATTAAACTGCAAGTACTCTTTATAAAAAAACGAGAGAACAAAGATCAATAAACTGGAAATAAAATTTTATTAAACCAAATAAATCATTACATCATTTAATAGAGAGAAATTACAAGCCTATCTAAAAAACTTCATTATAACAGTAAAGTAAAGAAAAGGGGATACAATTACTGAATAAATGGGGGGTATTTATAGCTGAAGAGAGGTGTTAGGTTGTTGATGAAGAACAATTTTTAGCCCTTGGATCTTCTTACTCTTCTTCTCTCTCTTGTCAATTTTGATCATACGGTTGAGATGAGCCAACTAGCACACGGATCGCCAACGTGGCATCCGAGTGTGCTAGTTGTGCTAGTTTGGAGATGAGGTGTCTCCTCTTTATTGGTGGAATGGGAGAGATGTGCTGTCATAACCAGTTAAATGATGCCACATCTCACAAGGCATCCATCTTCAACATCCGAAAATATGGGGGATTAAATTCCCTTCGCGTGAATCACACGCGCCAAGTGAAAGCCCCACTAATAATTGGGTAAATTAATTATTAGGGTTTGGTCTAATAGTAATTTTTTTTGTTGTAGGTTTATTTGGGAATGAAGGAGGAGAAGCATAGTTTTTATCGAACAAAACGTGTGAATGTGTGTTTGGTTGAATGTTGACCAATCTTATAACTGATAGGTGTGAAAACACCCATCCTTTTACCACTTATTTCTGGCTAAAACAAGACCAAAACACGTATTTAATATCATTTGTTTGGAATTATGCGTGGTTTTTGTGTTTATTGTGTTTTCAGAGTCAACTGGATGAATATTGAAGAAAACATGGGATTGCACGGGTTTTATCGAAGAAAAAGACTCAAGACGAAGTCTATTGTCCAAGAGATGCAAAAGATTTGAAGTCATTGTGCCTATTTGAAGATTTATCGAAGAAAAGGGCCAAAGATGGAAGATTCATATATGTCGAAGAACTCGAGTCTATTAAACAAAAGATTATAAAACGAGTTGGAATTATTCACCGACACTTCTCAAAATCCAAAGTCGGAAACGTTTATTTAAAGAAACGTTAAGACTAAAGAAGAAAGAATAAAGGAAGCCCAAAAACAAAGCCCATTCACAAGCCCACAAGCAAACACCTATAAATAGGACTTCACTTCACAATTTTAGAGGAGTTAGCTAGTTAGTTTTTAGTTTTTCATTTTCTCTAGTTTTAGAGAGAGAAAGTTCTCAACTTTCTCTCACTAAGTTTTCATCTTTCTTTCTTTTAATCTTTCAAGATTAAACCTTTGTATTGTTTCTTTCATTAATCAAGTTTAAATTCAAGCTTTTAATCTTTAATCTCTTTCTACCTTTCTTTGATTTTGGTTCACTTTTGGTGCGAATTACTTATGATCCGTGTTGTTCATCAATGTTTTCGTGCTTAAAAAGTTAATCTTTTTATGTTTCCTTAAGTTTCTATACGAATAAGCTTTAAGATCTTTGTGCTTATTGGCTTATTTGTAAGTTTAGCTTATTTACTTTTTAAAGTTTTCATAAAAAGTTCATCTTTTTATTGTTTGATTAATAAGATTGCTTATTTTAAGTTTAGATAAGTTGTTATTAGTGCTTATTTTGTCCTTTTTATTATTGATTCGTTTTAGTTTTAGTTTGAGCTTATTATTATTATAGCTTATTACTAGCCTTGTTTCGAATCCCATTTAAATCAGAAAAGGTATAACCCTTTTCCGATTAGTACATTCCGAGCACACCCCTTATTCCGATCATTAGATCGGAAAAGAGTTTTAGACTTTCCGATTGCGTTGGTTTTGACACATTCCGATTGGACTTGGTGTTTGCATATTCCGATTGCATTCTTTTAAAATATTCCGATTAGCTTTGATTTGGTAGTATTCCAATTGGGTGTCTTGTTTGCATATTCCGATTAGTACTGCTCCAACATTCCGATTGTCACTCAAATATTCCGATTAGCTTTATTTTTAATATATTCCGACGAGTTGTTGCTATATTCCGATCAATCTTTCCGATGGGGATTCCGATTTGGCTGATTCCCAATTGTTTAATTTCTTGTTTTTATAAAGTTTCCAAGTGTTAGTTTTATTAAGTGTTCTAGTATTTTTCTTATCTTTTCTTTACGTTTTCAAACATTTAGTTTTAACTTGTCAATTTAGTTTAATCTTTTAAAGCTTTAATTTTACTTTTCGACACTTACTTATTTGTTATTAATTCAAAATAGATAAACAAACTAAAACCTTTTTATTAACCAAGAACAAATCATTCCACTTTGAGATGTGAATCAATTCGAGGAGACTCCGAGACTTAATATGAACCCCTATACAAAATCAGTGTATCAATAACTGATATTGAAAAACAATCCCAAATCGTCCCAATTGTTTAACAATAAACATGGGCTTGCAAGGCCCATACTGCCCCCGTCTTAATGATGTTTTGGGCTTTTTAAGAACTTAGACCCAAAAAATACAACTCCCATCCATTTCCTTTCTTTGTCAAGTTGGGCTTTAAGGCCCAAGAGTTAATAGGCATTTCCAATATTGGGCTTTTGGGCCCATTTAGCTCATGTGGGACCCACTTGGCCCAAAACCTCCATGAATATCAAATCCGCTAAATCGAGCTCGTTTTTGGCATTATTGATCTTTTCTTCAAACTTCGTGTCGGTTTTGCCGATTTTCGTGATCTTTGGTACCTACACACATTAAACAACAAACATACAAATACAATGCCATATTCATGGTATTTATGCATTTTAAGCTCGTTTTAAGATACAAATGATATAAGTAAAATCACTCATATCAAACTTCCCCTTGCTAAGCAATTGCCGTGTTCTGACGCAATAATAAAATAAAACACTAACTACACCATTATTCAACTTTTTGACTTTTATTTTTTTGCAAAGACATAATGTATTGCTTTCATTATTTGAAAAATAACTGTAAGGATCATAAAACTCAAATAGATTCATCGTCCTCGACTTTTCACTTTTCCATGCCAAGTTCAAAAACAAGATCATTGTCAACCATAAGCTCCAAAATTAAACCAACTCATACAAGTAATTTGTGTTAAACTCAATCTCCTATTATTCCTAACTGTATCTCTAGATTTTATTTGTCATTCACCCAAAGGCTCATTTGACTTTATTTGATATTTATTAGTCCAAAAATGAAGGCAAGAACGGTGTAAACTCAACACTCAAAACCTAACCTCGACTACAAAAACCGTTGTCACTAAAGAACGCCCACATCAAGGATAACTTAACACGATTTGAGGGATAAATCCCCGGACCCGAAATTTGGCTAATAGGACTACTTAAAAGCAACAATAAAACCTCCAAAGTCAATTATGACCTTATTAATGGAGTTAGCAACAACTACATCATATCACCTTGAGGCTCTTTAAGATGCAATTGTGCTCCTTATTTAAAATCCACACCCGAACGATCCTTGGACAAAAATAAGAGAATTGACATCACCATCCACCTTACGGCTCATGATGATGAAGCAATTTTTATTCAACACGCCCCCTTGCCATACACCCTAAGGCTCTAATGACAAGGTTAGTGCTACATGACTCCCACCCGAAGGCTCCTAGCGAACATGTTTTTATTTATTCTTCTTATTAATATGATATTTATAGTAAGCCAAATTTCCGCAGTCCCATGATCAAAAGTCCATGACGCTGACACCCTTAATGTGTTCTCACTTTAATTACAAGGGAAGAAAAAGAAGGAGTTACGAGTTAAGATATCAAGCCTAAACCGCTAAAAACTTCATTTATTAAGCAATTATTATTCAAGCGTGGAAAATAAATACGAGGAGATTAAATCAAACACAAAAATACTTGCACAAAGAAGAGTTAATTTCAGAAACTTATGATTAAACTCTATCATTTCTTGTTCTCCATATTGTAAAATTTCAAAAAATGTGAAATCAATAGATACTTAGCCTATTAAATCAAAGTTTTGGGTTTTCAAGTCATCTATAGGATCTTGCATCTTCTTATACTTTTTCAAGTTTTAGAATTTGCGTTTTAAAGTTCCCTTGATAAACGACTTTCTAGGATCAATTATAGGAACTTGCGAAAAGTTCTTGTTCTTAACCCGTATGAATTAAGACTTTCGCGTTTTAAAGCTCCCTATATAAAAGCCTAGCAAAACTTAATTCAATTACGTTAAGGAAAAGCTAAGGTAAAAACCAAGTCGAGTCAAAAACTATTTTTATTTTCTCCAACGGAAAGCCTACATTCGTGTCAAAAGCACTTATTTTATTTATTAAAACTTAAAATAACACTAAAAATTTAAATTTTTTTATTGAAAAACGAGAAAAACAATTACGTTTAGACACGACAAAAGCAATTGCAAGCGATTATATCGATTGACTCCCCCATGCTAAAACCAAACATTGTCCTCAATGTTTCTTAGCTCAAGAGTAACACCCCCTTGCTAAAACACGAAGAGTCTAATGCAAAATCCTAACATGGAAAGAGCACGCAAATCTATAAGCCGTTTATTAATTATGCCTCAAGATAAAACGTTAGTCGATAAAAATCAAAGGATAGAGAGTGTGCCCCTTTTGGCAATCAAAGATTGGAAGATCAAGTGGACCGGCAAAAACCGAACACGAGAGTCTTCAATGATAAGGGTCATACCTAAGATTCACAACACAACAAAACACGAGCACTAGCTTGAAACATCAAGCCTTATTAGTGTTAGAAAATAGATAGAAGATAGAATGTATGGGACTCCCCCACAAGGGACCTCGTTTTTGTTAACCGAGTCATGAGCTCGACTCGATCCCCGCATTCATTGGTCCTTAGGAAAAATGGTAAAAACCGGCATATTGGAATAGAATCCAACATAAAGCACGATGCCGGGGTCAAAGATCACATCCTCGTTGTCGGATGTCAAATGAAAGGATAAAACTCCAACAAAAATCTCTAAAAAGAGATGGTAGTCACAAATCACGAAATGGATGTAGCATGCTCCCCGAGATAAACTCGCACCAAGATGATAGAAAAGTCTTTCAATTATTACATCGGTGAAAGGCCGAGATTTCCCTAAATCAATGATTCCGGGGTCGAATACCTAGTCCTCGATGGAGAAAGGAATAGATAACACGGTGTCGTCCCCCCATGCTAATCCAACATCATATAAAGCACATGGTAATGGTGGTATAAAAGTCTCAATACTAGTGGTATCAACTTGCATGACTTTGTTGACCTTATCACTCTTATGAATGTGAACAAAGGGGTCATGGTACTCAAAATGAGTCGCATGAAAAACCCGCACATTAAGATCAAAGCGAGTGGGAAGGATAATTGGAGCAAAAGTAATTTCTCCCTCCGGGTCAACATTATCATCATCATAAATCGGGTGATCAAATCAAGAATTTTCATCACCGTAATTAGACTCTTCCTCAAATTCTGAAGGAATGTCTATATAGAGAACCTCATCAACCTCCTTCAAGAGAAGCTCATCATCACAAAGGTTGTGAGATGTAGGAAGTATAATGCTCTCAAAATCCTCTTGAAACAATGGATTATTGTTCATTGAAGCTTCAAAGAGCGGATTTGAGTAAGTCACAAAAGTGTCATCAATCTTGTCATCACAAGAAATATCCGACAAGGTATCAAGTGTGTCACACTCGGATACAAGATCATCATTCTCATTAGAAGGAAATTCATCGGAGAATCCCTCGAGAATGGTAGGTAAAACATGAGAATCACGCTCAATCTCGAGATCGGAAACGTCTTCACTTCCCCGTGGAAGTGGATCAATGATAGCAAAAAGTTCATCGGCGAACTTATCAAATGAATAGTCACTAACCTCACTCGGTGTGAAGTTCCAAAGGCTCTTCAAATGAAGATTGTGCCTTAGGAACATCAATTTGGTCCTTCGAAGAGAGTGAAAATGAGTCCATTTTCAATGATTTTTCAATTAAAGCAATATCACTCTCGGGATCAAAATTCTCATTATCAAACTCACTAGCATCAAATGGCGCACTTAGGTATTCATCAATTTGTTTTTCAATCTTAGAACTATCATCCTCGTGTGGAGTGAGTGGAGATGAGGAAAGATTACAACATGATTCAACAAAGCAAGCATCTTCCTTTAACTTAAAATTTTCTTCATCACAAAATGAGGTTTCCCAAATTGGAAAAACACCTTTATCAAAAAGAGATTTCTTATTACTTTCAATAGTTTTAACAAGTTTCACACTTTCCACTTTCTTAGAAACAAATCTTGGAATCTTTTCCGGTTTGAAAACACTACTTTTTATCCCCATAAAACAATTTAATCTCCTCTTTCCTCATATCAACTTGAACATGAGCCGTGCACAAAAATGGTCGTCCTAAAATGATAGGCACACGAGGATTGGTCTGATAATCAACTATAGCAAAATCGGCTAAGTACAAAAACTTTCCCACTTTAACAATGACATTTTCCGCTATACCAACCGGACGGGTGGTGGTACCATTAGCAAGCTCAATGATCATTCGAGTGGTACTAAGTGGTGCATAATCAATAGTTTTCCAAATGACTAGCGGCATTAAGTTAATGCTAGCTCCTAGATCGGATAGGGCTTTGCACACCCCAAGCTCATTGAAAACACAAGGTATCAAGAATTGACCCGGATCTTTATATTTCTCGGGAAAGAAATCAAAGAAAACCGAGGTACTAATCACAATTAAAGTAGCCTTGGAGACATCAAGAAAACTTTCCTTAGGTGGAGGGTTAAACTCAACCACTTCAACTTCTTCTAAATTATCACAATCATCATAAACGGTTATGGCCTTAAGCTCTCCCTTCGGGTTTGGAATGGTATTACTAGGTAAGCAACCCGAAGAAGATGATGGTTTAGACATAAATCCCTCAAACATTGAAAGCAATTTATTTTTACCTTGTTCCAAACTTTGTTGCATACGATTGTGACTTTGCTCTAATCTTTGCTCAAAACGGTTTTGGTTTTGTTCAAGTCTTTGTTGATTAAGCTCAATCTTGTTATTTTACCCTTTAATCGTGTTTTGAAACTCATTTTTCAACGTTGTCATTTGTCCTTGAATATAATTTTGAAAAGCTTTTAAATTTGCCTCATTTGTTTTAATGTAGCTTGACAAATCATTTTGGTTATTGCTTTGAAAACCTTGATTGTTTTGATTAGCATTAAACCCATTTCCTTGATTGTAATTCCCTTGGTTACCATGGTTAAAATTATTCCCATTTTCCCATTGTTGTACCTATTTTAAACCGGTGGAAAACCCGGTGGAGCAACATGATTTTGACGAGGAACTTGACCGTTGGAGCCATAAAATCCCGTCGCGGCAAAAGCACTAGCTTGATCAAACCCCGTGGTTAAACAAGCATAATTAGGATGTGCTCTACCACATGATACACAAACATTCTCAACCATGTTAATCGATCCATGAGGATTCTTCCTAATCTCATTCAACAAAGTCACAAATCCATTATCAATCTTAGAGTCCAATCTAGCAATCTCGGGATTAAAAGAATTCACATTGGAAACACCCGGTGTGTTTCGTGAATATTGTGCTCTAGACTTATCCTCAATTATACCCCACGCGTCTCTCGGAGTTTTTCTTAAAAGATTACCACCTGCGGCGGCATTTAAAGAATCTTGTTCAATCATATTAAGTCCATTATAAAAAGTATTTATTTGATGCAATTCCGAGAAACTGTGGTGTGGACATTGTCTCAACAAATCTTCAAATCTAGTAATCTCGTTCTTAAAGTGTGTTGTCTTAGACGGTGGAAAGAAATAATTCATGAACTTAGACACTAAATCATCCCATGTCAAAATCGAACCCGGTGGTTCTTTCTCATACCAAATCTTAGCATTACCCTCGAGCGAGTACGGAAAAAGCATGAGCTTAATCACGTCATTCGGCACATCTCTAAACTTGAGAGTCGAGGTAATTCGAAGAAAATTCCGAATGTGAGAATGCGGGTTATCGGTCTCATTGCCACGAAATTGGTCGACACGAATGAGTGATAAAAGACCCGTCTTAATCTCAAAATGATCCGCCAAAATAGCCGGCACAACGATTGCTTCCCCATACCCTTCGGTGGGTGCACGGAGTAATTCCTCCATTGTTCGGTTATCGGCCATCTCTACAACAATAGGTGGAAGCTCGGGTTCCACTATTCGTTGTTGACGATTTCTATTTCTACGAGGAATATTTTCAAGCCTATTAAAATCAATCACAAGTCGAGAAGAACGTAATTGCATACACTACAATGACGAGAATTTAGAGGATTGAAGAAAAGAAATTAGACAAGAAGAAGATTATTTTTGGTATTTTATTTGGTATTTCTCAATCAAAATTGATCGATAAAAAACAAGGAATAAGGATAACTACTATGGAAGTAAATTACCCTCGGTCGACTTTGAAATGATAGGTGAAAACCTAAACGTCTCGAGATTCAATAAGTAAACTACAAAAATAAGATTTAATACTACTTGAGTCGGCAAACCAATAATAGGTCGTCCCTCTCAATATACGCACAAGCAAGCGGGGAAACGAGGTGGCACTAAGCACTTAAAAACCTTTTTCCTTAGACGGCCTTTTATAGCACGTCGCCTTATACCCACCTTATAGTTTGTATAAATCGAGTTCAAACTTCTTATTAGTATTTATCTATTTTGCCTTTCTATTTTTGTTTTAGATTCGAATACAATAGCTAGGTGATGAAATCCCAACTAAGGTCTTATTTGGAAAGTATGTAAATTTATTGTTCTACGTAATACAATATAGTAATAAAAAAAACACGAAAAACGATACATACTATATAATAGAAAAATAACAAAACTTTCCGAGGATGGAAAGGGTCTTCAGATCAACGATCAACAAATCTCAACAAAGACGAATCGTACACAAGATCCCCGACAGCGGCGCCAAAATTTTTGATGTGATCGTGATAGTATTTGATAATTAGATACGTTATATGGTAAATTAGAAAATTACCTTTAGGAAAAAGTAATAGTCTAAAATAACCAAAGACGGATTCAAATAAACACGTTGGTGAACCAAGTTCGTTGTACACGAAGATCGAGTGAATTTGAGACGTTTTGATTCGATTTGGACAATTGATTTGAATGGGTTTTCGGTTTTTAATCTAAAATTAATTCTACCAATTTTTAACCTAAAGTGCATGAATCGTTCCCCGTTTAATATAAAAATATTATTTAAAAATTAACACTACTTAAGAAAAATTAAACTATTTAAAAATCTTATTTAATAAAATCCTATTTAATTAATATACTTTTACACTATTTTAAAATCTATTAAAAACTATTTTACTTCGAAAAATTATTAAAATCTAATTTATTTAAAAAAACTTACTTTATTCAAGTCTATTTATTTAAAAACTAATTATATTTCTAAAATAAAACATTTTTTTATTTTGTTTTTATTTATTGTTTTGAAACATTAATAAAGAAAATTTAAAAGATTTAAAATGTAAATTAAAGTAAAATAGAGAATTTAGACTAAATAAAAACTGACAGATAATTAATTTCTTATATTAACTCAATTACCAATACTTAAACACAAATAGAGAGTTAGACGAGATGGAAAACGCGTTGGGCCCATGACCAGGAGGTCATGGGTTCGATTCTTGTTGGATACATTTTTTTGGTAATTTGTTTATATATGACAAAGAAAATTTAACAGTCACAGGAGGTGACTATTTGCAATGAATTACTTGGACTGATAAGAGTATCAGATCTGAACTATCAAATCAGTTGAGTTTGATAGCATTAGTACTCAGCAAATCAAACAACAATAAGATATAATCACTTAAATCAACAAATAACGAAACAATATCAGCAATTCATATGTTACAGTTTATATTAGTAACTAATTATCCATAAAGATCCAACAAGTCACAGCTCAATTTAAGAAACTGCTTAAACACTACCAAATCGACTCTATAAATCAGTCTAAATGCTTCATTCAGGCATATCCAAAATGATCAATATCAGTAGAATTAACCAACCCAAATTCAGCAAATCTAACTGAATAATCAGCAAGGAAAGGAACAAATAAAAACTCGAAAATCAGACATAGCAGTTAAATCATAAAACTAAAAAAGCTAAACAAATCCTATAAACGCTTAAACGCAATAAAAATATCTGATAAATCAGAAGCGTAGTTACAGATTTACTCAAGCACACTACGGATTCATCAACTTAGATTATTAGCTACTCAATTTAATGACATAACATCAGCAACTTACAGATAAAAGTAAACATTCATCAGATTACTATATCAGAAGTTACTAACCAAAGTTCTATCTAAACCAAATAGGCAACTATCAGCTAAAAACTTGTAAACAAAACTCAGTTATTCATATTTATCCAAAACCCCTATTTAAAACAGATTTTCACTTATCAAATCCAGATTCTTAAAATCTCAGTTAAAATCACCACCAAAGACATCAAAATAACCAAACAGATTAATCAATATCTTAATTATATCCATACAACCCTAATCATTTTATCAAGCAATTCATAAAATCAATTAAACAGATTAATCAGCAATGCTTAATCAGATAATAGAGTTGACAAAACAAGTAAAATAAGCAGGAAATGAAAAGAACTTAAAACCTATTGATGAAAGCCTTTGGGACGAAGTGGAGCGCTGAGCTGACTTAAGCACTTAAACTAAACCATCGTGCACCAAAATCATCACCATCAAGCTATGACTCGAACCAACAATCCTCGAACCATAAATCATTCGGACAGCAACTATTCGAATCACAATCATATAACGAACACCAATGATTTGTATCTAACCAGTGGGTTAGATATTTCCCTATCTCACTTTATTATTCACAACAAGCTATGATTTCAGCCTTTGAGAATAACTCTTAGTTATAACAAATTTTTTAGAATTAAACTGCAAGTACTCTTTATAAAAAAAAGAGAGAATAAAGATCAATAATCTGGAAATAAAATTTTATTAAACCAAATAAATCATTACATCATTTAATAAAGAGAAATTACAAGCCTATCTAAAAAAACTTCATTATAACAGTAAAGTAAAGAAAAGGGGATACAATTACTGAATAAATGAGGGGTATTTATAGGTGAAGAGAGGTGTTGGGTTGTTGATGAAGAACAATTTTTAGCCCTTGGATCTTCTTACTCTTTTTCTCTCTCTTGTCAGTTTTGATCATACGGTTGAGATGAGCCAACTAGCACACGGATTGCCAACGTGGCATCCGAGTGTGCTAGTTGTGCTAGTTTGGAGATGAGGTGTCTCCTCTTTATTGGTGGAATGGGGGAGATGTGCTGTCATAACAAGTTAAATGATGCCACGTCTCACAAGGCATCCATCTTCAACATCCGAAAATATGGGGGATTTAATTCCCTTCGCGTGAATCACACGTGCCAAGTGAAAGCCCCAAAAATAATTGGGTAAATTAATTATTAGGGTTTGGTGTAATAGTAATTTTTTTTGTTGCAGGTTTATTTGGGAATGAAGGAGGAGAAGCATAGTTTCTATCGAACAAAACGTGTGAATGTGTGTTTGGTAAGTTATGATAAATGAATGTTGACCAATCTTATAACTGATATTGAAAAACAATCCCAAATCGTCCCAATTTTTTAACAATAAACATGGGCTTGCAAGGCCCATACTGCCCCCGTCTTAATGATGTTTTGGGCTTTTTAAGAACTTAGACCCAAAAAATACAACTCCCATCCGTTTTCTTTCTTTGTCAAGTTGGGCTTTAAGGCCCAAGAGTTAATAGGCATTTCCAATATTGGGCTTTTGGGCCCATTTAGCTCATGTGGGACCCACTTGGCCCAAAAACTCCATGAATATCAAATCCGCTAAAATCGAGCTCGTTTTTGGCATTGTTGATCTTTTCTTCAAACTTCGTGTCGGTTTTGCCGATTTTCGCGATCTTTGGTACCTACACACATTAAACAACAAACATACAAACACAATGCCATATTCATGGTATTTATGTATTTTAAGCTCGTTTTAAGATATAAATGATATGAGTAAAATCACTCATATCATCTATATCAGAGATATACTTAGTATTGCCATATTTTTTTCTTCTTACTCTCATTCATGTATTAACAACTGAATTCAACAAAATCTTTTAGTCGTGTCTATATTAATGTAAATTAAGGCTTAATGTTGACTTTACCAATTCAAACTATATTGATGTAAATTATGACATAATTCATTTTGACTTACAAGTCAATGTCTTAGCCCAACCTTCCCTTACACTTAATATTTCTAACATTTCTAATGACATATGAGAGGTTATTCTTTTCAACACTCCTGCACCCATTAATTAGGATCGACTCTTAACATGCGCACGTGTAGATTCACTTCCTATATAACCATAAGTCCCACATAATCGTCTTCAACACTAAACACAACACATGTTAACATATCTTTCTATCAAGAACCCATCGTGTCTCGTTTTCTCTGTTTTGATGACTTGACAGTCAACACAAACTCTAACAAGTTGTGTGACCAAATGTTGGTTAAAATAGATGAAGAAACTAAAAAAGACATACATGTTCTACACCAACTATTCAACACACTTACTGTGATTCAAGTTAGTTGCAACAAGAGATAACCGTTGATTAAGGAACTTGAACAACAGAGTGGATTGGGTCCTTATAAATGTTTATACTTTTATAAGGAGTTCCAAAGGAAGGATATAATTATGATGATGGAACTGAGAGGCGGAGTTGCAAATTTCCATTCACAAAAAGTGGGAGTTCATCTGTGAGATTAGGATGGTCTAATGGATGTGGTTGGATTTTTAGGTTTGCCTTTTGGGTTTTTTTGAAGTTGTAATTTCTCTTTAATATATGTATGCTTTATCATTTTATTAATATCAGTTCCAAATTTTTTATTAGTATAGTATGGCAAATCTATATTTGTGTGATAGAACTAAAAGATTTTGCATGTGTTTCATATGCTTACATAGGTGTTTAGAAACATTCAAAGTTCATACCAAAAGTATGTTTCATCTGGCAAAATGAAACAATAACATAAACATAGAACAAACTAAAATACATTAATTTACAGATTACCATTGACTAAACCAAAAGACTTGTCTTTTGCAACCCCTATCTACATACATCAAACCTCTAAGCCTTCATCAACGAACCATCTCACATCTCGCTCTACCTCGACCTAAAAAGTCAATCTTCTCAAAATCTTGTTGTGAATATCTGTGACCATTTTCATCAAATTCCTTGCCATTAGTTTAAAGTGATTTGAACTTGGTCACATTCACCCTTGCAACTCTATACGCATTGCCATTTTGGATCTCAAGAATCATCTTCCCTACCCATTACCCGACCAGTCAGCCTTTGACAACTATTCATCAATTCTCTTGCCTGTAACATATCTTCACGAATCTCTCTTTGGTAATGGCTAACCATCATTTCAGAAATCACAAATAAGCTCGAGTCATAAATAAGGTCAAGACACCAAGACATGATATCACAAATGAGAAAGGAAGGTAATATATGCTCTTTAGTGTGTGTGTTCTTAAGTGTATGTGTGTGTTCTTAAGTGTGTGTGTGTGTTATATAATTTGAAACTTTGAATGTGTTACAACCTTGGTCCTTGAAATAAAGTTGTCAGAATTTACAGGTGAGGGACATTATGGCGGGAAGAGTGAAATTGCAGAAAGTGTGAACGATGTGTAAATTTGGACCTTCAAAAGATGGAAATGACGAAAATACCTCACATGCAGGGCACGCGAAGGAGATAACGAGCAAAAGGAACGGATGCGTGTTAGGAAAGTTTCATACGGGTTTCAAGAATGAAAAAAATGAAACAAAAACGTGAAAAAAAATTGTCAAAAATATATCAAAGTGTTAATCCAAAAAGATAATTAAATGATCGTCGTGATAGTATTTGTTTTTTTCGTTTAATGTTCAATGGTTTAAATGTTAAAAGTATTTGAAAATTTTAAAATAAAAATATGTTTTTAAAATATTATGTCATTCATTTGATCAAATGAATAGAAGATAAAAATTAATTTCTTGTTTTGTTAAAAAAAAGTTCTTTTAAATAATGAAGTTTGATTGACTTAAATCAAATATTAAACGAAAACTTCAAAGAGATAAAAATGTACCCTTTAATTTGAAGGGTCATTTTGTAACAATAAACAACAAAAACTTATCAATTTAAGTACTTAATACTTAACTCAAAATTTAAATCAATCAAAGTTGAATTTACCATTTGACCATCTAAAAAGATAACAACAAGCATAAGAAAAAAGTAGCACGAAATCCGGGTAGCGGGCAGGCCGCACGACCCAAGTCCCTATCACACTATATATATATATATATTCACCCACTCCCACACATCTTATTCTCTCTTCTAGGGTTTGCTTTTTTTACGCGTACATCTTCTTCATTTCCTCGTTTCCTGATCTTTCTCGTACTTAACATAGGTTTTCTGTCAAAGTTCTTTTCCTTCTCAACAACCAGATTCTTTGTTTTCCTTAAGATTCTCTACACACACCTTTTGTTTCCTTTATGTTTTTAGCATACTTTTTCTAGTCTTTGGTTCTTGAAATGGTGATTCTACTTTTTAGCCATATTTAGAAAAGATTTTCTTAGATTTTTATCTCTCTAGAAGTGTTTTTTTTTTTTACTTTTTTTCATTTACTAGATAGGGTGTTTCATTTTTTTTGTAAAACATAATGGCTCCTACAAGAAAATATGCAAGGAAACCAAGAAAAGCCTTAAAGGGTAAGAAGAAGGTGGATATAGCTAAGTCGAAAAAAGAGACAAATCTAATAAGTTCGGATTCAGTGGTGTTGAAGAAGGTGGATGAGATTACTAGTATTGGATGCACAACACCTAAGGCACAAAAGTACCAAATACCCGAGATTCTTACGTGCCCGCCTGCTCCGAAAAAGCGAAGAATTCTTACGAGTTGCACATTGAGGAGAACACCGATATCGTTCTTTGATCCTCCGGATATCGAGCTTTTCTTTGCTTCACATTTGGCTTCGGTTTATAGTCATGTTCATACTCATGTAAGATGATCATCACCCTCTAGCAAATTATTCTAATTTCCTTTATACAAAGGGCCATAGTTGTTGATTAGCAGCTTGCTTTTCTCTTTAATGATAGGAAGAAAAAAGAGAACCAAAAGAGGGATAGATGTAGTAGTAGTAAGTAAGTAGTATTGTGTGAAAATTTGGGGAAATGTGTGTGATTTTGACTAGAAAACATTCTTTTTAAGTTGTGTGTTTTGAAGTTATTTGAGGTTTGTGTGGTAGGGTATGATCATCATTATGAAGTTAAGCTAGCTAATTGTATTTTGCTAACTTTTTAAAGTTTGAGCATGAGTGCAATGTATGGTTGAATTATATATATTGGAGATTGAATGAATATGGCTTCCTTTTCATTGATCAATTATTGTTCATCTTGATTTATCTATTGTCATTTTTGTTGCATACATATATTAATATATACTCAAACAAAAGGTACCTCAAAAACATGAATATGTTTGAAAGAACATATATATGTTTACATTTGTTGACATGTTCTAGATGATTAAACATTGTTTAACTGATGTATCATTGTGTACATGTCAACTCGATCGATTATCTCGACCTACTTAGCTTATAAGGACCCGGTATATGTTATCAGAACGCGCATATAGTTGTCGATCAGGAAGAGCTTTTCTTCACAAAACGCTATTTTCAGGCAGGTATATCAACTCTCATACAATATCATACTTGTATTCAGTTTGGTGAAATAACCTGCTCCATTTGGTTAAGCTACTTTTTCCATTAAACCTGCTCCATTTGGTGTGACATTGACATCGTTGGTCTAGGTAGTTATCCGGCGGCGCGGTTAAAAGGTTTCAAATCAGATTAGGAGGCTTGTTTTTTTATGTTGTAATCTAGTGTTCATTGTAGTTTTCTCTTTGATGTTTTGTATTTTTACCTTCAAAAAGAAAATTGAAGTGTTCAATTAACGTATATGAAGAAGAACCCTTGTGTAAGTAATACATGGTTAAAGTGTCACAAACATATGCATATCATCAAGGACGAAACCATGGTGGGTCTGGGTCCAGAACACATATGGATTTTTGTTACGTAGTATAAAATTTGTTAAAAAATCTTGATTTTTGTTAGATTTGTGTTAAATGTCTGGTCTCTAAAATATTGTTTGTAACATTGTATATTATAAATGCATCTGATCATTTTGTCTCCTGATCCCGTCCGAGAACATGATACCATTAAACTCATATTGATGCATGTCTCAGCATATGCATGTATCCAATATATACATGTACTTTCTTTATACATGGACCAGTATGCATATATCCCAAGAGTAATAAGAAGCAATGGCCCCTTCACAGAACTTTTGAGGCTTTAATCAATACAATGCAAAAGACTTGTGGAAAAGGGAATTTCCCATTTTCCACTTTAGAATTATGGAGTTATGAGAAAAATAAGACATTAAAAGCTTTCTCTCTATCTCTTGTGAGTTGTGACCCCTCATCACTCTCTATCTTGTTGTGTTCTTTATTGAACAGCACAGTACTGGTGAGAGGTAAGTAAATGAGATAGGAGGGTAAAAAGGTCAATTTGATTAAAGAGTAAACAATAGGGTGGGGACATGGACTTAATTGGAATGTTGTTGTTTTCAATATGAGTTAAGTTGAGGTGAGATCATGGTGTCAGATTGATGCTATCTGTTTGTCTGTGCTGAGGCCAGCATGAACAATGGAATCCAAGAAGGGGGCTTTCTGTTCCCACCAGGCCATTTTTTTGGATGGTTTTCAGTTTTCACCCTAAGAAAATATCAAAAGAAATATTACTCACTTTTTGTGTAACTTGATGTCTGGATAAAATGCTATACTAATCTATCAAGTCTAGGAACAAATTACACACCTTTGATGATGAAGATCAAAATTTTATTCACTCTATCTAAAGATTAAACAATGAAAACTTAAGAATATTCATTAGCATATCTATAACGCAACAATAGTGCATATGCACTCTCTTGTAGTCTTGTTGCATTATAAATATCCTAGTGAATACTCTTAACAAAGTTATATTCGGCGCTAAATAATGAGCGTTATTTTTTCTATTCTTTGCGGCGACCAAAGAAAGAGAGCTCGTTGTTAATGACGCGAAGCAGCCTTTCTTTTCAGCTTTCAAGTGGCTAGGAAGATACGAAATTATTTGGATTGAGTGGTGTTAATTCTTGTAATGCTCATGTCAAACACATGCATTTTTCCTCCAAGCTTTTTACCTGAGATCTCTATAATTATTGGCATCGGTTATTTGCAATGTTTTAAAACCCGGTTTTTTAGTTGACTCGGTCTAATGACCGGTTCACGGGTCAACCGGTTCAACCGGTTGAACCGTCAGGTCAACCCGGTTCCTTATATATGTATATTTTTAATATTTTTAATGTTGTAGTATTTATTCTTTACTCACTAACCTTAGTTTTTAGTTGTATATTTATAATATTATCGTAAACATGTAAAAAAATAATTAATTTATACTTATAATTAGTAATAGATTATAACAAAATAATATTAGTGAACATTTTAAATTAGTTTGATTTCATTTTAACTAACACTAGTAATTATTACTTCAATATATATCTTTAAAACTTAAAAATATTTATAAAAAAAAGTTTTTTGAAATTACTTTTTTATAAAAAATCGTGACCCAGCCGGGTTAATCAAACCGGGTCAACCCGGATCAACGAAAAACCGGCGGTTCAATCCGGTTCTCAAATAAACAAAAACCCGGTCACATCCCGCCCAATCTCCAAGCCGGTTCACGGTTCAACCGGCCGGGTCAACTCGATTTTTAAAACATTGGTATTTGTGCTCACAAGTTAGAAAACTCCGCTGTTAAGACTAATGAATGGCAAAAAATCTCAACGGGGAAGATATTAATCATCGAGGTATTTATGCAAACTTTCGCGAGAAATTAATTTACTCGCCAAAAGAAAAAAAAACTAACGAATGACACATATAATAAGTTTAAGGGTTCGTTAATTGGTAAGAGTAGCTTTAATTTTTTTTTTAAATTGTTAGTTTTTTGTTAAAAAATATTTTTTTAGAGTAAATAATCTTGTTTAGCACAACAATTTTTTAGGCTATTAGCTTTTTATTTTAAATAAGTACTCCACTTTTAAATGAAAAGTTGTTTCATAAATCTTCTAAATTGTTAAGAACTGTGAAAACTCTAAATTACTGATATATCTTCCATCAATATTATAATTTATTTAAATATATATTTTTAAGTAATTTTACATCGTTATTTTACCGTTAACAACTAATATACCAAACACTTTTATTGACAAAAAATACAAATTATTTTACCAAATTGTTTTCCACGCAGAATATTTAGTATATATATATATATATATATATATATATATATATATATATATATATATATATATTGATTTCATTCTTCATGTTTGGTAAAATTATTTGTAAGTTGTTAACTATAAAATTATGGGTTTTGCTAACAGCAGCCCTATGAGTTTTTATTAAGCATACCATAATTAAAAATTAACAGTTAATTAACAAAACACTTTCCATGTTTAAATAACATAATTGGAAATTCAACATTTAATTAAGATAAATCATTCCATGTTTAAGTGCACTTTCCATAATTTTAATATTTAAACATGTATAAATATAGAAATAATGAGTTCATTGAATGCTATTTTATATAAATGGTATGCTTAAAAAAAACCCATGGGCTGCTGTTAGCAAAACCCTAAAATTATTAACAAAATGGAATCTAGTTTGTATTTTTGGAATATATATAGCATTAAGCCATCTATAAATGGCCAATATTTGCTTTAGCTTGCTAAGTAAAAAGACTGTTTTAAATTTGTGATTTGTTCACGAAAAAGCCGCATGATTCCTCGCACAAATGAAAAGGAAATTTTATCTATGTTCCATCATAAAAGGAGTCAGAAAATGTGTGTGATTCTATTCTCAATTGAGTAGTCATACCTCATGCTATATGAATTGGTACATTAACACCCTCCATTTATGTTTCTCAGTTTCTCACTACAAAAGACTTCATTCGCACCTTTTACTGCATGATAGATGCATGGGAGGTGGGCCATTTTCATCAAGTAATTTAGACCTAAGTATGAAACTAAAATGACTACAAATTGCTAAATCATGGCTCACTTATTCCATATCTTATTTGATTTATTTCACATATGATTCTTGAATAAGTCTTAACATGGTCCTCTTTGTCTCCCTTTTTGAGAGGTGAGCAATTATAATTTTAATCATGAACATATATATCTATCTGGCTATCTATTTACAATAATTCCATAGTCAAATAATACAAGAATGCCGCCTTTTATCTCAACGAAGGATCGAATGTTGAAAATTTAGTTTTATCATGGGTTTAGTTCATACCGAATAATAGTGTTGGCGGTACGGACTGTACATCTTTAAATTTTTGAACATTCTTATTCTGATAGTAATTAAGCATTGTTCATTATCGATGGGAAGTTCAGTGAGTGCAACTCGGAACCTAAAGATATTCACTAAGGACGGATGGCATTAGATTTGTATTAAGCCTAACACTCTGTTCCTGAGAAAAAATGGAAAGAAGAGAGATGAAGATGGAAAAAAGGAGAGAAGTAAAGAGGAGAGAAGTATGAAATAATTTTTTTACTTTGTGTTCCAGAGTTGGAAAGAAAGAAATAGCATGTAACCAAAAAGAGGGCTTAAAAACAACTTCACTCCTTTACTCTCCAATTTGGGAAGAAGATTTGGAGAGTAAATTTGGTGTAATTTACTCTCCTTTACATTCCACTTCTCTTTATGAAAATCTCAGGAACATAAAGTTTTTTTATTTCCATCCCAAACCTTTCCCTTTCACTCCAAAATATAAACTCGGGAACAGAGTGTAAGGGTACCATCAGGGAGAAACTCCTTTAAGGACTTATACTCAATGAGTTAACTCATCAAGGACATTTCTAGTACTGAAGGCTTCAACCAATATGTCTTTAGTGTGTTAGTTTATCGTTTAGTGGGACTAAAGAAATGACAAATATGAAGCCGAACTAGTAAACTTGTAATGGCTTTGAGCTATTCAAGTGACTTAACGTTAGTGACCGCGTTTAATTTTTCGTGTAACCACTATTCTTATAATTATGAAAGCTAATATGAAGGCTAATTATAAAAGATTAATGAGTCTTTAATCTCTCATAGTTCTATTGACTAGGGTTTTTAGGGCTCATTTGGTATAAATGAATGACTATCAAACAATGACTATGAAACCGATTCATATTTTTTGGTTACTTGGCTTAGTTATCAAATATGAATATCAAAATACAATATTTTCTCTACACCACACCACTTAGCACACCCTCCTATCACTTGGTATTCCAATAGTCATTCCACCTTATATTTAAACTCTTACCGATTGTGATTCCGGACTATAAACCAAACGCACCGAGTATTCTCTCCTATAAATAGGAGATCACAACAATATTTATACTAAATCATTAACATACATTTGTTGTTATCCTAATTAGATATTCGTGATACCCAGACAATAGGGTCAAATAGTTAATTTAGAAAGTGATAACACGATTCCAAGTAATATCCATTAACATTCATTAGTAATTAGCTTGGGTGAAACAGGCATTGAATGCATTTTTTTATATGTTAAACATTCTAAGACTTTCAGGTTCTATTTATTGAATCTAATGAATCCGTTTCACTTAATTTCAAAATTGAATCAATGGATGAAAATTTTGATGAGTATAAATTCTCATCATTCTTTAGACCAAGTCTTAAGTTTCCGCATGGAACTAAATACATTAGTGGTTTAGTGGTCCTTGAAGAGGTCACTAAGGAAGTTTTAGTTTAGCAACGTGAGTTTGAGCTTGGGAAAAGCAAAAGACATAGGACTCCAAAAAACTTTAGACCTGAATTTCATTTATACTTAATTGAAGAAATAATGAATGAGGTCTGTGACCAACATTCCCATTGCTTTAATGTTAAAGATGAACCCAAAATATTTGATGAAACAATGAAGTCATAGGATATTATTTTCTAGAGATAATCAATCAATGATGAGATGGATTCCATCATGTGTAAAAACAGTTGGGTGTTGGCTAATCTATCTCCATGGTGCAAACCTATTGGTTGCAAGTTTTAGGACTATGAAATCATAATACACATGAATGTGATAGAATAGTTTAGAGAGAGAAAGAAGTGAAAGGATTTTAGTAAGAGAAACACACAGAGTGTGTGTGGAATATAAGAAAACCAACACCCTCTATGGAAGAAGAGGGCTTACATAGATGTAGAATGGGGCAACCCATGTGATTACCATGGGTCGCCCGGATTACTTAATACATGATTTACCTATAAGCTAGAAACGTAAATAGTAGAAGTGACTGAGTTATTTCTTGTTTTCAACAGTCTCCCCCAATGGGAGGTCATTCCAATTTACAAATATATTAATCTTAGCATTCAAAGAATGGTATTCTTTCTTGCTCGAAGACCTGAATCATGTTCTTAATCTTGTATATCTTATAGTGTTCTTAAATCTTTAAGCTTGAGCTTATTCCTTCATGCATGATCATATAAGATCTTTAAATCATTCTCTTTGATATCTTTGCCATCTTGCGATCTTGAGTCTTGAAAAACATCATCATACATCTTGATATCTTGAAAGCTTGTTAATAATCTTCTTTATTTCTTTTTATCTTGATAACTTGATTTCAATAAAGAATATGCTGAATGTCGGTGTAGTAGAAGTCTTTGTCTTGATTAAGCTTTTTGATTTTGTGAAGTCTTCAATACTTTAGTATGAGCATGTGGTAACGATTCTAGCTAGTTCATCGTCACAGTCGCTACCATTTGATTGAGTCTCAATAAGGCAATTAGCAATAAATCTCTGGTTTCATGTGCACCATCATACAATATAAACAATGTACTCGTGATCGGGTATATTTTTTGTATAACCTCCTTGACAAGTTTTTCGACTGTGCTAGCCTATTCTCAAGATCAGATGTATGAAGACTTACACACTATAGAATGTTTAAGAGTGAATCAGTTGGTTAATATCCTACTAATTGAGTCGTCAATTCATTTATTAGAAAAGTTTTGATTCATATAGAATTGTACCCTTGTATCTTTCTACTTGACACACGTTTGATTATTACAAAATCTCACAAATCATCTACCGTTGTCATGTTTGATGTTGACATTGGAAGGATTTCCATTCATCACTATAATTAACGAAAAGTATCACTCTGAATGTTCTTGCATGATCACGAGGATAATGCGTAGGACTTTGTATATATAACACTTTTGTTCTTTGATTATCAACAGCCATTGTATTTTGGAATCGTATCCTATTGAAATTTATTATGACTCAATAGGTGCGCATTTGGTTATAGTGATCGAAGGTTGGAGCTGTTTGTCACCTTTTTGTTGAAATTTAAAAACCTAATGAATCATATATTCATGCATCAAGAGTAAACACAAGGAATAGTTACATATAACTATGCACATAATGTAATTAACATAAACATAAAGAATACATGCCTTAATTCCAAGAACGGATGATCATGAACACAATTAATCAATCAACCAACCAAACTCTAACTCCAAAACCAAAACCGGTTACCAAACTGTTGGATTCGATAACCCCAACAACCCTGAAGATCGATTCGCGGAACCCTAGAACCCAAGAAGATCGCAAAGTTGCAACACCAAACCCAGACGAATGACACACTACAAGGTAACCGAACGTTAACTTTATTGATTAAAGATCGATTACAAGAAAGAATAGAAGACTGGTGTGATTTGAGCATCACCTCCTCACCTCCTTTTATAGGGTGAGGGGGTCGGTTACAAACAGGCCAAGCCCGCTCGACACAAACACATCATTATTGGAAACAAAGCTTACAAGGTAAATTTCCTAATCTAGAGTATAACTATTATTGGTAATAATGCTAACAATTTCCACCTTAGTACCAATACTAGTTAACCCCGACACCAAGTACCTCCATGCAATACTTGAACTTCGGACCTGGAACCACCTTAGTAAACGCGTCAGCTACATTATCCTCCGTGCCTATCTTTGCCACTTCAATCTCTTTAGATTCCACGATCTCCCTGATGAAGTGATACCTCACGTTGATATGCTTCGTCCTCTCATGAAACATTGCATTTCTTGAGAGATGAATTGCCCCTTGATTATCACAATTCACAACCACTGACCTTAGGTTTATTCCCAGCTCGATTAGTAGACCTTTAAGCCAAATTCTTTCCTTAACAGCTTCCGTAAGCGCCATATACTCCGCCTCTGTAGTAGACAATGCAACAACATGCTGCAGAGTTGCTTTCCAACTCACAACACAGCCATGTACCATAAACACGTACCCAGTTATCGACCTACCCTTGTCAGGTTTTTTAGCATAATCGCTATCCACGAAACCGTCAACATCTACGTGCTTCCCTTGATCTCTACCATACACTAGACCTACATCAGCAGTGCCCTTCAAGTACTTTAAAATCCACTTCACCGCTTCCCAATGATTTTTACCTGGATTCGCCAAATACCTACTCACAATGCTAACAGCGTACGCAATATCTGGTCTAGTGCAAACCATCAAGTACATTAAACTACCTACAGCATTCGCATATGGGACCTTACTCATTCTTTCCACATCCCAGTCATTTGACGGACAATCCTTCAAAGACACCTTGAAGTGTGCTCCCAATGGCACAGAGACCGACTTGCCATTATCCACTCTGTAGTTATTCAGAATTTTCCGCACATATCCCGACTGAGACACCTTCAGGGTTCGGTTACCCCTATCCCTGACAATCTCCATACCAAGTATCTTCCTAGCTGGACCAAGTTCCTTCATATCAAACTCTTTCCGCAACAGTCCCTTGGTATATTCGATCTCAGACTTGCTTTTACAAGCAATCAACATATCATCTACATACAGCAGTAGATATATGTACATACCTGGTGCAAACTCCTTGAAGTAAACACAACTATCATAGTTGCTACGGCTAAACCCATTGCTGACCATATACACATCAAACCGTTTGTACCACTGCCTTGGAGACTGCTTAAGACCATAAAGGGATTTCTTCAACAAACATACCTTGTTGCCCGTTCCTTCTTCAAAACCAAGCGGCTGCCTCATATAAATGGTTTCTTCAAGATTACCATGCAAAAACGCCGTCTTCACATCAAGTTGTTCCAACTCGTAATCTTCACAAGCAGTTAATGAGAGAATCACCCTAATAGATGTATGTCGAACCACAGGTGAAAATACCTCATTGTAGTCAATCCCTGCTCGTTGTGTAAACCCCCGAGCTACCAGCCTTGCTTTATACCTTGGTTTCTGAACGCCTTCAATCCCTTCCTTAATCTTATACAACCACTTGCAGCTTACCAGCTTCTGACCATGTGGTTGATCGACCAGCTCCCAAGTATGATTCTTCTTTAAAGAACTCATTTCTTCCTCCATAGCACGAACCCACTCATCCCTTTCAGATGAATTAATCGCCTCTTGGAATGTGATTGGTTCATGTGTAACTTCTTCCTCAGCAATAGCAAACGCATAAGCCGTAATATCATCTTCTTCCCTAGACCCTGATGATCTAGACAATGATACATTACCTTCATTCCTATACCTTGCAGGTTTAGTAGTTGTTCTCTTAGCTCTATCACGCACCAGAACATAGTTGTCCAGATTTTGTTGTTGAGGCATTGCATCTACTGCATCTTCAACTTGATCCTCATATTCATTCCCTGGATTTACCCCAGTATGAGGATCCACAGTTGGTTCGACCCGACTGCCTTGAAGTTCCACCTCAAACTCAATTTCCTTCCCAGAATCTGCAGCACCAGCACCCTTGAGAGTATCCTTATACATAAGGCTCTCATTAAAGACCACATCCCTGCTTATGATTATCTTCGGTTTAACATCATCTAACCTCCATAATCTGTATCCCTTCACACCCTCAGGATACCCCAGGAATATGCATTTTATAGCTCTAGGCTTGAGCTTCCCCTGATTCACGTGTGAATAAGCAACGCAACCAAATATCCTCAACATCTCGTAATTTGCCGGATGTCCTGACCATAAATCCATAGGTGTCTTCTTCTCCAATGCTTTAGATGGAGACCTATTGATCAGATATGCTGCCGTCACCGTTGCTTCAGCCCAGAATGATTCTGGCAAACCAGATTGAATCAGTAAACACCTAACCTTGTCCAAGAGCGTCCTGTTCATTCGTTCAGCTAGACCATTCTGTTGCGGAGTTCCAGCAACTGTCAAATGTCTTGCTACCCCGCTCTCCTTGCACAAGTTATTAAACTCCTGATTACAAAACTCCAAACCATTATCCGTTCGAAGTTTCTTCAGTCTTCTACCTGTCTGGTTTTCTACCAACTGCTTCCACTCCTTGAACTTGCTGAATGCCTCGCTTTTGTGTCTAAGAAAATAAACCCAAACCCTCCTCGAATAATCATCAACAATCGATAAGAAGTAACGACAACCACTCATCGATTCTACCCGAGAAGGACCCCAGAGATCCGCATGGACATAGTCTATAACTCCCTCTGTTGTGTGCTGACCTCGACCAAAACTCACCCTGGTCGATTTTCCAAGAACACAATTTTCACAGAATTCGAGCTTACCTAGACCTTCCTTCCCCAGCACCTCTCTTCTTTTGAGTTCATTCAAGCCTGCTTCACTAATGTGACCCAGGCGTTTATGCCACACCTGCGCAAGACTTTCCTTTTCTTCTATACCAACACTAGCTTCACTTGATTCAGCCCAACCATCCAAGGAGTACACACAATTTTCCTTCAAAGTTCCTGACAACACCATCAATGAACCCTTGATCACCTTTACTCTTCCATTCTGCAACTTCACGGTATAGCCCTCTCGATCCAGAGTGCCCAAAGATAACAAATTTCTTTTCAACTCGGGAATGTAACGCACATTCTCAAGCACAAAACTTGAACCATCTTTCATTTGTACTCTCACCTTCCCTGTCCCCTTGATGGCACATGCTCTATTATCACCGAGCAAAACCATACCTCCATCAAGCTCCTTAAAATCAAACAAGAAGTCCCTCCTAGGCGTCATGTGATAGGAACCACCAGAGTCCATGATCCACTCTAAGAACCTTTCCTCACTCACCGCCATCAACAAATCACCATTGTCATAACCCTTAGAATACGTCCCAGCGTCCTGTTTTGCATTCTTGTTGACAAAGCCAGTTGATTTCTTCTTGTTCCATTTTGGACAGTCTTTCTTAAGGTGATCCTCAGAATAGCATATGTAACACTTCTGTTTATAAGTTCCTTTACCCTTTGACTTTGATCGCGAACTACCACGTCCTTGATTACCCCGATGCTCCGGCCTCCCCCTTACAAATAACCCATCACCATCATCCTTTGCATCTGTCCTCTTCTTCAACTCCCGTGAATTGTGGGTAGACAAGACATCTTCCAAAGAGAGCGACTCCCTTCCACAAAGCAATGTCTCCACAAAGTTATCATATGAAGATGGTAATGATGTAAGTAACATGAGTGCCTGATCTTCGTCATCAATTTCAACGTCTATGTTCGCCAAGTCACCGATCAACTTATTAAACTCATCTATATGTTCAGATAATTTCTTACCTGAATGCATGTAGAAAGTGAACAGCTTCTTCTTTAAGTACAATTTATTGGCTAAAGACTTTGTCATATACAAAGTTTCTAACTTTAACCATACCCCCGCAGCAGAATTTTCTTTGTTGACTTCCCTCAACACCTTGTTATCCAAGCATAAGAGTAAGGCACTGTGTGCTTTTTTATAGACATCCGTCTTCAACGCCGCAGTCTTTTGAGAGTCCGTCATGGTATCCGGGAATGGATCTAACGCAGCCTCCCAACCATGTTGAATTAATAGACACCGCATCTTCACACGCCACAACCCGAAGTCATTAGACCCGTCGAATTTTTCGACGTCAAACTTCGCTATCGACGACATATTCTTTCTCCCTTGTTGCGTAAACCCTTCTTGCAAATCGAATTTATTAGACAAACCCCAAAACCTCGATCTCGAACAAACAACCCGATCGTAAACTTGAAAACCCAAGCTAACCACGATCAAATTTGAACCACAAGAACCCGCAACAAGTACCTTCGATTTAATCAGCCTTTTAAAATACTAAAAGTCAATAACCGAAGTCGATTTATTAAATATCTAAAAATCGAAACCTTTGACCACTTTTGTTTTGATATAAGTTACACGTGATATAGTCACTTTTGTTTCAATACATAAAACAAATATGACATTAGTTAACCACTCCAAGAAAAGAAACCAATGACTGTAGATAACTTTTCTTTTCTTCCAAAACAAAAGCTTCGTCTTCTCCGCCTTTCTTCTCCAACCGAAAAACCTGCAACTCGAAGATAACGATCCGATGAAAACCCCAATCCTTTATCTTCCACGAATACCTTCTTGATCTAGCACCGATCTCCAAAGACCACAATACCCGCGGCTCTTGATACCACTTGTTGGATTCGATAACCCCAACAACCCTGAAGATCGATTCGCGGAACCCTAGAACCCAAGAAGATCGCAAAGTTGCAACACCAAACCCAGACGAATGACACACTACAAGGTAACCGAACGTTAACTTTATTGATTAAAGATCGATTACAAGAAAGAATAGAAGACTGGTGTGATTTGAGCATCACCCCCTCACCTCCTTTTATAGGGTGAGGGGGTCGGTTACAAACAGGCCAAGCCCGCTCGACTCAAACACATCATTATTGGAAACAAAGCTTACAAGGTAAATTTCCTAATCTAGAGTATAACTATTATTGGTAATAATGCTAACACAAACAAACCAAAAATCAAGTTAGATCTTCTCTAAGATAGTCCATACAACACCTCAATCAACCACCTTCGATTGCTAGACCTTGATTAAGTATACACTTAATAAAAATCAAACCCTAAACCCTTGTGGGGTTTCTTGCCATCGACTAGCAACAAAAAGAGAGGGAGAGAATTTAAGGTAAAGATTACAACATAACCTCCAAGTAGTAAACCTTCTAGAATCAAAAACTTCTTATCCTCTCTTCTTTGACCATAGTCGGCCGAATACCCCTCCATGGGATATTTGGTTTGACTTTTTGACTTTCTATTTTACTTATTGTGCAATTACATTAATTACCTTAAAATTTAAAGTCTTAATAATTAATCCTTGTTAAACCTTTTAACTTACTAATTATTTATCGATATGTATACACATTCATCAAACTAAGTTTACACAATAAATATTTGTATAACTTAATAAAAGATGATCTCGATGTCTAAGTGTGTGACCCCTTAGACCCACGTACTCCCGGCCGTATAAAATACTAACTATGACTTACGTACATCCCAACAGCTCCCACTTGCGGAAGTCTCCGTCATAGCGTAATTTAATACTAACATTGATAGATAGTCTATCAACACTATCAATGCTCCCAAAAGTATATGAGTTTGGTTTCTAGCAAACTAGCTCAGCCTTTATGGTGTTTTTAATACTGCATCCTTTTTGTTACTGATACAGTTAATCATGAATATGTATCATATGTCATTTTATGTATTAACATCATGTTTCTCGTTTCAAAGATTAATCAAGATTACCAAATGTAAAAAGAAACTTCTTTACTACGATTTGGGTACGGCCATGCAAACATCCGGTCAATCCTACGGGGGGCCTAGTATGTATCATAGTCCATTCATGGAGGAACAAAATCCCATTTTGACAATAAGTACCTTTTACACATGTAATAAACACTTCTGAAATTAGTTTTATAACAACCTATTTTACTAACACAATGTTTACTATAATTCAAGAAATGTAATCTATCCATGTAAAGATCCACTTGCATCTCAAGTCTAGGGATAACAATACTTACCATGTGTTTAGCTTCTTAATGAAGCCGATCCATAATGAATACTACACGGTTGGGGTAGTCCAATTACTCAACCACATTGAATAACCAATGAGTCTGGAAGAATCATCTTTATGTATTTCCAAAATACAACAAACCCTCATATTTGTCTTAGTTCATTAATAGTCCAATATTAATGATTGACAACAAAAATTTAGAATATTTATAATACATTAAGTGCAAATAATATATTCAAGGATTAAACATGCAAATATAGGATACAATTATTAAGAAATGTAAACAATATTTCTCGCAAAATAGAATTCAGTTATTGATAACGATTGCTTAAACATCCCTTGTCCAAATACTAACACATAAATAAATTATCACAGATTTACATGAGACTATCAGAATGAACAAGACAAATAGATGCAACATGCTCAAAATGCTTATTCAAAGGCATTGGTTTTGTGAAAGGATTTGTGACGTTGTCATCTGTATGAACTTTGTTAATGACAATGTCACCATCTTCGATGACTTCTCGAATATAGTGAAATCTCCTTTGATAATGTCTATCACCCCACATGATACCAGAATCATCGACGATGGAAATTGCTCTAGAGTTATCGCACAACATTTTCATAGGTTCATTATTAGTCAGCATGACTCCAACAAGACCACTAATAAACTTCCTTATCCATACACCCTCTATTGCAGCATCAACAAGAACAACATATTCAGATTCATTAAAGGATATTGTAGTAATGCTTTGCTTACTACTCTTCGAGTCCACGACTCCACCATTAAGCACAAACACATGCCTAGTTTAGGATTTAGTATCGTCCTTGTCGGTTTGAAAACTAGCATCGATATAACATTTAATGGCGAAGCTTGTTTTCCGTCTTAGCCCCATAAACAAGTTCCATGTCTTTAGTATTCCCAAGATACTTAATATGGTCTTAATAGTAGTCCAATGCTTCTCACCAGGATTCTGTTGGAATCTACTACATAAATTTTGCGCAAACACAACACCGGGTCTAGTGCATCTCACCGCATACATGATGGAACCAATTGCTGAATCATAGTGAACTCTCTGCATGCGTTTCACCTAAATAGGTTTCATCGCATCTTGCTTTTTACTTAAGTACGGCTTTTCCTGCATTGGAACAAATCCTTTCTTGGATTTATCCATCTTATACTTCTTTAGGACTTTATCAAAATAAGCACTTTGACTTAAAGATAACAACTGCTTAGATCTATCTCATGTGATCTTAATTCCAAGAATATATGCAGCTTCACCTAAATCTTTCATGGAAAAACACTTGCTCAGCCAAGTTTTCACTTCCTAAATAATTTATGAGTAATATGTCATCCACATATAAGACTAGGAATGCTACATTACTCATACTAGCATTGACATATACACATGGATCATCGGGATTCTGAACGAAATCAAGCTTATTGATTTCCTCATCAGACCTCTTATTATAAGTTTTTGAAGCTTGCTTTAATCCATAAATGGATCTCTACAGCTTACATACTTTGCTGGGATACTTTGGATCAACTAAACCTTCAGGTTGCACCATGTAAATATCTTCACTAAGTTAACCATTTAAGAAGGCAGTATTAACATCCATTTGATAAATCTCGTAGTCATAGAACACCGCTATGGCTAAGAGAATATTATAGCTCTAATGTTTGAAACCGGAGAGAAGGTTTCCTCATAATCTAGCCCGTAGGTTTGAGTATACCCTTTCACCACAAGAAGAGATTTATAGGTGTGTATATTTCCATCTATGTCAGTCTTTATCTTATAAAGCCATCTACACCCTACGGTTCTTGCGGCCTCAGGAAGATCAATCAAAGTCTAAACTTGATTATCTTTCATGGATTGCAAGTCTGCGTTTATTGCTTCAAGCCATTATTGGATCTAACATCTGAAATTGCCACTTGATAATTAGGAGGCTCACGATGATCACCTAATTCATGTTCCCAAGCGTCCACATAGAAACCATACATATGACGAGCTTGAGACGTCTTACCGGACCTTCGAACGAGAATGTCAACATTGTGAGGTTCTACACTTTCATGTGGAACTTCATAATGTACTTCGCTTGTGCTACCAGAAGGCAGTGTACCATACATCTTCGACGAGTTCTAAGCCGCCATTATTCCCACTTGCTCCAAGCAGTGGAGTACTCCAACTTGCTTCTTGATCTATGAGACTAGTCTCAAAGAACTCAACATTTCGAGCAACAAATATTTTGTTCTCAAGTAGATTGTAGAAGTACTAGCCCATCGTTTCCTTTAGGTATCCTACAAAAATACGCTTAATTGATATGGGATCTAATTTTTTAGGAGAATCCCGCTTCATGAGAGCCTCACAACCCCAAACCCTCAAATAAGACAACTTGGAAGCTTTCACATGCCATACCTCATATGGTGTCTTATCTACCTTCTTGGTTGGAATCATATTGAGAATGCGTGCAACAGACTCTAAAGCATAACCCCAAAAGGACTTTGGTAGATTAGTTGAGTTCATCATGCAACGAACCATATCCAATATAGTTCTATTCCTCCTTTCTGACACTTCATTATTTTAGGGCGTAAAGGGAGATGTGAGATGCGACATAATGCCAAATTTCTTCAAATGTTCAACAAACTCAAAACTCATATATTCGCCTCCACGATCGGATCGAATAGCCTTGATGTTCTTGCCGAGTTATTTTTCTACTTCATTTTAAAATTCCATGAATATTTCAAACACCTCATATTTATGTTTCAAAAGGTAAACATAACCATAACGGTTAAAATCATCAGTGAACGTAATGAAGTAGCTAGCTCCTTCTCTAGACACAGTTCTAAAGGGGGCACACACATCCGTGTGAATGAGTCCCAAAAGATATCTAGCTCTTTCGACCACATGTGCGAAAGACTTACGCGCCATCTTCCCATACACACAAGACTTTCATTTGTCATTGAAAAAATCAACGTCGGTGCGATTCAAAATTCTATCACGTTGAAGCTTCTCGATGTGTTTCTTGTTTGCATGACCAAGACGAAAGTGCCATAGATAGGTCGAGTCCAACATTAGATGTTTGGCTCTTTTTCTGCTAACATTATACTATATCGAACAATTATTGAAATTAAGACCATTCATATCGATTTCCAAAATGTCATCACGTGGTATTGCATTGAAGTAAAATACATTGTCTTTGTAAACGAAAATTACATTATTCAAAATAACATGATTAAAACCGTCTTCAACCAATCTAGAAAAAGAAACAACACCTCTAGTTATAGAAGGTGGAAAATGAAAATTATTCACAGTAATAACTAGTCCATTTGGAAGTATCAAATCATAGCTTCGAATTGCTTCGACATTTGCACGCATACCATTCCCTACATACAAGCTCAATGCTCCTTGCTTCAATTTCCTGCTATCTCTAAGTCCATGCGATGCATTACAAATATGAGTTCCACAACCCGTATCATATACCATCGACTTATTATTAAACATAGCATAAAGTTCTATAATGAAGATACCTGAAGTACTTGCTCTGCTAGTATTCTTGCGTTTCTTCACCTCAGTGAGATACTTCGGGCAGTTCCTTTTCTAGTATCCTACATCTTTTCAGTGGTGACGCTCGGAGTCCTTTGTCGGATTATCTTTCTTAGGTGGTGGAGGAACTTTCTGCTTTGGGGCATAGTTTGACTTACCCTTTCCAACATGTTTCCTTTACCCCTATGCGGTTTCTTACCCTTGTCTTTTTGGATCCTTCCTGCTCTAATAGCCATTATAGTAGGAGTTTCAACCTTATTTGGAAACCCTTTCTCACGAGACTTTAGCATAGCATGTAACTCTATGAATGTCTTCCCCATGCTATGAAAATTGTAAGTTTGCATGAGTGATTCACAATCCTTGTTGAGAGAGTTTAAGGTAAAACTCATAGCAATTTCTTGTGGCATGGGATAGCCTAGGAGTTCCAATGTATCCAAGTATCCTTTCATTTTCAGAAAATGAGTGCTAATGGATTGTCCATTTTCATGTTTGCAAGCGTGTACTGATTTCACAGTGTCATACATTTCAATCTTGCCTTGTTCTTGAAACAAAGTCTTGAGCTCTTTCATCATGTCATGAGACATCTTGCTCTTTGCTAACTTCCTCATAGTACTCATTAATTTGAGCCTCTGAAGCTACACAAGGATCATGGACCTCTCCAAGAGGTTGTTTGATGAATTTCAACTTATCTTCATACTTGAGACAAATTCTTAAGTTGCGATACCAATTACTGAAATTCGACCTAGTTAACTTCTCATCAGTGAGAATCGACCTTAGTGTAGGTTCCTTGTTTTGGGAAGCAGGCATCTACAAAAAAAAGTTCAGAAAATATTCGTATTTTCGATAATAAATCTCTTATAAAATTAACTACCCAAGTTGAAAAATTAATTTTATCAAGAGCTTAACACCTACCTTGAACTTATTCCATCAATGTAGTTGATCTACTAGAGATGAAATAATTCAAAAGGTAATCATCGAATGATAATTGCCACCGGTGCAACTATTAGTCATAATGAGGTCATGACTACAATATCTAGCTTAAACTTAGTCACGTCATGATTACCTCATCTAGTACTTTGTGCTTAAGGTCTGACCAAAATACACAACGCAAGTCATCCAATATTAATCTACGATTTTATAACCTTCGGGTCTGGCCCTTGGTTATTGTATCGCCTCATCTTGGTTAGCCTTAAGACTGCCTTTGATGACATAACCAAGATAAGTGACCAATACATTGGTTAGTACATAACTTACTTACGTGGGTATTAATAATTTTGAAAATCATGACAAAATTCGTATAAAAGGGAACATGTAATACTTTCTTTTATAACAAGTTACTAAAGCAATTAATTTTCCATATTTTTAAACTTTTCTTAAATAAAACATATGGTAATTCAAAACCGAGCTACCATTGTTTTAAACGTTGTACTAGGCTTTATAAAGTGCCATAGGTTTGTTTGCTCGGGTTTTCCTCACAACTCTTACGAGTACCAATGGAAAATTCAAACGAACCTTGCTACGGTCACATTTGACTCTATAGTGTCTTGAAAAATACACATAGAAGAACCGGATAAGTTGGCCAGCTATAGAAGCTTGTTAAGAGCCCTTCTTCTTTAGGAAATCATAAAATATTCATTTTCTACTATAGTGATATATGACTAAAATTTTATAGAAATCAAATAAAATCTAGTTTTCTATATAGTTCTAGAGTACATAATATATTTTATCAAAAGACCTAACTTACCCTATTTAGTCCGGATTAATTTTTGAAAAATATTTTGCATTTATATAAGATAAAAAATTTATAGTAATAAATCAAACACATTAAGAAATAATATGAAAACAAATAACATATCACATATAATTTATAAACAAGCAAGATATTTTCCAAAAGTAACTTATTTTAGGGTACAAAATTTAGAAAATCTAAAAATTCCAATTTTAAGATTTTAGGCAGATTTTGTTTTGCAAGGGGAAAATCGACTAGGATTTTTACTAAAATTAAAAAGTTGTACAGAATTGAGTTTTTAGTGTCCTATAGGGAATCGGCCTTCAAAAGTGTACAAATTATTTTATAAAAAATATTTTATGTTCGAGTGTCAAGAATCGCAGCCCTAAAACAGTCTTATAAAACTCCCTTTAAGCATGCTTACACCAATCCAATTAGCATTTCTTAATATCATAGCAATCTTAAACATGTTAAGAATTTAAATCGTGCATTATAACAATTAGTAACCATGTTTTATTGATTTAAATGATTTAAATTATTTAAACATACATAACATATCGGAAAACACGTAAATCACACACGTAGTTGTAATTAACGTTTTGCTATAACCTAAAAGCATGCGAACTATTTTTTTCGAGAAAATTATAGATCTAATAACATCTAATTAACCACTTTAAAGATCTTCAATTAAATAATAATTAACTACTCAAGAAAAATTGTTTTTTCACCAGTTTTAGGCGTTTTTCTGAGGAAAATAGACAAGTAAGTTACTAAAGTTTGCTTAAATGTTCACCTAAGTTACTAAAGTATTTTTGGTTACAAATCAGTTACTTACGTTTGGTTTACCTGTTATATAAGTTATTCGTTTGGTTGCAACCTTTTGTTACCGGTAACTGAGTGACGTGGCATATAATATTAATGGGTTAATATATAAAAATGTTACCAAAGTTTGCCAAAATGTTACCAAAGTTTACCAAAATGTTTACCTACGTTACTAAAGTTTTTTCGTTACGAACTAAAGTGAAGGTAACCGATTAAATAAGTTACCCTGTATGTTTTAACCCTTTGTACTAGGTAAGTGCCGATGTGGAATCAATTATTTTTTATTTGTTTAAAGAGTAAATTATCTTTTAGTTTTAAATTATGTGTATCATAATAACGCATGATTCAAGGAAAATGATCGTAGCAAACCATCTGCTCCTAAGATATCTTTAAATTCTTTCATTTTCCTTTTTCACTAAGACATGAGCAACTATCGAGATTTGAGTTATTGTTGCTGGCAAAAGACACATCTATTGTCTAACTTAAGGATGAGGTTGCATCCTTCAAATCAACACCCATTTGATTGATGAGACTCGAATGGGTCTCGTTTGATGATACAAACCGCTTGATAGTTTATCTTTATGAAAAGTTTATATTTTCCGGGCTTATCAAACAAGAGATTCCTGATTCAAAGCCCATCCACCCATGGTGGTGAAGACTTAAGACGGTGGATGTCGAGGCTTTTAATTGGGTTAACAGCGGATGAAGGGTGAGTGTGTGTCGGATGAATGAGTGATGGTGGTTGTAGTGGTGGATCAGTTATAATGACCGAAGGTTGTGGTGGCTTGTGAGAGTGTCATCAATTTTTTTTCAGTGGTAGCGTTTTTTTATTTAGATCTGGTGGTGGTAAAGGATTGAGAACTTATGGTGGCGGCCATTGTGTTGATGCATGGACATTGAGGAGTCAACAACATTCTTGTTTGACGTGGCAAGAACAACAGGTTACCAACAGGCTACCCACCCTCGGAGTAATCCAATTGTAACTTTTCAAAACTTTAGTAACCCAAACAATTAACCAGTATACTTGAGTAACCTTTTTGTAACAAAAAAAATTTTGTAACTTAGGTGAACATTTTGACAAACTTTAGTGGCATTTTTGTGTATTAACCCTTTTTATGTAATTACATGGCATAAATTTTGCTCTAATACCACTGTTGGAATTTAACAACCTAATGAATCATATATTCATGCATCAAGCGTAAACGCACCGGAAAGGATCATATAACTATGCACATAATGTAATTAACATAAACATAAAGAATGCATACCTTAAGTCCAAGAACAGATGATCAAGAACGCAATTAATCAATCAACCAAACCCTAACTCCAATACACAAAAACCGATTACTAAACAAACCAAAGATCAAGTTAGATCTTCTCTAAGACAGTCCACACCACACCTCAATCAACCACCTTCGATTGCTAGATCTTGATTGAGTATACACTTAAAAAAAATTAACTTTAAACCCTTGGGGGGTTTCTTGTAGTCGAATACCAAGAGAAAGAGGGGATAGAATTTGGTTTATGCTATGAAACAAGGAATCTAATCCATGTGTTTATATAGTTGAGTCTTGTGTTTATTTAAGGTAAAGATTACAACTTAACCTCCAAGTAATAAACCTTCTATAATCAAAAGCTTCTTCTCCCATCTTCTTTGACCATAGTCGGTCGGATACCCCTTCATTGGGTATTTGGTTTGACTTTTTAAATTTCTATTTACTTATTGTGTAATTACATTAATTACCTTAAAATTAAGTCTTATTAATTGATCAATGTTAAATATTTTAACTTATTAATTAATTATCGATAAGTATACACATTTATGAAACTAAGTTTACACAATAAATATAGCCATATTATATTGTATAACTTAATAAAGATGATCTCGATATCTAAGTGTGTAACCACTTAGGCCCACGTACTCTCGACCATATAAAATACTAACTATGACTTACACACATCCCAACACTTTTCAATACCAACTAACTCGGAGTGAGAAACTTGATAGATTACATGTTTATCTCCACAAGAAACGAATCAAGAATCTCTTAAGAGATCTTGAGCGGATATGTAGGGTTGTGCATTGCATTAATGAGTCCATGATGTCTGCCTTTAATACCATCAATTATCACTGTGATTTTGATAGCATATGTATTAACCTGGTTTCTGCCTAAGTGTAAAGATAGTTTAATTAATTTGTTTTCACCCTTTATCTTTACATGTTTTTTCATTCTTCAACCTCTTCAATGTTTACCAAAACATAATTAATAACAACTTATTGTGATTGTTCCAAAGTTAGCTCATGCTATGGTCTACATTATTCCTTTAACCACATAGAACTCCATCTATCCTAATGAAACCAATTTCTAACTATTGGAAGACCTTGGGTAGATCTATCTGGTTCTGGTTAGATAATAAGATTTATACCTAATCTATCCACCTTTTGACCCATCGTTGTCTAGAACTAGTTAGTTGAAGGGTATAATGATTGTCACCATAAAACCATTTGAAAATCAATCAAAGTACCTGTGATATATAAAAACATTATGTACTTTGTTTGTTTCATCATTAAGAACATTTTGTCCCTTCTTACACATGTGTATCGATAATAGAAATTGTTTTCCATATGAAAGGGAAAAGCATGCACTTGAGTCTTTCTAAGATCAACTTTTATAATCACATTTTCTCTTTTTATCAAAAATACTAAATCATTTGATGTTTTGGATAAAATTGATTACAATGTGTTTAAAGAAATCTTTGGGGAGAAAACGTTTATCATATTAAGCATGATTATTCGAAACACTCTCTTTTCTCCCCCTAAACATTGATCGTATGATATAGTGACGAGTACATAATTTTGAACTTTTTTGAATTTAATGGAAAATTCTTGAAATATTATACTCGAACACTATATATTTATGAAGTTTTACTACATGAATATATATATATATATATATATATATATATATATATATATATATATATATATATATATATATATATATATATATATATATATATATATATATATAAAAGATAATTTATGAGACACAACCTTTGTACCTACATGACCGAGAGCGAGCTATAGTGATACTCTGTCCAGATAGTAGTTTGTGGTCTGCCTCATTTCTCCTTTTAGAGTCATTCAAGGCTTCTCGTCGAACTGGCAATCCTTGCCGAAGTACACACTCCATCTCGTTCATGAAGTCGCCTTCAGAATAGTGATGATATAAATTGCCACACCAAAGTAACAAGTTGAAGCATTAACCATCTCTGCGGACTCACCTCCATCATAAGTTATAAGGTGCCTTAGAGATCTCATTATTCTTGTAAAATTCTAAATATAACAGAGTTTTATACGAAAACAAATCATCAAATAAGGTGTTGGGATGTGCGTAAGTCATAGTTAGTATTTGATACGGCCGAGTACGTGGGCTTAAGGGGTCACACACTTACAGATCGATATCATCTTTTATTAAAGTATATAACAAATATGGCTATATTTATTGTGTATATGTAATTTGATAAAACTTAATACTTAACGGTAATTAATTAACAAGTTAAAAGGTTTAACAAGGTTTAATTAATAAGACTTAATACTATAAGGTAATTATTGTAATTACATAACTAAGTATATATAAAGTCATAAAGTCAAACCAAAGACACCACAAGGGGTGTTTCAGCCGACTATAGCAAAAGAAAGGGAGGAAAAATCTTTTGGGCTCTAGAAAGTTTATTACTTAGAGGTTAAGTTGTAATATTTTCCATAAATAAACATAAGACTCAACTTTCTAAACAAAGGGATTTGATTCATTGATTAATATCATTAAACCAAACTTTTCTCCCCTCTTTCTTTGGTGAAGTCGACGGCACAAGGAACACAAAAGGGTTTTTGGGGGTTTGATTTTTATCAAGTATTTACTTAAATAAGATCTAGCCATCGAAGGTGATTGATTGAGGTGTTGTGTGAACTATCTTGGAAAATATCTAATTTTATCTTTGGGTTATTGGTGATTGGTTATTGGTGTATTGGAATAATAGTTTGGTTGATTGATTGGTTTTGGTTACTTGATCATCCGTTCTTGGACTTAAGGTATGCTTTCTTTATCTTTATTATATTACTTATGTGCATAGTTAATCGATCATATCCTATGTGTTTACTCTTGATGCATGAGTATTTGATTTGTATGGTTGTTAAATTCCAACAGTGGCATCACGAGACAAATATATGCCATGTAATTACATAAAAATGCCTAAAACCGATGCAAAAAGAATTTTTTTTCTTTAATAGTTGATTATGATTTAATTGTAGATATTTAAATTGTTTAATTAGATGTTATTAGATCCATAATCTTCTGTAAAAAATAAGTTTTCAAGCTTTTTGGTTTATAGCAAAACATTAATTACAACTGCGTGTGCAATTTACGTGTTTTCTCATATGTTATGCATGTTTAAAGTGTTTAAATCTATGAACCTTGATTACTAATTTTGATAATGCATGATGTGGATGCTTAACATGTTTAGGGATTGCTATGTGATAAGAAAACGCTAATTGGATTGGTATATGCATGATAAAGGGGATTTTTATAAAATTGTTTTAGGGCTGCGATTTTTTACACCCGAACATAAAATAATATTTATAAATTAATATGTACACTTTTAAGGGATGATTTTTTTAATACAATAAAAACTCGATTTGGGACAACTTTTTAACTTTAGCCGAAAGCTGGGGAAGACATCTTCCTACCGATTGTTTCCTTACAAAGCAGAATAAGCCTAAAATCTCAAAATTGGATTTTTAGATTTACTAAATTTAGTGCTCTAAAATAAATTATTTTTGAAAAATATCTTCCTTTATTATAGTTTATATGTGATATATTAGTTATATTTATTGTCTTGCTTAATATATTTGATATATCATTATAATTGTTATATTATATAAATGCAAAAGATTTTTCAAGAATTAAACCGGACTAACTAGGGTAAAGTAAATATTTGGTCATTGACCAAATATATTATTTATTCTATAACTATATAAAAAACCTATCTTTTATTCGATTTCTATAAAGTTTTAGTTAGATCACACTAGACTAGAAAAGGCAAATTTCTATGATTTCCTAAAGAAGAAGGGCTGTTAACAAGCTTCTATAGTTGTTCAGATTCTCTAGTTCTTTTCTGTGTATCTTCCAAGACACCATAGAGTCGAATGTGATCGTAGCAAGGTTCTTTTGAGTTTTTTATTGGTACTCGTAAGAGGTGTGAGGAAAACCCGATCGAACAAACCTATGGCACTTTATAAGACCAGTACAACGTTTTAAAACAATCAATAACTCACGTTTTTGAATGACCGGCGAATTCATGAAAACCGAGGCATATGTTTTATTTAAGGAAAGTTTAAAAATATGGGAAGTTCGTTGTTTTAGTAACTTGCTATAAAGAAGTATTACATGTATCCTTTTATAGAATTTTTGCCATGATTTTCAAAAATTATTAATACCCACTTAAGTAAGTTTTGTACTAACCAAGTTATTAGTCACTTGTCTTACTTATGTCAGTCAAACACAATCTTTAGGCTAACAAAATATAAGGCGCCATAATAACCAATGGTCAGACCTGAAGCACAAAGTACGAGATGATGCAAACATGACGTGACTACATTTATGCCAGATATTGTAGTCATGATCTCATTATGGCTAAGAGTTGCACTAGTGACAATTATCATTCGATGATTACCTTTTGAATTATTTCGTCTCTATTAGATCAACTGCATTGACGAAATAAGTTCAAGTTAGGTCTTAGGCTCTTTATAAAATTAATTTTTCAACTTGGGTAGTTAATTTTATAAGAGACTTATTGTCGAAAATACTAATTTTTTCTGAACTTTGTTTTTTAGATGGTTGTTGCCCAAAATAAGGATTCTACACTAAGGTCAAACTTGTTCAAGGATAAGTTAATTAGATCAAACTTCTCCATATGGTACCGAAACATTAGAATTTGTCTTAGGGCTGAAGACCGAATGAGCTCTTTGGAATAACCTATGATTCCAGCTCCAAAAGAAAAATGTTGAGCCTGTAGTTCGTGAAGCATACATTACGATATTTAAAGAACAAAAGGGTGTGGCATGTATCATGTTAGCTTCGATGTCTCCAGAATTACAGATAATGTTGGAGAATATTAATACTTATGAGATGATGACTGAACTCAATGCAATGTTTGAGGAAAAAGCTAAACAAGAGCTTTATGATAATACTAAAGCATTCCAAGCTGGTAGACAAGAGATTGGACAATCTGTTAGTACTCATTTTCTGAAAATAAAAGGCTACTTGGATACTCTTGAACTCTCTCAACAAGGATTTTGAATCACTTGTGCAAACTTACAATTTACATAGCATGGGGAAGACATTAGTAGAGCTACATGCAATGATAAACTCATATGAGAAAGGGCTTCTAAAGAAGGTTGAGACTCCTGCTGTAATGGCTATTAGAGCAGGACTGATCCAAAAACACAAGGGTAAGAAACCTTAAGGGGTGATGAAAGAATGTTGGAAAGTGTAAGTCAAATTACGCCCAAAGCATAAAATTCCTCCACAACCAAAAAAAGATAATCCGGAAAAGGACTCCGAGTGTCACCACTGCAAAGAGGTAGGAGACTGGAAAAAGAACTGCCTGAAGTATCTCGCTGATGTAAAGAAACGCAAGAGTACTAGCGGAGCTAGTATTTCAGTATTCTTCATATTACATTGTCTCTAATAATAAGTCAATGGTATATGATACAGGTCGTGGAACCATATTTTTTATACATTGCAGGGACTTAGAGATAGCAGGAAATTAAAGCAAGGAACTTTGAGCTTGTACGTGGGAAATGGTATGCGTGCAAACGTCGAAGCGATTGGTCAATATGATTTGGAACTTCCTAATGGACTAGTTGTTACTTTGAATAATTGTCATTTTACGCCTTCTGTTACTACAGGTGTTGTTTCATTTTCTAGATTGATGGAAGACGGTTTTAGTAACGTTATTTTGAATATGTAATTTCCATTTAGAAAGACAATATACTTTATTTTAATGCAATACCGCGTAATGGCATTTTTGAAATTGATATGCAAGGTCTCAATCTTAATAGTTCTATGTATAATGCTTGCAGGAAGAGAGCCAAACATGCGATGTTAGACTCGACCTATCTATGGAACTGTCGCCTTGGTCATGTAAAAAGAAACAAATCGAGAAGCTTCAACGTGATGGAGTTTTTAAATCTCACCGACGTTGACTTTTTCAATGACAAATGCAAGTCTTGTGTGTATGGGAAGATGGCGTGTAAGACTTTCACACAGGTGGTCGAAAGAGCTAAAGATCTTTTGGAACTCATTCACACGGATGTGTGCGACCCTTTTAGAACCGTTTCTAGAGAAGGAGCTAGCTACTTCATTACATTCATGGATGATTTCAGCCGTTATGGTTATGTTTACCTTTTGAAACATAAACATGTATTATTTGAAACATTCAAGGAATTTCAAAATGAAGTAGAAAACCAAGTCGACAAGAAAATTAAGGCTATTTGATTCGATCGGGGAGACAAATACATGAGTTTTGAGTTTGTGGAACATTTAAAGAAATGTGGCATTGTGTCGCATCTCATACCTCCCTACACGCCTTAAAATAATGGAGTGTCAGAAAAAAGGAATAGAACTCTACTAGATATGGTTCGTTCCATGATGAACTCAACTACTCTATCAAAGTTCTTTTGGGGTTACGCTTTAGAGTTTGTAGCGAGATTCTTAATATGATTCCAACCAAGAAGGTCGATAAGATACCATATGAGGTATGTCATGGGAAAGCTCCCCAGTTGTCTTATTTTAGGGGTTGGGGTTGTGAGGCTCCCGTGAAGCGAGATGCTCCTAAAAATTAGACCCCAAATCAATTAAGTGTATTTGCGTAGGATACCTAAAGGAAACGATGAGCTACTACTTCTACAATCCACTTGAGAACAAATTATTTGTTGCTCGAAATGTTGAGTTCTTTGAGACAAGTCTCATAGATCAAGAAGCAAGTGGGAGTACTCCACTGTTTGGAGCAAGTGGGAGTACTGACGACTTAGAACTCGTCGAAGACATAGATACACTACCTTCTGGTAACACTAGCGAAGTACGTGATGAAGTTCCACATGAGATTCTCGAACCTCAAAACGTAGACGTTCCCATTCGAAGGTCCAATAGGACGCCTCACGCACCTCATAGGTATGGTTTCTATGTAGATGTTGAGGAGTATGAATTAGGTGATCATGATGAGCCTCCTAATTATCAAGCGGCTATATCGGATGTTAGATCCGACAAGTGGCTTGAAGCAATAAACGCAGAAATGAAATCCATGAAAGATAAAGACCGACATGGATGGCAAGATACACACCTATAAAGCTCGTCTTGTGGCCAAAGGGTATACTCAAACCTACGAGCTAGATTATGAGGAAACCTTCTCTCCGGTTGCAGACGTTAGAGTTATTGGGATTCTTGATACTAAGGTTTTGTATGTATCAATTAAGTTCGTTTTCCTCGACTCGACTCGAATTTAATTTCCAATTAATGTTTTGACTTAATTTGTTTTTGGTGAAAAGTATATTTGAAATTTTAAACTAAAATCTATTTGAACTAAATACCATTTAATAAAACACTACTTAATCTATTTAAAAAATTAAACTAGTTTAAATAAAAACTTTTAAATAAAAATCTATTTTAAATGAAAAGTAAATTTGAAACTAAATTTAAAAACTCAATTTAAAAACATGAAAGAAAACTATTTTAAATAAAAGTAAATTTAAAACTAATTTAAAATTTATAAAAGTAAATAAAATAAAAATATATTTTTTTATCTTTTTATTTTTGTAAAAAAACTGGATAAAAAGAAAACTAAATAAAACTTTTAATTAAAATTTAATAAGACTAAAAACTAATTAAACTTTGTAAATAAAACTAATTAAAATAAACTGCCACTATATTAAACACCTATATTAATGTAATCATGAGAATGTAAACACAAAAGAGGCAATAGAAGAGTTGGTTGGTGCGTTTGGCAAACGAACAAGAGGTCAGGGGTTCGAATCCCACCTCAGATCAAATTTAAGCTATTAATTTTTTTTGGAACTTTAAGGACTTTATGGAGCTATCATATCAAAAGGATAATAAGCAGTAATATTTAGCAATGCGAAAATAAATCATATAAGCTAGAGAACAGTAAATAAGCAAAATAAGCAGATACAAAAATAAGCTAAAAATGAATAAGCAAAACACATCAAATCAAACCAAACCGATATGCAGATATCAACAGATTTTAAACAGTACTAGAATAAACTCAAACAGATAAAAAACAACTGATTTAAAAACAATAGACAGATAAAAGTAATCTTAATACTAAACATATCCAAATAAAACAAAACCAAAAGCAGTAAAAACATAAAAACAAATCAAATCAAAAGCAGAATAACAACCTATCAATATTAAGCAGATTTATACTTAAACTAGATAAACTAAAACATATTTAACACTAATAAATCAATAAGATCCAAACAAAAATTAATCAAGCAAAGCAGATACTGAAACAAACATAAGCAGATAAAAAAACCTTAAACTAAAACTTAACAGTAAAATTAAAAAGAGATGAAACCCGATGTTGAATCCGTTGAGCCGAAGACGCAGCGTTGAGCTGTCTTTTCATTAATCACGATCCAAATACTCCTCTCGAACCAAACAACATCTCACGAATCAAACAGTAGGCCTCGAACCGAGAACCAGGAACATGAACAATTAACAGTCTTCGAGCCAAACAAAATCCAAACCGAACAGTAACTTTTATATACCTTTCCAGTTGGGAAAGATAACTTACACTTTCTTTATTCTTTTTTTATTAATCGAATGATAATAATAAAGATAAACAGTAACAAAAACCGGATTTAAGGATTTAAATAAAACCGGATTTAAAGATTTAAATAAAACTTGACAGAATTTAAATTAAGACAAGATTAACTAAAAATAACCTTTCATTAATTAATTAAAATAAATTACAATCGACTGAAAATTAAAATTACAAAAATTAAACCTAATCTAATTTGCAAAAATTAAATCTAAATTAACCCTACTCTAAAAACAGTAAATTAAAAATAAAGAAAAAAGTGCTGTCTATGAATTACAATGAATGGGTTTTTATAGAAAAACCCTAAACTTGGAGCCCAAGTTCTTCGATCCTAGCCGTTTCTTTTTCTTCTCTCTCTTTTTCTTGCAATTAAACGGTGATAGCAACTTTTGTGACTTGGATCGCCAGCGTGGAATAGTGTGATTGGAGGATTTGAGGAGTGATTTATATCCTCCAATCAAAAGAAGGAGTTTCTGCCACGTCGGATGGGATTTGAGGACCACTATGGTGGATGCTGCGAAAAACTTGGGGATTTATTCCCCAAGTGTGTGAATTAACCGTATGTGTAAAAAGCCCCATTTTTTTGTGGTTAATTTTTGATGGGTAAATTAAGGTTTGTATGTGGTGGTGACTGTGAGTTTTTGTGGGAGAGAAAGAAAATGAATGTAGGTTTATTTTTTTCTTTGGTAATATCGGAGGGTTAAATGAGTGGGTAAGGGTGAATGTTTATTTATTATTTATTACTTTTTGTGTTGACTGGTAAATGCAACGTGTGTGGGGGGGAGTAATGTGAGAAGTTGTGTTTCCTCGTTATCACCGAAAGTAATTGTTGGGGATAAAATGTTTTATTAATTGGGTGTGGGTGAGGTGCATGGTAGGGTTGACTAGGAAGGGATAAATGAACGAATTTAACTTCGCTGTTTCATTCCACTTGCGAAATGGGCTTGGGCCCTTTCATCACACGTTTCAATCTTTTTGCAAAATGGCCTTTGACCATTAAATTTATTTGATCCGTTTAAATCATCCATTCCTTTAATGGGCTTGTGGGCTTTGATCCGTTTTAGCATTTTTTTCCAAATGGGCTTGTGGGCCCAATAAGCAATGTGGGACCCACAAGGCCCATTAAACTCAAATGATATTAAATCCACTAAGAACGAGCTCGATTTCGGCTTCTTTGATCATTTCTTCAAAACCGTGTCGATTTAGCCGGTTTTTCGTGAACTTGGGCACACTTTTGGTCTTTTGACTTTGTCTTCGTCCTTTTCTTCAATATTTGAACGTGAAATCCCGTGTTTTCTCTCCTTTTGATCATTTGTACCTATTTTAACACAAAAACACAAAACCACGTGTAATTCCGACATTTACGATATAAAACACATGATTAGGTCTTGTTTTTCCTTGATTTTCGTGGCAAAAGGATAAGTGTTTACACACTTATTAAATCCCCTGCACTTGACCATTGCAATGACCCCATGCAATGCATTATTTTAAAGCATAAAGTCACATTTTTCTCATTAATAATCCATCTCGGCCTATATTATATGCTATTATTACTAAGCTGAAAAGATAAAAACTTTAAAGGAAACAAAAGTTATAACAATTTTATTAACTTGAAAATTATTGATGGAAGAAACTCGTAAAGAAATCTAAGACTTAAGTTAGGGCTTTAGTGTCATGAATATTAATCACCCTCAAGTTTCACGTTCCCCATACCAAGCTTAAAAACGAGATCATTGTTTATCATAAGTTAGCATAACTAACACTTACTCATGTGGTTTAATTATCACTTAGACCCCCTTATTCCTACGGTGTATCTCTTGTATTTTATTTTTTTCTTGAATGATCACGAGGATGCATTTTTGACTTATTTCGATAATTTATTAAGGCCAAAAATAAAGTGGGACGATTTAATCAATAGTTAGCTAAAGGGGAAAATCTTTTAAAACGGCTTCTCGAAACCTCATAAAGTTCATATCTTGGCATAACTCGTTTCACGATTTGAGACCTTGCTCGGATCGATATTTGGCTTGTACTTCAAACTTCAAATCTTGAGAGACGATCTTGAAATTATGGTCTTCTCTTCATTTTGGTATACATCTTCATTAGGAGTGTAAGATGCTTCAAACGTTGACCACGACTTCTTCATTTATCCTCTTCTTTATTTAGGATTTTGATATACAACGACCCGCCTCCTTTTCGGAATTGGATCTATTTATCCTCATACCTTGTTAGGGTCTTTTTGGATAGACTTCTCCATGATCTTTAGGGGATTAATTGCTTCTCGTCGTGTGTCTTGATCCATCATTTTGATTTGGATTAATGATCTTCACGTCATCTTTGGATCTTTAGCAAAAAAAAGTGAATCCTCATGCCTTGTGAGGGCCTTTTTGGACTCGGGTATCCTCATGCCTTGTTAGGGCCTTTTTGGATATGCCAATCTTCGCGTCCCGCTTCAATAAGTTATGCCTTGGCTATGAACTCTAATTAATACCGAGCAAATTTTAAACGATCTTGTGCTAGAAGCTAAGTAACTTTTCAAATCGTACAACCTTATTTATTGCAAATATATTTATTAACAAGCGATGGGAGAAAAAGCTCATAACTAACTCACATAAGTTAATGAAAGAATAGCAAACTTATAATTAACTCTATCATCTCTCGTTCTCCATAATTTAAAATCTCAAGGAATGAGACTCGTGGATGCTTAGCCTAATAAACCAATTAAGGTCCATATGGTTAAGGATACTAGCTAGAGTAAACTTGGATAAGTAAACTCGGGTTGAGTCAAAATGTTCACGACGGACCTAATATATCAAAGACATCTAAACTTGTTAAAACCATTTTATTTATTTATTTATTTTTGACTTTATTCTTGAAAAGGAAAATATAACTATGACAAAAGGAAAGAAAATAAAAGAAAAATACTACAAGGCCAAAATAGATCAAAAATTTGAAAAACGTTGAAATTTTTTTAAATTTTCCGGTAAAATGGGGTCAAATTCATGGAAAAGCCCACTAAAGTTTCGATAGAAATCCCCCTACACTTAATATAAACATTGTCCTCAATGTTTAAGCATATGGGAGAATAAACTCCCCTACCCTTAGGACATTGAGTACGTTGTTTAAAATCGAGCTAAGGAAGGGACAACTAAAGTGATTACATTTATTCGTTTTATTTTTTATACAAGATTGAATCACAATAGCAAAAACTTATCGAAGGAACCGGGTACACGGGAAACACGGGAACACGGGTCTCGTCAAAAGTACCAAAAGAGGATCATTAAGCACATGTCCCTGCACAATCACAACACACAAAACAAACAACCTACACGGCTCCCCCTACACTTATGATACTAAGGTTTTGTATGTATCAATTAAGTTCGTTTTCCTCGACTCGACTGAATTTGATTTCCAATTAACGTTTCGACTTAATTTGTTTTTGGTGAAAAGTATATTTGAAATTTTAAACTAAAATCTATTTGAACTAAATACCATTTAATAAAACACTACTTAATCTATTTAAAAAATTAACTAATTTAAATAAAAATTTTTAAATAAAAATCTATTTTTAAATGAAAAGTAAATTTGAAACTAAATTTAAAAACTCAATTTAAAAACATGAAAGAAAACTATTTTAAATAAAAGTAAATTTAAAACTAATTTAAAATTTATAAAAGTAAATAAAATAAAAATATATTTTTTTATCTTTTTATTTTTGTAAAAAAAACTGGATAAAAAGAAAACTAAATAAAACTTTTAATTAAAATTTAATAAGACTAAAAACTAATTAAACTTTGTAAATAAAACTAATTAAATTAAACTGCCACTATATTAAACACCTATATTAATGTAATCATGAGAATGTAAACACAAAAGAGGCAATAGAAGAGTTGGTTGGTGCGTTTGGCAAACGAACAAGAGGTCGGGGGTTCAAATCCAACCCCAGACCAAATTTAAGCTATTAATTTTTTTTGGAACTTTAAGGACTTTATGGAGCTATCATATCAAAAGGATAATAAGCAGTAATATTTAGCAATGCGAAAATAAATCATATAAGCTAGAGAACAGTAAATAAGCAAAATAAGCAGATACAAAAATAAGCTAAAAATGAATAAGCAAAACACATCAAATCAAACCAAACCGATATGCAGATATCAACAGATTTTAAACAGTACTAGAATAAACTCAAACAGATAAAAAACAACTGATTTAAAAACAATAGATAGATAAAAGTAATCTTAATACTAAACATATCCAAATAAAACAAATCCAAAAGCAGTAAAAACATAAAAACAAATCGAATCAAAAGCAGAATAACAACCTATCAATATTAAGCAGATTTATACTTAAACTAGATAAACTAAAACATATTTAACACTAATAAATCAATAAGATCCAAACAAAAATTAATCAAGAAAAGCAGATACTGAAACAAACATAAGCAGATAAGAAAAACCTTAAACTAAAACTTAATAGTAAAATTAAAAAGAGATGAAACCCGATGTTGAATCCGTTGAGCCGAAGACGCAGCGCTGAGCTGTCTTTTCATTAATCACGATCCAAATACTCCTCTCGAACCAAACAACATCTCACGAATCAAACAGTAGGCCTCGAACCGAGAACCAGGAACATGAACAATGAACAGTCTTCGAGCCAAACAAAATCCAAACCGAACAGTAACTTTTATATACCTTTCCAGTTGGGAAAGATAACTTACACTTTCTTTATTCTTTTTTTTATATATTAATCGAATGATAATAATAAAGATAAACAGTAACAAAAATCGGATTTAAAGATTTAAATAAAACTTGACAGAATTTAAATTGAGACAAGATTAACTAAAAATAACTTTTCATTAATTAATTAAAAGAAATTACAATCGACTGAAAATTAAAATTACAAAAATTAAACCTAATCTAATTTGCAAAAATTAAATCTAAATTAACCCTACTCCTAAAACAGTAAATTAAAAATAAAGAAAAAAGTGTTGTCTATGAATTACAATGAATGGGTTTTTATAGAGAAAACCCTAAACTTGGAGCCCAAGTTCTTCGATCCTAGCCGTTTCTTTTTCTTCTCTCTCTTTTTCTTGCAATCAAACGGTGATAGCAACTTTTGTGACTTGGATCGCCAGCGTGGAATAGTGTGATTGGAGGATTTGAGGAGTGATTTATATCCTCCAATCAAAAGAAGGAGTTTCTGCCACGTCGGATGAGATTTGAGGACCACTATGGTGGATGCTGCGAAAAACTTGGGGATTTATTCCCCAAGTGTGTGAATTAAACGTATGTGTAAAAAGCCCCATTTTTTGTGGTTAATTTTTGATGGGTAAATTAGGGTTTGTATGTGGTGGTGACTGTGAGTTTTTGTGGGAGAGAAAGAAAATGAATGTAGGTTTATTTTTTTTCTTTGGTAATATCGGAGGGTTAAATGAGTGCGTAAGGGTGAATGTTTATTTATTATTTATTACTTTTTGTGTTGACTGGTAAATGCAACGTGTGTGGGGGGAGTAATGTGAGAAGTTGTGTTTCCTCGTTATCACCGAAAGTAATTGTTGGGGATAAAATGTTTTATTAATTAGGTGTGGGTGAGGTGCATGGTAGGGTTGACTGGGAAGGGATAAATGAACGAATTTAACTTCGTTGTTTCATTCCACTTGCGAAATGGGCTTGGGCCCTTTCATCACACGTTTCAATCTTTTTGCAAAATGGCCTTTGACCATTAAATTTATTTGATCCGTTTAAATCATCCTTTCCTTTAATGGGCTTGTGGGCTTTGATCCGTTTTAGCTTTTTTTTTCCAAATGGGCTTGTGGGCCCAATAAGCAATGTGGGACCCACAAGGCCCATTAAACTCAAATGATATTAAATCCACTAAGAACGAGCTCGATTTCGGCTTCTTTGATCATTTCTTCAAAACCGTGTCGGTTTAGCCGGTTTTTCGTGAACTTGGGCACACTTTTGGTCTTTTGACTTTGTCTTCGTCCTTTTCTTCAACATTTGACCGTGAAATCCCGTGTTTTCTCTCCTTTTGATCATTTGTACCTATTTTAACACAAAAACACAAAACCACGCGTAATTCCGACATTTACGATATAAAACACATGATTAGGTCTTGTTTTTCCTTGATTTTAGTGGCAAAAGGATAAGTGTTTACACACTTATTAATTCTCTTAGCCATAGCGGCATTCTATGACTACGAGATTTGGCAAATGGATGTCAAGACTGCCTTCTTAAATGGTCACCTTACTGAAGATGTTTACATGGTGAAACCTGAAGGTTTTGGTGATCCAAATTATCCTAGCAAAGTATGTAAGTTGTAGAGATCTATTTATGGTTTGAAGCAAGCTTCCAGAACCTGGAATAAAAGATTTGATGAAGAAATTAAGAAGCTTGATTACGTTCAAAATCATGATGAGCCATGTGTATATGTCAAAGCTAGTGGGAGTAATGTAACATTCCTAGTCTTAAATGTGGATGAGATATTACTCATGATAAATAGTGTAAAACCCGTATTTAAAAATCAGAATATTTAAATACGCGGTTTAATATTTATAAACTATATAAATATTAATTATTAGACAGAGATATAAACGCAGAAATTAAATATGCAATCTCAGTTTATTTAAATACTATAAATATTACAGTTTATTCAGAAAATAATTATCTAGTCCCAGAAAATATTACAGATGAATTATTATTTTACAGAAATAATCAAACGTTAATATTAATACGCACGCTCAGTTTTAGTAAAATATTATAAATTAAGTATTCCAGAAATAAATATAAAAATGTCAGAAAATTATACAAATTTACGTAAGTATTTTACTCAGAAAGTAAATATTACGAAATTCCGAACCACGAGCTAAAAACAGGGACATCGAAAATAATTAACGAAATGAAAGTTATATAAACAAAAGGGCATTGGGCCGGGTTTTTCTTAAAAAAAAAGAAAAAAAGAGAAGAAAGTGTAATTGGGCTTTAGGCCCGGTTTTTCTTTAAAAAAAAAGGGAAAAAGAGTGATGGGTCGGCCCATTTGAGTACAAAGAAGAAAAACGGGATTACCCCCTTCTCCCACATATCACTCGGAAGAAAAAAAAAAGAAAACAAGAAAGCTGCTAGGGTTTTATGCCGCCAAGAAAAAAAAAAAAAAAAAAAGGGGGGAAATAAAACCGTCATCTTCTTCTATGCCTCCTTTCTTCCGACGAGCAAACATCAAGAAAACAGAAAACATTCGTGGTTGATGTCGTTGATTCCTTATTTCCCCCACGCAAGCCAAGGTAACCCAAATCGCGTTTTTTTTATGTTTCATTCTGTTGATTCAAATCACGAATCCAAATCAGTTTGGTGGTCGGGTTCGTTTGATTCCAAGAAAACCGAGACCAATGGGTCTCGGTGTGCTATTTTGAGGCCAACCGCGGCCAGGGGGCACGCTGGTGGTGGCTGTGATGTGCGGCCGCAGCCAAAACCCGCAACCGAGGGTGTATGTTGGTTAACAGTGGGAAGAACGACCCAACGTGGGGGTTTTGTTGCCAGACCTGAATCAAAATACGAGCAGGGGGCGTTTGGGACTAGTTCACAGAAAGGGGGGTGTTTGGGACTGCGAACAGTGGGGGTTGTACTAGCAGGGGGAACCATATAGCTAGCAGTGGGAACCACTGCATAAGCAGTGGGAACCACTGCACAGGCAGGGGGAAATTATAACAAGCAGGGGGAACTAAATAACAGGCAGTGGGAAATGTTAAAAAGCAGGGAGAAAAATATAAAGGCAGTGGGAACTGCTAGAACTTAGACAATCATTTTAAAAGAGTTTTATAAATAAAATTAATTGTTGATTTTATTAATTTAATTAAAAAAATTATATCGATATTGTTTTATCTTGTAAATTATTTTAAAACATAGGATTTATTAAGGATTTAATTTTCTGGGAAGTTTATTTGGAAAACCTTTCTAATTTTAGAAACTTTCTAATTATAGCAGGTTACGAGTTATAATAATATAGTAAATACCAGAACACAATATAATATGGTGACCAGAAATACAAGATATATAATAACCAGTAGACAGTTAAAGAAACAGCCGGGTTTATCGGAAATACATCAGATAATCAGATTTATCAGTTTATACGCAACCAGTGAAATAATACGAGAACACACAGAATGAATTAAGAATAGTAATAAATAGTTAATATCAGTAATAATAAATGGATATCAGTTAACGTATTTTCGCATCCATTATTTATGTAGTATCCGTGAAGTCAGAGTCGATCCGTCAGCTTTCATTCTTATTTCATTACTGGACACGAGGTACGGATTTCCGTCCTTTCAGTAAGGACTTCCTTTCTATGCATGATTAGGATTCCCCGTCTTCAGCCAAATGTTTTTCCCCAGTATATGTTTAAGTTTATCAGTAAACATGTTAATAACTAAATAAATTGCCTGAGCATTATATACAAGCACGACCAGTTTATGTACTAGTTACGGAGGTACCGTAACCACGGCACTAGAGGCACCGGTGTCGTGACTCACATGCAGGAGAGTGATATCCTGCATCGTCCCACTCAGCTCAGCTTGGCCATTTTATCAGTATTATTAGTGGGGCGTATGGATGCATCCTAGGCTTATATGTGTTACAAGTTATCAGGGTGAATGTGGTGTGTGCTCTACATCCTTCACATTGGAGCTGATCCCTCCACCCAACACAGTTATTCAGAGGTCACCCCTCTATTGCATGACGAGGTCACCCCTCCAGTTATTCATGCACGGTTGTAACAGCACGTGACCTATATAAGCTCTGGCAAATAAAATACAGTAATGTATGTTTTCAGAATTAATAGTTATATTTCAGTATCAGTATATATGAACCAGGTTTCTCAGATTTTTATGCAGAGTTCTACCACATGTTACATATCAGTCTTACAACTTCAGTATTATATCGCCTGTTTCATTCAGTATATTCTTATCATGCTTTATATCCGTTCACTGAGCGTTATGCTCAGCCGTAGTTCCTTTCATGTTCTAACGGCAGGTACACCAGGACGCTTTTAGGATTCTAAGAGCATGTGCATTTGGATGGAAGCTATCCAAACTTCTTACTTTATGCATTTCTTACATTACTCCGCTTATTTGGACATTGTTTAGTCCTTTTATTCAGTATTTTATTTTTCATGTTTTGGGCTTATGTTTGGATTGCCGATGTTTGATTCCGGTATTTCCTTTATGGTCAGTTAATGTTTTAGGACATTTACCTTATGCTTTGATGACACGCCATAAATACACGTAACGGTCCACTTATCCAAGTTGGGTGTTACAATTATGGTATCAGAGCACAAGGTTCGACCTGTAGGCTCTAAAACTTGACCTGTGACTAGTGGGTAGTCACCAGGAACTTCCCAGATTTTGGCGTTGTCAGCTTTCATGTTTCTCATGGATTATCCAGTCAGTTTTCTTAAAGTTTTGACTAAGTAAAAGGTTGGTACATAACTAGCTCTAATTAGTCGCATGTGCTTTTAGCGAATTTTGTTTTGGTGAACCGACCCATAGGCGTTCACCCTGGCCGCTCAGATTTTTGTATTGGTGAACCGACCAAATGCGTTCATCCTTACTCTTCACAGATTCATGTTTCAGTCGAATATTACTTGGTGAACCAGCCCATATACGTTCACCAATGTTCAGATCAAATTTCATGTTTTCAGTTGAATGTTGTTTTGTGAACCGATCCATAGTTGTTCACCTTTGTCATATCATGAAATTTCATTAAATCTTGAAAAATATGAATTGGACTACAACCAACCATATTTAGTCCCAGATTATAAATTTCTATACATGACGGTTCTCATAAAATTTTGACAAGCTTGGATCGAACCATAATAGCCCATACTTAGTCACATGTTTCCTTCTTTGAATTATGTGGATTGAACCATAGCTGTCCACATCAGTTGATTTTACACCTCAGTTGATTTGACTTTTTTTTATGTTCCTTATAACAGTCAAATTTTCATACCCTCACGCGGATGTCGTCTTCATGATGATTCAGTTTCATGTCTCCTTACGAGGATTATATTTTCAGCAAAGTAATGATGTTTTCATTTTAAGATACACAAGAACTTCAGTAAAACCCGTTTTCATGATAAATCATGACTGACCTTCATTAATCATGCTTCATGCTGACCACTGTTGGAACTTCGATTATATCATACTTTTCAGCCTCGAAACAACCAGCAGTAAGTCGACGCAGTAATTGTCAGCCTATCATGTTATTTATTTCAGATCAGTTTACTACCGTTTAAATCAATTTATTTTCTTGATCATGTCAGACAAGCGACACCAGTATCGATCATCCCATGAAAATTCCACCAGTGCCATGTACAGTATTCCATATGTACCCCATGTACAGTGTCTCAGTTATACTCCATATACAGTATTTCATACGTACCCCATGTACAATGTCCCAGATATGCTCCATGTGCAGTATTCATTTTGTACTTCATGTACAGTAGTCCAGGTATACTCCATATACCCTACTCCATGGATATTGTTAATCGATCCTCAATCATAGCGGCGTCTCCACTTGTCGATATTCTACCAGGTGCTGATGCTGCTCGTGAATTGAAGATTTTACCAGATGCTGATCCTGCTAACTCTTTGAAGACTTCACAAATGCGGATGCTGCTGAACTTTGGAGATTTCTCAAGATGCTGATGTCGTTTATACTATGAAGACTGCGGATCGAGGATGAAAACTATAAATTTGAAATTTCTAACAAGAATAAATTCAACCATCAGACACTACCATTCTATTTTATGCTTTTACTTCCTCAGTTAAATGTCACACTTCACTCAGCTAAATCTTTCTGTCAGAAGAGTGGGAACTGGCAACCAGCCGGCCACTCAGCAGAATAGTACATGAATCACGGTCATGATAATGACCGTCATAACTGATAGACAAAGTAGTAGTGACAATCACCGTGCTTAAAATAATCAGTCAATAACCATCAGAACTCCAGAACGTACGTGACCATAAATACAGAGGTCAGTAGTCTAGCCGGTTCGCCAATCCTAGTAGTTACCAGAAATTCTTAACCTTATCCAGACTCACAATTAAAATACATGTCCAGACAACAGTTAAGACACAGGTCTCATGTATCGTTTTAGAAGACACTAGGACACCAGTCATTATACACGTCATACGAATATCTTCTCAGAGTACGAGTCAGAACTCCTAACTCCAGTATGTTTCTAAACCCGGCTGTCTTATTAAATTCCAAATATATTATTATACTTCTACTAGAAAAATCAGTACAAATTATTTCTGCCTTACAAAGCACGCGACTTATCAGTCCACAGCTACGAAGACTTTTACCTACCAGTTATAAATTCACTTCTGAAGTTCCTCGAATCCATGATCAGCAGATTTTCCTAAAATTTCCAGATGTCAGTCCAGAAGGTGTCCAGAAATTCCTTCCTACCCACGAGACATAATTTAACATCGAGCTTGTCTCAAGAATAGAACCTGTTTTCAAAACTCTTTATTGCAGGGCTTTAACTACGTTAAAAGAGTTGCAGCAATTGCTACAAGAGTTACCAAAACTAGGCTTTATTCGCCCTAGAGCACCATCAAAAAATTTATCAGATCACCATTCCTAATCGATATTCATTCCACGAATAGAAAGTTTAATTGACCTACTACGAGGTGTCTTAAACATTCCTCCAGAAAATTCAAGATCAGGCCACCAACAGTGGTGAGAGGAGAACATGATGTTTTCCAGATTTCTGTTGAACATGTTATAGTCTCTCTAAAATTTTGACTTATACGTTTGAGCTCCCTAATGCCCCAGCTATAGTATGAAATTTATGAATAAATTTTTTTACGACTTCGCAGACAAAATCGTCAGTATATTCATTGATCACATTCTGATCTGCTAAATCCTAGAGAAGAACACGAGAATCATCTTCTCACGGTTGTACAGAATCTTCGATAGGAGAAAATTTTATATACATCTTTCCAGATATGAATTCCAATTGAACAAAGTGGCATTTCTGAGCCATTCTACCTTAGCAGAAAGAAAATTGCAAACAGTGCTGCAAAGGTGAAGGCCATCACCTGATGGTCCCGACTGACGCCTGTGAACGAAGTACAATTTTCTAGAAACTCAATTGACTACTACCGCAGAAATTGCTGATAGTTCTCACTAAAAATGTTTTATGACTATTCAACCAGATTTCCACCAGAATGTTCCATGATCCCAGACAAAATTTTAATAGAATCCGCATCACACATTAATACAGCTATGTTCATATCTAATGCCTGACATACCTCAGGTTCATGATAGAACACCGACATGCTATTACTACCAATAGAAATTCTAGACCGAAAGGAGACAAGACTCCATGGAGATTGTTATCAGTTTACCACAGACTCAGAGAAAGTATGATACTATCTAAGTTATCATCAACCATGTAATCAGCCTGCGCGTCTTTTTCATCCGAAAGGATCACGTAGTAGCAGATCTGCAGACAATTTTAAAATTCAGCAATAAATCGTACGATTTCAAGGCTTCCCTTTGACTATCATATCAGACAGAATTCATGTTCACGAACAAGTGTATGGTTACGATCACGTTTAAGTTCATGTTGCGTTTATGTTCACTTTCACGTTCACGTCTCAGGTCGCAGTATGATGTTGTTTCAGTTCATGTTTATGCTATCTCGTGATTTAAGTTCACGTCCGCATTCATGACATTGTTCATGTTCAGGTTCGTGTGTCAGCTTGCGATACGCATTTCGCAGATGGTTATTAAAGATATTTACGGAAAGCTTAAGAAACCAGACTCGAATTTAGCTCAACTTTTCCATACTCAGGCAGACATTTCATATCTCAGGCCGTACCGTTTGACATTCTTTCCCCAGTCAGTATACGATCATGATATGTCCTAGATCACGTTCACAGTATGTTTTGAGTATCACATTCACAACATATTTCATGCACATCGTTCCTCTTATGACCACGAACCATGTTCACAATTGCTCACGTAGTACGTTCACAATTGTTCACATAGTTCGTTCCTATATATTCTCAGCAGCTTGCTCAGAGTTATAAATGTTATCTTTTCAGAATATTTACATGTATCGTTTCATGTATCATACATGCTATAATTATTCAGTCTATCAGATTCAGAAAATCCATCTTAAATATGGAACCAGAAGCTATTCAGCATCATCAGGACAGGGTCATCAGGACCAGGATTTTATTTATTATGTTAGACATTTGAAGGAATCGTTTTGAGCGGGATGCCACTCGAAAAGGAGGAGTCCATCCGGACATCTCATTACTTTCTTCAATAAATTCAGTTATGTTCTCTTCAGCCATGTCACGTTACATGATCATTTCAGTCATGTCAGGTTTATACCTATCAGCAGCATTATGTCTTAATTAGAAGACAATTCATCCTTCCGCTTAATTGTCTTTTTAGTATACGTGTTCTTTAAGTTCTTATAACTTCATCAGCTTATTACCTTTAATTCGAGGACGAATTTCCCCTTTTTAGAGGGGAAGAATTGTAAAACCCAGTATAGTCGTATCTTTAATTCGGGGACGAATTATTGTTTTTAGAGGGGAAGAATTGTAAAACCCGTATTTAAAAATCAGAATATTTAAATACGCGGTTTAATATTTATAAACTATATAAATATTAATTATTAGACAGAGATATAAACGCAGAAATTAAATATGCAATCTCAGTTTATTTAAATACTATAAATATTACAGTTTATTCAGAAAATAATTATCTAGTCCCAGAAAATATTACAGATGAATTATTATTTTACAGAAATAATCAAACGTTAATATTAATACGCACGCTCAGTTTTAGTAAAATATTATAAATTAAGTATTCCAGAAATAAATATAAAAATGTCAGAAAATTATACGCAAGTATTTTTACGTAAGTATTTTACTCAGAAAGTAAATATTACGAAATTCCGAACCACGAGCTAAAAACAGGGACATCGAAAATAATTAACGAAATGAAAGTTATATAAACAAAAGGGCATTGGGCCGGGTTTTTCTTAAAAAAAAGAAAAAAAGAGAAGAAAGTGTAATTGGGCTTTAGGCCCGGTTTTTCTTTAAAAAAAAAGGGAAAAAGAGTGATGGGTCGGCCCATTTGAGTACAAAGAAGAAAAACGGGATTACCCCCTTCTCCCACATATCACTCGGAAGAAAAAAAAAAGAAAACAAGAAAGCTGCTAGGGTTTTATGCCGCCAAGAAAAAAAAAAAAAAAAAAAAAGGGGGGAAATAAAACCGTCATCTTCTTCTATGCCTCCTTTCTTCCGACGAGCAAACATCAAGAAAACAGAAAACATTCGTGGTTGATGTCGTTGATTCCTTATTTCCCCCACGCAAGCCAAGGTAACCCAAATCGCGTTTTTTTTATGTTTCATTCTGTTGATTCAAATCACGAATCCAAATCAGTTTGGTGGTCGGGTTCGTTTGATTCCAAGAAAACCGAGACCAATGGGTCTCGGTGTGCTGTTTTGAGGCCAACCGCGGCCAGGGGGCACGCTGGTGGTGGCTGTGATGTGCGGCCGCAGCCAAAACCCGCAACCGAGGGTGTATGTTGGTTAACAGTGGGAAGAACGACCCAACGTGGGGGTTTTGTTGCCAGACCTGAATCAAAATACGAGCAGGGGGCGTTTGGGACTAGTTCACAGAAAGGGGGGTGTTTGGGACTGCGAACAGTGGGGGTTGTACTAGCAGGGGGAACCATATAGCTAGCAGTGGGAACCACTGCACAGGCAGGGGGAAATTATAACAAGCAGGGGGAACTAAATAACAGGCAGTGGGAAATGTTAAAAAGCAGGGAGAAAAATATAAAGGCAGTGGGAACTGCTAGAACTTAGACAATCATTTTAAAAGAGTTTTATAAATAAAATTAATTGTTGATTTTATTAATTTAATTAAAAAAATTATATCGATATTGTTTTATCTTGTAAATTATTTTAAAACATAGGATTTATTAAGGATTTAATTTTCTGGGAAGTTTATTTGGAAAACCTTTCTAATTTTAGAAACTTTCTAATTATAGCAGGTTACGAGTTATAATAATATAGTAAATACCAGAACACAATATAATATGGTGACCAGAAATACAAGATATATAATAACCAGTAGACAGTTAAAGAAACAGCCGGGTTTATCGGAAATACATCAGATAATCAGATTTATCAGTTTATACGCAACCAGTGAAATAATACGAGAACACACAGAATGAATTAAGAATAGTAATAAATAGTTAATATCAGTAATAATAAATGGATATCAGTTAACGTATTTTCGCATCCATTATTTATGTAGTATCCGTGAAGTCAGAGTCGATCCGTCAGCTTTCATTCTTATTTCATTACTGGACACGAGGTACGGATTTCCGTCCTTTCAGTAAGGACTTCCTTTCTATGCATGATTAGGATTCCCCGTCTTCAGCCAAATGTTTTTCCCCAGTATATGTTTAAGTTTATCAGTAAACATGTTAATAACTAAATAAATTGCCTGAGCATTATATACAAGCACGACCAGTTTATGTACTAGTTACGGAGGTACCGTAACCACGGCACTAGAGGCACCGGTGTCGTGACTCACATGCAGGAGAGTGATATCCTGCATCGTCCCACTCAGCTCAGCTTGGCCATTTTATTAGTATTATTAGTGGGGCGTATGGATGCATCCTAGGCTTATATGTGTTACAAGTTATCAGGGTGAATGTGGTGTGTGCTCTACATCCTTCACATTGGAGCTGATCCCTCCACCCAACACAGTTATTCAGAGGTCACCCCTCTATTGCATGACGAGGTCACCCCTCCAGTTATTCATGCACGGTTGTAACAACACGTGACCTATATAAGCTCTGGCAAATAAAATACAGTAATGTATGTTTTCAGAATTAATAGTTATATTTCAGTATCAGTATATATGAACCAGGTTTCTCAGATTTTTATGCAGAGTTCTACCACATGTTACATATCAGTCTTACAACTTCAGTATTATATCGCCTGTTTCATTCAGTATATTCTTATCATGCTTTATATCCGTTCACTGAGCGTTATGCTCAGCCGTAGTTCCTTTCATGTTCTAACGGCAGGTACACCAGGACGCTTTTAGGATTCTAAGAGCATGTGCATTTGGATGGAAGCTATCCAAACTTCTTACTTTATGCATTTCTTACATTACTCCGCTTATTTGGACATTGTTTAGTCCTTTTATTCAGTATTTTATTTTTCATGTTTTGGGCTTATGTTTGGATTGCCGATGTTTGATTCCGGTATTTCCTTTATGGTCAGTTAATGTTTTAGGACATTTACCTTATGCTTTGATGACACGCCATAAATACACGTAACGGTCCACTTATCCAAGTGGGGTGTTACAAATAGTACTTCAATGCTTGAGGAAGTGAAAACTTGGCTGATCAAGTGTTTATCCATGAAAGTTATAAGTGAAGCTGCATACACTCTTGGAATTAAGATCACACGAGATAGATCTAAGAGGTTGTTGTCTTTAAGTCAAAGTGTTTATTTTGATAAAGTTCTAAAGAAGTTTAGAAAGGATAATTCCAAGAAAGTATTTGTTCCAATGCAAGAAAAGCCGAACTTAAGTAAAAAGCAAGGTGCAATCACACCTAGTCAGGTGAAACGCATGTATTGAGTTCCCTATGCTTCAGAAATTGGTTCTATCATGTGTGCGGTAAGATGCACTAGACCTAATGTTACGTTTGCATAAAATCTGTGTAGTAGATTCCAACAGAAACATGGTGAGAAGCATTGGACTGCTGTTAAGACCATTCTTAAGTATATTAGGAATACTAAAGATATCGAACTTGTTTTAAGACGGAAAACGAGCTTCGCATTAAAGGTTATATCGATGCAAGTTTTCAAACCGACATGGACGATAATAATCCCAAACTAGGTATGTGTTTGTGCTTAATGATGGAGTCGTGGACTGGAAGAGTAGTAAGCAAAGCATTACTTCAATGTCCTCTACTGAAGTTGAATATGTTGCTGCTGCTGAAGCTGCTATGGTGGTTGTCTAGATAAGTAAGTTTATTAGTGGTTTTGCGGGAGTCATGCCAACTAATAATGAACATATGAAAACGTTGTGCAATAATTCTGTAGCAATTTCCATCGCCGATGATCCTGAAATCATGCGGGGTGATAGATATTATCAAAGGAGATTTCACTACATTCGAGAAGTTATCGAAGATGGTGAAATTGTCATTAACAAAGTTCACACAAATGAAAACATCGCAGATCCTTTCATGAAACCAATGCCTTTGAAAAAGCATTTTGAGCATGCTGAGTCTATTGATCTTGTTCGTTCTGATAGTCTCATTAAATTTTTGATAATTTATTTTATGTGTTTGTCTGGACAAGGGATGTTTAAGTAGTTGTTATCAATAAATGAATTAATTTTTGTTGGAATAATGTTTTCATTTCTTAATAATTGTATCTTATATTTTCATGTTTAATCCTTGAATGTACTATCTGCACGTAGTGTATTATATATATTCTAAATTTCCATTGTCAATCATTAGTATGGAGTATTATTGAATTTTAAGACAAATATGCGGGTTGGTTGTATTTTAGAAATACATAAAGATGATTCTTCTAGACTCATAGGTTATTCTATGTGGTTGAATAATTGGAGTACCCCCAACCGTGTAGTTTTCTTTATGGATCGACGTCATCAAGAATTTACGCATATGGTGAGTATTGTTATCCTTAGATTTGAGATGCAAGTGGATCTTTGCATGGATGGATTGAATTTATTGATTTTAAGTATATGCTGAGTTAGTTAAATGATAGTTATAAAACATATTTTAAAAGTGTTTATTACATGTGTAAAAGGTACTTGTAGTTAAAATAGGATTTTATGATACATATTGGGCCCCTCGTGGGATTGATCGATGTTTGCATGGCCGTGCTCAGATGGTAGTTAAGAAGTTTCTTATTACATTTAGTAATATTGATTAATCGTTGAAACGAGAAACATAATTGTTAATCTACTGAAATGACATATTATAAATATTCATGATTAACCGTATCAGTAACAAATGGGATGCAGTATTGTTGTTTAAATTACAATTAAGGTTGAGCTAGTTTTCCAGAAATCGAACTCATGTACTTTTGGGAGCATTAATAGTGTTTCAAGACTATCTGTCAATGTTAGTGTTAAATTACGCTATGATGGAGACTTTCGCAAGTTAGATCTATTGAAATGTGCGTAAGTCATAGTTAGTACTTGATACGGCCGAGAGTAAGTGGGTCTAAGGGGTCACACACTTAGACATCGAGATCATCTTTTATTAAAGTATATAATAAATATGGCCATATTATATTTAATTTGATAAAAGTTAATACTTAACAGTAATTAATTAATAAGTTAAAAGGTTTCACAAGAATTAATTAATAAGACTTAATACTTTAAGGTAATTATTGTAATTACATAACTAAGTATATAGAAAGTCAAAAAGTCAAACCAAAGACACCACAAGGGGTGTTTCGGCCGACTATAGAAAACGAAAGGGAAGAAAAATCTTTTGGGCTCTAAATGGTTTATTACTTGGAGGTTAAGTTGTAATCTTTCCCATAAATAAACCTAAGGCTCAACTATACAAACAAGGGGATTTGATTCATTGTTTAATAGCATTAAACAAAACTTTTCTCCCCTCTTTCTTTGGTGAAGTCGAGGCACAAGGAACCCAAAATGGTTTTTGGGGTTTGATTACTAAATCAAGATCTAGCAATCAAATGTGATTGATTGAGGTGTTGTGTGGACTATCTTGAAGAAGATCTAATTTGATCTTTAGGTTATTGGTGATTGATTATTGGTGTATTGGAATTAGAGTTTGGCTGGTTGATTGATTTTTGGTTACGTGATCATCTGTTCTTAGACTTAAGGTATGCTTTCTTTATCTTTATGTTAGTTACATTATCTCTTGATGAATGAATATTTGATTCATATGGTTGTTAAATTCCAACATGATGTCTAATAAGTCATACTCCTCTTATCTTTCCAACCCATTAACCATGAAAAATGTTTGTGACGGTTAGATCTTTTTGTAATATTTTCAAACATGTCTAAAACAAACCTAATTTTCAGTTCCTAATGAGATTCCCCCTCGATGGATTTTAATCCTAACATGAGCAGTGGCTAAAAACGACCTTCCTAGTATCATTGTTTCATTAGGCTTACCATACATATCAATAACCATAAAATCAACAAAAAAAATAAATAGTTATCAATCCTAATTAATATATTTTCTGTCATTCCTAGGGGTGTTATCTTTCACATGTTAGCCATTTCTACTACTAATTATTGGCTTTAAGATTACCTAAGCTCAATTTACCAAACATATTCTTAGGAATCACATTAAGACTGTAATCCGCTAAAGCATTGGTAGTAATATTACTTATGGAATAAGGAATATAAAAAACTTTCCTGTTTTGGGTTCCTTAGGTGGCATATGGCACAGTATGTCACTAGAAAATTCTCCACTCCTATCTTGCTTCTTCTTACCATTGATGACCAAACATTGAGATTTTTCCTTTTTTCCACATCAATATCCTTTTCTAGTTTGTTTAGTTGGGTTTCTAGCCTTTTGAGAGACATAGTCTAATTTATAAGATTAGTGTCATATTTCTCATGCAAACTCTTCATTTTCTCCTCCATTATTGCATTCCCTATGGCAGATACCTCCAACTCAAAAGCTCACCTAATCTTGGCCTTCTTCCCCCTAGGAGGTTGTTTGTTTTTTACTTCTGTTAAGTATCCTGGTGGTCCTACACGATATTTTTGTTCCCTTCAATGAATGGACGATCATATTTTGCATATTTGACCTCTTCAACCTTCATGATTTCCCATATTTAGGGCAATCCTTATCTAGATGGGTACCTCCGTATATATCACAATCGACTTGAATTGAGTGCACATTCTCCTTCAATTTCTTCAATTCACGGCCAAGGTTGTATAGCTTACTAGTAATGGTAGCCAAACTGTCATAAATGTTACCCAAGTTCTTCATCCTCGATCCATCATGCCACCTTAGCGAGTGGTCTTCCCTTTCTTGTATTGTGGTCAAAGCATCCTTTGAAGTCATGCTAGAAATATCACCTTGTGAATCCAGAGTCTAATGAGTGATGCTATCCAACCCCTTGGAGGTGTACCTTTTGATGCACATGTAAAACGTTAGTTAGACAATTATATAATAATTCATTATACATATCCATGCTTGGTATAATGTCTCACCACCCTCCTACTTGAAACTGTTAATCTTTTCAAGTAATTTATCCATCTTGAAGGCGGGAAATATCTTTTAATGCATTTCTTCTTAAATTCTTCCCAAGTGAGGATCGATCGAAATGGTAGGCGATCCAACCATCTCTTCGCGGCTCCAATCAAATTCATATGGAATAGTCACAGTAGAATAGAATCCTGCGAGACATCTGGAACATATAAAAGGCTCATTGTATCAAAGAACTTGTCCACATGTTTATGAGCATCTTCATCAGGGATTTCATAAAACTGGTCATTTCGCAATTCCTTTATATAATCACCGCATACCTCAAATTCACTTTCTTATCAATCTCTGGTATGGCCACGTCCGGTGCATGGTCTTCACGAATAATGGCCAAGTACTGCAACATTGTGAGCTTTTTTATATCTACTTTCGACATCTTTCTTATTCAAAAACAAGTTAACATAATACAAACTAAAACTAAAAATTATCTCCCCGGCAGCGGTGTCAAAAGCTTGATACGTCTTTTATTTTAAAATATTTTTATATCAGTTTTTAAATTTACAAAACTCGTTCTACCGACGACGCACTAACATGCAGATAACTCGATCGTGTGAAGTATTTGAATGCTAAATCTGAGGTCTTCCAATTAGCTAAGGATGATCTAGTTTTAGTTTGATTTGTCACAAAATTAATAATATTAATTAAAACTAAAACAAGAAATAAATCGATAAGGGAAATGTACTGGCTTAGCTACTATGTTATTATCTAATTGTGATTTATGTTATCTATGTATTAAATAAACTGAAGAGATATGTTATGCGACATGATAAACATGGCTTGGACTCCTAACTATTACAGATAGGAACTCAAGTTAAGGAGTATACTACATAAACTACTAATAACCTAGTTTTTTTATGTTTAACTATTTACTAGTCATAATATCAGCAAGCATATTTGGTCAATAGTCCTTGCCTTATGTCTTCTAAATCTCAAATACCGTATTTCGGAACTAGCCATGTAAAAAGTTAACCGTGATTAAACCACAACTACCCATATAAACTAATCATTCAAAACCTCCCGCGAGGCTTCTTGTATTTTATAAGTAAATAACTTATTAAAGGCAGTGATCGTTAAATCCCCACACTAAGAACAATTTCCAACACGTTCCTAGTAAATCCCTTCCTGAAGTTACCAATGGTCAACTCCTATACATCCCGTATAGGACAATAGAAATCTTATAATAAGCCAGTACTAACAAAACACAAGGTTTGCATAACAGACATATGAATACCCTAAACAGTTAAAGGCATGACCTAAACAAAAATCATCATAACTAGGCTAGCACAAATGTGCTTTGCTACTCATAGTAATAACGCAACAAGAAATAATAATAATAATGGTCATATACATCATGAAAATCTTACACTGTTCTTGAAAACGAATGATTAAGACAATTATTGCTAGAATACAATTTCTCCTTTACAGTGGTGGAACCTGATAAAATTCTGACCTTTAGATTCCTCCAAAATCAACCTAAAACCTACTAAGTTGTTGTGTATGAAAGTGTACGTTGAACTAAGGAAGAAAGGCCTTCTATTTATACTATTCGGACCACATGACGTTGATGATATTACAGTATATGTCGTAGGGACATTATAGAAACTTTCCTTTTGAAATTAAGTTTTCTACTACGTAAAGGGGATAAGGGCCTACCTCGTATGTCTTCAATATAGTAATTCCTTTCTGGCCACACATGATCTACGGTGTAGGAGGAACAATCACCTACGTCGTAGATAAACATTCTTCATTAAGGCTTGACCTTATCACCTAGTGTATATTGTCAGCCTTTTAACACCTACGTCATAGACTATTGTAGGACCTACCCTGTAGGGCCTTTGAAATGGGAATCTCTGACATCTTCGTACCTAAAACGTAGGTCTAGAATTTATCTATGATGTAGGCGCCTTTGTAATCTTGTGCTTGGCGCCTTTTTCTTATCAAATTCCACCATTTACCCTCGTTTTCTGCTACTTGCTTAATTTTACCTACAAAACATCAAGTACATGAATGTTTGCAATATTGGGTGTTAGTTAGCACTAAATTGAGCATAATTGAAGGGGTATTATGGTAAAAAGCATTTAACTATTGTTGTTATCATAAATGAAAAACAGTTGAGAAACTTCACAACAAGAATAATAAATAAGAATACTGGAATACAACCAACCTCAACATTCATCTAACCGAGTTATCATATAACACCATAACTTCATGCATTAAATATAATACACTTTTCAATATATATGCTTTTTTTCCTCTAGTAAAAATAAACACACAATCAAAATACCTAGATTTTACACCAAGAACATACATACATGGGTGTGATGGCTTTACCTAGCCCGCCTACATTTTGGAGAATTGATCATGGAAATGCATATGTACTTGGGGGGATTTTACTTATGTTAATCATACTATTGTCAGTAGCGGTGTGTATAGAATGGGTGCGTCAGTTATGTATGAGTGGTGGGGGTCGACATGTTGAAATTGGTGTCAATTCTATGAAGGTCGCTCGTGCTTCGCACAATGATGATGGTCAAACAAATGTTAGCCCCAAAACTCTCGTGATCATGGCTGGAGATGAAGTTCCGACATACTTGGCAACACCAACCGATACTATTGATATTAGTCATCAACGTCAATGAGAAAAGTATATGTTGTTGGTTTGTTCTAAGATCTTAAATTTCAAATAATAAAAGGCTTAGTATTTAATTCCCCCACTTTTTTTAATATGTATGTACAATATAATCATAGTGAATTCGCATAGATACATTATAAAATCATTATAGCTTACTGCCTCATTTGTTATAAATCATCAAAATTGTCGGGTATTTACCAATAATTTAAGATGTTGTATTTTTACTTATGTGGTCTGGTAACCGTGTCAATGTCATCATACTAAGGATAAATGTAATTATGACCGCGATCACCCCACCCACTATAGCGACATCTTAGATTTCTTTCCTTAAAATATTTTGCATGACCAAGTCCTTGTAACAAGGCGACCACGCTATCCACGAAAAATATACTTTACTTAAACAAAAATATACTCCACAAATACAATTTATTAAACACACACTCACGTACAACATTCACAAACAATTCAATAAACAAATGAGATGACCCAGTCGAGTAAACAATTAAGTCGCCCATTTTTTCTTAAAGAACGCGTCTGGTGAGAAAGTCGTAAAGAGGGTGGGGATGCCTTCTATGAGGCGGCCCAACGGATGATTGATCATCCATTACAAATGTCTAAATCCAAACCAAAATTTATATAAACTCACTTAATATGTAAGTACGAATTACAATTTTAGAATCAATCGTAGGATCATGGAATTCCTTGGCGGTCCGATCTTGCAATTTTACTAATATTTTTAATCTCCCTTACTAAGAGGGTGTTTGGGATTGCTTATTGAAAACAGATTATTCATTTTGAAAATAAATAATCAAATAATCATCATTTTGAAAACGTCATTCTAGAATATAATGTTTGGATTTGATTATCCTGTTTGAAATCGTAATTATCAGATAATCAGTTTTTTGAGTGTTTGGAAAATTTGATTATTTGATTATTTGATTATTTAATAAGTAAAATGAATAAAATAAACTCATTTTAGCTTTTCTCCATTTTGAAAATGAAATAAGTAGTTCCTTACTTACTTTTTCTAAACTCCATTTTAGAAGTTTCTAAACGCAAATAATCACTTTTTCCTTTTATTATCCAAACATAGTTTTAACTTATCTCTATTTTGAAAATGAAATAAGTAGATAATCTAGTTACAAACGCAATCTCAAACCCCCCTAAGAGCTATCTATTTAAGATGGTTTTCTTTAATATGTATCCACAAATAATATATGTCTATAAATCTTTTCTTTTAATAAGAACATTGATGCAGTTTTCATAAATAGTGTTTGTAGTTACATATCAATTTCATAAATGATTCCATAATCAAATCTAAATGACGTTTGTGTATATAAGAAAATTTCATCTAAATCTCTTCGTCCCGCAGCAGAGCGCGTGTAGAAGATTCCTTGTTCTAATCGTAATGCAAACCTCGATGTGAGATCAAATATAAAGTTTGATCAACTTACAAAACCTAAAATAAACTATATCTATTTCAGGTTGAACAATAGCGTTACTAAAAAGTGAAATGTTGAAAAATCAACTTATAAAAATATAGGCATTGTAGAATACCAACAAGCATAAGTAACACTAAAAAATTAAAATTACAATTTTACAACAATGTATGCATTTTGTATAAAACCAACAAACATAATTAAAACTAAGACATAATTAATATTATATTTAAAACGCCTCATTACTATAATCTACAAACAAAAGAACATAATGTAGAAGCCTTCTCTAGCCATGCATTTTATACTACACCAACAAGCATAATTAAAACATAATTAATAATATATTTAAAACACCCCATCACTATAATTTACAAAATAAGAACATATTTTACAAGCCCACTCCAGCCATGCTCTAGTCATGCATTCTGTACAATACCAACAAACATAATTAATATAATATTTAAAACACCCAATCATTATAATTTACAACCAAAAGAACATATTGTACACGCTCACTTCAGCCACGCTCCATCCATTCAATGTGTACAACACCAACAAACATAATTCACAAATAAAACACCACATCACCATAATTCACAAATAAAACAACACAATTTACAAGCCCAATCCAGCCTATTTTTGTTCCTTTTGTACAAAGCACACTCCGTCAATCACGTATCTATACATACCACATTTTTCATTTTCAATGTGTTCTTTGTTTGTATGAAGATGATTGTTCAATGTTATAATTGAACCCACTAGGGTACTTGTGTGCTGACCATTATTCACGGAGGTTTCTAGGTCTCTACGCCCTCACGATCCACCCGAATAGTCAGAAGCTTGTTACTCCTCTTATAGGTCACTGATAATATTGTCTCTTATTCGTTCGAAACCATTACGTGTCTCAGGTTCCTCCGTTTAGCGTCTTCCTTGTCGCCTAGGGGGCGCCGTGACAAACCTTCTTGCTCAGCGTTAAAGTTGAGTCGAGATTGTAAGCTTCTTCCCTGATCAACTCTCATCCTTGTAGTGATGAGTGGGACGAGAGCTTTAAAGTTCCGAGCAAAGTAATCTTCGATTTTTTCCTCTCTTACAGGGATGATCGTGTCATCCTCTGTCTCTACGTTAGGCTGGCGCAGAGCTTACTTTTGTGGTGGTGGTGGTAGTACTCTTGATTCAGGGGTTCCCATGGCCACCATCGGCGCGGGGATTGCGAATGGCGAGTTAGCCCCGCGTGGAGGCTGGTTTTCCGTGTTTCGATTGTTCGTCCCACTGGTATCTCAGGGGTCGACTGAGTAGAGACAATGGGTGCCTCATTCGATTGCGTCTTCTTGTTCGTCGAGCTTCGATTGGCAGAAAACGTTCTGGTTTTAGTCATGTTTCATAGTTTAGTGTAGGGTCACACAGATTGCACCAATTTATTGATACAAAAGTTGATGGACCACGTCTGACCTGACTTAGGTGTAATTCGGGTATTGGGACTCTGGTTCTTGTACCAAGTGAACTTGTGATGAAGACCCTGCACACTAAAGAAAAGACACTGTTAGGCTTATCGTAGAATTGTATCCCACGACTAGACTCTGGCGTGAGAGTAAGTAATCAGTTTATGATTAGATAATCGGCGAGGGTTTAGAGATTGTGTCAACCGTACCATTTGCGCAACCTAGGGGAATCCTTCTATAGCCGATGAAACCCTAATTGGGCTTACCGAATCGTGCGGCCTAAGGAAGATATAATTACCATATACACCATGATTCTTATCATCAAAATAAGGAGAGTGTATATCCTCTTGACTTAGATGAATCATAGTCTTAGTTAGACTATAACTCTGTCTGACTCTGACCGTGTGCGGCCAGAGCGTGGCCTATATGAAACCGCGTGCGACAATCATTCATAGGGCCTCATGAGCCTAAGACACTATCTATTTAATCCATTCGTACTGGATTGGATACGGGTAGTACTCGTAGATCGGGATTATGGCCCGACTAGGGACTATACGTCATCATCTAAAAAACGCAGTAAGAGAATAGAGTTTCTTATGGTTGAGAAACCCTAAAATCGGTTGACAATCATAGATAAACAACACACGATTTAACATAGCATAGCAAGAGAATAAAAGATAGAAGATATAATCACCAAACACATATGCATGATTAATGAAAATAAGTAAAAAAATGTTCTTCAATTGATATAGATGAGAGAATAGAGTTTCTTAAGGTTAAGAAATCCTAAAATCGACTGACAATTGTTGCTCCAAGCTAACTCTAAAATTCTACACGTATGTTATTATTACAAAAGGGTTCTATATACAGAGTTTGGGTTGCACGGTGTCGTATGTTAATCGCGACGCCGTCAGGCCCACCGAATCTTCCATGAGCTTCTAAATTCAGTTGGTTGCGATGTCGTCATAGTTAATGCCCGACGTCGTCTGGTCAATCTTTACGATGACGTCATATGTTATTCACGGCCTTCCTTGTGATTTTGAAATTCATGCATTCTCAACTTGGTCTCTTCTATACTTGCTCCAATAGCTTTGAAATTTCTAAAAAAAACACCTCCAAAACCATCCAAATGCTCCAAGTGCTTCCAAATTGCTTAAAAAAAAGATTAAAACGTTTATAAGGCATGTTTGAACAAATACCGAGGTAAAATGACACCTAAAAGGTGTATAAATGACTGACACCTCATCAATAACCTAAATTCAAAATTATGATAATTAAAAACCATTATGGAGGCTAGAAAAAGTTCAATATAGACCCTATTTTTAACATAAACTCAACCAACCAATCACAACCATTCATTCTTTTTATCTAACCAAAAGAATCTATTTTTTTTAAATTAAATATCTCACAAACCGTTAATCGTTATGGAAGACGAAACATACCATCGTGACGAGAATTAAATCATCTTTCTAACGAGGGGCACATGTATATACTTTCGACGAACTTTTTTTTGATTTTTTTTTCTCAATCACGTAAGTGAAAATCATATATGATTCGTATCAAAAATCATATATGATTTTCAGAATCATATATGATTCGTGATACGAATCATATATGATTTCTGAAAATCATATATGATTTTCTCAGACGTGACTTAAGAAAAAAATCGAAAAAAAGTTCGTCGAAAGTATATACATGTGCCCCTCGATAAAAAGATGATTTAATTCTCGTTCTAATGGTGTATTTTTTTTCGTTTGACGATTTATCGTTTGTGAGATATTTAATTTTTAAAAAAGTAGTAGGAAGTGTTTTTTTTTTTAAATAGGTTATTGTGATTGGTTGATTGAGTTTATGCTATTTTAGGGGTGTACATGAATCTTAACTCGATGGAGGCTTTTAAGATCGCGATTAACATAATATATTCTCTTATTTCACAAGTAACATGTTTATAACAGTTAAATTTGCATTAGATATGTAAACCTTTAAATTAGTATGAACTTATTCAACCAATCATAATCATTCATTTTTTTTAAAAACCACTTCCTACCACTTTTTAAAAAATCAAATATATCACAAACGGTAAATCGTCAAACGAAAAAAATACACCATTGCAACGAGAATTAAATCATCTATCGAGCGGCACATGTATATACTTTCGACGAACTTTTTTTTCATTTTTTTTTTCTAAAGTCACGTTTGAGAGAATCATATATGATTCGTGACGAATCATATATGATTCTTTTATATGTGACTTAAGAAAAAAAATTGAAAAAAAAGTTCGTCGAAAGTATATACATGTGTCCCTCGATAGATAGATGATTTAATTCTCGTCGCGATGATATGTTTTGTTTTACTCACGATAAACGGTTTGTGAGATATTTAATTTTAAAAAATGAGTTTTTTTGTTACATGATAAAAATGAGTAGTTGTGATTGGTTGATTGAGTTTATGCTAAACTAAGAGTTTATGTTAAACTTTTTCCTATGACATAAAAAGAGCAAACAATGCACTTTGTTTATAAGATTTCTTTCACATTTGTTGTTTAAATCAAAATAAATAATAGTTAACATATCAATACATTCTTAAAGAACACATGTTCTTGCAGCAATACAAATTAGACATACATGTCGAGTATGTGCATAAACCAATGCTTGTTCTCTCGTGCACTTGTCATGCAAAAACAATACGACATGAGTAACTCAAAGTTTCTGAATGCATCATCTGGTCAGATAACCTTAATTCGTGGTACATTTTTTAAAACAAAGATTGAATTATGAAAACCCTAATTTCAATAGTCATATGGTCATGGTGTTTGATCAAGAAACCGATTTAGCATTTAGTTAAACTTAGATTAAGATTAAACTTATCATCTTAAATTATGACTTAACAAACAACACCTAAATTTAACCTATAAACAAGCCTACATAAGTCATAATTTAAGATTTATAGGTTAATGCTTTTGATTATGAGAGAATCAAAACAAAAGATTAAACAAATGTTAGCATGAGGGACATGATGAGAGTGAGAGATAACAAAGTTTATAATTAATCTAGCAAGTGGCTAATGCTTTAGAATATTGATATGTTTTTTATGACTTGTAAGATTTGTATAAATTTGAAGACTCGGGATTTTTAAATGGGTGTTGCACAAACAAATTGTTAAGCTAACTCGAGTTACATCGTAAATCATAAAAAATAGGATAATATGAAAATTTTTTAAGGTTGCACATAGCAATAATATATTAATATGGCTGTTTTGAAATTATTTTACACTTCGTGACTTTAAAATAGGTGTAGCACGTGTCACACCTAACACGTATGTGACTCCGCCCTTGAATTTGAATATATTTTGTTATGAAAAAGGAGGGGTTTTAATTCATTTTGGAAGCCCCACATCATTGTTGTTAAGTCTCTCCCACTTTATCTAACTAATCTCCTGGTAACTTTATCTACATTTATGTCTCTCATGTTTATTTATGTGTGGTCTTCTTTAGTGCTCAGTATCATCATTGTCATTATCCCATTTTTGGTAGCATCTAGCTAGTGGTGTAGGTGAGACTACGTAAGATGTCATAGCATGTTAAAAAGCTAGCTTGTCAAGAAGCAAAAACCTACTTGTAGTCAAGTCAAGCTGGTTAGACTTTTTACGCGGATTGACGTAAGTAATCTCGATCTTCCTTGATGCTTGCCAAGCTTGAAATAGACCAAGCTCAATTAATGTGTTCACACTGGCGGACCTAGGAGGTTCTGGAAGTAGATTCAAGGATGCATAAGACGTTATGAATTTTTCTTGCGTAGTGTAAAATTATACATGTTAACATATCGGGTGTTTCTCTAAAATGAGCTAGATAGGTCTTTAGTCTTGGTATTGAGTCCGCCAACGTGTGTTCATATATATGAACCACGTTATGTGACTTCTAGCTCAAGCTGGTAACATTTTGAACAAGTGTCGTCAAGTGTAACGATGTTTATAAGTGTGACGATGTTACTAGTATGTTGCTATGAATGTCGGGCCTATAAAAGGTTAGCTAAGAATCAATGTTTAGACAAGATAAATCATGGAACATAGGATTCGAATGAAGAAAAACCAATCATGTTCATGTGAACATAAATTTTACTACATTTTATTGTCTTAGGCAAATAATTGAAACTTTGAAACAATCTGGCAACATGCTGTACCAAACCCATTAATATTAGTACTAGTTTAGAACTCGTGTAGATGCCTAAAGCAAACGTTCGAACCATTTGACGATCAAGTAAACTCGCGCGATACAAACCTCTAGCTAGTGCATGAAGTCTTGTTGTTTGATTACTACCTCTTCCGTCTCATAATTATTGTCCATCTTTTTAAAAATAAGAGAGAGAAAACTATAATAATGCACGAGCGTGTGATGATTAATGATAAGCTTAAGACAGCCGTTTTGATCCTAATGCAGTAACCAAAAGTTTATGTATAGAAAATAGGCATAGAAGAATCCAAAAAAGCTGTGCATATATCAGCCAAGACGTGTGCACTGTACTCACGAGTGGCTATGCACGTGAGCAGTGCTAAAGATTACTGTAGTAACAAACAACATTGGAATGAGGAACCTGAATGAATCATCAAAAAACCTTTAGTTTCAAAAAGAAAACACTAGCTTACATATGGATTGATGTTTTCTTTAATAAAATGTCACTTTCACTATCCTCCAAATCATGTTTTATACATATAAAGGGTTTCAGATATGCGTGCAATAGTTGCAGTCGCACAAAACTTCTGTTTAGTCATACTTTTATTATTTATTAGTTTCGTATATAAAAAAGTAAAATAAAGTAACACCCGATGTCGTTTTCTACGAGTTATGGATCCTAATACCGTCTAGGAAGGTTAAAGTGTAGACAGCCATATCCTTACTTAAGGTAGAGAGGCTGATTCCGGTTCTATCAAAGATAAAAAACGACCTCCCGCCTTGCAAGGAGTGAAGCTGGTTCGATTCTATCAAAGATAGTTTCATATGTAAATACATATAATATTAACATATACGAGTCATATAATTTATTTTAGAAATGTAATAAAGTCTCTTTGTTGTTTTCATTTAGGGCCACCAAAAATTATGAGACGTCGTTCTATAAAAAAGACATTGATTAGTATTATTAGTGTACCATATTCCTCATAGCCTTTTGCTTTGATTCCCTCTACTTTAACTTTTGAAATTGTAAAAAGGAAATTTGTGTATAATACCAACAAAACAAAACATTGATACCTTTTCTGGAATCCTAGGTTGCTCCTCATTTTTTCAGAAAAGAAAAAGTGTTTCAAAACACCAAATAATAAGGTGTCTCTCAGCATTTCTTTAACTTTTGGGTCAAACCATTTATGGCTTATAAGGCTTATTAGTACACCCATGCTCCCACCAAAAACTTGACTGACCACTGGTGAGTTCTTGGTTTGAGTCAAGTGTTTCTTGAACTCATTCTGTTGGTTATAGTGGTAAAGTCGTAAACCGCAACAAAGGCGTATGCATAGTGCATAAAAAATGTCTCATCGACTAAGTGGTCGTGGGCTTAATTACAGCTAGGACAATGACGTGCAGTATGGGTGTGTGAGTTTGATGCTCCGATAAAAAACTTTCATCGTTTTTCTATCTAGGATCGCGAATAAGTTGATTAATTGGACACAAACAGAGCTATTAGATTATTCTTTTAACAAAAAAACTAACAGCTCTAAAAAAGCTTTAAAAAAGCTCTTACCAAACGGATATACGCAAAACAGAATAAACTTTAAATGGGTATTTTGAACAAGAAAGTTGGTTACCGACTTGCCGGAAATGAAAAAATTGCTTTATATAAAAACTTGTGGTAAAAGAAGGCAAAACTGTTAGCTTATGGACAGTATTCGACAATGGTTATCGACAGAAAAAAAAAAGAAGATTAAAAATGAAAAAGTTGAAAAAAAGACATGTAGATATGATGTGTCACCTTCTTTCTCTTAGACTCCTGTTGTCCATCATCACCTCAGATAAGATTATAGGCGATGACATTGACTCCGTACCAGATGAGGCAGTTGTAAATGAAGTTGTAGTTGTGGTTGTGGTTGTGGTCGGGGTTGTATTTAAAGAGGACGTAGGCTCGTTGTCAGTGAAAGTGTTGGTAATATCATTAAAATCCCAATCTGTCAAATAACTAGGCTTTGTCGTGACAGCGCTGATTTCAACATCACCTGAAAGCATTGCAATCACGCGAGACATTGCTGGTCTTAATGATGGTGATGCTTGAACACAGATAAGAGCCACACCTATCATACGACTAGCTTGCTGCTCGTCAAAACATGTCAAGGATGGATCTATGAGGTCCAACGGCCGACCAATTTCGTATAGACTCCATGCCTGGAAATACCATAAAACTTAATTGATTATTGCAGAGATAAAATTAAAATACGTGTTCTCATTGTGGAAAAACGTGCATGACGATTATACAAGAAATGTGTTAATCTCAAATGGGTCGAAATCAACAAGTTTAGGCGTTTAGCTGAAAGAAAACGGGTCAAATTGGTTGAAAGTTGCCACAAGTCTAATTTTTACGCGTGCAATATCCTAACTGGCTCCTTGCGATGATATAATATTACTGTTTCGATATATTCATATCTAACGCATAAATAAGTTTGAAATATTTCATATTGGGCAGGTGAACCCAACATGTAACAAAAATGACCTGTCTCAACCGATTACTAATTCCTAGTTATCTTACCCATTGTAGAAGATACTTTTGCTCAGAATCTACTTTCTCATCATAATTTGGTCTCCCACTAAGAATCTCGAGACAAACAACTCCAAATCCAAAAACATCAGCCTTTGATGTTAGATGCCCACGCATTGCATATTCTGGTGCAAGATAGCCACTAAATAGGAGCAATTATAAAGGATTAGCTGGTTACTTAACAAGACAAACTTAGAACACGTCTTTATAAAGAGAAGGAACTTACATAGTTCCTGCAACCCGTGTACTCATGTGGGTTCTTTTATCATCATATAGTTTTGCTAATCCGAAATCTGATATTTTGGGGCATAATTCTCCGTCAAGCAAGATATTACTTGCTTTGACATCCCGATGCACAATTCTAGGCCTTGATTCTTCATGCAGATAAGCTAGTCCCTTTGCTGTTCCCAAGCATATATTGAAACGTGTTGGCCAGTCAAGGCGCACATCAGTTTTGCCTATAAGATATCAAGATAGTAAGATAAGTATAACTTGATATAACGACTAAGATCAAAAGATAAGTTGTTATATCCCTTTCATGATTCAAATTTAAAAATTCTTATCAAAACGGCAATTATGTTGATGATCATGATATTAGAATTACTCATTTTATACTCGTTTCCATTTTCTGTTGTTTACACATATTTGTGCGAAAAGACGATAGCATCAGAGCTAGAAGTGGTGCAACGGTTGGATTGTTCAAGATATGTGAATTTTAAGAGTAAAAGATGATCAAGGTATATAAATGTTTTCCATACCAAAGAGTGCTTGATCGAGGCTTTTGTTTTCAAGATACTCGTAAACCAAAAGTCTTCTAGCTCCATCAATACATGAACCATGCAACTTCACAAGGTTCCAATGTTGGACAGCCGAAATGGTTGAAATTTCAGCTATAAACTGACTCCTTCCATGGTGCGATGCTACCGACAGTTGCTTCACAGCTACTACACTTCCATCATTTAATATCCCCTGAGACAAATTAGTAGTTAAGTTTTTTAACACAAAACTCACTAGTGAAACACAAATCTCCAGTCTGTTTTATTATATAGCTGATTAGCATAATCTAACTATTCAATGTCACATAATCACTCGTAAAACGCAAATCTCCCCATATATGATACAGAAACGTTGTAATATCAAACCTTGTAAACAGGTCCAAAACCACCCTCTCCGAGCAAATTTGCTGGACTAAAATCTGAAGTTGCAGATTTTAGTTCGGAATAGGTATAAGTATTTACTTTGGGGCCCATTCCAAGAAATTCTGCAAAAAAAAATGATAATCAAAAGAAAACAAGGAAAGAGGTAAGGTTCCCTCCAAAAGAACAATAACGAAGAAAACGATAAGATATTGTGGATCTATAATATTACCATCTTCTTCCTGATGTTTTGACTTCTTTTTCATGTATAAACCAAAAACTAAGAGAAGAAGGCTGACAGATGCCACCCCAGCTACGATACCAACGATCATTCCAGTTTTATTTGATTTGCTCTTAGCAACCTTAAAACCTGAAAATAAAACAATCAGCAACTAATAGGGCTTCTTTTTCATTTGTCCCGTTTTTGTCATCCGAGTAATAAAAATAGGGCTTCTTGTCCTGTTTTGATCATTTCAAGATTACTGAATCAACGATACAGGATATGAAACCATCTTTTCATGACTTGGATTTGAAGTACAATAACTAAAACGATACAAATGAATGTGAGTGATTTTATGTATATTTATATTTTGGTACCAGGAGAAACTCTGATGGCGGAGATTAGAGGTCCATAATCTCCTTGTTCTGGTATGCAACAAGTCCCCTTCCCAGCCCAGAACAAATGAATCTCGAGATGATTTTGTGTGACAGTAACATCAAAGTCCTTTACAAGAGCCCTTCCAATACCACCGGCCTCCTTTGATATATCGAAGTCCCTCTGTCTACGATTTCCCTATAGAACATCAATGAAGAAATTTAGATATTTTAATACTCCGTACTACCTAATAACGTCAGTCATCTCATTCACGTTAGCTATGTTCATTTACAACTTCATTATACGTCAAAATTTTTGAACTTTTCCACAGTAAGTTATGAACACAAGAATGCAATTTTTGCCATCTTTAAGGAAATATGGATAAACGAATGCTTTTCTGTCCTTCGGAACTTTTTTTTTTTTTAACCTCTTCGACCAATTTGACCCGTTCCTTTTGTAGTCAATTTTTTTCTTCAACCCAGTTTAGAAAGAAAAAAACACAACCTAAACTAACCCATTAGTATTAGTAAGCGGGTCAAAAGTGCCACCTAAACTTCAAGACAATAAGATGTCTGGTTTAATAAGTAGCTGAACCAATCAGTGAATCACGATTAAGTTGGTAATCAAGATGTAAATAAGAACTACCTGAATGTAAATATCAAAGACACGCCTTCCATGGCCCTGCCACGTGTTTCTAGTTCGGTTAAAAACTGTCTCCGCAAAGAAAAGGCTTATAGTATAAGGACCATTTTGTAATCCTAAACCATAGTATCTAAGGGATCCCGGAGACTTTCTTGAAGTTCTGAAAAGCTCAGGATATCTTGTGTTTTCGACTGGAATTGTAGTGGATGCTATAAATGACGGGTCTTTTCGGTCAACGACGATACCACCATTACTCACAGCCCATTTGTCTTGATTTGGATAAAAGGAGGCTGGTCCAAGGGCTGTTGAGTTCTCAGTCTCGAATAAAATGTCATTAGCAGACCACATTTGTGAGCCGCCACATTTGATTGCAAAGCTGGTATCTTTAGCAAGCAACAAAGATCATCATCAATCGCCATGTCATCACTTCTGAACAGATCTTATGAATACAAAGTTTTTGGAGAATAACTCATTAATACATAGAAAAACAAAGGAGGACGTACATGGATTCATGCTCCTGTTGCAAGGGAAGCCTCGTTGGAGACAGTTTAATCCTGGGAAAATACTGCAAACAAATATTTAATATTTTGACTAAAACTTTTATTCGCAAGGGTTACGTCCCTTTACGGGTCATTCTATGGATACACCCGTACTATTCAAAAGTGAGGCATATTTCCTGTCACGACTAAAAATGTTTACGTCACGTCAAAGGTTACCTTATGTTTGTGCTGTCGAATTTGAAGTTATTAGCCACCAAATTCCTGAAAGAAAAAAAGAAGTCGAACATATCAGTATATAGCAAAGTTATAAGCCAATGTGTTACACGAGATAGTATGATTAAAGTAAAGAAGAAACCGCACAATTGCAGATTAACCGTTGACCATGTTGGAGTCACCCACCCAGGAAAGGATCCTGATAGTTCATTATACGACAAATCTCTGCATGACAAAATTTCATCCAATCAAGAAAATTTAAAACAAAAAAGGTCACGTAAAGAACAAAACACAAGCAAAAACAAGAATTACATGTTCTGAAGACTGGCACTTCTGTCAGGAAGAAGAGAACCAGACAAGCTGTTATTTCCAAGAAACCTGGTACATACGTCAAGCACAATAAGAAAACAATATGAAGGAGCAGCGCTTAACTTTATCTCATACTGTAAGGGATGGTTTACTGATAACTTACAAGGAAATGAGGGAAGTCATGTTCATTAATGTTTGTGGAAGTGAACCGTTTAAATTGTTGAAACTTAAATCGCTGTCGAGAGAAAAAATAGGGCATGAATATGTATAGACTTCTGTAAAGTTATCAATTAAGATTATGCATAAACATGAGTCTTACAGTACAGTTAGATTTCGCAATCGAATAATATCCCTTGGAATAGGACCAGAAACTAATGCGTTTCTTATAATTCTAGGAAAAACATAAGAGACATGATTAGCAACTTCATATATTTAAACTGCATATATAGACTTGCATCTCAAAGATATAAGTGCCTTACAAGTCTTTTACGTTCGTCAAGTTGACGATAAAATCAAGAGATGAACTCACATTCTGCAAATCACTTATTCGCCTATAACAATTTCATTTATAAAATCAGTCCATGTACTTGCGCAACCAGATAGAAAAAAAGTATGCAACTCACAAAGAATTCAGTGATGTCAAATTTGAAAAACTAGCTGGTATAGGACCCTCAAAATTATTTCCTTGTATTCTCCTGTAAAACCAAACAATATCTGCAAATGAGTATTAATAAATTTTTGGCTTAGAGAACTTTGATTAGAGACGGCAAGCTGGGAGGGTTGTGTAATGACCCAAAGTGGCGTTTGAACTGAATCAAGCCATTTTTTGTATGTGTCAATAAGGGATATTGGCTCGACGCAGAAACACTTTTTATCCAATTTTCATTTTAATTTAACTTATTACGGTAGTGATCTATAAAAGATTTTGCATCATTCAACCCGCTCCCCTTTTAGCTAATAATTATTTGAGCCCTTTGAGATAAAACACAACCCAGTCTGACCAATTTATATGTATACGGATAGAAATAGCGGCCTATAACTGTAACTATTGTTACTCACAGTTCCGTCAAATTTTTCCAGTTGCCTATGAAAGAAGGTATCTTTCCAGAAAATGGGCTGTCTGATATCCACCTGAAAACCAACAAGGTAACTGATCGTACGCAATTTTAAGCTGAAACTAACATATGAGATGGTTAATTATTCAAGTGACGAAAATAAGTACATGACACGCATATTTTGGAGGTTGGAAAATGACGGGGGAATCTCGCCACCAGCACCACAACTGTCTAGGTATCTGCAAATTTGATTGTATAGTATGATTCAGATACTAGATTGTATGTTATTTACTTATTTACTTCATAAGTGTGTGTGTGTGCATGCGCACATTATAATTCCCTAATAAGGACGTACAGAAATTCCAACTTCCGTAGATTCCCAATCTCTGGGGGAAGAGTGCCTGAAAAGTTATTAGAACTCACCGCCCTGCAACAGAACAGACAACAACAATGTTGCATATGAAAATAATCAACTTTTATGTATGAACAACGAAAGATACTGATTTTAAATTTCCTATAACCATGTCCCGAGTCCAATCGTTACTTTTTTAATCTATTACAACTATATTTCCCACAGTGAATATTTGTGTGGACTACCTAAAAAGAAATTAGCCATTTAGTCTAAACTTGCGTACACGACAACTGTTAGAGGAACTCACAGCATTGCTAGCTCTTTAAGATTTCCAAGCTCCTTAGGTATTGTACCAAAGAACTGATTGTGGGCAAGAGATCTGTTAAGACAACACAGAATAAAAATCATCTTACAAATATTAATCAAATAAATAAATTAACAAAAATCTTACACTTACAATATCACCATCGCAGACATATTTCCAAGGAAGGTGGGCAGGGTACCAGTGAATGCGTTCTGATCAAGTTTTCTGCAGTGCATGTAGTAAATGTATATCATCGCATCCGCGATAAGGAAATTGATCATATATCTAAAATATTTAGTCTAGAAGTTAATCCATACAATACGGCGAGATAAGTTAGAGCGGAAATTTCTTCAAGTATAACTCCTTGTCGGTTAAGTTGATTGACTTTCCTGTAAAAAAATGCAGAGTTTATGATTTTTTATAATACTGCACTTAGAACAAACAGTTTTGTAGCGTTTGCGAAAAATGTTTTCGATATTATCCTACTTTTATCCCCCTTATTACACATACTGATTTATTTTATGGACCAATATGTAATCCACCTAAAAGTACAGATAAGACTTACTAATGGGGCGTTTGGGTAATATAACAGTTTATCAGCTTACTGTGTTTTGATACAGCTAATCATAGAAGATGTTTCTGACGAGCTTATTTTGATACGAAAGTCCAGACACTACCTCCAGCATCGTGTTTTGAACTTTTGAATCAGACTACGCTGTTCAAGTAAGGTTCCCCATGCAGACAGTTTATCATATCCGAACATGTCAAACTGATTACTCTGTTGAAAAGTTTTAACAATAACAAGCAGTTTTCCATTTAACATGTTTATCTTTTGAATGAAAACGCTATACGCAATCCGTAACACCCTCTAATATGGTGTTTCCAATTGCTAAGTTTATACTTATAATTTGCTTAAACCTGGGTTTGATGAAGTGTTTTTTTAAATTACAATAAGCAGATAAACAATTTCATCAAAACACTAAAATCTTTAATAAGCACTTAAAATCAACCCCAAACAGTCAAGCAGTCATTAAATAGAGCAACTGATTCAAGAAAACGAAAGACTTACAATTTGATAATATGACAAGTGGTGTTTCTGTCAAATGTGCAGTCGCATTCTATGGATGGGTTGTTGTAATCCTTGTCAAAGTCTGGTCCAAGTGCTGTTCCGGAGCACGGTTCTCCACTTATATTCCACAAATTCCTCGGAATTTGAACGTCCCATTTTTGAAATATTGTATTTATTGCTCTCACTGTTTCAATGAAATGGGGGATGATGGTTTAATGATCATTGAAATTAGTATACATGTGATTGAAAAAAGAAACATACTTTTCCAAACACTTGAGCAGCGGCTAGCATATTATCACAGCTTTAATAAGGTGTGGTCAAATACAATCTCTTCGATTGACTATTTCATATCAAATAATCAGGTCAAAACACAATCCAGGCACCCACGAATGAACGGCAAAACGTCACACTCTTTATTCCTTAATAATTACCGTTTATTCCATTTCACCAGGACAACAGTGTCTATTTGTTAGCTAAAGGTCAAAACGGGTTAAACTAGATCATTATTACTAATGAATGAAAGTGAAGACGTTTACAAAATTTAAAACCAAACATTTTTTAGCTTCTATCTCTCATCTAGTAAATTCTAGCTCGGAAAATCTCTCTTCTAAGGCTTTAGAGGATTAGAGGAATCATCTTACTGACTTACTGATAAGAATATTCAACTTTACGGGTCTAATTGTCTAAACCAGAATAGCATTATAAATAAACTTTGTAACTCAGACATACCAAAAATATCATATACGGAGTATCATCGTTATCAACAAAGCTTGTATGAGGACAAATGTGCATGCGAAGATAAGTCACATGAACTACTTTTGTAGTTCATTCGTATCATTGAATTTTTAGTTCTGAAAATAGACAAGACATTTAATGATGCAAGAAAATACTACAGATGTCGATACACTGCATTTTGACAAATTTATAGACAAGGTCAAAAGTCAAGATATGACACATTCTGTACATATCTATTTCGATTACAATACTTAATAAAGTCGCAAAACTTCAAAATAAACTGCGTGTATTATTATCGACAGGGAGAACTGATGCGTAAAACAGCTAAACTTAACTGCAGCGAAATTTGATAGTACTTATTTTTATCGATGTTTTGAGTGCTTTAAGATTATAACCAACTAGGAATTTGATAATCTTAAGTTCTATGCTGCGCAACACATGCTTGTATAAAACATCGTCTGAAATGAATTAGTAAACGTAATGGCGAACAAAACTAGTAAAATGTCATTTTCGAAATACTTTTTGGATTTTTAAAGTGTCCATATCAATCTAACACCATGATAAAAAGTCAATAACTTACTAAAAATAAAGTCGCCAGCTTTGACCACCAAAAAATTGACTTCAAAATTCTAATTATAGTGCTAAACTCTTTTAACCTTTTAGTTTCGCAACACGGATTTGCGCCTACTGATTCTCGGTTTTTTTTTTTTAAAGACAGACTAACTATGTCACAACATTTACACAAGTACACAACTAAACAATCTCAAAATGTCCTAAGCAGTTTTATTATAAAATCTGCATTTGGTTTAGGTGACTTTTTTTATTTAATTAAGTTGTTAGTTTAGGAAAGGTACTTAAATTATTTTTTATAACAAAAAATATCAGCTTTTGGACAATCAAAAAGTCAGCAAATCAGAGCATATCGGTAGCTGGTATGCAAACATCCTATAAAAGTACAAAGTACAAACATCTTATCTAAATATATAGGGGGTGTTTGTTTCGGCTTATACCTGGGCTTATGAGCTTATCTCATTTCGCCTTATTTTGAGACTTATACGCTTATATAAGTTTCTCATATTGTAATAAACTTATACAAGCCCACAAGCCTCAAAATAATCCAGAAAATTGAGGCTTATGAAATAGGCTAATATTACATAAATTTTTCGGCTTATTTTAAAACTTGTGAGCTTATATAAGTTTATCATATTATAATAAACTTATATAACTCCATAAATCTCAAAATAGGTTTAAGAAATATAAGCTGAAATCAACTAAGCTCATAAGCCCACATTTTTCCTTTATATCGCATTGATTAAGGATAAATATTACCTAATTTAAACAATTCTGACTAATGGACTCAGGTTTTCCGTTTCGAATAGTTATACTCAAGGTTTTCAGCTAATTTAAAGCACAAGCAGATTTGTGTTATCCATGTTTATCTTCGTGTAAAATAGCTGCTTAATTAAGATTAACAAGCCGATAAAACTCACATTTTTCGGGTTATAAGCTGCTTATTACCTTGAGCTTGTGGCTCAAGTCCATAAACTCAATAAATAAGCTCAAACAAATGAGCTTTATCGGCTTTTACAAATCTCAACAAGTAGTTAAATCCACAATTAAAGCTAACCCAACCACCCATTGGGTGTTTGTTTAAGCTTATATGTGGGCTTATGAGCATATCTGATTCCAGCTTATATTTCATAAGCCTCATTTATTCCGGATTATGTTGAGACTTATGGGTTTCCATATATCAGTTTATTGTGATATGATAAACTCACATAAGCCCATAAATCTCAAAATAATCCGGAAAATCCAGGCTTATGAAATACAAGTCGAAATCAAATAAGCTCATAAGCCCACATATAAGCTTTAACAAACACCCCCAAAATAACCAGCTATTTTACACGAAGATAAACATAAACAGTTTGGATAACAGCTAGTTATATTGGGGGTGTTTGTTTAAGCCTATATGTGGGCTTGTGGGCTTATTCGATTTCACCTTATATTTCATAAGCCTGGATTTTCCGGCTTATTTTGAGACTTATGGGTTTCTATATATCAGTTTATTATGATATAATAAACTCACATAAGCCCATAAATCTCAAAATGATCCAAAAAAATGAGGCTTGTGAAATATAAGCCGAAATCAAATAAGCTCACAAGCCCACATATAAGCTTAAACAAACACCCCCAAAATAACCAGCTATCTTCGTATAAAGTAGCTGGTTATTTTGGGGGTGTTTGTTTAAGCTTATGTGAGTTTATCATATCATAAGTCTCAACATAAGCCGGAAAAATGAGGCTTATGAAATATAAGCTCATAAGTCCACATATAAGCTTAAACAAACACCCTGGACAATCCAGAGATTGCCACTAGACCCTTTGGTAGCAGTTAACTTAAAATCTAAGCAAAAAATACTAACAAAAAAAGCTATATAAAAAAAGTACCTTCAGAAGGATCAGTCGTCACATTTTGCGCGTGCGAATTGCGCAACAACGCGAAGCAGATTACGAAGAAAACAAAGCGAGAATTCAACCGGAAAAAACACATGATGATGGTGTGGTGTGTTGGTTTATTTCCGGTGATTGACAGAGTGGAATTTGAAATAAATAAAAACAACAAGAGACACTTGTGTTTGTGTTTTAGTAAGTTAGTTATATAAATTTTAAAAAGTTGTTGACAATTGAGTTAAAGAGGCAAAATAGTACTGTAATGTGGTTTGGGCTCGCACGTGTGGGGTTTTGTATTATTGGCCCATTATTAAGGTGGAGTTCAATGCTGGTTGACTCTTGACTATAAGATATATGAGTCAAGAAGGTTTATCATTAGATTGTGAAATCTTGTATATATGTACCAAATAAGAAGGCTTAAATATAAATCTAAGTTTACGTGTCGATTTGTGATTGATGAAATACATAGAGCCTAATATTTAATATTTTCTCGTTTCTTATTTCAGACTTTCATTCAGCCACTTGTCTTAATTTTATGATTAATTTTTTTTTTAAATATACAAATTAAGTTTTTTTTTATCAGTTTTCATCTTGTAATAAAGTACTCTTTTAGGAGAAGCTTAGGATACAAGCGCCAAGAAGAAAAGCCACACCGCACTATAGTATTGTCTCGTGTCGTAGGAAAGAGCCAAAGATAGAAATGTTCTTTTTTTTTCTCTCAAAAAGAAAAAAAAGATGTTCTTCTGCGAAATGAAGAAAGGTGAAATGGTTCTCAAGAATGAATGAAAGAGGTTTTAATGGGATCGAATACTTTAACTTAAGGTCAGATGCGACAGACTTAAAATCGACTCGGATCAAAAAATCGGATCGGATCAGACCGAGTAATTACGGCTGGGGTTTTGAATCATTTCGGACCGATTACCAAAAATCTCATCAATTATGCTTATTGGACCGAATCGAATCGAGGACGGAATCGGACCAGACAATTTCGGTCTAATCCGGTCTTGGGTGGTCCAGATCTGATGCTCACCCCTACCTTAAATAGTCGGATCTTTTTAGCGAGTGATTAATTTTTCAATTTTATTTATGCCATTTATTTTTTATAAGAAAACTAATAATAAAGTTAAAGGTAAGTTTGTCTTTCTAAGCATAAAATGTTTGTACCCATTGAATCTATCATAAATTATAAAAAAATTGTTGAACACTATTAAAATGAGGCAGAGAGAATTAAAACTAATCTAAACGTTGCTTTTATCTTTTATATGTAGTTCTACGTTTTCATTCGTTTACATATGTTTTTGTCCGTTTTTTACATTTTCGTCTGTTTTCTATTTTCTCGTCTGTTTTTTTGTTTTTATCTGTTTTTAATGTTTTTGTTTTTTTATGTTTTCGTAAGCTTTTTTTAGTTTTCATATATTTTTTGTCCGTAGAAAAGACTTAAGGAGTTAAGGGTACTAATAGTTCTGGAGTCATTCCAAGTATGACCACTCTAAATATACACATCTAGCGAATTTTGAATCCCGTTTGTAGGATAGTTGCAGCGAAGAAGAAAGAAATATCGTTTTGCGGCGCATTGTCCGGCAGCGAGAGAAAGAGCAAAAGAGATGGATGTTTTTTTTATTAAAAAAACTTGTATAGCGAAGGCATAATTTTTATTTTAGGATGGCTAAAAGTACAAATATTGTATTCTGTGTATGGGCAGATAATTTCTTAATGATAAAAACAAGTGATTCCTTTTTTGGGCAGGGTCTTTCGTACTTCAATCCGTACAAAGATAATTATTCAGCATACTAAAATCGAATGATCTGTGATGACGTATAGTGGCTATTGTGACAACCGTGGTTTTGGGTTTGTCACTTGGTCTTACTTTTAGGTTATTTTATGTGTGCTTACTTGAATTGTGTGTTTACGTGTTTATTTTGTGTGAACGAGGTTGGTGTGGTTATCGTTTATGAGTATAGAGTACTCATAAGTAAATCAAGAAACGGTTATTTCATGTTCATGAGCTCACAAGTGGTGAATGTGAAATGAAAATGGTGATATTGTGGTGTTTACGTATACGTATAAGTATTATAGTAATAGTATTTTTTTTTTTTAGGATTTACGGTTTAGCATTTAGAGGTCTCGGGTGAGGTAATTATCCATATGAATATTTTTCGGGATGGTTTTAAGTCATTTAGGACTTAGTTATAAAGTTTATTTCAAAATTTGAGATTTTTCATAAAAGTGTATATTTTACGTCTTTTACGGTAAAACGCGTAAATTTGACTAGTTTTACGGTTTTGAGGTTTTGGAAGCTTTAGGAGCTGAAATAAATTAAGGAAAATTAAGGTAATATTATTAACATAATATTAAATAATAAAAATAAAAAAACGAATTTATTGGGTGTTTGGGTCGGTTTAGACGCACCAAAGAAAGAGAAAAAGGGAAAAAGGGAAAAAAAAAGAAAGTTGGGTGTTATACTTGGACTAGGATTTTATGTACACATTATATAAGGTTATCTAATAAATAAAAAAAACATAAATCTCTGGAGACAAAGAAAAGTTCGTGAGTTTCATAGAGGAGAATTAGGGTTCTTCAAAAAAATTAGGTTTTCTTCATCTTCCATTGATTTAAGGTAAAAACCTTCATTAACATTTTTAATTAAATTGTTTTTATGTTTAATTAATCATTCTTATGATGGATTAAGGGTTAGGGTTTATATAAAGACAGTAGATTAATGATGTATTAATCATAATATGATGATCATATAATCTAGGGCTTGTATTAGAAGGGTTATAGGTGATTAATTAGATCAATTTAAGTTTCCCATTTTTAAAAACTGGGCAAAATTTTGAGTCTATTGTTTTGATCATATCTCGAGTTCTAGGAACATTCAAGATGCGATCAAACTAGCCCTGGATAGGTAATTGAGTTGGATTTCTAAATCAAGAAACGAGAACTAAATTGGAGGTAGGGAAGTGGGTCAAAAACAGGTTACAACAGTCGGAGGTCAAAACAGTTTTGAATTCAGCCTGTTTTCTTTTTAAGTTTTGGGTTGTTTGGGGTACTTAGGGTTGCATTGGGATCTTCTCACGAACATGAGAGATGGTTTATATATTTTAGTAAGGATCTGCACTTGGGCTAAGATTGTGATTTAGGGTAAGACCCTCAAATGGCAATGAACTTTTCATACGTTTAAAATCAGTGAATTCTGGATAGGTAGCAATATATACACATATATCTGGGCCTTAACAGTAGCTTTAAGGTTAGGACAAGTGGGAGGCTTTAGCTAACATGTATAAAAGTGTGAATATTCCTTTTACAGAAACCATGGGTGTGTTTAAGTGGACGTTTGACTTAAAATTTTGAGACCTAAAACTGGGACTGTTTTGTGTAAAATTATGAACGGGATAGCTATTAAACTTAACCAACTTAGGGACTTGTTAAGGAAGGGTAATGGGGTGATTAGAGCTTAAAAATGAGGTAATTATACGGGAATAGACTAGATGTCCATCATAGGTTGATGAGCCATCTTAGTGATTGGTTCGTGTATTGATTTCGTGTTTTTGGTTTGTTAGCTTGTTGCTAGTGCGAGGACTTGTGAAGAAGCTATCAGGTGAGTTTCATAGTCCCATGTTTAGTATTGATTTTGACTTCCAGATGGGATGGAAGAGACACTGTGTTGAGTTATTTATAAATAATGCTGTGAATGTTTTTATGGGTTGTCATGGACTTGTGTGTACACTTATGTGATTAACTGCTATGTGATTTTTGATTGTGTATGTTTTGGATCGGGGGACACGTGCCGTCTCAGTTATTGTGCTTTGACAAGGTAGTGGCCTTGTGGTTTGACAAGGTAGTGGCCTTGTGGTTTGACAAGGTAGTGGCCTTGTGGTTTGACAAGGTAGTGGCCTTGGGATAGGTACATAGTGTGATCATCTATGGTACCATGTTGTTTGGCAAGGTAGGAGCCTTGGATTTTGGATTGGAATGATTGATCTTGAATGCTAGTTGTTAATACATAATTGTAGCACATTGTCCATATGTTATTGTGTTGATGGTTGTTATTCACAGCTTGTAATTGATTTAGCGTTGGAGTCTAAACCTATGACTCTCACCAACTTTATGTTGACGTGTTTTAGTGTCTCTTTCAGGTGATACTGTGTTTAAGCTTGAGGATAAAAGTGGCTAGACTTGGATGCCTTAGGATTGCATATAGAAGGAGATCCCCGTTCCTTCTTAGTTTACCTATATGTTTGTTTTGTTTGTGTTATTTGTTTGTCTTGGGTAAGAGGTAGGACTGTTACCTACTTACTTAGACTCCTGCATTGTTGAGATATTGTCATGACATTTGTGTCACCATTTTTATGACATTTCTTATTTCATATAGTTATCTCTATAGACACGCCATGTTGTGATGATATCCATACGTCGCGCCCCATATTCCGCCCTGGTGGGGTGTGACAGAATGGTATCAGAGACAAAGGTTATAGAGAATTAGGTTTCCTAGTCGTGTAGCCTAGTCTATGGCTTAAGGGTCCCTGCATATAGGCGTCATAGGAGTATGTGTGCATTTTATAGTAATTGATGTGTTTGAATATTATTTTCGCAGAATTTGTTAGGTTATGAACTACTATGGTTCATACTTAACTACATGTTATTTTCTTTACGAGTTTTGATTAGTGCGGGTGGAACCATGGTCGTATACGCTAGTCATTGTTAGATTTCGCTTAATTATGTTTTCATGTTCTTTATACATTTTGAATTTTGTCTACGTTGGTTCAGCTGGACTACGAGTTTATGTGTTTCGTGCATTGACTATGTTATTTTAATACATGGGGTTTTGGATCTTATCTTGTGTGGTTATGTGCTTGTGAGTTGTTGGATTATGTGTTATGTGTAGTATTAATTTCTTATAAGTGTCATCATAGGAGGGAGTACATTGGTGAAAGGGAACATGTATAATTATGGAGGCCTACATAATTATATATGTGCCACAACACCACTGGACTTTCAAGTATGATTGCATGAGAGAGAGTTAATACATGCTTGTATAGTATATGTTGGATGGATTTGAGTGTATGTACGCTTATGCCTATGTATGTAAAATTATTTTCTACTTACCGGTTGTATTCTTGGGATGGTTGCTAGCTCGTTTCTCTTTGAGATGTTCAACTTCTGTAGTAGCGCATTTCTCGGGTCCTCATTTAACGTGTTTGTTTGTACGGTACTTTTGGCGTGAAGGATTTTGAGATGGTGGAGATTTCTTTTTGGGGTAACGATGTCTTTTGTTTCGAGTTATACATGGTAAAAAAAATAGAACTTGCAAATTGAAAAAAAAATAGTTGTTGGTAGTCGATGAAATAAGGAAGTGTCGGCATCATGTTTCAAATAAGGTGGAATATAAATTCTTTAACATATAAGCATGACTCGGTTATTTTAAAATATTTTGGTTTTGATCACCTAAAGTTATTGTTCTTAAGTTAAAAATTTTGTTCTTATTTAGTGAAATATGTTAAAATCATGTAATTAATAAAGTTTTAATTTTCTGGAATTAAAATAAATTAGGTTCTAGTTTTGGTAATTAATGGGGGGTTTTAGGGTTTAAAAATCGTTTTTTTTTGGTATAAATCGGAGTAGGCAGAAACTGTCGCTAAACTGTCAAAAATATGTCGCTAACTGTTAGAAACTGTCGCTAATGCCTATGCAGATTTTGAGAAAAATCGTTTTGGTCATAACTTATTCGTTTTTAAAGGTTTTTGGGTGATTCAAAAGCCTAAAATTATGTACTCGGAACATACTTTTCAAATATTCAGAAAGTTTCGTAATTGGAAGTCAGTAGCTTGGTCGAATTAATTGTACAAGTGTTGAGTTCAAGGTTAATTTTCGGACAACGTGGGTTAAACTCGTGTTTTGGGTATTTTGCGGTAATGAAAACTTGGGGGGTTAACATAGAGATGAGTTGGGAAGGAATTTGAGAGTTCTTTAGACCTTATTATACGTGGTTATATTTTGATGAGTTTTGATTTATGGTATTTATGAGTAAGACTGAAATCGGGGTGACAGTTTTAAACCTGTTGAGTTATGTGACGGCTCCTAACTTGGTTTCAAGACAGTTCTTGTTTGATGAGTTACGAGATTTAGTTAGGTTGGTTACATAACTTTATGGTTTTGATAAGTTTCCTCGCGGACGGTTAAGGCTCATGTGTTGTTGGTTGAGATTATTTTCGTGTAAACTGAGTTCACGTTTGAACGTGAAGGTTTTATCAGGGATATGCATCCTCGTATGTTTGCTGAGAATAAGTTTGAGTTTGGGAGTGAATCTCGGGACGATATTTCTATTATGAGGGAGTGATGTGACAACCGTGGTTTTGGGTTTGTCACTTGGTCTTACTTTTAGGTTATTTTATGTGTGCTTACTTGAATTGTGTGTTTACGTGTTTATTTTGTGTGAACGAGGTTGGTGTGGTTATCGTTTATGAGTATAGAGTACTCATAAGTAAATCAAGAAACGGTTATTTCATGTTCATGAGCTCACAAGTGGTGACTGTGAAATGAAAATGGTGATACTGTGGTGTTTACGTATACGTATAAGTATTATAGTAATAGTATTTTTTTTTAGGATTTACGGTTTAGCATTTAGAGGTCTCGGGTGAGGTAATTATCCATATGAATATTTTTAGGATGGTTTGAAGTCATTTAGGACTTAGTTATAAAGTTTATTTCAAAATTTGAGATTTTTCATAAAAGTGTTTATTTTACGTCTTTTACGGTAAAACGCGTAAATTTGACTAGTTTTACGGTTTTGAGGTTTTGGAAGCTTTAGGAGCTGAAATAAATTAAGGAAAATTAAGGTAATATTATTAACATAATATTAAATAATAAAAATAAAAAAAAACGAATTTATTGGGTGTTTGGGTCGGTTTAGACGCACCAAAGAAAGAGAAAAAGGGAAAAAGGGAAAAAAAAGAAAGTTGGGTGTTATACTTGGACTAGGATTTTATGTACACACTATATAAGGTTATCTAATAAATAAAAAAAACATAAATCCCTGGAGACAAAGAAAAATTCGTGGGTTTCATAGAGGAGAATTAGGGCTCTTCAAAAAAATTAGGTTTTCTTCATCTTCCATTGATTTAAGGTAAAAACCTTCATTAACCTTTTTAATTAAATTGTTTTTATGTTTAATTAATCATTCTTATGATGGATTAAGGGTTAGGTATTATATAAAAACAGTAGATTAATGATGTATTAATCATAATATGATGATCATATAATCTAGGGCTTGTATTAGAAGGGTTATAGGTGATTAATTAGATCAATTTGTTTAAAACCCGTTTTTAAAAACTGGGCAAAATTTTGAGTCTATTGTTTTGATCATATCTCGAGTTCTAGTAACATTCAAGATGCAATCAAACTAGCCCTGGATAGGTAATTGAGTTGGCTTTCTAAATCAAGAAACGAGAACTAAATTGGAGGTAGGGAAGTGGGTCAAAAACAGGTTACAACAGTCGGAGGTCAAAACAGTTTTGAATTCAGCCTGTTTTCTTTTTAAGTTTTGGGTTGTTTGGGGTACTTAGGGTTGCATTGGGATCTTCTCACGAACATGAGAGATGGTTTATATATTTTAGTAAGGATCTGCACTTGGGCTAAGATTGTGGTTTAGGGTAAGACCCTCAAATGGTAATGAACTTTTCATACGTTTAAAATCAGTGAATTCTGGATAGGTAGCAATATATACACATATATCTGGGCCTTAACAGTAGCTTTAAGGTTAGGACAAGTGGGAGAGTTTAGCTAACATGTATAAAAGTGTGAATATTCCTTTTACAGAAACCATGGGTGTGTTTAAGTGGACATTTGACTTAAAGTTTTGAGACCTAAAACTGGGACTGTTTTGTGTAAAATTATGAACGGGATAGCTATTAAACTTAACCAACTTAGGGACTTGTTAAGGAAGGGTAATAGGGTGATTAGAGCTTAACAATGAGGTAATTATACGGGAATAGACTAGATGTCCATCATAGGTTGATGAGCCATCTTAGTGATTGGTTCGTGTATTGATTTCGTGTTTTTGGTTTGTTAGCTTGTTGCTAGTGCGAGGACTTGTGAAGAAGCTATCAGGTGAGTTTCATAGTCCCATGTTTAGTATTGATTTTGACTTCCAGATGAGATGGAAGAGACGCTGTGTTGAGTTATTTGTAAATAATGCTGTGAATGTTTTTATGGGTTGTCATGGACTTGTGTTTACACTTATGTGATTAACTGCTATGTGATTTTTGATTGTGTATGTTTTGGATCGGGGGACACGTGCCGTCTCAGTTATTGTGGTTTGACAAGGTAGTGGCCTTGTGGTTTGACAAGGTAGTGGCCTTGTGGTTTGACAAGGTAGTGGCCTTGTGGTTTGACAAGGTAGTGGCCTTGGGATAGGTACATAGTGTGATCATCTATGGTACCATGTTGTTTGGCAAGGTAGGAGCCTTGGATTTTGGATTGGAATGATTGATCTTGAATGCTAGTTGTTAATACATAATTGTAGCACATTGTCCATATGTTATTGTGTTGATGGTTGTTATTCACAGCTTGTAATTGATTTAGCGTTGGGGTCTAAACCTATGACTCTCACCAACTTTATGTTGACGTGTTTTAGTGTCTCTTTCAGGTGATAATGTGTTTAAGCTTGAGGATAGAAGTGGCTACACTTGGATGCCTTAGGATTGCATATAGAAGGAGATCCCCGTTTCTTCTTAGTTTACCTATATGTTTGTTTTGTTTGTGTTATTTGTTTGTCTTGGGTAAGAGGTAGGACTGTTACCTACTTACTTAGACTCCTGCATTGTTGAGATATTGTCATGACATTTGTGTCACCATTTTTATGACATTTCTTATTTCATATAGTTATCTCTATAGACACGCCATGTTGTGATGATATCCATACGTCGCGTCCCATATTCCGCCATGGTGGGGTGTGACAGCTATGCTCACTACTCGTAACCCCAGACCATCATCTTTTCGCTAAAAGTAGCCCATTACGAGTGGAGCCATATGTTACGGACAACCCACGAGGATGTCCTAGCAGCAAGCCGCACGCGGTTGTTTAGTGAGCATGATATACGAATGAGTCTAGCATAACATGATCATGGACCATATCATACTAGATTGGGGGACATGTCGACGTACAGTCGGTATTCGGCCCGGTCCAATAGGCCCGCGGCCCATACACACCTTACTTATCCTACAAGAAACCCTAAGCCTATATAAACAGGGCTAGGGGTCTCATTATAATCAGGTTATCTCTCACATTCACACGTCTTTACAATATATCGACCGAATATTAACTTGACCGTCGGAGGTGGTCCCCGGGGCTCCGGCCTCAGGTCCACGTCTAACCGGTTTACCTTTGTTTGCAGCATTACTCAGGACCCGGGAAGACGACGAACGGCCCAGGAGAGTCGTCGGACCGGCCTAGCCAAATTATGCTCCAACAAGTTGGCGCCATCCGTGGGACCCTGACTAAACTATGTTCGTGGTCTCATACTACCGAAAGCGCAGATCAATATCAAAATTCGGTAACATTAAAATCCCTAATATATTTGATTTCATTTACTGCCTGTGGCCATGTGTGAAAAAGTAGTTATTGCTAATTTAATCAATGTGCGCCATATGCGTTTTAGGCCATCGGTATAATAAAAAATTCATACGAATTTGGTATATTACGGCATATTACCTTTGCAGATCTTTTCAAAGGTTAAAAATAAAAGGGGCTTGGTTCAAAACGACATTTGGATCGTAAAAATCTTTTCAAAGGTTAAATTTTTTTGTATATTAACTTATAAGCTGCCATATTTTTGCATACCTTACATGTTGGTTACCACTTTTTTACAAGTCTTTGCAAATAATTTATTCCATAATATTATTCGTTACCATAATATTATTCGTTACACTATGAATTAATCATATCACAGATTGTCTGATCACGTGTTTCGTTTTAAACAAACGAATATTTTATAACCATGTAAACTATAATGATTTTTGTTAAAACGTCCTATGTGTGACAAACCTAAAAATTGATGCACCTATTATATATCTTTTTGTAACAAACTATGACCAATACTTTTTAATCTGATAATCGTTTTATCAGCTTAATTTTTTATTCGGGGTCATGGTATGTCCAGCCGCGCTCACCTGTATGTTCGGTCATATTTTATGTTTTCACTGTGGTCATGAGCCGCGCCCATTTGCCCTAATCCGCTTGCTTGTTTATATTAATAAGAAGATATGATTTATCTTTTAAATTTGGCAAAGATATACTCTTATATTTTTTTAAAAAGATAGTATATTATCCATATATTTCAAATAGATAGTAAGATATTATCTATAATTTCTAACTAACAAAAGATATTACCTATATCTTTCATAGTCAAAAAATCTTATTGATATATTTCATATTAATAAGAGATATTTGTTATCTTTTAAATGGGTTAAAAGGTATATTCCGAAAAAATATACTATCAATATTACATGTTACATGTACAAATCATTCCCAGGCGGAATAAGAGGATTGAGTGAACCTAATAATTCAACTTGTCGTGTAAGAGGGTTGCAAACCCAATGACCACGGATCATGTATCCTTGTTAGACACCTTGCTATCAAGACGTTGTAGTAAGTTACGCAAACCACATGACTCATGATGAACTTGCAAAAGACACACTGTGCACGTCTAACAATATTTTGTCAAAACTTTGACCGTCCTTATGGTCGTAGTGGTACGCCGCACATAATGGCATAGCTCATCCAATAAGTTAGTTAAGATACGTCTTATACTATGTGACACTTCGCGGTTATGGCAAGACCCATCCGCGTTGGTTCGCACGTTTGAACCCAATTTCTATCTTTTGTACGCAGCTATGGTACGTCCATTCGCGTTGGTCTACACGACCGTAATTTTTTTGAATACTTGATTAAGTTTAATACTACAAATCGAGTGTAGCACCATTAAACCTGGGGGGCTACTAGGGTATACTAATACTACTATTTATGTGCACGTCACACAAATATCTTTGGATATATTCCTTTACCGCAGAAGTCCGCCTTCTGCCGGTTTATTCCTTTGCAATGGAAGTATTTCTTCCATTGGCTTATGCCTTTGCCACGGAAGTATCTCTTCCGTTGGCTTATTCATGCGCCGTGGAAGTATTCTTCCACGTGCTCGTTATCTTTCGCCGTGGAAGTATTCTTCCACGTGCTCATTATCATTTTCCGTGGAAGTATCTCTTCCACGTGCTTATTATCTTCACCGTGGAAGTATTCCTTTCACGTGCTCCTTATCATTCGCCGTGGAAGTATTCCTTCCACGTGCTCATTATCGTTCGCCGTAGAAGTACTCTTCCACGGGCTCATTATCTTTTGCCGTGGAAGTATTCTTCCACGTGCTCCTTATCTTCGCCGTGGAAGTATTCCTTCCACGTGCTCCTTATCATTCGCCGTGGAAGTATTCCTTCCACGTGCTCATTATCGTTCGCCGTGGAAGTACTCTTCCACGGGCTCGTTATCTTTTTCCATGGAAGTATTCTTCCACGTGCTCCTTATCATTCGCCGTGGAAGTATTCCTTCCACGTGCTCCTTATCATTCGCCGTGGAAGTATTCCTTCCACGTGCTCATTATCGTTCGCCGTGGGAGTACTCTTCCACGGGCTCATTATCTTTTGCCGTGGAAGTATTCTTCCACGTGCTCCTTATCTTCGCCGTAGAAGTATCCTTCCACATGCTCCTTATCGTTCGCCGTGGAAGTACTCTTCCACGGGCTCATTATCTTTTGCCGTGGAAGTATTCTTCCACGTGCTCCTTATCTTCGCCGTGGAAGTATCCTTCCACGTGTTGCTTATCATTCGCCGTGGAAGGATACTTCCACGTGCTCCTTATCATTCGTCGTGGAAATATTCCTTCCACGTGCTCATTATCGTTCGCCGTAGAAGTACTCTTCCACGGGCTCATTATCTTTTGTCGTGGAAGTATTCTTCCACGTGCTCCTTATCATTCGCCGTGGAATTATTCCTTCCACGTGCTCATTATCGTTCGCCGTAGAAGTACTCTTCCATGGGCTCATTATCTTTTGCCATGGAAGTATTCTTCCACGTGCTCCTTATCATTCGCCGTGGAAGTATTCATTCCACGTGCTCATTATCATTCGCCGTGGAAGTACTTTTCTACGGGCTCGTTATTTTTTTGCCATGGAAGTATCCTTCCACGTGCTCCTTATCATTTTTCGTGGAAGTATCCTTCCACGTGCTCCTTATCATTCGCCGTGGAAGTATTCCTTCCACGTGCTCATTATCTTCGTCGTGGAAGTACTCCTTCGACGGGCTTATTGTCTTCGTCGTGAAAGGAATACTTCCAGCGGCTCACTATATTCGCCGCGAAACTACTTCTTTTGTTGGCTCATTATTTTTCGCCGTGGAAGTACGCCTTCCACCGGCTCATTATTTTCGCCACGAAAGTACTTCTTTCCTTGGCTCATATCTTTACTGCGGAAGTACGCCTTCCGTGACGAATTACTTGGCCCGGCTACGGAGGGAATTTCCAAAATTTATAGCGTTTAATCCAGGGAAAACCGTGACAAATTTTGGAAATCGTTATCAAATGTCGTGGCCATAAGACGGATGTGATATCCGCATCACTTTGCCACAGAAGTACGAATTCTGTTGGCCTTAAGACGAATGCAATATTCGCATTATGTGGCGGTATTTGTCATTAAAGTCTTGTGGGCTAGATTAAAATAATTATTAGTTATTATTATTTTTGATTCATTCATGTTACTGGGTATAAGGCTAAAGTTCGTGATATTATATTGAAAATTAATATTTACAAAGGCATTAACATCTATATAGATTGCAATAGATATTACAATATGAAGCCACAGTTGGGGATAAAACAACCTTCGTCTGCTGCTGGGATATTAGGTGCGGCTCCAAATGTGTTTCCAAGTGTATTTAGCACCATGACTTTACAGGATCTCAACAAAGCAAATCTTATAAGCCGTCACTATCTCCATAAAGTGCGGATCTCAACAAAACAAGTCTAAAGAAGCAATGGTGTTATGTTTAATGATTTTTTTACTGTTTATGTTTTTTTTCTTTTTTTAAATGTTTTATGGTTTATGTTAATCTCCAATCCGAGCTTTCGTGATTTCATCGCTCGGATTGAGGGGAGTATTAGATGGTAATGACCCAAGCCCGGTTGTGGGCTTTGGGTCGTTAGGGTCACTATGTTTCTAGTATATTCTAGGTGACATTATATATGTCTATCAATAACACATAACACCTTACGGGGGTTTTCTTTCATTCTACAGTAACGATGCACCTTCTACGCTAGCTTTTTATCTAACTCAAAGTTAGTAAGGAAAGCAGCCAGCGTACAGATACACGAAAAGAGGTTGTGATCTTTATTATTAAGTTGTCATAAAGATTTATGATGTCAAATGGTTAATACAGTGTAGTTTTCTGAAAAGAAGTCAGTTTAGTTTGAACACAAGACAATAACTAAACGTTCATTACGGGTAATTAAAATCAATTCATCAACATGGTCCATGCCCTTCACAAAATTATCATTTAAGATCAATTTTTTGGTTGTGCTCTGTACCTCATTGGCTACAAAAAGCAAAAAAGTTTAGCAAAATAACAAAGCATATTGCCACTGTATTCATTTGGTTTATGTAATTATACACAAACCAGAAGTACTACGTTGAGAGTGGGTCAAAATCGGTTGGACGAGTTAAGCAAAATAAAGATAGATTTTAATAATATTCCACAAACCAAATAAGGCATGGCGGGAAATTGGAAATAGGTAAAAATAAGCTTGACGGGTCAAAAAAACCAATATATTACGTATTAAGAGCTTAGGATAACTGTATGAAGTTAAATATTCATTAAAATTAACGATTTCTGACTATTTCTTCACCCAGAGATTTTACTTGAGTCGGGTTATTGATTTCCTTCTCCTTTTAACTTGTCAAGGAAGATGGGTAATATTCTTGCAAGAGATCATAGTAGAGTCTGAGTATATACTTTGAAAGCCAAGAAATACCATTGGACTTCTATTGGTAGGTTTTCACCACATATTATATTTCTCTCTTAAATGAGATTAATTTGAAGAAGATTTGCTAAAATGAAAAGTGGCCAAACCGGTTGAGCGGGTTCAAAGCTGCCAAAAAATGTATTAAAAATTGCATAGATTAATATTGTAATCGTTATACTTGTAATTTGTAGTAGCAGTTAACATGTTTGTTATATATGCATGTCGATACAATCTTTCGGTACCCAACCTGTTCCATTTTGATCTTACTAAAAAACAATTTACTTATGTTACCCCGTACCCAGCATGGTCACTCTAGTTTTTCCATGTGTTGTTTACATGTGAAAAAGTTTATCATGTGGTCACCCTCTTATAAATGGCCCTGATATTTGCTACTAATAAATAACCACAAAACCCAAAGAGCAGTACCAAAACCCCCTAAATGTGACCGCTGTAATGATTTATTTGTCTGTGACATATTAACCATTAACGTACTAACCTCGACAGAAAGAATAAAACGTTGTCCCATGTTTAGCCTTTATTCAAGATAAGTAGATATACGTTCATCTGAATCGATCTTTCCCCAAAGACCACTCTGCCAATATGAAGATAAATAAATTAATAGAGTAAAAAAATGGGACAAATTGAATTAGTATCTACATATATAATAGGGTATACAGTGTTGTGATGCCAAATAACATTAACAGTTCAATATGCTATCTGCAGTAAAATGTGCAGTGGTCCTAATCACAGGGTGACTGGGTCCTAATCAATCACAGGGTGACCAGTGGTGGCCCAGCCATTTTTGGATACCGTAGACACACTTGTAGCAATTTGGCTTCCTATATCAAATGGCCAAAGTGTCACGTACTTGGTTTAAGTCAGTTGATGACTCGTTCATGAATATCGTAGACCTGAATTATGACCCATTGCACCAATTTGGGTTTGGACCGACTACAACACCCACTAAGGCCACATAAAATGTCATCTATGATGTATTTCCATTCTAATTTAACATGATAATCTTGTTGAGTCTAAGATTTTAATTAATTAATGATGCATGGTAGGAATAAAATATAAAAGATGTTATAATTTAGAAACTTTTTTTTACCATGAAAATACCATCCTCCACGCGAGAGTTTTGACCTTGTTACTACTTACTACTCTTTTCCACACCGTTGTTTGCTATAACTTCTTGTTGTTCTGCCAATTTTCATCTCGTGATTTCCTATTAGGCGGCAGTAATGCCCATCACTTGCCCTTCAACCTGCACACCATATGAAAGTAGGATTATACACAATTGTATTTTTGATCACATGAAATTTGCATAAGAATAATTATCGAAAATATCGTTGTTCGTTGATTTCATTCTAAAGAAAAAAACGGAAGAAAAGACTTGCTGGATATAATGAGAATGATAGCCCACCTAATAAACTACTTCATTTGCCGTTCCAAAAAAAAATAAACTACTTCATTTTAAATAATTTGTAACATTTAAAAACATGTAATTCATTGAGTAATATAGATAATCTTTGCCAAAAAATATCATGGTCAAACAAATTAATATAAAAAAAACACAACACAAACAGAATACCTCAATTACCTTTGACTCAATATGGTTGCTTCGCAACAGGATGACTTCTAACCCTTCTCCATCTTATCATCAGCCTGCTTTATGGTTTCGATTATATCCAGATTCATGTTCACATATGATAGAAGATGTTAGTTTGTTGACTACTTGACTTTTCTTTGTTTTGGGTATAAAAGAATCAGCCGATGATGGTCGATGTTGATGTTTTCGAGTAGTTTGTTGAATTTCTTTATTTTTGGGATAAAGAATCAAAAAGCCAAGTTACAACCCTAAAAGTTTTATAATTGATACTTTTAACCTTAAAGTTTTAAAAGATTTGACCCGCTTTTTATGTAAATTGTTTCTTTACGTTTTTGACACTTATATTTTTAATCCGCATTCTAAATTTCAATTTAAACATAGTACGAAAATCAGATAATTTTTACTAAATTAAGAAACACAAACACTTTTTAAAAGAATAAATAAAATAATTATTTTCAACTAAGGAAAGAATTTCTTGAAAAAATCCCTACTTTTGGTTTTGCTTTAAAAAGAAAAAGATATATCAAAAGATCAAGTTTTACATTTATTTTTAGTATTATTATTATTATTATTAAATATTATATAACACAAAATTAAATAATTTAAAATTAAATTTAAAAATTATTAACAAACATTTATTTAAAGTAAATAAAGTAAGCAAACGACACACGACATCGTAAAAACAAACGATTAAAAAAATGTTTTAACTTATATTACTCAATCCCCTAATCCCGGTCTTCTAATCCTGAACCTACCCTTTTCCAAGAAAGTGAATAAACATCATACCATATTTTATTGCTAGAAAGTTCAGAATCTATTTTTTAATACATAAATTAACAGCAGCCATAGAAAATTAGTGACTTTGCATGTATTAGCAGAATAAAAAAACAAAAAACCATTAAAAAAACCAATGATGTGTCACAAAGATACACGCGTCAAGATATAAAAAAAAGTTTGGGGTACGTATGAGAAGTTGAATGACTCAAGCCACATTCCAAAAAGACAATCTCTAAGATAGACATAAATTCACACACACTAAAACACACACACTTCAACTGTTATCTCTCAAACCAGTTCTAAAAGTTCAGTTTCAAGATTAATTTCCATTAATTCCTTATTGGTAATTAAGGTTATTTTAACTTTTAAGCACCCTTTGTTTTTAGTTATGTGTAGTTTAAGGTTTAGTATATGTTCTTTATTATCTATGCATGTTAAGTATTATGTTAATATTGGTTTTTTGGTTGTTTTTTATTTGCATGGTGCTCTTGATTAGTGATTTTGGTGTTTTTTTTTAATAATTTTATAAGGAATTAATCCATAATCTTGTTAAAAGGATTTGATAAGTTTTTTTGTGTTGCTTGATAAGTTTTTTGCAATAATTTTTAGATGCATGATGTGTTCATTATTTGGTTAGTTATTATAAAAGGAATTCCATAATTTTTATTAATTTGACTTGATAATTTTTAGATGCAAGATGTGTTAATAATTTGGTTCGAAATTCGGGTTCAAATTGTTGATGGTTTTGATGAAATTTTAGGAAGGTGGTATAATTAAATAGATAAGTACTAATTGTGATATATATAATTGGGTGCATGGGATTTTATTTGTCATGTACTTGTATTTGTATCCGAATTCGGATTCAAATTGTTGATGATTGTGAAATTTGAGGAAGTTTTTTTGGAGTGGTAGAACCAATTTAGAAAAAGTTTGTGGTTTGCGGAGTTTTGTGTGAATACAAAATGAACGCTTGTTGCTAATTAGTGTTTGTTCATTTGTATTAGGATTTTCATTCTTAAGTGATAAACTGAGAGATCATTGGGGATCTAATAGTATTAGATAAAGGCATATTTCAAGGTCGTAAACAATAAAAGCATGTCTTAGCTGCATTTTATATACTAATTGTCGCAAGGCTCGAGTCTAATGTTTATGCCGTATTTAGTGATTGGAAGGTTGTCATTTATCTGGTTGTGGAGGAACTTGAAATTAGTTTTTTTTTTTTATGTATGTCTAGTTTGCATTCTTTGGATTTGTATGTGATAATGTGATGAGGCCAAATGGTTGGGAAATTGACCATGTCATTCATCACTGCAGGTGCACCTTGCTGGCATATTTTAGCAACTCATGGCTACAACTGCCATGCGGCGGGCAAATTCAAGTGACTCGACTTCACAAGAACAATCATTAAACAAGGAGTCGCAGTCTGATGATGTTTTAAGTGAGGAAGAAGATGATGTTAGCAAAGAAACACATAACTTGGCGTATATCGCTTCAGGTGCTTTCCATTGTTACCTTATTGTATGTTGAGATACATAAGTAATGTTCCTTTTGAGTTTTTGCATGAGCATAAAACATGATGTAGTGAGCTTATTCCTTATCCGTTGTTTGTTTATGTGTCCTGAACTATCTTTGACCTTATCTCGGTTGCAGTACTTATTTTGAACCATATTAGAACCTTTGAAGTTAAGTCTCATAGATTTTATCAAGTTAACTTAATTCAGCGTATTTCACAAAAGAAAAGCCTGTCCGTAAACTTTACGGACTTATGCTCCAATTCAAGATGAATATATTTAAGTTTACTTTGCCACGTTGTGATTTATAGTATTATTAATCATGAGTTTCATTGCTTGAGATCAGATAGCTATGGACAAGGACAGCAGAATTTCCAGAATGGAGCAGCTCCCAGAAATGAAGAAACCATTGCACAGGCACCACAAACTGAACTTGTTGTAAGCTTCTGCAAGTTTTATCTTTCCAATAACTTGAAAATGGGCGGGTTGGTCAAATGGATTTGGGTTAACCCGAAAATACTAACTTTTTTAACAATAGCTGGCCATTTAAGTATTGAGTATGAAACTATTTATGAGGTATGTATTACAATTTGGGCGACACGCCACCCTTTTCTGCTAACCTCTTCTACATCTGACGGGTCTAACCCGTTAAAGATAAAACACACCCAAATTAACATTTGATAAGTAAGTGGTTCAAAAATACGTTTAATCTTTCGTGGGTATTAGCATGTTCTGAGTCAACGACTTGACGTCAAGGGGTGCATGTCTCATTTATGTTGGTTGTTCCTGAGGTTTATGATATCTTCTGCAGGCTTGTGCTCCAAATCCTTATTACGATCCATATTATGGTGGTATGATGGCAGCTTATGGTCAGCATATGGTAATAATTGTCATGTCAATTTTCATCACAAGCATCGGTTTATATCCAGTCATCTGAAATTCATAATTAGCATCATTGATTATGCGTCTGCAAAGTAAACAGCGACTGGCATGCCAGTTCTACTTGCTTTCAACACATTGTATTTTTAATGTGCACGGCCTGCTAAATCATATCATTTTTTAGGTAATGATTATATGTGTAACTCTTTTATATGGACATGTTAAAGTTTCAAATAAACGGGTTCTTGACCGATATGAATTAGACCAGAATTACATGTTCTGACCCATTACCAGACCCGCCCTCTTTTCCACCTCTAAGCTCAAGTATGGTCAACTGATTTATGTTTTCGGCATTTGATGCAAGTTTGCAACTGTTTTTGCTGACTGACGATTGTGTTTATTAGGTTCATCCTCAGTTCCTTGATATGCACCAAGTGAGGATGCCACTGCCCCTTGAAATGGCTCAGGAGCCTGTTTATGTGAATGCCAAACAATATCATGCAATTTTAAGGCGAAGGCAATCGCGTGCCAAAGCAGAGCTTGAAAAGAAGCTAATAAAGGATAGAAAGGTTAGCATCCAATTCATCTATGATCAACTCTAAATAGCATTTTTTTTTTACAATACTTGTAAGCAATGCTATGTTTTGATGATGATGGTACTTTCTTTATGTGTGAACTTGCAGCCTTATCTTCATGAATCCCGACATCAACACGCTATGAGAAGAATGAGGAGTTCTGGTGGTCGTTTTGCAAAGAAAACTGAATCTGAGAAGAACTCAACGTCATCAAGTTCATCGGGTATGAGACGTGTGAACTCCGAGTCCACTGAGAGTATAAACACCCACCAAGACACAAGTGGCGAAATGGTGAATTCTTGCAATGGTCATACGTATGAAGAAACTAGGGGAAGTATGGTCGCGTCTTTAGGACAGCAGTGGTCTACCATGCCATCGAACAATGCTACTCCACAGAGGGCTGTTGCCATGAAGTGATGTCATAATGATGGTCATTTTCAGGTGAAGCCAGGCAAATCATTCTTGGCTGAGGAAGGGAGGGAGGGTACGAAAGGTAAATGGGAGTTTTAGTAGCCAGGTTATCTCATTTCGGATTCTTTTATTTTAGTTTGTATGTACAAAGTATAACGTTGTTTGTGAGGTTTAGAAAGAATCTGGTTTAGAGTACTCAATCTCGAGGCATATTGAATTTAGTTTTCGCTAGGTTTAGCTCATTCCTGATGTCCCTGAACATGTTCAGGTCAGTGAAGATTAGTATTTTTTATTTTTGCTATATTTGCTATATGCATGTTGTTGCAGGGTAAACTGTGTTTTGTTGGGTAATGTTTAAGTTGGGTGTTATCATTTCCGGGTGAAATGTGATCACGGCAAGCCAACATGCGCAGATACTTGGCCATTTTCTTGTTTTCTTATCATATTGGATAGTTGAAACACCTGATTGCTGTCGAGTGGTTGAGGATTAATTTGTGCTCAATAGTTGGTCGCAATATGCAAGATCGAATCAGTCTATGGTCATTGGCGCTGTGGAATTTTTCCAACTCTTAACCTGTTTATATGAAGAAATTAAACTAGATGATTTTCCAATACCACACGAGGCTGGTCTTAAAATATGCCAGGTTTACCTTATATTTTTGTTTAGCTATGAGACGATATCTGCATCTGCATTGTGATGGATATCGAGACATGTGACTGATTTGATAGACCAGTGTGAGTACTCGCGTTTGCTTACCTTTTAAATTCATAGAGAACCACCTCCAAAATGTTTAGAGCGAGCAACAAATGAAACACAGTATGAAATCGTTTATGTCACGTATCCATGGAATGGTTAGAGTTTACTCTAATAAGTATTTGAAGTCTATAATCTACGTATGCATAGTGTAGACATATAGCTGATATTTTGAAATGGTATTATAGGTTGACCGTGTATTATGGTAGTGTACCATGAGAGTGGGTCACATTTGTCCGGTTCTTTAGGATAGATTAGCAGTTTATTTGTTACTTATGTTTCCATGTAAGGCTATAAATAGGCCTCCTTTTATGAATGATAACAAGTATTCTAGTAGCATTCTTTCCCCTATAACTTCCATATCAGTAACTTGTGTTAGTTATGAGGTGAGTAAGATCAGGTGTTGTAACATCTCATTTTGGAAATGGAAATATCACAGAAATTATGGCGTGTCATCAAAGCATACAAGGAAAAATGTCTAAACATTACTTGACCATAAAAGGAAAATACCGGAATCAAACATCGGTAGTCCAAAAGTAAAGCTCATCACACACAAACATAGTATAATAAAGGAAAGGACTAAACAAATGTCCAAAGCATAAGTATCATAAGAAAGGAAATGTATAATGTAAAGAAGGCTAGACAGCTTCGAGTCCATATGCACATACTCTTAGTGTCTACGAGCGTCCCTGAGTATCTACCGTTTTGGGAACATAGAAAAGGAAAACGGCTGAGCAAATACGCTCAGTGCACGGATGTACAATAAAGCATGAATAGGATAAGCATATAACATATAACAGCGGAAGAAAACTAAGTCCCGAGTAACCTGGTTAAGTCTTAATAAAACTGGTTTTAATAGTTTGAAAGTATTATGTTTATCTTATAAAAACTGTTTGTCATATTTTACCATTAGCCAATATAGGTAATGAAAATCCACCGTGCATGAATACTTGGAGGGGTGACCTCATCATGCAAATTAGAGGGGCTGCCTCTAATTTAATATACTGGTTTTTGGGTAGGAGGGATCAGCTCCTTGTGAAGGATGCAAGGCACACACCACATTCACCATGAAATCCTGAATAAAAACATGTAACTAGGATGCACCCATACGCCCCACATGATAAATATAAATAACTGGCCAAAAGCTGAAGGGACGCCACGAGCAATCACTCCGCCGTGGTGAAGTCATAACATCAGTGCCTCTAATGTTATGGTTATGGTACCTCCATCACTATGTGAAACTGGTCATGCATGTATATGGCTATAGGTAATCTTAATTAAACATAAGCAATCAAACACGTAACTTATACTACGGGAAAACAGTTGGCTGCATACGGGAAATCATAATAAGGAAAGAATGTCCATACTGAAAGGACGGGAATCCGTACCTTATGTCCAGTGAACGAAGAAGATGAACTGCGAGGATTCCTACTTCCGAATCACTAGTGCTACATAAATACGTACATGAATAAGTATCCGCTTACTAAATACATAGCTGGTTTTATGTCATGTCTTAGCTTATTTTATGTGTTCTTACCATGTTTTACTGTTTCTAAGCCTTAAACTGTGTTTTATCTTTTATTCTGTTTAATCTGATTAAGTATTTCTAGTATTTCATGTGTTATTTTACTTACTGTGAAATAATAAGTAACTTTCCAAAAATAGCAGTTTCCTAAAATAGAAAGTTTCCAAAAATAGAAAGTTTCCAAAAATAGAAAGTTTCCAAAAATAGATTTACTGCTTAAAATAGATAAGTTTCTAAAAATAGAAAGTTTCCATAAATAGATTAGCTGCCTTAATTAAATAAGTTTCCATAAATAGATTAGCTGCCTTAAATAAATAAGTTTCTAAAAATAGCTGGTTTCCATAAATAGATTAGCTGCCTTATTTAATTAAGTTTCTAAAAATAGAAAGTTTCCATAATTAGAAATAAGCTGGTTAAATAAGCTAAGTATATAAGCCTAAGTGTTTTCATGATTATTTTCTAAGTCATATGATATAATGTATAGTTTAATAATTATTTCATGTAATTAAATTAAACTATAGGTTAAAATATTTAATTAAAGTACAACATGTTTTTAATTAAATAAGTTAAATACTTAGGTTAAAATATGTATTATTATATATTAATAATATAACCTAAGTCATGTTAATTAATTAATTAATCCATGGTTTTAAAATAATTAATTAATTATATCCATGGTTTTAAAATAATTAATTAATTATAAGTCTTAAATATATAAAATACTTAGGTTAATTAATTTCATGATTTTTAAATAATTAAATAACCTAAGTCATGTTATTAAATTAATCATATCATTTTATTAAGTTAATTTTTAACCTAAGATCATAAACATGAAAAAAAACTAAACATACACCATGAACCGGATCTAAGCTAAAAACACTGAACCGGACATGAAATCGACACCGTACCCCGAACCAACTCGGGGTACCCCGTGTTTTACTGCTTCCGTGGGACCCACACGCACCAACCAAGACCATATGGTCTTGGTGGTGGTCGGCTTGGCAAACCGAAACCCATTCGGGTTCGGTGCAGCCTGCGGCCAAAAACAAACACCCCTTAAAACACCCTTTTGATTTTATTTAACACCAAATCATGTTAGATCCATGTTTAATTATTAAGTTTTTGTAAAAACATCACATGTTCTTGATTTACAAAAAGATTAAATCAAAAGAAAAGATTAAAAAAGGATTTACCGAATTCGTGGATCAAAAGGATGAAGAACAAACACGATCAATCACCAAAATTCCAAGATTCAAGATCACAAACCACCTCTTATGGTGGTTGTAGGGTGGCGGCACAAGGAAGACAAGGGAAAGGACGTTTTAGGTTTTCTTAAAAATCTTCTGTAAATATTAAAATGAGTAGTGAAAAATAATAACCCCCCTTTTAGTAAATTTGACAAATGGGCTTGACCCATTTGTCCTTGTAGCCGCGGGTAGGGGCCCCACTTGGGGTACCCGTACCTTTTTCCGTGTCTCGTTGTTAAGCTAAACGTTTGTGATTATTTGTGTTCGTGTTTTAAGTGTTCTCGTTACGTAAATACCGTGATCTAATATATTTAATTACGCTCGTAATAAATATATATACATAATTAATAATAGTTTGTGTTTTAATTACGTTCATGATTTCATGATCGCATGTTCGTGACTAATTATCGTGTTCTAACACGTACGTAATACGTAAACTCCTAACACGTAATCGTAAACATGCTATATTAGGAAAGTTTTAATCTAGTACGTACGATCCTAAGGGTACTATGCATGGTAAAAGCATGCGGGTTTTACAACTCTTCCCCCCTAAAAAGAATAATTCATCCCCGAATTATAGATAAAGTAAACTGGAAAATAAGAACATACCCGAATTCAAAATATGAAATGAGGGTAAGAAGCCCAGATAGACTCCTCTGTTTCCCAAGTGGCTTCCCGCTCGGTATGATCCCTCTATAGAATTTTGACGAATGGAATCGTCTTCTTTCTCATGACTCGTTCTTGTCTGTCAAGAACTCGTTCGGGTTCTTCTATAAAAGTGAGATCTTCACGTATCTGTTCCAGTGGATACTGAACCATGTGAAGGGGATGATACTGGTACCCTCTGAGTAAGGACACATGAAACACATTGTGCACATGCGAAAGCTGCGGAGGTAACGCCAATCGGTAAGATACTTCACCGACTCGTTCAATGATATCAAACGGTCCGATGAAATGAGGACTGAGCTTCCCTTTAATCCCGAAGCGTCTAACACCACGTGCCGCCGAAACCTTAAGGAAGACGTGATCTCCTACATTAAAGTGTATATCCCTACGATGCTTATCGGCGTAACTCTTCTGACGTGTCCGTGCCTCCTGAATTTTCTGCTTAGCTACTGCGATCTTCTCATTGGTCATCTCTATGATTTCCGGTCCTTCAAGTGTTCGCTCGCCAACCTGATCCCAGTAGATTGGGGCGCGACACTTTCTGCCATACAACATCTCAAATGGAGCACACTTAATGCTTGCGTGCCAACTGTTGTTGTATGCAAACTCCACCAAACAGATGTATTCGTCCCAATCACCCGTCCATTCCAACGCACATGACCTCAACATATCCTCCAATGTCTGAATGGTTCGCTCCGACTGTCCGTCCGTTTGAGGATGAAAAGCCGTGCTAAGCTTAAGTTGTGTACCCCAAGCTTTCTGCAGACTCTTCCAAAAGCGCGAAGTGAATCGAGGATCTCTGTCTGAGACGATGCTGGATGGTGCACCGTGGAGTCTCATGATCTCTCGTCTGTACGTATCTGCGAGTTTACTTACCGGATCTTCCTTGCGGATCGGTAAGAAATGAGCTGATTTGGTAAGTCGATCTACGATAACCCAAATTGCATCGTGCTTCCTTTTGGTAGGCGGAAGACCGGTAACAAAATCCATGGTGATTTTGTCCCACTTCCACTCTAGAATATCTAACGGTTGAAGGAAACCGACAGATCGCTGATGCTCGATCTTAACCTGCTGGCAGGTAAGATATTTGGAGACGTAAGTGGCCACATCCTGTTTCATACCACTCCACCAAAAGTACTGTTTGATGTCATGGTACATCTTAGTCGAACCAGGATGTATCGAGAATGGGGAGCTATGAGCTTCAGCTAACAAGGCTTCCCAGAGTTCTTGGTCATCAGGAACACAAAGTCTCGTGCCCTGCCATATGATACCATCTGCATCTACTCTGAATTATGTCTGCTTCTCCAAATTCTGTACTATCGCCCAGATTTCTCCGTCATCCTTCTGAGCTTCCTTGATCTTAGATAGCAACTCTGGTTCCACTCTAAGATTAGCCCAGTAACCGTGCTGTCCACGTACCATGATCTCGATGTCTAGTCGCTCCAAGTCTCTGATGATTTCCTCTTCGATTTTAATGCCGTTGATCATTCCGGACTTCCTGCTAAGAGCATCTGCTACTACATTTGCCTTTCCGGGATGATACTGTAGATTAATGTCATAATCATTCAACAGCTCTAACCATCTCCTCTGCCTCATGTTCAATTCACGCTGAGTGAAGATATACTTCAAACTCTTGTGGTCCGTGAAAATGTCACATGATTCTCCATATAAGTAGTGCCTCCATATCTTCAATGCAAACACGACTACAGCAAGTTCCAGATCGTGCGTGGGGTAATTTTCTTCATAAGGCTTAAGCTGCCGTGAAGCGTACGCGATCACTTTCCCATGTTGCATGAGAACACAACCAAGTCCCTTCCCCGATGCATCGCTGTAGATTTGAAATCCACCCGTACCAGATGGTAGAGTAAGAATAGAGGTACAGATACTAGCTTCTGCTTCAGGTCTTCAAAGCTCTTCTCTCGATCTTCAGTCCAGACAATTTCTCCCCTTTCCGCATCAGTTTGGTCAATGGTAGTGCTAGGCGGGAAAAATTCTCCACGAACCTACGGTAATAGCCAGCTAAGCCTAAGAAACTGCGGACTTCCGTCGCTGATGTCGGCCTTGGCCACTTAGTAATGGCCTCAACCTTCGCTGGATCCATAGTGATTCCTTCTGCTGATACAATGTGACCTAAGAATGCCACCTTGTCTAACCAGAACTCACACTTGGAGAATTTAGCATACAGCTGCTTCTGGCGAAGAATCTGTAGCACTGTACGAAGATGGTCTTCGTGTTCCTCCTTGGACTTTGAGAAAATCAGGATGTCATCGATGAAGACAATGACGAACTTGTCCAGAAATTCATGGAAGATTCTGTTCATCAAATCCATGAACACTGCTGGAGCATTTGTCAGGCCAAATGGCAAAACTACAAACTCGTAGTGGCCATAGCGGGTACGAAAAGCAGTCTTAGCGATGTCCTGCTCCTTGACCCGTAGCTGATGATAGCCTGACCTAAGATCAATCTTGGAGAAGTGTTTGGCCCCTTGGAGTTGGTCAATCAGATCGTCGATGCGTGGCAGTGGATACCTATTTCGAATGGTAATCTTGTTGAGCTCGCGATAGTCTATGCAAAGACGCATACCGCCGTCCTTCTTCTTAACAAATAAGACCGGTGCGCCCCATGGAGATGCGCTCGGTCGAATGAAACCTCGTTCAAGAAGTTCTTGCAGTTGATCCTCCAGCTCCTTCAGCTCTATGGGAGCCATGCGATAAGGAGCCTTGGAGATTGGTTCAACTCCTGGAACCAGCTCGATACTGAATTCCACTTCTCGTGCAGGTGGTATGCCCGGAAGTTCTGCTGGAAACACATCTTGGAATTCCGACACTATAGGTTGATCCTGAATCGATGGAGATTCAACATCTATGTCGTGAACCGTAGCTAGATAACCCTCGCAGCCATGTGACAGTAGTTCACGCGCTTGTAGGGTGGATATGACTTGTACAGACCGTCCGGGTATGAACCCATTATGAATGTACTCTGGTGCATTAACATCACCGAAGATAACTCGATATGAATGGCAGTCTATGGTAGCATGATACTTGGATAACCAATCCATGCCCAAAATCATGTCGAAGTCATTCGTGTCCAGCGGAAGTGCGTCGATAGGTCGAACCTTATCATCAAATTCTAGGGGAAGACTCTTGTATACATGGGTGATTAATACAGAGTCCCTTAAAGGCGTGGAAAAAGTAAGCCTATTTTCTAGTGGCAAGGGAGGCATCTTAATGTTTTTAGCATAAGCAGTAGAAATAACCGAGTGAGTAGCACCCGTATCGAAAAGAACACATGCAGCTTGACCATACATATACAAGATTCCAGTGATGGTACCTGTAGACTTGTTGGCTTGGTCTCGAGATGTCGTGTAGACACGCCCGGCAGTAGGAGGCGGCTTGGTATCAGCATGTCCCGATGTACCCTCTATCTCGCCCTTACGGCAATCCTTCATAATATGGCCAGGAAGACCACACTTGAAGCACGCATCAGTATTACGGCGACATGGTCCTGGGTGCCTACGGTGGCAAGTAGAGCAAAGAGGATGAGTGTATCCCCCAACAGGTGCTCTGGCTGGCTGAGGACCTGATAAAACATTTTACATAAGACATGGTAATCGGGTACAAAGGACAAAGCGGATAATCGTAAGATTGAATACCAGTGATAGCTGGACGACTAGGCTGCGAACCTCTCTGGTTCTGGTCCCTACCGTTTCCATGGTTCCTGGTAGAAGTTTTGCTAAAGTGTCAGAATATGAGTTATAACATAAAACATAAGGAACTGCGTAAGTATTAGGACCTGCTACTGTTGGAGTGCCCAGCGTTGTTACGGTAATTGTCATTACCGCCACGCCTATCCGTAGCAGAACGGTCATTAGTCTGACCGTTTCCCTTGGGCTGATGAGGCTGCTGCTGAGTAGCCGGCTGAGACCGGTCCCCAGTTTTCTGCCTGGAAGATACATTTAAGAGATGAAAATTTGACATATATGGAAAGTATACGGATTGGTCAACACTTGAATACGAAGGTTTACCTCTTGTCGTGTCTTTCAGCTTCCCCGAACTCATCTCTCTCCTGCAGCATCTCCAGTTTCCGTGCTGCATCGGCCACTTGTGCTACCGTGTCAAACGGAGTACCTGATAAGTTACTGGCGATCCTTGGATTGAGAGCCCAACGAAAATGTAGTGCTTGTTCTTCAGTGGTGCCTGCAGCTGCTCTCAAGACACCAGTGTAGCGAAGGAAACGCTGCATGAAGTCAGTGCTGTCTTCGTCAGGTCGCTGTCTAAGGGTATAGTATTCCCTCATGAGCCGATTCCTTCCTTCCATGGGAAAGATGTTAGGCGGGGGAGGATAACCGTCGTTATGAAGAAGAGCGTCTTGCATCTTTGCATCAGCAACTGCAAATATTGCCCAGATATTGTCTGTGTTTGCCATCTGACAGTATAACATAAAACGTATGATTGAACAGATCAAAACATAAAATATATGTATACATGAAAAAAAAATTATACTAAAATTTCACGAGAAAAATTTTATGCAAGAAAATTTTGTGTATGAATGCATGATGCAGTTTTATGAAAACTTTTGTATGCTCGAGAGTGAACGCCTCTGGTCAGTTCACCCAAAACAAAAGACATAGCGAGGGGACGCCTATAGGTCGGTCCCAAATCTAAAAGTTTCGATAAAACACATGCGACTAAATAGGGCCAGTCCTGTACCAACCATTACTTAGTCAAAAACCCTGCAACAATGACATGTATATGTATGCTTAAAAATGATGAATGCATGAAAACAACTGTCAGTTCTAGGAAGACCGTAGTGACTACCTACTAATCACAGGTCATATTTGAGAGCCTACAGGTCGAAGCCTTGGCTCTGATACCATAATTGTAACACCCCATTTTGGAAATGGAAATATCACAGAAATTATGGCGTGTCATCAAAGCATACAAGGAAAAATGTCTAAACATTACTTGACCATAAAAGGAAAATACCGGAATCAAACATCGGTAGTCCAAAAGTAAAGCTCCTCACACACAAACATAGTATAATAAAGGAAAGGACTAAACAAATGTCCAAAGCATAAGTATCATAAGAAAGGAAATGCATAATGTAAAGAAGGCTAGACAGCTTCCAATCCATATGCACGTACTCTTAGTGTCTACGAGCGTCCTTGAGTACCTGCCATTTTGGGAACATAGAAAAGGAAAACGGCTGAGCAAATACGCTCAGTGCATGGATGTACAATAAAGCACGAATAGGATAAGCATATAACATATAACAACGGAAGAAAACTAAGTCCCGAGTAACCTGGTTAAGTCTTAATAAAACTGGTTTTAATAGTTTGAAAGTCTTATGTTTATCTTATAAAAACTGTTTGTCATATTTTACCATTAGCCAATATAGGTCATGAAAATCCACCGTGCATGAATACTTGGAGGGGTGACCTCATCATGCAAATTAGAGGGGCTGCCTCTAATTTAATATACTGGTTTTTGGGTAGGAGGGATCAGCTCCTTGTGAAGGATGCAAGGCACACACCACATTCACCATGAAATCCTGAATAAAAACATGTAACTAGGATGCACCCATACGCCCCACATGATAAATATAAATAACTGGCCAAAAGTTGAAGGGACGCCACGAGCAATCACTCCGCCGTGGTGAAGTCATAACATCAGTGCCTCTAATGTTATGGTTATGGTACCTCCATAACTAGGTGAAACTGGTCATGCATGTATATGGCTATAGGTAATCTTAATTAAACATAAGCAATCAAGCACGTAACTTATACTACGGGAAAACAGTTGGCTGCATACGGGGAATCCTAATAAGGAAAGAATGTCCATACTGAAAGGACGGGAATCCGTACCTTATGTCCAGTGAACGAAGAAGATGAACTGCGAGGATTCCTACTTCCGAATCACTAGTGCTACATAAATACGTACATGAATAAGTATCTGCTTACTAAATACATAGCTGGTTTTATGTCATGTCTTAGCTTATTTTATGTGTTCTTACCATGTTTTACTGTTTCTAAGCCTTAAATTGTGTTTTATCTTTTATTCTGTTTAATATGATTAAGTATTTCTGGTATTTCATGTGTTATTTTACTTACTGTGAAATAATAAGTAACTTTCCAAAAATAGCAGTTTCCTAAAATATAAAGTTTCCAAAAATAGAAAGTTTCCAAAAATAGAAAGTTTCCAAAAATAGATTTACTGCTTAAAATAGATAAGTTTCTAAAAATAGAAAGTTTCCATAAATAGATTAGCTGCCTTAATTAAATAAGTTTCCATAAATAGATTAGCTGCCTTAAATAAATAAGTTTCTAAAAATAGCTGGTTTCCATAAATAGATTAGCTGCCTTATTTAATTAAGTTTCTAAAAATAGAAAGTTTCCATAATTAGAAATAAGCTGGTTAAATAAGCTAAGTATATAAGCCTAAGTGTTTTCATGATTATTTTCTAAGTCATATGATATAATGTATAGTTTAATAATTATTTCATGTAATTAAATTAAACTATAGGTTAAAATATTTAATTAAAGTACAACATGTTTTTAATTAAATAAGTTAAATACTTAGATTAAAATATGTATTATTATATATTAATAATATAACCTAAGTCATGTTAATTAATTAATTATATCCATAGTTTTAAAATAATTAATCTTACTACTTTATAAAAGATTTATCACTTTTTCTATAATTAGAAGTCTTAAAATATTAAGCCTCTAACATTACTAAAAAAAGAAGTCAACAATTGAGACAATATAGTGTAAATACAAATAATTATAAGTTATAAGAAAATTAAGAGTCTTCAATTTTTAGAACTTGTAACACCTTCTCTTATTGATGTATAGCCCATTTCAAAAACTGTAACAACCCATTTTAAAATTTTGTAACAGCCCTTTAATGCATGATAATAACAAACGACCTAACCTATAATATATATAGTAGCATAAAATATGGTCATACATTCCTATACCTTTCTCTTTGCTAAACAAAAACATACTCCTTCTTATACCACTCCACCGCCTTAACACCACCAGATGGCATCGCCAATACCATTAATATATTTGCCACCAACACCAAAAGTTTTGTTGAAGTCAGTGTTGTTTTAGTTTGGGTGGTTTCATGGTGTTGTTATGTGGTCTGGTGAAATTATTTGGTCAGAAAACATGATCGCTTGGAATACCGGGATGGTATTATCTTTGAGGTACAATGACAATTTTCTGAACTTTATATCTTCAAGAAAGAATTACCTCACAATTTATGTACTGTGTATAAGTATATTTGAATTTGAATTTGCAGGTAAGCTATAGTGTATGAGTTATATAAAGCCACAAATAGTATCCTAAAAATTATATCACCAATGGAAATAAAGCTACTTAAGTATTTGCTCAACTTCACTGATCGATAAAAGTGTTTCTCACCATGGAAAGGAAACGAGGCCAGGGATCCTAATGCAGTATGCACGTAAATCAGCCTTCCTCATGCTAATTGCTTAAATATTTTCTAACAGAAATAAAAATTTATCTTAATAGTCTTTTTCCGTAATTGTATCAAAACTCAAAATAAGCTACATAAGTGGATTACTGTAATGCTAGATGCATACGATTCTCAAGAAGACAATCGAAGAAGAATTTTCTGAAAAGGAGACGACACTACCAATGGTTATCCAAAGACTTACTGACTTACTATTCTCAATAAGACAATCGAAGAAGAATTTTCCGAAAAGGAATCATTGGAGCCAATAAATACGCCGATGGAGAAGAGGACTAAAGAGGGAAAACAAACTCATGGAAAAGTAAAAAATGTTGCAACATGATTGGAATGGAAGTTATGGAATGCTTTCTATTGTAGTTTTTTAATCGCCTGGATTTTTTTTGGAAGTTATGCTTTGTAATGGTCACTATGATACAAAAGTTGTTCAATTGTCTTGAATTTCTTTGATTTGGCCAATGTATTTTCTTGTGCAACTTTGATGTAAAATACGCTTTTCATTTGGAATGCTTTTGAACCTGAATGTTCTTGTGCAGCTTAGAGCCTTAGATCAACAAGAAAAGTGATATATCTGTATTATTAAAACTAGGTTAAAGATATATCATTTGATTGGATACCTGGTCATGTCTCAAAAGCAAACAACCATATATAATATTCAAACAAATATTCCTATATACCATGTGATCATAAAATGTTGTTAAATACATTTGTGCTACTGTGAGGCCCTATATTGTAGTCCCTTTAAACTATGTAGTACTGGTTACCATTGTAGTACTTTGCCCACAAACACATAGATTGACACAAATAGGGTTTTATTGAAAGTTATACATTACTGCCGCTATAAGCGGATACTCGGACGAAAACCAAGTTTTTACCTCTACTACATCTGTTTCTCCACAAAAGTGAAAAATGTACAAATGAACAACATTTGTTCTCCACAAAGTTTAGTCACAGGTACCCGTCGCCGCATTGCGCGGGTACCCTGCTAGTTAATTATAAGTCTTAAATATACAAAATACTTAGGTTAATTAATTTCATGATTCTTAAATAATTAAATAACCTAAGTCATGTTATTAAATTAATCATATCATTTTATTAATTTAATTTTTAACCTAAGATCATAAACATGAAAAAAAAACTAAACATACACCATGAACCGGATCTAAGCTAAAAACACTGAATCGGACATGAAATCGACACCGTACCCCAAACCAACTCGGGGTACCCTGTGTTTTACTACTGCCGTGGGACCCACACGCACCAACCAAGACCATATGGTCTTGGTGGTGGTCGGCTTGGCAAACCGAAACCCATTCGGGTTCGGTGCAGCCTGCGGCCAAAAACAAACACCCCTTAAAACATCTTTTGATTTTATTTAACACCAAATCATGTTAGATCCATGTTTAATTATTAAGTTTTTTGTAAAAACATCACATGTTCTTGATTTACAAAAAGATTAAATCAAAAGAAAAGATTTAAAAAGGATTTACCGAATTCGTGGATCAAAAGGATGAAGAAAAAACACGATCAATCACCAAAATTCCAAGATTCAAGATCACAAACCACCTCTTATGGTGGTTGTAGGGTGGCGGCACAAGGAAGACAAGGGAAAGGAGGTTTTAGGTTTTCTTAAAAATCTTCTGTAAATATTAAAATGAGTAGTGAAAAATAATAACCCCCCTTTTAGTAAATTTGACAAATGGGCTTGGCCCATTTGTCCTTGTAGCCGCGGGTAGGGGCCCCACTTGGGGTACCCGTACCTTTTTCCGTGTCTCGTTGTTAAGCTAAACGTTTGTGATTATTTGTGTTCGTGTTTTAAGTGTTCTTGTTACGTAAATACCGTGATATAATATATTTAATTACGCTCGTAATAAATATATATACGTAATTAATAATAGTTCGTGTTTTAATTACGTTCATGATTTCATGATTGCATGTTCGTGACTAATTATCGTCAAATAAATATTACGTGATCGTGCATAGTAAATACTTATCGTGTTCTAACACGTACGTAATACGTAAACTCCTAACACGTAATCGTAAACATGCTATATTAGGAAAGTTTTAATCTAGTACGTACGATCCTAAGGGTACTATGCATGGTAAAAGCATGCGGGTTTTACATGTGTGCTAGCTGGTATCTTACATTTGGTATCAGAGCATAGGCTCGTATCGGGGAAGCCTCCGCCGCCGGCGGGTGTGTCGGTCGGTGGAGGGCAGGCATGAGTGAAAGATTTGTTTGGGACAGCAGGTGGCTGTTCGGGACCGTGTTGCAACAGATTGTGGAATGGCAGCAAACAAGAAAGACGAAAGAAAGCAACAACTTTTGATCACAGTAGGTGAACAAAGAACGCGACAAAAAGAAAGAAAGAAAGAAAGAAAGAAAGAAAGAAAGAAAGAAAGAAAGAAAGAAAGAAAGAAAGTCGACAGAAAGAGTTGACAGAAAGTGTCAGACAGAAAGAGTCGGACAAGAAAGTAGTCGATAAGAAAGTAGTCGACAAGAAAGTAGCAAGATTTTCTTGCAAGAAAGAATGAAAGGAAGAAGAGGCGTCACAAGAAAGAATGAAAGAGGCCGGTGTCGCTTCGCAAGAAAGAAAGAAGGCCTCGAAAGGATCTGACATTGGTATGAGAAAGAAAGAAAGTTCCGACCAAGAAGAACGGGGAGCCGCAAAAAGATCGGCGGCACGGCGGCACCTAGACCGAAAAAAGTTGAAACCGAAGGCTCACCTAAGAAAGTATTAGAGTGAGACCGAAGGCCGAAAAGTAAACCGAAGAGACCGTAGACCGAAAGGACCGAAGATCGAAGGAGAAAGATATCGTAGAATCGAAGGACCCAAGAAGCGGCTTTGATTCGTTGTGCGGATGACCAGAGAGAATTCAACCCAGGTTGAATCATGATGTGTCCGAGAAAGATCTTACTCGATGCTATGAGTAGCGTGAATAAACGATTAAGGGGGTGAATGTTGGATAAATCGTTTATGTCACGTATCCATGGAATGGTTAGAGTTTCCTCTAATAAGTATTTGAAGTCTATAATCTACGTATGCATGGAGTGTAGACATATAGCTGATACTTTGAAATGGTATTATAGGTTGACCGTGTATTATGGTAGTGTACCATGAGAGTGGGTCACATTTGTCCGGTTCTTTAGGATAGATTAGCAGTTTATTTGTTTCTTATGTTTCCATGTAAGGCTATAAATAGGCCTCCTTTTATGAATGATAACAAGTATTCCAGTAGCATTCTTTCCCCTATAACTTCCATATCAGTAACTTGTGTTAGTTGTGAGGTGAGTAAGATCAGGTGTGCTAGCTGGTATCTTACAGTTCTGCACCTCTAATTCGAAGAGCTTTATTTTGCTTGACGAGTGTGAAGCTTTAGTCGGTTCCTTTTTATCGCTAGCTATGGTTTCCGATATTTTGTCCCTTATTCATAGGTTTGAACCAGTGTCGCGCAGACTTAAACCGGTCAGAGCCTGTCCTTTTTCAAAAGATCGGTCACTTTAAACTATAATCGTATGTAGGGGTATCAAAGTATTGTGACATGAGTCTAGTTAAAGATTCTAACCTAGCCTGACCGTGATCAAACTGATGGTAGTCGAACGATGTTTAATTTGTTGCATCTTAAATATTGCAGGAGTTTACATGAGTTTAGCATTAAGTCTAGGTTTTCGGGTTTAACAGCGAGAATCTATGCATTAGGACTAGGAGATCCGCTCCAGTTAAGGAGTAGTACTGTTGTGTCCTACGCACGACTCCAGATTTTAGCGATGATTAGATCCTTAGAGTGTGATTCACATCCATTCTCCACAACTCGGCAAGATATTCGAACATAAAGAACCATATGTTTTCAGCTAGAATTATTTTCCCATTTTTCATAATGGGCAGCTAGAAAAATTTAGCTTATCCTCAACCCAATTGGAACATAAAGTGAATATGATGCTGTTAGAGCACAAGGTGTCATGGCTAGAGCATCTCGCCAATCCTAGGGTGGAGTTTTGCCGTAGCTCGTCACCACACCATCACCGGCCATCTTTGTTTAATATGGTTTTATTTTTATTTTCTGATTTGGTATGTAGATAAAATAGGTAGTGGTGGGGGGAGGAGTGATATGTCATGATAACATGGGTTTTGAGTGTCAAATGACGTGACATCCTATGGGACCCAAGTGAGGAGGTAAAATGGGTTCACGACACCTAGCGCTCTTATGCATCTAACTTTAGATGCCAACTAACACAAAACTATATAGTTTTGATTAAAACCTCCATTATTATATTCATAGACCCTTCTCATGTACTTAATTTGATCGATCCTTTTGTTCATTCACGATATGTTTTATGGTACAATCGGTAAATATATTACTCACAAACATTTTATCCATTAAATGTCTTTGCTTAAAATTTAATCAATACACATTAAAGCACGAAGTAAATACACTAATTAATATTAAACTTTAAAATTAAAATATACCATGTTCTTATATATTGTACAAAACCAATAAAACACATAAATATTTATGCAATTTGTATGCCAAGTTGTTGGTTCAAATGAATAGGCGAGAACGGGTAAATCATACCAGATTCTAATAATTTTTTTTTTAGTCAATCAAATCGTTATTGTTATTTTGTTTACGCTTAAACTTTTATTACTACGTACTCGCAGTTGCAACGCATGCATTTAGCCATTAACTGTTAATTTGTTTTCATGCAAATGATTAACCCTCACAAACACAGACAGTTACGATTGAGACATGGCACATATCTAGTTAAGTGTTAACCAATCATTTTTTGTAAATCAATGTGATGAAGGAGGTTTAATTTTTGGTTTTAATGTCATAAAGAAGGCAGTAATTTTAGGTTTTATGATTTGGAAGTTTTTTTTTTTATCAAAACTACGTAGTTTCATGTTGGGTAGTTTCACTTTTCCCTTATATAAATCAAATACTCCTACTCCTAATGACACAACATCATCGAATTAATAATCTGTGTAGTTGATCAGTATGGCGGGTTTCTGTGAGGGCGAATGTTCGTGTTTCTAGTGCTGCTAGACGCTCTGCGAGAGAGGCGTTTTACAGGTTTCATTCATTCTTTTTGTTCTTTTACATAGTTACTCGTTTTATATGACGCACTAAATTGTGTTTTTTTCAGATAGCTGTTCTTGCTGGTGGATTTTCTGCTTTGGTGGTTGTTGGTATGGCTGTTCTGGGTGTTGCTATACTTTATGCCACGTTCTATGTTTTGGTTGGAAGTCGACTCGATCACCCGGATCCATCAAGGTTACTGATTGTGAGTCTCGACTTCTTTCAATCCATCTGTTATCTCGCTTATGAGAATATGGATGTTACAGTGTCTTCATCATGTCACAACTAAAAAAAAAAATCTCGTCTATAAGTTAACTATAATGATACCATATGGCTATGTTTAGTGTGTATATTAATAAGCCAGCTTAAAAAAACAGATCAACTTTTAAACAAATTCTCATATTCGTGCATCACTTACGTGCACGGGTTGAATTTGGGTCGGTTTGATGCTGCAGTCGTCTCTATAAGATATGGGATTGTAGGTGAACTGCTGTTAGGCTCTTCTATATGCTAGTTCTTAAAATCCGTAATAGTAGAACAGAAGGAGTTATAACGGTGATTGATTTCATCCTAGTAATAGTGCGTATAAGGTGTTTTTCCCGCATACAATCTAATGAGTGCACACGCAATTTAGTTTCATAACAACCTAAAATGGTGCACTGAATCACTTACCAAAATAAATAGAGCTTAAACTTGTTTTGTCTTCCAAAATTTTATATGATATACGCCGGATTCGTGTATTTATATGCACACACTGAATAATTCTTTTTATTTACAGAACCTAAGTTTTTATGGCTGCAAGTTTTTGTGATCATTTTGTCTCGTTGAAAGTGATGTGTTAGTGTCCTACAAAGTTATTGGTCAAGGAGGTTTCTTAGTAGTTCTGATTTATTGTGTTTATGTTAACTGTTTAGTAATATGACTACAGGAGCTTTTATTGGAAATGGCTAATTCTTGAAATGCCCCAAAATGTCATATTGTTTCTTTTTTATACACCCATTAAATGAAAATTTCATGCAACTTATGCGACTTATTCGACTTTTCCAAAAATAGAAAAAAAAATCAGAAATTTTCCAAAAAATTCCCAAAAATTTACTATTTTTAGAAAAGTCGCATAAGTTGCATAAGACATTTTGGGAAATTTTCATTTGATGGTTGCAAAAAGATAAAAGAGGTAACATTTTGGAGCATTTCAAGAATTAGCCCTATTGAAAATGAGCCAGTTTAGTCTTATTTTCATAGTTATGTATTTTTTTAGAGCACTTTAAACCTTCTCTCGTATAAGTTTAATTTTCTTCAATATATTCTTGTATCGACTATAATCTTCAAGATGAGGGAAGGATGGTAGAGACGGTTTGTTCATCAGGAGAGTCGAAGCTTTGATAGTCGATGGCTCCAAGAGAAAGGGTAGATGAAAACTTAGGTTTCTCTTGTCTGATATGACACGAGGACATGACTTCTGATAGGAACGCAAGAAGACATATATTTCAAAGTCACTAAACGTATCGGTCGGATCACACTCTTTCTTCTTTCTATGTAACATTTATTTAATTTTTTTTGTTCTTATACACCCAAACCGGTTGGGGTAAATAAATCCGAAACAATCTGGTGTATTAAAAAAACAATCTGGTGTATTAATAACCAACTGTAAAAAAAATTCAATTTTTTTTAAAAACAAATCCTAAACAATCTCGTGTATAAACAATATGCAATTATGAGTATTAATAACCAAAATTATGAGTGTATAAATAGCGTTCAATCAAACGTACTACTTCTTAGGTTTATCTTTTTTTTTTGTTTTTCTCAAAAGGTTTTTTTTTTCATTTTCAACCATTTGGTAGAAAAAGGGTTTTGATTTTGAATCATATGGTTTTTGATTCAGATTATGATGTTTATACTCCTAAAAAGAAGCAGTTTTTGGAAGAAAGTTTTGGTGGTTTTTGTTGTGATAAATCTTTGCTTGAAGCTCTCACACAGGACATTGGTAAGTTTTGATTTTGACCCATTTCATTTTTATTATAAATTTATAGTTTTTTAATGGAAATTTGTTACATTAAAATTGATGATTTGAAATGTATATTGGTGTTTTTACATATATTTATGGTGATTATGTTAAAGTTTGTTTAATTATTACCCCTAAAGGCCTAAATTATGTTGTTAAATTTTTTTTATGTATGTGTAAGATAAGATGGTTTAAATCAACGATTTTTTTTAATAAAATCATTGATTTTATACAAAAAAAAATATTTTGGTAGCGGATTGGTTTATTGTGTGTGGTTTTGCTGATTTTGCTTCCTTAAATCCTGAACAGATTAAGATATTGTGTGGAGTGGATCATGATGATCTAAAGAGGCTTTTCATGTATCTAAACCGATTCGAGAAGCTGTAAGTTGTTTACTATATATAGTATGATAGTTCTAAGATTATGTTATGTTTACTAATATTGCGGCAAATTGCAGGTTGTGATTGCAAAGAAATGGCATTTTGATCATAGTACACCGATAAAAATCCCTGCCTCATTAAACTTAGAAGAACTCCCACAAAGCAATTTCGAAATTGCTTGATATCTTCAAAATTGCTTTGTGGGAGTTCTTCCAATTTTAATGGGCAGGGATCTTTTTCGGTGTACTATAATCAAAATGCCATTTTTTTGCAATCACAACCTGTAATTTGCCGCAATATTAGTAAACATAACATAATCTTAGAACTATCATACTATATAGTAAACAACTTACATCTTCTCGGATCGGTTTAGATACATGAAAAAACCTCTTTAGATCATCATGATCCACTCCACACAATATTTTAATCTGTTTAGGATTTAAGGAAGCAAAATCAGCAAAACCACACACAAACACTATAAATGAGTAACAATAAACCAATCCGGTATCGAAATATTTTTTTTCGTATAAAATCAGTGATTTCATTAAAAAGATGCTGATTTAAACCATCATATCTTACACATCCATAAAAAAGACTTTACAACATAATTTGAATGAGTTGGTTTAGGCCTTTTGGGGTAAATAATTAAGCAAACTTTCACATATAAACACCATAAATATGTGTAAAAAACACCAATATACACTTCAAACCTTTAGTTTACTGTAACAATTTTCCATTAAAAAACTGTAAATTTACAGCAAAAATGAAATGGGTCAAAATCAAAACTTACCAATATATCATGTGCCAGAGCTTCAAGCAAAGATTTATCACAACAAAAACCGCCACAACTTTCCTCCAAAAACTAAAGAGGAGTACAAACATCATAATCAAAATCCATATGATTCAAAATCAAAACTTTTTTTCTACCAAATGATTGAAAATGAAAAAACCCTTTGAGAAAAACAAAAAAGAAGATAAACCTATGAAGTAGTACGTTTGATTAAACGCTATTTATACACTCATACTTTAATTTATTAATACTCATAATTGCAGATTCTTTAACATCCCGCCAACTCAGACTACATCTTTATGGCCCTCTGTGGCTCATTACTCTGACATGAGCACGCTTAACTGCTAGTTTCTAAGAACCTCACTTGCAGTAGACCACAAAACGCGCTGTGTCATGAGAAGGTGACTGTTATCTTATGAACCATGGATCTCTCCTGGCCACAGCCGATGTGGGATTTTACTAGGAGTCACAATCACCTCCCCCTCGAGACTCATCGTCCTCGATGAGGTTTGCCCAACCATCCCGAACGGCTCAGAAGTGGCTCTTATACCACTTTTTAAAAAAAATCGATTTTTTACAGCTGGTTATTACACCAGATTGTTTCGGATTTGTTTACCTCAACCGGTTGGGGTGCATAAGGACAAAAAATTTAAAATAATACTAAAAGTACATAGAAAGAAGAAAGAGAATGATCCGACCGATTCGTTTAATGACTTTGTAATATATGATTCGACCACTATAATTAGCATGTGTGGTTGTTTTTACGAGATGGAGAAAAAAAAATGAAGAATATGACTTTGGTTGGGAAATGGGTAAGTAGTTGCCCAACCTTTATTAGTATTATTACTTGGTAAAACAATAGTACCCCTACTACGGAGTATAATTGCCAAATAGGATTATAGCTCATATGGTTGAGCGCTCGCATTGTATGCGACAGGCACGGGGTTCGATTCCCCCAACTTCTATATTTAACACTTTTGGTCACTGTTTGCTTAGTTTTTTGTGTCACTAAATATTACAAAATGTCACAAAAGGTAACATTCATGTGGCCGTTGGATGAACAATAGTCACACAAAACACACATTTATGTTTAATTGTATGTGACTAAATAACCCAGAAGTCCATGCTTTGTGTGACCAAACATGACAAAACGTCACACAATCATAAGCTTAATGTGGCTATTGGACATCAATAGTCACACAAAACACATATTTGATTGAACTAAACATTAACACTATTAGCCACTTTATGATTCATTGCATGTGACTAAACATTACAAAATGTCACACAATAGTCATTCAAAATACACATGTGGCTATTGGATAACAATAGTCATTCAAAATACACATTTGATTGAACTAGACAAGCATACGGTCACACATATTTTATGATTCATTGTATGTGACTAAATTATCCAAAAAATCATGCTATATGTGACTAAACATTACAAAACGTCACATAATCATAAACTTCATGTGGCTATTGGATTATAATAGTCACACAAAATACACATTCATTTGACTTTTAACAACATATAACACATTTTTAGCCACTTTTTATTTAATCGTATGTGAGGCCAGGAACCATATTGTGTGACTAAACATTACAAGACGTCATACAATCATGAACTTTATGTAGCTATTGGATAACAATTAGTATTTTTAGCCACTTTTGATGATAACGTAGCTGATCCTTTTACTAAGACTTTGCCTAGACCAAAGGTAGTTAAGCATGCTAAGGCTATTGGGCTGCAACTAGCTAGCGAACTCATGCAATAAATCTGTGATTAGTATTTGGATAAAGGATGTTAAAACATTATTGAATTGATGAAATAAAGATTGGTTTTCGTTTATTTTCTAGTATTTGATTTTGTATCCTATTTTACATGTTTTAATCAATGAATAATTGTTATGTTCTAAATGTCCGTTGCCGATATATAGGAATATTATTAAACTAAGACAATTCAAAATAGTGACCGAGTATACTTGAAAGTATATTGGTCAATTTTGGATGATATTTGATGAATCAAATATTAGACTTATCCCGACTATATGATTTTACTTTATGGATCTTTGTCATTAAGTAAATCATAAATAGTTATCCTTAGACCTGAGATACCAGAAAACCGTCACGAATGTAGTGTGCTTCTGTGAGATAACCTAACGCTAAACGTAACTGATAGCTATAAGGGTTATTTTTAGAAGTGTTGCAAAATTCATAAGTTTCGCTTGTAGTCAAAGTGGGATTTGTTTCCTTCAAATTATTTTGAAGTATAATACTGTTTTTTTGAACAATTTATATATATATATATATATATATATATATATATATATATATATATATATATATATATTCGTTTTTCAAAACAGTATTTGACTTTAAATAACCAAAACGCTAAAAAAGGAAAATTTTATATGAATGTAATGATTATAAAGAAAGCATATTCATTCATCATATTTACTAAGTAGAAGTACATCAGCACATATTCATTTCTATCATATTTACTAGTTGTACTAAAATAAAAAATAATAAATAATAAATACGTGATATATATAATGAACCAAAAAGTAGTACAACGAATATTTTATATTAACAGATTATCGCATAAATCTAAATAAAATTACAACAGTTACATTATTATAAAAAGAAATAATTCAATGATCAAAATAAATTATTTTTGTTAAGTACAAAAAACTCAAGTTCTTAGTATATTATTAAATCGTGATAAACTATCTGTCATTCCCTTAAACAACCAAATAGACCCTTAACGCATCTTTTAATCTGTCACATTATCCTAAAAATTATTTTTTCTGAATATACCCTAAATGATAATCTGCCTAGCAATTCTTTTATTCAATACCTTTTTTACATCACATTTTACTCACTACTATATCACTCGTGAAAAACTAAATATGATTCCCTTGAACAGTAATACAGTGGTTAAAAGTGCGACTCAGTCGTTCTTGGTGAATGAAAGAAGGTTTGGTTATCTATTTCTACTTAAAAGGTAAATGCAAAAAGTAATAAAAATAAGCCAAAAACAAATAACTAATAATAAAGGAGCAAAACAAATAATAAAACATAAATTAAAACAAAACAATTAATAAATAAAACTAAAAGAGGAAGTTAACTTTCGACTTGAAAATAAAATTTACTTAATGAAAAAGGAGAAAATAAAACTATGAGGGTACTTTAAAACTAAACGAGACAAAAACTAAAGCGGGTACTAAATAAAAGTTAAAACTTAAACTTTACGAAAAAAAATACTAATACTAAAAATTGACGGAAAATATAACTAAAAATACGTGACTTTCAGAAAAAAATCGGAACAACTTTCAGATTAAATTAAACGATTACGGAACAAAGACTAACTAATAAGCAAGCTACCAAGCAAGTAGCTCAAGCACCCAGGCACACACCTCATTTTTGGCGCCAAAACGTAGCAAACAGGCAGGCATGTAGGTCAAATCACATAAGTTGTTCGGAATGTATGTTTGCATTCTTATCCGGAATATGGTCCTTAACTCAATCCGGAATAGGCTTGTCACCAACCTAATTCGGAATATGGTCCTTAACTCAATTCGGGAAATGAAATATTGCATATAAGTCGGAATAATTGATAATCCTATACCTAGTTCGGGTAACTAGGGTTTTGAAAAAACCCGGATTAGAAACAGTATAAGCAAAAAAAAGAAAATAAGCTAAAACCAATTAAGCACTTATCTAAAAACTTTACCAAATCAACTTTAAGAAAAAGCAAATAAGCCAAAATTTAAAAAGTTTTAAAAACACTAATTAATCAAAATATTTAAAATCAACTTTTTATAAAAAAAAACTTTTAAAAACACTTAATTAAAATCAAATCAAGCACACAATAAGCTATAAAAACAATAAGCTAACATAATCAAACACATTAAAACATAAGAACAATCAAATAAGCATAACCATAAGCAAATAATCATAAAGATTAAGCAAAACAAGAAAGGTAGAATGAGAGATTAATTAAAACTTGATTAAAAATAAAGATTCAACCACACAAATTAAAAACTTACTTGAAAATAACTTGAAATTAAAGACAATAAAGTAAATTGACAATATGAAAGTGCATGAAAATAAATTGGAAAGACTAATGTGTCAAATTAGCTAACACCTCACAAATGAGGTTAAGGATTCTATTTATAGGGAGATTAAATGTGTTGATGCTTTCTTCCTCTTCTCGTCTTTTCGTCTTATAAATTCTTTGACTTTTTCGACTTTGTCTCGGGATTTGTCGATGGATAAATTGAACTCGTCTTATAATTTCTTCACTTATTAGACTTGAGTTCTTCGACTTCATTAAACTTCCGTCTTTAGACTTTTTCTTCGATAAATCTTCAGATAGGCCTTGGACTTCCGTTTTTTGCACTCTTGATCTTTTGACTTCGTCTTTTGTCTTTTTCTTCGATAAAACCGTAAAAGACTGTGTTTTCTTCTCTTTTCATATTTTGCTCCTAAATCACAACAAAAACACAAATCACGCATAATTCCGACATTTACGACATAAAATACACGTTTTGGCTTGGTTATTATTATAATTAAGTGGTAAAAGGATAAGTGTTTTCACACTTATTAAACAGTCAAATCGACACTTATCGTAGCTTCTAATATGTCACATTATCACAAAAATCATTTTTTTTCTAAATATATCCTAGGTGATAATCTAATATGTACCCAACATTGTTTCTAAAATCACATTTCACTAACTACTATACCACTAGTGATAAACTAACTATCATTCTCTCAAACAGTCATATCGACCCTAACCGCAACTTCTAATATGTCACATTATAACACATATCATCTTTTCTAAATATATCCAACGCGCTTTTTAAAATATTTTACAATATCACTTGTGATAACAAGTAACATCGACAAAAATCAAAAAAATGTTCCAACATAGCTTGTAAATAAGAAATAAGTTACATAAATAAGCTAAAAATCACAACAATATCCTGATATTTTAACATATAAAATTCACTAACATGGGTCGATCTAAAGGCCAAGGAGGATATAAGCAATAAGTAGTCATGTTAGAACGTAGAATGGAAAGTGAGTATGTGTATTTCTAGGTAGAAAGAGAAATACAAAAAATGGTTATCCTCACCCCTTGATATGAGCTATTTTAGTCATATCAATATTATCAAATAACAATGAACAAATGCATAAAATGTATCAAAAATGCCTTGTATTTGTATGTTTCTTGTTTTAATGTGTGTAGGTACCAAGTTCGCAAAAATCGGCAAAACCGGCACGAGTTTGAAGATAAAGACCAACAAAGCCAAGATTCGAGCTCGACTTTAGCGGATTTCATCATTTATCGAGCTAATGGGCCAAGTGGGACCCACATTTGGGAAAATAGGCTCAAAAGCCCATTCGAAATTCAAGAAATTGTTATCATTTGTTTAAAGCCCAAAAAGGCCCAAATGGAATGATGATTAACGGATGGGTTATAAATTATATGGGTCCAAGCCCATATTTATGTGAGGGACGAGTTTGGGTCATCTCAAAGCCCAATTTAATCTACAAGTTACGAATGTTTTGGGCTTTAGGGTTTGCAGTTTTTTACAAACGTATGTGATGTGTATAAAACATTTATTCTGTCACACGTTACATACCATTCACTCTTTCTCACAAATAAATAAAACACCTCACCCACTCACACAGATAAAATAATCCCTCGATAACTTCTATGTTACCATCTTCTTCATCCCAAAAAAAAGTAACCAGGCACAAATAATCAACTGTTCACAAACCCTAAGTTTATTAATTCGTTCGAATTAATTGAGGGTTTTTATTCACACGTTTAATTCAAGTGTGTATTAAATAATTCCCCAAGGATTCGGAAGAGATGAGTGGTAGAGAAGAGCTACGTGGCAGGATACTACTGGATGAAACAACTCATTCTCCCTACTCCACCAATCAAAAGGCTTCAAAGAAACACAACTAGCACACACGGATGCCACGTTGGCAATCCGTGTGCTAGTTGTGAATTTACAACCATCCGATTAGAACAAACAGGAGAGAGAGACGATCCAAGGGCTTATATGAAGAAGAAATATTCTTGAGAAGATGCGGATATCCCTCCTTAGCAAGCCTTGGGATGGCTATAAAAACCCCCCTATTTTACTTGTAATCATCATCCTTTTCTTTACTTTAAAGTTATTATGTAGAAATAGTTCTAGGGTTAATCTTGTATTTCTTTTTATCAAATCTTGTAATATTTCTGGAAATTAATAAAAGTTTAGTCGTTTCTTTTAAATGCGTGTCTCGTTTCTTTTCTGCTTAAATTGATTTTATGAATTAACTCTTATTACTGTTCACTATAATAATGTCTGTGATGTTAAATATAAGCTAATTAATATCTTAAATTTAATATTAAAAGTAAAGTATTGGATTAGTATTTATCCCCACTGGATAGACATAAAATTGAAGCTGTGAAGATTTATTCTGGTTCGAATATTATGGTGGTTCGTTGGTGCACGAATGGGGGTTAATGGTGGTGTAGAACCGGTTTCATAAGGTTGTTCAGCACAAACCTTCGTCTCAAAGGTTTTCTCCAAAAGGTGTATTTTCTTTTCAATTTTAATGTTATTTAGTTTATTAAAATTAGATGTTTATATGGTTAAATGTTTAGGCTATAAATATGTTATGAATCTGCTCGTTTAAATGTTTCTGCTTACCTTGATTCTAAGTTGATTAGTTAAAGGTGATAGATCAGTATGCCGTTTATAAGTAATGTTTTTAACTGAGTATTTAGATTGTAAGATTGATATCTGTAACTGCTGAATCATGAATGTTTATGAACTTGATACTTGAGTTTGGTTGTGGGTTGAATTAACTCTTTCGTTTTGCATTAATTGGAGCTTATTTCGTTTGAATTATTGTACCTTGCTGAATCATGTATTGTTTTGACTTGTACGATTTCGAGTAGCTAATTTGAAGAGTTTAGGAGGCTTTTGGTTGCTGAAAATAGATAGGATTGTTTGATAGGTCCTTAGATTTTGCTGATATGATTTTCGTTAAGCTTAACCTGAATGTTTGTAGTTTCAGTTATTACTGATTTATTTGAATATTTGTTGCTTTACTGATTGAAAGATGCTATTGTGGATTACGGTTTGTGCAATCTGATTCGTAGTTTGGCTTTGCTTATTTGATTCATCAGCTTAATCTTGGTTTTTCACTTATTTGATTTGCTGATTTTTGGGCTTGTTCAGTTGTGTTTAAGCTGTGTTTTGATTGATGCTATATTTTTTTTACCATGCTACTTGGACTAACAGATTAACTTGATCTGTTAATCTCAAAGCTGATAACCTTATCAGCTTATCTCAAAAGATTTGTGTCAAGTTAAGTCACCTCCTGTGACTAGTATTTAATCTGTCAAAAATAAATAATCTCAAAAAATGAGTCCCTTGTGGGATTCGAACCCTTGACCTCAAGGGTGTGTGCACTGAGTGTTTACCACTGAGCTAATAGCTCTTTTAAGTTCTCTTTCTGTTTAGTAATTAATATAGTAGATTTAAGATTTGGCAGATTTTGCATTTAAATTGTATTTTCATTAAAGTTACGTTTTTAAATATTTTATTTAATTAATGCTTTTATTTAAGTCAATTCTAGTTTATAATTAATAAAATAAATAAATAAATAAAAATGTTTTTATTAATTTAAAAAAGTTTAATTAGTTTATTTTAATATTTAGCTTTTTATAATTTTAGATTTAAATAAAATTAGTTTTAAAAAGATAGATTTGGTATAAGTAATTTTTAATAAAGTTTATTAGTTTAAAAAGTTAAATAGATTTTTAAAAAATAGATTGAAAGTAATTTTTTATTAAATAGAATTATTCTTTTAGATTTTTAAAATAGTTTAAATTTTAAATAGTTTTTAATTTTAAGTAATTAATTTAGATTTAATATAGCGGGGTTTACGATTCATGCACTTTAGGTTAATTTTAAATAGTTTAAAATTGGTAGATTTAATTTCTAGTTTAAAAACCGAAAACCAATTCAAATCAATTGTCCAAATCGAATCAAAACGTCTCAAATTCACTCGATCTTCGTGTACAACGAACTTGGTTCATCACGTGTTTAATTAAATACGTCATTGGTAATATTAGTCTATTACTTTTTCCTAAAGGTAATTTTCTAGTTTACCCTATAACGTAATATAATTATCACTATACTATCACGATCACATCAAAAATTTTGGCGCCGCTACCGGGGATCTTGTGTACGATTCGCTTTTGTGGAGATTTGTTGATCGTTGATTTGAAAACCCTTTCCGTCCTCGGAAAGTTTTGTTATTTTTCTATATTATAGTATGTATCATTTTTCTCGTTTTTTTGTGAATAATATATTGTATTACGTAGAACAATAAATTTACATACTTCTCAAATAAGGCCTTAGTTGGGATTTCATCACCTAGCTATTGTAGTCGAATCCAAAACAAAAATAAAAGGCAAAATAGATAAATACTAATAAGAAGTTTGTACTCGATTTATACAAACTATAAGGTGGGCATAAGGCGACGTGCTATAAAAATCCGTCTAAGGAAAAAGGTTTTTAAGTGCTTTGTGCCACCTCGTTTCCCCGCTTGCTTGTGCGTATATTGAGAGGGAGAACCTATTATTGGTTTGCCGACTCAAGTAGTAATAAATTTTATTTTTGTAGTTTACTTATTGAACCTCGAGACGTTTAGGTTTTCACCTATCGTTTCAAAGTCGACCGAGGGTAATTTACTTCCATAGTAGTTATCCTTTTTCCTTGTTTTTTATCAATCATTATTGATTGAGCAATACCAAATAAAATACCAAAAATAATCTTCTTCTTGTCTAAATTCTTTTCTTCAATCCTCTAAATTCTCGTCTTTGTAGTGTATGCAATTACGTTCTTCTCGTCTTGTGATTGATTTTAATAGGCTTGAAAATATTCCTCGTAGAAATAGAAATCGTCAACAACGAATAGTGGAACCCGAGCTTCCACCTTTTGTTGTAGAGATGGTCGATAACCGAACAATGGAGGAACTGCTCCGTGCACCCACCGAAGGGTATGGGGAAGCAATCGTTGTGCCGGCTATTTTGGCGGATCATTTTGAGATTAAGACGGGTCTTTTATCGCTCATTCGTGCCGACCAATTTCATGGCAATGAGACCGATAGCCCGCATTCTCACATACGGAGTTTTAATCGAATTACCTCGACTCTCAAGTTTAGAGATGTGCCGAATGATGTGATTAAGCTCATGCTTTTTCCGTACTCGCTCGAGGGTAATGCTAAGCCTTGGTATGAGAAAGAACCACCGGGTTCGATCTTAACATGGGATGATTTAGTGTCTAAGTTCATGAATTATTTCTTTCCACCATCTAAGACAACACACTTTAAGAACGAGATCACTAGATTTGAACAAAAAGTGCATGAATCGTTTGGGGTAGCTTGGGAAAGATTTAAAGATTTGTTGAGACAATGTCCACACCATGGTTTCTCGGAATTGCATCAAATTAATACTTTCTATAATGGGCTAAATATGATTGAACAAGATTCTTTAAATGCCGCCGCGGGTGGTAATATTTTAAGAAAAACTCCGAGAGACGCGTGGAGAATAATTAAGGATAAGTCTAGAGCATAATATTCACGAAACACACCGGTTGTTTCCAATGTGAATCCCGAGATTGCTAGATTGGACTCTAAGATTGATAGTGGATTCGCGACTTTGTTGAGTGAGATTAGGAAGAATCCTCATGGATCCATTAATATGGTTGAGAATGTTTGTGTATCATGTGGTGGAGCACATCTTAATTATGCTTGTTCAACTACGGGGTTTGATCAAGCTAGTGCTTTTGCCGCGACGGGAACTTATGGCTCTAACGGTCAAATTCCTCGTCAAAATCATGTTGCTCCACCGGGTTTTCCACCGGTTCAAAATAGGTACAACAATGGAAACAATGGGAATAATTTTAACCGTGGTAACCAAGGGAATTTCAATCAAGGAAATGGGTTTAATGCTAATCAAAACAATCAAGGTTTTCAAGGGAATAATCAAAATGATTTGTCAAGCTACATTAAGTCAAATGAGGCAAATTTGAAAGCTTTTCAAAATAATCTTCAAGGACAAATGGCAACTTTGAAAAATGAGTTTCAAAATACGATTAAAGGGCAAAACAATAAGATTGACCTTAATCAACAAAGACTAGAGCAAAACCAAAACCGTTTTGAGCAAAGATTAGAGCAAAGTCATAATCGTATGCAACAAAGTTTGGAACAAGGTCAAAATAAATTGCTTTCAATGTTTGAGGGATTTATGTTTAAACCATCTACTTCTTCGGGTTGCTTACCTAGTAATACCATTCCAAACCCGAAGGGAGAGCTTAAGGCCATTACCGTTTATGATGATTGTGATAATGTAGATGAAGTTGAAGTGATTGAGTTTAAACCTCCACCTAAGGAAACTTTTCTAGAAGTCACCAAGGCTACTTTAAATGTGATTAGTACCTTGGTTTTCTTTGATTTCTTTCCTAAGAAGTATAAAGATCTGGGTCAATTCTTGATACCTTGTGTTTTCAATGAGCTTGGGGTTTGCAATGGCCTAGCCGATCTAGGAGCTAGCATTAACATAATGTCCCTAGCCCTTTGGAAAACCATTGACTATGCACCACTTAGTACCACTCGTAGGATCATTGAGCTTGCTAATGGTACCACCACTCGACCAGTTGGTATAGCGGAAAATGTCATTATGAAAGTGGGAAATTTCTTGTACTTAGCCGATTTTGCTATAGTTGATTATGAGACCAATCCTCGTGTGCCTATTATTCTAGGACGTCCATTTTTGTGCACGGCTCAAATTCAAGTTGATATGAGGAAAGAGGAAATTAAATTGTTTTATGGAGATAAAAGCATTGTTTTTAAACCGGAAAAGATTCCAAGATTTGCTTCTAAGAAAGTTGAAGTGTAAAACTTGTTGAGACAATTGAAAGTAATAAGAAAGCTCTTTTTGATAAAGGTGTTTTTCCAATTTTGGAAACTTCATTTTGTGATAAAGGAAAGTTAAATTCAAATGAAGAAGCTTGCTTTGTTGAATCATGTTCTAACCTTTCCTCATCTACACTCACTCCACACGAGGATGATAAGATTGAAAAACAAATTGATGATTACTTAAGTGAGCCATTTGATGCTAGTGAGTTTGTTAGTGAGAATTTTGATCCCGAGAGTGATATTGCTTTAATTGAACAATCTTTGAAAATGGACTCATTTTCACTCTCTTCGAAGGATCATGTTGATGTTCCTAAGGCACAATCTTCAATTGAAGAGCCTTTGATTCCTAACTTCACACCGAGTGAGGTTAGTGACTATTCATGTGATAAGTTCATCGATGAACTTTTTGCTATTATTGATCCACTTCCACGGCGAAGTGAAGACGTTATCGATCTCGAGATCGAGCGTGATTCTCATGTTTTACCTACCATTCTCGAGGAATTCTCCGATGAATTGCCTTCAAATGAGAATGATGATCTAGTATCCGAGTGTGATACACTTGATACTTTGTCGGATATCTCTTGTGATGACAAGATTGATGACACTTTTGTGACCTACTCAAATCCTCTATTTGAAGCTTCATTGAACAATAATTCATTGTTTCAAGAGGATTTTGAGAGCATCATACCTCCTACATCTCACAACCTTTTTGATGATGAGCTCTTCATTAAGGAGTTTGATAAGTTACTTTCCATAGATATTCCTTCGAAATTTGAGGAAGAGTCTAATGACGGTGATGAAGATTCTTGGTTTGATCACCCGATTTATGATGATGACAATGTTGACCTGGAGGGAGAAATACTTTTGCTCCAATTATCCTTCCCACTCGCTTTGATCTTAATGTGCGGGTTTTTCATGCGACTCGTTTTGAGTATCATGACCCCTTTATTCACATTCATAAGAGTGATAAGGTCAACAAAGTCATGCAAGTTGAAACCACTGGTTGAGACTTTTACCACACCATTACCATGTGCTTTATATGATTTAGGATTAGCATGGGGGGACGACACCGTGTTGTCTATTCCTTTCTCCACCGAGGACAAGGTATTCAACCCCGGAATCGTTGATTTAGGGAAATCTCGGCCTTTCACCGATGCAATAATTGAAAGACTTTTTAATCATCTTGGTGTGAGTTTATCTCGGGGAGCATGCTACATCCATACCATTGTTTGTGACTACCATCTCTTGTTAGAGATTTGTGTTAGAGTTTTATCCTTTCGTTTGTCATCCGACAACGAGGATGTAATCTTTGACCCCGGCATCGCGCTTTATCATGGATTTTATTCCATTATGCCGGTTTTCACTTTTTTCCCTAAGGACCAATAAATGCGGGGATCGAGTCGAGCTCATGACTCGGTGAACAAAAACGAGGTGCCTTGTGGGGGAGTCCCATACATTCTATCTACTTTCTATTTTCTAACAACTAATAAGGCTTGATCTTTCAAGCTCGTGCTCGTATTTTGTTGTGTTGTGAATCTTAGGTATGACCCTAATTTTTGAAGACTCTCGTGTTCGATTTTTGCCGGTCCACTTGATCTTCCATTCTTTGAATGCCAAAAAGGGGCACACTCTTTACCCTTGATTTTTATCGACTAACGTTTTATCTTGAGGCATAATTAATAAACGGCTTATAGATTTGCGTGCTCTTTCCATGCTAGGATTTTGCATTAGACTCTTCGTGTTTTAGCAAGGGGGTGTTACTCTTGAGCTAAGAAACATTGAGGACAATGTTTGGTTTTAGCATGGGGGAGTCAATCGATATAATCGCTTGCAATTGCTTTTGTCGTGTCTAAACGTATTGTTTTTCTCATTTTTCAATAAAATTTTAAATTTTTAGTGTTATCTTTAAGTTTTAATAAATAAAATAAGTGCTTTTGACACGAATGTAGGCTTTCCGTTGGTGAAAATAAAGATAGTTTTTGACTCGACTCGGTTTTTAACCTTAGCTTTTCCTTAACGTATTTGAATTAACTTTTGCTAGGTTTTTATATAGGGAGCTTTAAAACGCGAAAGTCTTAATTCATACGAGTTAAGAACAAGAACTTTTCGCAAGCTCCTATAATTGATCCTAGAAAGTCGTTTATTAAGGGAACTTTAAAACGCAAACTCTAAAACTTGAAAGAGTATAAGAAGATGCAAGATCCTATAGATGACTTGAAAACCTAAAACTTTGATTTAATAGGCTAAGTATCCATTGATTTCACATTTTTGAAATTTTACAATATGGAGAACAAGAGATGATAGAGTTCAATCATAAGTTTCTAAGGTTAAATTCTTCTTTGTGCAAGTATTTTTGTGTTTGATTTAATCTCCTCATACTTACTTTCCTCGCTTGAATAATAATTGCTTAATAAATGAAGTTTTTAGCGGTTTAGGCTTGATATCTTAACTTGTAACTCCTTCTTTTTCTTCCCTTGTAATTAAAGTGAGAACACATTAAGGGTGTCAGCGTCATGGACTTTTGATCATGGGATTGCGGAAATTTGGCTTACTATACATATCATATTAATAAAGAAGAATAAATAAAAACATGTTCTCTAGGAGCCTTCGGGTGGGAGTCATGTAGCACTAACCTTGTCATTAGAGCCTTAGGGTGTATGTCAAGGGGCATGTTGAATAAAAATTGCTTCATCATCATGATCCGTAAGGTGGGATGGTGAAGTCAATTCCCTTATTTTTGTCCAAGGAGCCTTAGGGTGTGGATTTTAAATAAGGAGCACAATTGCATCTTAAAGAGCCACAAGGTGTTATGATGTAGTTGTTGATAACTCCATTAATAAGGTCATAATTGACTTTCGAGGTTTTATTGTTGCTTTTAAGTAGTCCTATTAGCCAAATTTCGGGTCCGGGATTTATCCCTAAATCGTGTTAAGTTATCCTTGATGTGGGCTTTCTTTAGCGACATCGGTTTTTGAAGTCGAGGTTAGTTTTTGAGTGTTTACACCGTTCTTGCCTTCATTTTTGGACTAATAAATATCAAAATAAAGTCAAATGAGCCTTTGGGTGAATGACAAATAAAATCTAGAGATACAATTAGGAATAATAGGAGATTGAGTTTAACACAAATTACTTGTATGAGTTGGTTTAATTTTGGGGCTTATGATTGACAATGATCTTGTTTTTGCACTTGGCATGGAAAAATGAAAAGTCGGGGACGATGAATCTATTTGAGTTTTATGATCCTTAAAGTTATTTTTCGAATAATGAAAGCAATACATTATGTGTTTGCAAAATAAAAAGTCAAAAGTTGAATAATGGTGTAGTTAATAGTTTTATTTTATCATTGCGTGAGGACACGACAATTGCTTAGCAAGGGGGAATTTGATATGATCTATTTTAGTCATATCAATATTATCAAATAACAATGAACAAATGCATAAAATGTATAAAAAATGCCTTGTATTTGTATGTTTCTTGTTTTAATGTGTGTAGGTACCAAGTTCGCAAAAATCGGCAAAACCGGCACGAGTTTGAAGATAAAGATCAACAAAGCCAAGATTCGAGCTTGACTTTAGCGGATTTCATCATTTATCGAGCTAATGGGCCAAGTAGGACCCACATTTGGGAAAATAGGCTCAAACGCCCATTTGAAATTCAAGAAATTGTTATCATTTGTTTAAAGCCCAAAAAGGCCCAAATGGAATGATGATTAACGGATGGGTTATAAATTATATGGGTCCAAGCCCATATTTATATGAGGGACGAGTTTGGGTCATCTCAAAGCCCAATTTAATCTACAAGTTACGAATGTTTTGGGCTTTAGGGTTTGTAGTTTTTAACAAACGTATGTGATGTGTATAAAACATTTATTCTGTCACACGTTACATACCATTCACTCTTTCTCACAAATAAATAAAACACCTCACCCACTCACACAGATAAAATAATCCCTCGATAACTTCTATGTTACCATCTTCTTCATCCCAAAAAAAATAACCAGGCACAAATAATCAACTGTTCACAAACCCTAAGTTTATTAATTCATTCGAATTAATTGAGGGTTTTTATTCACACGTTTAATTCAAGTGTGTGGTAAATAATTCCCCAAGGATTCGGAAGAGAGGAGTGGTAGAGAAGAGCTACGTGGCAGGATACTACTGGATGAAACAGCTCATTCTCCCCACTCCACCAATCAAAAGGCTTCAAAGAAACACAACTAGCACACACGGATGCCACGTTGGCAATCCGTGTGCTAGTTGTGAATTTACAACCATCCGATTAGAACAAACAGGAGAGAGAGACGATCCAAGGGCTTATATGAAGAAGGAATATTCTTGAGAAGATGCGGATATCCCTCCTCAGCAAGCCTTGGGATGGCTATAAAAACCCCCTATTTTACTTGTAATCATCATCCTTTTCTTTACTTTAAAGTTATTATGTAGAAATAGTTCTAGGGTTAATCTTGTATTTCTTTTTATCAAATCTTGTAATATTTCTGGAAATTAATAAAAGTTCAGTCATTTCTTTTAAATGCGTGTCTCGTTTCTTTTCTGCTTAAATTGATTTTATGAATTAACTCTTATTACTGTTCACCATAATAATGTGTGTGATGTTAAATATAAGCTAATTAATAGCTTAAATTTAATATTAAAAGTAAAGTATTGGATTAGTATTTATCCCCACTGGATAGACATAAAATTGAAGCTGTGAAGATTTATTCTGGTTCGAATATTATGGTGGTTCGTTGGTGCACGAATGGGGGTTAATGGTGGTGTAGAACCGGTTTCATAAGGTTGTTCAGCACAAACCTTCGTCTCAAAGGTTTTCTCCAAAAGGTGTATTTTCTTTTCAATTTTAATGTTATTTAGTTTATTAAAATTAGATGTTTATATGGTTAAATGTTTAGGCTATAAATATATTATGAATCTGCTCGTTTAAATGTTTCTGCTTACCTTGATTCTAAGTTGATTAGTTAAAGGTGATATAGATCAGTATGCCGTTTATAAGTAATGTTTTTAATCTGTTAGGTTAATTGTTATTGTTGACCATAAGACTTAACTGAGTATTTAGATTGTAAGATTGATATCTGTAACTGCTGAATCATGAATGTTTATGAACTTGATAACTGAGTTTGGTTGTGGGTTGAATTAACTCTTTCGTTTTGCATTAATTGGAGCTTATTTCGTTTGAATTATTGTACCTTGCTGAATCATGTATTGTTTTGACTTGTACGATTTCGAGTAGCTAATTTGAAGAGTTTTGACATGTCAGTTGCTATTGTGAGCTTTAGGAGGCTTTTGGTTGCTGAAAATAGATAGGATTGTTGATAGGTCCTTAGATTTTGCTGATATGATTTTCGTTAAGCTTAACCTGAATGTTTGTAGTTTCAGTTATTACTGATTTATTTGAATATTTGTTGCTTTACTGATTGAAAGATGCTATTGTGGATTACGGTTTGTGCAATCTGATTCGTAGTTTGGCTTTGCTTATTTGATTCATCAGCTTAATCTTGGTTTTTCACTTATTTGATTTGCTGATTTTTGGGCTTGTTGAGTTGTGTTTAAGCTGTGTTTTGATTGATGCTATATTTTTTTTACCATGCTGCTTGGACTAACAGATTAACTTGATCTGTTAATCTCAAAGCTGATAACCTTATCAGCTTATCTCAAAAGATTTGTGTCAAGTTAAGTCACCTCATGTGACTAGTATTTAATCTGTCAAAAATAAATAATCTCAAAAAATGAGTCCCTTGTGGGATTCGAACCCTTGACCTCAAGGGTGTGTGCACTAAGTGTTTACCACTGAGCTAATAGCTCTTTTAAGTTCTCTTTCTGTTTAGTAATTAATATAGTAGATTTAAGATTTGGCAGATTTTGCATTTAAATTGTATTTTCATTAAAGTTACGTTTTTAAATATTTTATTTAATTAATGCTTTTATTTAAGTCAATTCTTTTTTTTAATAATAAAATAAATAAAAATATAAATAAATAAAAATGTTTTTATTAATTTAAAAAAGTTTAATTAGTTTATTTTAATATTTAGCTTTTTATAATTATAGATTTAAATAAAATTAGTTTAAAAAGATAGATTTGTTATAAGTAATTTTTAATAAAGTTTATTAGTTTAAAAAGTTAAATAGATTTTTAAAAAATAGATTGAAAGTAATTTTTTATTAAATAGAATTATTCTTTTATATTTTTAAAATAGTTTAAATTTTAAATAGTTTTTAAATTTTAAGTAATTAATTTAAATTTAATATAGCGGGGTTTACGATTCATGCACTTTAGGTTAATTTTAAATAGTTTAAAATTGGTAGATTTAATTTCTAGTTTAAAAACCGAAAACCAATTCAAATCAGTTGTCTAAATCGAATCAAAACGTCTCAAATTCACTCGATCTTCGTGTACAACGAACTTGGTTCATCACGTGTTTAATTAAATTCGTCATTGGTAATATTAGTCTATTACTTTTTCCTAAAGGTAATTTTGTAGTTTACCCTATAACGTAATCTAATTATCACTATACTATCACGATCACATCACCCCTCATTGAAAGTAAGTGGAGAATATAAGCACACTAGTAAACTATTCTAACTCAACGATTTTTGGTCCCTATGTGTTCGACTTATAATAACTAATGTAATTTCATAAATGACGCTTACAGTTTAGGTTCATCGATAGAATCTAAAATCAACAAAAGAACATCAATCTTCATAAATATCATCAAATTCACAATTGTAACATGGAAATAATCCCAAAAGCACAATAATCCATCAAATACACAAACTGAATACAATATTTCGTCAATAAAATCTAAAATGAACATTAATCTTAGTAAATATCATCAAATACACAAGCTGAATACAATACAAAAATAAGCCCAAATGAACCTTGATAAATATCATCAAATACACAAGTTGAATATAAAAATAAGCCCAAATGATCAAACTACATAAACTAATAAATAAACATATTAAATCAATAAAAAACCAAAAGCTACTTAAATGTTATCAAATATACAAAAAAGTAAAGAAATAAGCGCAAAAAAACACAAGTGCTAGCTGATGTAAACGTCTGATAAAAAGATTACAACAACCGTACCATCTTCCATAGTTTGTAACAGTTCAATTTCATTGTTTTCTTTTTCTAGATCATCTTTTGTATTCTTTGTTTTAACTATGTTATGTGTTTTTATGATATTTTGAATGTTTAACTTATGCTTTTGTTGAGTTTATTGCTAGTTAGAGTTTGATTGTATTGAGAGAGAAATTAGGCGTTTCAAGTTTTAGAGAGAGTGAGAAGAAGAAATGTGTTATGATTTGTAACAATGTGTGTTTGGTTAAGAACTTCATCTTATTTACAACTTTAGTTCTTTCGTCATGTTTTACGTAAGGGCCAAGATTGGCCCCTTCATCCTCACTCGGAAACAAGTCCTTGAAATAACTCGACTCTTAACAAAAATGGTAATAAAGTCCAACAACAAGATCGGGTGATGATATTTGTGCAACAAGAAGACGCAAGTTATAGCACGAGCAAAGCTCAAGAACATAAGTATTTAGATGGATTAAGAAATATTACTTTTTTCGCTAGTTCTAGTGTGACAAGTAGTTTCATTTCATTATCAATACATGTTCATAAATCACATTTTTGTTCACACACCTTAACTACTTGTATCGCAATATATATTGCAATTGTGCCTCAAATAAGACTTGAACCCACAACTTTTTGGTTCAAATATGTTTCGGAAAAAACAAATAAGTAAACCCATGTTAACATTTAACTAAAACATAAATTTATTTAAAAAAGTAAATTCACCCATATTGGTGGACTATGGTAAATTTTTCTCTATGTTTTACGTACTTTCTAGAATATTTCTTTGATAGAAATCTATTGTTCAAACACTATCTCAACTTAGAACACTTTTCAAATCAAAGCTCAAACTAAATATAGCATAAATCTATGTTAATATTTTTTTGTGCGCGACAATAACTTCCTTTTAATGACATATAACATCCTTAAACCACGTTCATAGCTTTGTATGAAAACCGCATCACAGTGTGAATTATTACACAATGCCAATGGTTTCTAATATTGCAGTCCTTTATAGTTTCTAACGCATAGAGACGCGGGAATAAGTCCATTAATGGTAGACCGTTCCCACACCACGGCCTTTAGAATATCACACCAAGTACCAATGCCTTCAGTATTCTCCACGGCCTTTAGAATATCACACCAAGTACCAATGCCTTCATACGAGTCTGCTAGAGAACCGAAACCACCTTCACCACCATAGAAACTTTTAATCACCAAGTGCCATAAAGCCTCTTCTTTTGTAAGAAAGCGTCATTTCCATTTACTAAGAAGGCTAAGATTTTTTGCAAAGATACTGCATACACCAAGAACTCCTAAATTCAAATCTAAAAGGATGTTTTCCATTTAACCCAAAAGATGCCCAATTGTTTGTATTTAAAGCCCAAAAATTTTGGCATCCGATGGATTCAAGGAGATCAGTGGCCTTATTTGGAGCTCTAAATAGAGAAAAATAGTATAGTGGTAAGCTCCCACAAATTGATTTTACGAGAGTGAGCCTATCACCGATTGAGAGAGTCTTAGCTTTCCACGCTGTGAGTCTATTTCTAAATCAGTTTACCACCTCACTCCAACCATCACGTAGTCTCGGCGTTTTCCCACTAGGAGCCCCAAGGACATGAAAGGGAAAACACCATGGAGACAACCTAACGAAGAAGCAACCTCGTCCACCTGCACACTAGAGATGCTGATCCCAAAAATTCTGCTTTTACTTAGGTTGATTTTTAGACAAGATGCTTTTTCGAAGCATTTGAGGACGAGAATGAGATTACGGGCATTAAGTCTAGACCATTACCCAAAGAAAAGTGCATCATCCGCGTATTGAAGAAGAGAAATATTTGTACCATCGTCAGCTACAAAAATACCTTTAAAAAAGATTGTGTTACAAGCTTTGATTGTTGCCATTTGAAGAGCCTCAGCTACGATCATAAACAAAAATGGTAAGAGGGGGTCTCCTTGACGAATAACTCTCTCCATCTTGAACTCGTCGGAGAGAGAACCATTTACAAGTATGGAGATTGAAGCCGAAGAGAGACACGTATTAATCTGTTTCCTCCATCTTTCACCAAAACCCATTTGTCTCATGACATCTAGAAGAAATTTCCAATTTACACTATGAAAAGCCTTTTTGAAATCAACCTTGAAGATCATGAGATTTTGATTATCAATATTCGCTATAAGGATCAACTCATTCGCAATTAAACGGTCGTCTAAAATTTATCTACCCGCAATAAATGCAGTTTGGTTAGGCCCAATAATCGTTGATATCACCTTAGCTAATCTTGATGCAAGAGTTTTGGAGATTACTTTGTAGACACATCCAATGAGGCTAATAAGGCGGTAGTCGGGGAAACCAAGTGGATCGGTATTCTTAGGGATTACAAAAGACGGGTTACAACCATTAGCAAAATTACCAGTATTTTCAAAGTATTTAATACAGTTCATAAAATCGTTTTTCAACATCTCCCAATAAGCCTTGATGAACTTGAAGTTAAACCCGTCTGGTCCTGGGGCTTTCGAGCCATCAAAGTCCCACACAGCGGCTTTAGTCTCATCCAAAGATATATTAGATTCAAGATAGGAGGCATCCGAACTTGAGAGCTTGCGAAAGAGAGGCTACTAAAGCAAGGTCTGTTAAACCCCCTTTCTTTGAACCGAGACAAAAAGTGATCGGCATTAGCTTTTTTTATTTGATTAGGGACATCACACCACACACCATCTAAATAGATGCCTTTGATCAAGGAATTCGAGTACTTATTTTTAAGCAACGAAGGAAAAAAATCTCGAGTTCTCGTCTCCCTCAACTGCCCATTTTGAACGGCACTTCTGTTTATGATATTTTGAATGCTTAAGTTATGCTCTGTACCGACTGAACCATTGTCTATTCATGATTCCATAATTGAATCAATTCCATATTGGTTCCAAATTAGAGGAATGTGAGTTTATTAATTGGTTGTTTCAAGTTCTATAGAGAGAAAGAGAGAAAAAGAAATCTATTATGGCTCGAAAAATGTGCTAAGATTGGTAAAAATGTGCGTTTGATTAAGAACTTCGTCTTATTTACAAACTTTAGTCTTTCGTTATGTTTTACAATTCAGCAAGATTAATCTTTTCGTTTTATATATAAGATTTGGTCTAATGTAATCAAAGGCTAAGATTGGATCCTCACTCATTTATATATATTTTATAATTAAAAAACATCGCAAGTTAACTTTTACCTAAACCAACAAGTTTACTACAGTTCAGAAAACAAAACAAAACAAAACAAAACGTTAGTGGTGGACTATGGTAAATTTTGCTCTGATTTCTACTTACTTTCTAGAATATTTCTTTGATAGAATATTATTGTTGGGACAATATCTTAACTTACAACACCTTCCTAATCAAAGCTCAAACTAAATATAGCATAAATATTAACTTCCTTTTAATGTCATATAACTTCCCTAAACCACGTTCATAGTTTTGTATAAAAACCGCATTACATTGTGAATTATTACACAATACATCGAAACAAAAACCGATCTTCTTTTTTCTTACATACACATTGCTTTCTCTGCTTGTTCAACATGTTATTGACTGTAGATTACACAATGAACTCCAACTTATGCAACCTTGGTGACATCAGGAATGTCGGTTTCGAATCCAAGTAAGCGTAGGCCGAAAACTAAGATGTTTGTACGCTAGGACTGACTTCCAGATCGGTGGAAATGATCGAGAGTTGTTGCATGCTGGTATGAACGTTGCATGTTTCAACTTCTCCCATGGTTCTCATGAATACCGTTAACAGACTCTTGATCACCTTCGTACTGCTATGGAAAATACATGTATTCTCTGCGCTGTCATGCTCGATACTAAGGTTAGTTAGTTTCTTGTGATCTATTTATTTATACTTAGTCCATAGTACAAATGTTAAAACAAAAGAAAGTTACAACAAATGATTACAACTAAACAATAAGGTTGTGCAAGTTGCAAGACTTGTTCCAACACATTACAGCATAATGAAAACTCTATTCCTATGGATCATAATGAAAAAACAACTGCGGGTGTAGATGATTGATTATATGAACAATGTGTGCTAAATAAATTATTCTATCTTTTGTGACAGGGTTCTTAAAGGATGGACAACCAATTCAACTTCAAGAGGGTCAAGAGATCACTATTACCACTGATTACACCATCCAAGGTGACCAAAACATGATCTCCATGAGCTACAAGAACCTTGCCAGTGACTTGAAACCAAACAGTATGATTTTGTGCTTTGATGGAACCATCTCTATGACGGTCCTCGATTGTGACAAGGAGCGTGGTCTTGTCAGGTGTCGCTGTGAAAACTCTGTTGTTTTAGGCGAGAAGAAGAATGTTAATCTTCCTGGGGTTGTTGTTGATCTCCTAACTTTGACTCGGAAAGATAAAGATGATATTTTGCTATGGGGGGTCCTAACAAGATTGACATAATTGTAATGTCCTTTGTTTTTAAAGGTTAAGATGTTGTCGAAGTTCACAACCTTCTTGGAAAGCATGCAAAATCCATAATCCTAATGACAAAGGTTGAAAATCAAGAAGGGGTGGCCAACTTTGATGATATTTTGGCTGAAGCAGATGCTTTTATGGTCGCTCGTGGTGATTTAGGAATGGAAATCCCAATTGAAAAGATGTTTCTTGCACAGAAACTTATGATCCACAAATGTAACATCCAAGGGAAGCTAGTTGTGACTGCACCACAAATGCTAGAATCAATGATCAAGTGTCCCCGTCCTACAAGAGCCGAAGCCACAGATGTTGCAAATGCAGTTATACACGGCACTGACTGTGTCATGCTTAGTGGCGAAATTGATGGTTTATGAAGTTCATAACAATTATATAATCATAAGCAAAGATCAAAGCACGTAATAGCGAAAGTGATTTAACAAGATCATAATAACACAATTATAATTTATCGAATTAGGTTACATACCTTTATCCTAGAAAAGATCCACAAGATCACCAATTGAATCAACAATTAGGGTTTATGAAGAACGGTGCCAAGATATAGTTTAATGTAAAACTATACTACGCTCTTGTACACACACGTAATGCAACGGGCTAACCGTGAGTCTAGCACGTATAAACGAAGCTTCTACGCTTGTGGAATAATCTACCCAATAACCCTAGAGAGGGGCTAGGACTAGATTCAAGAAATCAAAACCAAGAGGTTAAAAGGAACCCTAAAAAAGGTGTTTGCCTTTTAGTTTGATCATAGGAAAGAAGATAGAGGGATGAGCAAAAATTATGAGGGCTAAAGGGTTGTTTATATAGGATAGCAAATCTATTTTTCTTCCCCTTTTGCCCTTGAAGCCGCCGGCCTAAGCCCACCAAAAGGAGGCTTCTAGAATTTTCCGTTTCCTTCTTTTCTTCTATTTAATTCGATAACGATCGTTTAACTAACTCTTAATTTATTTAACGATCGTTAGTTAAGGTTTGTTTAATTTAATAAATATATTAAATACATTTATTAAATAAAATTAACCCTTTACGTATTGTGTGCAATCTCGTAATCCCGAGTTTGATCCTATCACACGACTATTAATTTTATGTCCATAAACTTTCAGCTCCCACTTGGACAAAATTCGAATATCGTGATTACATTGACTAGCGTCTAGTTACACTAGCAATGTCACTAGTACAACTCGAGTAAGGTCTCTTGGACAAAACCTTTTAATGATTCATCATTATTATTATCCTTTCATTTCAAATACAACGTTAATAGGATATGCATCTCAGTCATTCCTTCATTAACCATTCTGTTTCTCGTTTACGGATATCTTACTACTCCCCCGAGGGGCCCAGCTGTATTATACTTCAAAATAATTTGAAGGAAACAAATCATATTTTGACTACAAGCGAAACTTACGAATTTTGCAACACTTTTGAAAATAACCCTTATAGCTACCAGTTACGTTTAGCGTTAGGTTATCTCATAGAAGCACACTACATTCGTGACGGTTTCCTGGTATCTCAGGTCTAAGGATAACTATTTATGATATACTTAATGACAAATATCCATAAAGTAAAATCATATAGTTGGGATAAGTCCAATATTTGATTCATCAAATATCATCCAAATTTGACCAATATACTTTCCAGTATACTTTGTCACTATTTTGAATTGTCTTAGTTTAATAATATTCCCATATTATTAATCGACAACGGACATTTAGAACATAACAATTATTCATTAATTGAAACATGTAAAATAGGATACAAAATCAAATACTAGAAATAAACGAAAACCAATCTTTATTTCATCAATTAAATAATGTTTTAACATCCTTTATCCAAATACTAATCACAGATTTATTGCATGAGTTCGCTAGCTAGTTGCAGCCTAATAGCCTTGGCACGCTTAACTACCTTTGGTCTAGGCAAAGCCTTAGTAAAAGGATCAGCTACGTTATCATCTGTGTGAACTTTTATTAATTTTATTTCTCGAGCTTCAACTTGTTCTCGAACGTAGTGATATCTACGTTTAAAGTGTCTTGCGCCTTTCATGCCTCCAAGATCATTGGCGAATATAATTGCAACAAAATTGTCACAATATATATCAATAGGTTCTTTAATTGAAAGCATCACTCCAACATCTCCAATAAACTTCCTAATCCAAACATCTTTTAGTTATGTATATGGCTACCCTTTGAGTACCAAAACATTTCTTTTCATATTCCTCAAATCCCACAAAGACAGTTAGTATAAATAAATAGATTACAAGAAACTAATTAACCTTAGTATCGAGCATGACAACAAATGAAGTCTAGCTCAGTTGGATGGATGCATTTGGTTATAGTCTCCATGTGGGGGAGGTCAGGGGTTCGACTCCTGTCATTCCCCATGTGGGGGATTTTCCCAGAATTGGCAGCCGGGTTTTAATCCCATCGCAATGCCTTAAAGCCCCTTAATGGGAAACTGGATAGCTAGCATTGGGGTTGATATTCTCTTCGTGAGATGATTCGAACTCGGGTCGAGAGACTTGGTGCCTCGGTGGCACGCAAGATACTCCGCTGCACCAAACTGCCGTTTAAAAAAAAGTATCGAGCATGACAGCGCAGAGAATACATGTATTTTCCATAGCAGTACGAAGGTTATCAAGAGTCTGCTGATGGTATTCATGAGAACCATGGGAGAAGTTGAAACACGCAACGTTCATACCAGCATGCAACAACTTCTCGATCATTTCCACCGATCTGGAAGTCGGTCCTAGCATAAAAACATCTTAGTTTTCGGGCTACGCTTCCCTATAGACTTGGATTCCAAACCGACATTCCTGATGTCACCAAGGTTGCATAAGTTGGAGTTCATTGTGTAATCTGCAGTCAATAACATGTTGAACAAGCAGAGAAAGCAAATGTGTATTGTGTAATAATGCACAATGTGATGCGGTTTTTATACAAAACTATTAACGTGGTTTAGGGAAGTTATATGACATTAAAAGGAAGTTAATATTTATGCTATATTTAGTTTGAGCTTTGATTAGGAAGGTGTTGTAAGTTAAGATATTGTCCCAACAATAATAATCTATCAAAGAAATATTCTAGAAAGTACGTAGAAATCAAAGCAAAATTTACCATTGTCCACCACTAACGTTTTGTTTTGTTTTGTTTTTTTTCTGAACGGTAGTAAACTTGTTGGTTTAGGTAAAAGTTAACTTGCGATGTTTTTTAATTATAAAAAATATATAAATGAGTGAGGATGGAGACCAATCTTAGCCTTTGATTACATTAGACCAAATATTATATATAAAACGAAAAGATTAATCTTGCTAAATTGTAAAACATAGCGAAAGACTAAAATTGTAAATAAAACGAAGTTCTTAATCAAACGCACATTTTTAACAATCTTAGCACATTTTTCGAGCCATAATAGATTTCTTTTTCTCTCTTTCTCTCTATACAACTTGAAACAACCAATTAATAAACTCAACAAAAGCATTACTTAAGCATTCAAAATATCATAAACAAAAGTGCCGTTTAAAATGGGCAGTCGAAGGAGACGAGAACTCGAGATTTTTTCCTTCGTTGCTTAAAAATAAGTACTCGAATTACTTGATCAAAGGCATCTATTTAGATGGTGTGTGGTGTGGTGTCCCTATTCAAATAAAAAAAGCTGATGCCGATCACTTTCTGTCTCAGTTCAAAGAAAGGGGATTGAACAGACCTTGCTTTAGTAGCCTCTCTTTCGCAAGCTCTCAATTGTAGGTGCATAATGAAAATCATTTAAACTCAGACTAAACCCGAAGGTAAAACTAGATTAAATGTTCCTATAGCTTCAACCGCTGCTTGTGCGCCATTGCCCACTTACAGAAATTGTTCCCCATAGGTAAGCTTCCTTTCCAACTCAAATCCCTGCAGGGTATTACAAATGTTAATACCGCATCCCGTATCATATACCAAGGAATTTGATTTGTATGTAAGATTAAATAACGCTATCATAAATAAGTTACTTGAAGATGCTACAATACTAACTTCAGCCTTCTTCTTTATTTCTCGCAACTCTTCGAGATAAAGAGGGCAATTCCTCTTCCAGTGACCACTGAAGGCTAAGATTTTTTGCAAAGAGACTACATACACCAAGACCTCCTAAATTTGAATCTAAAAGGATGTTTTCCATTTAAACCAAAAGATGCCCAATTGTTCGTCTTTAAAGCCCAAAAAAATTGACATCCAATGGATTCAAGGAGATCAGTGGCCTTATTTGGAGCTTCAATTGGTAATCAATAGTGTTAATAAATCCAAGATCCAACATACTAGAAAAGGAAATAACACCCCTAACAATTTTAGGTGCATAATCACAATCATTTAAACTCAGTACTAAACCCGAAGGTAAAACTAGATTAAATGTTCCTATAGCTTCAACCGCTGCTTGTGCGCCATTGCCCACATGCAGAAATTGTTCCCCATAGGTAAGCTTCCTTTCCAACTCAAATCCCTGTAGGGTATTACAAATGTTAACACCACATCCCGTATCATATACCTAGAAATTTGATTTGTATGTAAGATTAAATAACGCTATCATAAATAAGTTACCTGAAGATGCTACAGCACTAAGCTCAGCCTTCTTCTTTATTTCTCGCAACTCTTCGAGATAAAGAGGGCAGTTCCTCTTCCAGTGACCACTTTCTTTGAAATGGTGACAAGTCTCATCCTTCGGAGATTGATTCTTCTTGACAAAGTTTTGCTTAGGTTTAGAATAAGTCACAACTTGTTTGTCCTTATCACCCTTGCCTTTGCCTTTCTTCTTGTTCGCTTGCGATTTTGGCTTATTCACTCTACCCTTTAGTACATAAAGCACAAGAGGAGTAGAAGCAGATGCCTTGTCCTTTAACCTCTTTTCATAGTCAATGAGCATTGCATGCAAATCATTAACTGTATTCCCCGTGCAATGCATTATAGTTTCGAACAAAATCATTTGATAACATTTAAGTAGATTTTGGTTTTTTAGTGATTTAATCTGTTTATTTATTAGTTTATGTAGTTTGATCATTTGGGCTTATTTTTATATTCAACTTGTGTATTTGATGATATTTATGAAGATTCATTTGGGCTTATTTTTGTATTGTATTCAGCTTGTGTATTTGATGGTATTTATGAAGATTAATGTTCATTTTAGATTTTATTGACAAAATATTGTATTCAGTTTGTGTATTTGATGGATTATTGTGATTTTGGGCTTATTTCCATGTTACAATTGTGAATTTGATGATATTTATAAAGATTGATGTTCTTTTATTGATTTTAGATTCTATCGAAGAACCTAAACTGTAAGCGTCATTTATGAAATTACATTAGTTATTATAAGTCGAACACTTAGGGACCAAAAATCGTTGAGTTAGAATAGTTTACTAGTGTGCTTATATTCTCCATTTACTTTCAATGAGGGGTGAGGATAACCATTTTTTGTATTTCTCTTTCTACCTTGAAATACACATTCTCACTTTCCATTCTACGTTCTCTTTCTAACATGACTACTTATTGCTTATATCCTCCTTGGCCTTTAGATCGACCCATGTTAGTGAATTTTATATGTTAAAATATTAGGATATTGTTGTGATTTTTAGCTCATTTCTTTAACTTATTTCTTATTTACAAGCTATGTTGGAACATTTTTTTGATTTTTTTCGAAGTTACTTGTTATCACCAGTGATATTGTAAAATATTTTAAAAAGCGCGTTGGATAATAGATTTGATATGTTGTTCATCACCTGGGATATATTTAGAAAAGATGATTTGTGTTTTAATGTGACATATTAGATGTTGCGGTTAGGGTCGATATCAATGTTTGAGAGAATGATAGTTAGTTTATCACTAGTGGTATAGTAGTCAGTGAAATGTGATTTAGAAACATTGTTGGGTATATTAGTCAATAGTTTATCACCTAGGATATATTTAGAAAAAAATGATTTTTGTGATAATGTGACATATTAGAAGCTACGATAAGTGTCGATTTGACTGTTCAAGGGAATGATATTTAGTTTTTCACGAGTGATATAGTAGTGAGTAAACTATGATGTAAAAAAGGTATTGAATAAAAGAATTGCTAGGCAGTTTATCACTTAGGGTATATTCAGAAAAAATAATTTTTAGGATAATGTGACAGATTAGAAGATGCGTTAAGGGTCTATTTGGGTGTTTAAGGGAATGACAGATAGTTTATCACGAGTAATATACTATTTGATAATATACCAAGAACTTGAGTTTTTTGTACTTAAAAAAAATAATTTATTTGGATCATTGAATTATTTCTTTTTATATAATATAACTGTTGTAATTTTATTTAGATTTATGCGATAATCTGTTAATATAAAATATTCTTTGTACTACTTTTTGGTTCATTATATATATCAAGTATTTATTATTTATTATTACATTATTTTTAATTTTAGTACAACTTGTAAATATGATAGAAATGAATATGTGTTGATGTACTTCTACTTGGTAAATATGATGAATGAATATGCTTTCTTTATAATCATTACATTCATATAAAATTTTCCTTTTTTTTTAGCGTTTTGGTTATTTAAAGTCAAATACTGTTTTGAAAAACGAATATACTATGAAAAGGGGTTAAAGGACAAGGCATCTGCTTCTACTCCTCATATGCTTTATGTACAAAAGGATATAGTGAATAAGCCAAAACCACAAGCGAACAAGAAGAAAGGCAAAGGCAAGGGTGATAAGGACAAAAAAGTTGCGACTTATTCTAAACATAAGCAAAACTTTGTCAAGAAGAATCAATCTCAGAAGGATGAGACTTGTCACCATTGCAAAGCAAGTGGTCACTGGAAGAGGAACTACCCTCTTTATCTCAAAGAGTTGCAAGAAATAAAGAAGAAGGCTAAGCTTAGTGTTGTAGCATCTTCAGGTAACTTATTTATGATAGAGTTATTTAATCTTACACACAAATCAAATTCCTAGGTATATGATACGGGATGTGGTATTAACATTTGTAATACCCTGCGGATTTGAGTTGGAAAGGAAGCTTACCTATGGAGAAAAATTTCTGCAAGTGGGCAAGTAAAGTAAAGGAATTAGCGCTGTTGGATGTTTTTATGTTTCATATATTGTTCGGCTATATTTGTTCTTGCTAAGAGAGTTACTTAGTTATGTACTCATGAAAAGTTGACATTACTTGATAATAATATTACTGATGCTTTAATATAGATCCTGCCAATTCTTTTTCTATTGTTGCATTAGTTTACTTACTCTGTTAAATTGTTCAGCTTATTGAATGATAATTCACATCCTGCTCATTTGTTCGGCTTATTGAAAGATAAGCTTCTAATGAGTTCAATGAAATAACTATTGCTCCACATCGCGCATTTGGGTAAACTTGGTTGAAACCTGTAACCGAACAAAAACTCAGCTTTATATGTTTGAAATGTACATCATAGAAGTATCAAACCCAATCAGATATTGTTACAATTTGTTATGGTAAGACACTTAGAATTCTAACCACTTGTTATGGTACGCATCTTAGCTTAAAAGTTTATCCACACTTGTTACTTTTTGAAGTTTTATATTATCAACATTTGTCGGAGCGACCACTAGTTACATGGCATAAAAGGTTATAATCCATATCCTAGACCTTCTTGAGATAATATTGCTACTCTATGGTGTTCTTTAAAGTAAGAATAGTGTTGTTGGTCATGCAGTGATGAGTCTCCAGCAAGGCATGAGCTTGTTTTTCGCGGTTTGGTGCCTATCTTGAGCTCAGAGTGCGTTGAGGCTACATCATCAGAGTCATGTGATGAAGCTGTCGAGTTGGCTATAGAGGAAGCTAAAGACAGGGAGATTTGTAAGGCTGGAGACTCAATTGTGGTGTTGCACCGTTCTTCTGGATCTAGCTTGATCAAGATCCTCTATGTCAATTAAAGGGAGATTTGTAAGATTTGTAAGGCTGGAGACTCAATAGTGTGAATAAATCCAAGATCCAACATACTAGAAAAGGAAATAACACCCCTAAAAATTTTAGGTGCATAATGACAATCATTTAAACTTAGTACTAAACCCGAAGGCAAAACTAGATTAAATGTTCCTATAGCTTCAACCGCTGCTTGTGCGCCATTGCCCACATGCAAAAATTGTTCCCCATAGGTAAGCTTCCTTTCCAACTCAAATCCCTGCAGGGTATTACAAATGTTAACACCACATCCCGTATCATATACCTAGAAATTTGATTTGTATGTAAGATTAAATAACTCTATCATAAATAAGTTACCTGAAGATGCTACAACACTAAGCTCAGCCTTCTTCTTTATTTCTTGCAACTCTTCGAGATAAAGAGGGCAGTTCCTCTTTCAGTGACCACTTGCTTTGCAATGGTGACAAGTCTCATCCTTCGGAGATTGATTCTTCTTGACAAAGTTTTGCTTAGGTTTAGAATAAGTCGCAACTTGTTTGTCCTTATCACCCTTGCCTTTGCCTTTCTTCTTGTTCGCTTGCGGTTTTGGCTTATTCACTCTACCCTTTAGTACATAAAGCACAAAAAGAGTAGAAGCAGATGCCTTGTCATTTAACCTCTTTTCATAGTCAATGAGCATTGCATGCAAATCATTAACTGTCTTCCCCGTGCAATGCATATTATAGTTTCGAAAAAAATCATTTGATAACTTTTAAGTAGCTTTTGGTTTTTTATTGATTTAATCTGTTTATTTATTAGTTTATGTAGTTTGATCCTTTGGGCTTATTTTTATATTCAACTTGTGTATTTGATGATATTTATGAAGATTCAATTGGGCTTATTTTTGTATTGTATTCAGCTTGTGTATTTGATGGTATTAATGAAGATTAATGTTCATTTTAGATTTTATTGACGAAATATTGTATTCAGTTTGTGTATTTGATGGATTATTGTGATTTTGGGCTTATTTCCATGTTACAATTGTGAATTTGATGATATTTATGAAGATTGATGTTCTTTTGTTGATTTTAGATTCTATCGATGAACCTAAACTGTAAGCGTCATTTATGAAATTGCATTAGTTATTATAAGTCGAACACATAGGGACCAAAAATCGTTGAGTTAGAATAGTTTACTAGTGTGCTTATATTCTCCACTTACTTTCAATGAGGGTTGAGGATGACCATTTTTTGTATTTCTCTTTCTACCTAGAAATACACATACTCACTTTCCATTCTACCTTCTCTTTCTAACATGACTACTTATTGCTTATATCCTATTTGGCCTTTAGATCGACCCATGTTAGTGAATTTTATATGTTAACATATCAGGATATTGTTGTGATTTTTAGCTTATTTCTGTAACTTATTTCTTATTTACAAGCTATGTTGGAACATTTTTTTGATTTTTGTCGATGTTACTTGTTATCACCAGTGATATTGTAAAATATTTTAAAAAGCGCGTTGGATAATAGATTTGATATGCTATTCATCACCTGGGATATATTTAGAAAAGATGATCTGTGTTTTAATGTGACATATTAGAAGTTGCGGTTAGGGTCGATATCACTGTTTGAGAGAATGATAGTTATTTTATCACTAGTGGTATAGTAGTCAGTGAAATGTGATTTAGAAACAATGTTGGGTATATTAGTCAATAGTTTATCACCTAGGATATATTTAGAAAAAAATGATTTTTGTGATAATGTGACATATTAGAAGCTACGATAAGTGTCGATTTGACTGTTCAAGGGAATCATATTTAGTTTTTCACGAGTGATATAGTAGTGAGTAAAATGTGATGTAAAAAGGTATTGAATAAAAGAATTGCTAGGCAGTTTATCACTTAGGGTATATTCAATGTGACAGACTAGAAGATGCGTTAAGGGTCTATTTGGTTGTTTAAGGGAATGACAGATAGTTTATCACGAGTAATATAGTATTTAATAATATACTAAGAACTTGAGTTTTTTGTACTTAACAAAAATAATTTATTTGGATCATTGAATTATTTCTTTTTATAATAATGTAACTGTTGTAATTTTATTTAGATTTATGCGATAATCTGTTAATATAAAATATTCGTTGTACTACTTTTTGGTTCATTATATATATCACGTATTTATTATTTATTATTACATTATTTTTAATTTTAGTACAACTTGTAAATATGATAGAAATGAATATGTGCGGATGTACTTCTACTTAGTAAATATGATGAATGAATATGCTTTCTTTATAATCATTACATTCATATGAAATTTTCCTTTTTTTAGCGTTTTGGTTATTTAAAGTCAAATACTGTTTTGAAAAACGAATATACTATGAAAAGGGGTTAAAGGACAAGGCATCTGCGTCTACTCCTCCTATGCTTGATGTACAAAAGGGTAGAGTGAATAAGCCAAAATCGCAAGCGAACAAGAAGAAAGGCAAAGGCAAGGGTGAGAAGGACAAACAAGTTGCGACTTATTCTAAACCTAAGCAAAACTTTGTCAAGAAGAATCAATCTCAGAAGGATGAGACTTGTCACCATTGCAAAGCAAGTGGTCACTTGAAGAGGAACTGCCCTCTTTATCTCGAAGAGTTGCAAGAAATAAAGAAGAAGACTGAGCTTAGTGTTGTAGCATCTTCAGGTAACTTATTTATGATAGAGTTATTTAATCTTACACACAAATCAAATTCCTAGGTATATGATACGGGATGTTGGTATTAACATTTGTAATACCCTGCAGGGATTTGAGTTGGAAAGGAAGCTTACCTATGGGGAACAATTTCTGCAAGTGGGCAAGTAAAGTAAAGGAATTAGCCCGCTGTTGGATGTTTTTACGTTTCCTATATTGTTCGGCTATATTTGTTCTTGCTAAGAGAGTTACTTTGTTATGTACTCATGAAAAATTGACATTACTTGATAATAATATTACTGCTGCTTTAATATAGATCCTGCCAATTCTTTTTCTATTGTTGCATTAGTTTACTTACTCTGTTAAATTGTTCAGCTTATTGAAAGATAATTCACATCCTGGTCATTTGTTCGGCTTATTGAAAGATAAGCTTCTAATGAGTTCAATGAAATAACTATTGCTCCACATTGCGCATTTGGGTAAACTTGGTCGAAACCTGTAACCGAACAAAAACTCAGTTTTATATGTTTGAAATGTACATCATAGAAGTATCAAACCCAATCAGATACTGTTACAATTTGTTATGGTAAGACACTTAGAAGTCTAACCACTTGTTATGGTACGCATCTTAGCTTAAAAGTTTACCCACACTTGTTTCTTTTTAAAGTTTTATATTTCAACATTTGTCGGGGCGACCACTAGTTACATGGCATAAAAGGTTATAATCCATATCCTAGACCTTCTTGAGATAATATTGCTACTCTATGGTGTACTTTAAAGTAAGAATAGTGTTGTTGGTCATGCAGTGATGAGTCTCCAGCAAGGCACGGGCTTGTTTTTCGCGGTTTGGTGCCTATCTTGAGCTCAGAGTGCTTTGAGGCTACATCATCAGAGTCATGTGATAAAGCTGTCGAGTTGGCTATAGATGAAGCTAAAGACAGGGAGATTTGTAAGGCTGGAGACTCAATTGTGGTGTTGCAACGTTCTTTTGGCTCTACCTTGATCAAGATCCTCCATGTCAAGTAAAGGTATTGTGGGTTTTGGAATAAGAACATGGTTCTTAAAGGATGGACAACCAATTCAACTTCAAGAGGGTCAAGAGATCACTATTACCACTGATTACACCATTACCTATGAATCCTTCCCAAATCAATACTCTTAAATTTAAGTCTTATGCCACAACAACATTACCTATGAATCCTTCCCAAATCCTCTTCAATCTTTACTTTGTTGATGTAGGGTCAAGATCTTTACATATTTATGCCAGTGTGAGACAAGCAAATTGTGCGCATACTTGGGAAGGTTCATCTTCGTGTATCTAGTTGAGCTTATTTAAACTTTTGATCAATGGTCAGGCCTAACTATCGTAGCAACAACTATTGCATGAAGGTAATAAGTTTTTAAGAGTAGTTAAGGACAAAGGTTATACATATCTAAAGCCTGAGGTAGCGCTACTATCCATCATTAATACTATTTATAGCATCATTTAAGTCTAGAAAATTTTCAAACGTTTAGGACGTATTACCTATATATGTGATGAGAAAGTATTCTAGGATAAATGAGAAGGGATAATGATACCAACTGATATGTTCTTAGCCGAAAGACCAACCCTATTAAACAAATTGATGAGTGCATTTAAGGTCGATTTGAGTGAAATGTTGTTGGTTGCAGCTTGGTCATTGTCCTTGAGTCACATCTCCAGGTGTTTATGTTTACCTCAAGCTGGTGCCTTACTAATGTTATCTATCCTATTTACTCCCATTAGTCTTCGTGACATTCATCTCCAAAAACGGAAGTTAAAAAATTAACTTTTTAAAGAACAAAATAGGCTACCCACTGTGGTTTGTGTTATGTTGTAGATGAAGGTAGCACACAGACCAGGCGGAAATTTTAGTCTTTGTGACTTTCATCATGATTTAAACAACTTGTATGTTGATGCATTGTCACAGTAAGATGTTTTTTATTGAAGGCATTTGGATGTAGGTTATATTAATGGTGTTGACATTGATCAATCTGATAGAACAATCTAGAATAAGGTTGTTGTTGAAATTCGTTCTGTATACTTATAACCTACTCAATTTTGTATGTTCATTTTCTCTCTCGTGGTTTATAGGTACGAGAAGGTCAATTAGCCCAATAAAACTACATGTATCTATATTTTTTGGTCTTACGGTAATGTTGTGCATATCAAAGGACCAAGGGTCCTTGAACTCGCAGTTGAAGTTTGTAGCAGAATGGGAGGTCAAGTTGAGAACATAATATTACATACAGTTCAAGTAGAGAACTAGTGACACAAATTTATTGGTTGTATTTACCGGGCCCACATCTTCGTACTTCAATAAACTAGTGACACCTAATTTAGGCACACAATAGGCATGCATTTTAAGCATCCCAATCTTTTTCCGTTCAAGTATTTTCCACATGTTAGTAGCCAAGGTAAGATAAGAACATTTAGTAAGTTCATTTGGAGTTCACTGTGAAGCTTTGTTTATAGCTAATATGGCTATCAACTTGATCGATACCCTTAAATTGCAGTCTCCATAACTCTCTTCAACTTGTTTTTCACGAGTGATATAGTAGTGAGTAAAATGTGATGTAAAAAATGTATTGAATAAAAGAATTGCTAGGCAGTTTATCACTTAGGGTATATTCAGAAAAAATAATTTTTTGGATAATGTGACAGATTAGAAGATGCGTTAAGGGTCTATTTGGCTGTTTAAGGGAATGACATATAGTTTATCACGAGTAATATACTATTTAATAATATACTAAGAACTTGAGTTTTTTGTACTTAACAAAAATAATTTATTTGGATCATTGAATTATTTCTTTTTATAATAATGTAACTGTTGTAATTTTATTTAGATTTATGCGATAAGCTGTTAATATAAAATATTTGTTGTACTACTTTTTGGTTCATTATATATATCACATATTTATTATTTATTATTACATTATTTTTAATTTTAGTACAACTTGTAAATATGATAGAAATGAATATGTGATGATGTACTTCTACTTAGTAAATATGATAGAATGAATATGCTTTCTTTATAATCATTACATTCATATAAAATTTTCCCTTTTTTTAGCGTTTTGGTTATTTAAAGTCAAATACTATTTTGAAAAACGAATATATATCTGTATATATACAAATTGTTCAAAAAAACAAAAAGTCAGTATATAAAAACATTAGGTTGTAGATATAATTAAAGAGTGGATCTGTGGCGCAATGGTGGCGCGCCTGACTCCAGATCAGGTGGTTGCGTGTTCGATTCACGTCAGGTTCATATATTTTTTAAACAGCTAGCAATAACCGATCGATGTGAATTGCACACACATTTCAACTTATATGATTTCCAGCACAATAAGGCGCGAAGATAAGGGTGCGCAGCCCCCTTCGAGATCAAGGGGTAGTGCTCTTGCACGTTCAAAACTTAACCAAATCTGCATTTTTTAAACCATATCGTGGAAGACTGGTAGTTAGTTTATCCAAGTCTCAATAATTTCATAAAGATACGACAACTAAACACTTGAGTACAGATGAGAAGTTGAACTAACATCTCATTCCTACCAACTTATCTACTTATGACAATTGTCAAATTTCCACATCTCGTGTATTCCATATAAATCTGTATCGTTACTTACAGTCCTCAGCACAACTCAAAAACAGAGTCTCAATTCGTTCTCTTTCATCAAACCTTAACCCGTTTTCCAAAATCAATGGCACATTACAATTTCAACGTGTTCCTTGTTATTCTAGTTTCAATCACTTTAACATCAATAGGTGGCGGGGTATTTGTTTCCGAGGCGCGTAAGCTTTTGGATGTACCCGAGCTTCCAAAGCCTGAACTTCCAAAGTTTCCTGAAATTCCAAAGCCCGAACTTTCCAAGATTCCAAAGCCAGAGGTTCGCGTGATTCCAAAACCAGAAATTCCTGTTTTTCCTAAGCCTGAGGTTCCAGTGATTCCAATGCCCGAAGTACCAACGGTTCCAAAACCAACAATTCCTGAGGTTCTAAAGCCAGAGGTCCCTGTGATTCCAAAACCAGATGTTCCAGAGCTTTCGAAGCCCACATTTCCAAAGATCACCAAACCTACAATTCCAGATGTTCCAAAACCCGAGATTCCTGTGCTTCCAAAACCCACAATTCCTGATGAGATTCCAAAGCCCGCGGTTCCTGAAATTCCAAAGCCCGTGGTACCTGAGGTGCCTAAGCAAACTGTTCCTGAGATTCCGAAACTCACAATTCCTGAAATCGCCAAAACCGCACTTCCTGATGTTCAAAAGCCTGAGATCCCAGTGCTTCCAAAACCTGAAGTACCAGTGCTTCCAAAGCCCACCCTACCCGAGCTTCCTAAGACCTTAATCCCTGAGATTCCAAAACCTGAACTTCCAAATCTGCCAAAAGCAGAAATACCAAAGCTGCCAGAAATCCATGACCTACCTAAGCCAACATTTCCTAAAGTTCCTGAGTTGCCCAAGGACTTTCCTATTCCTTCTTTGCCCCATGCATAGAGCCCCAGTTATGTGATAATTTATGATCAGTACATGTTACTGTGGCACGGATATTACCACAAAATCTCGCGCATTTCGGATCGTTTGATGACGTGTGAATGATTATTTATGTGTTTTTGTTATTGGGCTCAAACCTTTTTTCTCATTTGATGTATTAGATACTGTACTTCATGAATATATGTTGCAGATTGATTTTTTTTATCAGATAAAAATGTACTTTCTTTCCTTCGGGTATTTATGTATGTATTATTTTAGGAAAAAAAGTGAATTACATATATAACCATTCAAGGGAATAATATAATACAATTAAAAGAAGCTAAGATCGACATGAATGATAATACAAATTGTTTTTTATCTCACCAACTTGATACTGAATTTGAACCTTTGGATAGAAGTAATAGAAGTCATATCAGGCCTTGTGGTCATGCTGGTGAAGGGTAGAACTAGATGATGCGGCCGGGTTGATCAACAAGACCCGCAACGTAGTTACCATGCAAGCCTTTTCTAAAGTTTTCAACTTCACTTTTCTCAATATCTTCTTCAATGTGTATATCATCTTCAACCGAAAGCATCAGAGTTTCCCCATGCGGTCCTTGTATCATACTCTCACTAATCTTTCGGTGTTCGTCAATATGCACATTTTCTGCTTTTTTAACCATCTTCTTCTTTTTCTTGAGGAAACACCATAGTGCTGCCATCATGAAAGCCAAGAATAACACGCTACCACACGACACAAATACTACAACAATGATTGTGTTATGGTTCCCTGGAGGTGAAGGTGGAGGTGGTGGTGGGATAGCATGCGGTGGTGGTGGTGGGATCACATGTGGAGGCAATGGTGGTGGCAGGTTATGTGGTGGATGTGGAGAAAAATGAGGACGAAATGGTGGTGGTGGTGTGATGGTCTAGCTGGCGCAGTAGGCGGTGGTGATTCATAATGAGGAGATGGTGGCGTTGAAGCGGGAGATGGTGGTGGTGGAGAAAAGTAAGGGAAATAGTGTTGAGTTTGAAGAGAAGCCATTAATTGATTGTAAGATGTTTATTGATATTTTGCAAAGAACAGAAAGACGGTTTATATGCAGACAGTTCATGAGGAGATTATTACTTACAAGTATCAATAGACTTTGTGCATATTTTAAGCCTTAGAGTTATATATACATTGATTGATTGTATTGCAAAACACTTCTTCAAACTCTAAAGCTTTCCATATTTTTTCATTTACTGAAAATGACATCAAGCTGCAGTGCTTTATTTTATATTCTACCATTTGTGCCATGGATTGTGTTTCTGTATGTGTTTTATCTGGTTATTTGTGGTTGTTTTAGCTCGATAATGTTGTGTTAATTCAGAGTCTGTATATGCCTTTGATCTAATGTTCAATGTGATTATGTGAGCTAGCCGGTGTTTTCTATTTCAATGTGTTAGATTTTAGGTGGTTTGAGGCTTGTGTAAAATACGTTGCTCATCTGATCCGTTTTGATTCCTTTAGAGCCATTTCATTTTATGTCATTTGTTAAAACTTCATCATTATATTTCATTCTATTTTGTCACGAAAAAGTTGGAAGTGAAAACTAAATGGAGACCTAGTTCAGTGATGCAATGACCATCCCCAACAGAACTATTCTTACTTTCAAGAACACCATACAGTAGCAATATTATCTCAAGAAGGTCTAGGATATGGATTATAACCTTTTTACGCGATGTAACTAGTGGTCGCCCGGACAAATGTTGATAATAAAAAACTTCTAAGCTAAGATGCGTACCATAACAAGTGGTTAGACATCTAAGTGTCTTACCACATGGAAGAAAAACTGACTAGTAATTTGCACTATCACCATTACCTTATTACTTATCCATGTATGAGAAATTGTAACAGTATCTGATTGGGTTTGATACTTCTATGATGTACATTTTCAAACATATAAAGTTGAGTTTTTGTTCGGTTACAGGTTTCAACCAAGTTTACCCAAATGCGCTATGTGGAGCAATTAACTCATTAGAAGCTTATCTTTCAATAAGCCGAACAAATGAGCAGGATGTAAATTATCTTTCAATAACGCAACAATAGAAAAAGAATTGGCAGGATCTATATTAAAGCAGTAGTAATATTATTATCAAGTAATGTCAACTTTTCATGAGTACATAACTAAGCAACTCTCTTAGCAAGAACAAATATAGCCGAACAATATTAAACATAGGAAACGTAAAAACATCCAACTTCGCTAATACCTTTACTTGACATGGAGGATCTTGATCAAGCTAGAGCCAGAAGAACGGTGCAACACCACAATTGAGTCTCCAGCCTTACAAATCTCCCTGTCTTTAGCTTCCTCTATAGCCAACTCCACAGCTTTATCACATGACTCTGATGATGTAGCCTCAACGCACTCTGAGCTCAAGATAGGCACCAAACCGCGAAAAACAAGCCCGTGCCTTGCTGGAGACTCATCACTGCATGACCAATCGAAAGAATCTGTTGGATTTATCTCCGGCACCACAACAGACAGTATAGGCATACTTGGTCGATATTTAGCAACGAGCTTCGCAGTTGTTCCCCCTTTGGTCAGGACCAAAATCATAGTTGCTTTGCTCATGTTTGCTGTTTTGACAGCAGTACAAGCTAAACTCTCCAATGGGCACATAGGCATCGGTGCAGTCTCCATAGCCCTCTTGAACACCTTCTTGTAATCCAGTGAATCTTCGGCTTCGATGCAGATCCTTGCCATTGTTTGGACAACGAGTTCCGGGTGGGCCCCGGCTGCTGTTTCGCCACTAAGCATGACACAATCAGTACCGTCTATAACTGCATTTGCAACATCTGTGGCTTCGGCTCTTGTAGGACGGGGACACTTGATCATTGACTCCAGCATTTGTGTTGCAGTCACCACTGGCTTCCTTGGATGTTACATTTGTGGATCATAAGTTTCTGTGCAAGAAACATCTTCTCAATTGGGATTTCCATTCCTAAATCACCACGAGCGACCATAAAAGCATCTGCTTCAGCCAAAATATCATCAAAATTGGCCACCCCTTCTTGATTTTCAACCTTTGTCATGAGCATTATGGAATTCGCATGCTTTCCAAGAAGGTTACGAACTTCGACAACATCTGAACCTTTACGAACAAAGGACATTGCAATTATGTCAATCTTGTTAGGAACCCCCCATAGCAAAATATCATCTTTATCTTTCTGAGTCAAAGTTGGGAGATCAACAACAACCCCAGGAAGATTAACATTCTTCCTCTCGCCTAAAACAGCAGAGTTTTCACAGCGACACCTGACTAGACCACGCTCCTTGTCACAATCGAGGACCGTCATGGAGATGGTTCCATCAGAGCACAAAATCATACTGTTTGGTTTCAAGTCATTGGCAAGGTTCTTGTAGCTCATGGAGATCATGTTTTGGTCACCTTGGATGGTGTAATCAGTGGTAATAGTAATCTCTTGACCCTTTTGAAGTTGAATTGGTTGTCCATCCTTTAAGAACCCGGTTCTTATTTCAGGACCCTGTCAAAAAAAGATAAAATAATTTAGTATGTGGGATTCAGCCCCTTTGCCCCGAGAAACGCAACTCGGTAACACACCAATCAAAACAGCAAATGGGTTTCAGTACTTGCTTTGTTTATAAAAGGGAAACTGAATACACACTCCTTACTATACAATGATCTATTTATACTACAAAACAAACTATAGAAACGTGGGTACACTAGTACATGTGCAGCCACTTACTCATAGAAAATCCCTATTCAAATGCCATCAACTTTCTTCCATAATACTAGGTCAAATAACTACCAAGTCACTCACTCACATGCTGATCCATGACCCATAAACCTGGTCAAACAATGGAGTATCCACTAACCCGTGACCCACTGAACTGAACCATGATATGACCCATCAAGATTATCCAACATTCACCCCCTAATCTTGATCATCTTGACCGGGCTTCTCCCCCTAGTCACCCCCGTAATATACACTCGTTACCATCTCGACTCTTCATCTATTCGCGAGCTCTTTCTCGGTCGAGAAAATAGAACCACATGCTTCTACCATTTTCTTTCAAGTGCCAAACGAACCGATTCAGCACCACCCGCATTGAAGTCTTTTTGTCGTTGTCTTGAACGATACTACCAATCTCATCTTCTGTTGTAAAACAGCCGAATCACGGATTGTCAACGTCCCTGAAGATGATTCTCCCACTCTTTCTAAAAAAAAATTCCTTTTTTAGGTCTTGCTTCTTCTTGTCGCGTCTTGCTCGTGCTCTTACTTTTTCTATTTCCCATGCTCATGCTTTCTTAATCGTTCTTGCTTCTTGCTATGATTTCCTTTCTTTAGTTTCCTGCTCTAAGAAACCAGTTCTTGCTATCATTCTTGCTTGTCTTTCTCGACTCTTTCTTGTCGAGACTCTTGCTTGTCGACTCTTGCTTGCCGACCCTTGCTTGCCGACCCTTGCTTGTCGACCCTTGCTTGTCAACCCTTGCTTGTCAACCCTTGCTTATCGACCCTTGCTTGTCGATCCTTGCTTATCAACCCTTGCTTGTCGACCCTTGCTTGTCGACTGTTTCTTGTTTGCTACTTGCTACAAACACGAAACATTCTGCTTGCTATGGTTGTCCTACCTGCTACTTGCTACAGATTATACGACAACCTTCATGCTTTCTAACTTGCTGTTGATTTCTTGCTTTTGATCACCAAATGATCAACCTTGCTGCTTGCTTTCTTGTTGGGTTCTTGTTGAGTTTCTTGCTGCGTTCTTGCTGCGTTTCTTGGTGCGTTCTCGTGTTGTCCTTTTCTTGTCTTCTTGTTGTCATCTTGCTGTCATTCCCATGCTATAGTGAAGCGTTCTTTCACTCTTCTTCATGCTAATTTTCTGCTTTCCAAAAGAGTCCTTGCTGTTGCGGTCATCTGCTGATCAGAAACTTGCTGATTGCCTTCATCTTTTGGTCCGTGATTACATAACTGCAATCGTCCCTTTCTTTCTTTCCAACCACCAGGTATGAGCCCAACCTCGCTCTGATACCAAATGTGGGATTCAGCCCCTTTGCCCCGAGAAACGCAACTCGGTAACACACCAATCAAAACAGCAAATGGGTTTCAGTACTTGCTTTGTTTATAAAAGGGAAACTGAATACACACTCCTTACTATACAATGATCTATTTATACTACAAAACAAACTATAGAAACGTGGGTACACTAGTACATGTGCAGCCACTTACTCATAGAAAATCCCTATTCAAATGCCATCAACTTTCTTCCATAATACTAGGTCAAATAACTACCAAGTCACTCACTCACATGCTGATCCATGACCCATAAACCTGGTCAAACAATGGAGTATCCACTAACCCGTGACCCACTGAACTGAACCATGATATGACCCATCAAGATTATCCAACATTAGTACACATTGTTCATCTAATCAGGCATCTACATAAAACACGAGGGCGCAGTTGTTTTTTCATTACGATCTAGCAACCTGCACAACCTTGCATTTATGATCTCCTTGCTTTAACTATTCTATGAAGAAGTGTACAAACCCTAACCAGTAGGGTAACTTTTTCTAAATTTTTTGGTAGCGTACGTAGGGATTCGATCGCCTACAACCTGGTTACTAGCGCGGAACAAATATGATCACAAAGAAGAACACACACACGAGCAGCATGTATAATCGACAGAAAAGTAAACACAAGGTAATTACCCTAACCTATTAGAAAGAGTCTGCTAAATTTAAGCAGTTTTTTTTTCTACTGATGAATTACTTGACAAGCATAATTATCATAAATACTTGACAGTTAAGTAACATATTTATAATAAGCATTTAGTATAGATTATTCAAACATCATTCTAACGAAGCAGTAGTTTTCATAAATTCTTAACAATTAAGTAACATCTTAATAATAAGCACTAGCATGAACTCTTTCTAACACAGCATTAGTATAAATAAATAGATCACAAGCAACTCACTAACCTTCGTATCAAGCATGACAGCGCAGAGAATACGTGTATTTTCCATAGCAGTACGAAGGTTATCAAGAGTCTCCTGATGGTATTCATGAGAACCATGGGAGAAGTTGAAACGCGCAACGTTCATACCAGCATGCAACAACTTCTCGATCATCTTCACCGATCTGGAAGCCGGTCCTAGCGTACAAACAATCTTAGTTTTCGGCCTACGCTTCCCTATAGACTTCGATTCGAAACCGACATTCCTGATGTCACCAAGGTTGCATAAGTTGGAGTTCATTGTGTAATCTGCAGTCAATAACATGTTGAACAAGCAGAGAAAGCAATGTGTATGTAAGAAGAAAGAAGATCGGTTTTTGTTTCGATGTATTGTTTTGTGTTGTGTAATAATGCACAATGCGATGCGGTTTTTATACAAAACTATGAACGTGATTTAGGAAGTTATATGACATTAAAAGGAAGTTAAGATTTATGCTATATTTAGTTTGAGCTTTGATTAGGAAGGTGTTCGATATTGTCTCAGCAATGATATTCTAATCAAAGAAATATTCTAGAAAGTACGTAAAATACAGAGCAAAATTTACTTTTTTTTTCTGAACCGTCGTAAATGAGTGAGGATAGAGACCAATCTTAGCCCTTGATTACATTAGACCAAATCTTATAAAAATGGAAAGATTAATCTTGCTAAATTGTAAAACATAGCGAAAGACTAAAGTTGTAAATAAGACGAAGTTCTTAATCAAACGCACATTTTTACCAATCTTAGCACATTTTTCGAGCCATAATAGATTTCTTTTTCTCTCTTTCTCTCTATAGAACTAGAAACAACCAATTAATAAACTCAACAAAAGCATAACTTAAACATTCAAAATATCATAAACAAAAATGCCGTTTAAAATGGGCAGTCGAGGGAGACGAGAACTCGAGATTTTTTCCTTCGTTGCTTAAAAATAAGTACTCGAATTCCTTGATCAAAGGTATCTATTTAGATGGTGTGTTGTGTGATGTCCCTAATCAAATAAAAAAAGCTGATGCCGATCAATTTTCGTCTCGGTTCAAAGAAAGGGGATTGAACAGACCTTGCTTTAGTAGCCTCTCTTTCGCAAGCTCTCAAGTTCGGATGCCTCCTATCTTGAATCTAATATCTCTTTGGATGAGATTAAAGCCGTTGTGTGGGACTGTGATGGCTCGAAAGCCCCAGGACCAGACGGGTTTAACTTCAAGTTCATCAAGGCTTATTGGGAGGTGTTGAAAAACGATTTTATGAACTGTATTAAGTACTTTGAAAATACTAGTAAATTTGCTAATGGTTGTAACCCGTCTTTTGTAATCCCTAAGAATACCGATCCACTTGGATTCTCCGACTACCGCATTATTAGCCTCATTGGATGTGTCTACAAAGTAATCTCCAAAACTCTTGCATCAAGATTAGCTGAGGTGATATTGACGATTATTGGGCCTAACCAAACTGCATTTATTACGGGTAGAAAAATTTTAGACGGCCGTTTAATTACCAATGAGTTGATCCTTATAGCGAATATTGAAAATCAAAATATCACGATATTCAAGGTTGATTTCGAAAAGGCTTTGATAGTGTAAATTGGAAATTTCTTCTAGATGTCATGAGACAAATGGGTTTTGGTAAAAGATGGAGGAAACGGATTGATAAGTGTCTCTCTTCAGCCTCAATCTCTGTACTTGTAAATGGTTCTCTCTCCGATGAGTTCAAGATGGAGAGAGTTCTTCGTCAAGGAGACCCCCTCTTACCATTTTTGTTTTTGATCGTATCTGAGGCTCTTCAAATGGCAACAATCAAAGCTTGTAACACAAGCTTTTTTAAAGGTATTTTTCTAGCTGACGATGGTACCAATATTTCTCTTCTTCAATACGTGGATGATGCACTATTCTTTGGGGAATGGTCTAGACTTAATGCCCGTAATCTCATTCTCGTCCTCAAATGCTTCGAAAAAGCATCTGGTCTTAAAATCAACCTGAGTAAAAGCAGAAGTTTTGGGATCGGTATCTCTAGTGTGCAGGTGGAAGAGGTTGCTTCTTCGTTAGGTTGTCTCCATGATGTTTTCCCTTTCATGTACTTGGGGCTCCTAGTGGGAAAACGATGAGACTATTTGATGGTTGGAGTGAGGTGGTAAACATATTTAGAAATAGACTCACAGCGTGGAAAGTTCAGACTCTCTCGATCGGTGATAGGCTCACTCTCGTAAAATCAATTCTTGGGAGCTTACCACTATACTATTTTTATCTATTTAGAGCTCCAAATAAGGCCACAGATCTCCTTGAATCCATCGGATGTCGATTTTTTTGGGCTTTAAAGACGAACAATTGGGCATCTTTTGGTTTAAATGGAAAACATCCTTTTAGATTCGAATTTAGGAGGTCTTGGTGTATGTAGTCTCTTTGCAAAAAATCTTAGCCTTGTTAGTAAATGGAAATAACGCTTTCTTACAAAAGAAGAGGCTTTATGGCACTTGGTGATTAAAGGTTTCTATGGCGGTGATGGTGGTTTCGGTTCTCCTGCAGACTCGTATGAAGGCATTGGTACTTAGTGTGATATTCTAAAGGTCGTGGAGAACTGAAAGAATTGTTCCTGCTTTCAAGCAATCTTTTATCCAGAAAGTTATAAGCGAGTCTAATGTCTTATTTTTGAAGGACCCGTGGTGTGGGAACGGTCTACCATTAATGGACTTATTCCCGCGTTACTATGCGTTAGAAACCATAAAGGACTGCAATATTAGAAACCATTGGAGTTGTGTAATAATGCACACTGTGATGCAGCTTTTATACAAAACTATGAACGTGGTTTAGGGAAGTTATATGTCATTAAAAGGAAGTTATTGTCGCGCAAAAAAATACTAACATAGATTTATGCTATATTTAGTTTGAGCTTTGATTAGGAAAGTGTTCTAAGTTGAGATATTGTTTGAACAATAGATTTCTATCAAAGAAATATTCTAGAAAGTACGTATAACATAGAGAAAAATTTACCATAGTCCACCAATATGGGTGAAATTACTTTTTTTAAATAAATTTATGTTTTAGTTAAAAGTTAATATGGGTTTACTTATTTGTTTTTTCCAAAACATATTTGAACCAAAAATTTATGGGTTCAAGTCTTATTTGAGGCACAATTGCAATATATATTGCGAGACAAGTAGTTAAGGTGTGTGAACAAAAATGTGATTTATGAACATGTATTGATAATGAAATGAAACTACTAGTCACACTAGAACTAGCGAAAAAAGTAATATTTCTTAATCCATCTAAATACCTATGTTCTTGAGCTTTGCTCGTGCTATAACTTGCGTCTTCTTGTTGCACAAATATCATCACTCGATCTTGTTGTTGGACTTTATTACCATTTTTGTTAAGAGTCAAGTTATTTCATGGACTTGTTTCCGAGTGAGGATGAAGGGACCAATCTTGGCCCTTATGTAAAACATAACGAAAGAACTAAAGTTGTAAATAAGATGAAGTTCTTAACCAAACACACATTTTTACAAATCATAACACATTTCTTCTTCTCACTCTCTCTAAAACTTGAAACGCTTAATTTATCTCTCAATACAATCGAACTCTAACTAGCAATAAACTCAACAAAAGCATAACTTAAACATTCAAAATATCATAAAAACACATAACATGGTTAAAACAAAGAATACAAAAGATGATCTGGAAAAAGAAAACAATGAAATTAAAATGTTACAAACTATGGAAGATGGTACGCTTGTTGTAATCTTTTTATCAGACGTTTACATTAGCTAGCACTTGTGTTTTTTGCGCTTATTTCTTTACTTTTTTTTGTATTTGATAACATTTAAGTAGCTTTTGGTTTTTTATTGATTTAATCTGTTTATTTATTAGTTTATGTAGTTTGATCATTTGGGCTTATTTTTATATTCAACTTGTGTATTTGATGATATTTATGAAGATTCATTTAGGCTTATTTTTGTATTGTATTCAGCTTGTGTATTTGATGGTATTTATGAATATTAATGTTCATTTTAGATTTTATTGACGAAATATTGTATTCAGTTTATGTATTTGATGGATTATTGTGATTTTGGGCTTATTTCCATGTTACAATTGTGAATTTGATGATATTTATGAAGATTAATGTTCTATCGATGGACCTAAACTGTAAGCGTCATTTATGAAATTACATTAGTTATTATAAGTCGGAAACATAGGGACCAAAAGTCGTTGAGTTAGAAGAGTTTACTAGTGTGCTTATATTCCCCACTTACTTTCAATGAGGGTGATGATAACCATTTTTTGTATATCTCTTTCTACATAGAAATACACATACTCACTTTCCATTCTACCTTCTCTTTCTAACATGACTACTTATTGCTCATATCCTCCTTGGCCTTTAGATCCACCCATGTTAGTGAATTTTATATGTTAACATATCAGGATATTGTTGTGATTTTTAGCTTATTTCTGTAACTTATTTCTTATTCACAAGCTCTGTTGGAATATTTTTGTGATTTTTGTCGATGTTACTTGTTATCACCAGTGATATTGTAAAATATTATAAAAAGCACGTTGGATAATAGATTTGATAAGCTGGGTTTGATTAAGAACTTATTCTTACTTTGAAGAACATCATAGAGTAGCAATATTATCTCAAGAAGGTCTAGGATATGGATTATAACCTTTTATGCCATGTAACTAGTGGTCGCCCCGACAATTGTTGATAATATAAAACTTCAAAAAGAAACAAGTGTGGATAAACTTTTAAGCTAAGATGCGTACCATAACAAGTGGTTAGACTTCTAAGTGTCTTACCATAACAAATTGTAACAGTATCTGATTGGGTTTGATACTTCTATGATGTACATTTCAAACATATAAAGCTGAGTTTTTGTTCGGTTACAGGTTTCAACCAAGTTTACCTAAATGCGCGATGTGGAGCAATAGTTATTTCATTGAACTCATTAGAAGCTTATCTTTCAATAAGCCGAACAAATGAGCAGGATGTGAATTATCTTTCAATAAGCTGAACAATTTAACAGAGTAAGTAAACTAATGCAACAATAGAAAAAGAATTGGCAGGATCTATATTAAAGCAGTAGTAATATTATTATGAAGTAATGTCAATTTTTCATGAGTACATAAGTAACTCTCTTAGCAAGAACAACTATAGCCGAACAATATAGGAAACGTAAAAACATCCAACAGCGCTAATTCCTTTACTTTACTTGCCCACTTGCAGAAATTGTTCCCCATAGGTAAGCTTCCTTTCCAACTCAAATCCCTGCAGGGTATTACAAATGTTAATACCACATCCCGTATCATATACCTAGGAATTTGATTTGTATGTAAGATTAAATAACTCTCTCATATATAAGTTACCTGAAGATGCTACAACACTAAGCTCAACCTTCTTCTTTATTTCTCGCAACTCTTCGAGATAAAGAGGGCAGTTCCTCTTCCAGTGACCACTTGCTTTGCAATGGTGACAAGTCTCATCCTTATGAGATTGATTCTTCTTGACAAAGTTTTTCTTAGGTTTAGAACAAGTCGCAACTTGTTTGTCCTTATCACCTTTGCCTTTGCCTTTCTTCTTGTTCGCTTGCGGTTTTGGCTTATTCACTCTACCCTTTTGTACATAAAGCACAAAAGGAGTAGAAGCAGATGCCTTGTCCTTTAACCCCTTTTCATAGTAATTCGTTTTTCAAAACAGTATTTGACTTTATATAACCAAAACGCTAAAAAATGAAAATTTTATATGAATGTAATGATTATAAAGAAAGCATATTCATTCATCATATTTACTAAGTAGAAGTACATCAGCACATATTCATTTCTATCATATTTACAAGTTGTACTAAAATTAAAAATAATGTAATAATAAATAATAAATACGTGATATATATAATGAACCAAAAAGTAGTACAACAAATATTTTATATTAACAGATTATCGCATAAATCTAAATAAAATTACAACAGTTACATTATTATAAAAAGAAATAATTCAATGATCCAAATAAATTATTTTTGTTAAGTACAAAAAACTCAAGTTCTTAGTATATTATTAAATAGTATATTACTCGTGATAAACTATCTGTCATTCCCTTAAACAGCCAAATAGACCCTTAACGCATCTTCTAATCTGTCACATTATCCTAAAAATTATTTTTTCTGAATATACCCTAAGTGATAAACTGCCAAGCAATTCTTTTATTCAGTACCTTTTTTACATCAAATTTTAGTCACTACTATATCACTCGTGAAAAACTAAATATGATTCCCTTGAACAGTCAAATCAACGCTTATTGTAGCTTCTAATATGTCACATTATCACAAATATCATTTTTTTCTAAATATATCCTAGGTGATAAACTATTGACTAATATACCCAACATTGTTTCTAAATCACATTTCACTGACTACTATGCCACTAGTGATAAACTAACTATCATTCTCTCAAACAGTCATATCGGCCCTAACCGCAACTTCTAATATGTCACGTTATAACACATATCATCTTTTCTAAATATATCCTAGGTGATGAACAGCATATCAAATCTATTATCCAACGCGCTTTTTATAATATTTTACAATATCACTGGTGATAACAAGTAACATCGACAAAAATCAAAAAAATGTTCCAACATAGCTTGTAAATAAGAAATAAGCTAAAAATCACAACAACATCCTGATATGTTAACATATAAAATTCACTAACATGGGTCGATCTAAAGGCCAAGGAGGATATAAGCAATAAGTAGTCATGTTAGAAAGAGAAGGTAGAATGGATAGTGAGTATGTGTATTTCTAGGTAGAAAGAGAAATACAAAAAATGGTTATCCTCACCCTTCATTGAAAGTAAGTGGAGAATATAAGCACACTAGTAAACTAATTCTAACTCAACGATTTTTGGTCCCTATGTGTTCGACTTATAATAACTAATGTAAATTCATAAATGACGCTTACAGTTTAGGTTCACCGATAGAATCTATAATCAACAAAAGAACATCAATCTTCATAAATATCATCAAATTCACAATTGTAACATAGAAATAAGCCCAAAATCACAATAATCCATCAAATACACAAACTGAATACAATATTTCGTCAATAAAATCTAAAATGAGCATAATCTTCATAAATACCATCAAATACACAAGCTGAATACAATACAAAAATAAGCCCAAATGAATCTTCATAAATATCATCAAATACACAAGTTGAATATAAAAATAAGCCCAGATGATCAAACTACATAAACTAATAAATAAAAAGATTAAATCAATAAAAAAACCAAAAGCTACTTAAATGTTATCAAATGATTTTGTTCGAAACTATAATATGTATTGCACGGGGAAGACAGTTAATGATTTGTATACAATGCTCATTGACTATGAAAAGGGGTTAAAGGACAAGGCATTTGCTTCTACTCCTCCTGTGCTTTATGTACAAAAGGGTAGAGTGAATAAGCCAAAACCGCAAGCAAACAAGAAGAAAGGCAAAGGCAAGGGTGATAAGGACAAACAAGTTGCAACTTATTCTAAACCTAAGCAAAACTTTGTCAAGAAGAATCAATCTCTGAAGGATGAGACTTGTTGATGAGACGGCTTTTATACATGGTCTCATCGTTCTTTTTGGACTTAAAATGCATTAAATATCATCAAAATACCCAAATATATGCTCGTGTTTGTTGCTTGTGTATTTTAGGTACGGATATTGAGAAAATGACAAAAGATCACAAGAATCACGCAAAAACGAACACGAGAAACGAAGCCGCACGATGAACCAAGCCCTAGTGAGGAATTTTCCAAAGAAAACCCTTGAAGATTTGAATAATATTGAAGATTGGTCCTCCAAGTTTGAAGAATTGACACTTTATACCCTTGTATCTTCATAATTACAAGTCTGGTCCCTAAAGTTTGTCAAAATTACAAAAAGGACCCTTAACTTTGAAGAATTGGCAAATTTAGTCCCTCATCAAATCTAAATTGTCAAATATGGTCCTCCAAGAAGTCAACCAACAAGTCAAAGCCTTGAAGTTTGAAAATATGGCAAATTCAGTCCTTGGAAAATGAAGAAATTGCATAAATGGTCCTTGTTTCAAGATTACAAAAACATTGTGCCAAAAATGACAAGTGTTGAAAGTTAAATACAAAGGAAATGGGATTTGTGAGCTGATAATACAAAATGAAGAAAACTTAAGAGAAGGGGGACTAAACCTGCCCAGACACAAAACCTTTTCCCACCAATTGGTTGCTGCCACCTCACGTCTGCTGCCTTGTCACCCTCCCACATCAGCATCCACTTAACCTCAAATATTAATTAAAAAAAAAACGATTTAAACTCGTTTTATATATTATAATTTGGTGGGAAACAAGTACTGTTCAAGATTAACCCCATTAATCCCCTTTGTTCTTAACCAAATAAGCCCAGATTTTTAATCTTCAAATCAAAGGGTTTATCTAAATTAATCACCCAGAAGTTTAATTTAACCTTAAAGCTTGACATCCCATGTGATAACTAAGATCCAGCTCACCCCACACTTGCTACCTGCCAAAATCATATCACGGGTCACCACTACCATCCAAAAATCTTTGACCCTTTGAACGCTTAGGATTCATTGGCGTGTTCCCTAAGCACAAACCAACACTCAAGATCATCTCAAGGACACAAGGACACTCAGAGTTGCTCACATGACACCAAGAACAAAGGCATCTTCCTGGAATATCCAAAATTCCTCCAAGGGCTTTTCTGGAAATTCATTTAGCTAGGGTTCACGTTTTTTAAGTTTTCTAGGACCTTCTATGACCTTGTATAAAATGAGATGCTTGTATCTCATTTAGTTGTTCCAGTTTTGATGTAATTTCGTTTTCTTAAAATTAATGAAAGTTTTTTTAGCTACATGAAACTGAGAACCATTTACTTTTCCAGCATTTACGTTTTAAAGTTTGTTTTCCTTGAATCCATTTTACAATCCTCAATTTTGTTTTTAAAGTTTTTACTTGTTTTCAAAAAAATTTCAGAAACTTGCTTATTGACTTACTGCTATAAGCCACTCAATAAGCTTCTTAAAACAAGCTTATTGAGTCACTTATAGTTTGCTCTTTCTTTCTTGGTTGTTTGTGGTGTGCAGGAAACAAGAAAAGGCTAAGAGGTATTCTCCTCATTTTCTTGCCATTGTGCCCAATCCAATCCAATCCCACAAGGCTCAGCATACACCCGGGTGTATTGGAGGTGGCTTATCAGCCACTGTTGGGCTTGGAAGTAAGCCCAACAAGGTAGATTCTGTTTGCTATCCTTCATTTTCATTTTTCTGAAAATATTCATGCTTTGTGTGATTTTTATGTTAAGCTGTTATAAGTCTGTTTAAGTTCTTGTATTTGGTCTATTTAGATGTCATATGCATGTTTTGAGTTCTTAATTCCAGTTTGGTTCAGTTGTGTATTGATTTGATTTGAAAAAAAGTTGATTTAAGATTTTTAAGGGGTGTTTGGGACTAGGGTTTAAGGAAAGATTTGTGACAAATTCTTGGCTAAAATCAGTCTTAACATGCTTGTTTAGTTAGTAGAAGGTAACATTCATAACTTGTTTTAAATTTCATAGGGTAAAACTCAGAAGTGCATGCTTAGTTTTTGGTAACATTAGCTCAAAATCAGAAAATTGCAAATCTGACTTGTTTTTAGCTTTAATTTGTCCAACAACTTGAGTAACCTGTTAAATATTGGTTAGACTAGGGTCTTGTTTAGCTTATATGTAATTTGGTTAGGATTTGTGTAAGTTTTGGCAATCTAAAACTCACCATTGTGTCATTTGCATCAGCAAACAACACCCTCTGACCCAGTTCTTGTTAACAGTCCTCAATTTGAGCATTTAAGTGTGATTTTTGTATTTGACTTTGGTGTTTTTGTGTTCAAACTGACTCCCCACACTTCCATGAGTGTGGGGGTGCCCTTGTATCCAAGAAAAACCCACCAACAAGAGCTTTCCTAAGCTCCAAAACCACCAGACCTTTGAATTGCACTAGCAGGGGGAACTTCACTTACCACTGCTAGTGTATTGGTAGCCACTGCTACACAAAAAGACAGAAACACAAGAAGTGTCACTTTCACAGATCCAATATTTTTGTCTTTTGTGACCTTTTTTAGGAATTAGGGATTGATTCTTTTTGCATTATTTTTCTTTTTAAATTTATGATTTTCTAGTATAATTTAATTTTTTGTTACTGTTCATTAGATAATTTTTAGATTATTTAGCTAATTTAATTACTTTTTAATATATCTGTTTTTTGTCTTTTAATGTAAAAAGTTTATATTTTTCAGATTTAAAATTTTTCTTAGATTTAGAATATTAATTTAAGATTTTTAGTTTAAAAATTAGTTACTGTTCACCTTTTTAATTAATTTTATAATTAATTTAAGTTAATTAGGGTTTAAATTAAACTAGTTTTGTCATTTAGTGGGAAATTTAATATTTTTTAAGATTTTTCATTTTTCTACTGTTCATTAGAGTAAAATAGGATTTTTAAAATTGGTAGATTATTTTTAGCATTATTTAATTATTTTTTATAATTATTTTAATTTTAAAATAGTTTTTAGTAATTTAAAAATAGAAAAATAGTATTTAAAAATCATAAAAAATACTTTTTAGTTTTAAAATAATATAAGTAAGTTATTTGTTCAATAAAATTATATTTTGGCCATTTTGATTAATTATATTTAATTTTATGGCTTTAATTAGCATTTAAAATTGAATATTTAATTAATAAACGGTTTTAAAATATTTTTATTGGATTTTATTCCTTATTTATATTATTTTAGACTTGTTTTAGCTTATACTTAATTTTTAGGTTGAAAATTTTTAATTTTGTCATTTTTACGGTTTTACGTTTACGCCTTTTTCGTCGTAGTTTAATTAGTTTTCGTAACCGTCTTTTCTTTCCTTTCTCATTTCTTTTCTTCTTGTTCATAATCACAAACATCATTAATCAATTCTTAACACAACGCACTAGCCTCCTCGAGAACGAACTCACCTAGGGTCATTCACACACGGTTTTCCTAAATCGTCGTGCACTTGCCCTATTTATTGCTCTCTTTTCCTAAAGGGTTGCAAAACTCCAACATCATTTTGGCGCCGCTGCCGGGGAGGCGTGTTGTGTTTTGGTTGAACCATTGTTGTTTTCTATATTAGCCATAAATAGTATTTGTATTAATAGCACTCTATTAATACGTATTATCGTTTTTCGATTTTTGTGTGAATATTATTACTATATTGTATACGTAGAACAATAAATTTACAAGTACTCCAAATACGTGAGCAATCACAACCTTGATTCGGGATTTCATCACTCGATCATTGTATTCGAATCTCAAACCAAAGAAAAAGGCAAAAATAGATAAATACTTTCGTGAAGCTTGATTTTGATAATACAAACTATAAGGTGGGTATAAGGCGGATATTATAAAATATATCCTAAGGAAAAAGGCTCTTAAGTGCTTCGCGCCGCCTCGTTTCCCCGCTTGCTTGTGCGTATTTGATTTTAAGAGTGAATCGAGGGTTTTGCCGCCCAAAGTATTATTACATATCATATATATTTTCTTGGTTTCATTTGATTAAACCCTCTTGAACGATTTGGTGTTCCACCATCGTTCTAAAGTCATCGAAGGCGTTCACTTCACGTGATCGTTTTCATTCCTTGAGGCTTCGTTAATCAAGAGATTTGATTAGTGAGGAGATTTGTAGATTTTGGTCTACTTAATACATTCCAAAAAATCCAAAAAAGTTAAAAACAATCAAAAACCACAAAAAAATTGAAAAAGTAAAAACACCAAAAAGAATCTTCTTTGCTCGCCTTCTCGTTGTACGTGACGTTTATGCTAACTCGTAACAAAGCAAGACGTGCTCGTAAACGAAAGAACAAATCACTCACTCCTTCTAGTGAGGAATCTCCTATTGACGAACCCATTGTAGTGAAAGAAGCACCCATGGCTAATCAAACTATGATGGAGTTACTTCAAGCACCCACCGAGGGTTATGGAGAAGCGATTGTGATTCCCGCTATCCTTGCGGAGAATTTTGAGGTTAAGACGGGTTTGTTGTCCATGATTCAAAACAACAAGTGTCGAGGGGACGAAAAGGACAACCCGCATAACCACATTCGCCAATTTAATCATCTCACCGCCACGTGCAAGTTTAAGGATGTTTCAAACGACTCGATTAAGATGATGCTTTTTCCGTATTCCTTAGCGGGGCCCGCAAAAATTTGGTTAGAAAAATAGCCACCCAATTCTATATTGACGTGGAAGGATCTCGTTTCAAAATTCGTGAACCAATTTTTTCCGCCCTCTAAGACTACGCACTTGAAAAATGAGATTTCAAAGTTTTCGCAAGAGTTTAATGAGAGTTTTTCCACGGCTTGGAATAGGTTTAAGGAAATGTTGCACGAATGTCCTCATCATGGTTTTTCCGACTTACATCAAATAGACACGTTTTACAATGGCTTGAACGATCATGAGCGTGATTATCTTAATGCCGCCGCGGGTGGTAATTTCTTGTGTAAAACGGTCGAGGAAGCTTTGTTAATCATTGAGAATAGGTCTAAGGTGTATAGTCCTCGTAGCACGTCGAGTGTTCGTAAGGCTTCGTCCTCATCTTCACCTAGTTTGTCACACACCGTTGATGCTTGCCAAGTCGAGGCTAATTTGGAGAATGATTGTAGTCCTTTTATGTATACTTTATTTTAGGAAAAACAAAGCAACACAAAATAGTGGAAAGTATTAAGTACGACGGTTTAGGAAAACCGTGCACTAATGACCCTTAATCAAATAAAGAGAGAGAAAGTTCGTTTCCCAAGGAGGTATATGTGTTGTGAGTTAACTTGTATTTATTTGAGATTAATATTGAGAAGAATGGGGATGAAAGGATGAAAAGACGGTTACGTTAAAATTAAACTACGACGTAGACGTAAAGCCGTGAAAAACTACCCAAATTAAAAATTATACTAAGACCAAAAACAAAACCAATAAAAGATTAAAAGGCTAAAAACAAGTCTAAAATAATATAAATAAAGATAAAAATCCAACAAAGATATTTTAAGACCTTTTATTAATTAAATATTTAATTTTAAATGCTAATTAAAGCCCTAAAATTAAATATAACTAATTCAAATGTCTAAAATATGATTTTATTGAATAATCACTTAACTTATATTATTAGAAGACTAAAAAGTAATTTTCTAAAAATTAAAAGCTATTAAAACTATTTTTAAAACTCTAAAAATGATTAAAAATGATTAAAAACTAATTAAACTTAAAATAATTATAAAAATAAATCTAAAAGTTATAAAAATATTCTAAAAATGGAAAAAGTCCTAATTAATGATAAAGAACCTAAGAAAAATGAAAAATAAAGAAAAATAAAACTTTGAAATTTTAATAATAAAATAATATTAAAATAATGCTAAAAATAAAAAGTTTCTAAAATTAATTCTAAAAAATTTATAAAAATCCTAAATAATATAACTAAGAGAAAAACACAAATTTAAGTTCCTAAAACCTTTTTAATAATTTTATAAAAATGTTTAAAGTTTATAAAAAACCTTAAAATAATATAAAATTAAAAATTAAAGATTTTAAAACCAAAACCTAATGTAAACCTCAAAATATTATTTTAAAACCTAAAAATTATTTTTCCTAAAAATTAAAAATCTTTTTTCTATTTTTTATTGATTTAATAAAATACGGCTATTAAATAAATCCTAGAAAATAATAAAATAAAGGGAAAATTATGAAAATAGGCTAGAAAAATCTCTAAGTCTAATATTATCCTAAGAAAAGTAAAAGGAAACTAAATTGCTTAACAAATAAGCTAGAAAATGGAAGAAAAAGCTACGGCTTTTAATAAGCTAACAAAGAAAAAACAAGGTTAAATAAAGTTTGAAAACAAACTATCACGTAAAAAACCATCTAGATCAGTGGTAGTTCCCCTACTCCTCCAATCGAGAGGTCTGGGGTTCGAGCCCACTGCGGGTGAGTTTTTTGCAATTTTTTCTTTTTTTATTTTTTTTTTCTTTTTCAAATCAAAACTGACACTTAATAAGCTATAAACTCAAATCAAACTTCCTTTTTGCACCTAGATTGAGCCAAATGAAAGATCAAAATGTGCCAGGTTCCAAATTGAACACAAGCTTATGCTTGCTGTTCTTGCTTTTTCTCACAAGTGACAAAAGGCCTAGAGGACTTGACCTGTGGGCTTATTTGGTGATGATTATTGGGACACAATGGGCACCCTTGTGCTTATTTAAGCACAAGGAGTCAAGACAATCAAGGAATAAGCACTTAGCACACAATGCTCAAACAAATCAATCACACTAAGCAAAACAAGTTTTCTGTGATAACTTAGACTAGGTCTGGTGGGTATTTTTACTCACTACTTGCACAATATTGAACTTCAAGGCTTCAATTTAGGCATACACAACCACCAATTGATGCACAAACAAGTTTCAAACTCTCAATATCCCTAAATCTAACAAGTAATCAAGAATCAAGCTCTCAAATCTCAATAAAATGAGCAGAATATGGCTTAACAGATTTCTAGCTAGCTTTTTCACTTTTAACACTTGCAACTTGTTCCAAAACTTTCTAAACTGACTTACCAACTAGTTAAAAACCTAACTCACCCTATTCATTAACCCTAACACGTTTTTAAATCACCAACTAAAATCTTTGCCCTGCTAAAACTTGTTTCCAAACACCACTTTATTTTTGAAAAACAAACTTAATCAAATTTGATTCAGTTAGCTTCCAATATGCAATATATCACAAATGAACACTAATCTAACAGTTTAAACAACAATCAACACTTAATCACACCAGATCACATAATCTGCTATTTTTTCTGAAATTTCACAAAGGTAGAAGAGATTTACCTTAGGGCTTTACATCCAAAGCCCTAGTGGATGTTGAATCCACCTCCCTACCAACTGGGGTTGGTGCAGATCAAATATCAACAACCTTTCACACCTGTTTAAGAACAATCAAACAAAAGAAAACACAAATATGCAATATATGAATTATTCTGATTTCTTTCTTTCTTAAAAACTTTCCAAAACTTTTTAAAACCTTCTTAACACGTTTAAATAACAATATATCACCAATTAACACTTACCTCTTAACACACAAACTTAGAACAGATTTCTTACCAAAAATCTTTCAAATTCACAAACCTTTTAAATAATTTTGAACACCAAAATTACTTAACCAAATTTCAAAGTGGAACTCAGAATTCCTTCAAAAATAAACACCAACTTTAACAAATAAAAAGGAATTAATTTGTTTTTTTTAAACAAAAACCAAACTTTTATTTCAATTAAAAGGGATTACAAAATTTAGAAGGAAAACTGGAACAAGGGAAATCCACAAGTCGGATTCTCCTTTTATAATGACCTAAGAACATACTAGAATCATAAAATTACAAACCCTAATACATAAAAATCTCTAAAATGCCCTTAGACTTCTAGACGATTTTTTGTGATTGAGCTGTCCAAACTTGATCTCATCCGTTTATTTTTGCTTTGGGAGGAAGTAATAAACCTTGGTGGTTGATTTGGGACACGTCATACAACTTGGGGACCAAGGTGTGTTTTGATTGGAGGAGAGGGAATTGGGGGTAGGGGTCCACAGGCGTGGGATTGGGTGTTTTTGGTGTGGGTTGAGTTCCTGCGTGTGTGAATCACACGTGGGACAAGTTAATTGGTTTTTACCCAACGTTTGAGTAAAATAGAACCTGGGGGTGAAAGAGGAACAGTAAAAGCTATTTGATCCGTTTTTAGGGGAGAAAAGGTGTTAGGCGCCTTTTTTGGTTTAAATGTTTGAACTTGACACCTTTGGTCCTTGTCTTTTGGAATTTTTGGCATTTAAAGGTTTTCAGCCCTAAAACTTGATTTCCTTTGTAAATATCTTTCACCTTTTTACACTTTTGGCACCAAACTTCACACAAAGGTTATCAAGGAGTATTTTTGCCATTTTGAGTAATTTCAAGGGCTGATCTTGGACTATCTTGATCTTCAAAGGTCTTCTTTGCTTCTTAATCTTCATGAGGGACCATAAATGACAAATTGATTTTGTCAATCTTGTCATTTCTTCAAAGTTGAAGGACCTTTTTGCAATTTTGACAAACTTAAGGGACCAAACTTGTAATTATTAATATACAAGGGTTTTAAGTGTCATTTCTTCAATAAATAAGGATCAATCTTGTTTGTCTTCAAGTCTTCAAGGGTATTTTGTTGAAAATTCATGATTAGGGCCCGGTTCATTGTACGGCTTTGTTTCTCGTGTCCGTTTTTCCTTGTATCTTGTGATCTTTTGTCTTTTTCACGATATCCATACCTAAAATACACAAGTAAACAAACACAAGCATATATATGGTATTTTATGACATTTTTGTGCATTAAAAGCCCGAAAAGAACGATGAGATCATGTATAAATGCCATCTCATCACTCCCCCATACTAAGCCATTGCCGTGCCCTCACGTAATGCTAGAATAAAGTATCGTAACAACTCCAAAATTCAATTTTATTAACCTTTATTGAAGAGTAAAAGACTTGCAACATACTACGAGAATGTGTAAAGAAATAACGTATGATTTTCATCACCTAAAAAGTGACTTTTAGGGTCAAAGAATAGAAACAAGTTAATGTCCCTTAGAGTAAACTTCGTCATCCTTGATTGTCATACATTCCATGCTAAGTGCAAAAACAAGATCATTGTTGGTACAAGTCACAATACTAACACTACTCATACGTCCAAATTGTGTAATACTTTTTCTCCCCGCAATCCTAGTTATTATAAAAGGAAATGGGTTACTAGCATTTTTTATCTATTTGTCATGGATCACAAGTGATTCATATTGACTTATTTGAGTAGTTATTAGTCCGAAAGCAAAGTAGCACGATTTGATCAATAGTTAGCCGAAGGACAAAATCTTTTAAAACGGCTTCTCGTGTATCTCCTTAAGTTCATATCTTGGCATAACTCGTTTCACGATTTGAGACCTTTCTCGGACCGATATTTGGCATATACTTCAAATCTTGGGAAGACGTTCTCGAAATTATGGTCTTCTCTTCATATTTTTGGAATTTCTTCACTTGACGTTTTTGAGAGATTCTTCATATTAGACCACGACTTCGTCATTTTTCTTCAATCTTTACTTTGGATTTTGATATACAACGATCCGCCTCCTTTTCGGACTTGGATATATTTATCCTCATACCTTGTTAGGGTCTTTTTGGATAGACTTTCTCCATTCTTTAGGGGAGTAATTGCTTCTCGTCGTGTGTCTCGATCCTTCATATTGATTTTTGGAATAATGATACTTCACATCATCTTTGGATCTTTAGCAAAAATAGAGCTTCTCATGCCTTGTTAGGGCCTTTTTGGATGATCGCCAATCTTCGCGTCCCGCTTCAATAAGTTATGCCTTGGCTATGAACTCTATTCAACCCCGAGCAACTTTTAAACGATCTTGCGCTAGAGGCTAAGTAACCTTTTCAAATCGTACGACCTTACTTATTGCAATTATGATTTATTCCTAATGCATTGATCTTATGGGAAGAAAAAGCCACAATTAAAAACATATGAGTTTTTGAAAGAACACTTTCATGTTCTACGTTTAGCATGATCACTTGTCTAACTCTATCATTTCTCGTTCTTCACTATATAAAGACCTCTAATTAAAGAGACTCGTGAATACTTAGCCATGCAAGTCAAAATTAAGCCAAATTTGGATTAGCTTTCATTAAGACTATATCAAATCAAAGTTTTGGGTTTTCAAGCCACTTATAGGATCTTGCACTTTCTTGGACTTTTTCAAGTTTAGAGAATGCGTTTTAAAGTTCCCTTGATAAGTGACTTTCTAGAATCAATTATAGGAACTTGCGAAAAGTTCTTGTTCTTAACCCGAATGAATTAAGACTTTCGCGTTTTAAAGCTCCCTATATAAAAGTCTAGCAAAACTTGAATTGAGCGGGTTAAGGAATGTAAATGGCTCCAAATGCCCATCAAGTCAAAAATTAACTCTTATTCTACCCATCGGAAAATATACATTCGTGTCTTAAAAACACTTATGAGAACTAAGAAAAATTTTAAAATTTGGCCATTTTTAGCCTTATTAGCAAAACAAAACATTGAAAGTTGGAAAGCGTGAGGGCGTAGCAAAGCAAATACCTATTCACCCCCCCATACTAAAAGTAAACATTTTCCTCAATGTTTCGAGTCTAAAGGTGGAGCACCCCCATACTAGAGACGAAGAGTCGAATGCTTAGGATCTAGCATGGAAAGGGTGATCAACAATATATCTAAAGCCGTTTATTAATTATGCTAAAAGATAATTGTTAGAACAATAAAGGATATGTCATGGATTTGTGAAAAACTTCTTCAAACGAACGATGGAGGCTCACGTAAACGAACACGAGAGTCTTCAATCGTAGATGATGATGATGATCTAGATAACACAATCACAAACAACCACGAGACAACGAGTTGGAAGGGTACAAGTCCCCTTATTAGTGAATATAAAAGATAAGCATGGGATCTCCCCCACGAGGCACCTCGTTTTTGATTACCGAGTCATGAGCTCGACTCGATCCCCTTAAAATGTGAACATTTAGGGAAAATCATGGTGTGGTCAATTTTTAGCGGGGCTTACATGATAAACAAGGCCCAAAAGTACGTGGAGTACTTTAAAAATCCGATAAACGTATACCGGGGTCAAAGATAGCGTCCTCGTTTTCGGATGAAAGACGAGACATCACAACTCCAACACAAATCCCAATGGGATAGAAGAAAATAGGAGAGAAGAAATAGAAGGGTGGGACAATGGGTAAGGCAAAACATTGAGCTACTCGAGGTAGACTCGCACCAATCAAATGAAAAGATTTTCCATTTATTACATCGGTGGAAGACCGAGATTTCCCTATAAAAGCAATTCCAGGATCAAATATCTCGTCCTCGGTGGAGAAAGGGGAGGGAACATAAGGGGCTTCCCCCATACTAGAACCACACAAAACATCGTCAAAAGGAGTAGACGAGCTTGTAGCACTCAAAGCACGCGGTGATGACGGAGTTAGATTTGTAGAAAAATCAATTAAATCACATTTAAGATCTTTTCCTTTTTTATCTTTTGAACTCTCCTTATGAAAACCCTTGTTGATTATGTCGAAAACATTTGATGTTTCTAAGACTTTGTTAGTCACACTAAAAATTCTCACATTTTGAAACCGTTTTGGTTTTGGTGGTGGCAAGTTCTCAAAACGTTTATCGACGAAGAAAACCTCCCCATTGGGGTCTACATATTCATCATCCGAAAGATCTTCCGTAGAAACCGGCAACTTATCAACACTTTTCAAGAATGAATGTTCGAGATGAGGCGAAGGATTTTTCGATTCAAGTATTGATGGTTTCTTCTTTGTAGGCTTAGCACTCATAACCTCCACCGGCGGAGGAAATGGTAAATTGTTTTTGGCGACATTCCCTAAAACTCTTGGTGAAAATTCTTTGCAAATGACATTGGTCGAGTCACCATGGTTTAAAGTTGCAATAGAATAGACATGAGAAAGATTGGAGTTTTGTGTTGCATTGATGACAAGTTCTTCTTCATTGAAACGAAGGGTGATTTTTCGAGCATGAACATCGATAAGTGCTCTTGATGTATCCAAAAATGAACGACCCAAAATGAGAGGAACTTTTCGATCGATGGGAATGTCTACAACGATAAAGTCAACGGGATAGTAAAACTTTCCGAATTTAACGAAAACGTCCTCGGCTACTCCACATGCCAAGATCGTAGAATGATCGGCCATCTCGATGGACATGTTCGAAGGAGTAAGAGCCGGAAGTGAAAGCGACTTGAAAATCTCGAGAGGCATTAAATTAATACTAGCACCAAGATCGGCCAAGGCGTAGCATTCCTCCATATCTTGTATAGCACACGGAATCAAAAATTTACCGGGATCACCGACTTTTTGTGGTATGCGGCTTACAAAAACCGATGAACAACTAGACGATTGTTGTAACTTTTCTTTGTTGTTTAGCATACTTTTGAAGTTTGCGGCGAATCGAGGCATCATGATAAGAGCGTCGGCAAAACTTATGTTAAAATGTAGATCACGAAACATTTTCATAAATAGCTCAAATTGATAATTGTTCCTTTCTTGTGCTTTCTCTTTGTTACGTCTCGAAGGGTATGGTAAAGGTGGTGTGGGTTGGTCATTAGGCAACGGCCTTGGAAACTCGGGTTCCACAATTGGCATTGGTTCAACCGTAGGTGTGGTTTGAGCGGTACTTCGTGGGATTGTAATATGCTCCTTTTCGACCATCACCTCGGGTTCTTTCTCGATTTCCTTCTCCTTAGAAGTACTTGGACGAGAGATTGGTTCCTTGAAAGTTTTACCACTTCGTGTAGCAACAACCTTCAATTCTCCCCTCGGGTTGTTAATGGTATCACTAGGAAGACCACCCGAAGAAGAGGGTTTACACATGATAGCTTCAAACATCTTAGCCATTCGGTCCTCAAATTTTGATTGCCTAGCATCCGCTTTCAATAACTCTTGCTTAATCTCATGTTGTCCTAATTCCATCTTTTGTTGGTTTTGTTGAAGACGTTGGACATTTCCTTCCATTTTGTTTGCATGAGTTTTAAGTTCATTAGCAAGTTCGTTTTTAAGCTCGTTTTTCAATTCGGATCTTAAGCTAATCATCTCACGTTGCATGTTATCAAATTTAGCATCATTTGCTTTTGCATAATCCAAAAATTCTCCTTGCAAATTTTTCGTGTGAGCATTTTGAAAACCTTGTGTAGTGTTTTGAAAATCACGGTTTTGATTTTGATTAGAGATTTGTCCATTCCCACTTTGATAATTCCCTTTGTTGTAATTGCGTGTGTTGCCTTGGTAATTACCTTGGTTGTTGTTTCGATAATTGTTAGCATTTTGGTTTGGTGGAGCTTGATTTGGACGAGAACCTTGGCCGTTTTGGTTGTAAGTTCCCGTTGCTACATAAGCACTCGAAGTGTTACCATCCGCGGTAATGCACTCGGAAAGATCATGAGCTCCCCCACAAGATAAACAACTCTTAGCAACCGCTTTAACCGAAGCGGAATTGGAAGCTTCTTGAGCCTTCCAATGGGACATAAGATTAGCAAATCTATCAAAAAACCGATTTTCCTCATTAGCTTCATCATGTAAGGCATTAATGCTACGAGACGATTGTGACGAAGATGACGAACCCATATTGGCAACACTCGGTGTGTTACGAGGGCTATAAACCTTAGATCGATTTTCAATGATTTGTAAAGCCTCATTTGTCATCTTGAACAAAAAATTACCACCCGCGGCGGCATTCAAATAATCTCGTTCATGATCATTAAGCCCATTATAAAAAGTATCAATTTGATGTAATTCCGAAAAATCATGGTGAGGACATTCATGTAACATCTCTTTAAATCGTTCCCATGCCATTGAAAAACTTTCATTGTTACGTTGCACAAATCGTGAAATCTCATTTTTTAAGTGTGTTGTTTTAGATGGTGGAAAAAACTTGTTCACAAACTTAGAAACGAGATCGGCCCATGTCAAAATCGAATTTGGTGGTTCTTTCTCGAGCCAAATTTTTGCGGGTCCATCCAACGAGTATGGAAACAACATCATCTTAATGGCGTCATGTGGAACATCCTTGAATTTGCTAGTGGCGGTGAGACGGTTGAAATTCCTAATGTGGTAATGCGGGTTGTCTTTTTCGTGACCTCGAAACTTGTTTGCTTGCAACATCGACATTAAACCCGTCTTAATCTCGAAATTCTCCGCAAGGATGGCGGGAATAACAATAGCCTCTCCAAAACCCTCGGTGGGTGCTTGTAGCAACTCCATCATAGTACGATTAGCCATGACGACTTCTTGTTCTACAATAGGTTCAACAATTGGAGGTTCTTCAACAATCAACGATCCTTGATTTGCTTGCTTTTGAATACGTTTACGAGCTCGTTTAGCTTGATTACGAGTGATCATAAACTACACGAAGAATGGGAGGTGAGCAAAGAAGATTCTTTTTGGTTGTTTTGTGGATTTTCAATTTTTTTGTGTTTTTGATGATATTTAATTTTTTTTTGGATTTTGGTGTATCTTCGTAGACAACAATCTACAAAATCTCTCCTCGAATCAAACTCTTGATTAAAGAAGCCTCAAAGGAATGAAAACGATCACGTGGAGTGAACGCCTTCGAATGACTTTAGAACTTTGGTGAAAACCAAATTGTTCACGAGGGTTTAATCACAAAGAAAACCAAGCAAATATAGTATACGTATTAATACTTTGGGCGGCAAAACCCTCGATTAGCCTTCAATGTCAAAATACTCACAAGCAAGCGGGGAAACGAGGCGGCGCGAAGCACTTAAGAGCCTTTCTCCTTAGGGTATATTTTATAATACCCGCCTTATACCCACCTTATAGTTTGTATTTTTCAAAATCGAGCTTCTCGAAAGTATTTATCTATTTTTGCCTTTTTCTTTTTGTTTGAGATTCGAATACAATAATTAGGAGATCAAATCCCAATTAAGGTTGTGTTTTCACACTTTTGGAGATATTGTATATTGATTGTGATACTTAATACAATATAGTAATAATATTTGTACAAGAAAAACCAAGAAAAACCGATAATACGTGTTAAGGGAGTTCCACTTAACACAAATACTTTATTATGGATAATATCAAAAACAAAAGCTTCCAAATTAAAGCACAACACACCTCCCCGGCAGCGGCGCCAAAATGATTGTAGTCCTTTTATGTATACTTTATTTTAGGAAAAACAAAGCAACACAAAATAGTGGAAAGTATTAAGTACGACGGTTTAGGAAAACCGTGCACTAATGACCCTTAATCAAATAAAGAGAGAGAAAGTTCGTTTCCCAAGGAGGTATATGTGTTGTGAGTTAACTTGTATTTATTTGAGATTAATATTGAGAAGAATGGGGATGAAAGGATGAAAAGACGGTTACGTTAAAATTAAACTACGACGTAGACGTAAAGCCGTGAAAAACTACCCAAATTAAAAATTATACTAAGACCAAAAACAAAACCAATAAAAGATTAAAAGGCTAAAAACAAGTCTAAAATAATATAAATAAAGATAAAAATCCAACAAAGATATTTTAAGACCTTTTATTAATTAAATATTTAATTTTAAATGCTAATTAAAGCCCTAAAATTAAATATAACTAATTCAAATGTCTAAAATATGATTTTATTGAATAATCACTTAACTTATATTATTAGAAGACTAAAAAGTAATTTTCTAAAAATTAAAAGCTATTAAAACTATTTTTAAAACTCTAAAAATGATTAAAAACTAATTAAACTTAAAATAATTATAAAAATAAATCTAAAAGTTATAAAAATATTCTAAAAATGGAAAAAGTCCTAATTAATGATAAAGAACCTAAGAAAAATGAAAAATAAAGAAAAATAAAACTTTGAAATTTTAATAATAAAATAATATTAAAATAATGCTAAAAATAAAAAGTTTCTAAAATTAATTCTAAAAAATTTATAAAAATCCTAAATAATATAACTAAGAGAAAAACACAAATTTAAGTTCCTAAAACCTTTTTAATAATTTTATAAAAATGTTTAAAGTTTATAAAAAACCTTAAAATAATATAAAATTAAAAATTAAAGATTTTAAAACCAAAACCTAATGTAAACCTCAAAATATTATTTTAAAACCTAAAAATTATTTTTCCTAAAAATTAAAAATCTTTTTTCTATTTTTTATTGATTTAATAAAATACGGCTATTAAATAAATCCTAGAAAATAATAAAATAAAGGGAAAATTATGAAAATAGGCTAGAAAAATCTCTAAGTCTAATATTATCCTAAGAAAAGTAAAAGGAAACTAAATTGCTTAACAAATAAGCTAGAAAATGGAAGAAAAAGCTACGGCTTTTAATAAGCTAACAAAGAAAAAACAAGGTTAAATAAAGTTTGAAAACAAACTATCACGTAAAAAACCATCTAGATCAGTGGTAGTTCCCCTACTCCTCCAATCGAGAGGTCTGGGGTTCGAGCCCACTGCGGGTGAGTTTTTTGCAATTTTTTCTTTTTTTATTTTTTTTCTTTTTCAAATCAAAACTGACACTTAATAAGCTATAAACTCAAATCAAACTTCCTTTTTGCACCTAGATTGAGCCAAATGAAAGATCAAAATGTGCCAGGTTCCAAATTGAACACAAGCTTATGCTTGTTGTTCTTGCTTTTTCTCACAAGTGACAAAAGGCCTAGAGGACTTGACCTGTGGGCTTATTTGGTGATGATTATTGGGACACAATGGGCACCCTTGTGCTTATTTAAGCACAAGGAGTCAAGACAATCAAGGAATAAGCACTTAGCACACAATGCTCAAACAAATCAATCACACTAAGCAAAACAAGTTTTCTGTGATAACTTAGACTAGGTCTGGTGGGTATTTTTACTCACTACTTGCACAATATTGAACTTCAAGGCTTTAATTTAGGCATACACAACCACCAATTGATGCACAAACAAGTTTCAAACTCTCAATATCCCTAAATCTAACAAGTAATCAAGAATCAAGCTCTCAAATCTCAATAAAATGAGCAGAATATGGCTTAACAGATTTCTAGCTAGCTTTTTCACTTTTAACACTTGCAACTTGTTCCAAAACTTTCTAAACTGACTTACCAACTAGTTAAAAACCTAACTCACCCTATTCATTAACCCTAACACGTTTTTAAATCACCAACTAAAATCTTTGCCCTGCTAAAACTTGTTTCCAAACACCACTTTATTTTTGAAAAACAAACTTAATCAAATTTGATTCACTTAGCTTCCAATATGCAATATATCACAAATGAACACTAATCTAACAGTTTGAACAACAATCAACACTTAATCACACCAGATCACATAATCTGCTATTTTTTCTGAAATTTCACAAAGGTAGAAGAGATTTACCTTAGGGCTTTACATCCAAAGCCCTAGTGGATGTTGAATCCACCTCCCTACCAACTGGGGTTGGTGCAGATCAAATATCAACAACCTTTCACACCTGTTTAAGAACAATCAAACAAAAGAAAACACAAATATGCAATATATGAATTATTCTGATTTCTTTCTTTCTTAAAAACTTTCCAAAACTTTTTAAAACCTTCTTAACACGTTTAAATAACAATATATCACCAATTAACACTTACCTCTTAACACACAAACTTAGAACAGATTTCTTACCAAAAATCTTTCAAATTCACAAACCTTTTAAATAATTTTGAACACCAAAATTACTTAACCAAATTTCAAAGTGGAACTCAGAATTCCTTCAAAAATAAACACCAACTTTAACAAATAAAAAGGAATTAATTTGCTTTTTTTAAACAAAAACCAAACTTTTATTTCAATTAAAAGGGATTACAAAATTTAGAAGGAAAACTGGAACAAGGGAAATCCACAAGTCGGATTCTCCTTTTATAATGACCTAAGAACATACTAGAATCATAAAATTACAAACCCTAATACATAAAAATCTCTAAAATGCCCTTAGACTTCTAGACGATTTTTTGTGATTGAGCTGTCCAAACTTGATCTCATCCGTTTATTTTTGCTTTGGGAGGAAGTAATAAACCTTGGTGGTTGATTTGGGACACGTCATACAACTTGGGGACCAAGGTGTGTTTTGATTGGAGGAGAGGGAATTGGGGGTAGGGGTCCACAGGCATGGGATTGGGTGTTTTTGGTGTGGGTTGAGTTCCTGCGTGTGTGAATCACACGTGGGACAAGTTAATTGGTTTTTACCCAACGTTTGAGTAAAATAGAACCTGGGGGTGAAAGAGGAACAGTAAAAGCTATTTGATCCGTTTTTAGGGGAGAAAAGGTGTTAGGCGCCTTTTTTGGTTTAAATGTTTGAACTTGACACCTTTGGTCCTTGTCTTTTGGAATTTTTGGCATTTAAAGGTTTTCAGCCCTAAAACTTGATTTCCTTTGTAAATATCTTTCACCTTTTTACACTTTTGGCACCAAACTTCACACAAAGGTTATCAAGGAGTATTTTTGCCATTTTGAGTAATTTCAAGGGCTGATCTTGGACTATCTTGATCTTCAAAGGTCTTCTTTGCTTCTTAATCTTCATGAGGGACCATAAATGACAAATTGATTTTGTCAATCTTGTCATTTCTTCAAAGTTGAAGGACCTTTTTGCAATTTTGACAAACTTAAGGGACCAAACTTGTAATTATTAATATACAAGGGTTTTAAGTGTCATTTCTTCAATAAATAAGGATCAATCTTGTTTGTCTTCAAGTCTTCAAGGGTATTTTGTTGAAAATTCATGATTAGGGCCCGGTTCATTGTACGGCTTCGTTTCTCGTGTCCGTTTTTCCTTGTATCTTGTGATCTTTTGTCTTTTTCACGATATCCATACCTAAAATACACAAGTAAACAAACACAAGCATATATATGGTATTTTATGACATTTTTGTGCATTAAAAGCCCGAAAAGAACGATGAGATCATGTATAAATGCCATCTCATCACTCCCCCATACTAAGCCATTGCCGTGCCCTCACGCAATGCTAGAATAAAGTATCGTAACAACTCCAAAATTCAATTTTATTAACCTTTATTGAAGAGTAAAAGACTTGCAACATACTACGAGAATGTGTAAAGACATAACGTATGATTTTCATCACCTAAAAAGTGACTTTTAGGGTCAAAGAATAGAAACAAGTTAATGTCCCTTAGAGTAAACTTCGTCATCCTTGATTGTCATACATTCCATGCTAAGTGCAAAAACAAGATCATTGTTGGTACAAGTCACAATGCTAACACTACTCATACGTCCAAATTGTGTAATACTTTTTCTCCCCGCAATCCTAGTTATTATAAAAGGAAATGGGTTACTAGCATTTTTTATCTATTTGTCATGGATCACAAGTGATTCATATTGACTTATTTGAGTAGTTATTAGTCCGAAAGCAAAGTAGCACGATTTGATCAATAGTTAGCCGAAGGACAAAATCTTTTAAAACGGCTTCTCGTGTATCTCCTTAAGTTCATATCTTGGCATAACTCGTTTCACGATTTGAGACCTTTCTCGGACCGATATTTGGCATATACTTCAAATCTTGGGAAGACGTTCTCGAAATTATGGTCTTCTCTTCATATTTTTGGAATTTCTTCACTTGACGTTTTTGAGAGATTCTTCATATTGGACCACGACTTCGTCATTTTTCTTCAATCTTTACTTTGGATTTTGATATACAACGATCCGCCTCCTTTTCGGACTTGGATATATTTATCCTCATACCTTGTTAGGGTCTTTTTGGATAGACTTTCTCCATTCTTTAGGGGAGTAATTGCTTCTCGTCGTGTGTCTCGATCCTTCATATTGATTTTTGGAATAATGATACTTCACATCATCTTTGGATCTTTAGCAAAAATAGAGCTTCTCATGCCTTGTTAGGGCCTTTTTGGATGATCGCCAATCTTCGCGTCCCGCTTCAATAAGTTATGCCTTGGCTATGAACTCTATTCAACCCCGAGCAACGTTTAAACGATCTTGCGCTAGAGGCTAAGTAACCTTTTCAAATCGTACGACCTTACTTATTGCAATTATGATTTATTCCTAATGCATTGATCTTATGGGAAGAAAAAGCCACAATTAAAAACATATGAGTTTTTGAAAGAACACTTTCATGTTCTACGTTTAGCATGATCACTTGTCTAACTCTATCATTTCTCGTTCTTCACTATATAAAGACCTCTAATTAAAGAGACTCGTGAATACTTAGCCATGCAAGTCAAAATTAAGCCAAATTTGGATTAGCTTTCATTAAGACTATATCAAATCAAAGTTTTGGGTTTTCAAGCCACTTATAGGATCTTGCACTTTCTTGGACTTTTTCAAGTTTAGAGAATGCGTTTTAAAGTTCCCTTGATAAGTGACTTTCTAGAATCAATTATAGGAACTTGCGAAAAGTTCTTGTTCTTAACCCGAATGAATTAAGACTTTCGCGTTTTAAAGCTCCCTATATAAAAGTCTAGCAAAACTTGAATTGAGCGGGTTAAGGAATGTAAATGGCTCCAAATGCCCATCAAGTCAAAAATTAACTCTTATTCTACCCATCGGAAAATATACATTCGTGTCTTAAAAACACTTATGAAAACTAAGAAAAATTTTAAAATTTGGCCATTTTTAGCCTTATTAGCAAAACAAAACATTGAAAGTTGGAAAGCGTGAGGGCGTAGCAAAGCAAGTACCTATTCACCCCCCCATACTAAAAGTAAACATTGTCCTCAATGTTTCGAGTCTAAAGGTGGAGCACCCCCATACTAGAGACGAAGAGTCGAATGCTTAGGATCTAGCATGGAAAGGGTGATCAACAATATATCTAAAGCCGTTTATTAATTATCCTAAAAGATAATTGTTAGAACAATAAAGGATATGTCATGGATTTGTGAAAAACTTCTTCAAACGAACGATGGAGGCTCACGTAAACGAACACGAGAGTCTTCAATCGTAGATGATGATGATGATCTAGATAACACAATCACAAACAACCACGAGACAACGAGTTGGAAGGGTACAAGTCCCCTTATTAGTGAATATAAAAGATAAGCATGGGATCTCCCCCACGAGGCACCTCGTTTTTGATTACCGAGTCATGAGCTCGACTCGATCCCCTTAAAATGTGAACATTTAGGGAAAATCATGGTGTGGTCAATTTTTAGCGGGGCTTACATGATAAACAAGGCCCAAAAGTACGTGGAGTACTTTAAAAATCCGATAAACGTATACCGGGGTCAAAGATAGCGTCCTCGTTTTCGGATGAAAGACGAGACATCACAACTCCAACACAAATCCCAATGGGATAGAAGAAAATAGGAGAGAAGAAATAGAAGGGTGGGACAATGGGTAAGGCAAAACATTGAGCTACTCGAGGTAGACTCGCACCAATCAAATGAAAAGATTTTCCATTTATTGCATCGGTGGAAGACCGAGATTTCCCTATAAAAGCAATTCCAGGATCAAATATCTCGTCCTCGGTGGAGAAAGGGGAGGGAACATAAGGGGCTTCCCCCATACTAGAACCACACAAAACATCGTCAAAAGGAGTAGACGAGCTTGTAGCACTCAAAGCACGCGGTGATGACGGAGTTAGATTTGTAGAAAAATCAATTAAATCACATTTAAGATCTTTTCCTTTTTTATCTTTTGAACTCTCCTTATGAAAACCCTTGTTGATTATGTCGAAAACATTTGGTGTTTCTAAGACGATGTTAGTCACACTAAAAATTCTCACATTTTGAAACCGTTTTGGTTTTGGTGGTGGCAAGTTCTCAAAACGTTTATCGACGAAGAAAACCTCCCCATTGGGGTCTACATATTCATCATCCGAAAGATCTTCCGTAGAAACCGGCAACTTATCAACACTTTTCAAGAATGAATGTTCGAGATGAGGCGAAGGATTTTTCGATTCAAGTATTGATGGTTTCTTCTTTGTAGGCTTAGCACTCATAACCTCCACCGGCGGAGGAAATGGTAAATTGTTTTTGGCGACATTCCCTAAAACTCTTGGTGAAAATTCTTTGCAAATGACATTGGTCGAGTCACCATGGTTTAAAGTTGCAATAGAATAGACATGAGAAAGATTGGAGTTTTGTGTTGCATTGATGACAAGTTCTTCTTCATTGAAACGAAGGGTGATTTTTCGAGCATGAACATCGATAAGTGCCCTTGATGTATCCAAAAATGAACGACCCAAAATGAGAGGAACTTTTCGATCGATGGGAATGTCTACAACGATAAAGTCAACGGGATAGTAAAACTTTCCGACTTTAACGAAAACGTCCTCGGCTACTCCACATGCCAAGATCGTAGAATGATCGGTCATCTCGATGGACATGTTCGAAGGAGTAAGAGCCGGAAGTGAAAGCGATTTGAAAATCTCGAGAGGCATTAAATTAATACTAGCACCAAGATCGGCCAAGGCGTAGCATTCCTCCATATCTTGTATAGCACACGGAATCAAAAATTTACCGGGATCACCGACTTTTTGTGGTATGCGGCTTAGAAAAACCGATGAACAACTAGACGATTGTTGTAACTTTTCTTTGTTGTTTAGCATACTTTTGAAGTTTGCGGCGAATCGAGGCATCATGATAAGAGCGTCGGCAAAACTTATGTTAAAATGTAGATCACGAAACATTTTCATAAATAGCTCAAATTGATAATTGTTCCTTTCTTGTGCTTTCTCTTTGTTACGTCTCGAAGGGTATGGTAAAGGTGGTGTGGGTTGGTCATTAGGCAACGGCCTTGGAAACTCGGGTTCCACAATTGGTATTGGTTCAACCGTAGGTGTGGTTTGAGCGGTACTTCGTCGGATTGTAATATGCTCCTTTTCGACCATCACCTCGGGTTCTTTCTCGATTTCCTTCTCCTTAGAAGTACTTGGACGAGAGATTGGTTCCTTGAAAGTTTTACCACTTCGTGTAGCAACAACCTTCAATTCTCCCCTCGGGTTGTTAATGGTATCACTAGGAAGACCACCCGAAGAAGAGGGTTTACACATGATAGCTTCAAACATCTTAGCCATTCGGTCCTCAAATTTTGATTGCCTAGCATCCGCTTTCAATAACTCTTGCTTAATCTCATGTTGTCCTAATTCCATCTTTTGTTGGTTTTGTTGAAGACGTTGGACATTTCCTTCCATTTTGTTTGCATGAGTTTTAAGTTCATTAGCAAGTTCGTTTTTAAGCTCGTTTTTCAATTCGGATCTTAAGCTAATCATCTCACGTTGCATGTTATCAAATTTAGCATCATTTGCTTTTGCATAATCCAAAAATTCTCCTTGCAAATTTTTCGTGTGAGCATTTTGAAAACCTTGTGTAGTGTTTTGAAAATCACGGTTTTGATTTTGATTAGAGATTTGTCCATTCCCACTTTGATAATTCCCTTTGTTGTAATTGCGTGTGTTGCCTTGGTAATTACCTTGGTTGTTGTTTCGATAATTGTTAGCATTTTGGTTTGGTGGAGCTTGATTTGGACGAGAACCTTGGCCGTTTTGGTTGTAAGTTCCCGTTGCTACATAAGCACTCGAAGTGTTACCATCCGCGGTAATGCACTCGGAAAGATCATGAGCTCCCCCACAAGATAAACAACTCTTAGCAACCGCTTTAACCGAAGCGGAATTGGAAGCTTCTTGAGCCTTCCAATGGGACATAAGATTAGCAAATCTATCAAAAAACCGATTTTCCTCATTAGCTTCATCATGTAAGGCATTAATGCTACGAGACGATTGTGACAAAGATGACGAACCCATATTGGCAACACTCGGTGTGTTACGAGGGCTATAAACCTTAGATCGATTTTCAATGATTTGTAAAGCCTCATTTGTCGTCTTGAACAAAAAATTACCACCCGCGGCGGCATTCAAATAATCTCGTTCATGATCATTAAGCCCATTATAAAAAGTATCAATTTGATGTAATTCCGAAAAATCATGGTGAGGACATTCATGTAACATCTCTTTAAATCGTTCCCATGCCATTGAAAAACTTTCATTGTTACGTTGCACAAATCGTGAAATCTCATTTTTTAAGTGTGTTGTTTTAGATGGTGGAAAAAACTTGTTCACAAACTTAGAAACGAGATCGGCCCATGTCAAAATCGAATTTGGTGGTTCTTTCTCGAGCCAAATTTTTGCGGGTCCATCCAACGAGTATGGAAACAACATCATCTTAATGGCGTCATGTGGAACATCCTTGAATTTGCTAGTGGCGGTGAGACGGTTGAAATTCCTAATGTGGTAATGCGGGTTGTCTTTTTCGTGACCTCGAAACTTGTTTGCTTGCAACATCGACATTAAACCCGTCTTAATCTCGAAATTCTCCGCAAGGATGGCGGGAATAACAATAGCCTCTCCAAAACCCTCGGTGGGTGCTTGTAGCAACTCCATCATAGTACGATTAGCCATGACGACTTCTTGTTCTACAATAGGTTCAACAATTGGAGGTTCTTCAACAATCAACGATCCTTGATTTGCTTGCTTTTGAAGACGTTTACGAGCTCGTTTAGCTTGATTACGAGTGATCATAAACTACACGAAGAATGGGAGGTGAGCAAAGAAGATTCTTTTTGGTTGTTTTGTGGATTTTCAATTTTTTTGTGTTTTTGATGATATTTAATTTTTTTTGGATTTTGGTGTATCTTCGTAGACAACAATCTACAAAATCTCTCCTCGAATCAAACTCTTGATTAAAGAAGCCTCAAAGGAATGAAAACGATCACGTGGAGTGAACGCCTTCGAATGACTTTAGAACCATGCCTCGATTTGCCGCTAACTTTAAGAGTATGTTGAACAACAAGGAGAAATTACACCAAATGTCTAGTTGTTCATCGGTTTATCTTAATCGCATACCTCAAAAAGTCGGTGATCCCGGTAAATTTTTGATCCCTTGTGCAATTCAAGATATGGAAGAATGCTATTCCTTGGCCGATCTTGGTGCTAGCATTAACTTGATGCCACTTGCAATCTACAAGTCGCTCAATCTTCCTAATCTTACTCCTTCACGAATGTCTATTGAGTTGGCCGACCATTCCACGATTCTTGCATGTGGTTTGGCGGAAGACGTTTTTGTGAAAGTGGGGAAGTTCTACTATCCCGTAGACTTTATTGTTGTTGACATCCCCATGGATCCTCAAGTTCCTCTTATTTTAAGTCGTTCGTTTTTAGATACGTCTATGGCTTTGATTGATGTGCATGCTAGAAAGATCACCTTACGTTTCAACGACGAGGAACTTGTTATAAACGCAACTCAAAATTCTCAACTTTCTCATGTTTATTCCGTTGCTACCATAAACCTCGTTGACATGATCGACGTGGTTTGCGAGGAATTTTCACAAGAAGTTTTAGGGTTTGGTGATGAAGAAACTAGTGGCAATCCCACTATGTTAGATCCTATTCTTGATAATTCGACACCAACCTTCACTCCTTTCGAAGGTGGTGGTTTTACGTTGGAAGAATTCAATGTTCCACGTACTTGTGACGAAGACCTCGACAACTATGAGGACTTCTCGATTATCAAGGATTTTCTCAACGATTTCCCATTTCCTCCACCCGAGGAGGTTATGAGTATCGAGCCCAAATCTTCACTTGAGGAACCACCTATCCTCGAGTTGAAAGATTTACCTCCTCACCTCGAGTATGTCTATTTGGAGGAGGACGACAAGTTGCCGGTTATTATTGCGAAGGAACTTTCGAATGATGAAAAAACCGCACTTGTCGATGTTCTTAAGGACCACAAAGGGGCGATTGCGTGGAAGTTATCCGACATTAAGGGAATCGATCCCAAATTTTGTACCCACAAAATCTTAATGGAGGAGGATTTCAAGCCAACAATCCAAAGTCAAAGGAGGGTGAACCCCAAAATTCACGACGTCATCAAAAAGGAAGTCCTTAAACTCCTTGACGCGGGAATGATTTACCCTATTTCCGATAGCCCTTGGGTGAGTCCTATTCATTGTGTCCCTAAAAAGGGAGGGATGACCGTTGTGCCAAACGATGCCAACGAGTTGATTCCCACGAGACTCGTGACCGGATGGAGAGTGTGCATTGACTATCGTAAGTTAAATGAAGCCACTCGAAAAGACCATTTTCCCTTGCCTTTCATGGACCAAATGTTGGAGCGTCTTGCGGGAAATGATTTCTATTGCTTTTTAGATGGTTTTTCCGGTTACTTCCAAATTCCCATCGATCCTCGTGATCAAGAAAAAACTACGTTTACGTGTCCATATGGAACGTTTGCCTATCGTAGAATGCCATTCGGACTTTGTAATGCACCGGGAACTTTTCAACGATGCATGATGGCTATTTTTCATGATATGATCGAGAAGACGATGGAAGTCTTCATGGATGACTTTTCCGTGTTTGGTGATTCCTTTACTTCGTGTTTGTCGAACCTTGAGAGAATGTTAAAACGTTGTGAGGAAACCAACCTTGTGCTCAATTGGGAAAAGTGTCATTTTATGGTTAGAAGTGGAATCGTCTTAGGGCACAAGGTCTCGAAAGCGGGGATTGAGGTAGATCAAGCTAAGGTAGACGTCATCGCCAAATTACCTCATCCCAAAACCGTCAAGGGAGTTAGGAGTTTCCTAGGCCACGCGGGCTTTTATCGACAATTCATCAAGGATTTCTCGAAGATTTCTCGACCCATTACACATCTTCTTGAAAAAGAAGCACGTTTTGTCTTTGACGAAGATTGTGTACGAGCCTTTGAGATCCTTAAGAGGAAACTTACCGAAGCTCCCATTCTTGTTGCTCCAAATTGGAACCTCCCCTTTGAGCTTATGTGTGATGCAAGTGATTACGCTATTGGGGCCGTTTTGGGGCAACGTCATGATAAGCATTTCTTGCCTATTCACTATGCTAGCAAGACGATGACCGAGGCTCAACTTAAATACACTTCAACGGAAAAGGAGTTCCTTGCCGTGGTGTATGCATTTGAGAAATTCCGACCTTACCTCGTCTTGACAAAATGCATAGTGTATACGGACCATTCGGCTATCAAGTATCTCATGGCTAAACAAGATGCAAAGCCGAGATTACTTCGTTGGATTCTCCTCCTTCAAGAATTTGATCACAAAATTGTTGACAAAAAAGGAGCCGAGAATCTAGCGGCCGATCATCTCTCTCGTTTGGAAGATCCTCACCAAAGTGTTTACGAGCCTAAGGAAATCACCGAAACATTTCCGCTCGAGACACTTGGTGTAGTGAATTCCAAACTTGATTCTTCTACCCCATGGTTTGCGGATTTTGCAAATTATCATGCGGGTAACTTCATCATTAAGGGTATGACAACTCAAGAAAAACGAAAATTCTTTCGTGATGTCAAGTTCTATTTTTGGAACGACCCTTACTTATTTCGAACGTGTGCGGATCAAATCATCCGCCATTGTGTATTTGGCACCGAAGCTTCTAACATCCTTAGAGCTTGCCATGAGGGACCCACGGGTGGTCACCACGGTGCTAATCTCACGGCTAAAAAGGTGTTTGATGCCGGCTTCTTTTGGCCTACTATTTACCGAGATGCACAAGATCTTGTGAAGTCTTGTGATTCATGCCAACGACAAGGAAAAGCCTCACAAAAAGATGAAATGCCACAAAATATCATTCAAGTATGTGAGATCTTTGACGTTTGGGGCATAGACTTTATGGGGCCGTTCCCATCATCTCGTGGTAATAAGTACATTCTCGTTGCGGTTGACTACCTTTCTAAGTGGGTGGAGGCGAAGGCCTTGCCCACTAATGATGCTCGTGTGGTAGTTAAGTTCTTGAAAAGTTTGTTTGCTAGGTTTGGAACCCCTCGTGCTATCATAAGCGATCGTGGAACCCATTTTTGTAATGACCAATTTGAAAGGGTTCTAAGGAAATATGGGGTTACACATCGTCTTTCTACGGCTTATCACCCGCAAACGAGTGGGCAAGTCGAGGTTTCAAACCGAGCATTGAAGAGGATCTTGGAGAGATCCATGGGGGAAAACCGACAATCTTGGTCGGATAAGTTAGACGATGCTTTATGGGCCTTTAGGACCGCTCATAAGACACCCATTGGGTGCACTCCCTATAAGCTTGTGTATGGAAAGAATTGTCATTTGCCTATCGAGTTAGAACACAAGGCTTATTGGGCCCTAAAGCATTGTAATGATGACATGGAGACCGCGGGAAAACACCGGAAAATGCAATTAAATGAATTGGATGAATTAAGGGATATTGCTTATGAAAATTCATTGATTTACAAAGAGAAAACTAAAAAGTTGCATGATTCAAAAATTAAAAACCGGGTTTTTAACATTGGGGATCAAGTTTTACTTTTTAATTCAAGATTGAAAATATTTTCCGGTAAATTGAAATCCCGTTGGTCCGGTCCATTCACCGTGACTCAAGTGTTTCCTTATGGGACCATCGAGCTAGCTCAAGATGATGGTCCTAACTTCAAGGTGAATGGACATAGGTTGAAGCACTACTTTGGCGGGGAAGTTCCATCCTTGAACTACCTCGACCAAGTCACCTTCCCCAATGATAATTAGTATTGAGGGGATCGAGTCGAGCTCATGACTCGGTAATCAAAAACGAGGTGCCTCGTGGGGGAGTCCCATGCTTATCCTATGTACATATTATCGCTTTCTTAGTCTAATGTAGCTTACGTGTGGGGATTCGTGCCCTTCCAACCTTTGTTCCGTGGTTGTTTGTGATATGTGGTTTTTAGATCATGATCTTCACGATTGGAGCCTCTCGTGTTCGTTTTATGGGAGCACTCGATCGTTTGCTTTGGAGACATTTCTCAATATCCATGATATATCCTTTATTGTTCTAACCTTAGGTTATTAGCACACTTTATAAACGGCTATTAATTTAATGGTTACACCCTTTCCATGCTAGATTAGGCATTCGACTACGTCTCTAGTATGGGGGTGTTTGCACCCCTAGACTCGAAACATTAAGGACAATGTTTAACTTTAGTATGGGGGGGTGAATAGATACTTGCCTTGCCAAACCTTCACGCTTTCCAAAGTTTATCTTTTTGTTTATCGTTTTGTTGCAAAATAAGGCTAAAAATGGCCAAATTTTAAAATTTTTCTCATATTTTATAAGTGTTTGAAGACACGAATGTAGGTTTTCCGACGGCGAGAATAAGAGTAACTTTTGACTCGACCGTGCGTGTTGAGCACTTAGCTTTGGTTCCTTAACTACACATTAGGCTAAGTCTCTTAAATGAGGACGATAAATGATAGAGTTAATTATAAGTTACTATGCTAAACGTAGAGTACTCGTATTCTTTCAAAAACTCATGTGTTCTCGTTGTTTGCTTATTCTCCCTTCGCATGTAAATATTTTTTGCTTAATAAATATTGACTTAGCGGTTTAGTTAGGATTGTTGGGTTTCTAGTCTTTTCTAGTAGCTTCCGTGTAATTAAATTGGGAAGACATTAAGGTATCGCCAGCGTCACGGTTTTGAAGTATTGGCAACCCGAATAATCAAAAGCTTCACCCAATAATAAGATTTCAAGTGCTCACCTAAATCAAGCAAACAATTTGAAGCCCCACAAGGCCTAAAATCTATGCAAAATTGAAAGTGAATCAAGCCTTAATCTTCGAAGCTTTAAAGATCCAAAATTCGCTTTAGCGTGAGGATATACGTCTTTGGCTAATAAAACCACCGATGAGGCGGATAATAAAAGGCAAGGCAAGACCGAAGTCATAATAAAAGCTTCATGGCGAAGTTGAATAAAAGATGGAGGTAAACCAAAGATAATAAGGCCCTTCCGTTAGGGGGCGTATAAAAGTCTTGGTAATAAGTCTCATGTTCAAAACCGTTATAAAACCGTGTTTATCGATTCTTCTTGTCAACTTAATTTTTTAACATCGTCGTCTATTAGGAGGGGTTATTGATTTGATGGTCTTAGTTACACCGTTAGGACTCTATTTTTAGACCTAAATCTCTATTATCGCATAAGTCAAACAATGTATCCTCGTGAAACATTCAAGACAAAATAAAATATAAGAGATACAACTTAGGAATAATGGGAGGATAAGTACGTGATTAGGGCATATGAGTAGTGTTAGCATTACTAACTTATAATGACAATGATCTCGTTGCACGCTTAGCATGGAATTGAAGTGAAAATCGAGGACGATGAAATTATTTCTAACGAAGCATTCACGTGTTCTTATTCTATGAACCTAAACGTCCCATTTTGCGATGAAAATCATACATTATGTCTAAAACACAAGTAGTAGTAATAGTAGTAATATAGCTAGTTTATCATTTCAATAAAGTGAATAAAAATGAATTTTGGAGATGCTACGATACTTTATTCTAGCATTGCGTGAGGGCACGGCAATGGTTTAGTATGGGGGAGTGATGAGACGGCTTTTATACATGGTCTCATAGTTCTTTTTGGACTTAAAATGCATTAAATATCATCAAAATACCCAAATATATGCTTGTGTTTGTTGCTTGTGTATTTTAGGTACGGATATTGAGAAAATGACAAAAGATCACAAGAATCACGCAAAAACGAACACGGGAAACGAAGCCGCACGATGAACCAAGCCCTAGTGAGGAATTTTCCAAAGAAAACCCTTGAAGATTTGAAGAATATTGAAGATTGGTCCTCCAAGTTTGAAGAATTGACACTTTATACCCTTGTATCTTCATAATTACAAGTCTGGTCCCTAAAGTTTGTCAAAATTACAAAAAGGACCCTTAACTTTGAAGAATTGGCAAATTTAGTCCCTCATCAAATCTAAATTGTCAAATATGGTCCTCCAAGAAGTCAACCAACAAGTCAAAGCCTTGAAGTTTGAAAATATGGCAAATTCAGTCCTTGGAAAATGAAGAAATTGCATAAATGGTCCTTGTTTCAAGATTACAAAAACATTGTGCCAAAAATGACAAGTGTTGAAAGTTAAATACAAAGGAAATGGGATTTGTGAGCTGATAATACAAAATGAAGAAAACTTAAGAGAAGGGGGACTAAACCTGCCCAGACACAAAACCTTTTCCCACCAATTGGTTGCTGCCACCTCACGTCTGCTGCCTTGTCACCCTCCCACATCAGCATCCACTTAACCTTAAATATTAATTAAAAAAAACCGATTTAAACTCGTTTTATATATTATAATTTGGTGGGAAACAAGTACTGTTCAAGATTAACCCCATTAATCCCCTTTGTTCTTAACCAAATAAGCCCAGATTTTTAATCTTCAAATCAAAGGGTTTATCTAAATTAATCACCCAGAAGTTTAATTTAACCTTAAAGCTTGACATCCCATGTGATAACTAAGATCCAGCTCACCCCACACTTGCTACCTGCCAAAATCATATCACGGGTCACCACTACCATCCAAAAATCTTTGACCCTTTGAACGCTTAGGATTCATTGGCGTGTTCCCTAAGCACAAACCAACACTCAAGATCATCTCAAGGACACAAGGACACTCAGAGTTGCTCACATGACACCAAGAACAAAGGCATCTTCCTGGAATATCCAAAATTCCTCCAAGGGCTTTTCTGGAAATTCATTTAGCTAGGGTTCACGTTTTTTAAGTTTTCTAGGACCTTCTATGACCTTGTATAAAATGAGATGCTTGTATCTCATTTAGTTGTTCCAGTTTTGATGTAATTTCGTTTTCTTAAAATTAATGAAAGTTTTTTTAGCTACATGAAACTGAGAACCATTTACTTTTCCAGCATTTACGTTTTAAAGTTTGTTTTCCTTGAATCCATTTTACAATCCTCAATTTTGTTTTTAAAGTTTTTACTTGTTTTCAAAAAAATTTCAGAAACTTGCTTATTGACTTACTGCTATAAGCCACTCAATAAGCTTCTTAAAACAAGCTTATTGAGTCACTTATAGTTTGCTCTTTCTTTCTTGGTTGTTTGTGGTGTGCAGGAAACAAGAAAAGGCTAAGAGGTATTCTCCTCATTTTCTTGCCATTGTGCCCAATCCAATCCAATCCCACAAGGCTCAGCATACACCCGGGTGTATTGGAGGTGGCTTATCAGCCACTGTTGGGCTTGGAAGTAAGCCCAACAAGGTAGATTCTGTTTGCTATCCTTCATTTTCATTTTTCTGAAAATATTCATGCTTTGTGTGATTTTTATGTTAAGCTGTTATATGTCTGTTTAAGTTCTTGTATTTGGTCTATTTAGATGTCATATGCATGTTTTGAGTTCTTAATTCCAGTTTGGTTCAGTTGTGTATTGATTTGATTTGAAAAAAAGTTGATTTAAGATTTTTAAGGGGTGTTTGGGACTAGGGTTTAAGGAAAGATTTGTGACAAATTCTTGGCTAAAATCAGTCTTAACATGCTTGTTTAGTTAGTAGAAGGTAACATTCATAACTTGTTTTAAATTTCATAGGGTAAAACTCAGAAGTGCATGCTTAGTTTTTGGTAACATTAGCTCAAAATCAGAAAATTGCAAATCTGACTTGTTTTTAGCTTTAATTTGTCCAACAACTTGAGTAACTTGTTAAGTATTGGTTAGACTAGGGTCTTGTTTAGCTTATATGTAATTTGGTTAGGATTTGTGTAAGTTTTGGCAATCTAAAACTCACCATTGTGTCATTTGCATCAGCAAACAACACCCTCTGACCCAGTTCTTGTTAACAGTCCTCAATTTGAGCATTTAAGTGTGATTTTTGTATTTGACTTTGGTGTTTTTGTGTTCAAACTGACTCCCCACACTTCCATGAGTGTGGGGGTGCCCTTGTATCCAAGAAAAACCCACCAACAAGAGCTTTCCTAAGCTCCAAAACCACCAGACCTTTGAATTGCACTAGCAGGGGGAACTTCACTTACCACTGCTAGTGTATTGGTAGCCACTGCTACACAAAAAGACAGAAACACAAGAAGTGTCACTTTCACAGATCCAATATTTTTGTCTTTTGTGACCTTTTTTAAGAATTAGGGATTGATTCTTTTTGCATTATTTTTCTTTTTAAATTTATGATTTTCTAGTATAATTTAATTTTTTGTTACTGTTCATTAGATAATTTTTAGATTATTTAGCTAATTTAATTACTTTTTAATATATCTGTTTTTTGTCTTTTAGTGTAAAAAGTTTATATTTTTCAGATTTAAAATTTTTCTTAGATTTAGAATATTAATTTAAGATTTTTAGTTTAAAAATTAGTTACTGTTCACCTTTTTAATTAATTTTTATAATTAATTTAAGTTAATTAGGGTTTAAATTAAACTAGTTTTGTCATTTAGTGGGAAATTTAATATTTTTTAAGATTTTTCATTTTTCTACTGTTCATTAGAGTAAAATAGGATTTTTAAAATTGGTAGATTATTTTTAGCATTATTTAATTATTTTTTATAATTATTTTAATTTTAAAATAGTTTTTAGTAATTTAAAAATAGAAAAATAGTATTTAAAAATCATAAAAAATACTTTTTAGTTTTTAAATAATATAAGTAAGTTATTTGTTCAATAAAATCATATTTTTGCCATTTTGATTAATTATATTTAATTTTAGGGCTTTAATTAGCATTTAAAATTGAATATTTAATTAATAAAAGGTTTTAAAATATTTTTATTGGATTTTATTCCTTATTTATATTATTTTAGACTTGTTTTAGCTTATACTTAATTTTTAGGTTGAAAATTTTTAATTTTGTCATTTTTACGGTTTTACGTTTACGCCTTTTTCGTCGTAGTTTAATTAGTTTTCGTAACCGTCTTTTCTTTCCTTTCTCATTTCTTTTCTTCTTGTTCATAATCACAAACATCATTAATCAATTCTTAACACAACGCACTAGCCTCCTCGAGAACGAACTCACCTAGGGTCATTCACACACGGTTTTCCTAAATCGGCGTGCACTTGCCCTATTTATTGCTCTCTTTTCCTAAAGGGTTGCAAAACTCCAACATCACTTGTCACCATTGCAAAGCAAGTGGTCACTGGAAGAGGAACTGCCTTCTTTATCTCTAAGAGTTGCGAGAAATAAAGAAGAAGGCTGAGCTTAGTGTTGTAGCATCTTCAGGTAACTTATTTATGATAGAGTTATTTAATCTTACATACAAATCAAATTCCTAGGTATATGATACAGGATGTGGTATTAACATTTGTAATACCCTGCAGGGATTTGAGTTGAAAAAGAAGCTTACCTATGGGGAACAATTTCTGCAAGTGGGCAATGGCGCATAAGCAGCGGTTGACGCTATAGGAACATTTAATCTAGTTTTACCTTCGGGTTTAGTACTGTGTTTAAATGATTGTCATTACGCACCTACAATTGTTACGGGTGTTATTTCCTTTTCTAGTATGTTGGATCTTGGATTTATTCATACTATTGATTACCAGTTGAAGCTCCAAATAAGGCCACTGATCTCCTTGAATCCATCGGATGTCGATTTTTTTGGGCTTTAAATACGAACAATTGGGCATCTTTTGGTTTAAATGGAAAACATCCTTTTAGAATCGAATTTAGGAGGTCTTGGTGTATGTAGTCTCTTTGCAAAAAATCTTAGCCTTCAGTGGTCACTAGAAGAGGAACTGCCCTCTTTATCTCGAAGAGTTGCGATAAATAAAGAAGAAGGCTGAGCTTAGTGCTGTAGCATCTTTAGGTAACTTATTATGATACAGTTATTTAATCTTACATACAAATCAAATTCCTAGGTATATGATATGGGATGTGGTATTAACATTTGTAATACCCTGCATGGATTTGAGTTAGAAAGGAAGCTTACCTATGGGGAACAATTTCTGTAAATGGGCAATGGCGCACAAGCAGCGGTTGAAGCTATAGGAACTTTAATCTAGTTATACCTTCGGGTTTAGTCTAGGTTTAGATGATTGTCATTATGCACCTACAATTGTTAGGGGTGTTATTTCCTTTTCTAGTATGTTGGATCTTGGATATATTCACACTATTGATTACCAGTTGAAGCTCCAAATAAGGCCACTGATCTCCTTGAATCCATCGGATGTCGATTTTTTTGGGCTTTAAAGATGAACAATTGGGCATCTTTTGGTTTAAATGGAAAACATCCTTTTAGATTCCAATTTAGGAGGTCTTGGTGTATGTAGTCTCTTTGCAAAAAATCTTAGCCTTCTTAGTAAATGGAAATGACGCTTTCTTACAAAAGAAGAGGCTTTATGGCACTTGGTGATTAAAAGTTTCTATGGTGGTGATGGTGGTTTCGGTTCTTCAGCAGACTCGCATGAAGGCATTGGTACGTGGTGTGATATTCTAAAGGCCGTGGAGAATACTGAAAGAATTGTTCCTGCTTTCAAGCAATATTTTATCCAGAAAGTTATAAGCGGGTCTAATGTCTTATTTTGGAAGGACCCGTGGTGTGGGAACGGTCTACCATTAATGGAATTATTCCCGCGTCTCTATGCGTTAGAAACTATAAAGGACTGCAATATTAGAAACCGTTGGAGTTGTGTAATAATGCACACTGTGATGCGATTTTTATACAAAACTATGAACGTGGTTTAAGGAAGTTATATGTCATTAAAAGGAAGTTATTGTCGCGCAAAAAAATACTAACATAGATTTAGGCTATATTTAGTTTGAGCTTTGATTAGGAAAGTGTTCTAAGTTGAGATATTATTTGAACAATAGATTTCTATCAAAGAAATATTCTAGAAAGTACGTAGAACATAGAGAAAAATTTACCATAGTCCACCAATATGGGTGAAAGTACTTTTTTAAATAAATTTATGTTTTAGTTAAATGTTAATATGGGTTTACTTATTTGTTTTTTCCAAAACATATTTGAACCAAAAACTTATGGGTTCAAGTCTTATCTGAGGCACAATTGCAATATATATTACGAGATAAGTAGTTAAGGTGTGTGAACAAAAATGTGATTTTTGAACATGTATTGATAATGAAATGAAACTACTTGTCACACTAGAACTAGCGAAAAAAGTAATATTTCTTAATCCATCTAAATACCTATGTTCTTGAGCTTTGCTCGTGCTATAACTTGCGTCTTCTTGTTGCACAAATATCATCACCCGATCTTGTTGTTGGACTTTATTAGCATTTTTGTTAAGAGTCAAGTTATTTCAAGGACTTGTTTCCGAGTGAGGATGAAGGGACCAATCTTGGCCCTTATGTAAAACATGACGAAAGAACTAAAGTTGTAAATAAGATGAAGTTCTTAACCAAACACGCATTTTTACGAATCATAACACATTTCTTCTTCTCACTCTCTCTAAAACTTGATACGCCTAATTTCTCTCTCAATACAATCAAACTCTAACTAGCAATAAACTCAACAAAAGTATAACTTAAACATTCAAAATATCATAAAAACACATAACATGGTTAAAACAAAGAATACAAAAGATGATCTGGAAAAAGAAAACAATGAAATTGAAATGTTACAAACTATGGAAGATGGTACGGTTGTTGTAATCATTTTATCAGACGTTTACATTAGCTAGCACTTGTGTTTTTTTGCGCTTATTTCTTTACTTTTTTTTGTATTTGATAACATTTAAGTAGCTTTTGGTTTTTTATTGATTTAATTTGTTTTTTTATTAGTTTATGTAGTTTGATCATTTGGGCTTATTTTTATATTCAACTTGTGTATTTGATGATATTTATGAAGATTCATTTGGGCTTATTTTTTATTGTATTCAGCTTGTGTATTTGATGGTATTTATGAATATTAATGTTCATTTTAGATTTTATTGACGAAATATTGTATTCAGTTTATGTATTTGATGGATTATTGTGATTTTGGTCTTATTTCCATGTTACAATTGTGAATTTGGTGATATTTATGAAGATTAATGTTCTATTGTTGATTTTAGATTCTATCGACGGACCTAAACTATAAGCGTCATTTATGAAATTACATTAGTTATTATAGTCGGAAACATAGGGACCAAAAATCGTTGAGTTAGAATAGTTTACTAGTGTGCTTATATTCCCCACTTACTTTCAATGAGGGGTGATGATAACCATTTTTTGTATTTCTCTTTCTACCTAGAAATACACATACTCACTTTCTATTCTACCTTCTCTTTCTAACATGACTACTTATTGCTTATATCCTCCTTGGCCTTTAGATCGACCCATGTTAGTGAATTTTATATGTTAACATATCAGGATATTGTTGTGATTTTTAGCTTATTTCTGTAACTTATTTCTTATTTACAAGCTATGTTGGAACATTTTGTGATTTTTGTCGATGTTACTTGTTATCACCAGTGATATTGTAAAATATTTTAAAAAGCGCGTTGGATAATAGATTTGATATGTTGTTCATCACCTGGGATATATTTAGAAAAGATGATCTGTGTTCTGATGTGACATATTAGAAATTGCGGTTAGGGTCGATATGACTGTTTGAGAGAATGATAGTTAGTTTATCACTAGTGGTATAGTAGTCAGTGAAATGTGATTTAGAAACAATGGTATATGAGTCAATAGTTTATCACCTGTGATATATTTAGAAAAAAATGATTTTTGTGATAATGTGACATATTAGAAGCTACGATAAGTGTCGATCTGACTCTTCAAGGGAATCATAGTTAGTTTTTCACGAGTGATATAGTAGTGAGTAAAATGTGATGTAAAAAAGGTATTGAATAAAAGAATTGCTAGGCAGTTTATCACTTAGGGTATATTCAGAAAAAATAATTTATAGGATAACGTGACAGATTAGAAGATGTGTTAAGGGTCTATTTGGCTGCTTAAGGGAATGACAGGTAGTTTATCACGAGTAATATACTATTTAATAAGATGTGATTTAAATACACCATAATAGAATTGATTGGCATTTTATCACCTAGGATATATGCAATTCTGTTTTTGAATCACACTCATAACTCGACAGATTAGAAGTCGCGTTAAGGGTTGAATTATTTATTTAAAGGTTTTCTATGTAGTTTGTCGATTTGTAGTTTATAACCTATTATATAGTATTCAGTAAATGTGTTTTAAAGGCGACATTCGATAATAAAATTGATAGTCAGTTTATCACCTATATCGATTTACAGGATCAAAGTTAGCTTTCTTTTTTCACTTTTTTTATATCACATATATTATATATTTATGTGACGAAAGTACAAACAATAGTTACTCTTAAAAATATTCGTGTGACTATAAAGTACACATATACTGATTAATCTAACAAAACTTTTGCCAAATGTGCCTTACATAGTCGGGTTTTGGTCACTCGTTTTCGCACAAAAGGCCACAAATCCACAGCCACACCATAGGTCACGCATGTCAAGTGTGTCATATAGCATTTTTGTACTACTGTATTTCTTATGATGTGTATTGCTAAAGTCAAGTTAAGATCTTAAGATCTCTCTAAGTTTGGTCATTCACTTTAAGAGGGCATGTGGTTTGTTTCTTAAATCTTATCCACAAGCATAGTATAGAGCTCTTGCTTCTATAACCAGTGAGCTCATATGGATTTTGAAAATCTTAAAAGATTTGCATTGTGAAAAAGTTTTACCTGTGACAGTAACTTTGCTATTAAAATAGCAGCCAATCTTGTCTTTCATGAAAGAAATAAACACCTAGAAATAAACTTGCATTTTGTGAGGGGATAAATTTTGAATGGGTGGTTAAAACAGTGAAAGTGGATTCTTCAAACCAAATTGCAAATATCCTTACAAAGGATTTGACACAATACAACACAATAAGCTTGTTGAAAAACTTAGGATGTTCAACCTTTATGGGATATCTAATTAAGGGGATGTTAAAATATAGAACCTAATCAAACATCCTATTAATCTTTCATGAACTTATTATGTTTATTTATATTTCAGTTTAGGTTCCTTTGGTGTGCTTTGAATTATCTTTGATAGCTCAAGAACTAAATGAGGCATCCTTCCCAAAGATATATGCCACTCTCATAAACTCAAAGAGACGGAGAGGCTTAGCTTGCAATTACTTGAGAGACCAAGTTGCAACGTTATTATTTTTGGGTTTATAGCTCAGCTGTCACTTATTGTAAACCATATATGGGTTTTCATCTGTGTGTTTTTTATAAACTCTCTCTCTCTCTCTTGTTGAATCATGTAAAGAAATGGCATTTTGATTATAGTACACCCAAAAAGATCACTGCCTCATTAAACTTGGAAGAACTCCTACAAAGCAATTTCGAAATTGCTTTGATATCTTGAAATTGCTTTGTGGGAGTTCTTCCAAGTTTAATGAGGCAGGGATCTTATTCGGTGTATTATAATCAAAATGTCATTTCTTTGCAATCACAACCTGTAATTTGTCGCAATATTAGTAAACATAACATAATCTTAGAACTATCATACAATATAGTAAACAACATACATCTTCTCAAATTGTTTTGGATTTGTTTACCCCAACCGGTTGGGGAGCATAAGGACAAAAAAATAAAATAATACTAAAAGTACATAAAAAGAAGAAAGAGAGTGATCCGACCGATTTCGTTTAGTGACTTTGTAATATATGATCTGACCTCTCCACGTATCTCACTATAGTTAGCCTGTGTGGTTATCACATGTTTCTTTCTCTGTTTTTTTTAAGCAATGCTAATATCACTACGGTAAATTGAATTCTAAGAATCACTAGATGTATAAAATTATCAACTCTCTCATGGTACCACCCGCTCCACGTACCTCTGTCAGCATCTTTTTCAGAGACTATTCTTGTATATTGCACAATTTTTGTAAACCCTTTCCAACTATATCTACATGGCTATGCACGTTGGGGTCAGATGTTATTTTATATATACGTACAAAGCCAATGAAGTCTTGCTTTAAGCCCTAAATGTGGCTATCTTTAAAAGATTAGGAATGACTGTAAGGGATGTTGAAGTTCTTCCTAATACCTTCCAAAGACCCAAATTAATAAGCCAGCTTAAAAAAATAGATTAACTTTTAAACAAGTTCTCATATTCGTGCATCACTTACGTGAACGTGTTGACTTTGGGTCGGTTTGATGTTGCAGTCGTCTCTATAAGACATGGTATTGTAGGTGAACTGCTGTTAGGCTCTTCTATATGCTAGTTCTTAAAATTCGTAATAGAAGAACAGAAGGAGTTATAACGGTGATTGATTTCATCCTAGTAATAGTGCGTATAAGGTGTGCTTCCTGCATACAATCTAATGAGTGCACATGCAATTTAGTTTCATACCAACCTAAAATGGTGCACTAAATCACTTACCAAAATAAATAGAGCGTAAACTTGTTTTATTTGCCAAAATTTTTATGATATACGCTGGATTCGTGTTTTTATATGCACACACACTGAATAATTCTTTGGGTAAATGTCAAAAATACACAACATATTTTTCAGATTATCCATTATGCCCATCGAACTATTTTATGTTTTATTTACACACTTGCCACGTAGGATTTGGTCAAACATTTGAATATATCCTTTGACTTAATGGAACCGTTACTTATTTCGTTAACTTGAAATTTAACTTTACATTATTGGTCCCTTAGCAAACTATCATCAAATCATAAACATTATCATCTTCATAAACATCATCATCAACATCTAAAAATTACCAGAAAACATGGTAGATAAAATCAATAAAGAAAACAGACACAACACGTGGACACACGTAATCATAATAGTCAAAGCACTATATTCTCTTCTTCTTTCCTTAACATAGTCACCTAAATCATCCTCAACTTTAAAACCCACACAATCAAACACAAAATATCTTCAACAATAAGAAAAAACATCAATGGACATCCAAGAATCAATCTCTAACCAAACCCATGTCTCAACCACACTATCAACCCATCTCCTATCCAAACACCAACATTGTCTTCTCTCGGCTTTTAATCCACGTCATCCTAAGCTTAATAACATCTGGAACCAAAGACAAGACCCTTGAACAGCTTCTGTCTTTTTTGAAGACCAAAAGCGTTGAGGATTTGAATGGTCTTGCTTCTCAGCTTGTATCTTTGGTTTTGGCTGACGGGAGTGGATGGGGATGGTGACGTAAAGGGAGGTTAAAAGATGGGGTGAGAATGAAGATGGAGAAGAGAGGTATTTTTTTAAGGAGTGGGTGAGGTAGAGGAAGGTGTCGTTGGAGGATTAGGGGTCGTGGTAGCATTGTTGGGAGAGGAAGGTGTCCAGGCCTAGGGGTGGCGGAGGTCACGGTGGTGGTGGTGATCGGGAGGAGGAGGAGTATGGTGGTGTGATGGTGGTTGTAATGCACTCCTTTGTAATTTTCCAGGCTTAGTGATAGTTAGCTTGGATACTTGGTGAGGAAGGTGTATTCTGGTAATTGTAATTTACCAGGCTTAGTGATACTTAGTGAGAAGGTGTTTTCTGGTAATTTTTAGATGTTGATGATGATGTTTATGAAGATGATGATGTTTATGATTTGATGATAGTTAGCTAAGGGACCAATAATGTAAAATTAAATTCCAAGTTAGCGAAATAAGTAACGGTTCCGTTAAGTCAAAGGATATACTCAAATGTTTGACCAAATCATACGTGGCAAGTGTGTAAATAAAACATAAAATAGTTCGATGGGCATAATGGATAATTTGAAAAAGTACGTTGTGTATTTTTGACATTTACCCTAATTCTTTTTATTTATAGAACCTAAGTTTTTATGGATGCAAGTTTTTGTGATCATTTTTTCTCGTTGAAAGTGTTGTGTTAGTGTCCTACAAAGTTATTGGTCAAGGATGTTTCTTAGTAGTTCTGATTTATTGTGTTTCTGTTAGCTGTGTAGTGTCCGTCTCTTTAATATGTCTACAGGAGCTTTTATTAGAAATGAGGCAGTTTAGTCTTATTTTCATATGTATTTTTTAGAGCGCTTTAAGCCTTCTATTGTATAATTTTAATTTTTTTAAATATATTCTTGTATCGACTATAATCTTCAAGATGAGGGAAGGATGGTTGAGACGGTTTGTCCATCACGAGAGTCGAAGCTTTGATAGTCGATGGCTCCTAGAGAAAGGGTAGACGAAAACTTAAGTTTCTCTTGTCTGATATGACACGAGGACATGACTTCTGATAGGAACGCAAGAAGACATATATTACAAAGTCACCAAACGTATCGGTCGGATCACTCTCCTTCTTCTTTCTATGTACTTTTAACATTTATTTATTTTTTGTTCTTATACACCCCAACCGGTTGGGGTAAACAAATCCGAAACAATCTGGTGTATTAAAAAACAAATCCGAAACAATCTGGTGTATTAATAACCAGCTGTAAAAAAAATTAAATTTTTAAAAAAAAACAAATCCTAAACAATCTCGCGTATAAACAATATGCAATTATGAGTATTAATAACCAAAATTATGAGTGTATAAATAGCGTTCAATCAAACATACTACTTCATAGGTTTATCTTCTTTTTTGTTTTTCTCAAAAGGGTTTTTTTTCATTTTTAACCATTTGGTAGAAAAAGGGTTTTGATTTTGAATCATATGGTTTTTGATTCAGATTATGATGTTTATACTCCTAAAAAGAAGCAGTTTTTGGAAAAAAGTTGTGGTAGTTTTTGTTGTGATAAATCTTTTCTTGAAGCTCTCACACAGGACACTGGTAAGTTTTGATTTTGACCCATTTCATTTTTATTATAAATTTACAGTTTTTTTATGGAAATTTGTTACAGTAAAACTGATGGTTAGAAGTGTATATTGGTGTTTTTACATATATTTATGGTGATTATGTTAAAGTTTGCTTAATTATTTACCCCTAAAGGCCTAAATTATGTTGTTAAGTTTTTTTATGGATGTGTAAGATATGATGGTTTAAATCAGCCATCTTTTTTAATGAATTCATTGATTTTATACAAAAAAGAATATTTCGGTAGCCGATTGGTTAATTGTGTGTGGTTTTGCTGAGTTTGCTTCCTTAAATCCTGAACATATTAAGATATTGTGTGGACTGGATCATGATGATCTAAAGAGGCTTTTCATGTATCTAAACCGATTCGAGAAGTTGTAAGTTGTTTACTATATATAGTATGATAGTTCTAAGATTATGTTATGTTTACTAATATTGCGGCAAATTGCAGGTTGTGATTGCAAAGAAATGGCATTTTGATTATAGTACACCGAAAAAGATCCCTGCCTCATTAAACTTAGAAGAACTCCCACAAAGAAATTTCGAAATTGCTTTGATATCTTCAAAATTGCTTTGTGGGAGTTCTTCCAAGTTTAATGAGGCATGGATCTTTTTCAGTGTACTATAATCAAAATGCCATTTCATTGCAATCACAACCTATAATTTGCCGCAATATTAGTAAACATAACATAATCTTAGAACTATCATACTATATAGTAAACAACTTACATCTTCTCGGATCGGTTTAGATACATGAAAAAACATCTTTAGATCATCATGATCCACTCCACACAATATCTTAATCTGTTTAGGATTTAAGAAAGCAAAATCAGCAAAACCACACACAAACACTATAAATGAGTAACAATAAACCAATCCGGTACCGAAATATTTTTTTCGTATAAAATCAATGATTTCATTAACAAGAAGGTTGATTTAAACCATCATATCTTACACATATATAAAAAAGACTTTACAACATAATTTGAATGAGTTGTTTTAGGCCTTTTGGGGTAAATAATTAAGCAAACTTTCACATATAAACACCATAAATATGTGTAAAAAACACCAATATACACTTCAAACCATCATTTTTACTGTAACAATTTTCCATTAAAAAACTGTAAATTTACAGCAAAAATGAAATGGGTCAAAATAAAAACTTACCAATATATCATGTGCCAGAGCTTCAAGCAAAGATTTATCACAACAAAAACGACCACAACTTTCTTCCAAAAACCGCTTCTTTTTAGGAGTACAAACATCATAATCAAAATCCATATGATTCAAAATCAAAAAAAAAATTTCTACCAAATGATTGAAAATGAAAAAACCCTTTGAGAAAAACAAAAAAGAAGATAAACCTATGAAGTAGTACGTTTGATTAAACGCTATTTATACACTCATACTTTAATTTATTAATACTCATAATTGCAGATTGTTTAACATCCCGTCAACTCAGACTACAATATTGTCCACTTTGCCCGCAGGCTCACGGCTTTACGTTATGGCCCTCTGTGGCTCACTACTCTGACATGAGCACGCTTAACTGCCAGTTCCTAAGAACCCCACTTGCAGTAGACCACAAAACGCATTGTGTCATGAGAAAGTGACTATTTTTTTATGAACCATGGATCTCTCCTAGCCACAGCCGATGTGGGATTTGACTAGGTGTCACAATCACCCCCCCCCCCCCCCCCCCCCCCCCGAGACGCATCGTCCTCGATGAGGTTTGCCCAACCATCCCGAACGGCTCAGGAGTGGCTCTGATATCACTTTTTTAAAAAAAATTGAATTTTTTATAGCTGGTTATTACACCAGATTGTTTCGGATTTGTTTACCCCAACCGGTTGGGGTGCATAAGGACAAAAAAATAAAATAATACTAAAAGTACATAGAAAGAAGAAAGAGAGTGATCTGACCGATTCGTTTAATGACTTTGTAATATATGATCCGACCACTATAATTAGCCTGTGTGGTTGTCACATGTTTCTTTCTCTGGGTTTTTTTTACGAGATGGAGAAAAAAAATGAAGAAGATGACTTTGGTTAGGAAATGGGAAAGTAGTTGTCCAACCTTTATTAGTATTATTATTTGGTAAAACAATAGTACCCCTACTATGGAGTATAATTGCCGAATAGGATTATAGCTCATATGGTTGAGCGCTCGCATTGATGCGAGAGGCACGGGGTTCGATTCCCCACACTTCTATATTTAACACTTTTGGTCACTAATTTGCTTAGTTTTTTGTGTCACTGATTTGCTTAGTTTTTTGTGTCACTAAATATTACAAAATGTCACAAAAGATAACATTCATGTGGTCGCTGGATGAACAATAGTCACACAAAACAGACATTTATGTTTAATTGTATGTGACTAAATAACCCAAAAGTCCATGCTTTGTGTGACCAAACATGACAAAACGTCACACAATCATAAGCTTAATGTGGCTATTGGACATCAATAGTCACACAAAACACATATTTGATTGAACTAAACAAGCATACAGTCACACTTATTAACACTATTAGCCACTTTATGATTCATTGTATGTGACTTAACATTACAAAATGTCACACAAGCAGAAACTTCATGTGGCTATTGGATAACGATAGTCATTCAAAATACACATTTGATTGAACTAGACAAGCATACGGTCACACATACTTTATGATTCATTGTATGTGGCTAAATTATCCAAAAAATCATGCTATATGTGACTAAACATTACAAAACGTCACATAATCATAAACTTCATGTGGCTATTGGATTATAATAGTCACACAAAATACATATTCATTTGACTTTTAACAACATATAACACATTTTTAGCTACTTTTTATTTAATCGTATGTGATTAAGTATAGGAAAAACCATATTGTGTGACTAAACATTACAAGACGTCATACAATCATAAACTTTATGTAGCTATTGGATAACGATTGTCACACAAAAACACATTCACCTTTAATTTAACAACCATATGGTCACACTAATTAGTATTTTTAGCCACTTTTGATAAATTGTTTGTGACAAATCCAAAGAAATACACCCATATTGTGACTAAATCATCACAACGCCACATTTATTATATATTCGTGTGGCCAAAGGACATGACATAGTCACACAAAATACACATTTACTTGAATAAATCATCTAAAATATCACATATATTATATATTTATGTGACAAAATTACAAACAATAGTTACTCTTAAAAAACATTCGTGTGACCATAAAGTACACATATACTTATTAATCCAACAAAACTTTTGCCAAATGTGTCATACATAGTCGGGTTTTGGTCACTCGTTTTCGCACAAAAGGCCACAAATCCACAACGACACCATAGGAACCCTATGGTGGCGTGACTTTAGTCATAGAGGCCGAAAAATTCGTGTGTGAGGAAAGGCATAAAGTCACGCATTTCAAGTGTTGTCATATAGCTTTTTTTGTACTAGTGTATTTCTTATGATGTGCATTACTTTGATATCTTCGAAATTGCTTTGTGAGAGTTCTTCCAAGTTTAATGAGGCAGGGATTTTTTTCAATGTACTATAATCAAAATGCCATTTCTTTTTAATCACAACCTGTAATTTGCCGCAATATTAGTAAACATAACATAATCTTAGAACTATCATACTATATAGTAAACAACTTACATCTTCTCGGATCGGTTTAGATACATGAAAAACCCTCTTTAGATCATCATGATCCACTCCACACAATATCTTAATCTGTTTAGGATTTAAGAAAGCAAAATCAACAAAACCATACAGAGACACTATAAATGAGTAACAATAAACCAATCCGGTACCAAAATATTCTTTTTCGTATAAAATCAATGATTTCATTAAAAAGATGGTTGATTTAAAAAAAAACTTTACAACATAAATTGAATGAGTTGGCTTAGGCCTTTTGGGGTAAATAATTAAGCAAACTTGCACATATAAACACCATAAATATTTGTAAAAACACCAATATACACTTCAAACCATCAGTTTTAATGGTAACAATTTTCAATTAAAAAACTGTAAATTTACATCAAAAATGAAATGGGTCAAAATAAAAACTTACCAATATGCCATGTGCCAGAGCTTCAAGCAAAGATTTATCACAACAAAAACCACCATAAATTTCTTCCAAAAACTGCTTCCTTTTAGGAGTACAAACATCATAATCAAAATCCATATGATTCAAAATCAAAACTTTTTTCTACCAAATGATTGAAAATGAAAAAAAAAACCCTTTGAGAAAAACAAAAAAGAAGATAAACCTATGAAGTAGTACGTTTGATTGAACGGTATTTATACACTCATAATTTTGTTTATTAATACTCATAATTGCAGATTGTTTATACACCAAATTGTTTACCAGATTGTTTAAGATTTGTTTTTTTTTAAATTGAATTTTTTTACAGCTGGTTATTAATACACCAGATTGTTTCGGATTTGTTTTTTAATACACTAGATTGTTTTGGATTTGTTTACCCCAACCGGTTGAGGAGCATAAGGACAAAAAAAAAATTAAAATAATACTAAAAGTACATAAAAAGAAGAAAGAGAGTGATCCGACCGATTTCGTTTAGTGACTTTGTAATATATGATCCGACCTCTCCACGTATCTCACTATAGTTAGCCTGTGTGGTTATCACATGTTTCTTTCTCTGTTTTTTTTTTGGACGAGATAGAGAAAAAAAACTGAAGAAGATGACTTTGGTTGGGAAATAGGAAAGCAGTTGCCCAACCTTTATTAGAATTATTATTTGGTGAAACAATAGTACCTACTACGGAGTATAATTGCCAAATGGAAGTATAGCTCATATGGCTGAGCGCTCGCATTGTATGCGAGAGGCACGGGGTTCGATTCCCCACACTTCTATATTATAAAGTTTTTTGTGTCACTAAATATTACAAAATGTCACAAAACATAAAGTTCTTGTGGACGTTGGATGTACAATAGTCAGACAAAACACACATTTAACTTTAATTGTATGTGATTAAATAACCCAAAAGTCCATGCTTTGTGTGACCAAACATGACAAAACGTCACATAATCATAAGCTTGATGTGGCTATTGGACATCAATAGTCACACAAAACACATATTTGATTGAACTAAATAAGCATACAGTCACACTTATTAACACTATTGGCCACTTTATGATCCATTGTATGTGATTAAACATTACAAAATATCACACAAGCATAAACTTCATGTGGCTATTGGATAACAATAGTCATACAAAATACACATTTGATTGAACTAAAAAAGCATACGGTCACACATACTTTATGATTCATTGTATGTGACTAAATTATCCCAAAAATCACGCTATATGTGACTAAACATTAAAAAACGTCACATAATCATAAACTTCATGTGGCTATTGGATTATATAGTCACACAAAATACATATTCATTTGACTTTTAACAACATATAAAACATTTTTAGCCACTTTTTATTTAATCATATGTGATTAAGTCCAGGAAAAACCATATTGTGTGACTAAACATTACAAGACGTCATACAATCATGAACTTTATGTAGCTATTGGATAACAACTGTCACACAAAAACACATTTACTTTAATTTAACAACCATATTGTGACTAAATCATCACAACGCCACGTTTATTATATATTCATGTGGCCAAAGGAATAGTCACACAAAATACACATTTAATTGATTAGATCATCTAAAATATCACATATATTATATATTTATGTGACAAAAGTACAGACAATAGTTACTCTTAAAAAATATTTGTGTGACTATAAAGTACACATATACTTATTAATCTAACAAAACTTTTGCTAAATGTGCCTTACATAGTCGGGTTTTGGTCACTCGTTTTCGCACAGAAAGCCACAAATCGACAGCGACACCATAGGTCACGCATTTCAAGTATGTCATATAGCATTTTTTGTACTAGTGTATTTCTTATGATGTGCATTGCTTAAGTCAGATTAAGATCTTAAGATCTCTCTAAGTTTGGGCATTCGCTTTAAGAGGGCATGTGGTTTGTTTCTTAAAGCTTATCCACAAGCATAGTATAGAGCTCTTGCTTCTATGACCAGTGAGCTCATATGGATTTTGAAAATCTTAAAAGATTTGCATTGTGAAAAATTTTTACCTGTGATAGTAACTTTGCTATTAAATAGCAGCCAGTCTTGTCTTTCATGAAAGAAATAAACACCTTTAAATGAACTTGCATTTTGTGAGGGGATAAATTTTGAATGGGTGGTTAAAACTGTGAAAGTGGATTCTTCAAACCAAATTGCAAATATCCTTACAAAGGATTTGACACAATACAACATGATAAGCTTGTTGAAAAACTTAGGATGTTCAATCTTTATGGGATATCTAATTAAGGGGATGTTAAAATATAGAACCTAATCAGACATCTTATTAATCTTTCATGAACTTATTACGTTTATTTATATTTTATTTTAGGTTCCTTTGCTGTGCTTTGAATTATCTTTGATAGCTCAAGAACTAAATGAGGCATCCTTCCCAAAGACATATGCCACTCTCATAAACTCAAAGAGACGAAGAGACTTAGCTTGCAATTACTTGAGAGACCAAGTTGCAACGTTATTATTTTTGGGTTTATAGCTCAGCTGTCACTTATTGTAAACCATGTATGGGTTTTCATCTATGTGTCATTTTGATTATAGTACACCGAAAAAGATCCCTGCCTCATTAAACTTGGAAGAACTCCCACAAATCAATTTTGAAATTGCTTTGATATCTTTGAAATTGCTTTGTTGGAGTTCTTCCAAGTTTAATGAGGCAGGGATCTTATTCGGTGTATTATAATCAAAATGCCATTTCTTTGCAATCACAGCCTGTAATTTGCCGAAATATTAGTAAACATAACATAATCTTAGAACTATCATACATACAGTAAACAACATACATCTTCTCGGATCGGTTTGGATACATGAAAAAACCTCTTTAGATCATCATGATCCACTCCACACATTATCTTAATCTGTTTAGGATTTAAGGAAGCAAAATCAGCAAAACCACACACAGACACTATAAATGAGTAACAATAAATCAATCTGGTATCGAAATATTCTTTTTCGCATAAAATCAATGATTTCATTAAAAAGATGGTTGATTTAAACCATCATATCTTACACATCCATAAAAAACTTTACAACATAATTTGAATGAGCTGGTTTAGGCTTTTTGGGGTAATAATTAAGCAAACTTTCACATATAAACACCATAAATATGTGTAAAAAACACCAATATACACTTCAAACCATCAGTTTTGCTGTAACAATTTTCCATTAAAAAACTGTAAATTTACAGCAAAAATAAAATGGGTCAAAATCAAAACTTACCAATATGTCATGTGCTAGAGCTTCAAGTAAAGATTTACCACAACAAAAACCACCACAACTTTCTTCCAAAAACTGATTCCTTTTAGGAGTACAAACATCATAATCAAAATCCATATGATTCAAAATCAAATGTTTTTCTACCAAATGATAGAAAATGTAAAAAACCCTTTGAGAAAAACAAAAAAGAAGATAAACCTATGAAGTAGTACGTTTGATTGAACGCTATTTACACACTCATAATTTTATTTATTAATACTCATAATTGCATATTGTTTATACACCAAATTGTTTACCAGATTGTTTAAGATTTGTTTTTTTTAATTGAATTTTTTACAGCTGGTTATTAATACACCATATTGTTTCGGATTTGTTTTTTAATACACGAGATTGTTTCAGATTTTTTTACCCCAACCAGTTGGGGTGCATAAGGACAAAAAAATTTAAAATAATACTAAAAGTACATAGAAAGAAGAAAGAGAGTGATCCGACCCTTCGTTTAGTGACTTTGTAATAAATGATCCGACCTCTCCACGTATCTCACTATAGTTAGCCTGTGTGGTTATCACATGTTTTTTTAGACGAGATGGAGAAAAAAAATGAAGAAGATGACTTTGGTTGGGAAATAGGAAAGTAGTTGCCCAACCTTTATTAGTATTATTATTCGGTAAAACAATAGTACCTACTATGGAGTATAATTGCCAAATGGAAGTATAGCTCATATGGTTGAGCGCTCGCATTGTATGCGAGAGGCACAGGGTTTGATTCCCCACACTTCTATATTACAAAGTTTTTTGTGTCACTAAATATTACAAAATGCCACAAAACATAAAATTCATGTGGTCGTTGGATGAACAATGGTCACACAAAACACACATTTATGTGACTAAATAACCCAAAAAGTCCATGCTTTGTGTGACCAAACATGACAAAACGTCACACAATCATAAGCTTGAAGTGGCTATTGGACATCAATAGTCACACAAAACACATATTTGATTGAACTAAACAAGCATACGGTCACACTTATTAACACTATTAGCCACTTTATGATATGTGACTAAACATTACAAAATGTCACACAAGCATAAACTTCATGTGGCTATTTGATAGCAATAGTCATACAAAGTACATATTTGATTGAACTAGACAAGCAAACGGTCACACATACTTTATGATTCATTGTATGTGACTAAATTACCCAAACAAATCACGCTATATGTGACTAAACATTACAAAACGTCACATAATCATAAACTTCATGTGGCTATTGGATTATAATAGTCACACAAAATACATATTCATTTGACTTTCAACAACATATAACACATTTTTAGCCACTTTTTACTTAATCGTATGTGATTAAGTCCCAGAAAAAACATATTGTGTGACTAAACATTACAAGACGTCATACAATCATGAACTTTATGTCGCTATTGGATAACAATTTTCACACAAAAACACATTCACTTTAATTTAGCAACCATATGGTCACACTAATTAGCATTTTTAGCCACTTTTGATAAATTGTTTGTGACTAACTCCAAAAGATAGACACCCATAGGGTGACTAAATCATCACAATGCCACATTTATTATATATTCATGTGGCCAAAGGACATGAAATAGTCACACAAAATACACATTTACTTGAATAGATCATCTAAAATATCACATATATTATATATTTATGTGATAAAAGTATAAACAATAGTTATTCTTAAAAAACATTCGTGTGACTATAAAGTACACATATCCTGATTAATCCAACAAAACTTTTGCCAAATGTGTCATACATAGTCGGGTTTTGGTCACTCGTTTTTGCACAAAAGGCCACAAATCCACAGCGACACCATAGGAACCCTATGGTGGCACGACTTTTAGTCATAGAGGCCCAAAAAAATCGTGTGTGAGGAAAGGCATGAAGTCACGCATTTCAAGTGTGACATATAGCAACTTTTGTACTAGTGTATTTCTTATGATGTGCATTGCTTAAGTCAGTTTAAGATCCTAAGAGCTCTCTAGGTTTGGGCATTCACTTTAAGAGGACATGTGGTATGTTTCATAAAGCTTATTCTGATTCAGATTGGATTAAATGTATTGTTACTAGAAAATTAAGAAGCAAAACACTCTCTCTAAATCTTCCACAAGCATAGTATAAAGCTCTTGCTTCTATGACCAATGAGCTCATATAGATTTTGAAATCTTAAAAGATTTGCATTGTGATAATTTTTTACCTGTGACAATAACTTGCTATTAAAATAGCAGCCAATCTTATCTTTCATAAAAGAACTAAACACCTTGAAATGAACTTGCATTTTGTGAGGGGATAAATTTTGAATGGGTGGTTAAAACTGTGAAAGTGGATTCTACAAACCAAATTGCAAATATCGTTACAAAGGATTTGACACAATACAACATGATAAGCATGTTGAAAAACTTGGGAAGTTCAACCTTTATGAGATATCTAATTAAGGGGGATGATAAAATATAGAACCTAATCAGACATCCTATTAATCTTTAATGAACTTATTATGTTTATTTATTTTTTAGTTTAGGTTCCTTTGGTGTGCTTTGAATTGTCTTTGATAGCTCAAGAACTAAATGTGGCATCCTTCCCAAAGACATATGGCACTCTCATAAACTCAAAGAGACGGTGAGACTTAGCTTGCAATTACTTGAAAGACTAAGTTGCAATGTTATTATTTTTGGGTTTATAGCTCAGCCATCACTTATTGTAAACCGTATATGGGTTTTCATTTGTGTGTTTTTTTTTAGAAATTTAGTATAATTGTGGGATATGGTCATACTTGTAAATGGGTTTGGAGGTACGAAGTGTACACCCATTAAGTCCCTAACCACCCTGGATTACTCGATATAGTGGTTTGTTTATGATGCATGTGTTAGCGGCTAGGCTTTGCCTTGTCAGCGGCTGGGCTTTGCCTTGTCAGCAGCTAAGTCTTCAGTGGGTGAGTTATCTTTGTAACCTCTTTGACTGTTTCGTAAGGGGTTTAAGATTGACTTAATGACCATTATTCTGGTCATGTAACCACTATGTAGTCATGTGGGAAATAATGAGATTAATTAATTGATTAATACTCATTATTCCTTTGACCATGTGTTACATTCTTAAGAATGGATCACCCATAAATAGTGATCATATTTGCATGATGAAATATACAAAAACATAAACACTTAAACGCACAGAGTTCTTGATTTATGCCTAAAACAAGAACTAACACTTGGTTTTATCCCAAGGAGGTATTCGTGTTAACCCGGGTTGAACGAAGTAAACCCTAACAATCAAAGTGATTACACGACTTCAAGTGATATCTGTAACCATTCATTAGTACGTAGTTAGGTTGTTGATTATCTTTACCCTGTTTGAACGAAGTAAACCCTAACAATCAAAGAAGATTATTTTGGTGATAATCAATGGCGGCTGTAATGAAACATATGGTGGCTAACTTCTCCAAACTGGACAAGTTTGAAGGGGTTGATTTTAGGAGATGGCAAAAGAATATGCACTTTATTCCTTCTACCATGAACGTGGTGTACGTGCTGACTACTCCTATTCCTGATGGTGGTGATGATGCTACGTTGGATAACATAAGAAAAAGGAGCAAATGGGAGAATGATGACTATGTGTGTCGCGGCATAATTCTAAATGGTATGTCTGATTCTTTGTTTGATGTTTATCAAAATTTTGAATCTGGTAAAGAACTATGGGTTGGAAGTCAAATACATGGCTGAGGATGCATCAAGTAAGAAGTTCCTTGTGAGTGATTTCACAAGTTACAAAATGTCTGATTCAAGACCATTCATGGAACAATACAATGAACTTCTTGGAAATACTTGGTAGATTTACACAACATAAAATGAACATGGATGAGACCATTCAGGTCTCATGTGTCATTGACAAACTACCTCCTTCTTGGAAAAACTTTCAAGCACACCTTGAAACATAAGAAGGAGGATTTAACTCTTGTTGAGTTGGGCAGTCATATGCGCATTAAGGAATCACTCAGGGTGCATGATAGTGACAAGCCAAACGTAAACAAGGGCAAACGTAAACATCAAGATAACACCAAAGCAAATCCTAACAAGAAGTTCTCAACGACTTGTTGGATGTGCAAGAAACCTGGACACTTGAAAAGGGATTACAAAGGTGTTGGTACTGGCAACAAAGCTAGTGGATCAAGCACAAAAGGTGAGAATATCTTTAATGAATCTCTCCAGATTTATTATGTTACATATGTATCTGAAGCTTATTTTGTGCAGGAGATGATGTTGTGTGGTGGGTTGACTCTGGAGCAACAGTTCATGTGTGTAAAGATAGATGTTGGTACAAGACTTATGAGTCACTGGATGATGGATCTATTCTTCACATGGGAAAGGAGTCAACAGCCCTACTGCATGGACGTGGTTGTGTATATCTTAAATTTAGTTCTGGAAAGATTGTTTCTTTGTTTAATGTTTTGCATGTTCCTAATATTAGGAAGAACTTGGTTTCTAGTAGTGTTTTGAATAATTGTGGTTATAAACAAGTGATTGAATCTAATAAATTTGTTTTATCTAAACACGATGTGTTTATTGGTTTTGGTTATTTATGTAATCAGATGTTCAAGCTTAATATTGATTCTAATATGAATGTTGATTCTATCCTTGATGAGACTGCTTTTATACATAGTCTCATCGTCCAAATAGGGCTTAAAATGCATTAAATATCATCAAAATACCCATATATATGCCTGTATTTGTTGCTTGTGTATTTTAGGTACGGATATTAAGAAAATGACAAAAGATCACAAGAATCATGCAAAAACGAACACGGGAAACGAAGCCGCACAATGAACCAAGCCCTAATGAAGACTTTCCCAAGATTAACCCTTGAAGATTTTAAGAATTATGAAGAAGGGTCCTCCAATATGGAAGAATTGACACTTTATACCCTTGTATCTTCATAATTACAAGATTGGTCCCTAAAGTTTGTCAAAATTGTAAAAAGGGCCCTCCACTTTGAAGAATTGGCAAGTTTAGCCCCCAACAAAGCTAAATTGTCAACCATTATCCTCCACAAAGTCAAATACATCATGAATTCCTTCAAAGTACAAGAAATTACAAGTTTGGTCCTTTGAAAATTCCAAAATTACAAAAAGGACCCTTAACTTTCAACATTTGGCAAAAATGGTCCCTCAATCATTATGACTTGGGAAATTAAGTCCTCCAAAATATCAATCATGCAAGTCAAGACCATTATCCATCAACAAAATGCCAAATCAGCCCTTGAAGTATCACAAAATGGCAAGAAATACCCCTGAAAATACATTGGAAAAGTATTTGGGGCAAAAGTGTGAAAACTGAAAGTTTGATTACAAAGAAAACCAAGTTTTAGGGTTTAAATCTGCAAATGACAAGAGAAGGAAAGAAAGGGGGTTATATTTGGCCAGACATCATACTTACCTAGTCCAACCAGAAGCTGCCACGTGCCCCACTACACACTCTCCTCCAATCACAGCCCACCCTTCCTCCATGTCACCATCCCACTGAACAAACGGTTTAACTTAATATTAATTAAGTTTAAACACGCGTCAAACATATATTTAAACCCAAAACAAGATCAAAAACCTGTTCTTGGTGTTCTTAATCCAAATTGGGGATTTCTTAATTACTTGGAATTAATCCTTAATCTTTTCCAGATTTAAGATTAAGGATGTCATTATCATAACCCAAACCTTAAACATGGCACCCCACCAACCCAGATGATGCATGGGGCCTCCCCTTCTACGTCAAAAGGGAAGAAGATAAAGAATTTGCCAGCCATCCAACGGGCTCAATTCTAGCTTACATCTTAAGCTTGTTACACACCTTTGGATCAACTTTACACTTGCCAGCTCTTACAAAACTCCAAAACCAGTCACATGATTCTCCAAAGAGGACAAGAGACTCCAAGGGCATTTTTGGGCTTCAACAACATTAGGGTTTATGTTTTTTAAACTGCTTACTAGTTCATGTATGCCTATATAAAGGCCCTAGGTCACTACATTTGTTTTTGCTCTTGGATTCTCCTAAGTTCACTTTCTGTAAATCCTTTTCAAGTTTAATGAAATGTGTTTGAAATGTTGAAGAAAGCTCAAGTGCCATTGTTATAATCTGCTTATTATTGTTCTTAGTTTGATATTTCTGAATCAAAAACCTGTTTTCAAAAGAGGAGTGTGCAAAAGTTTGCACATTTTCTTCATTTTCTTGATATTTTGCTAAGATCTTGGTCTATCTTGGAATTCTTGGGCTATAGGGCTGATCATAGCATCCTGATATTGTGTTATCAAGGTGTGGTGAAGCTTATAACTTGGGGATAATCAAGTGTGGAGGACAAGAGTTGCATCAATCAAGGATTTTTCAAGTTTTTGTTTTTATACTCTTGCTTCTAACTTTGTTGATTCTTAGCAGGCTTTGTTGTGGAAGCGTGTGCTTGTTCTTGCTAGCACATAAGCTCAAAATCCGTGGGTGTGGATGTACATCCATGAGTTACACACCCTTAATCCCAAAATCTGAAAATATTTTGGATATTTGCTATATTTGAGTGTTGCATATGTTCTTGTGTGTTTTGTGGCTTGATCTTGCTTGAATCTGTTGTTCTAATCTGTTATTGTGTTAATTGGTGCTTGGGTGGTCTTAAATCTCACTTTTTCTTGTTTAAATTTGGATTTGAAAAGATAAAGGGGTGTTTGGGTCTACCTGTTTGTGATTGAATCTTGGTATTGTGTTGTTAGAAGTTAGTATTTGTGCTTGGTATCTGTTATACACTTGTTTGAGAGTGTTTTGCTGCAAGTTCTTGGAACCAAACCTTAAAATCAAACAATCTGCTATATCTTGTTGAGTTTGACTGTTTTTGACCTAAGAATTTGGGAAAACCTAGATTTTATGCATGCTTAGGACTAAAAGTTGTTAAAACATCATTATTGTAACCTGTTTGTGAGATTTGAGGTGTTGAATCTGGCGTGTGTGTCAAATACAGCAGCAAAGTGAAAAATTGCATGTTCTTGTGTTCATCAGTAACTTAAGGTGTTTGAATCTTGCTTAATTCTTTGAACCATTGCATAAAACCTGTTTAGACTTGCTTATTTGAGTTTAATATAGCTTGTGTATGCATTTGGTTGAATTTGGCTGGCTGAATTGTGCTAAAATTACTTATTGAACCTGTTCTGCTTATTTGTTCATGTCTGTGCAACATTTGGTGCTTTATTGATTAATATGTGCAAATTGGGTGTTTGTGATTGTGAATTTTTTATTGTTATTGACTCCTTATGATCCAAAGATCATTTGGGGGCCTTTGTGTAACCTGAATCCAAAAAAAGTTCACTAAAGACAAAAAAAGTCTAATAGTCAAGCAGTGGGAAAAGTTTCCACTGCTCAACACCCAAATCTAGCCCCTGCTAGTGTAAACTTGTACTCAGCTTATCAATAAGCTATTTTAGCTTATCCAGACTTGCAACAACTTACTTTTTGTGATAGGTCTTCATTATTTGACCCATTTGAGTAGACTGGAGCTTATTGGACTTTGACTTTGACTTTTTGCTAGAAAACCAACTTATTTGACTTTTACATAAGTGCTTATTTGCTTTTTCCAGCTTATTTGAAAACTCTTTGTTGATTTTGCTTAATTAAGTCATTTAAAAGCTTTAGGAACTTGAATCAGCACTTGGGGTGGCCTAGAACTCAAAAACGACTATTTTGTCGTTTTCTGTAGATTGCTTATTGCATTTTCAGGCTTATTCCTTGGGCTTATTTCAAATTTCTTTTTGCAGAAGTCTTATTTAGGACAAAAGAAGCTTGTGTGTTTAATTTCAGCTTATGGCATTGGCTTATAGCTTAATGGGCCAAAAAGCCCATTAAGAATAAGCTGTTTGGTATAAGCTAGCTTATTTCACACTTTCAGCTTTTGGGCCTTTGGAAAAAGTTGTTTAAAATCAAATTTTGAGTCAACTAGTGCTTTTTGGGCTTATTTTGAACACTTTTTATGATTGGGCCCAAATTTGGGCCAATAGTGGACTGTTTTGGGTTTAGCCCATTTTCTAGGCACATTAAGGGTATTTAGGTAATTTCACTTTCATTTCTGTGTTATTTAGGTTAAATTAAGCTAGTTTGTAACTTTTTAGAATTTTTTATGATTTTTGGATTTTTAATAATATTTTAATATTATTTTATTGTTAAAAATTAAAAGTCTGATTTTCTAAGTTTTATATTTTTCCTAGGTTCTGAACACTTAATTAGGAATTTTGCAACTTTCCAAATATTTTTAGAGTCTTTTAATTATTTTCTAGAATTAATTTTAGTTTTAATTGATTTTAGTAGTTTTTAATTGTTTAAAAATAGTTTTTAGTGATTTTAAAATTTTGAAAAATACTTTTTAGCTTAATTAGGGTATTTTTGAGGTTTACAAACTTTAAAATCTTGTTCGGGACTTTTTAATAATTAATTTTGATTTTTAGGGCTTTAATTAGCATTAAAAAGTCATTATCTAATTAATTAAAAGGTTTTGGCAAGTTTGGATTTTTTGTAAACTCTTAGAATATTATTGTGAATTTTTGGTAATTTTTAGGAATTTTTAGGGTAAAATTTTAATTTTAGTGCTATTTTACGGTTTTACGTGTACACCTTTTTTGTCTTAGCTTAATCCGTCTTCGTAACCGTCATTCTCTTCTAATCTCATTTCTACTTTTCTTTCTCACAAGTATAATCACAAATTAATCCAAGTCATTACACATATAACACACTAGCCTCCTTGAGAACGAACTCATCAAAGGGTCATTAATACACGGTTTTCCTAAATCGTCGTATTCATCACTTACCCTATTTGCACTCTTTTCCTAAAGAGTAGTAAAACCACTACATCATTTTAGCGCCACTGCCGGGGAGGCGTGTTGTGTTTTGATTTGGAATTGTTGTTTTTTTATACTAACCATAAATAGTATTTGTATTAGTAGCACTCTACTAATACGTATTATCGGTTTTCGATTTTTGTGTGAATACTATTACTATATTGTATACGTAGAACAATAAATTCACAAGTACTCCAAATACGTGAGAAATCACAACCTTGACTTGGGAGGTCATTACCCAATCATTTTATTCGAATCTCAAACCAAAGAAAAAGACAAAAATACATAAATACTTTCGTGAAGCTCAATCTTGAAAAATACAAACTATAAGGTGGGTATAAGGCGGATATTATAAAATATATCCTAAGGAAAAAGGCTCTTAAGTGCTTCGCGCCGCCTCGTTTCCCCGCTTGCTTGTGAGTATTTGATTTTGAGAGCTAATCGAGGGTTTTGCCGCCCAAAGTATTACTAAGTATCATATATATTTTCTTGGTTTCCATTGATTAAACCCTCTTGAACGTTTTGGTGTTCCACCAACGTTCTAAAGTCATCGAAGGCGTTCACATCACGTGATCGTTTTCATTCCTTGAGGCTTCTTTAATTGAGAGATTTGATTAAGGAGGAGATTTGTAGATTTTTGTCTACTTAATACATTCACCAAAATCCAAAAGGTTAATACAATCAAAAACCACCAAAAAAATTGAAAAATACAAAACACCAAAAAGAATCTTCTTTGCTCGTCCCCTCGTTGTACGTGACGTTTATGCTAAATCTTAATCAAGCAAGACGTGCACGTAAACGAAAGAACAAAACTCCCACTCCCAGTCTTTCTAGTGAGGAGTCTCCTATTGACGAACCCATTATAAGAGAAGCACCAACCATGGCGAATCGAACTATGATGGAGTTACTTCAAGCACCCACCGAGGGTTATGGAGAGGCTATTGTGATTCCCGCTATCCTTGCGGAGAATTTTGAGGTGAAAACGGGTTTGTTGTCGATGATCCAAAACAACAAATTTCGTGGTGATGAGAAGGACAATCCACACAACCATATCCGCCAATTCAATCGTCTTACCGCCACTTGCAAGTTTAAGGATGTCTCGAATGACTCGATTAAGATGATGCTTTTTCCGTATTCCTTAGCGGGGCCCGCTCAAATTTGGTTAGAGAAAGAGCCACCCAATTCTATATTGACGTGGAAGGATCTCGTGTCTAAATTTGTGAACCAATTTTTTCCGCCCTCTAAGACTACGCACTTGAAAAACGAGATTTCGAAGTTTTCACAAGAATTTAATGAAAGTTTTTCAACGGCTTGGAATAGGTTTAAGGAAATGTTACATGAATGTCCTCATCACGGTTTTTCTGACTTGCATCAAATTGACACGTTTTACAATGGACTTAATGATCATGAAAAGGATTATTTGAATGCCGCCGCGGGTGGTAATTTTTTGTGTAAAACGGTTGAGGAAGCTTTGGTGGTAATTGAGAATAGATCTAAGGTGTATAGTCCTCGTAGCACGTCTAGTGTTCGTAAGGCTTCGTCTTCGGCTTCACCTTCTTTGTCTACTACCATCGATGCTTGCCAAATTGAGGCGAACTTGGAAAACAAGATTTTTGATAAGCTAAAAGGACTTTTGATTGAGTGTAAAGTTGGTGAACAAAGTGCTCCCGCTACGGCTAAAGGGGTTGAGGTTTCTTGCATGTATTGTGGTGGAGGTCATGATTTCTCCGAGTGCATTACCAACGGTGGTAACACTTCGAGTGCCTTCGCGGCCACGGGAAATTACAACCAAAACGGTCAAGTTTCCCGCTCTAATCAATTGACTCAACCGGGTTTTGGTTCAAATCAAAATGCTAACAACAACTATCGCAACAATCAAGTTGGTTTCAAAAACAATTTCAACAAGGGAAATTGTGGTAATCAAGGGGCTAATAATCAAGTTTCAAACAGAAATCAAAATGATTTTCAAAACAACAACAAAGGTTTACAAACTTTGAAAGATCTTCCAAATGAATTTGTTGAATACGCTAATGGGAATGATGCTAGGTTTGACAATATTCAAAGAGAAATCATTAGCCTAAGATCCAAGTGTAAGAACGACTTGAAGAAAGAGTTGAAAAATGAGTTAGCTAATGAACTTAAAATCCACACCAACAAGATGGAAGGAAATGTCACAAGGTTACAACAAAACCAACAAAAAATGGAACAAGGGCAACATGAGATTAAACAAGAGATGATTAAAGCCGAGAAGAGGCAAACCGAGGCCGTTTTAAGGCAATCCAAATTTGAAGATAAAATCTCGTCTATGTTTGAGGCAATAATGTGTAAACCGTCTTCGAGTAGTCTTCCTAGCAGCACCATATCCAACCCTAAGGGTGAGATGAAAGTGATTACCACACGTAGTGGTAAGACACTTAAGGAACCGACTCCTCAACCAATTGCTCCTACGGAGGAAGCAATTGAGGAAGAACCCGAGGTGGTGGTCCAAAAGGAGCATGTCCCAATCCCACGAAGTACCGCTCATGCCACACCTACGGTTGACCCATTACCAACATTGGAACCCGAGATTCCAAAGGCTATGCCTACTATTCCTCAACCTACACCATCGAGACTTAGGAAGGAGAAACGTCAAGAGCGCGACAACTATCAATTTGAGCTTTTTATGAAAATGTTTCATGATTTGCACTTTAATGTGAGTTTCGCCGACGCTTTGGTCATGATGCCTCGATTTTCCGCTAACTTTAAGAGTATGTTGAACAACAAGGAGAAATTGCACCAATTGTCTAGTTGTTCATCGGTTTATCTTAATCGCATACCTCAAAAAGTCGGTGATCCCGGTAAATTCTTGATTCCATGTGCAATCCAAGATATGGAGGAATGCTTCGCCTTGGCCGATCTTGGTGCTAGCATTAACTTGATGCCACTTGTAATCTTCAAGTCGCTCAATCTTCCTAATCTTACTCCTTCACTAATGTCTATCGAGTTGGCCGACCATTCCACGATTCCCGCATGTGGTTTGGCGGAAGACGTTTTTGTGAAAGTGGGGAAGTTCTACTATCCCGTAGACTTTATCGTTGTTGATATCCCCACGGATCCTCAAGTTCCTCTTATTTTAGGTCGTTCGTTTTTAGATACGTCTATGGCTTTGATCGATGTTCATGCTAAAAAGATCACCTTACGTTTCAACGACGAGGAACTTGTTATAAACGCAACTCAAAACTCTAAAATTTCTCATGTTTATTCCGTTGCAACCATAAACCTCGTTGATATGATTGACGTGGTTTGCGAGGAATTTTCACAAGAAGTTCTAGGTTTTGGTGATGAAGAAACTAGTGGCAATCCCACTATGTTAGATCCAATTCTTGATAATTCGACACCAACTTTCACTCCATTTGAAGGTGGTGGTTTTACGTTGGAAGAATTCGATGTTCCACGTATTTGTAACGAAGACCTCGACAACGATGAGGACTTCTCGATTATCAAGGATTTTCTTAACGATTTCCCATTTCCTCCACCCGAGGAGGTTATGAGTATCGAGCCCAAATCTTCACTTGAGGAACCACCTATCCTCGAGTTGAAAGATTTACCTCCTCACCTCGAATATGTCTATTTGGAGGAGGGCGACAAGGTGCCGGTTATTATTGCGAAGGAACTTTCGAATGATGAAAAAACCGCACTTGTCGATGTTCTTAAGGATCACAAAGGGGCAATTGCGTGGAAGTTATCCGACATTAAGGGCATCGATCCCAAGTTTTGTACCCACAAAATCTTAATGGAGGAGGATTACAAGCCCGCAATCCAATGTCAAAGGAGGGTGAACCCCAAAATTCACGACGTCATCAAAAAGGAAGTCCTTAAACTCCTTGACGCGGGAATGATTTACCCTATTTCCGATAGCCCTTGGGTGAGTCCTATTCATTGTGTCCCTAAAAAGGGAGGGATGACCGTTGTGCCAAACGATGCCAACGAGTTGATTCCCACTAGACTCGTGACCGGATGGAGAGTGTGCATTGACTATCGTAAGTTGAATGAAGCCACTCGAAAAGACCATTTTCCCTTGCCCTTCATGGACCAAATGTTGGAGCGTCTTGCGGGAAACGATTTCTATTGCTTTTTAGATGGTTTTTCCGGTTACTTCCAAATTCCCATCGATCCTCGTGATCAAGAAAAAACTACGTTTACGTGTACATATGGAAGGTTTGCCTATCGTAGAATGCCATTCAGACTTCGCAATGCACCGAGAACCTTCCAAAGGTGCATGATGGCTATTTTTCATGACATGATCGAGAAGACGATGGAAGCCTTCATGGATGACTTTTCTGTGTTTGGTAATTCGTTCACTTTGTGTTTGTCGAACCTTGAGAGAATGTTGAAACGTTGTGAGGAAACCAACCTTGTGCTCAATTGGGAAAAGTATCATTTTATGGTTAAAAGTGGAATCGTCTTAGGGCACAAGGTCTCGAAAGCGGGGATTGAGGTAGATCAAGCTAAGGTAGACGTCATCGCCAAATTACCTCATCCCAAAACTGACAAGGGAGTTAGGAGTTTCCTAGGCCACGCGGGCATTTATCGTCGATTCATCAAGGATTTTTCAAAGATTTCTCGACCCATTACACATCTTCTTGAAAAAAGAGGCACGTTTTGTCTTTGACGAAGATTGTGTACGAGCCTTTGAAATCCTTAAGAGGAAACTTACCGAAGCTCCCATTCTTGTTGCTCCCAATTGGAACCTCCCCTTTGAGCTCATGTGTGATGCTAGTGATTACGCTATTGGGGCCTTTTTGGGGAAACATCATGATAAGCACTTCTTGCCTATTCACTATGCTAGCAAGACGATGACAGAGGCTCAACTAAAATACACTACAACGGAGAAGGAATTCTCTGCCGTGGTGTATGTATTTGAGAAATTCCGACCTTATCTCGTCTTAGCTAAATGCATGGTGTATACGAATCATTCGGCTATCAAGTATCTAATGGAAAATCAAGATGCTAAGCCTAGATTACTTCGTTGGATTCTCCTCCTTCAAGAATTTGATCACACCATCGTTGACAAAAAAGGAGCCGAGAATCTAGCGGCCGATCATCTTTCTCGTTTGGAAGATCCTCACCAAAGTGTTTACGAGCCCAAGGAAATCACCGAAACATTTCCGCTCGAGACACTTGGTGTAGTGAATTCTAAGCTTGATTCTTCCACCCCATGGTTTACGAATTTTGCAAATTACCATGCGGGTAACTTCATCATCAAGGGTATGACGACTCAAGAAAAACGAAAATTCTTTCGTGACGTCAAGTTCTACTTTTGGAACGACCCTTACTTGTTTCGAACTTGTGCGGATCAAATCATCCGACGTTGTGTATTTGGCACCGAAGCTTCTAACATCCTTAGAGCTTGCCATGAGGGACCCACGGGTGGTCACCACGGTGCTAATCTCACGGCTAAGAAGGTGTTTGCTGCCGGCTTCTTTTGGCCTACTATTTACCGAGATGCACAAGATCTTGTGAAGTCGTGTGACTCATGCCAACGACAAGGAAAAGCCTCACAAAAAGATGAAATGCCACAAAACATCATCCAAGTGTGTGAGATCTTTGACGTTTGGGGTATAGACTTTATGGGGTCGTTCCCATCATCTCGTAGAAATAAGTACATTCTCATTGCGGTTGACTACCTATCTAAGTGGGTGGAAGCTAAGGCTTTGCCCACCAATGATGCTCGTGTGGTAGTCAAGTTTTTGAAAAGCTTGTTTTCTCGGTTTGGAACCCCTCGTGCGATCATAAGCGATCGTGGAACCCATTTTTGTAACGACCAATTCGAAAGAGTCCTAAGGAAATATGGGGTTACACATCGGCTTTCTACGGCTTATCACCCACAAACGAGTAGGCAAGTCGAGGTTTCAAACCGAGCGTTGAAGAGGATCTTGGAGAGATCCGTTGGGGAAAACCGACAATCTTGGGCGGATAAGTTGGACGATGCTTTATGCGCCTTTAGGACCGCTCATAAGACGCCCATTGGGTGCACTCCCTATAAGCTTGTGTATGGAAAGAATTGTCATTTGCCTATCGAATTAGAACACAAAGCTTATTGGGCCCTAAAGCATTGTAATAATGATATGAAGACCGCGGGAAAACACCGGAAAAAGCAATTAAATGAATTGGATGAATTAAGGGATATTGCTTATGAAAATTCATTGATTTACAAAGAAAAAACTAAAAAGTTGCATGATTCTAAAATTAAAAACCGGGTTTTTAACATTGGGGATCAAGTTTTGCTTTTTAACTCTCGCTTGAAAATCTTTTCCGGTAAGTTGAAATCCCGTTGGTCCGGTCCATTCACCGTGACTCAAGTGTTTCCGTATGGGACCATCGATCTAGCTCAAGATGATGGTCCTAACTTCAAGGTGAATGGACATAGGTTGAAGCACTACTTTGGCGGGGAAGTTCCATCCTTGAACTACCTCGACCAAATCACTTTCCCTAATGATAATTAGTATTGAGGGGATCGAGTCGAGCTCATGACTCGGTAATCAAAAACGAGGTGCCTCGTGGGGGAGTCCCATGCTTATCCTATGTGCATATTATCGCTTTCTAATGTAGTTAACGTGTGGGGTTTTGTGCCCTTCCAACCTTTGTTCCGTGGTTGTTTGTGCATTGTGGTTTTTAGATGATCATGATCTTCACGATTGGACCTCTCGTGTTCGTTTTATGGGAGCACTCGATCGTTTGCTTTGAAGACTTTCTCAATATCCAAATTATATATCCTTTGATGTTCTAACCTTAGGTTTTTAGCACACTTCATAAACGGCTATTAATTTAACGGTTACACCCTTTCCATGCTAGATTAGGCATTCGACTACGTCTCTAGTATGGGGGTGTTTGCACCCCTAGACTCGAAACATTGAGGACAACGTTTAAATTTAGTATGGGGGGTGAATAGATACTTGCCTTGCCAAACCTTCATGCTTTCCAAAGTTTATCTTTTTGTTTATCGTTTTGTTGCAAAATAAGGCTAAAAATGGCCAAATTTTAAAATTTTTCTCATGTTTTATAAGTGTTTGAAGACACGAATGTAGGTTTTCCGATGGCGAGAATAAAGTAATTTTTGACTCGACCGTGCGTGTTGAGCACTTAGCTTTAATTCCTTAACTACACATTAGGCTAAGTCTCTTAAATGAGGACGAGAAATGATAGGGTTAATTATAAGTTACTATGCTAAACGTAGAGTACTCGTATTTTTTCAAAAACTCATGTGTTCTCAGTGTTTGCTTATTCTCCCTTCGCATGTAAATATTTTTTGCTTAATAAATATTGACTTAGCGGTTTAGTTGGGATTGTTGGGTTTCTAGTCTTTTCTAGTAGCTTTCGTGTAATTAAATTGGGAAGACATTAAGGTATCGCCAGCGTCACGTTTTTGAAGTATTGGCACCCGAATAATCAAAAGCTTCACCCAATAATAAGATTTCAAGTGCTCACCTAAATCAAGCAAACAATTTGAAGCCCCACAAGGCCGAAAAATCTATGCAAAATTGAAAGTGAATCAAGCCTTAATCTTCGAATCTTTAAAGATCCAAAATTCGCCTTAGCGTGAGGATATACGTCTTTGGCTAATAAAACTACCGATGAGGTGGATAATAAAAGGCAAGGCAAGACCGAAGTCATAATAAAAGCTTCATGGCGAAGTTGAATAAAAGATGGAGGTAAACCAAAGATAATAAGGCCCTTCCGTTAGGGGGCGTATAAAAGTCTTGGTAATAAGTCTCATGTTCAAAACCGTTATAAAACCGTGTTTATCGATTCTTCTTGTCAACTTAATTTTTTGACATCGTTGTCTATTGGGAGGGGTTATTGATTTAATGGTCTTGGTTACACCGTTAGGACTCTATTTTTAGACCTAAATCTCTATTATCGCATAAGTCAAACAATGTATCCTCGTGAAACATTCTAGACAATATAAAATATAAGAGATACACTTAGGAATAATGGGAGGATAAGTACGTGATTAGGGCATATGAGTAGTGTTAGAATTACTAACTTATAATGACAATGATCTCGTTGCACGCTTGGCATGGAATTAGGGTGAAAATCGAGGATGATAAAATTATTTCTAACGAAGCATTCACGTGTTCTTATTCTATGAACCTAAACGTCCCATTTTGCGATGAAAATCATACATTATGTCTAAAACGCAAGTAGTAGTAGCAATAGTAGTAGTGTAGCTAGTTTATCATTCAATAAAGTGAATAAAAATGAATTTTGGAGATGCTACGGTACTTTATTCTAGCATTGCGTGAGGGCACGGCAATGGTTTAGTATGGGGGAGTGATGAGACTGCTTTTATACATAGTCTCATCGTCTAAATAGGGCTTAAAATGCATTAAATATCATCAAAATACCCATATATATGCCTGTGTTTGTTGCTTGTATATTTTAGGTACGGATATTAAGAAAATGACAAAAGATCACAAGAATCATGCAAAAACGAACATAGGAAACGAAGCCGCACAATGAACCAAGCCCTAATGAAGACTTTCCCAAGATAAACCCTTGAAGATTTGAATAATTATGAAGAAGGGTACTCCAATATGGAAGAATTGACACTTTATACCCTCGTATCTTCATAATTACAAGATTGGTCCCTAAAGTTTGTCAAAATTGCAAAAAGGGCCCTCCACTTTGAAGAATTGGCAAGTTTAGCCCCCAACAAAGCTAAATTGTCAACCATTATCCTCCACAAAGTCAAATACATCATGAAGTCCTTCAAAGTACAAGAAATTACAAGTTTGGTCCTTTGAAAATTCCAAAATTACAAAAAGGACCCTTAACTTTCAACATTTGGCAAAAATGGTCCCTCAATCATTATGACTTGGCAAATTCAGTCCTCCAAAATATAAATCATGCAAGTCAAGACCATTATCCATCAACAAAATGCCAAATCAGCCCTTGAAGTATCACAAAATGGTAAGAAATACCCCTGAAAATACTTTGGAAAAGTATTTGGGGCAAAAGTGTGAAAACTGAAAGTTTGATTACAAAGAAAACCAAGTTTTGGGGTTTAAATATTCAAATGACAAGAGAAGGAAAGAAAGGGGGTTATATTTGGCCAGACATCATACTTACCTAGTCTAACCAGAAGCTGCCACGTGCCCCACTACACACTCTCCTCCAATCACAGCCCACCCTTCCTCCATGTCACCATCCCACTCACCAAATGGTTTAACTTAATATTAATTAAGTTTAAGCACGCGCCAAACATATATTTAAACCCAAAACAAGATCAAAAACCTGTTCTTGGTGTTCTTAATCCAAATTGGGGATTTCTTAATTACTTGGAATTAATCCTTAATCTTTTCCAGATTTAAGATTAAGGATGTCATTATCATAACCCAAACCTTAAACATGGCACCCCACCAACCCACATGATGCATGGGGCCTCCCCTGCTACGTCAAAAGGGAAGAAGACAAAGAATTTGCCAGCCATCCAATGGGCTCAATTCTAGCTTACATCTTAAGCTTGTTACACACCTTTGGATCAACTTTACACTTGCCAGCTCTTATAAAACTCCAAAACCAGTCACATGATTCTCCAAAGAGGACAAGAGACTCCAAGGGCATTTTTGGGCTTCAACAACATTAGGGTTTACGTTTTTTAAACTGCTTACTAGTTCATGTATGCCTATATAAAGGCCCTAGGTCACTACATCTGTTTTTGCTCTTGGATTTTCCTAAGTTCACTTTTCTGTAAATCCTTTTCAAGTTTAATGAAATGTGTTTGAAATGTTGAAGAAAGCTCAAGTGCTATTGTTATAATCTGCTTATTATTGTTCTTATGTTTCAAAAGAGGAGTGTGCAAAAGTTTGTACATTTTCTTCATTTTCTTGATATTTTGCTAAGATCTTGGTCTATCTTGGAATTCTTGGGCTATAGGGCTGATCATAGCATCCTGATATTATGTTATCAAGGTGTGGTGAAGCTTATAACTTGGGGATAATCAAGTGTGGATGTAACACCCCATTTTGATAATGGAATGTCACGCGTAATTATGGCGTGTCATCAAAGCATACAAGGATAAATGTATAAAACATTACATGACCATAGGGATAACCGGAATCAAACATCGGTTCCCAAACATAAGCCCAAACATAATAAAGCAAAAGAAATGAATGAAAGGCTAAACAAGTATAAGTAAATGAAGGCAAAAGGAAAAGAAGTCTCTAGCAGCTTCCATCCTATGCACGTCCCCCAAATGCTCGAGTCTTTCCTAGAGTACCTGCCGTTTTGGGACATGGAAAGGAAAGTAACGGCTGAGCAAAACGCTCAGTGAACGGGTATAGACATAGTATGAATGACTAAGCATAATAAAGACTTAATAGCAACGGAAATGTATAAGTCCTGGAAAACCTGGAACGTGTTTATAAAACTGGTTTTATAGTTTGAAAAGCCTTATGTTTATCTTATGAAAACTGTTTAACATATTTTTACCATTAGCCAATATAGGTCATGAAAATCCACCGTGCATGAATACTTGGAGGGGTGACCTCATCATGCAAATTAGAGGGGCTGCCTCTAATTTAATATACTGGTTTTGGGTAGAAGGGATCAGCTCCTTGTGAAGGATACAAGGCACACACCACATTCACCATGAAATCCTGACTGAAAACATGTAACTAGGATGCACCCATACGCCCCACATGATAAATATAATATAAATGGCCAAAAGCTGAAGGGACGCCACGAGCAATCACTCCGCCGTGGTGAAGTCATAACATCAGTGCCTCTAATGTTATGGTTATGGTACCTCCATAACTAGGTGAAACTGGTCATACATGTATATGGCTTTAGGTATTCTAATTAAACATAAGCAATTCAAAAACATATAAAACAAATACTGGGAAAACAGTTGGCTGCACACGGGGAATCCTAATAAGGAAAGAATGTTCATACTGAAAGGACGGGAATCTGTACCTTATGTCCAGTGAACGAAGAAGACGAACTGAGAGGAATCCTACTTCCGTATCACTAATGCTACATGAATACATACGTGAATAAGTATCTGACTACTAAATACGTAACTGGTTTATATCATGTCTTAGCTTATTTTATATGTTCATATCATGTTTTACTGTTTAAAGTCTTTAACTGTGTTTATCTTATATTCTGTCTATTCTGATTAAGTATTTCTGGTATTTCATGTATTATTATACTTACTGTGTAATAATAAGTAAGTTTCCAAAAATAGCAGGTTTCCTAAAATAGAAAGTTTCCAAAAATAGAAAGATTCCAAAAATAGAAAGTTACCAAAAATAGAAAGTTTCCAAAAATAGAAACTTTCCAAAAATAGAAAGTTTCCAAAAATAGAAAGTTTCTAAAAATAGAATTACTTCTTAAAATAGATAGTTTCTAAAAATAGAAAGTTTCCATAAATAGATTAGCTGCCTTATTTAAATAAGTTTCCATAAATAGATTAGCTGCCTGAAATAAATAAGTTTCTAAAAATAGAAAGTTTCCATAAATAGATTAGCTGCCTTATTTAAATAAGTTTCTAAAAATAGAACGTTTCCATAATTAGATATAAGCTGGTTAAATAAGCTAAGTATATAAGCCTAAGTGTTTTCATGATTATTTTCTAAGTCATATGATATAATGTATAGTTTATTAATTATTTCATGTAATTAAAATAAACTATAGGTTAAAATATTTAATTAAATTATATCACGTTTTTAATTAAATAAAGTTAAATACTTAGGTTAAAACATGTATTATTATTTATTAATAATATAACCTAAGTCATGTTAATTAATTAATTATAACCATGGTTTTTAAATAATTAATTAATTATAAGTCTAGAAAATATTAAATACTTAGGTTAATAATTTCATGATTCTAATAATTAAATTATAACCTAAGTCTTGTTTATTAAATTAATCATGTCATATTTACTAATTTAATTTTAACATATGATTATAAAAAAATAATCTTAAAATAAACCGTGAACCGGATCTTGACTAGAAACCATGAACCGGACCCGTATTCAACACCATACCCCAAACCAAGGTCGGGATATCCCTTGTTTGCTGCTGCCGTGGGACCCACACCACCAAACCGAGACCTTGAGGTCTCGGTGGTGGTCCATGTGCCAAGCCGAGACCCCTTAGGGGTTCGGTTTAGGTGTCGGCTAGACAAACACCCCTAAAAACCCTTGTTTTGATCTACCCCATAATCATAAACATGTTAGATCTATGTTTTTAATTAGGTTTTTAAAAACATCATGTTCTTATTTAATTTATAAATCTAAAACAAAAGAAAAAGGATTAAAAAGGTATACTGAATACGTAGATCGATCAAGGATGAACAAACACGAACACTTGCACCAAAAACCAAGATCAAAATCAAACAAACACCCCTCCATGGTGTTTTATGGGTGGCGGCCAAAAGAGGAACAAAGGAAGAAGGGAGAAAACTTTTAGGGTTTTTGTAAAATCCTCTGTAAAGTGAAAATGAGTAGTGATTTTTTCTAATTCCTTGTTTTAGTAAAAATTAATGGGCTAAGCCCATCTTCCCTCCCTAATTTCGCGACATATGGGCCCACATGGGGTAACCCGATCATTTTTCGTGTCTAATTAATAAGTGTGTTCTCGTGTTCGTGTTTTACGTGTTTGTCCATGTTTATTTGTGTTCGCGTTTTGTGTGTACTCGTTAAATAATTACCGTGACCTAATATATTTATTTATGCTCGTAATAAATATATATATGTAATTAATAATAGTTCGTGATTTAATTACGTTCATGATTTCATGATCGCATGTTCGTGATTAATTATTGTCAAATAATTATTGCGTGTTCGTGCGTAGTAAATACTTATCGTGTACTAACACGTACGTAATACGTAAAATCCTAACACGTAATCGTAATCATGCTATAATAGGAAAGTTTTAATCTAGTACGTACGATCTTAAGGGTACTATTCATGATAAAAGCATGCGGGTTTTACAACTCTTCTCCCCTAAAAAGAATAATTCATCCCCGAATTATAGATAACCTAACTAAAAGAGAAACATACCCGAATCAAACTAAGAGGGTATGTAAGATAAATGAACGTGCGGGTTTCCTGGCAGAAGGAACACGGAACGTGACATGTCTTGAAAGGACATGGAACGTGACATGACTGAAAGGACATATCTAGTTGATAAGAGAAAAACGGATAAAAGTCCGGATGAACTTGTCCGTTTCCAAGTGGCCTCCCTCTTGGAACGGTTCCTTCAGAAGATCCTGACACAAATGATAAATCTTGGTCCTCCTGACCTTGACTTGAAATACGAAGAAGTTCCTGGTTATCAACTTAAGGTAGATCCCCTAAATTCGATCGAGGAAAATAAGAGTTAACGTGCTAGGGTAACTGAAACGTTACGATGCAAGACAATCTGACTTAAATGATAATTAGAAACGATGCGCGAGACATAAGGAAACGTAGTACGTGAAAAATTTTGAACGTGCTACGTGGAGATATGGCGAGTGTAGTATGAGTAAACATATCGTGATCCATGATACGTGTAACATATCTTGATCATGATATGAGGAACGTGGAATGAACATGACATGTGAAACATATCATGATCATAGAATACAATGGCGGTAACGCCAAACGCTACAAGGTGAGACGTGGAATATGACGTGAAACGTCTATCTGATGATGGAGAGTTATACTAAACTTGGGTCTGGTCTCTCAAGTTCTTGCAAAACTTCCCAGAACGAAATGAACGTAAAATCGTAAGCCCAGATACGATCATGAACGTGAATAGTGTCATGAACGCGAGCGCGAAGGCAAGTCGTGGAATCAAAATGAAGACGTGAAGTAATTTAGGAGTACAATTGCGAATCTTTGTCTGACCCGATAGCTGAGGGATTACCAAGTGGTCGGATGAGCCTTGGCTGGAACATGTCCGATCAATCTGTTGGTTCTACAATCCTTGCGGATGTAAGGATTCTGCAGACTTGATCAAACTGTTAGCAATAACCCAGATAGCATCATGCTTCTTCTGAGTTTGCGTTAATCTGGTAGCCAAAATCCGTGGAGATCTTGTCACATTTCAATTCACAATTTCAGACGATGAAAACATCCCAGTCTGTTGGTGTCCTATCTTAACCTGTTGGTATGTCAGGTACTTAGATATGAACGTAACTGTATCTTGCTTCGTAGAACTTGATACATAGGAGTTTGCAAACTCTGAGTCTCTGAATCTAGACTTCTCCTAGCGTAGGATTTCCTAGAACACCCAATGTAGTGTAGGGTTCTCTCCTTTACGCATAAGCTGAGTCATGGTAAGGTTAACTGTAGAAACCCATGTGATTCAGCGTGTCACTGTAATCAAACAGAATTGATATTGGAAAATTTTCTAGGGTAAAATTTTCTCTTGTCATAGAATTTTGCAACATAGTGCTGATATGGTCTTCTTGTTCTTCTCTAGGCTTAGAGGGAATCAGGTTATCCTCAATGAAAACACTGATGAATTTGCTATGAGTTCATGGAAACGCAATTTATTAAGTCCCTAATGTTGTTGGAGCATTGATGAGACTAATTCAAAATCGTAAATCTAGCATAACCGAGTCGTGTACGAATAGAAGTCATGGACATGTCTTGCTCTTTCACTCGTCACAATTGGCAGCATGATCATGAGTTTGATTCTTGGAAGAATGATTAACACTATTAGGTCGATTGGACATGTTTTCAATACATGGAGGAGAATAACGGTCATGAATGGTGATTTGTTTAAATCGACGGTAGTCGACACATAATCTCATGGTACCGTCCTTCTCCTTGTAGGTTCTTTTGGAATATATAGGAAAAATTTTGGAATTATCCGTTTGTTATGCGTGAAAGGACTTCAGTAGTCGTGTCTTACTGACAGCTAGAAAGTTTTAGCAATCATGGCTAACAAGCACGTGCTTGGAAAGCATAAATAATTTGTACAGATTTTCCTGATGGAAAATCAAGCTGAAAGTATTCAGGAGCCTGAACATTACTATACATAATTATGAATCGTAGCATGGTGTGTTGTTCGTAGTCCATAATTAGGATAAAATTCATCTCGTGTCTGTCCGAGGAAATGCGTTAGCAGCTTGGATCTCATCAGTAAGCTGAAGGAAAACCTTCGTATGCGTGGGAATACGAAAGGCGTCCTTCATGGTCATGAATATATGAAGTATGGTGAAAGAATTAAAAGTGACATCGGCAACGTGAGAATTCTCACTGATGCGCCGATAATGGTATTGAAATTCTTGTGGCCTGATTAATACATGGCACAACAAAATAGATATACCCTTGGAGGGTACCTTGAATTTCTTAGAAATGTTCCATAGTTGGACGTGAGTCGTGTCTCTTGACTCGTTTCTTGGAACTATAAGCATGACATATGTCTTGACTGGTGTCTTGACATGTGTCTTCAGGAGGTATACGTGAGACATGTGTCTTGACTGATGTCTTGACATGTGTCTTCAGAAAGTATACGTGAGACATGTGTCTTGACTGATGTCTTGACATGTGTCTCGAGACGTAAAATAATAAAACTACAATATTAGGTTATTATGCCAGACTTGGCGGATCGGTTGGACTACTGATCTTTTGTATGTCTGATCACGTACGCGGCTGGAGCCTCGGTTGCGATTTCTAGGATAGTTCCGTCATAGTAGTGGTTACTATCGTGCTGTCTGTCAGTTCCATGACGGTCATTCTCATGACCGTGATTCATGTAACAATTCAGCTGAGTGGTCGGCTGGTACCGGTTTGCACTCATATGGCTGAAATGACAGCCGAATGACGTGTTACATGTAACTAAGAATTAGGGACAATGATTGATGGAAATCGTCTGATGGTGAAGCATCTTCTCGTCCAATTGCTTTGCTCCGACGCCTTTGTCTTCGTCTTGTAGGATCTCCAGGTTGTGAACAGCATCCGCATCTCATAGTGTCTCTGAACGTCAACAACATCAACCTTTAGTAACATCTCCAAGTTATGAGCGGCATCAGCAATCTTGTAGAATATCAGCAAGTGAACATATGCCTGAGGTGATTCAGAATCGTCTAGCAAATACTCGTGAAGTATTGCAAGTGAAATACACATGGATTTAGGTACATGATTTAAGGAAAGTATATCTGTTAAACGGTTAGGAAAACTATCATGATAACCTGGCAATGCCAGTATATACCTCATTCTAGTTGCATAGAGAAACGCTAAAGTGTGGTTACACAAAATTCAACGATGATTTGCCTGACAGCATGATCAATGAAAATTAACCATGACTATCATGAAAGCAGAATTCAATGAAATCCAACAATGTCTTGCGTGAAAGCATAAATAACAAAAGAGGCGTAAGACGTAATGAAGACGGAATTATCATGAAGAAACACGAAACGAGTTAACATGAAGGAGTGTATAACATAATCAGCATGAAGCTGAGTTTAACCATGACAGTATGAAAACATACTTGACATAAAAAAATATAGTAACTTATGAGGGGACATGAAAAAAAATTTATGCCAATAAATCATGAGAAAAATTTTATGCATGAAAACAGTGCATGAATGCGTAATGTTAGTTTATAAAAACCTTTTATATGTGCGAGGGGACGCCTATGGGTCGGTCCTAAAACAAAAGACATGGCGAGGGGACGCCTATGGGTCGGTCCCAAAACAAAAGACATGGTGAGGGGACGCCTATGGGTCGGTCCCAAAATTATAAGTTTCGATAAAAGCACATGCGACTAAATAGGGCCAGTCCTGTACCAACCATTACTTAGTCATAATCCCTGCAATAATGATACATGAAACATAAATAAATGAAACTCATCTGTCAAAACTTATCAGAAAAAAATTTATGTGACTAATTATGAACTATTGAGGTTTAGTCCACATAGTCACAGTTCACGAGGAACGTCATGCATGAAACAATGACACATAACTAAATATGAATGACGGTTGTCCATCCATATTAGTAAAAAAATCTCGATGAAAACGTCAAGGTTAAAACCTCAAGGTGCTGAAAACATCATGGTTAAAACAACAATGCGCTGAAAACATCAATACGTAGAATAACAAACGTTGTCTTAGGAAGCTTCTGGTGACTACCCACTAGTCACAGGTCGAGTTTTAGAGCCTACAGGTCGAAGCCTTGGCTCTGATACCATAACTGTAACACCCCATTTTGATAATGGAATGTCACGTGTAATTATGGCGTGTCATCAAAGCATACAAGGATAAATGTATAAAACATTACATGACAATAGGGATAACCGGAATCAAACATCGGTTCCCAAACATAAGCCCAAAACATAATAAAGCAAAAGAAATGAATGAAAGGCTAAACAAGCATAAGTAAATGAAGGCAAAAAGGAAAAGAAGTCTCTAACAGCTTCCATCCTATGCACGTCCCCCAAATGCTCGAGTCTTTCCTAGAGTACCTGCCGTTTTGGGACATGGAAAGGAAAGTAACGGCTGAGCAAAACGCTCAGTGAACGGATATAGACATAGTATGAATGACTAAGCATAATAAAGAGTTAATATCAGCGGAAATGTATAAGTCCTGGAAAACCTGGAACATGTTCATAAAACTGGTTTTATAGTTTGAAAAGCCTTATGTTTATCTTATAAAAATTGTTTAACATATTTTTACCATTAGCCAATATAGGTCATGAAAATCTACCGTGCATGAATACTTGGAGGGGTGACCTCATCATGCAAATTAGAGGGGCTGCCTCTAATTTAATATACTGGTTTTGGGTAGGAGGGATCAGCTCCTTGTGAAGGATGCAAGGCACACACCACATTCACCATGAAATCCTGACTGAAAGCATGTAACTAGGATGCACCCATACGCCCCACATGATAAATATAATATAAATGGCCAAAAGCTGAAGGGACGCCACGAGCAATCACTCCGCCGTGGTGAAGTCATAACATCAGTGCCTCTAATGTTATGGTTATGGTACCTCCATAACTAGGTGAAACTGGTCATGCATGTATATGGCTTTAGGTATTCTAATTAAACATAAGCAATTCAAAAACATATAAAACAAATACTGGGAAAATAGTTGGCTGCACACGGGGAATCCTAATAAGGAAAGAATGTCCATACTGAAAGGACGGGAATCCGTACCTTATGTCCAGTGAACGAAGAAGACGAACTGAGAGGAATCCTACTTCCGTATCACTAATGCTACATGAATACATACGTGAATAAGTATCTGACTACTAAATACGTAACTGGTTTATATCATGTCTTAGCTTATTTTATATGTTCATATCATGTTTTACTGTTTAAAGTCTTTAACTGTGTTTATCTTATATTCTGATTAAGTATTTCTGGTATTTCATGTATTATTATACTTACTGTGTAATAATAGGTAACTTTCCAAAAGTAGCAGGTTTCCTAAAATAGAAAGTTTCCAAAAATAGAAAGTTTCCAAAAATAGAAAGTTAACAAAAATAGAAAGTTTCCAAAAATAGAAAGTTTCCAAAATAGAAAGTTTCCAAAAATAGAAAGTTTCCAAAAATATAATTACTGCTTAAAATAGATAAGTTTCTAAAAATAGAAAGTTTCCATAAATAGGTTAGCTGCCTTATTTAAATAAGTTTCCATAAATAGATTAGCTGCTTGAAATAAATAAGTTTCTAAAAATAGAAAGTTTCCATAAATAGATTAGCTGCCTTATTTAAATAAGTTTCTAAAAATAGAACGTTTCCATAATTAGATATAAGCTGGTTAAATAAGCTAAGTATATAAGCCTAAGTGTTTTCATGATTATTTTCTAAGTCATATGATATAATGTATAGTTTATTAATTATTTCATGTAATTAAAATAAACTATAGGTTAAAATATTTAATTAAAGTATATCACGTTTTTAATTAAATAAAGTTAAATACTTAGGTTAAAACATGTATTATTATTTATTAATAATATAACCTAAGTCATGTTAATTAATTAATTATAACCATGGTTTTTAAATAATTAATTAATTATAAGTCTAGAAAATATTAAATACTTAGGTTAATAATTCCATGATTCTAATAATTAAATTATAACCTAAGTCTTGTTTATTAAATTAATCATGTCATATTTATTAATTTAATTTTAACATATGATTATAAAAAAAATAATCTTAAAATAAACCGTGAACCGGATCTTGACTAGAAACCATGAACCGGACCCGTAATCAACACCATACCCCGAACCAAGGTCGGGATATCCCTTGTTTGCTGCTGCCGTGGGACCCACACCACCAAACCGAGACCTTGAGGTCTCGGTGGTGGTCCATGTGCCAAGCCGAGACCCCTTAGGGGTTCGGTTTAGGTGTCGGCTAGACAAACACCCCTAAAAACCCTTGTTTGATCTACCCCATAATCATAAACATGTTAGATCTATGTTTTTAATTAGGTTTTTAAAAACATCATGTTCTTATTTAATTTATAAATCTAAAACAAAAGAAAAAGGTATATCGAATACGTAGATCGATCAAGGATGAACAAACACGAACACTTGCACCAAAAACCAAGATCAAAATCAAACAAACACCCCTCCATGGTGTTTTATGGGTGGCGGCCGAAAGAGGAACAAAGGAAGAAGGGAGAAAACTTTTAGGGTTTTTGTAAAATCCTTTGTAAAGTGAAAATGAGTAGTGATCTTTCCTAATTCCTTGTTTTAGTAAAAAATGATGGGCTAAGCCCATCTTCCCTCCCTAATTTCGTGACATATGGGCCCACATGGGGTAACCCGATCATTTTTCGTGTCTAATTAATAAGTGTGTTCTCGTGTTCGTGTTTTACGTGTTTGTTCGTGTTTATTTGTGTTCGCGTTTTGTGTGTTCTCGTTAAATAATTACCGTGACCTAATATATTTATTTACGCTCGTAATAAATATATATATGTAATTAATAATAGTTCGTGATTTAATTACGTTCATGATTTCATGATCGCATGTTCGTGATTAATTATTGCGTTTTCGTGCGTAGTAAATACTTATCGTGTACTAACACGTACGTAATACGTAAAATCCTAACACGTAATCGTAATCATGCTATAATAGGAAAGTTTTAATCTAGTACGTACGATCTTAAGGGTACTATTCATGATAAAAGCATGCGGGTTTTACAGTGGAGGACAAGAGTTGCATCAATCAAGGATTTTTCAAGTTTCTGTTTTTATACTCTTGCTTCTAACTTTGTTGATTCTTAGCAGGCTTTGTTGTGGAAGCTTGTGCTTGTTCTTGCTAGCACATAAGCTCAAATTCCGTGGGTGTGGATGTACATCCATGAGGTACACACCCTTAATCCCAAAATCTGAAAATATTTTGGATATTTGTGATATTTGAGTGTTGCCTATGTTCTTGTGTGTTTTGTGGTTTGATCTTGCTTGAATCTGTTGTTCTAATCTGTTATTGTGTTAATTGGTGCTTGGGTGGTCTTAAATCTCACTTTTTCTTGTTTAAATTTGGATTTGAAAAGATAAAGGGGTGTTTGGGTCTACCTGTTTGTGATTGAATCTTGGTATTGTGTTGTTAGAAGTTAGTATTTGTGCTTGGTATCTGTTATACACTTGTTTGAGAGTGTTTTGCTGCAAGTTCTTGGAACCAAACCTTAAAATCAAACAATCTGCTATATCTTGTTGAGTTTGACTACTTTTGACCTAAGAATTTGGGAAAACCTAGAGTTTATGCATGCTTAGGACTAAAAGCTGTTAAAACATCATTATTGTAACCTGTTTGTGAGATCTGAGGTGTTGAATCTGGCTTGTGTGTCAAATACATCAGCAAAGTGAAAAATTGCATGTTCTTGTGTTCATCAGTAACTTAAGGTGTTTGAATCTTGCTTAATTCTTTGAACCATTGCATAAAACCTGTTTAGACTTGCTTATTTGAGTTTAATATAGCTTGTGTATGTTGGGAATAAATCTATGCTTATTTGTTTCCCCTGCTAGTTGATTATTCATACCCCTGCTAGAGTAAGTTCCCCCTGCTAAATAACAAAGGCAGGGGAATTGGTTCCCCTGCTGAAGTCAAAGGCCCTGCCGTCAAAGATAAACATGGAATAGATTTTTACGCGTTTCAGTTATTATTCCTTAATACTTTCCATAGTTTGTTAGTAGTGATCTTGTACGTGAGTTCTTGTGCCTATAAAAGGACTCACTAGGTTAGCATGCAAAGTGTGTCTTTCTCATTTCGTTTTTCATTATTATTACTTTAAGGTTTTATAAACCCTAATACCACTTTGGGTATTCGTATATCTTTGATATATTAAAGTTCAACGTTTGAATCTCATTTGTTCTTGTGCTAAACATTACATTCTGCATCTTGTTTAGTTACTTTGCTTTGCAAAGTTTCTCCAGTGTTAGATTGAATTCTTTCTCTCTATCACAACCCTTAAACAAGCTATTAAGGTTTAAGATCTGACTTTAGGATCAACAAGTGGTATCAGAGCTTGTTGAGAAACTTTGTCTAAATCAAGAACAAAATCCTCATAGCAAACATGTCTTCAGATTCATCCACAAACAGCAACAACCATAATAACCTCAAGTTACCCATGTTGGATCCTGAAAACTTTGAATTATGGGAATTCAGAATCCAACAATACCTGAAAATGGAACACTATGTTCTCTGGGAGATCATAGAGTTTGGTGATCAATTCAACAAAATGGTGGCAGTTGAAGAGAGCAAGGATGAAGGTGAAAGTTCCAAAAGTAAGGAGAAGAAGAAATCTGCTGCTTTGTGTGACAAGGAAATACTGGCTAGAAGGCATGATGTCAGGGCTCACAGCTCATTGCTGTTGGCCCTACCAGATAGACATCAACTCAGATTCAGGAAATACAAAACAGCCAAGGAATTATGGGAAGCCATAGGCAAAACCTTTGGAGGAAATGAAGCCACAAAGAAGAAGAAGAAAAATCAAATGCTGAATGATTTTGCTTCTTTCAAAGCAATTGGTGATGAATCAATTGGAGCTATTTACAGTAGGCTTCAAGACATGGTGGCCCACTTGGAATTCTTTGATATTGAGGTATCAAAAGAGCAGGTAAACACCAGGTTTCTTAACAGTCTTCAGAAAGAATGGTTTGTCTATAAGGCAATCTGGCAAAATAAGGATGATTTGGATGAAAAAGACATTGATGATATATATAATAACCTAAAGGTTTTTGAACCTATTGTCAATGAAATGAAGTCAAAAGGAACAATCCCCACCAACTCAAGTGGAGTCACTGATTCCCCTGCTAACATGGCATTCATATCACAAAGCAGTGGATTCTCCAAGAACAGTGGAATAGAAGTAGCCCCTGCTACTTATTCCCCTGCTTCCAGGTCTGGACCTTCCTATGATGAAGAAAGACCAGCTACATTTAGCCTTGATACTGCGTGTGCCTTTATAGCATCTCAAGGGCCACAAGGATCTACAGTGTTACATGAAGATCTAAGTCAAATCAGTAAGCAAGCGCTAGAAGAATTGGATATCAAGTGAAATATGGCTTTGCTCAGCATGAGAGCCAACAGGTTCCACAAGAAGTATGGGAAGAAGATCACAATTAATCCCTCTGATGTGGCTGGGTTTGATAAAGCAAAAGTTGAATGCTACAATTGTGGCAAGAAGGGTCATTTTGCCAGGGAATGCAGAGGACCTAAGTCTGGAAGTAGCTATAGAAAGGAAACAAGAGATGATGATTCTGGTGCTAAAGCCATGGTAGCAATGCAAGGGATAGATGGAGTAAATGGATGGGACTGGAGTGCGATGACAGAAGGTGTGGAAAGAAATCAAGCTTTGATTGCTGAAGAAAAGAAAGAAGACTTTGCTCTTATGGCCATGTCAAGTTCCAGCTCTGACAATGAGGTATATGATGACTCATACTGTACTAAAGCTTGTAGGAAAAATACTGAATCTTTAAATGATCAAATCCGAAAGGTAAAAGCTGACTATATTAATAGTGATAATGATCTTGATAATTATAAACGTGCTTTAGAACAGTTAGAGTCCACCATAAGAGAGTATAAGCAAAGAGAAAGTGATTATAGGGATCATATTGTGATTCTAGAAAGAGATGTCAAGGAGAACCACCAATCTATAAAAGAATTGACTGCTGAACTTGAAATTTTCAAAGCTAACCAAAAGATAGATGAGGAAACTATTGAAAAATTTGGAAAAGCTTCAAAAGATTTAACAAAAGCAGTTGAAGCTGGTCAATCTCCTAGGGACAAAACAAGGTTTGGGATTAAAAATAAACAGGCCACCATACCACCACCCCCTGCTAATATCCATGCTGCTTTTCCTAGAAAAGACCTGTCCTGGACTGGTCTCCCTTGTTTTGAAAAACAGGATGACATTGAGTTTGACTTGAGTGCTTATATACCTAAGAATGTTGATATAGAAGAGCCTCTAGTAAAAACTAGTGTTATTAGGGATGCTGAAAATGAACAAGTTGGTTTAAAACAAATTGATAACCCTGTTAGATTTTCAAGAGAAGAAATTTTTTCTATTTCTAAGAGTAGCTCTTCCAAATCTAAGACCAGGTCACAGTCTCCTAAATCCACTATTAAGTATGCTGGTATGTACAGGAATATTAGAGGAAATCAAAGAAATTGGAATGACCAAAAATCTCATCAATTAGGAGAAGACTTTGTGGTTAATACCAAGCCCTGCTTCACATGTGGCAGCTTTGAACACACTTATCAAAAGTGTGAGGCACCAATGGGGATGGTGGCTGCAAATCCCTTAAAGGATATGCAACCTAAAACCATTCTTCTAAATGCAGGGGCAAAATCCTTTTCCCCTGCCAAGTACGTTGCCCCTGCCTTGAGAAATAGGGTGACTGATAAATATGTTGTTCCTGCACTTAGGAAGGAGAATGATGTTCACCCAAAGCCCAGCACTTCTGAGACCACCCCAACACCTCATACTGCATATAAATCTGGCTCTAGACCTTACCAACACATGAATAGAGGCCAAAACAAAAGGTGGGTTCCCTCTGCTAAGCATAGGGATTCCCCTGCTAAAACTGGGGTATCCCCTGCTAGAAAATTTGTACATTCTAGGAGCATGGGAAGGTGGGGAAAAGCTGTGAAAGCCTCAGCTCGTTGGGTTTGGGCACCCAAAAGGGGTACTCAATCTAATGGTGTATCTCTAGTTTTTGATAAGCTATCCTACATTGATACACGAGGTAGATCCAAGTCTGTAATGGCTTGGGTCCCCAAGAAAAACTAATTTGTTTTTCCTTTTGTAGGTGACAAAGAAGACAAGGGATGATAGAGCATATTGGGATAGTGGATGCTCAAGAAGTATGACTGGACAAAAAGCATACTTGTCTAACTTTGTGCCCCTGCATGACAATGATGGTGTTTCTTTTGGAGATGGGCATGGAACTATAACAGGAAAAGGAACTATTGTCACAAATGGAATGACTTTTGACAATGTGTACTTGGTCAAAGAACTCAAGTATAATCTCTTCAGTGTGTCACAGATGACTGACAACAAGAATTTTGTCTTGTTTACTGACACTGAATGCTTGGTATTAGGAAAGGAGTTTGTCTTGCCAAAAGACGCTCCAATTGTTCTCAGAACACCAAGACAGAAGAACATGTACACAATTGATCTCAAGGACATATCTCTCCAAGACAATGAAACATGTTTCATTGCCAAAGCTTCAGCAGATGAATGTAAGAAATGGCATAGAAGACTTGGTCATCTTAATTTCAAGAACATGAACAAACTAGTAAAGCATAATCTGGTTCATGGTCTTCTTTCCAAGTCTTTTGCCACTGAACATACTTGTGCAGCATGTCTAAAAGGGAAGCAACACAGAGCATCTTGCAAGTCAAAAACAAGTATGTCCACCACCAAGCCATTGGAACTACTGCATATGGATCTTTTTGGTCCTACTTCTGTGGCAAGTATAATGAAGAAATGGTACTGCTTAGTGATTACTGATGATTTTTCAAGGTTTACATGGACATTCTTTCTATTTGAAAAGAGTGACACTGCTGATGTACTCATTGGGTTCATCAATCAAATTGAACTGTCAAAAAGCATGAAGGTAGTTACCATGAGATCAGACAATGGTGGTGAGTTCAGAAATCAGAAACTGGATTCTTTTTGCATAAACAAAGGCATCAAGAGGCAGTTCAGCATTGCTAGAACACCTCAACAGAATGGAGTGGCAGAAAGAAGGAATAGGACACTCATTGAAGCTGCAAGAACTATGCTGTCTGATTCCAAACTTCCAGTTATCTTTTGGGCTGAAGCTGTATCCACTGCTTGTTATGTACAGAACAGGGCCTTGGTTGTCAAGGCACACAACAAGACCCCTTATCAGCTGTTTAATGGAAGACCTCCCTTAATTGACTTTTTCAGACCTTTTGGGTGTCATGTTATCATCTTGAACACCATTGACAATCTAGGTAAGTTCAGTGAAAAGGGTGATGATGGATACTTTGTGGGTTATTCATTAAACAGCAAGGGATATAGGGTCTTCAACAAGAAGACAAGCAAAATCACAGAAAATCTTCATGTGAACTTTCTAGAAGACAAACCTGAAGATGTTCAAACAGGTCCTGACTGGTTCTTTGATATAGATGTACTTTCCAAGTCCATGAATTATGTACCTGTTGTCTTGCAGAACACTAACATTTCAGGTACTCAAGAAACAATTGGTGCAGAGAAGTCACCTCTGAAGTACATGAATGTACCCTCATTGTTTCCTAGTGAAGCTGATAAACAAGAAGATAATTCTGCTTCAGGAAGAGAACAGCCAATCTCATCCCCTGCTATGGCTGAAGGCAGTGGAATGGCTGAAAGCAGTGGAATCCAGGATTCCCCTGCCAGAGGAATTGATTCCTCTTTCACAAAGGATCATGATGCTAATGAGACTACTGATGCAGAAAGAGAATCCCCACTCATCTCATCAGCTACACCCATAAATGATGGTCCTATCATAACCAGCAGTGGAAGCAGAATCATCAGGAGTGGAGGCCCTAGTTATTCAGAGCTTCATTCTGCTCACCAGCACCCATCTTTAGGTCATGCTGTCTCATTTGGAAGTTCCTTTGAGGACTTCTTTCCTAATCAAAATATCCCCATCAATTCTGATTTGGAAGAAGATGAAACAGAAGTCATCATGCAGCCTACCTATAGAATCAATAAGGATCATCCTATCTCTCAGATCATTGGCAATCCTGAAGCCCCCAGACATACAAGGTATACAGCAAAGGAGCACAGCTTCATTGCTAATATAACCATGAAGTTAAATCATGACAACATGCAATGTTGTCTGTTTACTGCATTTTTGTCACAAGAAGAGCCAAAGAAGATTTTTTAGGCTTTAAATGACCCAAGCTGGGTTGAAGCCATGCAAGAGGAGCTCTTACAATTCGACATACAAGAGGTTTGGATTCTGGTTGATTGTCCCAAATGGGCAAGGCCTATTGGGACCAAGTGGGTACTCAGTAACAAAAAGGATGAAAGGGGAATAGTTGTCAGGAACAAAGCAAGGTTAGTAGCACAAGGGTATACTCAGGAAGAAGGGATTGATTATGAAGAAGTGTTTGCTCCAGTAGCCAGGATTGAAGCTATTAGATTATTTCTTGCTTATGCCTCATTCATGGACTTCACTGTTTTCCAGATGGATGTGAAAAGTGCCTTCTTATATGGAACCATTGATGAAGAAGTCTATGTCATGCAGCCACCAGGGTTTGAAGATCCAGAACATCCTGACAAAGTATACAAGGTGAAAAAGGCCATGTATAGCCTTCACCAAGCTCCCAGAGCCTGGTATGGTACTCTTTCCAAATATCTCCTAGACAATGGATTCAGCAGGGGGAAGATTGATCAGACCCTGTTTACCAAGAAACAAAAGGGTGACCTTCTGCTAGTACAAGTCTATGTGGATGACATCATTTTTGGATCAACTAACTCCATGCTTAGCAAAGAGTTTGCCAAATTGATGCAGGATAAATTCCAAATGAGTGCCATGGGAGAACTAAACTTATTTTTGGGGTTACAAGTTCAGCAGCGAAAAGATGGGATATTTATCTCACAAGACAAATATGTGGCTGAGATTGTAAAGAAGTTTGGCATGTCTGATGGGAAGAAGGTGTCCACTCCCATGGACAAGGATCATCCATGGGGCAAGGATGGTCCTGGAAAGCCTATAGATGTCAGGAATTACAGGTCTATGATTGGGTCTCTTATGTATCTCACTGCTTCAAGACCTGACATCATGTTTGCAGTCTGCTTATGTGCAAGATACCAGGTGTCACCAACAGAGTGTCACTTATTTGCTGTGAAAAGGATTTTTAGGTATCTAAAATGTCATCCTACCTTAGGACTCTGGTATCCAAAGGAGTCACCATTTGAGCTGATAGCTTATTCAGATAGTGATTATGCTGGTGACAACAATGATAGGAAGTCTACAACAGGGGGATGCCAATTTTTGGGGAGCAGGCTTATATCTTGGCAATGTAAGAAGCAGACTATCATGGCAACATCCACAACTGAAGCTGAGTATGTAGCAGCTGCTGCATGTTGTGGTCAAGTTCTTTGGGTGCAAAATCAATTGCTTGATTATGGGTATAACTTTCTTAAAACCAAGATATTCATTGACAACAACAGCACTATTTGCATCATAAAGAACCCTGTTTTTCATAGCAAAACCAAACACATTGAAATTAGACATCACTTTATCAGAGATTGTTTTGAAAAAGGACTGATTGTCCCTAAGAAAATTGATACAGAACTAAATGTTTCTGATCTTTTAACAAAAGCTTTTGATGTAGGGAGGTTTCAGTATCTGGTTGCAGGTATTGGAATGGTTACTCCTTAAAAATCTGATGTCTATTTTGTCATGTATAATCAGGGTTACTTCACTGCTGTTGTTGTATAATTGTTAGTCAATTTTACCATTTCTTTCATTCCATTGCTTTTTAACACTGATTCCCCTGCCTGGGGTTCATTCCCCTGCCAAGAGGATTTTTCTCTTAAGCTGGGTGTGTTCTTTTTACAAAAGTGGTTTTATGTGGTTTTAGACTAACAATGCAGAGGTTCATATTGTGCATACTATTCTTGTTGGTGAATCAGGTATATACTCTATGTTTCAGGGGAGGTTAGGTCACACCTTTAGGACTCAGGGTATCCTTAGGATGCTCATATATGATCTCTTAGATCATATCCACTGGTGAGTGAGGGTTCAGGTTAATGATGACTTGCTGCAAAGCTTGTCAGAACTCTGAAACCTTGAGGCACTGTAGTGTGTACTTACATTTCTTTATTATAAACGGCTTGCTGTTCAAATACAGACCTGTGGCACACACTGCCAAGACTAACTGACCATAAGTAAGGGACAAGGTTGGGATGGTGACTGGGGTATGCATGATTTCTTGGGATTACCTGGTGTAGGGGGACTTATGTATTAACTTTTTGTATTGGGACCATTGTTGAATAGAGGACTCTTGAGATTCTATGTATCTATCTTGTGTGTACAAGTGTGTGCATTAGAGCAGAGCTAGTTAGCATTAGTCCTTCCATGACTAGTTTAATACCCCTAGGAAAGTTTCCCCTGCTTTTATCTTTTATTCCCCTGCTTTCACAACATTCCCCTGTTTGACCGTTGACCGACAATACCGTTACCCTGTTCATAGCCGTTGGGCCTGCTTGCTTAAATTTTGGTTAGGGAATATTTTATTATTTTTAAAAGATATTTAAGGCGCTTTCTTAGCTGATTGGTAATCTTTGGCTTCTATTTCAAATATATTAATTTTTTATCAAGATTTATCCTTGATATTTTTGCAATTTGAAAATTTTTGGTCCAATCACAGCCCTTCAATTTGTCTATATAAACTTAATTCCCTTTACCAGCAGGTCCATACATCTCTCTCGACCTAATCCCACTTACCTCCCATCTCTATAAACCTCTAAACTATTTTCCAAATTCATCATGACCCTTAAAATTGCTCCTAATCATAACCAAATTGCTTTGCTTCATGATGAACCAGCCGAGTTTGCTGAGGCTGTGGCCTTTCTAAAGTCTTCGTACTTCAGAGTGGCCCTTCTCATCAATCCTCGCATTTATACCTCACACATTCAACAGTTCTGGTCTAAAGCCATGACCAAAACAGTGAATGGAGAGGTCATAATTCAAAGCACAGTTGATGGTCATTCCAAGGTAATCACACTTGCCTCCATCAGGGAGAATCTTCTTCTTGATGATAAGGATGGAATAACCAACTTTTCTGAGGCTGAAATTTTTGAAGGTCTTGTTAAATTGGGGTACAAACTTTCTGAAAATCAAAAATGTAAGTTTGCTAAAGGCCAGTTTGCCCCTCATTGGAAATATTTGATTCATACTATTATGCAATGTTTGTCACCCAAAACCACTGCTTTTAATGAGGTTGGTAGTGAGATAGCTTCTGCCCTGATCTGCTTTGCAACAGGAAAGAAGTATTGTTTTTCTCAAATGATTTATAAAGGCATGGTTAAAAATGTTTCAAGCACCTCAAAGTTTTGTATGGATCCAAGGTTTATAGAAATTTTGCTGAATATGAGTGATCATGGTCCCATTACACACAGAAACTATTTTTCAGCAACCCAGCACACCACCAAACTCTTCACCACATTACTTGCACCATCACCTTTGTTTTCTGGTAGAAACATTCCATTCACTTCAATTATGATAGACCAAATCAGACGGGAAGAAGCCAAAAATCAAACAGCCATAAATCCACCTGCTGATTCCCCCTGCCAAGAACCTACCACCTGCTGATCCACAACAAGAAAGGCGTTCAAAATCCAGGTTTGCCAGGTCTCCCTTGCCTGGTGAATCTTCACAAGCAGCTGAGAGGAGAGTCTCCAAGAGTTTGGAGCAACCTGGGGGTTTGGCTGCCACTATTGTCTCATCCTCAAGGGGTGAGCAGGACAGTGACACCATCAATAAGTCCTCTCCCCCACTCCATGATATCCAACAAGGGGAGAAATTCTCTTCTAGGATTGAGAGCAGTATGAAACCTTTGACAAATCTGGAATTGACGAAAATGTGCATGAGTCTGAAAAGGCAGAATGCACAACTAGTACAAGATGTCAAAAAGCAAGGTCTGGTTATTTCTCAACTGGAAACCAGACTTGCTACTCTTGAGGGGAGGAGAAAGCCCAGGCTGATTCTCTCCACAGATGAGGATGCTTCCAAAGGGGAGGAAATTCCACACACAGAAGGATCAACTGAGTATTATTCATATCCTGGTGGGGAGCATGGAAAGACAACAAGTGCTAAGAAAGAGATGGAGAGAGAAAGTGCTGATAAGGGAAGTGACAAGGGGAGTGCAACCAAAGATATTGCTCAAACATTGCTCACCATGGGCAATCAAGAAGAAGCCCCTGCTTCAAAAGTTTCCCCTGCCATTACTAATCCCACTGCTGTAAGTTTATCCCCTGCTAAGCACATTACTCAAACATTTGTTAGGAAGAACAGAAAGCAACTAGCTCAGAAGGGGATAACAATCAAAGAACCTGCATCTAAAGTAAAACCAGCACCAGCAGTGGATCCAAAAGACAAAGGAAAAGGAATCATGGTGCAACAGCCCAAGAGAAAATACAAGCATCTGACTCCTGAACAGCAAAAGGCCCAAGAAGCACATGATGCACAAGTAGCTCTCAGGCTACAACAAGAGGAAATAGATATGCAGGATCAAAGAATGGAGAAGATGAGGTCCAAAGATATGCTAAAGCAGGTTGAGATTATACATAGAGAACTAGATGACAGGGTACCTCATGTTGGAGAGTTTCTTGATCAATGGGAGAAGGAGTTGAAAAATGCTCCTTTGGAAGACAGGTATGAGTTGACTTGCCTTGTTTACAAATATCAAACTGAATATCTGGAAAGAAGGGCAATGCAAATTCAGAGTGAGAAGTATCGAATTTTAGAGAAAGGGCAACTTGATCACTACAAAGTTCTGCTTAAAAGGCATAGAAAGTGGAAGGATGGTGACTTCAGAGATATGAGCTTTGAAGCCATAAAAAGAGCAGTCAGACCAGTTCTAAAGTTGTATGATGTGGAGGATTGGATGACTATCAACACTCCTGAGGAAGCTGAGTATCTTAGGAAACAAAGTGAAGTGCTACAGAAAGCTAGAGAAACAAAGAAAAGAAAAGCTGGAGAGACTACACAAGCAGGTGCATCATCCCAAGCAGGGGCATTGCATCAAGCAGGTGGAAGTTTTCCAGAAGTACTTGAGAAGTCTGTACTTAATGTACAAAGAGCAGCAAAGAGACTCAAGAGAATGGAGCAAGTTGGCATAATTACTAAAGAGTCTCAAGGGCCATCAAATGATGAAATTGATAAACAGCTGATTTTGCAGGAAAATGATGAAATCTCACCTAGTGAACTTGGAAAGAAGTTTGCTATTATAGAGTATGCTGTTTATGAACACAAAGGGAGGACTTGGTGGAAGCTTACAAGGGCTGACAATACAGCACAGACATTTCTAAGCCTAGATGTCATGTTTCAAATTTTGGATAGTGAAGACTTAGAAGATCTGTGGAAAATATTGAAGAAAACATTTGCTGCAAAACCTCCTACCATGGATGGTGTGGAGAAGGATTGGGTAATCTGGGAGTGCATGCATAGAATGTATGAACATGAATTATTTGATCCTCTATTTGATGCAGTGAATAAAGGAGATTTGGTGTATTGGAAGCTATTTACAAATTCTGGGGTCTATGAGGTAGTAATGGAAGGTGTGAGTGTTTATTTACTCAATCATAGGTATTATCCCTTCTCTCAGGAGACCTTGAAGAAGTTAGCACAGGCTAAGTTAATTGTTGATGCCAAAAAGCCTGTTGCTTATGATCTGGTAAGAATGGTTCATAGTCAGATTTGGCCAGAGAGTTTGTAAGCATCCTCATCAACTAGCATTTATTCAGAAACTTGTCTTTAGGGGAAAGCACAAGTTTAGGGGAGGATTGTTGGGAATAAATCTATGCTTATTTGTTTCCCCTGCTAGTTGATTATTCATACCCCTGCTAGAGTAAGTTCCCCCTGCTAAATAACAAAGGCAGGGGAATTGGTTCCCCTGCTGAAGTCAAAGGCCCTGCCGTCAAAGATAAACATGGAATAGATTTTTACGCGTTTCAGTTATTATTCCTTAATACTTTCCATAGTTTGTTAGTAGTGATCTTGTACGTGAGTTCTTGTGCCTATAAAAGGACTCACTAGGTTAGCATGCAAAGTGTGTCTTTCTCATTTCGTTTTTCATTATTATTACTTTAAGGTTTTATAAACCCTAATACCACTTTGGGTATTCGTATATCTTTGATATATTAAAGTTCAACGTTTGAATCTCATTTGTTCTTGTGCTAAACATTACATTCCGCATCTTGTTTAGTTACTTTGCTTTGCAAAGTTTCTCCAGTGTTAGGTTGAATTCTTTCTCTCTATCACAACCCTTAAACAAGCTATTAAGGTTTAAGATCTGACTTTGGGATCAACAGTGTATGCATTTGGTTGAATTTAGCTGGCTGAATTGTGCTAAAATTGCTTATTGAACCTGTTCTGCTTATTTGTTCATGTCTGTGCAACATCTGATGCTTTATTGATTAATCTGTGCAAATTGGGTGTTTGTGATTGTGAATTTTTGATTGTTATTGACTCCTTATGATCCAAAGATCATTTGGGTGCCTTTGTGTAATCTAAATCCAAAAAAAGTTCACTAAAGACAAAAAAAGTCTAATAGTCAAGCAGTGGGAAAAGTTTCCACTGCTCAACACCCAAATCTAGCCCCCGCTAGTGTAAACTTGTACTCAGCTTATCAATAAGCTATTTTAGCTTATCCAGACTTGCAACAACTTATTTTTTGTGATAGGTCTTCATTATTTGACCCATTTGAGTATACTGTAGCTTATTGGACTTTGACTTTGACTTTTTGCTAGAAAACCAACTTATTTGACTTTTACATAAGTGCTTATTTGCTTTTTCCAGCTTATTGAGTCAGCTTATTTGAAAACTCTTTGTTGATTTTGCTTAATTAAGTCATTTAAAAGCTTTAGGAACTTGAATCAGCACTTGGGGTGGCCTAGAACTCAAAAACGACTATTTTGTCGTTTTCTGTAGATTGCTTATTGCATTTTCAGGCTTATTCCTTGGGCTTATTTCAATTTTCTTTTTGCAGAAGTCTTATTTAGGACAAAAGAAGCTTGTGTGTTTAATTTCAGCTTATGGCATTGGCTTATAGCTTAATGGGCCAAAAAGCCCATTAAGAATAAGTTGTTTGCTATAAGCTAGCTTATTTCACACTTTCAGCTTTTGGGCCTTTGGAAAAAGTTGTTTAAAATCAAATTTTGAGTCAACTAGTGCTTTTTGGGCTTATTTTGAACACTTTTTATTATTGGGCCCAAATTTGGGCCAATAGTGGACTGTTTTGGGTTTAGCCCATTTTCTAGGCCCATTAAGGGTATTTAGGTAATTTCAATTTCATTTTTGTGTTATTTAGGTTAAATTAAGCTAGTTTGCAACTTTTTAGAATTTTTTATGATTTTTGGATTTTTAATAATATTTTAATATAATTTATTGTTAAAAATTAAAAGTCTGATTTTCTAAGTTTTTATATTTTTCCTAGGTTCTAAACACTTAATTAGGAATTTTGCAACTTTACAAATATTTTTAGAGTCTTTTAATTATTTTCTAGAATTAACTTTAGTTTTAATTGATTTTAGTAGTTTTTAATTGTTTAAAAATAGTTTTTAGTGATTTTAAAATTTTGAAAAATACGTTTTAGCTTAATTAGGGTATTTTTGAGGTTTACAAATTTTAAAATCTTGTTGGGGACTTTTTAATAATTAATTTTGATTTTTAGGGCTTTAATTAGCATTAAAAAGTCATTATCTAATTATTTAAAAGCTTTTGGCAAGTTTGGATTTTTTGTAAACTCTTAGAATATTATTGTGGGTTTTTGGTAATTTTTAGGAATTTTTAGGGTAAAATTTTAATTTTAGTGCTATTTTACGGTTTTACGTGTACACCTTTTTCGTCTTAGCTTAATCCGTCTTCGTAACCGTCATTCTCTTCTAATCTCATTTCTACTTTTCTTTCTCACAAGTATAATCACAAATTAATCCAAGTCATTACACACATAACACACTAGCCTCCTTGAGAACGAACTCATCAAAGGGTCATTAATACACGGTTTTCCTAAATCGTCGTATTCATCACTTACCCAATTTGCACTCTTTTCCTAAAGAGTAGTAAAACCACTACATCACTCCTAATGACTACCACTAAACTGAATGTTTCAACACTATGGCATACTAGGCTAGGCCATGTTGTCTAAGGATGGGTTAATCCCAGGTTTTGACATGGACACTGAAAAGTGTCAGACTTGCATACTGAACAAAATTACTAAGAAACCATTTCAGGATGTAAAACGTGAAACTAAAATCTTGGAGCTAATCCATAGTGACCTATGTGATTTGCATGCTACTCCCTGATTAGGGAATAAGAAATACTTGGTAACATTTATTGATGATGCTTCAAGGTTTTGTTATGTTTACTTGTTGCATACTAAGGATGAAGCATTAGATAAATTAAAGTATTTAGGACTGAAGATGAATTACAAAAAGGAGTCCAAATCAAAAGATTTAGGACTGATAGGGGAGGTGAGTACATGGACACTTTGTACTTTCAGTCTGTTGGAATAATCCATGAAACGATTGCCCCTATACCTCACAACAAAATGGTATATCTGACAGGAAAAATAGAGTATTAAAAGAAATGTTTAATTCCATGTTGTCTTATTCAGGACTGAGTCAAGGGTTTTGGGGTGAAGCTATGCTAACAGCGTGCTATTTATTAAATAAGGTTCCTGACCAAAGGAACAAGATTACCCCTTATGAACTCTGGACTAAAAGGAAACCACACTTAAACTACCTCAAAGTTTGAGGTTGTAGGGCTGTTGTAAGACTCCTTGATCCAAAGGTGAAAACCTTAGGTGAAAGAGGCATTGAATGCATCTTTGTTGGATATGCTGATCATTCCAAGGCTTGTAGGTTCTATGTTATTGAACCTAATGATTCAGTTTCGATAAACTCAATCATTAAATCAAGGAATGCTAACTTTGATAAGACTAGGTTCTCAACAGTCCCTAGACCAAGCCTTAGGACTCCTACTAGAGCTGGGGACATTGGTGTTTCAGTTGAACCTCAAAGGGTCACTGATGAGGTTGTGGTTCAGCAACTTGAACCTAAGCTTAGAAGAAGCTTAAGTCAAAGGACTCCAAAGAATTTTGGGCCTGAATTTCAACTATACTTAGTTGAAGGTACAAGGGATGAGGTCTCTGATCAATACTCAGATTGCTTTAATGTTAAGGATGATCTCAAAATATTTAATGAAGCAATGAAGTCCCAGGATGTTGCTTTCTGGAAAGAAGCAATCAATGATGAGATGGATTTCATTACGGACAACAGCACTTAGGTGTTGGTAGATCTACCTCCAGGTTGCAATCCACTTGGGTGCAAATGGATCTTCAAAAGATAGATGAAGGTAGATGGAACTATTGAAAAGTTCAAGGCAAGGTTAGTCATTCACAATCTGATTATTCATCAGATGGATGTAAGACGGCATTCTTTAATGGTGATTTAGATGAGGAGGTTTATATGAACCAACCTTAAGGTTTCATCATGCCTGGTCATGAAGGTAAGGTGTGTAAACTGATTAAGTCCTTATATGGACTGAAGCAGACACCTAAGCAATGGCATCAAAAGTTTGATGAAGTGGTTTTGTCTAATGATTATTTACTTTAACCAAGCTGAAAAATGTGTATATAGAAAATTTGATGAATCTGGTAAAGGAGTCATCATTTGCATATATGTTGATGACATGTTAATCTTTGGTACTGACCTAGTTCAGGTTGATTTAACCAAAGAGTTTTTGTCATCAAGGTTCTCTATGAAATACATGGGGAAGCCTGATGTTATCTTTGGCATAAGGATTAAACATAAAAGTGATGGTATTGTAATTTCTCAGTCTCATTATATTGAGAAAGTCCTGAAGAAATTCAATCACTTTGATTGTACTCCAGTGAGTACACCTATGGATACAAGTGAGAAACTAATGCCTAACAATGGTCAAGTTGTCTCCCAGCTTGAGTATTCTAGGGTGATTGGTTGCTTGATGTATGCCATGACTAGTACTAGGCCTGACATTACATTTGATGTGGGTAAACTGAGTAGGTACACTAGTAATCCTAGTAATCAGCGTTGGCAAGCAATTCAGAGGTTACTGAAGTATTTGAAAGGAACAATGGATTATTGTTTGTCATATAGTGGATATCCTTCAATGTTGGAAGGTTACACTAATGCAAGTTAGATCATCAATATTGAGGATAATTCATCCACAATTGGCTGGGTATTCCTTCTTGGTGGTGGTGCAATTTCTTGGGCACCCAAGAAACAAACTTGCATTATTGGTTCACTAATGGAATCTGAGTTTGTGGCTCTAGCAGCTGTTGGTAAAGAAGCTGAATGGTTGAGAAACTTGCTTCTTGAGATTCCATTGTGGGTCAAACCTATGGCACCCATATCTATTCGTTGTGATAGTGCAGCTACATTGGCTAAGTCTTATAGCCAAATGTACAATGGTAAGTCTAGACACTTAGGTGTTAGACATAGCATGATTCGTGAGTTAATCATGAATGGGGTGATTTCAATAGAGTTTCTGAGGTCTCAACAAAACTTAGTTGATCACTTAACGAAGGGGTTGGCTAGAGACTTGATTATAAAGTCTGCTAAAGGGGTGGGTTTAAAGTCCAAACTAGTCACTGAATGCTAGGACACCCAACTCCCTCCTAAGGAAACTTGGGAGTTGAGTTCAATGTGGAAAGTTGAACATTTAGATGACTGAAGTACATGTTTTACATATCATCCCAAGGATGTGCTTGTACTTGTTGAAAGGATGATGAAGTTATAAACTTCTTAATGGTTAATTTTTTTGAAAAAGTGCTTAAGCAGGAGCATGAACTAAAGAGGAACTACCTATGTAAATGTTGAGGTTTCTCCGCCTCAAGGAGCATGGACTTTGGCTCTTACAACATTTATTAATTGGATATGGACAAAAGGCTTGTATGGTGTCAGGAACGTTTGAAGTGTTTAAAAACTTGTGTGTATTTTATCTTCAAGTATTCAAAGTAGTTGAAGGGTTCAATTCTTAGAACACCCTAATTCTCGAATATTTGAAGTGATGTACTAAGATGGAAATTCAATTCTCGGGATACTTTCATTTATGCACCAGTTTTGTTAAAGTTGATTTTCATGCAAAATGAATTGTACTAAATTGGGGAGGTTTGTTGGAAATTTAGTATAATTGTGGGATATGGTAGTACTTGTAAATGAGTTTGGAGGTACGGAGTGTACACCCATTAAGTCCATGACCACCCTGGAATACTCAATATAGTGGTTTGCTGATGATGCATGTGTCAACAGCTAGGCTTTGCCTTGTCAGCGGCTGGGCTTTGCCTTGTCAACGGCTAGGTTGTGCCTTGTCAGCGGCTAGGCTTTGCCTTGTCAGCGGCTAAGTCATCAGTGGGTGGGTTATCTTTGTAACCTCTTTGACTGTTTCATAAAGGGTTTAAGGTTGACTTAATGACCATTATTCTGGTCATGTAACCACTATGTAGTCATGTGGAAAATAATGAGATTAATTGACCGATTAATACTCATTATTCCTTTGACGATGAGTTACATTCTTAAGAATGGATCACTATAAATAGTGATCATATTTGCATGATGAAAGATACAAAAACATAAACACTTACACGCACAGAGTTCTTGATTTGTGCCTAAAACAAGAACTAACACTTGGTTTTATCCCAATGAGGTATTCGTGTTAACCCGGGCATAGGGTCGAATAATCTTCTTAGGAAAGTGATTACACGACTTCAAGTGATATCCGGTAACCATTCATTATTACGTAGTTAGGCTGTTGATTATCTTTACCCTGTTTGAACGAAGTAAACCTTAGCATTTTTTTATAAACTCTCTCTTATTGAATCATGTCACTCATATCGTTTTGTAAAACTATTATCAAGTTAGATAATAAGATCATATCAGTGTAGTTGTGATGATTTTTTATTTCTGTTTTAGTAATTAATTTTGATTTTAATTATAAAAAAAAATTTGATTCTTGTTGATAAACTTGTTTGAAGCTATTAGAGCAAAAGGTGTCGCGAAGAGGTTTTACCTATTCACTTGTGACACCTCAGCGCCACATCACACCAACTAACCAAAACAAAAAACCAACTAAACACCCCCTCACTCACAACTAGTCTCTATCCTCTTCACTTGGGTCCCACCACTCACCATTTTATTTAATTTTTTCATTTTTAACACAAACTAAAAATTCATTTCATAAAAATAAAAATTACAAATACTACAAATAAAAAAACAAATACTTAAAAAAAATACAAATACGCAGAAAAAAACATCCTAATCATCGACTGCATATTTCGCCGCGATTTTTGCCTATTTTCTTTCGATAATCGACTTGTTCGGTTCAGGAAAATTGTCGGTTCTGATCGAGAGAAACTCCATCTCTTTAAACTCCAATTCAGCATCGGCTTTAGCTTTCTCGGCATCGGCTTTAGCTTTCTCAGCTTCGGCTCTAGCTTTCCTCGAGTGGTACATGTCTCTATCGGCATGTATTTTGAGGAGTAAAGCCTCGTTTATTTCTCCCTTCGAAGTGTTCGAACCACTACCCGTGCTGCTGCCAGTTGTTCCTGATCGAGTCTTCTTGGCAGGTCTCTGTTTGCCGGCTTGTCGAGCTCGAGGATCTGGACCGAATACGGAGGTATGATCATTTTCGTCTAGACCCTCGGGTGCGTCCCATTTTGAGTAGTTTTTAAGCACCCTCCACACATGGTCAAACGTAAATTTTCTCCCCCTGTTACAAGCCGAAAATTCAAGTTTTGCAGCATGAATCACGTCATCTTCGTTTTGACCGCTTTTCTTGTTAAGACCTTTGAAGATAGCGTGAAACTTTTGAACATCGGGGTGCATCCTTGACTATTTCCCGGTCAACATATTCTTGGTACGACGATTTGGGTTACGACCATTGAAATCGTCATAAATCGTGTTCCAAAAATACTCTTCAGTTTGATCAGTCCCCCGATCTTTGCCTTCTGAAACGCCGACCCAACACTCGGTCAGTATGACCTCCTCAGCAGGTGTCCACCGTTGGGGTGTCGACTCCACCAAAACATCAGCTTCGTCATCGATGTCGTCTTCGTCTGCGGACAAATCAACCGCGATAGATTTTTTTGACACCCGTTTTCCTTTACGAACTACTACTTTTTTTTGTGGTGGTGGTTGCGGTGCTGGTATTTTGAATTGTGTTTCAAGGACTTGTTGACTTCGAGATGGATTAGGATTAAACTGCGATTGATTAAACTGAGATGGGTTAAATTGAGATTGTTGCAAAGCTAGTAGTTGATTATAGTAGATTTGTTGGGGTGACAAGTTTGGAAAGTATTGATGCGAAAATGGTGGGAGGGCTACAAATTGACTGGAGCCTTGGCCGGACTGCATCGCCGGAGAAGAGGACGACGATTGATTCGGATCCGTGCTTTGGCTAAGAAGTTGTGAGTAGGAGAGGTAATCGTTTGGGAAGTTTGACATTTTTTTGTGATTGTAGGTGTAAATTTGTGAATGTATTGTGTGTGTATATTATGAATATAGTGTGTGTATATATAGGAAAATAAATAAATTTAAAAAAAATTATAAATGTTACCGTTGTGAAACGGTATTTACATGGTGGGGCCCATACTTTTTTTTCTTTTCACTTCGTTGAAACATGGCGAATAAGGACCGACTAACCACTACCCGGTGTCACGGCGAGCACCGGCGAGGATGCCATCTAGGACCGGCGAACCTCCTCGCCGTGACACCGTTTGCTCTTAGATTTTCTTTTTACACTTTTCTAGCTACATATATTTTTTTACTAGCTTTAAGGCCCGCCCGATAGGCGACTGGCTTTGAGATTTAGTTCGAAAAAAAAATTATATTTTAATAGTTATTTGATATAGTTTTGATTGTTTCAACTATTGCCTATCATGTATATAACTTCGTTGGATGTGTGCTTAAACTATCATTTACAACACATAGTTGTAAAACATATCATATATACGAGTGTAAGATGTATATACAGTTATTATATGAACTATTAATTAAAAAATGATGTAATTAACACAAAACGATGACAATTTTGTTCTAAGTTCATTCATAAACACTTGCGGTGTGTTTTGTATATAGAGCAAAATAATTTCAAAAAGAATAATTAGAAGAATAAAGTCATACTCAACAGACCCCTAAATTGAGTTGCAAACTTGTAATCCATATACAAAAAAAGCAAGCCCTTTAAAATGAGCTGTTAATGTGCCATCATCACATATTTACATCCTATCTTTCTAGAAAAAAAAAGAAGTATGATAAGTCATCAAGAAACTACAAATTCTCGATCATGAATGTTTTTGTTGTAAAGCTCGAGCTAAACTATCTTCATCAAGGGTCATATACTGCACGGATATTCATGGGTCTGGTGAACTCCCCAGATAAACAGTAAGGATATACAACATATACAGGTTGCTGCTCCTCGATACCAACATGATGAATAGAGAATTCCTTACATTTTTCACAAAATGAACTGCAAAAAACAGAGATTAAAGGTGAAAGCACAATATAGAAAGGATATATAGTTATTTTCAAGTATAAGTGGCATATTGGCCAATTACTATTACGACTAATAGTCAAAAGTTGCATTCGGTGTACTATTAAGGCGTAAAAAATTATTAGATCATTATAAAAGAGTTAGGAAAGAATGGCTTTAAGGCAAACAACCCGACCCATTTCAATGAAAACATGACAGTATAAGTGTAGATGTACTTGAAGAGTCATGGAGTTCACAGCCTACAATACTTCAAATCTTATTTTGGTTATGAAATCATAATAGGAGATTCTCCAAAAGGTTCTTGTAACATGTTGCTGAGATGTCATTGAGTATTATAAAAGTTGTAGTCGAATCTTTTTCTTATTTTCTTATTAATGAAAATCATGTTTTTAAGTTCTTGAATCTCTCTTTAACTTTACATTCGGAAAAAAAACGATTGATGATTGTATAGTTGTTTGCTTACTATTGAAACAATATTAAAAAAGAGTGTATGAGTTTCATATTAAGTTAGTTGATATCATGGTATTTTGTTGATTGCTGCTAACACAAGAAAAATGAGAGCGGGGTTCCTATTTGACGAATGGTAGAAAACAAAAGAGAAAAAAAGAAAAGAGTGAGGTTGTATCTTGTTGTTGTTGTCGACGCAAGAATTAAAATAAGGAACGATTAACTCAAATTGGTTTATTGAAATCGTTTGTTGTTGGTAGTTTAGTTAAATCCATGTTTCTTTCGAGTTGCTTAATCGACACCAGGTCCGATTCATGCCATATTCTCTACTCGTGTTATATTGTTAAATGTTTTTTTTATTAATTCCAGTAGTTGCTTTGTTGATGTTGCTTGTTTGCACTTTGTAGTGTAGTATTGTTTGACGTGTATCTTTAAAATTGTTTGCTTAGATGTTGACATTGCTTTTGAGTCATTAGTTGTAGTTTTATTTAATAAGTAGCTTATTGAGTGTCGATGTAGGTGTTGAATATCTTAATCTGCTACTGATGGTATTTTCCTAGTGTTTCATAAGCATTTGAGTAAGTACTAAGTAGATAAAATAAGAATCTGTGCATAAGGTTAAGTTTCTTTTGTTAGAGATGCTGTCAAAAAAGTAGGGCGCTGTTGTTTTTTATTCTGCTGTGTAACATTTGGTGAAGTATTAGTAAAAGGGAAATGTATTTCACAATAGCCAAAGGACATTTTAAGCCAATAACACCACAAAGAGCAGCTCACATTCACACGGATCCTACAGAATTAATGGACCTATATATGAAAGCTTTCCATCCACTCTAATAGTCTCATTATCAAAAATCTTAACGAAATGAAACCATACCTGCAAAAATCTATGTCACTCAGAAAATAATCAAATTAGTGTCAGGCATTGACGTTGTTTGATACTGATTTTGACTTTGCGAAGTTGCTAAAACCAAAGGAATATTCTCTTTCTCCCAGCAGTACCCTTCTCTTTATTTGTAATGCCATCAACCCTATGCTTCAACACTTACAGTTTGCAGGTAGCTTGTTCCCCTATGATAACACTCGGTTTGTTAGCGGCGATCATAATCTGATACAGACGGTGTTCCTACAGTGATTCAAATTGCAGATGTGTTTTAGAAAGTATCAAAGGTGTAGGGTTTAGAAAGTATTACAGATATAATGATTAGAAAGAATCACGTATCACAAAACATTGGAAGGAAGATTGTACATTATTCATGGGTAAAAGCTTAGTAAGCTTGCCCGGACACAATGCAAGTAATCTCATCCTTGTCTAAACATGTGTCGCACGCCTAGACACCAAAAAATAGCATTTGTGCAGCCTACAGAAACATATACATGCATAAAGTATAAAGCGTTATTTTCTAGCAAAAATCATAAAATAACATAAAACAAAACAAACTTTTCTTAGCTCTCGTAAGTTCTTATTCCTCTCTCTCGCTTGTCTTTGACCCGACCATTGCTTAATTCTTTTTAAGGCCATAGATGCCTGCAATTTACATCAATAATGTGGGATTAAATAATCGAAGCACATCCTTATACTCTAAGGTACACAATCACAATGAGAGAACATGACTTCTTTGAATACACACAACCATTTTAAGAACCGCATATGCACATCCTTATACTCTAAATTTCAACCAAAGGTTAATTCGCTCGTAAAGAATCATAGGTTTAAAGAGCTCACTTTACTTGAGATTGAGCCACTGAATGGGTTTTTTCAGACCCATTCGCGGTATGGTTCTTTTAGACCAACTCAAGTTGTTCAAATACATTGTATGAGAGTGAATTATGTTAACAACTGTTAATTTATCATTAACTAAAGATCTTTAAGCTTGTTATATAATACTGAAAGATGTTGACTGATTCGGTAATCACTATTTGAAACCATATAACTCAACATATCTTATAAAACCTAAATCAAACATACAATTTTAATTAACATAAGAAACATAAATCCATTGGTCAATAAATCAGAAATTAACCGTTAAGTACAAAAATACCTGAATGATATAAATTAAAAATTTAACAAAAAAAGTAAACAAACCTATAAGCGTTAGAAGATTCTGAAACAGCCAAAGATAATTAAAAAACATGATTCTTGTACTAAACCATCAAAATTCGAACAATTTAGGGTTTCGGTGTTAGTGCTTGAAATTGAATTTAGGGGTTCTGTTTTTAGGGTTTCTGTTAATTTGTTTATGCAGATTCGTTCAGAAAAATGAATTGATTTGGGAGTTTTATTTTTGATAATCAATGAAAATAAATTCACTTTTCATTGGATCCGTGCTTTGTGTTATGTTCTGCTTTGAATGAGGTTTTTTTTAAAGGGGTTTTCTTTCATTAAATGCTTTAAAAAGAGAATGCATTACAGCCGTTGATTATTCATGATTTTACAGGTGTCATTTTTTAAGATTTTCAACCCAAGATCATACTTTTCAAAAGCTTCTTTTATATAGGTAGTAGATAGATAGATAGATTTAAATGTCCGAATCAATTTTGTCGGTCAACTAATCCTTCATAGCCGCAACGAGATTATTTTTCCTCCCGTTAGATTCGTTTATTCGTTTTAAGTTGCTGATCATTTTCCTTGAGCTACCAAGCAATGCCAGAAAGAGATTGATTGTGTCTATGTATACTGCAACACTAGTCGTGTTTCACACCAACTTCAATCATAAACAACCACAAAGCCAGAATCATAACCTAGTATATTCTAAGAATATGTGGTTCCAAAGTCCAAAACGATAAAAATGTTGCAAAAAACAGTCATGGTTAGGTACATAAAGTCATCACCAAGTGTACAATCCTATTAAAGACCCCAACACCGTATCCTACGTTCGAACATATATGTGTCATTGCAACTCAAACGCCACACATACACAACATCATTTGCATGGATGACACGTGTCCCACCACTTCTCATTACTTAAACTAACCTAATTCATGTTCCAAACCCAAAACACAAACCACATAATCAACCATGGCAAAAGTTTCACCAAAATGGCTTTTTATTCTACTAGCAATATTAGTAGTGGTGGTGGTAGGAGTTAGTGGACAAGGTAGTCGTCAAGGGCGGGACTACGACAGAGAAGAAGTCCCGCCCTATCAGCGAGGAGGGCAGGACAGAGAAGTAGGCCCACCCTATCAGCCAGGTGGAAAACAGTTTCCACCTGGTGGACCAGGATATGGACCAGGATCACGTGGTGGTTCTGGTTATGGCGGAAGAGATTTTCCGCCACAAGGACCTGGCGGACGAGATTTTCCGCCACAAGAACCATCACGCGGTCCTGGTGGGCGAGGATGGACCGATATGAGGAAGTTTATATTGTCGGATATGAAGAGGATGGTGGCAACGGATGCGGGTGGAATGAGGGTTGTGCAAGGTGTTGGTGGGAGGTTTAGTGAAAGTCCCATGCATATTGGGTTCATTACTATGGAACCAAATAGCATGTTTATACCACAATATCTTGATTCGAGTTTGGTCATTTTCATCGAACTAGGTATCATCAATATTATCTTAATTTGCTACTTTAGTCAAAGTTATTTGCATTTGTATTTCCATGCAGAATGATCACTCGAACGTAATTTTGTTTGCCAGAATTTTAGTCACTTAGTAATCTATATATTTGTTATGAAACTTGATTGTTCTTGTATATACCGACCAATATTTCAAATTACCATTTGTTAGTTTAGATCATTGAGTGGTCCCTAAATAGCAAATGTATGCAATGACCTTTGTCCAATTTAGGTTTTACGTATAATTGAACCGATAAAAATTGAGATGACTCTAAAGGTCTAATTTCTCTCTACAATACTAAAAAAAAATATGAAAATTAAAACAATGAATTCATAGTTCTAGTTTACAACATATTTACGGTTCTAGTTTATGAAAGTGAGAGTTCTAGTTTATGATAATGAGATGATCTATCATGGTATTTATAGAAGTAATATTTATTGTTGAACTTTTTATATAGGGAAAATCACAAAAATACAATTTTTTTCAAATCAACCTCACAAAATACCTAATTTTTCATCAAAAAGCCAAAATACCCATAAAAAAGTTTTTGACATTTTTTTTTGCGAAATAGAAAAAAAAATCGAAATTTCACAAAGTATTTTAAAATATTTGTGGTGTTTGGAACGTGTTTACTTAAACATGTTGCCAAACACCCCTTTAAAAGCAATAAAAGTTCAAATAAGCTAATTTAATAGCCAAAATAAGCTGAAACAAATGATAAATTCAACATTATAAAGGTTTTGAAACTGAAAAATTCAAGCTTTTTGGTCCAAACAAAACCTAAAACAACATAGGTCGTTGCGTTAAACGCGTTGCCAAACAGCCCTTTTAATATTTACAAAAAATCTAAAATTTTCGAAATCTTTAAGAAATTCCGAAAATATTTGCGAAATTTTTCGAATATTTAAAAAAAAAAATTCTACGAATTTTATGGGTATTTTGGCTTTTTGTGAAAAAATTAGGGTATTTTGTGAAACAAGTTTAGAAAATGGGCATTTTGTAAGTTTCCCTAAGTAGTACTAGTTTTTGCTCGATTTAGCACTTAAGATCTTCTGATTTTATGATTTCATTAAGCAAAAACGAGTTGAACCTGTGTAATATTCTAAGACATGGGACTTATGCACTAGGTGATCTAATTGGAATAGTTTTGCAACTTTCATGACATTCTAACGTCATATTCGCTAGTTGCGGCCGAGGAAGTTGGTTCACAAATCAATTTGTGTCACATCCATTTTTCTTTCACTAGATACAATTAGTTGTTATAGTAATGTGTGTCATTAGCTAAATATTTGTGAGGGATGAATCAAGAAAGTGTGTTATATATATGTAGGTGAGGCTAGAATTGGGTCGATATATAATGACGACCTTGTGGAACAAGATCTGAAATCCGGTGATTTGTACCGAATCCAAGCTGGTTCAGCATTTTATCTTGTGAACAGAGCCCAGGGTCAGAGGTTGCATATCATTACTAGCATCGATACTGCCGAAAGCACAGATTTGCAACCTTTCCAGGTAAGCTGATTTTTATAAAACTTTCATTAAAGGCTTAGAACTTTTTTGCAAGTTCATGCATAAAAATGCTTAAATTAAGTACTTGAATAAGCAACTGCAAGGCACCCTCTAACCCGATGCTTTGATTTTGCAGTCGTTTTACCTTGGCGGAGGAACAAATCCAACTTCAGTGCTTGCAGGATTCGATAGGCAAACTCTAGCAACAGCTTTTAATGTGAGCAACGATAACCACCACTTGAGCCAAATGTGTTGATTCGGTATCTTGTTTTAGCAACGATGAACCGAGCTATATTCATGTATGTTGGTTGTTTGACAGGTTTCATTTGATGCACTCGGTGAGTTGCTTTCAAACCGACAGGAAGGAGCAATAGTGTTTTTGAACCCGGATGGCAGTGAGCCTGAAAGAGAAAGAGAACCGAGTATGTGGACAAGGTTCTTAGAGCAAGGAACACACGAGAGGAAGTCACAAATGAAGAAAATTGTAGATGTACGTCGAAAGGCCGAGAAAGAGGTTGAGAAGCCGACATGGTCGTTGAGGAGTCTCTTGATTTCCCTTCTTGGAGAAAACAAGAAGACAAGCACATCATTAGACGCGTATAATATCTATGACCGGAAGGCTGATTTCAGAAACGACTATGGTTTTAGTGTTGAAGTTAACGGGGATGATTATGAACCACTTCGATTATCCGACTTCGGAGCATATCTCGTCAATCTCACTGCGGTAATATTATAAAACTTTGTAGGGTAAATTACAAAACGTGGCTCATGTGGTTTTGCTTAAACATATGAAATTGGTTCCTTGCTAATACGGAATATGGGTATGGATGTTGTGAAAACAAATACTAGTATCAAATGAAAAACACTTTTTGGTATCGTATCCATAGTTAAAAAAAATGGCCAACCACATACCATTTTGGAATTTATGGCTAAACGAAATTACACGCTATATCAAGAAATGCTTATGATCTACTTGTTGGTCACAGGGATCGATGATGGCACCGCATATCAATCCAACAGCAATAGAGTACGGTGTAGTATTGAGTGGAACTGGGAGGATTCAAATCGTGTATCCAAACGGGACTTTAGCAATGGATGCAGAAGTGAATGAAGGGGACGTTTTCTGGATTCCACGTTACTTCCCATTTTGTCAACTAGCTTCACGAACTAGTCCATTTGTGTTCTTTGGATTCACCACGTCAGCGCGCAACAACAGGCCACAGTTCTTGGCGGGTAAAGGTTCTCTTCTGCAGACTATGGTAGGACCAGAGTTTGCAGCTGCGTTCGGTATACCTGAAGATAGGATGAAGGATATTCTCAACGCTCAGACTGAAACAACCATCTTGCCTTCGGCTGCTGTTTCTCCAGGCGGTGGAGATGAGGAAATCCCAGAAGGTGGAGATGAGGAAATCCCAGAAGGTGGAGGTGATAGACGGGCAGGGGGTGACGATCAACCGCAGGGTGAGGTGGAATTGTTGATGAAGAAGATGGATTCTAAAATAAGGATGAAGAAAAGCAGCTTCGCTTACAATATGGCGATGGGGATGGACTAATTTGTAGCATGTAACTAGTATGTGTAGAAGGCTCAGTGAGCCTGTTTTCGAGCTGTATGTTTTTCCTTTGTTAATGTTTTTCGTGTATCTGGGACTGAGGTATTTGTACCCGTTTCTTTTGTGGTAATTACTATGGTTTGTTCCTTGTTACATATAACCGAGCCACTGTTACATAACTATGCAAGTGTTTATCATGTCGGAATGCGCAGCAAAATCATGTGAACATTACAGAGAGCAGTAATCCTTGACTCCGCTTGGGGCGAAAATTTCATTTCCAAGAAGGAACACTCGTAGATTAACATGATTTAAATGGGTAAACAAGATATCGGATGATATATCTGAATTCCACGCAATATACACAAGAAATCCAAAGTCTACGAACTCCACTCATGTTTGTCAAGCGACTGCAGCGGTGGAAAATCACAGTGCAATCAGAGAAAGGACTACCTGTCTAACTGGTTGCATGTTTATCATCTATCCGACTAACACCAATTACAAATGTCAAGTTGCTGTCTGTTTGTGATGCTGGTGCTAGTCTTTTTGTTACCAAGTTGCCCCTGGAGAAGAATATGAATCAAGAGTGGACCTTCCAAGTTCGAGTTTGGTAGGTTAGTCTGCCTAAACAAACATCAGGCAAACATGGCACAGGTATATATCAGGCATTACAAGCAGGGTTTAGACTAGTTGATGACAAACCTAATACACACTCAGATGGCAATAGTTCGCCCCATCACAGGAAAATCTCTGCACAAGTCCGCTAAGTCCTAACCACATAACCTTTACCAAGAATTAAATGCGACCTTTATTAAAACTAAAGAATCATTTGGAACAGGATTTTGCAAACATGGGACTAAACACGTATAATATAAAGACCGATTTCAGAAATGACTTGTTGAAGTCAATGGGAATGATTATGAACCACTTCAATTATCCGACTTTGGAGCATATTTCGTCAATCTCACTTCGGTAATATTATAAATATTTGTAGGGTAAATTACAAAGATGGCTCATGTGGTTTGCTCAAACATATATGGCGATTATGGAAAGTACTGCATGTCTTCTTAACTGGCTGTATGTTTAACACCCATCTCCCTAATATCTTTTTGTTTAGCTTAAACACGCCATGGTTCAATGGCACAAGAAATACAGGCATTGCAGAAATTTGAACATGGCTTAGTAAAAAAGATAATAAAAAAATCAGATAAGTCCCTGCGTGTCACAGGAAACACACTCAGAACATATCCTAAGGTTTCAATAGCAGCGACTAAAAGTTACAAGTCTCTTCAGGAATATTATGAAACGGACCATAGGGAAGTTTTCGCCTTGCTCCCGGGGTTAGACTGATAGGGATTAGCTGGCTCCTACTCCTAAGGTTTATCCACCTCCAGACTATATCAAAAAAGGTTCAGATATGAAAGCGTTTAACTTAAGTGCAGTTTTTGTCACTTGAAACACAAAGATTTCGACCAAAAATTACAATCTCAAAGATAATATGACACTGACCCACTCGAGGTTAATACTAAAGGATTAGCTGGCTCGTTCTCCTAAGGTTTATCATCCTCCTGACTTATAAAAAAAGGTTCAGATAAGAAAACGTTATACAATTGCAGTTTTCGTCACTTGAAACACAGATTAGACTACATAGTACAAACCGTAGAGTTAAGACTGATAGGGATTAGCTGGCTCCTACTACTACAAGGTTATAAGGTTTATCCATCTCCAGACTTTAAAAACTTACCAGATAAGAAAGCGTTCAACTTGTAATACAAGCTCAGTTTTTATCACTAGAAACAAACAGATTTCTCGAACATGCACAAAAACAAACAGTAGCAATCACGCACAGCAAACATAACCGAAAGCGTATTAAGAAAGATATCCAGTAAACCATAGAAATTTAACATACGACAAACTCATTCAAGTACGAGCACAAGCCAACAAGCAGGTTCCTGGAAACTTACACAACCGTCATCAAGCAACAAGTTGCTCAATATCTCCACAGATCCTCGCAATTGAGGCTAGAGTACAGTAATGCAAGCTCCAGGACCAGATACCAAAACTTCTTACCAACAAAGACAAAACAGAAAAGTAAAAATAGTCTCTAATGATAAACGGAACATAGTAAAAGCAAGTTGGTCACTTGGCGCCCTTCTTCACTGCAGCCTTGGTGACCTTGGCTCCAGTTGGGTCCTTCTTGTCAACACTCTTAATAACCCCAACAGCAACAGTCTGCCTCATGTCACGAACAGCGAACCTTCCAAGTGGTGGGTACTCAGCAAAAGTCTCAACAACCATAGGCTTGGTTGGAAGCATCTTAACCATACCAGCATCACCATTCTTCAAAAACTTGGGTTCCTTCTCCAACTCCTTCCCAGATCGTCTGTCAATCTTGGTCAAAATTTCACCGAACTTAACAGCAATGTGGGAGGTGTGACAGTCAAGGACTGGAGCATAACCATTTCCAATCTGACCAGGGTGGTTCATGATAATGACCTGAGAAGTGAAACTGGCAGCACCCTTAGCTGGGTCATCCTTAGAGTTAGATGCAACATACCCACGCTTCAAATCCTTAACAGCAACGTTCTTAACATTGAACCCAACATTGTCACCAGGAAGAGCCTCGGTAAGAGCCTCGTGGTGCATCTCAACAGATTTAACTTCAGTGGTCAATCCTGATGGTCCAAAAGTGACAACCATACCAGGCTTGATGACACCAGTTTCAACACGTCCCACTGGCACAGTTCCAATACCACCAATCTTGTAAACATCCTGAAGTGGTAGACGGAGGGGCTTGTCAGATGGTCTCTTGGGCTCATTGATCTGGTCAAGTGCTTCAAGGAGGGTTGGTCCCTTGTACCAGTCTAGGTTGGTGGATCTTTCAATCATATTGTCACCCTCGAAACCAGAGATGGGAACGAAGGCGATTTTGTCGGGGTTGTATCCAACCTTCTTCAAGTAGGAAGAAACTTCCTTTACGATTTCTTCGTATCTGCCCTTGGAGTACTTGGGGGTTGTAGCATCCATCTGCAAAACAGAAACAATGACACTAATTAGATACCTACATATACAGCTTTATCAATCACAGCTTTAATATCAATGTTCAATCAAAGAGACAAGCAAACAAGTAGAAACTTTACCTTGTTACAACAACAGATCATTTGCTTCACACCAAGAGTGAAAGCAAGAAGAGCATGCTCACGGGTCTGACCATCCTTAGAGATACCAGCCTCAAAACCTCCAGTGGTGGAGTCAATGATGAGCACAGCACAGTCAGCCTGAGAAGTACCAGTAATCATGTTCTTAATGAAATCACGATGACCAGGTGCATCGATGACGGTACAGTAGTACTTTGTGGTCTCAAACTTCCACAAGGCAATATCGATGGTAATACCACGTTCACGCTCAGCCTTTAGTTTGTCAAGAACCCATGCGTACTTGAATGAACGTTTGTTCATCTCAGCAGCTTCCTTCTCGAATCTCTCGATCACACGCTTGTCAATACCTCCTAGCTTGTAAATCAAGTGGCCAGTGGTGGTGGACTTGCCAGAGTCGACATGTCCAATGACGACAATACTGATATGGATCTTTTCCTTACCCATATCGAGAATTCAAACAACCTGAAAACAATAGTCAGAAAACATTAGCAACTTCAAATCACTTTAAACAACCGATAAAAATACAAAAATCAGCAACCAGTGACATTAACATCAACCTACACAAACGAATCTAGTGTGACCAAAACAGTAACAACGGTTTCACACCACAACACAATACATACAGATTTAAACAGTAAATGTAATAAACATAACAGCTAAAATATTAATCATCCAAAACATACAGATACATGCCACGTATTAACATAAATTATATCAAAATTGACATGTCATGTATTCAAAACCATAAACACACAAAATCGTATCAAAAGCATATTAAAGTAATCAACCTCTTAAGTCATAAATCAGCTCACAAACATTTTATAAACCATAAAACTACAGATTCATAAATTAAAACCAACAATATATCAATCCAAACAACATGCAAAGTTTTCATACAGCAATCAACTTCAGACATTAAACAGTAATAATCATAAACAAGTCTTGACAGTAAACTATCAGTAAACAAAAATGATTTAAACAGTATTAGACAAACTCCTATCAGTAACTAAACTATCAAAATTCAACAAATGAATTCGATTCAAACTGTAACCATTGTAATTATCACCAAGATCATAAACAAGCTTTATGACACAATTTACAGACTAAACATATCATACGAGTTAATAACCAAACATCATCACCTATAGATCCATCCAAATAGACAAGTTTAACAAACTTCTAACCGTATAAAACAACTTTAACAAGCTTTTAACCTTTTAAAACAGTACACTATTAGCATAATAACAAAGTTTTAACCATGCAATTCATCATCAACAGTTAATTATTGCTAAGAGTAAACTATTCATAATTAAATAACAGGTTTAACAAACTTTTACAGCTTCATCTATAGCTTAACTGTTTTAAGTGTAACAAAGTTTTAACCGTCTAACACACTCTCAACAAAGTTTTAACAGTACAGCTTCATATAATATACAGAACAAATCTAACAAACTTTTAACCGTGTAACAAACTTTTAACCACACATCTTCATCAAACAACATAACATAAATCATACGGAGTAACAAACAAACTTTTAACCGTCAAACAAACTTTTAACCGACTTTAAACAGTCAAACAAACTTTGAAAAAACTTTCAATCGCATAACATAAATCATGACAAAATAAACACGATTCAAACAAACATACATTAAAGATCTAAACAAATCAACAGCATAATGTCAACAAGACTTTTAACCATACAGTTAAATCATCAACAGCTTATTATAAGCTTTTTGACCATACAGCCATCATCAAACAGCTTAATATCACAATGTTAACAACAGTTATTAAATCAAACAAACTTATAACCATCTAAACAGCTTATTATAACTTATAACCGACTAAACAGCTTATTATAACTATTTGACAAACTTATAATCGTTTAACAAACTTATAACCGTCTAAACAGCTTATTATAACTTTTTGACCGCACAGTTTCATCGTCAACAGCTTATTATACCTTTTTAACAGCACAGTTTCATAATCAACAGCTTATTATCAAAATATTAACAACAGATTCACAACTAAATGTCAAATCGAACAAACTTTTAACCGTTTAACAACCTTTTAACCGTATAACAAACTTTTAACCGTATAACAAACTTTTAACCGTATAACAAACTTTTAACCGTATAACGGTAAATCATCACAAACAGCTTATTATAACTTTATAACCATACAGTATAACAGCACAGATTCATCATCGAACAGCTTCTTATAAATTTATAACCTCACAGTTTCATCATCAACAGCTTATTATCACAATATTAACAACAGATTCATAACTAAACATCAAATTAAACAAACTTTTAACCGTTTAACAAACTTTTAACCGTCTAACAAACTTTTAACCGTTTAGCTAACTTTTAACAAACATATAACCGTCAAACAGTAAATCATCACAACAAACTCGTAAACTTTTAACATTTACACAGATCAACAACATAATAGAACGATTAAACAGCACAAACTAAACACATATACAAATCAAAAGCATAATAACCACGATTTACACTAAACATAGCTTATTATAACTTTTTAACCGCACAGTTTCATCAACAGATAAACGTCACAAGATTAACAACAGTTTCATAACTAAATATCAAATCGAACAAACTTTAAACAAACTTTTAACCGTCTAACGGTAAATCATCACAAACAACGCGTAAACTTAACATTTACACAGATCAACAGCAAAACAGAACGATTAAACAGCAAAAACTAAACATTTATACAAATCAAAAGCATACGATTCAAACAATATCATACAGATCGATATATAAACAACAGATCAAAGTAAATGAAATGATATTAGTTATACCTAAGCGATGAATCTGAGAGGAAAGATGTGTGTGTTTTTGTGTGTGTGTGAGTCGCCGATTTGAGAATGAGAGAATGAAGATAAGAGTGTGTAAATGAGAGTTTATATATAGGGAGATATTGGGTTTAGGGTTTTTTATCAGCCGTTGGATTTTTTGATCTGACGGTTGTGAGTGAATGTGCTCTTTTGGTATTTATTCAGCCGTGGATTCCACGTTGATGCCCTAGTTAGCTTCATTTGCCTTATTTTTTGCGGATTATTGTTCAAACTAAATTAGGTATTGATATTTTGGGATAATTAAAAAGATTTGTTTAAATTGGTTTTTTTTTTTAATAAAACGTGAATTTTTAAGTTTTTTTTATTTTTTTGTAATGCTAAGCAAATTCACTTGAAAATCGATCGGGACCGAGCGGAAATCGAATTGAACTGAGCATATACTATTTAGTTTTCGATTTGTATACTCTTTTCGTTTTAACCGGCACGGGTCAGGTCAAAACACACTCTTCGTGTCCAAACACACCTATTTGATTCAGTTTCGGTTTGCATAATTAATAATCGGTTCTCGATTGGCAAATTTTACTTATTCGATTTCAGACCGATTTCGATTTATGTCGGTTCAAACCCAATGTCACCCTATTGTGTGTATTTTGTAATGTTAAGCAAATTCACTCAAAAGACCGAACCGAATAGATAAATCGATCGGGATCGAGCCGAAATTGAACAGAACTAAGCTTATACTGTTTGGTTTTCGGTTTGTATACTCTTTTTGTTTTAATCGGTTTGGGCCAGGTCAAAACACACTCTTCGTTCTGAACACATCTATTCGGTTCAGTTTTCATAGTTTATAAACGATTCTCCGTTGGCAAATTTCACTTATTCGATTTCAGTTCGATTCCGATTTATATCGGTTCAAACCCAATGATCACCCTATTTTTGTGTATACTTTTTAATCAATATACAGTCGTATTTTTTAACCATCTTCTTAACCTCATAGGATAAAATGAGTATTATACACGGACAACTCAAGTGTCGAAATTTGAAATGATTATGTTTTAGAAGAAGATAACAACAATAATGAACAAGTTATATATTTTTCTTTTTATGATTTTTAAAAGTTGTAATTTGATATTTTTGATAACCAAAAGAACTCTAGTTTATTGAATTTTTTACCATACACTTTTTCTTATTAAACACGATAGTTTTATTTTATATTTTGTGTATTCTAATCATGTGTGATGGTCATTTTATTTTTCGGTGTTAATAGGGCGGTTAAAAACGTAATGATAGGATGGTTACAAATGTCGAAATCTGAAAGTTTATCTTTTCATAGAAAAAAATAGTACATATAGCAACAAGAACTGAAGTATTATGTGGAGACTACAGGGGTTGAATAGCTTATCGGTTACAATAACGTTTTCAAAAACTTTGTTTGTTAAAACTTAGATTCAAGATTATGTTCAATCACTTGCAATAATGTGAATGATGTAAACTAAAGACTAACTATAATATAAACAATGCATATGAATGATAAAGAAAAAAGTAGAAATGATATAAATGATCAAATCACAACACTAAGAATTATAGTGGTTCGGCTACGAAACACCTTTTCTCCCTACTCTACTCCGCGAGTATCTGCCTCGAGATTTCATTATGTCAGCAAGCTCCTTTAAGGCAAAGAAACCATACACAATTAGCTTACACCAATTTCCAACACTAAACCAAATATTGAGTCTTAATCTTATCTAAAACCAATCTACCACACAACTACTTCCTCACCACTGAAATACAAATCAACTCTAATACAATATCTAACTAGACCATACAAGATCACAACACATCATGCAAGATCACACACTATCACAAGATCACAATAGATCATACATAAATACACAAGACTTGGATGATGAATAAATCACAATCAACACTTGACTAAACCTATACTATAATATATTTTTTTCTTGATGAACACAAGTATTCTCTTCTTGCAGTTTGGAGGGGAAAATAATTGGATCACTTGTAAACAAATCAAAACAAGTTATATGATCAAATGGAAGGAAACATATGAAACTGAGATTATCATAGTGTTTTCAGATTTGCAAAGAGGTCCATTCGTCGAGAGAATAAATGGAGTAGTCATTAGAGTAAATGTTTGAAGAGGAATAATCGTTATGCAAATTGGATTAGTGATAGGGTGAAATAATGTTTACATGGGAAGTGCCAACGTCACTTTCATCTCTCAACATGATGAAATTCCACAAAATACCATTCAAGTTTTTGAGATCTTTGATGTGTGGGCCATCGACTTTATAGGAACAGTTTTGCCTTCTCGTGGTCGAAGACTATTTGTCTGAGTGGGTAGAAGCGAAGGCGCTCTATACGAATGATGTTCGAGTTGTTTTGAAGTTTTTGAAATATTTTTTTGCTAGGTTTAGAACTCCACGGGCCATTATTAGTGATCGAGGCACCCATTTTTGTAATGACCAATTTGGTAGAGTTCATAAAAAAATGGCGTAACCCATCGACTTTCTACGGCTTACAATCCTCAAACTAGCGGCCAAGCAGAGGTTCCTTAACCATGCTCTTAAGTGAATATTAGAAATATCAATTGGTGAAAATCGAGCCTCGTGGGCCGATAAACTAGATGATGCTTTGTGGGCCATCCAAACCACTTGTAAAACTCCAATCGGATGTACTCCTTAGAATTTGGTTTACGGAAAGGCATGCCACTTACCCATTAAGATAGAGCATAAGGTATATTAGGCCTTGAAGCATTGTAATTTCGACCTTAAGACCATAAAAGATCACGAAAGTATTCAAATGAATGAACTTAGTGAACTTAGGTATCAAGCCTACTAGAATTATTTATTTTTTAAAGAGAAAACGAAGATAATTCATGACTCAAATATCAAAAACCACATATTCAATATTGGTGATCGAGTTCTTCTTTTCAATTCTCGAGTTAAGATATTCTCAGGCAAGCTAAAATCCTGTTGGTCCGGACCGTTCACCATTGTCCATGTTTTTTCATATGGCACCGTTGAGCTAACTCAAAATAACATAACAAATTTTAAGGTGAATGGTCACAGTATACAACATTACTTTGGAGGGGATATACCATTGATGGTTGTCCCGGACCTCCAAACTTTCGCTAAGGATAATATAATTCAGGGATCGAATCAAGATTTGTGGCTTAGTTACAAAAAACAAGCGCTTTATGTGATGCACCCAATGCTTATGCTTTCAATCTTCAATCTATTTTCTAACAAGTAATATGAAGAGGGTCGTACTCTTCCATGTTTTGTGTTTGTTTATAATTGTGATTCTTAGGATGAGCCGAATTTATGAAGACTACCGCGCTTGGTGTTTTGCCCCGTTTTACTCGAGCTTCGAACCTTTGATCGCTATATTTGGGAATCCGATATCTGATGATCACTATTGACTAACGTTTATCTCTAACATACTTAATAAACGACTTTTTATTTGTGTAATACCTTTTCCATGTTATGATTTTTGCATTCGACTCTTCGTATCTTAGTATGGGGGTTCTACCCTTGCACTTATCAACATTGGGGACAATGTTTGGTTCTAGTATGTGGAGGTATCTATCGATATGATCTTACTTGTCTTTGTTCGTTGTTCGCACGTACTCCGTTTTCTTCAAAAATATGTAAAAAAATATCTAAATTTTTTGAAAAAATTAGTGTAAAAGTAAGTGTTTCACACAAATGTAGGATTTCCGTTGATGAGAACAAGAATACATTTTGACTTGACCAATGTTATACCATAGCTTTCTCCTTAACCTTTATAAACTGAGTTATACTAGTCTTTTATATCTGGAGCTTTGAGATGCGGATTCTAACTTGAAAAAAGTCAAGGATTTGCAAGTTCTTATAATTGACTTCAAATACGCATAAGTTCGATTTATTTGGCTAAGCATTCACGAGTCTCTTTATTGGAGTTTTTAAATTGTGAAGAATAAGAGATGATAGAGTTGAAAATAAGTCTTAATGTTAGACGTAGAGTAGTTGGATTTCTTTCAAGCACATATGTGTTAATTGTGGTTTTTTATCCCATAATATTGTTCCACGTAGATATAATAATTGCTTAATAAATGAAGTTTGTACAGGCTGATTCCAATATATTAGTTCTTAACCTTTTCTTTTAGCTATTTTGTAATTAAATTAAGTACATATCAAGGTTTGTCAGCGTCGTGGAATTTTGTCTAAGATGACTCATAACCATTATGTAGAAACTAGAAGGAGGGTTGAATAGTTTCACCATTTGAAAACTTGTTTCATAATAGTTAAGCCAATTTATAATGTTTCAAAAACATTTATTATATCAAGTGATCTTGATTATGATTGACTTAAAATGATAATAATAATAAGTAAAAAGTAAGGAAATAAACAACCTAAAGGAAGACACCAAGGATTTATAGTAGTTCGACAACGAAGATTTCTCTTCGTTCCTACTCCACTCCTCGAGTACACATACTCGAGATTTTCACTATATCCACAAGCTCCCTTCTTGACGGAGAAAACCTTACATCGTCGCTTACATCAATTTTTGACACTAAGCTAAATGTCGAGTTATAATCTTAGATAAAACCAATCTACACTGGTCGCCTATTTCCATTTTCCGACACAAGGCTAGATGTTGAGTTCTAATTTTAGATTGAACCAATCTACCAATATATACTCATCACTCAAACTCACGTCACTTTAAAGCCAAGTGAGAACTTAGACACACACACTCATACTTACATCACTTTGAAGCCAAGTGAGAACTTAAACAAACAACACTCATACTCACATCACTCTAAGGCCAAATGAGAACTTAGACACACAAAATTACCAAGTATGCACATAACTTAGATTTACACAAGACACAAAAGAATAAATAATATGAACATGACTAGATCTATAAACGAGTGATCTTTATCAAGTCTTCATCTTTTAACACTTCATAAATATGTGAGACGTATTCTCTTTGGACATATGAAGAATGAGATCAAGGAGATAATCATAAGTAAACATACTTAACACATTAAGTGATTAGTTACTAATGATTGGAAAGAGATTTAGAAGCAGAAAAGAGAAGTCCAAAAAAAGGTCGAGGGGAATGAAAAAATAATCCACTATTTATAGGGACAAGAGGCCAACGGCTATCTCTGGTCACGGTTCTTTATTGTTACCACGGTTCGATATATATATCGAACCGTTGGACCCTATATGGAACCGTGGCGTAAAATACGCTCATCTTTTTGTCCTTTAGTATGGAAAGCTTATTTGGCAAGTTTAGGCCTGAAAGGAATATCTAATTTCACTTGAAATATCCAATATTCAACTTTCTATTTTGCATTTTTCATTTAACATTCTTTTAAAAATAGAGTATATTTGAAACACATTTAATCAAATGTGAGTTTTAAGGTAAATCATTTTTAATGATTACTAAACATGTTAGAAATATGTATGTGCAAGACTTAAATGATTATTAATTAAATGGCAGTATTCGTTAAATATTCATTTTGCGATTATTTTGAACGATAAATGTTTTTACAATTTGTCGTGAACAAAACTAAGGAAGATGAATTATCACAAATATTTTTTTAGGCACCGTTTTCATTAACAATCGCCCCCTTCTTGGTTACGACAAACTATAAACTCATTCATGTAAAAACAAAGGTTTTCGAATTATTAACGAGTTTATCCACTGTCGTTTCTTCCCCTTTTGTCGAAGCAAAAAGGTAGCTAAAGTTTTGAGGAAGAGGAAAATCGACTTTGCTAAAAGCTCCCCTTTGGTGTTTGCTCTCCTTAGATTGGGGTACCAAGTGATCGAGCTATGTTGATGAGCTACATACAAGAGTTAGTAGAAAGAAAGAAACACCCATGTAAATCAAAAGTAACAAATATATGCTAAATAATTTAAGAGGGAGAAAGAAAGAAATCTCAAATTGAAGAGCTAATAATTGTTAAGTATGTCTAAAGGGAGTATTTTGACAATATATATTCAAATGAGTTGGATTTGAGAAAGAAAAGAAACACCCAACTAATTTGAAGGTATAATGTCAAATGGTTATAGTATCGAGCTTTTAGAACCACAAGAAAAGTTCAAAATTAATAATAATTAACTCACAAAAATACATAAAATCGATAACAATCACACATATTAGGATAAATATGAAAGCACATACATAAAAGATATTCATATATAAGAATATGAATATAACAACAGAAACAAAATAAACCTTTGAATAGTAGTACTATTCTAACAAAAATAGCTCCCACTGTTTGCTTAGATTATATTGACCCAAAGGATTAAAACACAATGTGAATTAATCGATAGAAAAAGATGAGGGAATTTATTCTGGAGATTTACTCACGGGAATAAACACTCGAAGAGGAGGTCAAGTTAGAAGAAACTCAAGAAAATTCAACTTGTCAAAAATATGAGCAAGTTCAATGTGTTGAAACATACAACAAGCGCAATAGATTCCATGATGCGTGACGAAGTCAAAAGAAGGAGGAGGTGCATCATATTGGGAAACTAAGGTTGATGGTTAAATAATTTGAAATCAATTTTGAGTTACTGAAAAGGGTGTTTGAGACAAGCATTTGCAGCATCCAATAATGGTTTAGAGTCTACAGTAAGTTTTTAGGTTATTTGTTCAAGCTTTGATAAAGTATTTTAGCTAGTTAATACATTCCAGGATTTAGTTAAATTGAATTTTGATTGTTAGATAAAAATATCGAGTTAAAACTGCTAGTAATATAGGTTAAAACTGTTTATGATATTTTCGATTTCGTAAAACTACTTGAAAGTTTAGTTTATGGATTAATGAGGGTTAAACTTAGTTAATTAATCATGTGTCATTGAGTTACTCTTAAAATGCACATGTATTTTTAACGTGTTAGTTCACCATGTAGACGTGCATGGATTTTCAGCGTGTTAGGTCATATAATGCACATGTATTCTGTTTCGTCTGTATCATAACTATCTTCTCGATGGATAATATGAAAACACATGTGCACTCTTCATATCGATAATTATACTCAGATCTATAACCATCAAAACAATTATTAAACTTTTAATTTAAACATACCGAGGAAAATACATATGCATTGTTAAGAATAAAAGGCGGTTCTCGCAATTATGAGTACATTTTATTGGTTCTGAAAAAAGCTCACACTATAAAACTTGGAATTCGGTTTGTGTTTTTAGTTCCAAGTGTCACATTCTTTGATCTTGAATTTGTCCAAATAGTTGTTTTCAGATCTTTGTATAGTTATAAAAAGTGTTAGGTTAATAAGCTGGTTTCAAAGTTTTTCAATTTTTTGTTCATCCTAAGGACTTCTCGTTTATACTTGAATTTCTCTCCCTTTTATTAGTCTAACTTATTAGGACTCAGTTCTGTTGAGATTAATTCAAGCGTAAATCATAAGTAGATTTTGGGGATTTTTAGATCTATAGATTTATGCACATTTTCTTAACTTTTTATAATTTTCTAGAGTTTTAGTAAATAGTTTAATATTTTTAATTTAGATTTAATTTGTAATTGAATTTAAAAATAATAAAAATAGTTTTAAAGTTAAAAAAAATAGTTTTATAGATAAATAATATTTAGGACTTTTAAAAAAGTAAAAATAAGTTTTACACTTTATACAATTTTATTTAGCTCTTTTAGTTTTATTAAATAGTTTTAAAATTAAATAAAAAGAATAAAAATATGAAAAATAGTCTTTAAATCATTTAAATATTTTTAAATTTATAAAAAGTAATTTTTAAGATTTAATTTGATTAAAAGTAATTTTAGCCTTAATTGAGTTTTATTTGTATTCATGTATAGATTCACGTAGTTTTCGTAATTGTTTAACTTTTTAGATTTTTAATTGCCTTCATTTTCAAACAAGTAGAATTTGAAAAACGAAATCAAAATCTCTTAAAATATTAAATCAATTGTTCAAACTAAAAACCTGTGCCTCAATTCATAATTTCAACGAGTATAAAGACCCGGGGATCACTTCCCGTGAACATTCGTTTTTGTGAATTTTTGTAAGATTATTCTTTTTCCCAAAAGAATTTTATTATTGAATCACCTATAACGTCTATTTTTCTATATCATTTCTCGACTCGTGCTCATTCCGGTTGGTACACCTCTAAGCGAGAGAGTTACCGAAACTAATTTTTGTGGGTTGAGCAATCGTTGATACGAAAATACACCCAGGGCCGGCCTTGGGCATGTGCAGGCGCTGCAATGGCAACAGGGCCTCCATTTTTTTAGGGCCTTCATTTTCCAGATCTTAATCTTAATATAAACTCACTTTTGGTAGTTTTGATTCGAGTAAGCGATGTTTTAATGGAGAAGTACGTTTAAAATTGTTAGAAACTTATAACAAAAGTCACAGTAGTAAAACAGGGCTTAGAAGTTATTTTTTACGAAGTATATAAGCTTTCTAATGGAGAAGAAGATGACACATGTTACAAAACTCAAAACCAAAAAGTCTTTTTGTTATATTGAAAATTTCATGTTTAACCTTTCTATTTTTTAATTTGACAAGTAGCATCATTTTACAGTGAAGTAAAAAAACACCTATTTACAAAGATTACATTTTATGTTTTCACATCTAACTTTGAGTTTGACATAGATTGTCATCGTTTGATTTTTATAAAAGTATTTTTAAGCTATGCTTTTATGTTATTCAAAGTTTTTTTATATGTTCTTCAAAGTTTTTTTTTTAAAAAAAATCAATTGATTTTATTTGGTAAAACCAAAAATATACTCAAGTTTGATCAAAATGACAACAAGTATTACACAAATTAATATTAACTTAGTTATAGAGTCCAATCGCATAAATACGGAACAAGATTAAGTTAAATAAGTTTTAAACATATGTTGTTCAAAGGCCTCTTATGTAATAAGACACAGGGCCTCTGAAGTCAGCGAGTCGACCCTGAATACACCCAATGTAAGCATGTTCCCACAGACCTACAACCTTTTGTTGATGATCATATGATATTTACAATATATTTTTTGTTCTTATACAATCCGCATCGCGACCCTGTCATGTGCATATAAAAAGATGATTGGATCAATTCGTGTACATAGTTGATTGAAGCCAATCACAAAAGATTTACACGATTTATTTTTCTTTTCAACTTAGTCACCGGAATTATATCTCTTGAAATATTTCATCATTAGAAAAATTATTTTTCGTTAAAATTAATCAGTGCATCGCGCGGAATTTACTTTTACTAACCAAACATTCGTGAGTAATTAAACCAACTAGCTTAGCTCAGTTTGTCATCAAGGTTCCACTAAGTGATTTTCTTGAGGGAGGTTTTTTTGGAGGTTTTAGGTTTAAGACCTGCCAAGGGCCTTTCAGGCGAAGCGGATAAGGAGTCTAACATAACTAGGCGAGACATTCTTCCGCTTAGATGTCATCGCACGACTCGATCCACTAACCGGTAACATGCCATTAAAAAAAACATTCGTGACTAACGGCATAAAACAATAAATTATAATTAAAATAAATACCAAGTGTCTAAAAATGTCATTTGATTATTAATCAATATGGTACAAATACGTTTTTAAAATGCTAATGATACAAACCGGAGCATCTTAATAATGCATTGACATAAATAAGATATTCTAATAACAATGCATAATTAAATTTGGATTATCTAATTAAAAATGCAACAACCTAATAGAAAATGAACCCTTTGTCGTCCTATGTCAACACTACGTGCCAAAGCTCAAATGCCACAATTATCAAAATTAATATCGAGTGACAAATTAAAAAATCATAAGCACGGTGTTAACCGAGTGGACCTCGCGCGCCACTCGAGAGCAACTCGTAAATTTTTGAAAATCAACTCGGTTTAAGAAAGTCGACCTCAAGCTACTCTAGTATATTTTTACGCCGAGTTCGAACTCTAAAACTCTCGAATTGTGAGGCTTACAAGTCTTATCGGGCATCGACTAAATTAAAGTTTCACCCTTTGAAACACATATAATTATTTAATTTTTATGAAAACCGAATCGAGTCAAGCTTGATATACCTATTAATGATCGACTTCGAGGTTAAAATGAATAATCTAGTTCGAGCCAAGCTTCGAGTTTAACTTTGGAAGACGAATCGAGCTTCAGCTTTGAATTTAAAGCGTAGCCAAACTCGAGTTTTGTAATCAAGTCAAGCTAGGCAGTACTCGACTCGACTTTCATTTATATTCTCACTCTCAATTCTCAAACATGAATCACCAAAGAGTCGCGCGCGGTTAATCAAAATATGCACTTGAAAAACTTGACTTAGAGGACTACAACAAAGACAACCTAAGATGGTATAACGTCCTAAACACATAAAACGCAACTCGAATACGTGATTGGCATATCCAGTTGTTACTTGCGCAATTATCATAGCAAATCTCAAAGTTGCAATTTGATTGCAAGTTATTACGATTTCGTAATTGTATTTATAACCTTCCTCGTATGAGTTAAAAATAATTATCCATCCTATAAATTGAAAAACCTAAATACAAAGGGAAAAACTAACACGACCAAATAGAGAATACCGGACAACTAAACACATACTGTAACTATTTATAGTACTTACAGTATCAACAATGCTTAAGGCTGGGCGCAATGGCGTCTCGGTCGAGCATGGGCGACCGAGTCACACTCGGTCGTCCCTGTTGCTACGACCGAATCGCCTAATTCGGTCGATCGAAATCGATCTTAGAAACGATCGAGTTGTAATGGAAAATGGATTGAAATATTACCGTTTGATTTGAATTTTTTTTTTTATTTTAAATTTAACCTTTTATCATAAAAAACCCTATTTATTCAATCATTTTTCAGACAAATAAAACTCACAATTCTCCAAACATGTCTTATGAATTATTTGTTGCCGACTCTTCTCACGACGAGGATGAAGTTACGAGTGAGCTTGCGGTATTTACGCAAGCTTGTTAATCGGCTTACGAAGCATCAAACCTAAAAAAACGAGCGTACATAAATAGAGATTACGAGGGTGCGCATAGTCGTCTAGTGGTGGCGCATTTTACTGACGGGCCGCAGTATGACACGGAGATATTTCGTGCACGGTTCCGAATGGAGCGAGAACTATTCTTACGAATTGTTCGCGATGTCACCAATAACTATTCTTATTTTCGAAACGCGAGGGATTGTACGGGTCGAGAATGTCTTACGCTATTGTTGAAGTGCACTTATGCTATTCGTCCAATGGCATACAGAGCCGTTCCTGATGCTCTTGACGAATATTTGCAAATGGGTGCGTCAACAACCTGTCAGTGTCTTCGAAAATTTTGTAAGGCCATCATGGAATTATATGGTAAAGAGTACTTGCGAAAGCCGACGTACACCGACATAGAGAAACTCTATGCTTATCACGAGGCAAAGCATGGTTTCTTGGGATGATAGGAAGTGTTGATTGTACAGATTCACCGTGTGAGAATTGTCCCGTTGCATACAAAGCTCAGTTTTGTAGACGTGATCATGGGTCAACTCCTTTCATATTATTGGAAGCGATCGCATCTCAAGACTTATGGATTTGGCATGCATTCTTTGGTGTAGCCGGGATGAATAACGACGTAAATGTTTTACGTCAATCCCCTCTTTTCAATGATCTTAAATCAGGGAAATACACAAGAATTGGGATTCGTCGTTAACGACGTGTATTATCGGCGAGGATATTATCTTAGTGACAGGATATATTCGAAATGGTCGGTTCTTATTAAGTCTATAAAAGATTCGTCGACGAATGATAATAAACGAAGATTGTATTAAAACGAAGCACGAAGCGACAAGAAAAGATGTGGAACGAGCATTCGGTGTATTGAAAACGAAATGAAAGCTGATTAATTACCCGACCCGAGGAATGTCAAGACGTAGACTATCGCACGTAATTTACACATGCATCATATTACACAATATGATAATTCAACACAACGGGCCGGTGATATCAGTCATATTTCATCCCGAAGAACAACATGCTGATAACGATCCGGTAAATACACATGAATAATCACTCTAAACTACTTAACAGATAACTAGCGATCAAGGTACACCTAAAAGCCGATTTAGTAAAACACATTTGGGCTAAGCGCAATGAATAAATTAGCTTTTTAATTTAATGTAATGTCTTTAAATTTAATGTGATGTCTTTTTATTAAGGGTAATGTTTTTTAATTAAATGTAATGTTTTTTTTAATTAGGTCGCCTTGTTAGGGCAAATAGGTCGTTGTTGGTCGCCGGAGAGAGAAAGCTCATATGATAGAAAAATGAAGGTCGCATTAGGCTACATGCAACGCTAAATAGGTCGCGACCTTGACACGTCAACTTTCTCTCTCCTGCGACCTATTTGCCCCAACAAGGCGACATGGTGCGACCTAATTCATTTTTTTTAATATAAATATTTTTTTTAAATAATTGCTTAAATAAAATAAAAAACATAATAATAATATTTATATTTAAATACGTTAAAGAAATGATTAAAAAAAGACTTAATTAGAAGTAAATGGGGTAAAATACATTATCTAAAATTAACTCAAAAAATGGTCAAATTAATATATGTTATGAGGAATTGAACAAAGCTCAATATATTAAATTTTCGAAATTTTTTACAAATTTTATCTAATTAAAACTTAATTAAAACTAATATAATTTATCCGAAAAATATATAAAAAGAAAAAAAGAAAAAGAAATAAGAAACGACTCGACCGATTCACTGCGACCGAATCGTCACAACGGTGCGACTCGGCCGCAACCGAGTGAGGACCAAGACAATTCGCATACGTTGCGGGTAGCCTTAGATAACTGTTGTGGGTAACCTAAGTCATTGAATGACTTGAGCATTAAATTCAATTAATGCAAAATACATTTAATCATTACAAGTATTATCAAAAGTTTTTTATTTGTTTTCAAAAATTTGTTCATGCAATAAAGAAAACTCTTACAAAATATTTGTTAGAATAGTGAAAAGCTTTTCCTAACTTTACTCGATGTAGATGCTTTTATAAAAGTTTAGGTACTTTTAAAAATAAAAAAATGAGTAATGTTGTTAGACTAAAATATACTTGCTTATAAAAAAAATACAATCTATTAAAATGATTAATGTTCCTCAATCTCTTTTACTAGCCACATAAATTTGTGCAATTGTACATTATTGACGATATGCGTCGCTAATCGTTCTAGTATAAAAAAAACACAAAAGATATTCAACAACTCCAAGTTTAAGGACGGAGCCGAGAATTTTAATTAAAGGAGGCCGACTTATTAAATAAAGACCACTAAATGTAAAAGCTATTAAAAAAACAATTTGTAGTCTATGGCTATTTTTTAGCGCGTGAGCTTATTAGAGTTTATCGTAACATAAACTTATTGTTTTTTTTAAAAAGCTACTATTAAAAATAAGTCTCGTTTAACTGACAGAGTTTGAAAGAGCTTGTTAAAAAATAAGCTTCAAAATAGCATGCTAGTTAGAGTAGCATGTAAAAATAAAATTAAGCTACATGCTCAAAGTCTTAAACATCCAGCTCATAAGAATACCAAACATACCCTATATTATTAATATATAAAATAGATTGATTAAGAATAACTCCACTCTTTATGAGTGTTTGGACTAGCGTTTTTATCACCGTAATTGTTTCAATGACATATTTACGAATGTGGTTTAGGCTACCTGTAACGGGGTGGTTTTGTATCGATCGCACTGTTGTTGCGATTCGGTCGCGAGAACTCGATTGGGGTAAAACGACCCTAGGCACGACCTTGTTTGTTATCGTTTGTTATCGTTGGAATTCTTTGTAGCCTTATTCTTTTTCTTTTTTTCTTTTTATATATTTTTTGGAAAAATTATATTAATTTTAATTAAGTTTTAATTAGATAAAATTTAAAAAAAAAATCCAAAATTTAATTTATTGAGTTTTATTTAATTCCTCACAACATATATTAATTTGATCATTTTTTAAGTTAGTTTTAAATAATGCATTTTACTTCCTTTACTTCTAATCAAGTCTTTTTTAATCACTCCTTTAACGATATTTAAATATAAATATTAATATAATGTTTTTTATTTTATTTAAATAACTATTTAAAAAAAAAAGATTATTAAAAAATTGAATTAAGTCACACTAGATCGCTTTGTTGATGCAAATAGGTTGCACTAGATCGCAGAAGAAAAAAAACTCAGGTCACGACCTTATGCAGGTAGCCTTATACATCGTACCACATGTTATTCTTTTTCATGAAAATGGGTTTTTTGCCTTTTAAGCACCAACACATTCACATCTGGCCAGTTGGGATATGCTATGAAGTAAATTTACATCAACATGATAATATTTGTCTATTTAGGAAATGTGTGATTTTTAGTTTTGATAATACACCATAAAAAGTTATCATAACTATCCATGGTTGATTTTTGACTAACCAAATTTTATGGTTTCATTTGTCACTTGCACAATTTTTTTGGCTTCTCTGATAAAGAACTTAAATGGGTGTTTGGATTAAGATACTTTATAAGTTTATCGAGCTAAGCTTTTTCGTTAACGAACTTAGCAACTTTTTCAAACATCAATAAGCAAAGTTTTTCTGTTTTACAAGCTTATCGGCTTGTAAAACCGCTAATCCAAACACTCATATCAGCAGTAACTAAGATCAGATATTCTTTAAGGCATAGTTCTAAGCATGCTAGAAAAGATGCAATAGCACACTTATTAACAATGATGCAACTTCCAAAATGGTCCACACATTGACAATTTGACACTGTAATTCACAAACTCATGATCACAACATTGAACTAAACAAAATGCAGAATTTCACAAATCTGATATAATTGCAGCAAATACAAAACTAGTTCATGTGTTCATGATGATCACAACATATTTTGAACATAAAAAAAACTAAGCAGCTTTAGCTATACAATTAGTGTGACAACCAGTTGACTTATCATCATGATCACCCCTTAAAACAACTAGATCTGTTGATCTGAGCACAGGCTCACTTTCCGCCTTTGCTCGCCTCATTTCCTCGCGTCTACGATCATGATCCGCTATCCTGAAACAATTCCAATGTCAAAACACACCCAAAAAAAAAAAAAAAATTGAAAAATATGTGTGATCATGTGAGTTTTTAAGTTACTCTTTGGAGAAATGAAGGTGATCATGACGAGTGACGCCCGAGAGACATAACGGGAGGCCGTAAGTGGTTCGGGTGATTACGAGCGACTGCATTTTGGTGAATTATTGGGGGTTTAATGTTGCTGAATGATGAAATGTGGAAGAAAGTTTATAAGGATGTGAAAAGTGACGGATGTATTTGATTCTCTTTCGGATAGTACAAGTAGTATTTAACATCCAGTTTTCCCCCTCTTTTTTATGCAAATAAACACGCCTGTAAAAAAGCCTAGACTTCGTTTGTTTTAAAAAAAAACATTTTTTTTCTTTTTTATTTGCAAACTTCTCTAGACGCGTAATTTATTTTTTTTCAACAGACATAAGTAATAAAGTACGAAAGACATAAACTTTCACTTCTTTATTTTTTTTCTCTTTTGTTCACTATTCTTCAACACTCACCTCCTATGACAACTTTCAATACTCGTTTGCATTTTTTTATATTTTTATACTTTTTATACTAAAGTGGTTAATTTCGTATTGTTTGCACGGTTTATACATTTTCTTACGTTTTATGTGTTTTCTTCGTTTTTTATGTTTTTGTCCATGTTGTACGTTTTCGTACATTTTTTTATGTTTTCGTGTGTTTTTTACGTTTCCGTCCTGTTTTTACATGTCCATACGTTCTCGTCAGTTTACGTACGGTTTTGTCCATTTTTTACATGGTTTTAACGTTAGTGTGTGTTTTCATCTACGAAAACGAACAAAAACTTATAGAAAACGTATGGGCAAAAAAAATAAAAAAGAAGTACTACTTCAATAATATAAAAAACAAACGATATTTTACGTGTAAATAACATGGTTTGCATATGAATAAGTAAAACCTCTTAAAGAAAACATACGAAACCTAATTTGCTTGTAAGTTAATCGAGGCTTTTAGTCTACTATAAAACCTCGAAAGTCGAAACAACTTGAACTTAAACGAACATGGGCTTAAGAGAGTTTGGCTTGAGCCTTATGAATTTAAACAAGTTGAACTCAGTTTGACATGCTTAGTTTAACACTTTAACTCGCTTAGCCATGACTTATAGTTAATTGTGTATATCGTTTACGAAATGCCTTTTGAAATATAAGATGTTCGGTAACAAAATGTAACTTTGATTGACTTATTTATAAGTATTTGTAATCGTTCCACTGTTTTAAAAGTTATCTAGAATACAAAAATCGTGACGCTATTGAGCGATGCGTGCCAAAATAGATAGATCGTACTACTTGTTAAATCACCTATCAAAACGAGTATATTTTTATGTCCTTCAAATTTGTATCGTGTCGATACTGGACCATACGGTGGACCCATGTGTAATGATATAATGGCCCACGATACATTATATAGCAGGATCAGACATTTAATTGTGAAAAGATGGAACGAACCATGGAAGAGGAACTTATCCAAACGACTTATTCAACTACCAATTTTAATTACTAAAACACTCAAATATATAATTTGTTAAAAGCAAAGTATAATTGTTTTTCTTTTAACTGGACAAAGTATAACTGTTTAATACATAATTTAAAATGTCTTAGGTAGTGTTTGATAAAAATTTATAGAGTCTTAATTAAAAAATAGGAATATGGATTAAGTCATAAGTAGTTTGTTTGTTTTGTGCTTAAAATAAACTAACGACTTTCTGAAAAAAGCCAGCAGGAGGGTGCTTTCTGTATTAAGTCATGACTTATTATCTTTATTTTATATATTTACCCTCTAACTCCATCACTTAACTAATTTGAAAGGACACAATAGTAAACTTCTCTGATTCAGACTCTATATTCAGCACACAAAACAAACAGTCATATATCCATCTGCAAACAGACAACATATATTTTTACAGACACTTTAATTTTACAGGACTTAATAAAAAGACTAAACAAACAGGTCCTTAGTAATTTTATAAATTATGCAAAGCATTAACCATTTTGTTTAGAGTAAGTTGCAAAATTGGTTCATATAATTTGACCAAATTGTAAATTTAGTTTCAATCTTTTTGAAATGCACTTATCCTTCTTGTAAAGGGTTTACAAGTATACATTTGCTCACTCGCTAAAACTAAATTATCAAACTGTCGTAATGTAGTTGTTTAATTCTAGTCAGAGACCACTAATACACTTGTATATTTTTCAAAAAAATGATGAGTCGATTTCAAATTGATAAGGATTGAATCTATGGTTTAACCAAACCACAAGGACTATATGTGCAGTTTAATTTTTTGTTGATTTTTTTTATTAAGTTATGTTTAATTAAAGGTTAATAATTTGTATATTTTTAAAGGGTAAAAGCTATTAAATACACACGTACTTTCGTTTTATCCCATATTAACCCACGAACTTCAGTAAATACTAGATTACCCTTTGTACTTACAATTTTTGTGTCAAAATCACCCTTTTGATAACCGGCTACCTGTTTAACAAGTCAAACCTATCCCCCTCATCTCTTTTATCACCACATTGTTTGACTTTTTTTTAGTCAAACTTGACACCAAACCAGTTTTGAGGCAGCAAAGAAAGTGTTCAGCAGAACAGAATGAAGCGATGCAGATAGCAATGCAGGTGCATGCTCGCTAGCTCGAAAATTATGCTGACTTGCAAGAAAAGCATACAGACATGCTTATAAACAAACGAAAAATTCAAGATGGCATTGAAGATATTATCAAAGCAACTTCCTGAGCTGGAGTTATGGGTGCTGAATCTAGATTCATAAAAGCTCTTGCATCAGAAATTTCAACCCTAAAAGTGGAAAGAGAAAAGGAAAGAAAGAGATTTCGTAATGAAAACAAGGGTCTTCAAGAACAGCTCAGGGACACAGCAGAAGCAGTTGAGGCTGTTGGTGAATTACTTGTTCGACTAAAAGAAGCCGAAGAAGTTATTGTTGTTGCACATGTGAGTTTATGTATATTTGCCTTTTCCTATCATAGATAAGGTTTATGGTTTGAGTTATCGCTGTTAATATGATCTTTGTAAGAAATGAACAAGGGTATTGTAAGAAATAGTACCCTATTGGACAAAACACAAACATAGCTGACATGGCAGTGCTGATGTGTACATTTTGTCCAACGTGGATCTAACGTGGCGGCTAGGTGGTATAGAACCGGTAATAGGGGTTAATATGAAACAACTTAACAGGTTTCAAGGGGTAATCTTGTATTTATTGGAGTACGTAGGTTAATCGTGGACAAAAAGTAAAGTACGTGGGTATTTTAAAACTTTTACCCATTTTTAAATTTGATTGAGACATTTCAAACATTGCATTTAACAGTTGTACTTGCATTAACGAATTATATATTTGAATGTCCCAATAAAAAATTATAGTGCGTCAATCAATTTTTTTAATTAAAAAATTATTTAAAGCATATAAAGAGGGAGAGAGAACGAATTTCTAACACTCTGTTCTCGACTTTTTTTAAGGATGAAGTGAATGAGAAAAGAAATTAAAAAAATATTTGTGTTCTTACGTTACTTTTAAGAAGAAACAAGAGAAGAAGGAAATCTTTTACTTAGTATAACAAAACCTCAAGTGGGATATTTACCTTTCAAATCTTTCCTTTTTTAGTAATATTTATTTGATTTAAATTTATAAATTTAATTTTATAAATTTAAATTAAACCAACTATTTCTTTTTTTGTCCAAAAAAAAAATTCGTTTTATAATCACATGAAGCAAAAATCTAGAAAATACACATGGGTCTCGATGATCTTTTTTTGATAATTAAAGCCAAATATGTAAAGTTTTTAAAAAAAACGGACAAGCAACAGAGTTCTCATAACTTTCATCTAACCCTAACCGGACAATAGAATACTTATCATCCTCTATGGAACCTCAGTCTATCACACAATCATTACCTCCATCTCCGATCAAGGAACCCTATTATCAAATAACTGATTCTTTTCTCATTTGAATGGTGAGTATGCTATTTTTATGTTATTAAAGTGTTAATTAGGTCTTTTGTATGTTGATTATGTAATTAGAATTTAGTATTGTTTAGATGTTCTACTTATTTTCTGGATTTAGGCTTTGCCAAAACAATTATGTTTATTTTTTAGAATTAGGTTTTTTAGATATGGTTAATGAAGGTGGTGTAAGTTAAAAAAAATTGAAGGTAGTGTTGCCATTGTTGCTCCACCTTTGATTACAAAGCCATGAAGGCTAAAGCTGCTTTGCCACTAAGAAGGAATAATTTTTATAAGTTTTTAATGTATTGGGAAAATGGTTTTTTGTTTTTTTGTCAAATTTGTAGTTCTTAGATTGTTTTAATTGTCTTAGGCAGTGTTCAAAGATTCCAGTTACAACACACACACAATACATCGGAATGTTGTGAGGCTCTTAGAGCAGCACCCGAAGTTGAAAGAATATTTCGTATGTATATGATTGTTGAAGTAGGCCAACCTATAGTCGATATTGTAGAAACTAGAAGGGGGGGTTGAATAATTTCTTATATTTACTTGTTAAATGATGTTTTCAAAAAATCCTTTTTCTCAAAAACTTACACTTAAGGAAATAAGTAAAATCTTCTTATGCACAATATGAACAATGATAGTGTAACTTAAACTAATACTAACTAATACATATGCACAGAGAATAAAGAATGTAAAGATTTAAGGGTAAAGAAAGATCAAACCAAACACCAAGGATTTATAGTGGTTCGGCAACGAAGCTCACTCCTCGTTCCTACTCCACTCCTCGAGTACTCCTTACTCGAGAGTTCACTACACAACAAGCTCCTTATGGTGGAGAAAACCGTACACGTCGCTTAACCAATTTCCGACCCTAAGCTAAAAGTCGAGCCCTAATCGTAGCTAGGACCAATCTACACAACTATACTTAGTACATACATAACTTCCAAATAGACACAACTACTTGGATCTTCACAACTATTACACAATAACAAATGTATAAGATTTGATCTTTAAAGGATCTTTGGTGGTGGACTCAACAATTCACAATTATAGTGTTCTTCTCTTTGCACTTGAAGAGGAAGGGATGGTGGAGATAGATTCACTTCTAAACAAGTAGTAATCAATCAAACAATCAAGGATTTGAGTGATTTAAGAAGTATGTTTGAATCTGGAAATTTGTGTGCAAAAGAGGTGAATTGAAAATCTGAGAAAGGTCTACTATTTATAGGACAAAGGGCCAACGGCTATATCTGCCCGCGGTTCCTTATCTTAGCCCGCGGTACCTTATCGATAAGGAACCGCCTAGGCACTAAGGAACCGCCGGGCTAGACTCCGCTCCCTTTTTGTCCTTTAGTGGTGGAGGTCATATCTGGCTATAAAAATATCCAGAAAGGATATTCCAAACCAAAAGGGAATATGTCATTTTCAAATTTTCAAATATTTAATTTAATAAAACATATTCTTAAAAAGAAAGTTTAATAAAAAATTTGTCACACTTAATAAAAAGTGAGTTTTAAGAAAAGATTAAATCATTTGATCACTTGATTAAGGTTAGTACTTGTTTATTCATACTGATGAGACTACTTTTATACATAGTCTCATCGTCCAAATCGGGCTTAAAACGCTTAAAATATCATCAAAATACCCAAAAATGTGCTTGTGTTTGTTCATTGTGTATTTTAGGTACGGATATCGAGAAACCAACAAAAGATCACAAGAATGAAGCAAAAACGAACACGGGAAACGAAGCCGCACAAAGAACCGGACCCGAGCAATGGATTTTCCAAAAAGACCTTGAAGATTTAAAGATTTGTCAAAAATGGTCCCTTAAGAATTGAAGAATTACATTTTATACCACCAAAAATCCCAAAAATAAAAATGGGGCCCCTAAAGTTTAAATTCTTTACAAGATCAGCCCCTAAAGTTTGAAGAATATACAACATTAGTCCTCATTCTTAAGATTGTTAACTTAAGGACTATGTTTGAAATTTGTGGAGGTCCAACTGTGCAAGAACATGGACTAACAGTGAAATGCCACGAGGACCTTGTTTGCAATGCTGTTAGAAGAACTGGTGTTAGGGGAGGGACTGAAACTGCCACCTTACCAAACTAATCTAACCATAATACCCAAAACCCATCCCAAATCCAACAACAGCCCAACCTTTGAGCCCAATACTTTCCAACCCTGTTTATTAATCATAAATTAAGATTTTAAACTCTTTATTTAATATTAATAAGGCCGGGAAACACCTACTGTATCACTCACACCCCTGCAACAACCTTATGAACCCTAACACCAATTGAGCTCGGATTAAAGGGATTATGAAACATCTTTTCCAGAATGTTGATTAAGCATCATCTAAACATATCCCAACCCTTGAAACACTGTCACATGGACTGTGGGTCCCTCCTCACATGTCCCATGCTACAACTTTGGCTAGCAAACAGTTTTTTACAACATTGATCAACGAACCAAGAGACTTTCGTGTTCCCAAAGGCTTTTTCAACGTCCTAGATCATCCCAAGCCCGCTGGCATCACAAGAATTCAAGAGGACAATCACATGGGAACCAATTTGACTAATTTCAAAAGATCAAGACCAAGGGCTTTCTTGGAATTTCGTTTGCTAGGGTTTACTTATGTATTTTTAATTCTAGAAGCATCTTTAGTGTAGTATATAAAGAACCATTGCCTGTAATGAGTTCTTGTTCCAGTAGTTTGTAAACTTTTCTTGATAAATAGTTAAAGTATCTTTTAAACCTTGCAATCTATTGTGTTCCTTTTTATCTCATTTATATCTATGCAATCTAGTTTGTAGTTTTATCAAAAGTTTTTCTTTGGGTTCAAAGATTTTTGCCAAAAGGAAAGTTTTGAGATCCGAATTCCTTAAGGTTATGCAAATTCTTGGTTTGACAGTCCAAGAATTTGATAAGCTTTAGAGAATCTGTTTTTTTATTTATGTTGGTGTCACTTGTTTTCAAGGCTAGTGTTTAGTTGTGTTCCTAAAAGATTTTTCAAATCTTTTTGTTTCCTTTACTGTTCCAAAAGCTAAACACAAGCTTTCTGACAAAAAGCTTGTGTTTGTGTTTTTGTGGGCTTGAATTTTTGTTGCATGTTGGTTGTGGTGTGCAGGTACAAAGACTTAGCATTCTTCTTCCTTCCTTTCATTTTTTTCATTGAAGACATATCATTCCGTCTTTGGTCTGCCGTAGACCAATCAACAAGAGGCTCATCTCCATCTTTGTTACAAATCACGTGCCCAAGAGAAGGCATTAGCTTGCTTTGTTTAGCTTGAAAAAAGCTAAAACAGGTATTCGGTATTGAACCCTCGAAAAGTGTGTGAAAATTTGATGATTGTATGTGATTGTGCTTTGGATGTTTAAACCTGTTACTTTTTGTGTATTTGGTATTTTAATGTAATTGTTAGAAGATCTCCACAGATTAGATAAGCTTAGGAGTTGTTTTGTGACTAGTCTATTTGAAAAATTTCTCAAAAAGTATTTAAAGGGGTGTTTGGCATAGGGCTTTGTAGGAGCTGTGAGTGACACACATGCCCCATTCTTGGTTCAAACATATCTCACGTGGATAGTTAATAGCAAGATTGAAGTTGGTTTTAGGACTTGTAGTGTAGAAAAGATTTTCAAAGTCTTTGGTAAAAACTAGCAAGTTATCACTTTCTGATTTACTGTATACATCAGCAAGGTTTGAGGGTGTGACTTTGTGTTTTGGAAATTGATTTTTGGTAGATAACTAGTTGGTATGATAGTTTAACTGAGCATTAGCTATTGCTATAGTTTTAAGAGCATTTGGTAGTTAAAAATAGTTTCTTTTAGTCATTGTCTTGCCCCGGTACTCACTTTCTGCCGGTCAAACGTACCAGATGGTGTTTTATGTCCTAAATACTGGTTTAGAGCTTTGATTTATGCTATACACCTAGTTTAGGTTAGTGTCTAATTGTGAACCATCTTGTAATTCACTTTGGGAAGAATTTAGTGGTTCAAAAATCCCACATAAGCCCGCTGTTAGACTCAGCCCACACTTTCTGTTTGCTGGAACTATCAGTAAGCTCGTTTAAGTTGGAATGTGTGTTAAAATTGATCACAATTTGTGGGTTTAAATCTTTGTTACTTGGTTTGAAAGTTGATATACACCTAGATTTTTGGGTATATTAGCTTTGTAATATATGGTATTGGGATTTTGTTGTGATTTGGTATGTTAAAACAAGCCTTGAAGCTCACTACATAGCATAACCAGTCCACAACCCCATTTTGATGTCCTTTTTGCTGATTTTTGTTGAATTATAGCATGATTGTTGCTTTAGTTTGTGTGTTTTTATGTATGTGATTGACTCCTCACAAGTCAATACTTGTGAGGGTGCCGTTTGTGCCCAAAAACATCGAAAAACAAGCAAAAACGAGCCCAAAACGAGCCGAAAAACATACAACAAGTATTTTCTTTGTTGTCCGAGAACTGCAAAATTTTTATTTTTTTTAGTGTTGTACGATATCAGACAACACTGATCTTGGACAAGCCTGTTGTCTGGTAGGATCTTGGACAACACAGAAGTACTCCACCTTGGAGTACTTTGGGGTACTTTCGTTTTTAGCCATTTTTTTAGTTTTTTTTTTACTTTTTCATTTCCCTTGTTAATTTAGTTAAAATATAATTTTTAGAAAAATAAAAAAAAATTTAGCATTATTTTATTATTTTTTTATCATTATTTTAGTTTAAAAATTGTTTTTAGCCTTTAAAAAATAGAAAAATAGTTTAAAAAATTTAGGAAAAATACTTTTTAGTCTTTAAATAATATAAGTGAATTATTAGTTCAATAAAATAATATTTTGGGCTTTTTCTTAATTATATTTAATTTTAGGGCTTTAATTAGCATTTAAAATTGAATATTTAATTAATAAAAGGTTTTAAAAATTATTTGTTGGATTTTTATTCTTATTTATATTATTTTAGACTTAGTTTAATCCTTTAATTAATTTTTAGGTTTAATTTTTAATTTTTTCGCGTTTTACGTAATTACGTCATCGTTTTACGTCAACGTCGTAGCGTAATCATAGTCGTAGCTCGTCTTTACTTTTTCTCTCTTTAAACCAAAAACGTCACTAATCCAAACTTTGATTTTGTATAATTGGCACATTAATCCACACACCTCCTTCGAGAACGAACTTGGAATTTATTTGACTTGTCGGTTTTCTAAAATCGTCGAGTTTAATACTTGCCGCTCATACGCGTTTTTTCTAAAACGTGTACGATTTACTACTATCACATACCTTAAGTGAAAATGGGTAAAATGAAAAATACTTGAACTCAAGAATTCATTTTTCGTTGTTTTTGTAAATGCTTGTTTTTACATATTGTCGTAATCAAAACTAAGCGAGACCAAAAAATGCAAGTAACGTTTTTAGGCATTATTGCATTAACAATCTCCCCCTTTTTGATTCCGACAATATATAAACTCAATCATACAAATAACAAGATTTTCGAAGACGAGTTTATTCATTTCTCCCCGTTTGTCGAAGCAAAAAGGTTGCACAAGTCGGTGTTGTAGAAACAGACTTTGCAAAGACTCCCCCTTGGTGCTTACTCCCCTAGCTTGGGGCATCGAGGAATCGAGATATGGTGACAAGCTACATAGAAGGGTTAGTTGAACAAAAGAAACAACCAACAATACATAGCTAAAGGTCACACTAAAAGAATAAAAGAGAAGAAAACACAAAGACTAAGATCCAAGTGAAGTCATATAAAAATAAGAAAAGAGTCATACAAAGATGTATAAAATAGAAAACAAGCCAAAAGCATAAATCTAATCCTAGTTAATCTAGAATTCTAAGATTTGCTTAAAAAAAAGGTGTCTTGAGGATAAGAAACCAATGCTTATATGAAAGACAAGGTAGTGGCGGAATGTGGTGGTGGTGGCTTGGTGGATATCTCATAATCAAAGTGAAGAGGAGGCTTGATTAAGAGACTCTTGATGTAGCTCAACTCCTCATAGATGTGTGCCATAGCAAGATGTTGATATTGACAACAATGACAATATGTCCCATGGTGCATGACATTATCATGAGAAGGAGGAAGAACACTAAAGGGTGGTGGTGGAAGAAAAGATGTTCCACAATCAACATTCTTGGTAGGAGAGATGTGATTAAGAGTGTTCTTGGGTGAATTGGGATTGAAAGCAATTGGGGAGAATGGAGGAGAATCAAGGATTTCATTAGGAGAGTAAGACATTTTGGGATGTGAAGTAAGGCAAAATGCTTATGGTTTAATAGGGAAGGCTCAAGGTATTTTTGGGGTGGTCAAGGGGTTGAAGCAAAGATTCTCAAAAATGTTGGAACAAATTTGGAATTTCAGAAATACCCGAAAAATAAGGAAGCACTGTCCGCGGTTCCTTATTGCTTCCGGCGGTTCCTTATTGATAAGGAACCGCGGTTCATATATGGAACCGCCTACAGTGGTTGAGTTTTGGTGGTGAAGGAAGATTTTTCAGCAAATCTAATTTTTCTAGTCTAATTTAACATAGGGATATGCTTGAAAGAAAAGATAGACAAAGAGAACACATACTAACTCACCTAATAGAGATAGACCAAAATACATAGATTTTAAAAATCGATGTAGGAGGTGTGTAAGACAAGACCTTAAGTCATGACAAAATGATCCTCCATGATTCTATCTTGTTCTTGGAATGTTTGAGAGAATCATACATATGAATTATGTAAGCTCGAGATTAATAGCAAGAATCTATGAAAGACGTTATTAGATTGAATTAACAATGCCAAAACATTTCTCAACCATTTTTGAAAGAGACTTTGAGGATTTTGAAAAGGAGAAGAGAAGATTTTCAAGAAGAGTTTAGGAGACTCAAGGACTCAAAGTGATACAAGACTTAAAGAAAAGAAAAAGACTCAATAAAGGAAGGCAATTAAGGAATACGTTCCATTAATCCTAGACCTAGACGCAAGTAATTAAAAGGTTCCCTCTTAAGTGGCTTAGTGAAGATGTCGGCTAAGTTATCCTCAGAGGGTACCTTCTCAATTGAAATTTTCCCCTTTTGAAAATTATCCCTAAGAAAATGGTGACGAATTTCTATGTGCTTGGTTCGCGAATGTTGCACGGGATTCTTGCTAAGGTCTATAGCACCCTTATTGTCACACATGATGGGAACATCATCAAGACAAATCCCGTAATCAACAAGCGCTTGCTTCATCCATAGAGCTTGTTGGCATGCTTTTCCGGCACTCACATACTCGGCTTCCGTGGTGGATATCGCAAGAGCGGTTTTTTTCTTGGAGAACCAAGAAGTTAAAAAACAACCCATGACACCACTAGTGCTTTTCCGGTCCACATAGTCTCCCGCATGATCTGAGTTCGCGTAGACAATGGTTTCTACGCTGGTACCTTTAGGATACCATAATCCTAAATGTATAGTGCCTTTAATGTATCGGAAGATACGCTTAACTGCTTCAAGGTGAGAGGTTTTGGGAGCCTCTTGGAAGCGAGCACAAAGGCAAACACTAAACATGATATCCGGTCGACTTGCCGTTAGGTACAACAAACTACCAATCATACCTCTTATTTGGTGTTTTCTACCGACTCACAATCATCATCTACGGTGAGTTTAGTATCCGAGGGCATAGGGGTCTTCATTGGTCTAGATTCTTCTAATCCAAATTTCTTTAGCATTTCTTTAGCGTACTTAGATTGACTAAAGAAAATACCATCGTCCATTTGTTTAATTTGGAGTCCTAAAAAGAAGTCAAGTTCTCCCATCATACTCATTTCGAACTCATCATGCATGATTTTGGCAAAGTCATCACACAATTCTTGACAAGTTGAGCCAAATATAATGTCATTGACATATATGTGCACGATTATGAGATGAGAACCTTTCTTCTTTGTAAAGAGAGTGTTGTCTACCATTCCTATGGTATACTCATGTTTGACAAGAAACATTTTAAGTCTATCATACCAAGCTTTGGGTGCTTGTTTAAGACCATAAAGTGCCTTCTTAAGCTTGTAAACATGATCTGGTTTCTCAAAATCAATGAAGACGGGAGGTTGAGCCACATATACCTCCTCATTGATCAAACCGTTAAGAAACACACTCTTTACATCCATTTGTTGAAGCTTAATATCTAAGGCACAAGAGTTGGCTAAAAGGATTCTAATGGATTCTAATCTAGCTACCGGCGAATATGTCTCGTCATAATCAATCCCTTCTTGTTGATTATAGCCTTGTGCTACAAGTCTAGCTTTGTTACAAGACACAACACCATTCTCATCTAGCTTATTCCTATATACCCATTTGGTTCCTATAATGGTAGAACTTCTAGGTGGAGGAACAAGTTCCCAAACATCATTAGCAACGAACTGATTCAATTCTTCTTGCATCACAATGACCCAACTCTCATCCGTCAAAGCTTCTTTAACATTCTTTGGTTCAATCAAGGAGACGAAACAAAAGAAGTTACTTTGGTTTTAGACTTGAGATCTTAGGGTCCTTTGATTTAAGTCGCCAATGATATTATTGAGAGTATGATCCTTAGACTCTTTAATGTTTACTTCCTTTTCAACACTAAGGTCTTCAACTCCTATTTTTGTAACCTCTTTGGCTCTAACTACTTCTACTTCATCCAAGTCATCATCAACCAATGGTGGTGTCGTGGTTAAAGGAGGGGTTTCATCAAAAGTCACGTTAAGTGATTCTTCAATTACGCCCGAGGTTCTATTAAGGACTATGTAGGCTTTTATAGTGTAGGAATAACCTAAAAAGATACCTTCGTAAGACTTTGGGTCAAACTTGGTAAGGTAGTCTTTGGTGTTGAGGATAAAGTACTTGCTTCCAAAAGTATTCCAATGAGGGTTTCTTACCTTTAAGAATCTCATAGGGGGTCTTTCCTAGGAAGGGTCGAATAAGAATTCGGCTGAGAATATAAGTCGATGTGTCCACGGCATTGCACCAAAACTTTTGAGGCAAAGATTGCTCGTTTAACATCGTCCTACTCATCTCTTGGATGGTCCTATTCTTCCTTTCAACTACCCCATTTGATTGTGGAGTGCGAGGAGCCGAGAAGTTATGGGTAATACCATGAGCTTCACAAAAGGCACCAAATTGCACTTCATTATCAAATTCCCTACCATGATCCGTCCTAATAGAGACAATTGGACATCCTAGTTGATTTTGAATTCTTCGACTAAAGATTTCGAAATGATTGAAAGCTTCATTCTTAGATGCTAAAAAATCTAGTCCAAGTGAATCTAGAGTAGTCATCAACTATAAATAAGGTATAAAGGTTACCTCCATAACTCCTTATGGTGGTAGGTCCAAAGAGATCCATATGTAGGAGTTCTAAGCACCGAGAGGTTGAAACCAAGTTCTTGGCTTTATGACTTGAGTGAACTTGCTTTCCAACTTTGCAAGCATCACAAAAGTGACTATCAAACTTCATCTTGGGGAGGTGTCTTACCAACTCCTTAGAGACTAAAGATTGAATTAGACGCATATTAGCGTGATCTAATCTCCTATGCCAAAGAGTAGAACTATCATCTATAGTCGCAAGACATATGTTGTCTTTTGACTTCTTATTGACCTTTATGACATAAAGCCCATGCTTTCTAATACCTTTTCCAATGACCTTTCCATCTTTTACGATTTCACTATCATTTTCCAAAAAGATGACCTTGCACTTATTGTCACAAATTTGACCTATGCTTAAAAGGTTAAACCCTAAATTATCTACGTGCTCAACATTTTCAATAGTCATGGAGTCAAGAGAAACCGTACCTTTGCCAATGATATTACCACGTAGACTACTAGCGAATGTGACGTTACCTCCATCATATGCTTTGTACCGTGAGAACAAACTTCGATTACCCGTCATGTGTTTAGAACAACCACTATCCTTAATCCACTCGTCGGGTTCCAAATTAATTCCCAAGCATATCTAGGTAACAACAAACATGATCAAACATTTGGTCCCTAATATCTCATGGGTCCAAAATTGTTAGTTCCAAACATCCCTTGCATTTGGTTGGGATGCATGAATTGAGGTGGGTTTCTCCATGGGGAACAAAAGGGAGGAGGATAAAAATTCATATAACCATTTTGTTGTTTATTATTTCTTCTAGGTGTATTTGATCTTGGTTTAGAGATATAGTCATTCCTTCTAGGTGTTAGAGTTTTACTTCTAGGTCGTGAATTGTTTTGACTATCTCTTCTAGGTGTCGTCGTTCTACTTCTAGGTCTAGACTCATTCCGTACTCTTGGTGGAGTAGAAGATGGTCTTGATAAACTTCTATTTCCCATTAGAAGTTTACTCAAATGCTTATAGAACTTATCAACGACATTGTCGTCAAGTATAGGTAATTTCACTTTGTTAACAATAAGATGCTTAGGATGTTCACCTAAATTTGATTTTTCGGAAAGTTCAGGATTTTCATCAAAAATGTTTTCTAGCCGCGGTACCTTATCTATGGCAGCGGTTCCATATCGATAAGGAACCGCTCCATACAGTTTGGGACCGTGTACAGCAGACGGTTTTTCTGAAAATCGAACTTGTTTAGGTTCACTAGTTGATGCTTCATCTGAGTTAAAACCTACACCAAGTGTAACACCCCCAAATTACCACGCAGCGGAATACCACTTTGGGGCGCTACTCGTAGCACATCACACACAATCATAGACAACGACCTCAAAAGAGACGTTAAAATAATATACAACCTTGTCTAAAAAGTTTCCCATCCCAATATATAAAATCAGAGTAGCGTTTAGTCCCAAAAATCGTTACCAACACATCACATTCATATAAGACTATAAAAGTCATTTAGTTCGTTTTAAAGGATGGAAAATAATATAACTTTAGACAAGTAAGCACAAACTCCCTCCTCGCATGCTCCGTTGCTTTCCATCTTGATTACCTGAAATACATGCTTAAAATCATCAACACAACGGTTGAGCAAGTCTATAGGTTTTACAAAATCATAATTTGAACACAAGAATTTTAATCATCTCAAGCTTGTCACACAGACAAGTCATATATATATATCGATAAATGCCTTAAGCTCATGCAACTGAACGTTAACCAACACGTCAAACCGAGTCACTTACGGCGCCCCTACTGAAAGGTAATATTGTCATATACCAGCGACCTCTTATACATTATATCCCTCTTAGGTGATCACAAGGATACATACCCTAGGATAAGGCTGTCAAACCAAATAGATCTATCAAATGTATTAGCGTTTACCTCGCAAGGTAATTAACAGTTCATGAAATTCAGGGACTTCATAAGACAATGGTACTTAGGCATTTATCATCATATTCGGGTCAAGCATACCGAAAACAACTTGTGTTCATTTTATAAAACAGCATGTATTCCCCCTCACGGGTTAAAAATCATTTATCTCATTATAACCATTAAGCCCAATAAAGCCCATTTGTGGCCCATTTCAAGTTTATATAACATAAACCCATTTTCAAACTCAGTTCATACTCCAAATTGGTTTATCAATCTCAGGCCCAATAATGGCCCAATAGCCATTACAAGTGTAAGTTGGGCTTTTGTGGCCCAAATCCACTTTATATGGTTTTCGGGTTCTAAAACGCCTCAAACGACATCAACTTAATATCTCACGTTGGTCCGGTCTTGGGTTCTATAATTATCAGTATACAAATGAGTCTATAATTCCCACAAGTGGGTTATACCACTTCGGTTTGTATAAAAATCATCACATTTCACGTTAATGAAGAATAGTCCATTTATTATAACTTTTCTGACATGTCTCGTAGATTAGATCATTTCTCCTAAACCATAAATAATCTAGATGAGTTATTTTTACCAAAATAATTCTTAACTTACTTAGTTTACTTATTATAAGTTCAAGTACCTCTAATTTATACTAATCATAGCTCATTTACTCCTTTTATCACTTAGAAGAGTTGGCTGTTTTTGGCAGCCAAACTCGTTTCCACCATTTTGTCGCCATTTCCAAACCGTAAGGAACTGGTAAACTATCCAATTGAATCTAGTTCTTCATGATTTTATCTACAACTTTTAGTTTTATATATTTAGGGGTCAACATACAGTTTCTAAGATTTTTCGACCGTGTAAAACTGGTGATCAGATTCGGCCCTCTTTTCACTGTTTCGGCCATATTTTATTCATCGGGTATCGTCACGAGACGAGTCACCCGGCGAAATCGCCACAAAACATAGTCCTATCACCCTGTGGCTTTAAAACAAACTCAAAACCTAATTATTTCATACAGTACTCTCGTTTTAGCTAATGACCCAAAATATAAACACTACAACTAAGTTCTAGGGCATGTTGAAACTTGTTTTCATGATTCAAATCAATATGCAATGTCCAAATATTCCATAGAACTATTAAATAAATATTTACACAAGGTAAATAATAAATACAAGATTATAAAATATTACATAAATTAAAATTATAAGAAAGATAGTATATGTTCCTTACAAAGGAGATTGAAGCGAAAACTACTAGGAACAACCATGAAACTCTATATAGCTTTCACAAACAAGCTTTTACTCATCCAACTAGATCAAAACCAATGCTATGAAAATCTTTGCAAGAGTCTTATTTACTTCAGCCCCTAGTCCTTAAGAAAAATATAAGGAAGTTGATGAAGATGATGCTTTTGTTATAAACAACAAATAACTCTACTAGGTAATTAACCCTCCAACTTTGATTCAAAATCTTACTAAAAATTGAAAGTAGTGATTGTGGTTTTTGTCACAATCTGATCATTCGGTTGAAGAGAAACAAAAGGAGGGTTGTATATTTGTTTCTATATTATGAAAATGAAATTATCTGTTGAGATCTAGAACCGAATTCTCATGCAATAAACATTCAAGTAATGTAGGACATCTGTCCAAGTAAATGTTACGTGTATATGCATTAGAAGGGTAGGACAATATGGGTAATGCTTTTGCTATTATTTTTAAAAGCGGGTATTATAGAAGTCCGATATTTTAAAAGTTACGTGATTTAGAAGATACGCGTTAAACCACGGAAAATAAACGCTCAATATAAAATAAAAGCATCGACATTCAAAGAACATTTATATTTCGATATATAAATGAGGGCTTATGATTTAAAATATTTTAACGCATTATATAAACGAATGACGCCTAAAGGCTTAACACAATTATAAGAAATGCTCGTAAAATGAAAAATTAAAATGACAAAAATAGAAAATATTTTTATGTCATAACGAGAATATTTACGGTCGATGACGAACATAAAATAGCCAATAAATAATAATTGACACGTATTCGATACGTTAAATTCGTAACCTTGTCGGTTAGTCGAGAATTTAATATTCTTGTACGATAAAATGACAAAAATAAATAATGACTTGGATAAAATATATGTATTGTCGTATTATAGATGGAAATAATTAAATGAAGATTTATGAACAATAACACGTTTAAACAAGTTAGAAAAATAATTTTATTGACAAATCGGTTTTCTTTTCTTTTTCATAAAATAACTTTTATAAATAAAAGTCGAGGAATAAAAAAATGGCGCGAAAGGTACGGGTTATTATATTCTACCCACCATAAGGGAGCACGGTCCCCGTGCTTAATCTTACTTGTTCTAAGCTCGCACACGGGTCCATACCTAAAAGATATTGCAGGGTTCTAACAGACGGATCCATACCAAAAAGATATTCTCATTACGTCGAAAAATTCTTTGATAAACCATCGACAATAACAAGCAAAATTTCAAAATCTTTTTGCTTAACATGAGTTGTTGATGATAATTCCATTGTTAGTCGACCTACAATTATACACTTGAATCTTGAATTCGATTTAATGAGTCGTCTATTCTCGTATTGAATAGAGCTTCTTAACAATCAGCTTATCAAGCTTACGCTACGGGACACATTAGAAATGGTCCATAGAAATAAATCATAACTCGAGAGAAGTCCAACGGGTTACTCATACATAGATGATAATCGACGATCACCATAACGACGACGACACCGAACGCATACCAAACTCTCACAAATCGAGCCAGGCATACTTGGGTCCACTCATTTATAACTCATTGTCTACATCAAAAGGCGTCCCCTTTCATGTATACAAGATTTTATAAATTCACGGTTCGGGAACTTCTAACTTTCTTGTTCAAATGAAAAGGCGTCCCAATCCATCTCAACAAGACGACTATAAGTTATCCTACTCAAGTATTACCATCTCTTAACACGATATCATATCCAAATACCATAGTAAATACAAGGTGTCAATAAACTTACATCATGATTTCCGTATTTAAACGTCCCATTCCATTTGAATAAGGAAAAACACAACATTCTAAGGTCTAGTGGTTTAAAATTTTCTTATTCAAATGTCCCAACCCATTTCAATAAGACAACCTTAAACGACTCATAGTTGTGCGAGTTAAAATCTCTATATCTAAATGTCCCATTCCATTTAGATACAAGATATTAAGTCACTCAACCGAATGACTACTACGAGCATATCTTTGTTGTACCCAAACTATATATATTTGATTAGGATATATATATCTTAAGTCCAACATTGGGAGCCTCCTTTTCGCCAATAAAACGTAGTCAAACACAATAAATTAAATGTCTTATTACGTAGAAGACGTCTCCTTGAAGAAATGCTTCTTCAAAAATATAAGGAGTACATAAATAAAATAATATGTTTATCAATTACGTTTCAAAAGGAGATGTCCTAAAATGGCACATCACGGTACGATGATAACGATCGAACTTAAGCAAGTCGATATGCGATAGCTTACGAAACAATATATACATACTCAAGGTATCAAACGAGTTTCATACTCGTATTCAAATAATACATAATTATCAAGATCGGTGATTGGTAGTGAGGCCAAATCCGATACAAAACCGCATTATAGAATTTACGACAATAATTCAAGGACCATTGCTTCGCGTACAATGCCTTCAATTAGCATAGTATGATCATACATATACATACTACCATTCCTACATACACATAGGTTCACATAATCACAATAAAAAAGTAATACAAGAATAGCCTTACCGGAGTCATGCGGAGTAGTTGCGTGCTTAAAACTTTTTTGAACACACCAAAGTTATAGTTTAGGTTTTTCAAAATCGACCTAGTTCTCTATAACTTGTGGCTCTGACTACCAATCTGTAACACCCCCAAATTACCACGCAGCGGAATACCACTTTGGGGCGCTACTCGTAGCACATCACACACAATCATAGACAACGACCTCAAAAGAGACGTTAAAATAATATACAACCTTGTCTAAAAGTTTCCCATCCCAATATATAAAATCAGAGTAGCGTTTAGTCCCAAAAATCGTTACCAACACATCACATTCATATAAGACTATAAAAGTCATTTAGTTCGTTTTAAAGGATGGAAAATAATATAACTTTAGACAAGTAAGCACCAACTCCCTCCTCGCATGCTCCGTTGCTTTCCATCTTGATTACCTGAAATACATGCTTAAAATCATCAACACAACGGTTGAGCAAGTCTATAGGTTTTACAAAATCATAATTTGAACACAAGAATTTTAATCATCTCAAGCTTGTCACACAGACAAGTCATATATATATATCGATAAATGCCTTAAGCTCATGCAACTGAACGTTAACCAACACGTCAAACCGAGTCACTTACGGCGCCCCTACTGAAAGGTAATATTGTCATATACCAGCGACCTCTTATACATTATATCCCTCTTAGGTGATCACAAGGATACATACCCTAGGATAAGACTGTCAAACCAAATAGATCTATCAAATGTATTAGCGTTTACCTCGCAAGGTAATTAACAGTTCATGAAATTCAGGGACTTCATAAGACAATGGTACTTAGGCATTTATCATCATATTCGGGTCAAGCATACCGAAAACAACTTGTGTTCATTTTATAAAACAGCATGTATTCCCCCTCACGGGTTAAAAATCATTTACCAGATAATATAAAAGCGAGGCTATAGACTTACCTGATATAGCTATTACACGTATATCGAGAAACAAACATCTGATAGTCGATACACGACTTCACGAGATATCAATCGCTCGCTGATCGAGAGTAAGATGCCCAACGGTCAACATATAACCGAACGAGACCTAACATGACGAGAAGCGTCTTAGGCTCGAGACTATACATAAGTCAAATATATATGTAATAGTTCACTTTAGTAATTTTGGACATTGTATAAGTTTTATAAACTTTTCATAATACTTTTTATAACAATTTATCATATGTTATCTCATTATAACCATTAAGCCCAATAAAGCCCATTTGTGGCCCATTTCAAGTTTATATAACATAAACCCATTTTCAAACTCAGTGCATACTCCAAATTGGTTTATCAATCTCAGGCCCAATAATGGCCCAATAGCCATTACAAGTGTAAGTTGGGCTTTTGTGGCCCAAATCCACTTTATATGGTTTTCGGGTTCTAAAACGCCTCAAACGACATCAACTTAATATCTCACGTTGGTCCGGTCTTGGGTGTTATAATTATCAGTATACAAATGAGTTTATAATTCCCACAAGTTGGTTATACCACTTCGGTTTGTATAAAAATCATCACATTTCACGTTAATGAAGAATAGTCCATTTATTATAACTTTTCTGACATGTCTCGTAGATTAGATCATTTCTCCTAAACCATAAATAATCTAGATGAGTTATTTTTACCAAAATAATTCTTAACTTACTTAGTTTACTTATTATAAGTTCAAGTACCTCTAATTTATACTAATCATAGCTCATTTACTCCTTTTATCACTTAGAAGAGTTGGCTGTTTTTGGCAGCCAAACTCGTTTCCACCATTTTGGTCGCCATTTCCAAACCGTAAGGAACTGGTAAACTATCCAATTGAATCTAGTTCTTCATGATTTTATCTACAACTTTTAGTTTTATATATTTAGGGGTCAACATACAGTTTCTAAGATTTTTCGACCGTGTAAAACTGGTGATCAGATTCGGCCCCCTTTTCACTGTTTCGGCCATATTTTATTCATCGGGTATCGTCACGAGACGAGTCACCCGGCGAAATCGCCACAAAACATAGTCCTATCACCCTGTGGCTTTAAAACAAACTCAAAACCTAATTATTTCATACAGTACTCTCGTTTTAGCTAATGACCAAAAATATAAACACTACAACTAAGTTCTAGGGCATGTTGAAACTTGTTTTCATGATTCAAATCAATATGCAATGTCCAAATATTCCATAGAACTATTAAATAAATATTTACACAAGGTAAATAATAAATACAAGATTATAAAATATTACATAAATTAAAATTATAAGAAAGATAGTATATGTTCCTTACAAAGGAGATTGAAGCGAAAACTACTAGGAACAACCATGAAACTCTATATAGCTTTCACAAACAAGCTTTTACTCATCCAACTAGATCAAAACCAATGCTATAAAAATCTTTGCAAGAGTCTTATTTACTTCAGCCCCTAGTCCTTAAGAAAAATATAAGGAAGTTGATGAAGATGATGCTTTTGTTATAAACAACAAATAACTCTACTAGGTAATTAACCCTCCAACTTTGATCCATCTTACTAAAAATTGAAAGTAGTGATTGTGGTTTTTGTCACAATCTGATCATTCGGTTGAAGAGAAACAAAAGGAGGGTTGTATATTTGTTTCTATATTATGAAAATGAAATTATCTGTTGAGATCTAGAACCGAATTCTCATGCAATAAACATTCAAGTAATGTAGGACATCTGTCCAAGTAAATGTTACGTGTATATGCATTAGAAGGGTAGGACAATATGGGTAATGCTTTTGCTATTATTTTTAAAAGCGGGTATTATAAAAGTCCGATATTTTAAAAGTTACGTGATTTAGAAGATACGCGTTAAACCACGGAAAATAAACGCTCAATATAAAATAAAAGCATCGACATTCAAAGAA